>JAQSUU010000043.1:27315714-28535000 GCA_038087645.1 Saccharum hybrid cultivar R570 | reverse complement strand
AGGACCTATCGGCCACCGACCGGCCTATTTGCCTGATATGGCCCACAAGACGATTTCAACACAAAAAGTTGTCACCTATGAAGTCGCGTCGCTTTTCGCGTGAAAATCATGCGCTTTGTGGCTGCGAGGATTCAAACCCGTAGCCTCCCCTCACGCGTAGCCTCCTTTATGACTACACCTCGTGCTCACATGTGCCTATAATGGATTTTGGTTCCCCACATATTATACTAGACTAAGCATAAATTGATTATTTGACGCCCTAAATGATTTTAAATGAAAATGTTGTCAACTGCAAAGTTTCATAACTTTTCGAGATCTACAACTTTCATTTTAGTAGTTTCTTCATCCGAGGTCAGTTAGGACCTATCGGCCATTGGGTGGCTGACAGGCCTATTTGCCCGATATGGCCCACAAGATGATTTCAAATCAAAAAGTCATCGTTTATGAAGTTTCATAAATTTTAGGGATCTACAACTTTTATTTTGGTAGTTTTTCTATCCGAGGTCATTTAGGACCTATCGGCCACCGACCGGCCTATTTGCCCGATATGGCCCACAAGACGATTTCAACACAAAAAGTTGTCACCTACGAAGTCACGTCACTTTTCGCATGAAAATCATGCGCTTTGCGGCTGCGAGGATTCAAACCCGTAGCCTCCCCTCACGCGTAGCCTCCTTTATGACTGCACCTCGTGCTCACGTGTGCCTATAATGGATTTTGGTTCCCCACATATTATACTAAACTAAGCATAAATTGATTGTTTGACGCCCTAAATGATTTGAAATGAAAATGTTGTCTACTGCAAAGTTTCATAACTTTTCGAGATCTACAACTTTCATTTTAGTAGTTTCTCCATCTGAGGTCAGTTAGGACCTGTCGACCATTGGGTGGCTGAAAGGCCTATTTGCCCGATATGGCCCACAAGATGATTTCAAATCAAAAAGTCATTATTTACGAAGTTTCATAAATTTTGGGGATCTACAACTTTTATTTTGGTAGTTTTTCTATCCGAGACCATTTAGGACCTGTCGGCCACCGACCGACATATTTGCCCAATATGGCCCACAAAATGATTTCAACACAAAAAGTTGTCAACTACGAAGTCGCGTCACTTTTCGCACGAAAATCATGCGCTTTGCGGCCGCGAGGATTCGAACCCGTAAACCCTAAACCCTAAACCCTAAACCCTAAAACCCTAAACCCTAAACCCTAAACCCTAAACCCTAAACCCTAAACCCTAAACCCTAAACCCTAAACCCTAAACCCTAAACCCTAAACCCTAAACCCTAAACCCGAAACCCGAAACCCCAAACCCCAAACCCCAAACCCCAAACCCCAAACCCCAAACCCCAAACCCTAAACCCTAAACCCTAAAACCCTAAAACCCTAAACCCTAAACCCTAAACCCTAAACCCTAAACCCTAAACCCTAAACCCTAAACCCAAACCCCTAAACCCAAAAACCCTAAACCCTAAACATGATTTCAAATCAAAAAGTCATCAACTGTGAAGTTTCATAAATTTTAGGGATCTACAACTTTAATTTTGGTAGTTTTCTATCCGATGTCATTTAGGACCTATCGGCCACCGACCGGCCTATTTGCCTGATATGGCCCACAAGACGATTTCAACACAAAAAGTTGTCACCTACGAAGTCACGTCGCTTTTCGCGTGAAAATCATGCGCTTTGTGGCTGCGAGGATTCAAACCCGTAGCCTCCCCTCACGCGTAGCCTCCTTTATGACTGCACCTCGTGCTCACGTGTGCCTATAATGGATTTTGGTTCCCCACATATTATACTAGACTAAGCACAAATTGATTGTTTGATGCCCTAAACGATTTGAAATGAAAATGTTGTCTACTTCGAGATCTACAACTTTCATTTTGGTAGTTTCTCCATCCGAGGTCATTTAGGACCTATCGGCCAGTGGGCGGCCCACAGGCCTATTTATCCGATATGGCCTGCAACATGATTTCAAATCAAAAAGTCATCAACTACAAAGTTTCATAAATTTTAGGGATCTGCAACTTTCATTTTGGCAGTTTCTCCGTTCGAGGTCATTTAGGACCTATCAGCCACCAACTGGTCTATTTGCCCGATATGGCCCACAAGACGATTTCAACAAAAAAAAGTTATCAACTACGAAGTCGCGTCACTTTTCGCACGAAAATCACACACTTTATAGCTACAAGGATTTGAACCCGCGGCCTCCCCTCACGTGTAGCCTCCTTTACGACTGCACCTCGTGCTCACATGTGCCTATAATGGATTTTGGTTCCCCACATATTATACTAAACTAAGCATAAATTGATTATTTGACGCCCTAAATGATTTCAAATGAAAATGTTGTCAACTGCAAAGTTTCATAACTTTTCGAGATCTACAACTTTCATTTTAGTAGTTTCTCCATCTGAGGTCAGTTAGGACCTATCGGCCATTGGGTGGCTGACAGGCCTATTTGCCCGATATGGCCCACAAGTTGATTTCAAATCAAAAAGTCATCGTTTATGAAGTTTTATAAATTTTAGGGATCTACAACTTTTATTTTGGTAGTTTTTCTATCCGAGGTCATTTAGGACCTATCGGCCACCGACCGGCCTATTTGCCCGATATGGCCCACAAGACGATTTCAACACAAAAAGTTGTCACCTACGAAGTCACGTCACTTTTCGCATGAAAATCATGCGCTTTGCGGCTGCGAGGATTCAAACCCGTAGCCTCCCCTCACGTGTAGCCTCCTTTATGACTGCACCTCATGCTCACGTGTGCCTATAATGGATTTTGGTTCCCCACATATTATACTAAACTAAGCATAAATTGATTGTTTGACGCCCTAAACGATTTGAAATGAAAATGTTGTCTACTGCAAAGTTTCATAACTTTTCGAGATCTACAACTTTCATTTCAGTAGTTTCTCCATCCGAGGTCAGTTAGGACCTGTCGACCATTGGGTGGCTGAAAGGCCTATTTGCCCGATATGGCCCACAAGACGATTTCAAATCAAAAAGTCATTATTTACGAAGTTTCATAAATTTTAGGGATCTACAACTTTTATTTTGGTAGTTTTTCTATCCGAGGCCATTTAGGACCTCTCAGCCACCGACCGACATATTTGCCCAATATGGCCCACAAAATGATTTCAACACAAAAAGTTGTCAACTACGAAGTCACGTCACTTTTCGCGTGAAAATCATGCGCTTTGCGGCCGCGAGGATTCGAACTCGTAAACCCTAAACCCTAAACCCTAAACCCTAAACCCGAAACCCTAAAACCCTAAACCCTAAAACCCTAAACCCTAAACCCTAAACCCTAAACCCTAAACCCTAACCCCTAAACCCTAAAACCCTAAACCCTAAACATGATTTCAAATCAAAAAGTCATCTACTGCGAAGTTTCATAAATTTTAGGGATCTACAACTTTCATTTTGGTAGTTTTTCTATCTGAGGTCATTTAGGACCTATCGGCCACCGACCGGCCTATTTGCTCGATATGGCCCACAAGACGATTTCAACACAAAAAGTTGTCACCTACGAAGTCGCGTCACTTTTCACGTGAAAATCATGCGCTTTGCGGCTGCGAGGATTCAAACCCGCAGCCACCCCTCACGCGTAGCCTCCTTTATAACTGCACCTCGTGCTCACATGTGCCTATAATGGATTTTGGTTCCCCACATATTATACTAAACTAAGCATAAATTGATTGTTTGACGCCCTAAACAATTTGAAATGAAAATGTTGTCTACTGCAAAGTTTCATAACTTTTCGAGATCTACAACTTTCATTTTGTTAGTTTCTCCATCCGAGATCATTTAGGGCATGTCGGCCAGTGGGCGGCCCACAGGCCTATTTATCCGATATGGCCTGCAACATGATTTCAAATCAAAAAGTCGTCAACTACAAAGTTTCATAAATTTTAGGGATCTACAACTTTCATTTTGGCAGTTTCTCCGTCCGAGGTCATTTAGGACCTATCAGCCACCAACTGGTCTATTTGCCCGATATGGCCCACAAGACGATTTCAACAAAAAAAAGTTATCAACTACGAAGTCGCGTCACTTTTCGCGCGAAAATCACGCACTTTACAGCTGCAAGGATTCGAACCCGCGGCCTCCCCTCGCGTGTAGCCTCCTTTACGACTGCACCTCATGCTCACATGTGCCTATAATGGATTTTGGTTAACCACATATTATACTAAACTAAGCATAAATTGATTATTTGACGCCCTAAATGATTTTAAATGAAAATGTTGTCAACTGCAAAGTTTCATAACTTTTCGAGATCTACAACTTTCATTTTAGTAGTTTCTTCATCCGAGGTCAGTTAGGACCTATCGGCCATTGGGTGGCTGACAGGCCTATTTGCCCGATATGGCCCACAAGATGATTTCAAATCAAAAAGTCATCGTTTATGAAGTTTCATAAATTTTAGGGATCTACAACTTTTATTTTGGTAGTTTTTCTATCCGAGGTCATTTAGGACCTATCGGCCACCGACCGGCCTATTTGCCCGATATGGCCCACAAGACGATTTCAACACAAAAAGTTGTCACCTACGAAGTCACGTCACTTTTCGCATGAAAATCATGCGCTTTGCGGCTGCGAGGATTCAAACCCGTAGCCTCCCCTCACGCGTAGCCTCCTTTATGACTGCACCTCGTGCTCACGTGTGCCTATAATGGATTTTGGTTCCCCACATATTATACTAAACTAAGCATAAATTGATTGTTTGACGCCCTAAATGATTTGAAATGAAAATGTTGTCTACTGCAAAGTTTCATAACTTTTCGAGATCTACAACTTTCATTTTAGTAGTTTCTCCATCTGAGGTCAGTTAGGACCTGTCGACCATTGGGTGGCTGAAAGGCCTATTTGCCCGATATGGCCCACAAGATGATTTCAAATCAAAAAGTCATTATTTACGAAGTTTCATAAATTTTAGGGATCTACAACTTTTATTTTGGTAGTTTTTCTATCCGAGACCATTTAGGACCTGTCGACCACCGACCGACATATTTGCCCAATATGGCCCACAAAATGATTTCAACACAAAAAGTTGTCAACTACGAAGTCGCGTCACTTTTCGCGCGAAAATCATGCGCTTTGCGGCCGCGAGGATTCGAACCCTAAAACCCTAAACCCTAAACCCTAAACCCTAAACCCTAAACCCTAAACCCAAAACCTAAACCCTAAACCCTAAACCCTAACCCCTAAACCCTAAAACCCTAAACCCTAAACCCTAAACATGATTTCAAATCAAAAAGTTATCTACTACGAAGTTTCATAAATTTTAGGGATCTACAACTTTCATTTTGGTAGTTTTTCTATCCGAGGTCATTTAGGACCTATCGGCCACCGACCGGCCTATTTGCCCGATATGGCCCACAAGACGATTTCAACACAAAAAGTTGTCACCTACGAAGTCGCGTCACTTTTCACGTGAAAATCATGCGCTTTGCGGCTGCGAGGATTCAAACCCGCAGCCACCCCTCACGCGTAGCCTCCTTTATAACTGCACCTCGTGCTCACATGTGCCTATAATGGATTTTGGTTCCCCACATATTATACTAAACTAAGCATAAATTGATTGTTTGACGCCCTAAACAATTTGAAATGAAAATGTTGTCTACTGCAAAGTTTCATAACTTTTCGAGATCTACAACTTTCATTTTGTTAGTTTCTCCATCCGAGATCATGTAGGGCCTGTCGGCCAGTGGGCGGCCCACAGGCCTATTTATCCGATATGGCCTGCAACATGATTTCAAATCAAAAAGTCATCAACTACAAAGTTTCATATATTTTAGGGATCTGCAACTTTCATTTTGGCAGTTTCTCCGTCCGAGGTCATTTAGGACCTGTCGGCCACCGACCGGTCTATTTGCCCGATATGGCCCACAAGACGATTTCAACAAAAAAAGTTATCAACTACGAAGTCGTGTCACTTTTCGCGTGAAAATCATGCACTTTACAGGTGCGAGGATTCAAACCCGTGGCCTCCCCTCGTGCATAGCCTCCTTTACGACTGTACCTCGTGCTCACATGTGCCTATAATGGATTTTGGTTCCCCACATATTATACTAAACTAGCATAAATTGATTGTTTGATGCCCTAAACGATTTCAAATAAAAATGTTGTCTACTACAAAGTTTCATAACTTTTCGAGATCTACAACTTTCATTTTGGTAGTTTCTCCATCCGAGGTCATCTAGGACCTGTCGGCCACTGGGCAGCCAATAGGCCTATTTACCCGGTATGGCCCACAAGATGATTTCAAATCAAAAAGTCATGAACTACAAAGTTTCATAAATTTTAGGGATCTACAACTTTCATTTTGGTAGTTTTTCTATCCGAGGTCATTTAGGACCTGTCGGCCACCGACCGGCCTATTTGCCCGATATGGCCCACAAGACGATTTCAACACAAAAAGTTGTCACCTACGAAGTCGCATCACTTTTCGCGTGAAAATCATGCGCTTTGCGGCTGCGAGGATTCAAACCCACAGTGTAACACCTCGGGTGTTATAGTGCTAATAAATCTGCTATGTCATCATATTGCATCGCAAAGCATCCATGATTAGGTCAACCTTGTTATGCATCAACTAAAATGAGTTTACTTATCTTTATTGGATGTGCTTCTCAGTGGTGTGCTCCGAACCTAAAAACCCTAGTGTCGAATGCCACCGTAAATACTTAGTCCATGCCCTGCATAATTTGAGGTGTGTGACTGTGTTACACACTAGTGTCAAGTGTAGGGTATGAGCTTAAGTACAACACTAAAATGAAGCTTGAAGTTTGAGTTTGAATTGGAGTCCCAAAACTTGTTACGAGTTTTCTGATTTGACTTTAAATTCAAATTTGGGGAAAATGTAAAAGAATTTCAAAAGCCAAATTGGTCAACCAAGAGTGGCATTTGGTCAACCATGTCATGTTGGTCCAAATGATGCCCTTGGATGCTGGTTTGATCACTAAGTAATCACAAATCAAAGTAGCAACAAATTCCAATTGAAAATTTCTTTGAAAACCCTAAATTTCAAAACCCCGTTTTACCCCTTTTGAAATAATTCAAAATCTAAGCAAAATTTGGGAAAAAGTTTAAAACCAAGTTTGTAGAACTTTTTAAGGGCTACAACTTTGGTGTTTTGAGTTTTCAAAGTTTTAGTGTAAAATGTGGAGCAATTTTGAAAATAAACAAATTTCAGATTCAACTCATTTTTGTCCCCAAACTAAGATTTCAAAATGGAGGCTGAATTTGAAAATGTTTTGAACAGAAAAGTTGAAGGTCTTGTCTTGGTGTACAACTTTGGTGTTTGGAGATTTTGAAGTTTCAATATGAAATCAAAAGTAATTTCTAAATTACCAAATCCCAAAAATATGTCCCCTTTTGAATTTATACTCAAATTTCAAAATCTAGATAGAATTTGAAAAAGTGTTCAATACAAAACTTGTAGAGCTTGAAATTCTAAAGATTTCATAGATTGGAAGTTTTTCAAGTTGTTACATGAATTTGAGAGTAATTTGAGAAAATAGTTTGAAAATTTAAAATTTGGGGGGAGGGGGGAGTGCTACAGTGCCGCGCCAATGGCGGCCGGCCACCGCGCGGTATGGGCGTCGGTGAGCCGCCGTAGCCGCCCAGACCCTTCGCGCACGGTCAGGAGCGCCAGTGCGATGGCGTGAGCATTCCAGCTCTGTAGCCGCGACCATCGTCTATAAAAACGTCGAGTTCACAGTGGCGATTTTCATTTTCCCTGTTTTCGCCACCGCCGCCACCGCAGCTCCGCCGCTCGCCGCTGCCGCCGTCGAGCCATCTCCGGCCATGCTAATCGCACCATTAGCTCCGCCTCATCCTCGCGCATCTCGTGGACCACCTGAGTTCAGTGTTTTCACACCCGAGCCTCCGCACTGCCCGCTTCCATGCCCAACTCCGGTCGGAGCACCGCCATAGTCGCCTCCCGTGGCCAGGCCACTCCGGCTTCTCTCTGTCATCCCCGAGACCGCCATTGTCACAGCTGTGAGCTCCTGATCGTTTTCCTCACGCTATTTTAGCTGCTACCATGCTTTACCGTCGAGTTGTCGGGCACCGTGGCCGTCGAGCCACCACCGTCGTCGGTGAACTGTCACCGGAGCTCGAACCATGGTGCTACCTAGCAAAACGGAGTCGTGGGAAGGTGTAGATGGTGATGGTAGGGTTAATTTTGTCGACCGAAGCTCCGGTCACCGGCCGGCCACTGCGAGAGAGAGAGAGCGAGCGCGCGGGAGTGAGCGGGAGGACGAGAGGTTGGCGATGACAAGTGGGGCAGGGCTGTCAGCGAGCGCGGGAGAGAGGGTGAGCGCTCGCGGGCGGAGCAGGCCGCTTGCTGGGCCACGTGGCTGGGCCGATCGCGAGCGCGCGAGCGCGGGCGAGCGCGCGGGTGCGTGGGCCACTTGGTTGGGCCGGACCAGAGGGAGAGAAGGGAATCGGCCCGGTTCGGTTTTGTTTTTGTTTTTCTTTTTCAAATAAATAAATAGTGCAGCTATTTGTTTATTTCATTAAAAATTGTGTAGAGTTCCAAAATTCATGAAAATTTTTGTGTGAGTCTCTTAATATGTAAACTATCTAGGAAAAATATTAAACCCTAAATTTGAGTACTTTGTGTAGTAGAATTAATTGGTTCTAATAAAGATTAAATGCAACTTCTAGGAATTTTAATAATTAATTTATTAATCCAAAAATTATGAGATTTATTATGACACTGTTTTAAATCATTCTTAATCCATAGAAAAAGTTTGAGCATGTTTAGATAAATTTTGATTAACTATTAATTATGCCCTAATTAATTAAATAGTAAATAAATGTTAATTTGAGAACTTTAAGTGTTGTGTGCCCTTTTGATTGAGTGATGTCCTTGGGTCACTACTCTTTGGTGATCTTTGGCACCTTAACTCCATGTTTGAGCTCGTTAATAACTTGCTTAGTGTTAAAAGCTGGTATCGCTAGACTTGTCGCTTCTAGTTAGTAGGTTTTCTGTTTACGACTGTACCGTGAAGGGAAGTTGTACTCAAGTCGTAACTCGTGGCATTTTATCATCAAGCATCATGTTTATCATTGAGCATCATGTTAAAGCATGTTATGTACTCATGTAGTTTCCGCTTTCAAAGAAGTCAAAGTCGCCGAGCAAGCTTCCAGAGAAGAGCTATCGTCGGTGGGTTCCGGACCAGACGTTGGAGTCCTCAAGTCTGAGTCAGTCATCGTGTCAGAGCAAGGCAAGCCCCGGTGCATTTAAACCCTACCTTGATATTTACAAATCTTTATTATTTAAATTATGGTTTATTGCATTAAGTAATTAGGAGTTGAGTGATAACCCAATTGATGCATTATCATCCTTGATTATTGCGATATCAACCTTGATACCTGTTTTTACTGAAAATGTGTAGTATGCTTTGCTATGCTTAGAAGTTAAGCTTTTAAATGAAATGTTTACTCGGCCATGATGGCATACTTAATGAATATTGAAAGACGAGAATGAACTTGAAAGATCGGGCGGGTGGTTTGGCCACTGCTAACATGCATTGAGAAAGGAGTCTCAATGTAGTGTTTCTGCCTTGTCAGTTAAGGACTGTCCGTTTTATGGCCTGCTTGTGTTTTGAGACTTTGCAACTAGCCTCATGCCTTGGGTAAGCCCAAAATGTTGGTGATTCCATTTCGAGAACGTCTAACCTTGCACTAGGAGTGGAGAGATGGCGGGAGTAGCGTGTACCCTCGGGGCTAGAATCGGGCCGGGTTCGAGGAGTACTGTACTCTCGGGTGGCGATGGACACGTTCTGGTTTTAGGAGATCTAAATGAGGGTTGATATATGCAAGATTCGGTTCTACATATGTCATGAGATTAGGGATCCCCAGCTGGGTATAATCGGTTTGAATCGTCGTTGCTCCTCGGTTATGGAGACTCGATCACCTGTCCTACATCGTAGTTAAGAACTGGAATTGAAAGAATGAATGAGAAGTGTTTTGATAATAATTACTTTGATCTAGACTAGGATCACCTAGATTTGGTTAATGAACCATCAATGGTAAAAGTAAAATGTTGAAGATAAGGACTTACCTTAGTAAGCTTTTCTGTAAAAGAAAATTTGATTCTAGATTACCCGTACCTTGATTCCCTAAAGCTAGCATGCCCTTGGAGTCTTTGTCTTAGTCGGGTAAGTCTTGTTGAGTACTCTCGTACTCAAGGTTTGTTGAACCCCCTTGTTGCAAGTGCGGTTCATGAACAAGTCTACTTCGAGCCTTGTTGCATGACCGTCATGGTTGAAGAAAGTGACGACGAGTAGACTGTGTGGCCTTTGGGCAAGGCATCTCGTTTGTGTGTTGTAATAAAGTTACTACCGATACTTCTCTACTACTGGTTTGTAATAATGTTACATAAGGTTTGAAGTTTGAAAACTAGTTTGTAACCCTAAGTTATTGTAAGACTTCCGCTACTTTACTCCGTTGAATATTTTGAATAAACTGTTGTAATATTGCAATACTCCTATGATTGGATCCTGTTCGGAGGAAAGCAGGCCTTTTAAGTTATGCTGAACATAAGTACGACTATCAGAGGTCATTATGGCAATGACAAGTACTTGTGGGCCATCATAATTAGGAGGTTCTATGACACACAGCCTCCCCTCACGCGTAGCCTCCTTTATGACTGCACCTCGTGCTCACATGTGCCTAGAATGGATTTTGGTTCCCCACATATTATACTACACTAAGCATAAATTGATTATTTGAAGCCCTAAATGATTTGAAATGAAAATGTTGTCTACTGCAATGTTTCATAACTTTTCGAGATCTACAACTTTCATATTGGTAGTTTCTCCATCCGAGGTCATTTAGCACCTGTCGGCCAGTGGGCGGCCCACAGGCCTATTTATCCGATATGGCCTACAACATGATTTCAAATCAAAAAGTCATCAACTACAAAGTTTCATAAATTTTAGGGATCTGCAACTTTCATTTTGGCAGTTTCTCCATCTAAGGTCATTTAGGACCTGTCGGCCACCGACCGGTCTATTTGCCCGATATGGCCCACAAGACGATTTCAACACAAAAAGTTATCAACTACGAAGTCGCGTCACTTTTCGCGCGAAAATCACGCACTTTACAGCTGCGAGGATTCAAACCCGCAGCCTCCCCTTGTGCGTAGCCTCCTTTACGACTGCACCTCGTGCTCACATGTGCCTATAATGGATTTTGGTTGCCCACACATTATACTAAACTAAGCATAAATTGATTGTTTGACGCCCTAAACGATTTCAAATGAAAATGTTGTCTACTACAAAGTTTTATAACTTTTCGAGATCTACAACTTTTATTTTGGTAGTTTCTCCATCTGAGGTCATCTAGGACCTGTCGGCCAGTGGGCGGCCGATAGGCCCATTTACCCGATATGGCCCACAAGATGATTTCAAATCAAAAGTCGTGAACTACGAAGTTTCATAAATTTTAGGGATCTACAACTTTCATTTTGGTAGTTTTTCTATCCGAGGTCATTTAGGACCTGTCGGCCATCGACCGGCCTATTTGCCCGATATGGCCCACAAGACGATTTCAACACAAAAAGTTGTCAACTACGAAGTCGCGTCACTTTTCGCGCGAAAATCATGCGCTTTGCGGCTGTGAGGATTCAAACCGGCAGCCTCCCCTCGCACATAGCCTCCTTTATGACTGTACCTCGTGCTCACATGTGCCTATAATGGATTTTGGTTCCCCACATATTATACCAAACTGAGCATAAATTGATTGTATGACGCCCTAAACGATTTCAAATGAAAATGTTGTCTACTGCAAAGTTTCATAACTTTTTGAGATCTATAACTTTCATTTTGGTAGTTTCTCCATCCGAGGTCATCTAGGACTTGTCGGCCAGTGGGTGGCCGATAGGCCCATTTACCCGATATGGCCGACAAGATGATTTCAAATCAAAAAATTGTGAACTACGAAGTTTCATAAATTTTAGGGATCTACAACTTTCATTTTGGTAGTTTTTCATTCCGAGGTCATTTAGGACCTGTCGGCCACCGACCGGCCTATTTGCCCGATATGGCCCACAAGACGATTTTAATACAAAAAGTTGTCACCTACGAAGTTGCGTCACTTTTCACATGAAAATCATGCGCTTTGCGGCTGCGAGGATTCGAACCCACAGCCTCCCCTCACGCGTAGCCTCCTTTTATCACTGCACCTCGTGCTCACATGTACTTATAATGTATTTTGGTTCCCCACATATTATACTAAATTGAGCATAAATTGATTGTTTGACGCCCTAAACAATTTCAAATGAAAAACAAAGTCGCGCCACTTTTCGTGCAGAAATCACACACTTTACGGCTACAAGGATTCGAACCCGTGGCCTCCCCTCACGCGTAGCCTCCTTTACGACTGCACCTCATGCTCACATGTGCCTATAATGGATTTTGGTTCCCCACATATTATACTAAACTCAGCATAAATTGATTGTTTGACGCCCTAAATGATTTCAATTGAAAATGTTGTCTACTGTAAAGTTTCATAACTTTTCGAGATCTACAACTTTCATTTTGGCAATTTCTCCATCCGAGGTCATTTAGGACCAGTCAGCCAGTGGGAGACCGACAGGACTATTTACCCGATATGGCCCACAAGATGATTTCAAATAAAAAAGTCATAAACTACGAAGTTTCATAAATTTTTGGGATCTACAACTTTCATTTTGGTAGTTTCTCCGTCCAAGGTCATCTTGGACATGTCGGCCACCGACCGGTCTATTTACCAGATATGGCCCACAAGACAATTTCAACACAAAAAGTTGTCAACTATGAAGTCGCGTCACTTTTCACACGAAAATCATGCACTTTGCGGCTGCGAGGATTCGAACCTGCGGTCTCCCCTCACGCGTAGCCTCCTTTATGACTGCACCTCATGCTCACATGAGCCTATAATGGAATTTGGTTCCCCACATATTATACTATACTAAGCATAAATTGATTGTTTGACGCCCTAAATGATTTCAAATGAAAATGTTGTCTACTGCAAAGTTTCATAAGTTTTTGAGATGTACAACTTTTATTTTGGTAGGTGCTCCATCCGAGGTCGTCTAGGACCTGTCGGCCAGTGCGTGGCCGATAGGCCTATTTACCCGATATGGCCCACAAGATGATTTCAAATCAAAAAGTCGTGAACTACGAAGTTTCATAAATTTTAGGGATCAACAACTTTTATTTTGGTAGTTTTTCTATCCAAGGTCATTTAGGACCTGTCGGCCACCGACTGGCCTATTTGCCCGATATGGCCCACAAGATGATTTCAACACAAAAAGTTGTCAACTACGAAGTCGTGTCCTTTTCGCGCAAAAATCATGCACTTTGCGGCTGCGAGGATTTAAACCTGGGGCCTCCCCTCGCGCATAGCCTCCTTTATGACTGCACCTCGTGCTCACATGTGCCTATAATGGATTTTGGATCCCCACATATTATACTAAACTGAGCATAAATTGATTGCTTGACGCCCTAAACGATTTCAAATGAAAATGTTGTCTACTGCAAAGTTTCATAACTTTTCGAGATTTACAACTTTCATTTTGGTAGTTTCTCCATCCGAGGTCATCTAGGACCAGTCGGCAAGTGGGCAGCCGATAGGCCTATTTACCCGATATGGCCCACAAGATGATTTCAAATCAAAAAGTCATGAACTACGAAGTTTTATAAATTTTAGGGATCTATAACTTTCATTTTGGTAGTTTTTCTATCCGAGATCATTTAGGACCTGTCGGCCACCAACCGGCCTATTTACCTGATATGGCCCACAAGACGATTTCAACCCAAAAAAGTTATCAACTACGAAGTCGCGTCACTTTTCGCGCAAAAATCATGCGCTTTACGGCTGCGAGGATTTGAACCTGCAGCCTCCGCTCACGCGTAGCCTCCTTTATCACTGCACCTCGTACTCACATGTGCCTATAATGGATTTTGGTTCCCCACATTTTATACTAAACTGAGCATAAATTGATTGTTTGACGCCCTAAACAATTTCAAATGAAAAACGAAGTCGCGTCACTTTTCCCGCGAAAATCACGCACTTTACGACTGCGAGGATTCGAACCCGCGGCCTCCCATCACGCGTAGAATCCTTTACGACTACTCCTCGTGCTCACTTGTGCCTATAATGGATTTTGGTTCCCCACATATTATACTAAACTGAGCATAAATTGATTGTTTGACGGCCTAAACGATTTCAAATGAAAATGTTGTCTACTGCAAAGTTTCATAGCTTTTTGAGATCTACAACTTTCATTTTGGCAGTTTCTCCATCCGAGGTCATTTAGGACCTGCCGGCTAATGGGCAGCCCACAGGCCTATTTATCTGATATGGCCTGCAACATGATTTCAATTCAAAAAGTCGTCAACTACAAAGTTTCATAAATTTTAGGGATCTGCAAATTTTATTTTGGCAGTTTCTCCGTCCGAGGTCATTTAGGACCTGTCGGCCACCAACCATTCTATTTGCCCGATATGGCCCACAAGACTATTTCAACACAAAAAGTTATCAACTACGAGGTCGCGTCACTTTTCGCGCAAAAATCACGCACTTTACGGCTGCGAGGATTCGAATCCGCGGCCTCCCCTCACGCGTAGCCTCCTTTACGACTGCACCTCGTGCTCACATGTGCCTATAATGGATTTTGGTTGCCCACATATGATACTAAACTGAGCATAAATTGATTGTTTGACGCCCGAAACGATTTCAAATGAAAATGTTGTCTACTGCAAAGTTTCACAAATTTTCGAGATCTATAACTTTCATTTTGGTAGTTTCTCCATCCGAGGTAATTTAGGACATATCAGCCACTGGGAGGCCGACATGACTATTTCCTGATATGGCCCACAAGATGATTTCAAATCAAATAGTCATCAACTATGAAGTTTCATAAATTTTAGAGATCTACAACTTTCATTTTCGTAGTTTCTCCGTCTGAGGTCATTTAGGACCTGTCGGCCACTGACCGGTCTATTTGCCCGATATGGCCCACAAGACGATTTCAACACAAAAAGTTGTCAACTACGAAGTCGCGTCACTTTTCGCACGAAAATCATGCACTTTGTGGCTGCGAGGATTCGAACCTGCGGCCTCCCCTCGTGCGTAGCCTCCTTTATGACTCCACCTCGTGCTCACATGTGCCTATAATGGAATTTGGTTCCCCACATATAATACTATACTGAACATAAATTGATTGTTTGATGCCCTAAACAATTTCAAATGAAAATGTTGTCTACTACAAAGTTTCATAACTTTTCGAGATCTATAACTTCCATTTTGGTAGTTTCTCTATCCGAGGTCATCTAGGACCTGTCGGCCAGTGGGCGGCCGATAGGCTATTTACCCGATATGGCCCACAAGATGATTTCAAATCAAAAGGTCGTGAACTATGAAGTTTCATAAATTTTAGGGATCTACAACTTTCAACTTGGTAGTTTTTCTTTCCGAGGTCATTTAGGACCTGTTGGCCACCGACCGGCCTATTTGCCCGATATGGCCCACAAGACGATTTCAACACAAAAAGTTGTCAACTACGAAGTCGCGTCACTTTTCGCACGAAAATCATGCAATTTGCGTCTGCGAGGATTCAAACCTATGGCCTCCCCTCACGCGTAGCCTCCTTTATGACTCCACCTCGTGCTCACATGTGCCTATAATGGAATTTGGTTCCCCACATATAATACTAAACTGGTCATAAATTGATTGTTTGACGCCCTAAACGATTTCAAATGAAAATGTTGTCTACTGCAAAGTTTCATAACTTTTCAAGATCTATAACTTTCATTTTGGTAGTTTCTCTATCCGAGGTCATCTAGGACCTATCGGCCAGTGGGCGGCCGATAGGCCTATTTACCCGATATGGCCCACAAGATGATTTCAAATCAAAAGGTCGTGAACTACGAAGTTTCATAAATTTTAGGGATCTACAACTTTCAATTTGGTAGTTTTTCTATCCGAGGTCATTTAGGACCTGTTGGCCACCGACCGGCCTATTTGCCTGATATGGCCCATAAGATGATTTCAACACAAAAAGTTGTCAACTACGAAGTCGCGTCACTTTTCGCACAAAAATCATGCGCTTTGCGGCTACGAGGATTCGAACTCGCAGCCTCCCCTCACACGTAGCCTCCTTTATCACCTTGTGCTCACATGTGCCTATAATGGATTTTGGTTCCCCACATATTATACCAAACTAAGCATTAATTGATTGTTTGACGCCCTAAACGATTTCAAATGAAAATGTTATCTACTGCAAAGTTTCATAACTTTTTGAGATCTACAACTTTCATTTTGGTAGTTTCTCCATCCGAGGTCATCTAGGACTTGTCGGCCAGTGGGCGGCCGATAGGCCTATTTACCCGATATGGCCGACAAGATGATTTCAAATCAAAAAGTCGTGAACTACGAAGTTTCATAAATTTTAGGGATCAACAACTTCCATTTTGGTAGTTTCTCATTCCGAGGTCATTTAGGACCTGTCGGCCACCGACCGGCCTATTTGCCTGATATTGGCCCACAAGACGATTTTAACACAAAAGTTGTCACCTACGAAGTCGCGTCACTTTTCTCGCGAAAATCATGTGCTTTGTGGCTGCGAGGATTTGAACCCGCAGCCTCCCCTCATGCGTAAACTCCTTTATCACTGCACCTCGTGCTCACATGTGCCCATAATGGATTTTGGTTCCCCACATATAATACTAAACTAAGCATAAATTGATTGTTTAAAGCCCTAAACGATTTCAAATGAAAATGTTGTCTACTGCAAAGTTTCACAACTTTTCGAGATCTATAACTTTCATTTTGGTAGTTTCTCTATCCGAGGTCATCTAGGACCTGTCGGCCAATGGGCGGCCGATAGGCCTATTTACCCGATATGGCCCACAAGATGATTTCAAATCAAAAGGTCGTGAACTACGAAGTTTCATAAATTTTAGGGATCTACAACTTTCATTTTGGTAGTTTTTCTATCCGAGGTCATTTAGGACCTGTTGGCCACCGACCGGCCTATTTGCCCGATATGGCCCACAAGACGATTTCAACACAAAAAGTTGTCAACTACGAAGTCACGTCACTTTTCACGTGAAAATCATGCGCTTTGCGGCTACGAGGATTCAAACTCGCAGCCTCCCCTCGCACGTAGCCTCCTTTATCACCTTGTGCTCACATGTGCCTATAATGGATTTTGGTTCCCCACATATTATACCAAACTGAGCATTAATTGATTGTTTGACACCCTAAATGATTTCAAATGAAAATGTTGTCTACTGCAAAGTTTCATAACTTTTTGAGATCTACAACTTTCATTTTGGTACTTTCTCCATCTGAGGTCATCTAGGACTTATCGGCCAGTGGGCAGCCGATAGGCCTATTTACCCGATATGGCCGACAAGATGATTTCAAATCAAAAAGTCGTGAACTATGAAGTTTCATAAATTTTAGGGATCAACAACTTTCATTTTGGTAGTTTCTCATTCCGACGTCGTTTAGGACCCGTCGGCCACCGACTGGCCTATTTGCCCGATATGGCCAACAAGACGATTTTAACACAAAAAGTTGTCACCTACGAAGTCGCGTCACTTTTCACGCGAAAATCATGTGCTTTGCGGCTGCGAGGATTTGAACCCGCAGCCTCCCCTCATGCGTAAACTCCTTTATCACTGCACCTCATACTCACATGTGACTATAATGGATTTTGGTTCCCCACATATTATACTAAACTGAGCATAAATTGATTGTTTGACGCCCTAAACGATTTCAAATGAAAAACGAAGTCGCGTCACCTTTCGCATGAAAATCACGCACTTTACGGCTGCAAGGATTCGAACCCGTGGCCTCCCCTCACTCGTAGCCTCCTTTACGACTGCACCTCGTGCTCACATATGCCTATAATGGATTTTGGTTCCCCACGTATTATACTAAACAGAGCATAAATTGATTGTTTGATGCCCTAA
Organism: Saccharum hybrid cultivar R570; assembly: GCA_038087645.1. Lineage (NCBI taxonomy): Eukaryota > Viridiplantae > Streptophyta > Magnoliopsida > Poales > Poaceae > Saccharum > Saccharum hybrid cultivar. The sequence goes on along the minus strand of JAQSUU010000043.1, from coordinate 28,517,020 downwards.
ACGATTTCAAATGAAAATGTTGTCTACTGCAAAGTTTCATAAATTTTTGAGATCTACAACTTTCATTTTGGTAATTTCTCCATCCGAGGTCATTTAGGACCTGTCGGCCAGTGGGAGGCCGACAGGACTATTTACCCAATATGACCCACAAGTTGATTTCAAATAAAAAAAGTCGTCAACTACGAAGTTTCATAAATTTTAGGGATCTACAACTTTCATTTTGGTAGTTTCTCCGTTCGAGGTCATTTAGGACCTGTCGGCCACCGACCGGTCTATTTGCCCGATGTGGCCCACAAGACGATTTCAACACAAAAAGTTGTCAACTACAAAGTCACGTCGCTTTTCGCGTGAAAATCGTGCACTTTGCGGCTGCGAGGATTCGAACCTGCGGCCTCCCCTCGCGCGTAGCCTCCTTTATGACTGCACCTCGTGCTCACATGTGCCTATAATGGAATTTGGTTCCCCACATATTATACTAAACTAATCATAAATTGATTGTTTGACGCCCTAAACGATTTCAAATGAAAATGTTGTCTACTGCAAAGTTTCATAACTTTTCGAGATGTACAACTTTCATTTTGGTAGTTGCTCCATCCGAGGTCATCTGGGACCTGTCGGCCAGTGGGTGGCCGATAGGCCTATTTACCCGATATGGCCCATAAGATGATTTCAAATCAAAAAGTCGTGAACTACGAAGTTTCATAAATTTTAGGGATCTACAACTTTCATTTTGGTAGTTTTTCAATCCGAGGTCATTTAGGACCTGTCCGCCACTGACCGGCCTATTTGCCCGATATGGCCCACAACACGATTCAACACAAAAAGTTGTCAGCTACGAAGTCGCGTCACTTTTCGCGCGAAAATCATGCACTTTGCAGCTGCGAGGATTCGAACCTGCGGCCTCCCCTCGTGCGTAGCCTCCTTTATGACTGCACCTCATGCTCACATGTGCCTATAATGGAATTTGGTTCTCCACATATTATACTAAACTGAGCATAAATTGATTGTTTGACGCCCTAAACAATTTCAAATGAAAAACAAAGTCGCGTCACTTTTCGCGCGAAAATCACGCACCTTACGGCTGTGAGGATTCGAACCCGCGGCCTCCCCTCGAGCGTAGCCTCCTTTACGACTGCACCTCGTGCTCATGTGTGCCTATAATGGATTTTGGTTGCCCACATATTATACTAAACTGAGCATAAATTGATTGTTTGACGCCCTAAACGATTTCAAATGAAAATGATGTCTACTGCAAAGTTTCACAACTTTTCGAGATCTACAACTTTCATTTTGGTAGTTTCTCCATCCAAGGTCATTTAGGACCTGTCGGCCAGTGGGAAGCCGACAGGACTATTTCTCGATATGGCCCACAAGTTGATTTCAAATAAAAAAAGTCGTCAACTATGAAGTTTCGTAAATTTTAGGGATCTACAACTTTCATTTTGGTAGTTTCTCCGTTCGAGGTCATTTAGGACCTGTCGGCCACCGACCGGTCTATTTGCCCGATATGGCCCACAAGACGATTTCAACACAAAAAGTTGTCAACTACAAAGTCGCGTCACTTTTTGCGTGAAAATCATGTACTTTGCGGCTGCGAGGATTCGAACCTGCAGCCTCCCCTTGCGCGTAGCCTCCTTTATGACTGCACCTCGTGCTCACATGTGCCTATAATGGAATTTGGTTCCCCACATATTATACTAAACTGAGCATAAATTGATTGTTTGACGCCCTAAACGATTTCAAATGAAAATGTTGTCTACTGCAAAGTATCATAACTTTTCGAGATGTACAACTTTCATTTTGGTAGTTGCTCCATCCGAGGTCATCTAGGACCTGTCGGCCAGTGGGTGGCCGATAGGCCTATTTACCTGATATGGCCCATAAGATGATTTCAAATCAAAAAGTCATGAACTACGAAGTTTCATAAATTTTAGGGATCAACAACTTTCATTTTGGTAGTTTTTCTATCCGAGGTCATTTTGGACCTGTCGGCCACCGACCGGCCTATTTGCCCGATATGGCCCACAAGACGATTTCAACACAAAAAGTTGTCAACTACGAAGTCGCGTCACTTTTCACGCGAAAATCATGCACTTTGCGGCTATGAGGATTTGAACCTGTGGCCTCCCCTCACGCGAAGCCTCCTTTATGACTGCACCTCGTGCTCACATGTGCCTATAATGGATTTTGGTTCTCCACATATTATACTAAACTGAGCATAAATTGAATGTTTGACGCCCTAAACGATTTCAAATGAAAATGTTGTCTACTGCAAAGTTTCATAACTTTTCAAGATCTACAACTTTCATTTTGGTAGTTTCTCCGTCCGAGGCCATCTAGGACCAGTCGGCAAGTGGGCGCCCGATAGGCCTATTTAACCGATATGGCCCACACGATGATTTCAAATCAAAAAGTCATGAACTACGAAGTTTCATAAATTTTAGGGATCTACAACTTTCATTTTGGTAGTTTTTCATTCCGAGGTCATTTAGGACCTGTCCACCACCGACTGACCTATTTGCCTGATATGGCCCACAACACGATTTTAACACAAAAAGTTGTCACCTACGAAGTCGCGTCACTTTTCGCGCGAAAATCATGCACTTTGCGGCTACGAGGATTTGAACCTGTGGCCTCCCCTCGTGCGTAGCCTCCTTTATGACTGCACCTCGTGCTCACATGTGCCTATAATGGAATTTGGTTCCCCACATATTATACTAAACTGAGCATAAATTGATTGTTTGACGCCCTAAACAATTTCAAATGAAAAACGAAGTCGCGTCACTTTTCGCGCGAAAATCACACACTTCACGGCTGCGAGGATTCAAACCCACGGCCTCCCCTCGCGCGTAGCCTCCTTTACGACTACACCTCGTGCTCACATGTGCCTATAATGGATTTTGGTTCCCCACATATTATACTAAACTGAGCATAAATTGATTGTTTGACGCCCTAAACGATTTCAAATGAAAATGTTGTCTACTGCAAAGTTTCATAACTTTTTGCGATCTACAACTTTCATTTTGGTAGTTTCTCCATCTGAGGTCATTTAGGACCTGTCGGCCAGTGGGCGGCCCACATGCTTATTTATCCGATATGGCCTGCAACATAATTTCAAATCAAAAAGTCGTCAACTACAAAGTTTCATAAATTTTAGGGATCTACAAATTTCATTTTGGCAGTTTCTCTGTCCGAGGTCATTTAGGATCTGTCGGCCACCAACCGGTCTATTTGCCCGATATGGCCCACAAGACGATTTCAACACAAAAAGTTATCGACTACGAAGTCGCGTCACTTTTCGCGCGAAAATCGCGCAGTTTACGGCTGTGAGGATTCGATTCCGTGGCCTCCCCTTGCGCGTAGCCTCCTTTACGACTGCACCTCGTGCTCACATGTGCCTATAATGGATTTTGGTTGCCCAGATATTATACTAAACTGAGCATAAATTAATTGTTGACGCCCTAAACGATTTCAAATGAAAATGTTGTCTACTGCAAAGTTTCACAACTTTTCGAGATCTACAACTTTCATTTTGGTAGTTTCTCCATCCGAGGTCATTTAGGACCTGTCGGCCAGTGGGAAGCCGACAGGACTATTTCTCGATATGGCCCACAAGTTGATTTCAAATAAAAAAGTCGTCAACTTTGAAGTTTCATAAATTTTAGGGATCTACAACTTTCATTTTGGTAGTTTCTCCGTTCGAGGTCATTTAGGACCTGTCAGCCACCGACCGGTCTATTTGCCCGATATGGCCCACAAGACGATTTCAACACAAAAAGTTGTCAACTACAGAGTCGCGTCACTTTTCACGAGAAAATCATGCACTTTGCGGCTGCGAGGATTCGAACCTGCGGCCTCTCCTCGCGCGTAGCCTCCTTTATGACTGCACCTCGTGCTCACATGTGCCTATAATGGAATTTGGTTCCCCACATATTATACTAAACTGAGCATAAATTGATTATTTGACGCCCTAAACGATTTCAAATGAAAATGTTGTCTACTGCAAAGTTTCATAACTTTTTGAGATGTATAACTTTCATTTTGGTAGTTGCTCCATCCGAGGTCATCTAGGACCTGTCGGCCAGTGGGTGGCCGATAGGCCTATTTACCCGATATGGCCCATAAGATGATTTCAAATCAAAAAGTCATGAACTACGAAGTTTCATAAATTTTAGGGATCAACAACTTTCATTTTGGTAGTTTTTCTATCCGAGGTCATTTTGGACCTGTCGGCCACCGACCGGCCTATTTGCCCGATATGGCCCACAAGACGATTTCAACACAAAAAGTTGTCAACTACGAAGTCGCGTCACTTTTCGCGCGAAAATCATGCACTTTGCGGCTGTGAGGATTTGAACCTGTGGCCTCCCCTCACGCGAAGCCTCCTTTATGACTGCACCTCGTGCTCACATGTGCCTATAATGGATTTTGGTTCCCCACATATTATACTAAACTGAGCATAAATTGATTGTTTGATGCCCTAAACGATTTCAAATGAAAATGTTGTCTACTGCAAAGTTTCATAACTTTTCGAGATCTACAACTTTCATTTTGGTAGTTTCTCCATCCGAGGCCATCTAGGACCAGTCGGCAAGTGGGTGTCCGATAGGCCTATTTAACCGATATGGCCCACAAGATGATTTCAAATCAAAAAGTCATGAACTACGAAGTTTCATAAATTTTAGGGATCTACAACTTTCATTTTGGTTGTTTTTCATTCCGAGGTCATTTAGGACCTGTCCGCCACCGACCGACCTATTTGCCCGATATGGCCCACAACACGTTTTTAGCACAAAAAGTTGTCACCTACGAAGTCGCGTCACTTTTCGCGCGAAAATCATGCACTTTGCGGCTGCGAGGATTCGAACCTGCGGGCTCCCCTCGTGCGTAGCCTCCTTTATGACTGCACCTCGTGCTCACATGTGCCTATAATGGAATTTGGTTCCCCACATATTATACTAAACTGAGCATAAATTGATTGTTTGACGCCCTAAACAATTTCAAATGAAAAACAAAGTCGCGTCACTTTTCGCGTGAAAATCACGCACTTTACGGCTGCGAGGATTCGAACCCATGGCCTCCCCTCGCGCGTAGCCTCCTTTACGACTGCACCTCGTGCTCACATGTGCCTATATTGGATTTTGGTTCCCCACATATTATACTAAACTGAGCATAAATTGATTGTTTGACGCCCTAAACGATTTGAAATTAAAATGTTGTCTACTGCAAAGTTTCATAACTTTTCGAGATCTACAACTTTCATTTTGGTAGTTTCTCCATCCGAGATCATTTAGGACCTGTCGGCCAGTGGGCGGCCCACATGCTTATTTATCCGATATGGCCTGCAACATGATTTCAAATCAAAAAGTCGTCAACTACAAACTTTCATAAATTTTAGGGATCTACAAATTTCATTTTTGCAGTTTCTCCGTCCGAGGTCATTTAGGACCTGTCGGCCACCAACCGGTCTATTTGCCTAATATGGCCCACAAGACGATTTCAACACAAAAAGTTATCAACTACGGAGTCGCGTCACTTTTCGCGTGAAAATCACGCAGTTTACGGCTGTGAGCATTCGATTCCGTGGCCTCCCCTCGCGCGTAGCCTCCTTTACGACTGCACCTCGTGCTCACATGTGCCTATAATGGATTTTGGTTGCCCACATATTATACTAAACTGAGCATAAATTGATTGTTTGGTGCCCTAAACGATTTCAAATGAAAATGTTGTCTACTGCAAAGTTTCACAACTTTTCGAGATCTAGGACATTCATTTTGGTAGTTTCTCCATCCGAGGTCATTTAGGACCTGTCGGCCAGTGGGAAGCCGAAAGGACTATTTCTCGATATGGCCCACAAGATGATGTCAAATCAAAAAGTCATCAACTACGAAGTTTCATAAATTTTAGAGATCTACAACTTTCATTTTGGAAGTTTCTCCGTCTGTGGTCATTTAGGACCTATCGGCCACCGACCGCTCTATTTGTTCGATATGGCCCACAAGACGATTTCAACACAAAAAGTTGTCAACTACGAAGTCGCGTCACTTTTTGCGCGAAAATCATGCACTTTGCGGCTGCGAGGATTCGAACCTGCGGCCTCCCCTCGCGCGTAGCCTCCTTTATGACTCCACCTCATGCTCACATGTGCCTATAATGGAATTTGGTTCACCACATATTATACTAAACTGAGCATAAATTGATTGTTTGACGCCCTAAACGATTTCAAATGAAAATGTTGTCTACTGCAAAGTTTCATAACTTTTCGAGATCTATAACTTTTATTTTGGGAGTTTCTCTATCCGAGGTCATCACAAGACAATTTCAAATCAAAAAGTTGTCAACTACGAAGTCGCGGCACTTTGAGCGTGAAAATCATGCGCTTTGCGGCTGCGAGGATTCGAACCCGCGGCCTTCCCTCACGTGTAGCCTCCTCTATTACTGCACCTCGTGCTCACATGTGCCTATAATGGATTTTGGTTCCCCACATATTATACTAAACTAAGAAAAAATTGATTGTTTGACGCCCTAAACGATTTTAAATGAAAATGTTGTCAACTACAAAGTTTCATAACTTTTCAAGATCTACAACTTCCATTTTGGTAGTTTCTCCATCTGAGGTCGTTTAGGACCTGTCGGCTAGTGGGTGGCCGATAGGCCTATGTGCCCGATATGGCCTGCAACATGATTTCAAATCAAAAAGTCATCAACTACGAAGTTTCATAAATTTTAGGGATCTACAATTTTCATATTGGTAGTTTCTTTGTCCGAGGTCATTTAGGACCTGTCGGACACCGACCGGCCTATTTGTCCGATATGGCCCTCAAGAGGATTTCAAATCAAAACGTTGTCAACTACGAAGTCACGGCACTTTCCGCGCGAAAATCATGTGCTTTGCGGCTGCGAGGATTCAAAAACGCTGCCTCCCCTCGCGTGTAGCCTCCTTTATCACTGCACCTCATGCTCACATGTGCCTATAATGGATTTTGGTTGCCCACATATTATACTAAACTGAGCATAAATTGATTTATTTGACGCCCTAAACGATTTCAAATGAAAATGTTGTCAACTGCAAAGTTTCATAACTTTTCAAGATCTACAACTTCCATTTTGGTAGTTTCTCCATCTGAGGTCATTTAGGACCTGTCAGCCAGTGGGCGGCTGATAGGCCTATATGCCCGATATGGCCCACAAGATGATTTCAAATCAAAAAGTTATCAAATACGAAGTTTCATAAATTTTTGGGATCTACAACTTTTATTTTGTTAGTTTCTCCGTTCGAGGTCATTTAGGACCTGTCGGACACCGACCAGCCTATTTGCCCGATATGGCCCATAAGACGATTTCAAATCAAAAAGTTGTCAACTACGAAGTCACGGCACTTTTCGTGCGAAAATCATGCGCTTTGCGGCTGCGAGGATTCGAACCCGCGGCCTCCCCTCGCTTGTAGCCTCCTCTTTTACTGCACCTCGTGCTCACATGTGCCTATAATGGATTTTGGTTTCCCATATATTATACTAAACTGAGCATAAATTGATTGTTTGACGACCTAAATGATTTTAAATGAAAATGTTGTCAACTGCAAAGTTTCATAACTTTTCGAGATCTACAACTTTCATTTTGGTTGTTTCTCCATCCGAGGTCATTTAGGACCAGTAGGCCAGTGGGCGGCCGATAGGCCTATTTGTCCGATATGGCCCATAAGATGATTTCAAATCAAAAATTCGTCAACTACGAAGTTTCATAAATTTTAGGGATCTACAACTTTTATTTTGGTAGTTTCTCCATCCGAGGTCATTTAGGACCTGTCAGACACCGACCGGCCTATTTGCCCGATATGGCCCACAAGACGATTTCAAATAAAAAAGTTAACTACGAAGTCGCGGCACTTTTCGCGCAAAAATCATGTGCTTTGCGGCTGCTAGAATTGAAACCCGTGGCCTCTCCTCGTGTGTAGCCTCCTCTATCACTGCACCTCGTGCTCACATGTGCCTATAATGGATTTTGGATCCCCACATATTATACTAAACTGAGCATAAATTGATTGTTTGACGCCCTAAACAATTTCAAATGAAAATGTTGTCAACTGCAAAGTTTTATAACTTTTTGAGATCTACAACTTTCATTTTGGTAGTTTCTCCATCCAAGGTCATTTAGGACCTGTCGGCTTGTGGGTGGCCGACAGGCCTATTTGCCTGATATGGCCCACAAGATGATTTCAAATCAAAAAGTCATCAACTACGAAGTTTCATAAATTTTAGGGATTTAACAACTTTCATTTTGGTAGTTTCTCTGTCCGTAGGACCTGTCAGACACCGACCGGCCTATTTGCCCGATATGCCCCACAAGACGATTTCAAATCAAAAAGTTATCAACTACGAAGTCGCGGCACTTTTCGCGCAAAAATCTTGCGCTTTGCCGCTGCGAGGATTCGAACTCGCGACCTCCCCTCATGTGTAGCCTCCTCTATCACTGCACCTCGTGCTGACATGTGCATATAATGGATTTTGGTTCCCCATATATTATACTAAACTGAGCATAAATTGATTGTTTGACGCCCTAAATGATTTCAAATGAAAATGTTGTCAACTGCAAAGTTCCATAACTTTTCGAGATCTACAATTTTCATTTTAGTAGTTTCTCCATCCGAGGTCATTTAGGACCTGTCGGCCAGTGGGCGGCCGATAGGCCAATTTGTCCGATATGGCCCACAAGATGATTTCAAATCAAAAAGTCGTCAACTATGAAATTTCATAAATTTTAGGGATCTACAACTTTCATTTTGGTAGTTTCTCTGTCCATAGGACCTATCAGACACCGACCGGCCTATTTGCCCGATATGCCCCACAAGACGATTTCAAATCAAAAAGTTATCAACTACGAAGTCGCGGCACTTTTCGCGCGAATATCATGTGCTTTGCCACTGCGAGGATTCGAACTCGCGGCCTCCCCTCATGTGTAGCCTCCTCTATCACTGCACCTCATGCTCACATGTGCCTATAATGGATTTTGGTTTCCCACATATTATACTAAACTGAGCATAAATTGATTGTTTGACGCCCAAAATGATTTTAAATGAAAATGTTGTCAACAGCAAAGTTTTATAACTTTTCGAGATCTACAACTTTCATTTTGGTAGTTTCTCCATCCGAGGTCATTTAGGACCTGTCGACCAGAGGGCGGCCGATAGGCCTATATGCCCGATATGGCCCACAAGATGATTTCAAATCAAAAAGTCGTCAACTATGAAGTTTCATAAATTTTAGGGATCTACAACTTTCATTTTGGTAGTTTCTCCATCTGAGTTCATTTAGGACATGTCGGACACCGACCAGCCTATTTGCCCGATATGGCCCACAAGACGATTTCAAATCAAAAAGTTGTCAACTACGAAGTCGCGGCACTTTTCGCGTGAAAATCATGCGCTTTGCGGCTATGAGGATTCGAACCCGCGGCCTCCCCTCGCATGTAGCCTCCTCTATCACTGCACCTCGTGCTCACATGTGCCTATAATGGATTTTGGTTTCCCATATATTATACTAAACTGAGCATAAATTGATTGTTTGACGGCCTAAATGATTTTAAATGAAAATGTTGTCAACAGCAAAGTTTCATAACTTTTCGAGATCTACAATTTTCATTTTGTTTGTTTCTCCATCCGAGGTCATTTAGGACCTATCGGCCAGTGGGCGTCCGATAGGCCTATTTGTCCGATATGGCAAACAAGATGATTTCAAATCAAAAAGTCATCAACTACGAAGTTTCATATATTTTAGGGATCTACAACTTTTATTTTGGTAGTTTCTCCGTCCGAGGTCATTTAGGACCTGTCAGACACCGACCGGCCTATTTGCCCGATATGGCCCACAAGACGATTTCAAATAAAAAAGTTAACTACGAAGTCGCGGCACCTTTCGCGCAAAAATCATGCGCTTTGTGGCTGCTAGGATTCAAACCCGCGGCCTCCCCTCGCGTGTAGCCTCCTCTATCACTGCACCTCGTGCTCACATGTGCCTATAATGGATTTTGGTTCCCCACATATTACACTAAACTGAGCATAAATTGATTGTTTGGCGCCCTAAACAATTTCAAATGATAATGTTGTCAACTGCATAGTTTCATAACTTTTCGAGATCTACAACTTTCATTTTGGTAGTTTCTCCATCCGAGGTCATTTAGGACCTGTCGGCCAGTGGGCGGCCGACAGGCCCATTTGCCCGATATGGCCCATAAGATGATTTCAAATCAAAAAGTCGTCAACTATGAAGTTTCATAAATTTTAGGGATTTAACAACTTTCATTTTGGTAGTTTCTCTGTCCGTAGGACCTGTCAGACACCGACCGGCCTATTTGCCCGATATGCCCCACAAGACGATTTCAAATCAAAAAGTTATCAACAACGAAGTCGCGGCACTTTTCGCGCAAAAATCATGTGCTTTGTCGCTGCGAGGATTCGAACTCGTGGCCTCCCCTCATGTGTAGCCTCCTCTATCACCGCACCTCGTGCTGACATGTGCCTATAATGGATTTTGGTTCCCCATATATTATACTAAACTGAGCATAAATTGATTGTTTGACGCCCTAAATGATTTCAAATGAAGATGTTGTCAACTGCAAAGTTTCATAACTTTTCGAGATCTACAATTTTCATTTTAGTAGTTTCTCCATCCGAGGTCATTTAGGACCTGTTGGCAAGTGGGCGGCCGACAGGCCTATTTGTCCGATATGGCCCACAAGATGATTTCAAATCAAAAAGTCATCAACTACGAAATTTCATAAATTTTAGGGATCTACAACTTTCATTTTGGTAGTTTCTCTGTCCGTAGGACCTGTCAGACACCGATCAACCTATTTGGCCGATATGCCCCACAAGACGATTTCAAATCAAAAAGTTATCAACTACGAAGTTGTGGCACTTTTCGCGCGAATATCATGCGCTTTGCCACTACAAGGATTCGAACTCGCGGCCTCCCCCTGTGTGTAGCCTCCTCTATCACTGCACCTCATGCTCACATGTGCCTATAATAGATTTTGGTTCCCCACATATTATACTAAACTGAGCTTAAATTGATTGTTTGATGCCGTAAACGATTTCAAATGAAAATATTGTCAATTGCAAAGTTTCATAACTTTTCGAGATATACAACTTTTATTTTGGTAGTTTCTCCATCCGAGGTCATTTAGGACCTATCGGCCAGTGGGCGGCCGATAGGCCTATTTGTCCGATATGACCCACAAGATGATTTCAAATCAAAAAGTCGTCAACTACGAAGTTTCATAAATTTTAGGGATCTACAACTTTCATTTTGGTAGTTTCTCCGTATGAGGTCATTTAGGACCTATCGGCCACCAACCGGTCTATTTGCCCGATATGGCCCACAAGACGATTTCAACACAAAAAGTTATCAACTACGAAGTCGCGTCACTTTTCGCGCGAAAATCACACAGTTTACGGCTGTGTGGATTCGATTCTGCGGCCTCCCCTCGCGCGTAGCCTCCTTTACGACTGCACCTCGTGCTCACATGTGCCTATAATGGATTTTGGTTGCCCACATATTATACTAAACTGAGCATAAATTGATTGTTTGATGCCCTAAACGAATTCAAATGAAAATGTTGTCTACTGCAAAGTTTCACGACTTTTCGAGATCTACAACTTTCATTTTGGTAGTTTCTCCATCCGAGGTCATTTAGGACCTGTCGACCAGTGGGATGCCGACAGGACTATTTCTCGATATGGCCCACAAGATGATTTCAAATCAAAAAGTCATCAACTATGAAGTTTCATAAATTTTAGAGATCTACAACTTTCATTTTGGTAGTTTCTCTGTCTGAGGTCATTTAGGACCTGTCGGTCACCGAACGCTCTATTTGCCCGATATGGCCCACAAGACGATTTCAACACAAAAAGTTGTCAACTACGAAGTCGCGTCACTTTTCGCGCGAAAATCATGCACTTTGCGGCTGCGAGGATTCGAACCTGTGGCCTCCCCTCACGCATAGTCTCCTTTATGACTCCACCTCATGCTCACATGTGCCTATAATGGAATTTGGTTCACCACATATTATACTAAACTGAGCATAAATTGATTGTTTGACGCCCTAAACAATTTCAAATGAAAATGTTGTCTACTGCAAAGTTTCATAACTTTTTGAGATCTATAACTTTCATTTTGGTAGTTTCTCTCTCCGAGGTCATCACAAGACAATTTCAAATCAAAAAGTTGTCAACTACGAAGTCACGGCACTTTGAGCGTGAAAATCATGCACTTTGCGGCTGCGAGGATTCGAACCAGCGGCCTTCCCTCACGTGTAGCCTCCTCTATCACTGCACCTCGTGCTCACATGTGCCTATAATGGATTTTGGTTCCCCACATATTATACTAAACTGAGCAAAAATTGATTGTTTGACGCCCTAAACGATTTTAAATGAAAATGTTGTCAACTGCAAAGTTTCATAACTTTTTGAGATCTACAACTTCCATTTTGGTAGTTTCTCCATCTAAGGTTATTTAGGACCTGTCGGCTAGTGGGCGGCCGATTGGCCCATATGCCCAATATGGCCTGCAACATGATTTCAAATCAAAAAGTCGTCAACTACGAAGTTTCATAAATTTTAGGGATCTACAACTTTCATTTTGGTAGTTTCTTTGTCCGAGGTCATTTAGGACCTGTCGGACACCGACCGGCCTATTTGCCGGATATGGCCCTCAAGACGATTTCAAATCAAAACGTTGTCAACTGCGAAGTCGCGGCACTTTCCACGCGAAAATTATGTGCTTTGCGGCTGCGAGGATTCGAAAACGCTGCCACCCCTCGCGTGTAGCCTCCTTTATCACAGCACCTCGTGCTCACATCTGCCTATAATGGATTTTGGTTCCCCACATATTATACTAAACTGAGCATAAATTGATTTATTTGACGCCCTAAATGATTTCAAATGAAAATGTTGTCAACTGCAAAGTTTCATAACTTTTCGAGATCTACAACTTCCATTTTGGTAGTTTCTCCATCTGAGGTCATTTAGGACCTGTCAGCCAGTGGGCGGCCGATAGGCCTATATGCCAGATATGGCCCACAAGATGATTTCAAATCAAAAAGTCGTCAACTACGAAGTTTCATAAATTTTAGGGATCTACAACTTTCATTTTGTTAGTTTCTCCGTTCGAGGTCATTTAGGACCTGTCGGACACCGACCAGCCTATTTGCCCGATATGGCCCACAAGACGATTTCAAATCAAAAAGTTATCAACTACGAAGTCGCGGCACTTTTCACGCAAAAATCATGCGCTTTGCGGCTACGAGGATTCGAACCCGCGGCCTCCCCTCACGTGTAGCCTCCTCTATCACTGCACCTCGTGCTCACATGTGCCTATAATGGATTTTGGTTTCCCATATATTATACTAAACTGAGCATAAATTGATTGTATGACGACCTAAATGATTTTAAATGAAAATGTTGTCAACTGCAAAGTTTCATAACTTTTCGAGATCTACAACTTTCATTTTGGTTGTTTCTCCATCTGAGGTCATTTAGGACCTGTCGGCCAGTGGGCGGCCGACAGACCTATTTGTCCGATATGGCCCACAAGATGATTTCAAATCAAAAAGTCATCAACTACGAAGTTTCATAAATTTTAGGGATCTACAACTTTTATTTTAGTAGTTTCTCCATTCGAGGTCATTTAGGACATGTCAGACACCGACCGGCCTATTTGCCCGATATGGCCCACAATACGATTTCAAATAAAAAAGTTAACTACGAAGTCGCGGCACTTTTCGTGCAAAAATCATGTGCTTTGCGGCTGCTAGGATTCAAACGCGCGGCCTCCCCTCGCGTGTAGCCTCCTCTATCACTGCACCTCGTGCTCACATGTGCCTATAATGGATTTTGCATCCCCAAATATTATACTAAACTGAGCATAAATTGATTGTTTGATGCCCTAAACAATTTCAAATAAAAATGTTGTCAACTGTAAAGTTTCATAACTTTTCGAGATCTACAACTTTCATTTTGGTAGTTTCTCCATCTGAGGTCATTTAGGACCTGTCGGCCAGTGGGTGGCCGACAGGCCTATTTGCCCGATATGGCCCACAAGATGATTTCAAATCAAAAAGTTGTCAACTACGAAGTTTCATAAATTTTAGGGATTTAACAACTTTCATTTTGGTAGTTTCTCTGTCCGTAGGACCTGTCAGACACCGATCGGCCTGTTTGCTCGATATGCCCCACAAGACGATTTCAAATCAAAAAGTTATCAACAACGAAGTCGCGGCACTTTTCGCGCAAAAATCATGCGCTTTGCCGCTGCGAGGATTCGAACTCGCGGCCTCCCCTCGTGTGTAGCCTCCTCTATCACTGCACCTCGTGCTGACATGTGCCTATAGTAGATTTTGGTTCCCCATATATTATACTAAACTGAGCATAAATTGATTGTTTAACGCCCTAAAGGATTTCAAATGAAAATGTTGTCAACTGCAAAGTTTCATAACTTTTCAAGATCTATAATTTTCATTTTAGTAGTTTCCCCATCTGAGGTCATTTAGGACCTGTCGGCCAGTGGGCGGCCGACAGTCCTATTTATCCGATATGGCCCACAAGATGATTTCAAATCAAAAAGTCATCAACTACGAAATTTCATAAATTTTAGGGATCTACGACTTTAATTTTGGTAGTTTCTCTATCCGTAGGACCTGTCAGACCCCGACCGGCCTATTTGGCCGATATGCCCCACAAGACGATTTCAAATCAAAAACTTATCAACTACGAAGTCGCGGCACTTTTCGCGCGAATATCATGCGCTTTGCCGCTGCGAGGATTCAAACTCGCGGCCTCCCCCCATGTGTAGCCTCCTCTATCACTGCACCTCATGCTCACATGTGCCTATAATGGATTTTGGTTCCCCACATATTATACTAAACTGAGCATAAATTGATTGTTTGACGCTCTAAACGATTTCAAATGAAAATGTTGTCAATTGCAAAGTTTCATAACTTTTCGAGATATACAACTTTCATTTTTGTAGTTTCTCCATCCGAGGTCATTTAGGACCTGTCGGCCAGTGGGCGGCCGATAGGCCTATATGCCCGATATGGCCCACAAGATGATTTCAAATTAAAAAGTCGTCAATTACGAAGTTTCATAAATTTTAGGGATCTACAACTTTCATTTTGGTAGTTCTCCGTCTGAGGTCATTTAGGACCTGTCGGACACCGACCAGCCTATTTGTCCGATATGGCCTGCAACATGATTTCAAATCAAAAAGTCGTCAACTACAAAGTTTCATAAATTTTAGGGATCTACAAATTTCATTTTGGCAGTTTCTCCATCCGAGGTCATTTAGGACCTGTCGGCCACCAACCGGTCTATTTGCCCGATATGGCCCACAAGACGATTTCAACACAAAAAGTTATCAACTACGAAGTCGCGTCACTTTTTGCGCGAAAATCACGCAGTTTACGGCTGTGAGGATTCGATTCCGCGGCCTCCCCTCACGCGTAGCCTCCTTTACAACTGCACCTCGTGCTCACATGTGCCTATAATGGATTTTGGTTGCCCACATATTATACTAAACTGAGCATAAATTGATTGTTTGACGCCCTAAACGATTTCAAATGAAAATGTTGTCTACTGCAAAGTTTCACAACTTTTCGAGATCTACAACTTTCATTTTGGTAGTTTCTCCATCCGAGGTCATTTAGGACCTGTCGACCAGTGGGAAGCTGACAGGACTATTTCTCGATATGGCCCATAAGATGATTTCAAATCAAAAAGTCATCAACTATGAAGTTTCATAAATTTTAGAGATCTATAACTTTCATTTTGGTAGTTTCTCCGTCTGAGGTCATTTAGGACCTGTCGGCCACCGACCGCTCTATTTGCCCGATATGGCCCACAAGACGATTTCAACACAAAAAGTTGTCAACTACGAAGTCGCGTCACTTTTCACGCGAAAATCATGCACTTTGCGACTACGAGGATTCGAACCTGCGGCCTCTCCTCGCGCGTAGCCTCCTTTATGACTCCACCTCGTGCTCACATGTGCCTATAATAGAATTTGGTTCACCACATATTATACTAAACTGAGCATAAATTGATTGTTTGATGCCCTAAACGATTTCAAATGAAAATGTTGTCTACTGCAAAGTTTTATAACTTTTTGAGATCTATAACTTTCATTTTGGTAGTTTCTCTATCCGAGGTCATCACAAGACAATTTCAAATCAAAAAGTTGTCAACTACGAAGTCGCGGCACTTTGAGCGTTTTGCGGCTGCGAGGATTCGAACCCGCGGCCTTCCCTCACGTGTAGCCTCCTCTATCACTGCACCTCGTGCTCACATGTGCCTATAATGGATTTTGGTTCCCCACATATTATACTAAACTGAGCAAAAATTGATTGTTTGATGCCCTAAATAATTTTAAATGAAAATGTTGTCAACTACAAAGTTTCATAACTTTTCAAGATCTACAACTTCCATTTTGGTAGTTTCTCCATCTGAGGTCATTTAGGACCTGTCAGCTAGTGGGCGGCCGATAGGCCTATATGCCCGATATGGCCTGCAACATGATTTCAAATCAAAAAGTCATCAACTACGAAGTTTCATAAATTTTAGGGATCTACAACTTTCATTTTGGTAGCTTCTTTGTCCGAGGTCATTTAGGACCTGTCGGACACCGACCGGCCTATTTGCTCGATATGGCCATCAAGACGATTTCAAATCAAAACATTGTCAACTACGAAGTCGCGGCACTTTCCGTGCAAAAATTATGTGCTTTGCGGCTGTGAGGATTCGAAAACGCTGCCTCCCCTCGCGTGTAGCCTCCTTTATCAGCACCTCGTGCTCACATGTGCCTATAATGGATTTTGGTTCCCCACATATTATACTAAACTGAGCATAAATTAATTTATTTGACGCCCTAAACGATTTCAAATGAAAATGTTGTCAACTGCAAAGTTTCATAACTTTTTGAGATCTACAACTTCCATTTTGGTAGTTTCTCCATCTGAGGTCATTTAGGACCTGTCAGCCAGTGGGCGGCCGATAGGCCTATATGCCCGATATGGCCCACAAGATGATTTCAAATCAAAAAGTTGTCAACTATGAAGTTTCATAAATTTTTGGGATCTACAACTTTCATTTTGTTAGTTTCTCCGTTCGAGGTCATTTAGGACCTGTCAGACACCGACCAGCCTATTTGCCCGATATGGCCCACAAGATGATTTCAAATAAAAAAGTTGTCAACTACGAAGTCGTGGCACTTTTCGCGCGAAAATCATGCGCTTTGTGGCTGCGAGGATTCAAACCCGTGGCCTCCCCTCGCGTGTAGCCTCCTCTATCACTGCACCTCGTGCTCACATGTGCCTATAATGGATTTTGGATCCCCAAATATTATACTAATCTGAGCATAAATTGATTGTTTGACGCCCTAAACAATTTCAAATGAAAATGTTGTCAACTGCAAAGTTTCATAACTTTTCGAGATGTACAACTTTCATTTTGGTAGTTTCTCCATCCGTGGTCATTTAGGACCTGTCGGCCAGTGGGTGGCCGACAGGCCTATTTGCCCGATATGGCCCACAAGATGATTTCAAATCAAAAAGTCATCAACTATGAAGTTTCATAAATTTTAGGGATTTAACAACTTTCATTTTGGTAGTTTCTCTGTCCGTAGGACCTGTCAGACACCGACCGGCCTATTTACCCGATATGCCCCACAAGACGATTTCAAATCAAAAAGTTATCAACAACGAAGTCGCGGCACTTTTCGCGCAAAAATCATGCGCTTTGCCGCTGCGAGGATTCGAACTCGCGGCCTCCCCTCGTGTGTAGCCTCCTCTATCACTGCACCTCGTGCTGACATGTGCCTATAATGGATTTTGGTTCCCCATATATTATATTAAACTGAGCATAAATTGATTGTTTGATGCCCTAAATGATTTCAAATGAAAATGTTGTCAACTGCAAAGTTTCATAACTTTTCGAGATCTACAATTTTCATTTTAGTAGTTTCTCCATCCGAGGTTATTTAGGACCTGTCGGCTAGTGGGCGGCCGACAGGCCTATTTGTCCGATATGGCCCACAAGATGATTTCAAATCAAAAAGTCGTCAACTACGAAATTTCATAAATTTTAGGGATCTACAACTTTCATTTTAGTAGTTTCTCTGTCCCTAGGACCTGTCAGACACCGACCGGCCTATTTGACCGATATGCCCCACAAGACGATTTCAAATCAAAAAGTTATCAACTACGAAGTCACGACACTTTTCACGCGAATATCATGCGCTTTGCCACTGCGAGGATATGAACTCGCGGCCTCCCCTTGTGTGTAGCCTCCTCTATCACTGCACCTCATGCTCACATGTGCCTATAATGGATTTTGGTTTCCCACATATTATACTAAACTCAGCATAAATTGATTGTTTGACTCGATAAACGATTTCAAATGAAAATGTTGTCAACTGCAAAGTTTCATAACTTTTCGAGATCTACAACTTTCATTTTGGTAGTTTCTCCATCCGAGGTCATTTAGGACCTGTCGGCCAGTGGGCGGCCGATAGGCCTATATGCCCGATATGGCCCACAAGATGATTTCAAATCAAAAAGTCATCAACTACGAAGTTTCATAAATTTTAGGGATCTACAACTTTCATTTTGGTAGTTTCTCCATCTGAGGACATTTAGGACCTGTCGGACACCGACCAGCCTATTTGCCCGATATGGCCCACAAGACGATTTCAAATCAAAAAGTTGTCAACTACGAAGTCGCGGCACTTTTCGCGCGAAAATCATGCGCTTTGCGGCTACGAGGATTCGAACCCACGGCCTCCCCTCGCGCGTAGCCTCCTCTATCACTCCACCTCATGCTCTCATGTGTCTATAATGGATTTTGGTTCCCGACATATTATACTAAACTGAGCATAAATTGATTGTTTGACGCCCTAAACGATTTCAAATGAAAATGTGGTCAACTGCAAAGTTTCATAACTTTTCGAGATCTATAACTTTCATTTTGGTAGTTTCTCTATCCGAGGTCATCACAAGACAATTTCAAATCAAAAAGTTGTCAACTACGAAGTCGCGGCACTTTGAGCGTGAAAATCAGGCACTTTGCTGCTGCGAGGATTTGAACCAGCGGCCTTCCCTCACGTGTAGCCTCCTCTATCACTGCACCTCGTGCTCACATGTGCCTATAAAGGATTTTGGTTCCCCACATATTATACTAAACTGAGCAAAAATTGATTGTTTGACGCCCTAAACGATTTTAAATGAAAATGTTGTCAACTGCAAAGTTTCATAACTTTTCGAGATCTACAACTTCCATTTCGGTAGTTTCTCCATCTGAGGTCATTTAGGACCTGTCAGCCAGTGGGCGGCCGATAGGCCTATGTGCCCGATATGGCCCACAAGACGATTTCAAATCAAAAAGTCGTCAACTACGAAGTTTCATAAATTTTAGGGATCTACAACTTTCATTTTGTTAGTTTCTCTGTTCGAGGTCATTTAGGACCTGTCGGACACCGACCAGCCTATTTGCCCGATATGGCCCACAAGACGATTTCAAATCAAAAAGTTATCAACTACGAAGTCGCGACACTTTTCGCGCGAAAATCATGCGCTTTGCGGCTACGAGGATTCGAACCCGCGGCCCCCCCCTCGCGTGTAGCCTCCTCTATCACTACACCTCGTGCTCACATGTGCCTATAATGGATTTTGGTTTCCCATATATTATACTAAACTGAGCATAAATTGATTGTTTGACGACCTAAATGATTTTAAATGAAAATGTTGTCAACTGCAAAGTTTCATAACTTTTCGAGATCTACAACTTTCATTTTGGTTGTTTCTCCATCCGAGGTCATTTAGGACCTGTCGGCCAGTGGGCGGCCGACAGACCTATTTGTCTGATATGGCCCACAAGATGATTTCAAATCAAAAAGTTATCAACTACGAAGTTTCATAAATTTTAGGGATCTACAACTTTTATTTTAGTAGTTTCTCCATCCGAGGTAATTTAGGACCTGTCAGACACCGACCGGCCTATTTGCCCGATATGGCCCACAATACGATTTCAAATAAAAAAGTTAACTACGAAGTCGCGGCACTTTTCGTGCAAAAATCATGTGCTTTGCGGCTGCTAGGATTCAAACACGTGGCCTCCCCTCGCGTGTAGCCGCCTCTATCACTGCACCTCGTGCTCACATGCGCCTATAATGGATTTTGGATCCCCAAATATTATACTAAACTGAGCATAAATTGATTGTTTGACGCCCTAAACAATTTCAAATGAAAATGTTGTCAACTGCAAAGTTTCATACCTTTTCGAGATCTACAACTTTTATTTTGGTAGTTTCTCCATCCGAGGTCATTTAGGACCTGTCGGCCAGTGGGTGGCCGACAGGCTTATTTGCCCGATATGGCCCACAAGATGATTTCAAATCAAAAAGTTGTCAACTACGAAGTTTCATAAATTTTAGGGATTTAACAACTTTCATTTTGGTAGTTTCTCTGTCCATAGGACCTGTCAGACACCGACCGGCCTGTTTGCCCGATATGCCCCACAAGATGATTTCAAATCAAAAAGTTATCAACAACGAAGTCACGACACTTTTCGCGCAAAAATCATGCGCTTTGCCGCTGCGAGGATTCGAACTCGCGGCCTCCCCTCGTGGGTAGCCTCCTCTATCACTGCACCTCGTGCTGACATGTGCCTATAATAGATTTTGGTTCCCCATATATTATACTAAACTGAGCATAAATTGATTGTTTGACGCCCTAAAGGATTTCAAATGAAAATGTTGTCAACTGCAAAGTTTCATAACTTTTCAAGATCTACAATTTTCATTTTAGTAGTTTCTCCATCCGAGGTCATTTAGGACCTGTCGACCAGTGGGCGGCCGACAGGCCTATTTGTCCGATATGGCCCACAAGATGATTTCAAATCAAAAAGTCATCAACTACGAAATTTCATAAATTTTAGGGATCTATGACTTTCATTTTGGTAGTTTCTCTGTTCGTAGGACCTGTCAGACACCGACCGGCCTATTTGGCCGATATGCCCCACAAGACGATTTCAAATCAAAAAGTTATCAACTACGAAGTCGCGGCACTTTTCGCGCGAATATCATGCGCTTTGCCGCTGCGAGGATTCGAACTCGTGGCCTCCCCCCATGTGTAGCCTCCTCTATCACTGCACCTCATGCTCACATGTGCCTATAATGGATTTTGGTTCCCCACATATTATACTAAACTGAGCATAAATTGATTGTTTGATGCCCTAAACGATTTCAAATGAAAATGTTGTCAATTGCAATGTTTCATAACTTTTTGAGATATACAACTTTCATTTTTGTAGTTTCTCCATCCGAGGTCATTTAGGACCTGTCGGCCAGTGGGCGGCCGATAGGCCTATATGCCCGATATGGCCCACAAGATGATTTCAAATTAAAAAGTCATCAATTATGAAGTTTCATAAATTTTAGGGATCTACAACTTTCATTTTGGTAGTTTCTCCGTCTGAGGTCATTTAGGACCTGTCGGACACCGACCAGCCTATTTGCCCGATATGGCCCACAAGACGATTTCAAATCAAAAAGTTGTCAACTACGAAGTCGCGGCACTTTTCGCGCGAAAATCATGCGATTTGCGGCTACGAGGATTCGAACCCGTGGCCTCCCCTCGCGTGTAGCCTCCTCTATCACTGCACCTCGTGCTCACATGTGCCTATAATGGATTTTGGTTTCCCATATATTATGCTAAACTAAGCATAAATTGATTGTTTGATGACCTAAATGATTTTAAATGAAAATGTTGTCAACTGCAAAGTTTCATAACTCTTCGAGATCTACAACTTTTATTTTGGTTATTTCTCCATCCGAGGTCATTTTGGACCTATCGACCAGTGGGCGGCCGACAGACCTATTTGTCCGATATGGCCCACAAGATGATTTCAAATCAAAACGTCGTCAACTACGAAGTTTCATAAATTTTAGGGATCTAAAACTTTTATTTTGGTAGTTTCTCCATCCGAGGTCATTTAGGACCTGTCGGACACCGACCGGCCTATTTGCCCGATATGGCCCACAAGACGATTTCAAATAAAAAAGTTAACTACGAAGTCGTGGCACTTTTCGCGCAAAAATCATGTGCTTTGCGGCTGCTAGGATTCAAACCCGCGGCCTCCCCTCGCGTGTAGCCTCCTCTATCACTGCACCTCGTGCTCACATGTGCCTATATTGGATTTTGGTTCCCCACATATTATACTAAACTGAGCTTAAATTGATTGTTTGACGCCCTAAACAATTTCAAATGAAAATGTTGTCAACTGCAAAGTTTCATAACTTTTTGAGATCTACAACTTTCATTTTAGTAGTTTCTCCATCCGAGGTCATTTAGGACCTGTCCGCCAGTGGGCGGCCCACAGGCTTATTTATCCGATATGGCCTGCAACATGATTTCAAATCAAAAAGTCATCAACTACAAAGTTTCATAAATTTTAGGGATCTACAAATTTCATTTTGGCAGTTTCTCCATCCGAGGTCATTAGGACCTGTCGGCCACCAACCGGTCTATTTGCCCGATATGGCCCACAAGTCGATTTCAACACAAAAAGTTATCAACTACGAAGTCGCGTCACTTTTCGCGCGAAAATCACGCAGTTTACGGCTGTGAGGATTCGATTCCGCGGCCTCCCCTCACGCGTAGCCTCCTTTACAACTGCACCTCGTGCTCACATGTGCCTATAATAGATTTTGGTTGCCCACATATTATACTAAACTGAGCATAAATTGATTGTTTGACGCCCTAAATTATTTCAAATGAAAATGTTGTCTACTGCAAAGTTTCACAACTTTTCGAGATCTACAACTTTCATTTTGGTAGTTTCTCCATCCGAGGTCATTTAGGACCTGTCGACCAGTGGGAAGCCGACAGGACTATTTCTCGATATGGCCCATAAGATGATTTCAAATCAAAAAGTCATCAACTATAAAGTTTCATAAATTTTAGAGATCTATAACTTTCATTTTGGTAGTTTCTTCGTCTGAGGTCATTTAGGACCTATCGGCCACCGACCGCTCTATTTGCCCGATATGGCCCACAAGATAATTTCAAATCAAAAAGTTGTCAACTACGAAGTCGCGGCACTTTGAGCATGAAAATCATGCGCTTTGCGGCTGTGAGGATTCGAACCCGTGGCCTTCCCTCACATGTAGCCTCCTCTATCACCGCACCTCGTGCTCACATGTGCCTATAATGGATTTTGGTTCCCCACATATTATACTAAACTGAGCAAAAATTGATTGTTTGACGCCCTAAACGATTTTAAATGAAAATGTTGTCAACTGCAAAGTTTCATAACTTTTCGAGATCTACAACTTCCATTTTGATAGTTTCTCCATCTGAGGTCATTTAGGACCTGTCAGCTAGTGGGCGGCTGATAGGCCTATATGCCCGATATGGCCTGCAACATGATTTCAAATCAAAAAGTCGTCAACTATGAAGTTTCATAAATTTTAGGGATCTACAACTTTCATTTTGGTAGCTTATTTGTCCGAGGTCATTTAGGACCTATCAGACACCGACCGGCCTATTTGCTCGATATGGCCATCAAGACGATTTCAAATCAAAACATTGTCAACTACGAAGTCGCGGCACTTTCCGCGCGAAAATTTTGTGCTTTGCGGCTGTTAGGATTCGAAAACGCTACCTCCCCTCGCGTGTAGCCTCCTTTATCACTGCACCTCGTGCTCACATGTGCCTATAATGGATTTTGGTTCCCCACATATTATACTAAACTGAGCATAAATTGATTTATTTGACGCCCTAAACGATTTCAAATGAAAATGTTGTCATCTGCAAAGTTTCATAACTTTTCGAGATCTACAACTTCCATTTTGGTAGTTTCTCCATCCGATGTCATTTAGGACCTGTCAGCCAGTGGGCGGCCGATAGGCCTATATGCCCGATATGGCCCACAAGATGATTTCAAGTCAAAAAGTTGTCAACTATGAAGTTTCATAAATTTTTGGGATCTACAACTTTCATTTTGTTAGTTTCTCCGTTCGAGGTCATTTAGGACCTATCGGACACCGACCAGCCCATTTGCCCGATATGGCCCACAAGACGATTTCAAATCAAAAAGTTGTCAACTACGAAGTCGTGGCACTTTTCGCACGAAAATCATGCGCTTTGCGGCTGCGAGGATTCGAACTCGCGGCCTCCCCTCACGTGTAGCCTCCTCTATCACTGCACCTCGTGCTCACATGTGCCTATAATGGATTTTGGTTTCCCATATATTATACTAAACTGAGCATAAATTGATTGTTTGACGACCTAAATGATTTTAAATGAAAATGTTGTCAACTGCAAAGTTTCATAACTTTTCGAGATCTACAACTTTCATTTTCGTTGTTTCTCCATCCGAGGTCATTTAGGACCTGTCGGCTAGTGGGCGGCCAACAGGCCTATTTGTCCGATATGGCCCACAAGATGATTTCAAATCAAAAAGTCATCAACTACGAAGTTTCATAAATTTTAGGGATCTACAACTTTTATTTTGGTAGTTTCTCCATCCAAGGTCATTTAGGACCTGTCAGACACCGACCGGCCTATTTGCCCGATATGGCCCACAAAACGATTTCAAATAAAAAAGTTAACTACGAAGTCGCGGCACTTTTCGTGCAAAAGTCATGCGATTTGCGGCTGCTAGGATTCAAACACGCGGCCTCCCCTCGCATGTAGCCTCCTCTATCACTGCACCTCGTGCTCACATGTGCCTATAATGGATTTTGGATCCCCAAATATTATACTAAACTGAGCATAAATTGATTGTTTGATGCCCTAAACAATTTCAAATGAAAATGTTGTCAAGTGCAAAGTTTCATAACTTTTCGAGATGTATAACTTTCATTTTGGTAGTTTCTCCATCCGTGGTCATTTAGGACCTGTCGGCCAGTGGGTGGCCGACAGGCCTATTTGCCCGATATAGCCCACAAGATGATTTCAAATCAAAAAGTCATCAACTACGAAGTTTTATAAATTTTAGGGATTTAACAACTTTCATTTTGGTAGTTTCTCTGTCCGTAGGACCTGTTAGACACCGACCGGCCTATTTGCCCGATATGCCCCACAAGACGATTTCAAATCAAAAAGTTGTCAACTATGAAGTTTCATAAATTTTTGGGATCTACAACTTTCATTTTGTTAGTTTCTCCGTTCGAGGTAATTTAGGACCTGTCGGACACCGACCAGCCTATTTGCCCGATATGGCCCAAAAGACGATTTCAAATCAAAAAGTCGTCAACTACGAAGTTTTATAAATTTTAGGGATCTACAACTTTCATTTTGGTAGCTTCTTTGTCCGAGGTCATTTAGGACCTGTCGGACACCGACCGGCCTATTTGCTCGATATGGCCATCAAGACGATTTCAAATCAAAACATTGTCAACTACGAAGTCGCGGCACTTTCCGCGCGAAAATTATGTGCTTTGCGGCTGTGAGGATTCGAAAACGCAGCCTCCCCTCGCGTGTAGCCTCCTTTATCACTGCACCTCGTGCTCACATGTGCCTATAATGGATTTTGGTTCCCCACATATTATACTAAACTGAGCATAAATTGATTTATTTGACGCCCTAAACGATTTCAAATGAAAATGTTGTCATCTGCAAAGTTTCATAACTTTTCGAGATCTACAACTTCCATTTTGGTAGTTTCTCCATCCGAGGTCATTTAGGACCTGTCAGCCAGTGGGCGGCCGATAGGCCTATATGCCCGATATGGCCCACAAGATGATTTCAAATCAAAAAGTTGTCAACTATGAAGTTTCATAAATTTTTGGGATCTACAACTTTCATTTTGTTAGTTTCTCCGTTCGAGGTCATTTAGGACCTATCGGACACCGACCAGCCCATTTGCCCGATATGGCCCACAAGACGATTTCAAATCAAAAAGTTGTCAACTACGAAGTCGTGGCACTTTTCACGCGAAAATCATGCGCTTTGCGGCTGCGAGGATTCGAACCCGCGGCCTCCCCTCGCGTGTAGCCTCCTCTATCACTGCACCTCGTGCTCACATGTGCCTATAATGGATTTTGGTTTCCCATATATTATACTAAACTGAGCATAAATTGATTGTTTGACGACCTAAATGATTTTAAATGAAAATGTTGTCAACTGCAAAGTTTCATAACTTTTCGAGATCTACAACTTTCATTTTCGTTGTTTCTCCATCCGAGGTCATTTAGGACCTGTCGGCTAGTGGGCGGCCGACAGGCCTATTTGTTCGATATGGCCCACAAGATGATTTCAAATCAAAAAGTCATCAACTACGAAGTTTCATAAATTTTAGGGATCTACAACTTTTATTTTGGTAGTTTCTCCATCCAAGGTCATTTAGGACCTGTCAGACACCGACCGGCCTATTTGCCCGATATGGCCCACAAGACGATTTCAAATAAAAAAGTTAACTACGAAGTCGCGGCACTTTTCGTGCAAAAGTCATGCGATTTGCGGCTGCTAGGATTCAAACGCGCGGCCTCCCCTCGCGTGTAGCCTCCTCTATCACTGCACCTCGTGCTCACATGTGCCTATAATGGATTTTGGATCCCCAAATATTATACTAAACTAAGCATAAATTGATTGTTTGACGCCCTAAACAATTTCAAATGAAAATGTTGTCAATTGCAAAGTTTCATAACTTTTCAAGATGTACAACTTTCATTTTGGTAGTTTCTCCATCCGTGGTCATTTAGGACCTGTCGGCCAGTGGGTGGCCGACAGGCCTATTTGCCCGATATGGCCCACAGGATGATTTCAAATCAAAAAGTCATCAACTACGAAGTTTTATAAATTTTAGGGATTTAACAACTTTCATTTTGGTAGTTTCTCTGTCCGTAGGACCTGTTAGACACCGACCGGCCTATTTGCCCGATATGCCCCACAAGACGATTTCAAATCAAAAAGTTATCATCAACGAAGTCGCGACACTTTTCACGCAAAAATCATGCGCTTTGCCGCTGTGAGGATATGAACTCGCGGCCTCCCCTTGTGAGGCCCGATATGGCCCACAAGATGATTTCAAATCAAAAAGTTGTCAACTATGAAGTTTCATAAATTTTTGAGATCTACAACTTTCATTTTGTTAGTTTCTCCGTTCAAGGTCATTTAGGACTTGTCGGACACCGACCAGCCTATTTGCCCGATATGGCCCACAAGACGATTTCAAATCAAAAAGTTGTCAACTACGAAGTCGTGGCACTTTTCGCGCGAAAATCATGCGCTTTGCGGCTACGAGGATTCGAACCCGCGGCCTCCCCTCGCGTGTAGCCTCCTCTATCACTGCATCTCGTGCTCACATGTGCCTATAATAGATTTTGGTTTCCCATATATTATACTAAACTGAGCATAAATTGATTGTTTGACGACCTAAATGATTTTAAATGAAAATGTTGTCAACTGCAAAGTTTCATAACTTTTCGAGATCTACAACTTTCATTTTGGTTGTTTCTCCATCCGAGGTCATTTAGGACCTATCGGCTAGTGGGCGGCCGACAGGCCTATTTGTCCGATATGGCCCACAAGATGATTTCAAATCAAAAAGTCATCAACTACGAAGTTTCATAATTTTAGGGATCTACAACTTTTCTTTTGGTAGTTTCTCCATCCGAGGTCATTTAGGACCTGTCAGACACCGACCGGCCTATTTGCCCGATATGGCCCACAAGACGATTTCAAATAAAAAAGTTAACTACGAAGTCGCGACACTTTTCGTGCAAAAGTCATGCGATTTGCGGCTGCTAGGATTCAAAAGCGCGGCCTCCCCTCGCGTGTAGCCTCCTCTATCACTGCACCTCGTGCTGACATGTGCCTATAATGGATTTTGGTTCCCCATATAGTATACTAAACTGAGCATAAATTGATTGTTTGACGCCCTAAATGATTTCAAATGAAAATGTTGTCAACTGCAAAGTTTCATAACTTTTCGAGATCTACAATTTTCATTTTAGTAGTTTCTCCATCCGAGGTCATTTAGGACCTGTCGGCTAGTGGGCGGCCGACAGGCCTATTTGTTCGATATGGCCCACAAGATGATTTCAAATCAAAAAGTCGTCAACTACGAAATTTCATAAATTTTAGGGATCTACAACTTTCATTTTAGTAGTTTCTCTGTCCCTAGGACCTGTCAGACACCAACCGGCCTATTTGCCCGATATGCCCCACAAGACGATTTCAAATCAAAAAGTTATCAACTACGAAGTCGCGGCACTTTTCGCGCGAATATCATGCGCTTTGCCGCTGTGAGGATATGAACTCGCGGCCTCTCATTGTGTGTAGCCTCCTCTATCACTGCACCTCATGCTCACATGTGCCTATAATGGATTTTGGTTTCCCACATATTATACTAAGCTGAGCATAAATTGATTGTTTGACTCGATAAACGATTTCAAATGAAAATGTTGTCAACTGCAAAGTTTCATAACTTTTCGAGATCTACAACTTTCATTTTGGTAGTTTCTCCATCCGAGGTCATTTAGGACCTGTCGGCCAGTGGGCGGCCGATAGGCCTATACGCGCGATATGGCCCACAAGATGATTTCAAATCAAAAAGTCGTCAACTACGAAGTTTCATAAATTTTAGGGATCTACAACTTTCATTTTGGTAGTTTCTCCGTCTGAGGTCATTTAGGACCTGTCGGACACCGACCAGCCTATTTGCCCGATATGGCCCACAAGACGATTTCAAATCAAAAAGTTGTCAACTACGAAGTCGCGGCTCTTTTCGCGCGAAAATCATGCGCTTTGCGGCTACGAGGATTCGAACCCGTGGCCTCCCCTCGCGTGTAGCCTCCTCTATCACTGCACCTCGTGCTCACATGTGTCTATAATAGATTTTGGTTCCCGACATATTATACTAAACTGAGCATAAATTGATTGTTTGACGCCCTAAACGATTTCAAATGAAAATGTGGTCAACTGCAAAGTTTCATAACTTTTCGAGATCTGCAACTTTCATTTTGGTAGTTTCTCCATCCGAGGTCATTTAGGACCTATCGGCCAGTGGGCGGCCGATAGGCCTATTTGCCCAATATGGCCCACAAGATGATTTCAAATCAAAGAGTCATCAACTATGAAGTTTCATAAATTTTAGGGATCTACAACTTTCCTTTTGGTAGTTTCTCTGTTCGAGGTCATTTAGGACCTGTCATACACCGACCGGCCTATTTGCCCGATGTGGCCCATAAGACGATTTCAAATCAAAACGTTGTCAACTACGAAATCGTGGCACTTTTCGCGTGGAAATCATGCGCTTTGCGGCTGCTAGGATTCAAACCCGTGGCCTCCCCTCGTGTGTAGCCTCCTCTATCACCGCACCTCGTGCTCATATGTGCCTATAATGGATTTTGGTTCCCCACATATTATACTAAACTGAGCATAAATTGATTGTTTGACGCCCTAAACAATTTCAAATGAAAATGTTGTCAACTGCAAAGTTTCATAACTTTTCGAGATCTACAACTTCCATTTTGGTAGTTTCTCCATCTGAGGTCATTTAGGACCTGTCAGCTAGTGGGCGGCCGATAGGCCTATATGCCCGATATGGCCTGCAACATGATTTCAAATCAAAAAGTCGTCAACTACGAAGTTTCATAAATTTTAGGGATCTACAACTTTCATTTTGGTAGTTTCTCCGTCTGAGGTCATTTAGGACCTGTCGGACACCGACCAGCCTATTTGCCCGATATGGCCCACAAGACGATTTCAAATCAAAAAGTTGTCAACTACGAAGTCGCGGCTCTTTTCGCGCGAAAATCATGCGCTTTGCGGCTACGAGGATTCGAACCCGTGGCCTCCCCTCGCGTGTAGCCTCCTCTATCACTGCACCTCATGCTCACATGTGTCTATAATAGATTTTGGTTCCCGACATATTATACTAAACTGAGCATAAATTGATTGTTTGACGCCCTAAACGATTTCAAATGAAAATGTGGTCAACTGCAAAGTTTCATAACTTTTCGAGATCTGCAACTTTCATTTTGGTAGTTTCTCCATCCGAGGTCATTTAGGACCTATCGGCCAGTGGGCGGCCGATAGGCCTATTTGCCCAATATGGCCCACAAGATGATTTCAAATCAAAGAGTCATCAACTATGAAGTTTCATAAATTTTAGGGATCTACAACTTTCCTTTTGGTAGTTTCTCTGTTCGAGGTCATTTAGGACCTGTCATACACCGACCGGCCTATTTGCCCGATGTGGCCCATAAGACGATTTCAAATCAAAACGTTGTCAACTACGAAATCGTGGCACTTTTCGCGTGGAAATCATGCGCTTTGCGGCTGCTAGGATTCAAACCCGTGGCCTCCCCTCGTGTGTAGCCTCCTCTATCACCGCACCTCGTGCTCATATGTGCCTATAATGGATTTTGGTTCCCCACATATTATACTAAACTGAGCATAAATTGATTGTTTGACGCCCTAAACAATTTCAAATGAAAATGTTGTCAACTGCAAAGTTTCATAACTTTTCGAGATCTACAACTTCCATTTTGGTAGTTTCTCCATCTGAGGTCATTTAGGACCTGTCAGCTAGTGGGCGGCCGATAGGCCTATATGCCCGATATGGCCTGCAACATGATTTCAAATCAAAAAGTCGTCAACTACGAAGTTTCATAAATTTTAGGGATCTACAACTTTCATTTTGGTAGCTTCTTTGTCTGAGGTCATTTAGGACCTGTCGGACACCGACCGGCCTATTTGCTCGATATGGCCATCAAGACGATTTCAAAACAAAACATTGTCAACTACGAAGTCGCGGCACTTTCCGCGTGAAAATTATGTGCTTTGCGGCTATGAGGATTCGAAAACGCTGCCTCCCCTCGCGTGTAGCCTCCTTTATCACTGCACCTCGTGCTCACATGTGCCTATAATGGATTTTGGTTCCCCACATATTATACTAAACTGAGCATAAATTGATTTATTTGACGCCCTAAACGATTTCAAATGAAAATGTTGTCAACTGCAAAGTTTCATAACTTTTCGAGATCTACAACTTCCATTTTGGTAGTTTCTCCATCTGAGGTCATTTAGGACCTGTCAGCCAGTGGGCGGCCGATAGGCCTATATGCCCGATATGGCCCACAAGATGATTTCAAATCAAAAAGTTGTCAACTATGAAGTTTCATAAATTTTTGGGATCTACAACTTTCATTTTGTTAGTTTCTCCGTTCGAGGTCATTTAGGACCTGTCGGACACCGACCAGCCTATTTGCCCAATATGGCCCACAAGACGATTTCAAATCAAAAAGTTGTCAACTACGAAGTCGTGGCACTTTTCGCGCGAAAATCATGCGCTTTGCGGCTGCGAGGAATGGAACCCGCGGCCTCCCCTCGCGTGTAGCCTCCTCTATCACTGCACCTCGTGCTCACATGTGCCTATAATGGATTTTGGTTTCCCATATATTATACTAAACTGAGCATTAATTGATTGTTTGACGACCTAAATGATTTTAAATGAAAATGTTGTCAACTTCAAAGTTTCATAACTTTTCGAGATCTACAACTTTCATTTTGGTTGTTTCTCCATCCGAGGTCATTTAGGACCTATCGGCCAGTGGGCGGCCGACAGGCCTATTTGTCCGATATGGCCCACAAGATGATTTCAAATCAAAAAGTCATCAACTACGAAGTTTCACAAATTTTAGGGATCTACAACTTTTATTTTGGTAGTTTCTCCATCCGAGGTCATTTAGGACCTGTCAGACACCGACCGGCCTATTTGCCCGATATGGCCCACAACACGATTTCAAATAAAAAAGTTAACTACGAAGTCGCGACACTTTTCGTGCAAAAGTCATGCGATTTGCGGCTGCTAGGATTCAAACGCGCGGCCTCCCCTCGCGTGTAGCCTCCTCTATCACTGCACCTCGTGCTCACAAGTGCCTATAATGGATTTTGGATCCCCCAATATTATACTAAACTGAGCATAAATTGATTGTTTGACGCCCTAAACAATTTCAAATGAAAATGTTGTCAACTGCAAAGTTTCATAACTTTTCGAGATCTACAACTTTCATTTTGGTTGTTTCTCCATCCGAGGTCATTTAGGACCTGTCGGCCAGTGGGCGGCCGACAGGCCTATTTGTCCAATATGGCCCACAAGATGATTTCAAATCAAAAAGTCATCAACTACGAAGTTTCATAAATTTTAGGGATCTACAACTTTTATTTTGGTAGTTTCTCCATCCGAGGTCATTTAGGACCTGTCAGACACCGACCGGCCTATTTGCCCGATATGGCCCACAACACGATTTCAAATAAAAAAGTTAACTACGAAGTCGCGGCACTTTTCGTGCAAAAGTCATGCGATTTGTGGCTGCTAGGATTCAAACGCGCGGCCTCCCCTCGCGTGTAGCCTCCTCTATCACTGCACCTCGTGCTCACAAGTGCCTATAATGGATTTTGGATCCCCCAATATTATACTAAACTGAGCATAAATTGATTGTTTGACGCCCTAAACAATTTCAAATGAAAATGTTGTCAACTGCAAAGTTTCATAACTTTTCGAGATGTACAACTTTCATTTTGATAGTTTCTACATCCGTGGTCATTTAGGACCTGTCGGCCAGTGGGTGGCCGATAGGCCTATTTGCCCGATATGGCCCACAAGACGATTTCAAATCAAAAAGTCATCAACTACGAAGTTTCATAAATTTTAGGGATTTAACAACTTTCATTTTGGTAGTTTCTCTATCCGTAGGACCTGTCATACACCGACCGGCCTATTTGCCCGATATGCCCCACAAGACGATTTCAAATCAAAAAGTTATCAACAACGAAGTCATGGCACTTTTCGCGCAAAAATCATGCGCTTTGCCGCTGCGAGGATTCGAACTCGCGGCCTCCCCTCGTGTGTAGCCTCCTCTATCACTGCACCTCGTGCTGACATGTGCCTATAATGGATTTTGGTTCCCCATATATTATACTAAACTGAGCATAAATTGATTGTTTGACGACCTAAATGATTTCAAATGAAAATGTTATCAACTGCAAAGTTTCATAACTTTTCGAGATCTACAATTTTAATTTTAGTAGTTTCTCCATCCAAGGTCATTTAGGACCTGTCGGCCAGTGGGCGGCCGACAGGCCTATTTGTCCGATATGGCCACAAGATGATTTCAAATAAAAAAGTCGTCAACTACGAAATTTCATAAATTTTAGGGATCTACAACTTTCATTTTAGTAGTTTCTCTGTCCCTAGGACCTGTCAGACACCGACCGGCCTATTTGCCCGATATGCCCCACAAGACGATTTCAAATCAAAAAGTTATCAACTACGAAGTCGCGGCACTTTTCGCGCGAATATCATGCGCTTTGCCGCTGCGAGGATATGAACTCGCGGCCTCCCCTCGTGTGTAGCCTCCTCTATCACTGCACCTCATGCTCACATGTGCCAATAATGGATTTTGGTTTCCCACATATTATACTAAACTGAGCATAAATTGATTGTTTGACTCGATAAACGATTTCAAATGAAAATGTTGTCAACTGCAAAGTTTCATAACTTTTCAAGATCTACAATTTTCATTTTGGTAGTTTCTCCATCCGAGGTCATTTAGGACCTGTCGGCCAGTGGGCGGCCGATAGGCCTGTATGCCCGATATGGCCCACAAGATGATTTCAAATCAAAAAGTCGTCAACTATGAAGTTTCATAAATTTTAGGGATCTACAACTTACATTTTTGTAGTTTCTCCGTCTAAGGTCATTTAGGACCTGTCGGACACTGACCAGCCTATTTGCCCGATATGGCCCACAAGACGATTTCAAATCAAAAAGTTGTCAACTACGAAGTCGCGGCACTTTTCGCGCGAAAATCATGCGCTTTGCGGCTATGAGGATTCGAACCCGCGGCCTCCCCTCGCGTGTAGCCTCCTCTATCACTGCACCTCGTGCTCACATGTGCCTATAATGGATTTTGGTTTCCCATATATTATACTAAACTGAGCATAAATTGATTGTTTGATGACCTAAATGATTTTAAATGAAAATGTTGTCAACTGCAAAGTTTCATAACTCTTCGAGATCTATAACTTTCATTTTGGTTGTTTCTCCATCCGAGGTCATTTAGGACCTGTCGGCCCGTGGGCGGCCCACAGGCCTATTTGTCCGATGTGGCCCACAAGATGATTTCAAATCAAAAAGTCGTCAACTATGAAGTTTCATAAATTTTAGGGATCTACAACTTTTATTTTGATAGTTTCTCCGTCCGAGGTCATTTAGGACCTGTCGGACACCGA
This sequence comes from Saccharum hybrid cultivar R570, assembly GCA_038087645.1. Taxonomy (NCBI): domain Eukaryota; kingdom Viridiplantae; phylum Streptophyta; class Magnoliopsida; order Poales; family Poaceae; genus Saccharum; species Saccharum hybrid cultivar. Next base: position 28,482,730 of record JAQSUU010000043.1, on the reverse strand, counting down.
CCGGCCTATTTGCCCGATAAGGCCCACAAGACGATTTCAAATAAAAAAGTTAACTACAAAGTCGCGGCACTTTTCACGCAAAAATCATGCGCTTTGCGGCTGCTAGGATTCAAACCCGCGGCCTCCCCTCTCGTGTAGCCTCCTCTATCACTGCACCTCGTGCTCTCATGTGCCTATAATGGATTTTGGTTCCCCACATATTATACTAAACTGAGCATAAATTGATTGTTTGACGCCCTAAACAATTTCAAATGAAAATGTTGTCAACTGCAAAGTTTCATAACTTTTCGAGATGTACAACTTTCATTTTGGTAGTTTCTCCATCCGTGGTCATTTAGGACCTGTCGGCCAGTGGGTGGCCGACAGGCCTATTTGCCCGATATGGCCCACAAGATGATTTCAAATCAAAAAGTCATCAACTACGAAGTTTCATAAATTTTAGGGATTTAACAACTTTCATTTTGGTAGTTTCTCTGTCCGTAGGACCCGTCAGACACCGACCGGCCTATTTGCCCGATATGCCCCACAAGACGATTTCAAATCAAAAAGTTATCAACAACGAAGTCGCAGCACTTTTCGCGCAAAAATCATGCGCTTTGCCGCTGCAAGGATTCAAACCCGCGGCCTCCCCTCGCGTGTAGCCTCCTCTATCACTGCACCTCGTGCTCACATGTGCCTACAATGGATTTTGGTTCCCCACATATTATACTAAACTAAGCTTAAATAGATTGTTTGATGCCCTAAACAATTTAAAATGAAAATGTTGTCAACTGCAAAGTTTCATAACTTTTCGAGATCTACAACTTTCATTTTAGTAGTTTCTTCATCTGAGGTCATTTAGGACCTGTCCGCCAGTGGGCGGCCCACAGGCTTATTTATCCAATATGGCCTGCAACATGATTTCAAATCAAAAAGTCATCAACTACAAAGTTTCATAAATTTTAGGGATCTACAAATTTCATTTTGGCAGTTTCTCCATCCGAGGTCATTTAGGACCTGTCGGCCACCAACCGGTCTATTTGCCCAATATGGCCCACAAGACGATTTCAACACAAAAAGTTATCAACTACGAAGTCGCGTCACTTTTCGCGCGAAAATCACGCAGTTTACGGCTGTGAGGATTCGATTCCGCGGCCTCCCCTCACGCGTAGCCTCCTTTACAACTGCACCTCGTGCTCACATGTGCCTATAATGGATTTTGGTTGCCCACATATTATACTAAACTGAGCATAAATTGATTGTTTGACGCCCTAAACGATTTCAAATGAAAATGTTGTCTACTGCAAAAGTTTCACAACTTTTCGAGATCTACAACTTTCATTTTGGTAGTTTCTCCATCCGAGGTCATTTAGGACCTGTCGACCAGTGGGAAGCCGACAGGACTATTTCTCGATATGGCCCATAAGACGATTTCAAATCAAAAAGTCATCAACTATGAAGTTTCATAAATTTTAGAGATCTATAACTTTCATTTTGGTAGTTTCTCCGTCTGAGGTCATTTAGGACCTGTCGGCCACCGACCGCTCTATTTGCCCGATATGGCCCACAAGACGATTTCAACACAAAAAGTTGTCAACTACGAAGTCGCGTCACTTTTCACGTGAAAATCATGCACTTTGCGGCTACGAGGATTCGAACCTATGGCCTCCCCTCGCGCGTAGCCTCCTTTATGACTCCACCTCGTGCTCACATGTGCCTATAATGGAATTTGGTTCACCACATATTATACTAAACTGAGCATAAATTGATTGTTTGATGCCCTAAACGATTTCAAATGAAAATGTTGTCTACTGCAAAGTTTTATAACTTTTTGAGATCTACAACTTTCATTTTGGTAGTTTCTCTATCCGAGGTCATCACAAGACAATTTCAAATCAAAAAGTTGTCAACTACGAAGTCACGGCACTTTGAGCGTGAAAATCATGCGCTTTGCGGCTGTGAGGATTCGAACCCGTGGCCTTCCCTCACGTGTAGCCTCCTCTATCACTGCACCTCGTGCTCACATGTGCCTATAATGGATTTTGGTTCCCCACATATTATACTAAACTGAGCAAAAATTGATTGTTTGACGCCCTAAACGATTTTAAATGAAAATGTTATCAACTGCAAAGTTTCATAACTTTTCGAGATCTACAACTTCCATTTTGGTAGTTTCTCCATCTGAGGTCATTTAGGACCTGTCAGCTAGTGGGCGGCCGATAGGCCTATATACCCGATATGGCCTACAACATGATTTCAAATCAAAAAGTCGTCAACTATGAAGTTTCATAAATTTTAGGGATCTACAACTTTCATTTGGGTAGCTTCTTTGTCCGAGGTCATTTAGGACCTGTCGGACACCGACCGGCCTATTTGCTCGATATGGCCATCAAGACAATTTCAAATCAAAACATTGTCAACTACGAAGTCGCGGCACTTTCCGCGTGAAAATTATGTGCTTTGCGGCTGTGAGGATTCGAAAACGCTGCCTCCCCTCGCGTGTAGCCTCCTTTATCACTGCACCTCGTGCTCACATGTGCCTATAATAGATTTTGGTTCCCCACATATTATACTAAACTGAGCATAAATTGATTTATTTGACGCCCTAAACGATTTCAAATGAAAATGTTGTCAACTGCAAAGTTTCATAACTTTTCGAGATCTACAACTTCCATTTTGGTAGTTTCTCCATCTGAGGTCATTTAGGACCTGTCAGCCAGTGGGCGGCCGATCAAGATGATTTCAAATCAAAAAGTTGTCAACTATGAAGTTTCATAAATTTTTATGATCTAGAACTTTCATTTTGTTAGTTTCTCCGTTCGAGGTCATTTAGGACCTGTCGGACACCGACCAGCCTATTTGCCCGATATGGCCCACAAGACGATTTCAAATCAAAAAGTTGTCAACTACGAAGTCGTGGCACTTTTCGCGCGAAAATCATGCGCTTTGCGGCTGCGAGGATTCGAACCCGCGGCCTCCCCTCGCGTGTAGCCTCCTCTATCACTGCACCTCGTGCTCACATGTGCCTATAATGGATTTTGGTTTCCCATATATTATACTAAACTGAGCATAAATTGATTGTTTGACGACCTAAATGATTTTAAATGAAAATGTTGTCAACTGCAAAGTTTCATAACTTTTCGAGATCTACAACTTTCATTTTCGTTGTTTCTCCATCCGAGGTCATTTAGGACCTGTCGGCTAGTGGGCGGCCGAAAGGCCTATTTGTCCGATATGGCCCACAAGATGATTTCAAATCAAAAAGTCATCAACTACGAAGTTTCATAAATTTTAGGGATCTACAACTTTTATTTTGGTAGTTTCTCCATCCGAGGTCATTTAGGACCTGTCAGACACCGACCGGCCTATTTGCCCGATATGGCCCACAAGACGATTTCAAATAAAAAAGTTAACTACGAAGTCGCGGCACTTTTCGTGCAAAAGTCATGCGATTTGCGGCTGCTAGGATTCAAACGTGCGGCCTCCCCTCGCGTGTAGCCTCCTCTATCACTGCACCTCATGCTCACATGTGCCTATAATGGATTTTGGATCCCCAAATATTATACTAAACCGAGCATAAATTGATTGTTTGACGCCCTAAACAATTTCCAATGAAAATGTTGTCAACTGCAAAGTTTCATAACTTTTCGAGATGTACAACTTTCATTTTGGTAGTTTCTCCATCCGTGGTCATTTAGGACCTGTCGGCCAGTGGGTGGCCGACAGGCCTATTTGCCCGATATGGCCCACAAGATGATTTCAAATCAAAAAGTCATCAACTACGAAGTTTTATAAATTTTAGGGATTTAACAACTTTCATTTTGGTAGTTTCTCTGTCCGTAGGACCTGTCAGACACCGACCGGCCTATTTGCCCGATATGCCCCATAAGACGATTTCAAATCAAAAAGTTATCATCAACGAAGTCGCGGCACTTTTCGCGCAAAAATCATGCGCTTTGCCGCTGTGAGGATATGAACTCGCGGCCTCCCCTTGTGTGGCCCGATATGGCCCATAAGATGATTTCAAATCAAAAAGTTGTCAACTATGAAGTTTCATAAATTTTTGGGATCTACAACTTTCATTTTGTTAGTTTCTCCGTTCGAGGTCATTTAGTAGTTTCTCCATCCGAGGTCATTTAGGACCTGTCGGCCAGTGGGCGGCCGACAGGCCTATTTGTCCGATATGGCCCACAAGATGATTTCAAATCAAAAAGTCGTCAACAACGAAATTTCACAAATTTTAGAGATCTATAACTTTCATTTTAGTAGTTTCTCTGTCCCTAGGACCTGTCAGACACCGACCGGCCCATTTGCCCGATATGCCCCACAAGACGATTTCAAATCAAAAAGTTATCAACTACGAAGTCGCGGCACTTTTCGCGCGAATATCATGCGCTTTGCCGCTGTGAGGATATGAACTCGTGGCCTCCCATTGTGTGTAGCCTCCTCTATCACTGCACCTCATGCTCACATGTGCCTATAATGGATTTTAGTTTCCCACATATTATACTAAACTGAGCATAAATTGATTGTTTGACTCGATAAACGATTTCAAATGAAAATGTTGTCAACTGCAAAGTTTCATAACTTTTCGAGATCTACAACTTTCATTTTGGTAGTTTCTCCATCCGAGGTCATTTAGGACCTATAGGCCAGTGGGCGGCCGATAGGCCTATATGCCCGATATGGCCCACAAGATGATTTCAAATCAAAAAGTCGTCAACTACGAAGTTTCATAAATTTTAGGGATCTACAACTTTCATTTTGGTAGTTTCTCCGTCTGAGGTCATTTAGGACCTGTCGGACACTGACCAGCCTATTTGCCCGATATGGCCCACAAGATGATTTCAAATCAAAAAGTTGTCAACTACGAAGTCGCGGCACTTTTCGCGCGAAAATCATGCGCTTTGCGGCTACGAGGATTCGAACCCGTGGCCTCCCCTCGCGTGTAGCCTCCTCTACCACTGCACCTCATGCTCACATGTGTCTATAATGGATTTTGGTTCCCGACATATTATACTAAACTGAGCATAAATTGATTGTTTGACGCCCTAAACGATTTCAAATGAAAATGTGGTCAACTGCAAAGTTTCATAACTTTTCGAGATCTACAACTTTCATTTTGGTAGTTTCTCCATCCGAGGTCATTTAGGACCTATCGGCCAGTAGGCGGCCGACAGGCCTATTTGCCCAATATGGCCCACAAGATGATTTCAAATCAAAGAGTCATCAACTACGAAGTTTCATAAATTTTAGGGATCTACAACTTTCATTTTGGTAGTTTCTCTGTTCGAGGTCATTTAGGACCTGTCATACACCGACCAGCCTATTTGCCCGATGTGGCCCACAAGACGATTTCAAATCAAAACGTTGTCAACTACGAAATCGTGGCACTTTTCGCGCGAAAATCATGCGCTTAGCGGCTGTGAGGATTCGAACCCACAGCCTCCCCTCACGTGTAGCCTCCTCTATCACTGCACCTCGTGCTCACATGTGCCTATAATGGATTTCGGTTCCCCACATATTATACCAAACTCAGCATAAATTGATTGTTTGACGCCCTAAATGATTTCAAATGAAAATATTGTCAACTGAAATGTTTCATAACTTTTCGAGATCTATAACTTTTATTTTGGTAGTTTCTCCATCCGAGGTCATTTAGGACCTGTCGGCCAGTGGGCGGCCGACAGGCCCATTTGCCCGATATGGCCCACAAGATGATTTCAAATCAAAAAGTCATCAACTATGAAGTTTCATATATTTTAGGGATCTACAACTTTCATTTTGGTAGTTTCTCTATCTGAGGTCATTTAGGACCTGTCAGAAACCGACCGGCCTATTTGCCCGATATGGTCCACAAGACGATTTCAAATCAAAAAGTTGTCAACTACGAAGTCGTGACACTTTTCGCGCGAAAATCATACACTTTGTGGCTGCGAGGATTCGAACCCGCGGCCTCCCCTCGCGTGTAGTCTCCTCTATCACTACACCTCGTGCTCACATGTGCCTATAATGGATTTTGGTTCCCCATATATTACACTAAACTGAGCATAAATTGATTGTTTGACGCCCTAAAAGATTTTAAATGAAAATGTTGTCAACTGCAAAGTTTCATAACTTTTCGAGATCTACAACTTTCATTTTGGTTGTTTCTCTATCCGAGGTCATTTAGGACCTGTCGGCCAATGGGCGGCCGACAGGCCTATTTGTCCAATATGGCCCACAAGATGATTTCAAATCAAAAAGTCATCAACTACGAAGTTTGATAAATTTTAGGGATCTACAACTTTCATTTTGGTAGTTTCTCCATCCGAGGTGATTTAGGACCTGTCGGACACTGACCGGCCTATTTGCCCGATATGCCCCACAAGACGATTTGAAATCAAAAAGTTGTCAACTACGAAGTCGCGACACTTTTCGCGCGAAAATCATGCGCTTTGCGGCTGCTAGGATTCAAACCCGTGGCCTCCCCTCGTGTGTAGCCTCCTCTATCACTGCACCTCGTGCTCATATGTGCCTATAATGGATTTTGGTTCCCCACATATTATACTAAACTGAGCATAAATTGATTGTTTGACGCCCTAAACAATTTCAAATGAAAATGTTGTCAACTGCAAAGTTTCATAACTTTTCGAGATCTACAACTTCCATTTTGGTAGTTTCTCCATCTGAGGTCATTTAGGACCTATCAGCTAGTGGACGGCCGATAGGCCTATATGCCCGATATGGCCTGCAACATGATTTCAAATCAAAAAGTCGTCAACTACGAAGTTTCATAAATTTTAGAGATCTACAACTTTCATTTTGGTAGCTTCTTTGTCCGAGGTCATTTAGGACCTGTCGGACACCGACCGGCCTATTTGCTCGATATGGCCATCAAGACGATTTCAAATCAAAACATTGTCAACTACGAAGTCGCGGCACTTTCCGCGCGAAAATTATGTGCTTTGCTGCTGTGAGGATTCGAAAACGCTGCCTCCCCTCGCGTGTAGCCTCCTTTATCACTGCACCTCGTGCTCACATGTGCCTATAATGGATTTTGGTTCCCCACATATTATACTAAACTAAGCATAAATTGATTTATTTGACGCCCTAAACAATTTCAAATGAAAATGTTGTCAACTGCAAAGTTTCATAACTTTTCGAGATCTACAACTTCCATTTTGGTAGTTTCTCCATCTTAGGTAATTTAGGACCTGTCAGCCAGTGGGCGGTCGATAGGCCTATGTGCCCGATATGGCCCACAAGATGATTTCAAATCAAAAAGTTGTCAACTATTTAGTTTCATAAATTTTTGGGATCTACAACTTTCATTTTGTTAGTTTCTCCGTTCGAGGTCATTTAGGACCTGTCGGACACCGACCAGCCTATTTGCCCGATATGGCCCACAAGACGATTTCAAATCAAAAAGTTGTCAACTACGAAGTCGTGGCACTTTTCGCGCGAAAATCATGCGCTTTGCGGCTGCGAGGATTCGAACCCGCGGCCTCCCCTCACGTGGAGCCTCCTCTATCACTGCACCTCGTGCTCACATGTGCCTATAATGGATTTTGGATCTCCAAATATTATACTAAACTAAGCATAAATTGATTGTTTGACGCCCTAAACAATTTCAAATGAAAATGTTGTCAACTGCAAAGTTTCATAACTCTTTGAGATCTACAACTTTCATTTTGGTTGTTTCTCCATCCGAGGTCATTTAGGACCAGTCGGCCAGTGGGCGGCCCACAGGCCTATTTGTCCGATGTGGCCCACAAGATGATTTCAAATCAAAAAGTCGTCAACTATGAAGTTTCATAAATTTTAGGGATCTACAACTTTTATTTTGATAGTTTCTCCGTCCGAGGTCATTTAGGACCTGTCGGACACCGACCGGCCTATTTGCCCGATATGGCCCACAAGACGATTTCAAATAAAAAAGTTAACTACAAAGTCGCGGCACTTTTCGCGCAAAAATCATGCGCTTTGCGGCTGCTAGGATTCAAACCCGCGGCCTCCCCTCTCGTGTAGCCTCCTCTATCACTGCACCTCGTGCTCACATGTGCCTATAATGGATTTTGGTTCCCCACATATTATACTAAACTGAGCATAAATTGATTGTTTGACGCCCTAAACAATTTCAAATGAAAATGTTGTCAACTGCAAAGTTTCATAACTTTTCGAGATGTACAACTTTCATTTTGGTAGTTTCTCCATCCGTGGTTATTTAGGACCTGTCGGCCAGTGGGTGGCCGACAGGCCTATTTGCCCGATATGGCCCACAAGATGATTTCAAATCAAAAGTCATCAACTACGAAGTTTCATAAATTTTAGGGATTTAACAACTTTCATTTTGGTAGTTTCTCTGTCCGTAGGACCCGTCAGACACCGACCGGCCTATTTGCCCGATATGCCCCACAAGACGATTTCAAATCAAAAAGTTATCAACAACGAAGTCGCGGCACTTTTCGTGCAAAAATCATGCGCTTTGCCGCTGCGAGGATTCGAACTCGCGGCCTCCCCTCGTGTGTAGCCTCCTCTATCACTGCACCTCGTGCTGACATGTGCCTATAATGGATTTTGGCTCCCCATATATTATACTAAACTAAGCATAAATTAATTGTTTGACGCCCTAAATGATTTCAAATGAAAATGTTGTCAACTGCAAAGTTTCATAACTTTTTGAGATCTACAATTTTAATTTTAGTAGTTTCTCCATCCGAGGTCATTTAGGACCTATCGGCCAGTGGGCGGCCGACAGGCCTATTTGTCCGATATGGCCACAAGATGATTTCAAATCAAAAAGTTGTCAACTATAAAATTTCATAAATTTTAGGGATCTACAACTTTCATTTTAGTAGTTTCTCTGTCCCTAGGACCTGTCAGACACCGACCGGCCTATTTGCCCGATATGCCCCACAAGACGATTTCAAATCAAAAAGTTATCAGCTACGAAGTCGCGACACTTTTCGCGCGAATATCATGCGCTTTGCCGCTGCGAGGATATGAACTCGCGGCCTCCCCTCGTTTGTAGCCTCCTCTATCACTGCACCTCATGCTCACATGTGCCTATAATGGATTTTGGTTTCCCACATATTATACTAAACTGTGCATAAATTGATTGTTTGACTCGATAAACGATTTCAAATGAAAATGTTGTCAACTGCAAAGTTTCTTAACTTTTCGAGATCTACAACTTTCATTTTGGTAGTTTCTCCATCCGAGGTCATTTAGGACCTGTCGGCCAGTGGGCGACCGATAGGCCTATATGCCCGATATGGCCCACAAGATGATTTCAAATCAAAAAGTCGTCAACTACGAAGTTTCATAAATTTTAGGGATCTACAACTTACATTTTGGTAGTTTCTCCGTCTGAGGTCATTTAGGACCTGTCGGACGCCAACCAGCCTATTTGCCCGATATGGCCCACAAGACGATTTCAAATCAAAAAGTTGTCAACTACGAAGTCACGACACTTTTCGCGCGAAAATCATGCGCTTTGCGGCTACGAGGATTCAAACCCGCGGCCTCCCCTCACGTGTAGCCTCCTCTATCACTGCACCTCGTGCTCACATGTGCCTATAATGGATTTTGGTTTCCCATATATTATACTAAACTGAGCATAAATTGATTGTTTGACGACCTAAATGATTTTAAATGAAAATGTTGTCAACTGCAAAGTTTCATAACTCTTCGAGATCTACAACTTTCATTTTGGTTGTTTCTCCATCCGAGGTCATTTAGGACCAGTCGGCCAGTGGGCGGCCCACAGGCCTATTTGTCCGATGTGGCCCACAAGATAATTTCAAATCAAAAAGTCGTCAACTATGAAGTTTCATAAATTTTAGGGATCTACAACTTTTATTTTGATAGTTTCTCCGTCCGAGGTCATTTAGGACCTGTCGGACACCGACCGGCCTATTTGCCCGATATGGCCCACAAGACGATTTCAAATAAAAAAGTTAAATACAAAGTCGTGGCACTTTTCGCGCAAAAATCATGCGCTTTGCGGCTGCTAGGATTCAAACCCGCGGCCTCCCCTCTCGTGTAGCCTCCTCTATCACTGCACCTCGTGCTCACATGTGCCTATAATGGATTTTGGTTCCCCACATATTATACTAAACTGAGCATAAATTGATTGTTTGACGCCCTAAACAATTTCAAATGAAAATGTTGTCAACTGCAAAGTTTCATAACTTTTCGAGATGTACAACTTTCATTTTGATAGTTTCTCCATCCGTGGTTATTTAGGACCTGTCGGGGCAGTGGGTGGCCGACAGGCCTATTTGCCCGATATGGCCCACAAGATGATTTCAAATCAAAAGTCATCAACTACAAAGTTTCATAAATTTTAGGGATTTAACAACTTTCATTTTGGTAGTTTCTCTGTCCGTAGGACCCGTCAGACACCGACCGGCCTATTTGCCCGATATGCCCCACAAGACGATTTCAAATCAAAAAGTTATCAACAACGAAGTCGCGGCACTTTTCGTGCAAAAATCATGCGCTTTGCCGATGCGAGGATTCGAACTCGCGGCCTCCCCTCGTGTGTAGCCTCCTCTATCACCGCACCTCGTTCTGACATGTGCCTATAATGGATTTTGGTTCCCCATATATTATACTAAACTAAGCATAAATTGATTGTTTGACACCCTAAATGATTTCAAATGAAAATGTTGTCAACTGCAAAGTTTCATAACTTTTCGAGATCTACAATTTTAATTTTATTAGTTTCTCCATCCGAAGTCATTTAGGACCTGTCGGCCAGTGGGCGGCCAACAGGCCTATTTGTCCGATATGGCCACAAGATGATTTCAAATCAAAAAGTCGTCAACTACGAAATTTCATAAATTTTAGGGATCTACAACTTTCATTTTAGTAGTTTCTCTGTCCCTAGGACCTGTCAGACACCGACCGGCCTATTTGCCCGATATGCCCCACAAGACGATTTCAAATCAAAAAGTTATCAACTACGAAGTCGCGGCACTTTTCGCGCGAATATCATGCGCTTTGCCGCTGCGAGGATATGAACTCGCGGCCTCCCCTCGTGTGTAGCCTCCTCTATCACTGCACCTCATGCTCACATGTGCCTATAATGGATTTTGGATCCCCAAATATTATACTAAACTGAGCATAAATTGATTGTTTGACGCCCTAAACAATTTCAAATGAAAATGTTGTCAACTGCAAAGTTTCATAACTTTTCGAGATCTACAACTTTCATTTTGATTGTTTCTCCATCTGAGGTCATTTAGGACCTGTCGGCCAGTGGGCGGCCGACAGGCCTATTTGTCCGATATGGCCCACAAGATGATTTCAAATCAAAAAGTCATCAACTACGAAGTTTCATAAATTTTAGGGATCTACAACTTTTATTTTGGTAGTTTCTCCATCCGAGGTCATTTAGGACCTGTCAGACACCGACCGACCTATTTGCCTGATATGGCCCACAAGACGATTTCAAATCAAAAAGTTGTCAACTACGAAGTCGCGGCACTTTTCGCGCGAAAATCATGCGCTTTGCGGCTACGAGGATTCGAACCCGCGGCCTCCCCTCGCGTGTAGCCTCCTCTATCACTGCACCTCGTGCTCACATGTGCCTATAATGGATTTTGTTTTCCCATATATTATACTAAACTGAGCATAAATTGATTGTTTGACGACCTAAATGATTTTAAATGAAAATGTTGTCAACTGCAAAGTTTCATAACTCTTCGAGATCTACAACTTTCATTTTGGTTGTTTCTCCATCCGAGGTCATTTAGGACCTATCGGCCAGTGGGCGGCCCACAGGCCTATTTGTCCGATGTGGCCCACAAGATGATTTCAAATCAAAAAGTCGTCAACTATGAAGTTTCATAAATTTTAGGGATCTACAACTTTTATTTTGATAGTTTCTCCGTCCGAGGTCATTTAGGACCTGTCGGACACCGACCGGCCTATTTGCCCGATATGGCCCACAAGACGATTTCAAATAAAAAAGTTAACTACAAAGTCGCGGCACTTTTCGCGCAAAAATCATGCGCTTTGCGGCTGCTAGGATTCAAACCCGCGGCCTCCCCTCTCGTGTAGCCTCCTCTATCACTGCACCTAGTGCTCACATGTGCCTATAATGGATTTTGGTTCCCCACATATTATACTAAACTGAGCATAAATTGATTGTTTAACGCCCTAAACAATTTCAAATGAAAATGTTGTCAACTGCAAAGTTTCATAACTTTTCGAGATGTACAACTTTCATTTTGGTAGTTTCTCCATCCGTGGTTATTTAGGACCTGTCGGCCAGTGGGTGGCCGACAGGCCTATTTGCCCGATATGGCCCACAAGATGATTTCAAATCAAAAGTCATCAACTACGAAGTTTCATAAATTTTAGGGATTTAACAACTTTCATTTTGGTAGTTTCTCTGTCCGTAGGACCCGTCAGACACCGACCGGCCTATTTGCCCGATATGCCCCACAAGACGATTTCAAATCATAAAGTTATCAACAACGAAGTCGCGGCACTTTTCGTGCAAAAATCATGCGCTTTGCCGATGCGAGGATTCGAACTCGCGGCCTCCCCTCGTGTGTAGCCTCCTCTATCACTGCACCTCGTGCTGACATGTGCCTATAATGGATTTTGGTTCCCCATATATTATACTAAACTAAGCATAAATTGATTGTTTGACGCCCTAAATGATTTCAAATGAAAATGTTGTCAACTGCAAAGTTTCATAACTTTTCGAGATCTACAATTTTAATTTTAGTAGTTTCTCCATCCGAGGTCATTTAGGACCTGTCGGCCAGTGGGCGGCCAACAGGCCTATTTGTCCGATATGGCCACAAGATGATTTCAAATCAAAAAGTCGTCAACTACGAAATTTCATAAATTTTAGGGATCTACAACTTTCATTTTAGTAGTTTCTCTGTCCCTAGGACCTGTCAGACACCGACCGGCCTATTTGCCCGATATGCCCCACAAGACGAATTCAAATCAAAAAGTTATCAACTACGAAGTCGTGGCACTTTTCGCGCGAATATCATGCGCTTTGCCGCTGCGAGGATATGAACTCGTGGCCTCCCCTCGTGTGTAGCCTCCTCTATCACTGCACCTCATGCTCACATGTGCCTATAATGGATTTTGGATCCCCAAATATTATACTAAACTGAGCATAAATTGATTGTTTGATGCCCTAAACAATTTCAAATGAAAATGTTGTCAACTGCAAAGTTTCATAACTTTTCGAGATCTACAACTTTCATTTTGATTGTTTCTCCATCTGAGGTCATTTAGGACATGTCAGCCAGTGGGCGGACGACAGGCCTATTTGTCCGATATGGCCCACAAGATGATTTCAAATCAAAAAGTCATCAACTACGAAGTTTCATAAATTTTAGGGATCTACAACTTTTATTTTGGTAGTTTCTCCATCCGAGGTCATTTAGGACCTGTCAGACACCGACCGACCTATTTGCCCGATATGGCCCACAACACGATTTCAAATAAAAAAGTTAACTACGAAGTCGCGGCACTTTTCGTGCAAAAGTCATGCGATTTGCGGCTGCTAGGATTCAAACGCGCGGCCTCCCTCGCGTGTAGCCTCCTCTATCACTGCACCTCATGCTCACAAGTGCCTATAATGGATTTTGGATCCCCCAATATTATACTAAACTGAGCATAAATTGATTGTTTGACGCCCTAAACAATTTCAAATGAAAATGTTGTCAACTGCAAAGTTTCATAACTTTTCGAGATGTACAACTTTTATTTTGGTAGTTTCTCCATCCATGGTCCTTTAGGACCTGTCGGCCAGTGGGTGGCCGACAGGCCTATTTGCCCGATATGGCCCACAAGATGATTTCAAATCAAAAAGTCATCAACTACGAAGTTTCATAAATTTTAGGGATTTAACAACTTTCATTTTGGTAGTTTCTCTATCCGTAGGACCTGTCAGACACCGACCGGCCTATTTGCCCGATATGCCCCACAAGACGATTTCAAATCAAAAAGTTATCAACAACGAAGTCACGGCACTTTTCGCGCAAAAATCATGCGCTTTGCCGCTGCGAGGATTCGAACTCGCGGCCTCCCCTTGTGTGTAGCCTCCTCTATCACTGCACCTCCTGCTGACATGTGCCTATAATGGATTTTGGTTCCCCATATATTATACTAAACTGAGCATAAATTGATTGTTTGACGACCTAAATGATTTCAAATGAAAATGTTGTCAACTGCAAAGTTTCATAACTTTTCGAGATCTACAATTTTAATTTTAGTAGTTTCTCCATCCGAGGTCATTTAGGACCTGTCGGCCAGTGGGCGGCCGACAGGCCTATTTGTCCGATATGGCCACAAGATGATTTCAAATAAAAAAAGTCGTCAACTACAAAATTTCATAAATTTTAGGGATCTACAACTTTCATTTTAGTAGTTTCTCTGTCCCTAGGACCTGTCAGACACTGACCGGCCTATTTGCCCGATATGCCCCACAAGACGATTTCAAATCAAAAAGTTATCAACTACGAAGTCGCGGCACTTTTCGCGCGAATATCATGCGCTTTGCCGCTGCGAGGATATGAACTCGCGGCCTCCCCTCGTGTGTAGCCTCCTCTATCACTGCACCTCATGCTCACATGTGCCTATAATGGATTTTGGTTTCCCACATATTATACTAAACTGAGCATAAATTGATTGTTTGACTCGATAAACGATTTCAAATGAAAATGTTGTCAACTGTAAAGTTTCATAACTTTTCGAGATCTACAACTTTCATTTTGGTAGTTTCTCCATCCGAGGTCATTTAGGACCTGTCGGCCAGTGGGCGGCCGATAGGCCTATATGCCCGATATGGCCCACAAGATGATTTCAAATCAAAAAGTCGTCAACTACGAAGTTTCATAAATTTTAGGGATCTACAACTTACATTTTGGTAGTTTCTCCGTCTGAGGTCATTTAGGACCTGTCGGACACCGACCAGCCTATTTGCCCGATATGGCCCACAAGACGATTTCAAATCAAAAAGTTGTCAACTACGAAGTCGCGGCACTTTTCGCGCGAAAATCATGCGCTTTGCGGCTACGAGGATTCGAACCCGCGGCCTCCCCTCGCGTGTAGCCTCCTCTATCACTGCACCTCGTGCTCACATGTGCCTATAATGGATTTTGGTTTCCCATATATTATACTAAACTGAGCATAAATTGATTGTTTGATGACCTAAATGATTTTAAATGAAAATGTTGTCAACTGCAAAGTTTCATAACTCTTCGAGATCTACAACTTTCATTTTGGTTGTTTCTCCATCCGAGGTCATTTAGGACCAGTCGGCCAGTGGGCGGCCCACAGGCCTATTTGTCCGATGTGGCCCACAAGATGATTTCAAATCAAAAAGTCGTCAACTATGAAGTTTCATAAATTTTAGGGATCTACAACTTTTATTTTGATAGTTTCTCCGTCCGAGGTCATTTAGGACCTGTCGGACACCGACCGGCCTATTTGCCCGATATGGCCCACAAGACGATTTCAAATAAAAAAGTTAACTACAAAGTCGCGGCACTTTTCGCGCAAAAATCATGCGCTTTGCGGCTGCTAGGATTCAAACCCGCGGCCTCCCCTCTCGTGTAGCCTCCTCTATCACTGCACCTCGTGCTCACATGTGCCTATAATGGATTTTGGTTCCCCACATATTATACTAAACTGAGCATAAATTGATTGTTTGACTCCCTAAACAATTTCAAATGAAAATGTTGTCAACTGCAAAGTTTCATAACTTTTCGAGATGTACAACTTTCATTTTGGTAGTTTCTCCATCCGTGGTTATTTAGGACCTGTCGGCCAGTGGGTGGCCGACAGGCCTATTTGCCCGATATGGCCCACAAGATGATTTCAAATCAAAAGTCATCAACTACGAAGTTTCATAAATTTTAGGGATTTAACAACTTTCATTTTGGTAGTTTCTCTGTCCGTAGGACCCGTCAGACACCGACCGGCCTATTTGCCCGATATGCCCCACAAGACGATTTCAAATCAAAAAGTTATCAACAACGAAGTCGCGGCACTTTTCGTGCAAAAATCATGCGCTTTGCCGCTGCGAGGATTCAAACTCGCGGCCTCCCCTCGTGTGTAGCCTCCTCTATCACTGCACCTCGTGCTGACATGTGCCTATAATGGATTTTGGTTCCCCATATATTATACTAAACTAAGCATAAATTAATTGTTTGATGCCCTAAATGATTTCAAATGAAAATGTTGTCAACTGCAAAGTTTCATAACTTTTCAAGATCTACAATTTTAATTTTAGTAGTTTCTCCATCCGAGGTCATTTAGGACCTGTCGGCCAGTGGGCGGCCGACAGGCCTATTTGTCCGATATGGCCACAAGATGATTTCAAATCAAAAAGTCATCAACTACAAAATTTCATAAATTTTAGGGATCTACAACTTTCATTTTAGTAGTTTCTCTGTCCCTAGGACCTGTCAGACACCGACCGGCCTATTTGCCCGATATGCCCCACAAGACGATTTCAAATCAAAAAGTTATCAACTACGAAGTCGCGGCACTTTTCGCGCGAATATCATGCGCTTTGCCGCTGCGAGGATATGAACTCGCGGCCTCCCCTCGTGTGTAGCCTCCTCTATCACTGCACCTCATGCTCACATGTGCCTATAATGGATTTTGATTTCCCACATATTATACTAAACTGAGCATAAATTGATTGTTTGACTCGATAAACGATTTCAAATGAAAATGTTGTCAACTGCAAAGTATCGTAACTTTTCGAGATCTACAACTTTCATTTTGGTAGTTTCTCCATCCGAGGTCATTTAGGACCTGTCGGCCAGTGGGCGGCCGATAGGCCTATATGCCCGATATGGCCCACAAGATGATTTCAAATCAAAAAGTCGTCAACTACGAAGTTTCATAAATTTTAGGGATCTACAACTTACATTTTGGTAGTTTCTCCGTCTGAGGTCATTTAGGACCTGTCGGACACCGACCAGCCTATTTGCCCGATATGGCCCACAAGACGATTTCAAATCAAAAAGTTGTCAACTACGAAGTCGCGGCACTTTTCGCGCGAAAATCATGCGCTTTGCGGCTACGAGGATTCGAACCCACGGCCTCCCCTCGCGTGTAGCCTCCTCTATCACTGCACCTCGTGCTCACATGTGCCTATAATGGATTTTGGTTTCCCATATATTATACTAAACTGAGCATAAATTGATTGTTTGATGACCTAAATGATTTTAAATGAAAATGTTGTCAACTGCAAAGTTTCATAACTCTTCGAGATCTACAACTTTTACTTTGGTTGTTTCTCCATCCGAGGTCATTTAGGACCTGTCGGCCAGTGGGCGGCCCACAGGCCTATTTGTCCGATGTGGCCCACAAGATGATTTCAAATCAAAAAGTCGTCAACTATGTAGTTTCATAAATTTTAGGGATCTACAACTTTTATTTTGATAGTTTCTCCATCCGAGGTCATTTAGGACCTGTCGGACACCGACCGGCCTATTTGCCCGATATGGCCCACAAGACGATTTCAAATAAAAAAGTTAACTACAAAGTCGCGGCACTTTTCGCGCAAAAATCATGCGCTTTGCGGCTGCTAGGATTCAAACCCGCGGCCTCCCCTCTCGTGTAGCCTCCTCTATCACTACACCTCGTGCTCACATGTGCCTATAATGGATTTTGGTTCCCCACATATTATACTAAACTGAGCATAAATTGATTGTTTGACGCCCTAAACAATTTCAAATGAAAATGTTGTCAACTGCAAAGTTTCATAACTTTTCGAGATGTACAACTTTCATTTTGGTAGTTTCTCCATCCGTGGTTATTTAGGACCTGTCGGCCAGTGGGTGGCCGACAGGCCTATTTGCCCGATATGGCCCACAAGATGATTTCAAATCAAAAGTCATCAACTACGAAGTTTCATAAATTTTAGGGATTTAACAACTTTCATTTTGGTAGTTTCTCTGTCCGTAGGACCCGTCAGACACCGACCGGCCTATTTGCCCGATATGCCCCACAAGACGATTTCAAATCAAAAAGTTATCAACAACGAAGTCGTGGCACTTTTCGTGGAAAAATCATGCGCTTTGCCGATGCGAGGATTCGAACTCGCGGCCTCCCCTCGTGTGTAGCCTCCTCTATCACTGCACCTCGTGCTGACATGTGCCTATAATGGATTTTGGTTCCCCATATATTATACTAAACTAAGCATAAATTGATTGTTTGACGCCCTAAATGATTTCAAATGAAAATGTTGTCAACTGCAAAGTTTCATAACTTTTCGAGATCTACAATTTTAATTTTAGTAGTTTCTCCATCCGAGGTCATTTAGGACCTATCGGCCAGTGGGCGGCCAACAGGCCTATTTGTCCGATATGGCCACAAGATGATTTCAAATCAAAAAGTCATCAACTACGAAATTTCATAAATTTTAGGGATCTACAACTTTCATTTTAGTAGTTTCTCTGTCCCTAGGACCTGTCAGACACCGACTGGCCTATTTGCCCGATATGCCCCACAAGACGATTTCAAATCAAAAAGTTATCAACTACGAAGTCGCGGCACTTTTCGCGCGAATATCATGCGCTTTGCCGCTGCGAGGATATGAACTCGCGGCCTCCCCTCGTGTGTAGCCTCCTCTATCACTGCACCTCATGCTCACATGTGCCTATAATGGATTTTGGTTTCCCACATATTATACTAAACTGAGCATAAATTGATTGTTTGACTCGATAAATGATTTCAAATGAAAATGTTGTCAACTGCAAAGTTTCGTAACTTTTTGAGATCTACAACTTTCATTTTGGTAGTTTCTCCATCCGAGGTCATTTAGGACCTGTCGGCCAGTGGGCGGCCGATAGGCCTATATGCCCGATATGGCCCACAAGATGATTTCAAATCAAAAACTCGTCAACTACGAAGTTTCATAAATTTTAGGGATCTACAACTTACATTTTGGTAGTTTCTCCGTCTGAGGTCATTTAGGACCTGTCGGACACCGACCAGCCTATTTGCCCGATATGGCCCACAAGACGATTTCAAATCAAAAAGTTGTCAACTACGAAGTCGCGGCACTTTTCGCGCGAAAATCATGCGCTTTGCGGCTACGAGGATTCGAACCCGCGGCCTCCCCTCACGTGTAGCCTCCTCTATCACTGCACCTCGTGCTCACATGTGCCTATAATGGATTTTGGTTTCCCCTATATTATACTAAACTGAGCATAAATTGATTGTTTGACGACCTAAATGATTTTAAATGAAAATGTTGTTAACTGCAAAGTTTCATAACTCTTCGAGATCTACAACTTTCATTTTGGTTGTTTCTCCATCCGAGGTCATTTAGGACCTGTCGGCTAGTGGGCGGCCCACAGGCCTATTTGTCCGATATGGCCCACAAGATGATTTGAAATCAAAAAGTCGTCAACTACGAAGTTTCATAAATTTTAGGGATCTACAAATTTTATTTTGATAGTTTCTCCGTCCGAGGTCATTTAGGACCTGTCGGACACCGACCGGCCTATTTGCCCGATATGGCCCACAAGATGATTTCAAATAAAAAAGTTAACTATAAAGTCGCGGCACTTTTCGCGCAAAAATCATGCGCTTTGCCGATGCGAGGATTCAAACTCGCGGCCTCCCCTCGTGTGTAGCCTCCTCTATCACTGCACCTCGTGCTGACATGTGCCTATAATGGATTTTGGTTCCCCATATATTATACTAAACTAAGCATAAATTGATTGTTTGACACCCTAAATGATTTCAAATGAAAATGTTGTCAACTGCAAAGTTTCATAACTTTTCGAGATCTACAATTTTAATTTTAGTAGTTTCTCCATCCGAGGTCATTTAGGACCTATCGGCCAGTGGGCGGCCAACAGGCCTATTTGTCCGATATGGCCACAAGATGATTTCAAATCAAAAAGTCGTCAACTACGAAATTTCATAAATTTTAGGGATCTACAACTTTTATTTTAGTAGTTTCTCTGTCCCTAGGACCTATCAGACACCGACCGGCCTATTTGCCCGATATGCCCCACAAGATGATTTCAAATCAAAAAGTTATCAACTATGAAGTCGCGGCACTTTTCACGCGAATATCATGCGCTTTGCCGCTGCGAGGATTCGAACTCGCGGCCTCCCCTCATGTGTAGCCTCCTCTATCACTGCACCTCATGCTCACATGTGCCTATAATGGATTTTGGTTCCCCACATATTATACTAAACTCAGCATAAATTGATTGTTTGACGCCCTAAATGATTTCAAATGAAAATGTTGTCAACTGAAAAGTTTCATAACTTTTCGAGATCTACAACTTTCATTTTGGTAGTTTCTCCATCCGAGGTCATTTAGGACCTGTCGGCCAGTGGGCGGCCGATAGGCCTATTTGCCCGATATGGCCCACAAGATGATTTCAAATCAAAAATTCATCAACTATGAAGTTTCATATATTTTAGGGATCTACAACTTTCATTTTGGTAGTTTCTCTGTCTGAGGTCATTTAGGACCTGTCAGAAACCGACCGGCCTATGTGCCCAATATGGTCCACAAGACGATTTCAAATCAAAAAGTTGTCAACTATGAAGTCGCGACACTTTTCGCGCGAAAATCATACACTTTGTGGCTGCGAGGATTCGAACCCGCGGCCTCCCCTTGCGTGTAGCCTCCTCTATCACTACACCTCGTGCTCACATGTGCCTATAATGGATTTTGGTTCCCCATATATTACACTAAACTGAGCATAAATTGATTGTTTGATGCCCTAAATGATTTTAAATGACAATGTTGTCAACTGCAAAGTTTCATAACTTTTCGAGATCTACAACTTTCATTTTGGTAGTTTCTCCATCCGAGGTCATTTAGGACATGTCGGCCAGTGGGCGGCCGACAGGCCTATTTGCCCGATATGGCCCACAAGATGATTTCAAATCAAAAAGTCGTCAATAACGAAGTTTCATAAATTTTAGGGATCTACAACTTTCATTTTGGTAGTTTCTCCTCCGAGGTCATTTAGGACCTGTCGGACACCGACCGGCCTATTTGCCCGATGTGGCCCACAAGACGAATTCAAATGAAAAAGTGATCAACTACGAGGTCGGGCACTTTACACGTGAAAATCTTGCGCTTTGCGGCTGCGAGGATTCGAACCCGCGGCCTCCCCTCGCGTGTAGCCTCCTCTACCACTGCACCTCTTGCTCACATGTGCCTATAATGGATTTTGGTTTCCCATATATTATACTAAACTGAGCATAAATTGATTGTTTGACAACCTAAATGATTTTAAATGAAAATGTTGTCAACAGCAAAGTTTCATAACTCTTCGAGATCTACAACTTTCATTTTTGTTGTTTTTCCATCCGAGGTCATTTAGGACCTGTCGGCCAGTGGGCGGCCGACAGGCCTATTTGTCCGATATGGCCCACAAGATGATTTCAAATCAAAAAGTCGTCAACTACGAAGTTTCATAAATTTTAGGGATCTACAACTTTTATTTTGATAGTTGCTCCGTCCGAGGTCATTTAGGACCTGTCGGACACCGACCGGCCTATTTGCCCGATATGGCCCACAAGACGATTTCAAATAAAAAAGTTAACTACGAAGTCGCGGCACTTTTCGCGCAAAAATCATGCGCTTTGCGGCTGCTAGGATTCAAACCCGCGGTCTCCCCTCGCGTGTAGCCTCCTCTATCACTGCACCTCGTGCTCACATGTGCCTATAATGGATTTTGGTTCCCCACATATTATACTAAACTGAGCATAAATTGATTGTTTGACGCCCTAAACAATTTCAAATGAAAATGTTGTCAACTGCAAAGTTTCATAACTTTTCAAGATCTACAACTTTCATTTTGGTAGTTTCTCCATCCGAGGTCATTTAGGACCTATCGGCCAATGGGTGGCCGACAGGCCTATTTGCCCGATATGGCTCACAAGATGATTTCAAATCAAAATGTCGTCAACTACGAAGTTTCATAAATTTTAGGGATTTAACAACTTTCATTTTGGTAGTTTCTCTATCCGTAGGACCTATCAGACATCGACCGACCTATTTGCCCGATATGCCCGACAAGATGATTTCAAATAAAAAAGTTATCAACTACGAAGTCGCGGCACTTTTCACGCAAAAATCATGCGCTTTGCCGCTGCGAGGATTCAAACTCACGGCCTCCCCTCATATGTAGCCTCCTCTATCACTGCACCTCGTGCTGACATGTGCCTATAATGGATTTTGGTTTCCCATATATTATACTAAACTGAGCATAAATTGATTGTTTGACGCCCTAAATGATTTCAAATGAAAATGTTGTCAACTGCAAAGTTTCATAACGTTTCGAGATCTACAACTTTAATTTTAGTAGTTTCTCCATCCGAGGTCATTTAGGACCTGTCGGCCAGTGGGCGACCGACAGGCCTATTTGTCCGATATGGCCCACAAGATGATTTCAAATAAAAAAAGTCATCAACTATGAAATTTCATAAATTTTAGGGATCTACAACTTTCATTTTGGTAGTTTCTCTGTCCGTAGGACCTGTCAGACACCGACCGGCCTATTTGCCCGATATGCCCCACAAGACGATTTCAAATCAAAAAGTTATCAACTACGAAGTCGCGGCACTTTTTGCACGAATATCATGCGCTTTGCCGCTGCGAGGATTCGAACTCGCGGCCTCCCCTCATGTGTAGCCTCCTCTATCACTGCACCTCATGCTCACATGTGTCTATAATGGATTTTGGTTCCCGACATATTATACTAAACTGAGCATAAATTGATTGTTTGACGCCCTAAATGATTTCAAATGAAAATGTGGTCAACTGTAAAGTTTCATAACTTTTCGAGATCTACAACTTTCATTTTGGTAGTTTCTCCATCCGAGGTCATTTAGGACCTATCGGCCAGTGGGCGGCCGACAGGCCTATTTGCCCGATATGGCCCACAAGATGATTTCAAATCAAAGAGTCATCAACTACGAAGTTTCCTAAATTTTAGGGATCTACAACTTTCATTTTGGTAGTTTCTCTGTTCGAGGTCATTTAGGACCTGTCATACACCGACCGGCCTATTTGCCCGATGTGGCCCACAAGACGATTTCAAATCAAAACGTTGTCAACTACGAAATCATGGCACTTTTCGCGTGAAAATCATGCGCTTAACGGTTGCGAGGATTCGAACCCACAGCCTCCCCTCACATGTAGCCTCCTCTATCACTGCACCTCGTGCTCACATGTGCCTATAATGGATTTCGGTTCCCCACATATTATACTAAACTCAGCATAAATTGATTGTTTGACGCCATAATGATTTCAAATGAAAATGTTGTCATCTGAAAAGTTTCATAACTTTTCGAGATCTATAACTTTTATTCTGGTAGTATCTCCATCCGAGGTCATTTAGGACCTGTCGGCCAGTGGGCGGCCGACAGGCCCATTTGCCCGATATGTCCCACAAGATGATTTCAAATCAAAAGTCATCAACTATGAAGTTTCATATATTTTAGGGATCTACAACTTTCATTTTGGTAGTTTCTCTGTCTGAGGTCATTTAGGACCTGTCAGAAACCGACCGGCCTATTTGCCCGATATGGTCCACAAGATGATTTACAATCAAAAAGTTGTCAACTACGAAGTCGTGACACTTTTCACGTGAAAATCATACACTTTGTGGCCGGGAGGATTCGAACCCGCGGCCTCCCCTCGCGTGTAGTCTCCTCTATCACTACACCTCGTGCTCACATGTGCCTATAATGGATTTTGGTACCCCATATATTACACTAAACTGAGCATAAATTGATTGTTTGACACCCTAAATGATTTTAGATGAAAATGTTGTCAACTGCAAAGTTTCATAACTTTTCGAGATCTACAACTTTCATTTTGGTTGTTTCTCTATCCGAGGTCATTTAGGACCTGTCGGCCAATGGGCGGCCGACAGGCCTATTTGTCCGATATGGCCCACAAGATGATTTTAATTCAAAAAGTCGTCAACTACGAAGTTTGATAAATTTTAGGGATCTACAACTTTTATTTTGGTAGTTTCTCCATCCGAGGTGATTTAGGACCTATCGGACACCGACCGGCCTATTTGCCCGAT
Source organism: Saccharum hybrid cultivar R570 (assembly GCA_038087645.1). Taxonomy (NCBI): domain Eukaryota; kingdom Viridiplantae; phylum Streptophyta; class Magnoliopsida; order Poales; family Poaceae; genus Saccharum; species Saccharum hybrid cultivar. Next base: position 28,458,692 of record JAQSUU010000043.1, on the reverse strand, counting down.
ATGCCCCACAAGACGATTTGAAATCAAAAAGTTGTCAACTACGAAGTCGCGGCACTTTTCGCGCGAAAATCATGCGCTTTGCGGCTGCTAGGATTCAAACCCGCGGCCTCCCCTCACGTGTAGCCTCCTCTATCACTGCACCTCGTGCTCATATGTGCCTATAATGGATTTTGGTTCCCCACATATTATACTAAACTGAGCATAAATTGATTGTTTGACGCCCTAAACAATTTCAAATGAAAATATTGTCAACTGCAAAGTTTCATAACTTTTCGAGATCTACAACTTTCATTTTGGTAGTTTCTCCATCCGAGGTCATTTAGGACCTGTCGGCCAGTGGGTGGCCGATAGGCCTATTTGCCTTATATGGCCCACAAGATGATTTCAAATCAAAAAGTCGTCAACAATGAAGTTTCATAAATTTTAGGGATCTACAACTTTCATTTTGGTAGTTTCTATGTTCGAGGTAATTTAGGACCTGTCATACACCGACCGGCATATTTGCCCGATATGGCCCACAAGACGATTTCAAATCAAAAAGTTGTCAACTACGAAGTCACGTCACTCTTCGCGTGAAAATCATGCGCTTTGCGGCTGCGAGGATTCGAACCCGCGGCCTCCCCTCGCGTGTATCCTCCTCTATCACTGCACCTCGTGGTCACATGTGACTATAATGGATTTTGGTTCCCCATATATTATACTAAACTGAGCATAAATTGATTGTTTGACGCCCCAAATGATTTTAAATGAAAATGTTGTCAACTGCAAAGTTTCATAACTTTTCGAGATCTACAACTTTCATTTTGGTAGTTTCTCCATCCGAGGTCATTTAGGACCTGTCAGCCAATGGGTGGCCGACAGGCCTATTTGCCCGATATGGCCCACAAGATGATTTCAAATCAAAATGTCGTCAACTACGAAGTTTCATAAATTTTAGGGATCTACAACTTTCATTTTGGTAGTTTCTCTGTCCGTAGGACCTATCAGACACCGACCGGCCTATTTGCCCGATATGCCCCACAAGACGATTTCAAATCAAAAAGTTATCAACTACGAAGTCGCGGCACTTTTCGCACGAATATCATGCGCTTTGCCGCTGCGAGGATTCGAACTCGCGGCCTCCCCTCATGTGTAGCCTCCTCTATCACTGCACCTCATGGTCACATGTGTCTATAATGGATTTTGGTTCCCGACATATTATACTAAACTGCGCATAAATTGATTGTTTGACGCCCTAAATGATTTCAAATGAAAATGTGGTCAACTGTAAAGTTTCATAACTTTTCGAGATCTACAACTTTCATTTTGGTAGTTTCTCCATCCGAGGTCATTTAGGACCTATCGGCCAGTGGGCGGCCGACAGGCCTATTTGCCCGATATGGCCCACAAGATGATTTCAAATCAAAGAGTCATCAACTACGAAGTTTCCTAAATTTTAGGGATCTACAACTTTCATTTTGGTAGTTTCTCTGTTCGAGGTCATTTAGGACCTGTCATACACCGACCGGCCTATTTGCCCGATGTGGCCCACAAGACGATTTCAAATCAAAACGTTGTCAACTACGAAATCGTGGCACTTTTCGCGCGAAAATCATGTTCTTAACGGCTGCGAGGATTCGAACCCACAGCCTCCCCTCACATGTAGCCTCCTCTATCACTGCACCTCGTGCTCACATGTGCCTATAATGGATTTCGGTTCCCCACATATTATACTAAACTCAGCATAAATTGATTGTTTGACGCCCTAAATGATTTCAAATGAAAATGTTGTCATCTGAAAAGTTTCATAACTTTTTGAGATCTACAACTTTTATTTTGGTAGTATCTCCATCCGAGGTCATTTAGGACCTGTCGGCCAGTGGGCGGCCGACAGGCCCATTTGCCCGATATGGCCCACAAGATGATTTCAAATCAAAAAGTCATCAACTATGAAGTTTCATATATTTTAGGGATCTACAACTTTCATTTTGGTAGTTTCTCTGTCTGCGGTCATTTAGGACCTGTCAGAAACCGACCGGCCTATTTGCCCGATATGGTCCACAAGACGATTTCCAATCAAAAAGTTGTCAACTACGAAGTCGTGACACTTTTCGCGCGAAAATCATACACTTTGTGGCTAGGAGGATTCGAACCCGCGGCCTCCCCTCGCGTGTAGTCTCCTCTATCACTACACCTCGTGCTCACATGTGCCTATAATGGATTTTGGTTCCCCATATATTACACTAAACTGAGCATAAATTGATTGTTTGACACCCTAAATGATTTTAGATGAAAATGTTGTCAACTGCAAAGTTTCATAACTTTTTGAGATCTACAACTTTCATTTTGGTTGTTTCTCTATCCGAGGTCATTTAGGACCTGTCGGCCAATGGGCGGCCGACAGGCCTATTTGTCCGATATGGCCCACAAGATGATTTTAATTCAAAAAGTCGTCAACTACGAAGTTTGATAAATTTTAGGGATCTACAACTTTCATTTTGGTAGTTTCTCCATCCGAGGTGATTTAGGACCTATCGGACACCAACCGGCCTATTTGCCCGATATGCCCCACAAGACTATTTGAAATCAAAAAGTTGTCAACTACGAAGTCGCGGCACTTTTCGCGCGAAAATCTTGCGCTTTGCGGCTGCTAGGATTCAAACCCGCGGCCTCCCCTCACGTGTAGCCTCCTCTATCACTGCACCTCGTGCTCATATGTGCCTATAATGGATTTTGGTTCCCCACATATTATACTAAACTGAGCATAAATTGATTGTTTGACGCCCTAAACAATTTCAAATGAAAAATATTGTCAACTGCAAAGTTTCATAACTTTTCGAGATCTACAACTTTCATTTTGGTAGTTTCTCCATCCGAGGTCATTTAGGACCTGTCGGCCAGTGGGTGGCCGACAGGCCTATTTGCCTTATATGGCCCACAAGATGATTTCAAATAAAAAAGTCGTCAACATTGAAGTTTCATAAATTTTAGAGATCTACAACTTTCATTTTGGTAGTTTCTATGTTTGAGGTAATTTAGGACCTGTCATACACCGACCGGCATATTTGCCCGATATGGCCCACAAGACGATTTCAAATCAAAAAGTTGTCAACTACGAAGTCACGTCACTCTTCGCGTGAAAATCATGCGCTTTGCGGCTGCGAGGATTCGAACCCGCGGCCTCCCCTCGCGTGTAGCCTCCTCTATCACTACACATCGTGGTCACATGTGACTATAATGGATTTTGGTTCCCCATATATTATACTAAACTGAGCATAAATTGATTGTTTGACGCCCCCAAATGATTTTAAATGAAAATGTTGTCAACTGTAAAGTTTCACAACTTTTCGAGATCTACAACTTTCATTTTGGTTGTTTCTCCATCCGAGGTCATTTAGGACCTGTCGGCCAGTGGGCGACCGATATGCCTATTTGTCTGATATGGCCCACAAGATGATTTCAAATCAAAAAGTCGTCAACTACGAAGTTTCAGAAATTTTAGGGATCTACAACTTTCATTTTGGTAGTTTCTCTATCCGAGGTCATTTAGGACCTGTCGGACACCGACCAGCCTATTTGCCCGATATGGCCCAGAAGACGATTTCAAATCAAAAAGTTGTCAACTACGAAGTCGTGGCACTTTTCGAGCGAAAATCATGTGCTTTGCGGCTGCGAGGATTCGAACCCGTGGCCTCCCCTCGCGTGTAGCCTCCTCTATCACTGCACCTCGTGCTCACATGTGCCTATAATGGATTTTGGTTCCCCACATAACATACTAAACTGAGCATAAATTGATTGTTTGATGGCCTAAACGATTTCAAAAGAAAATGTTGTCAACTGCAAAGTTTCATAACTTTTTGAGATCTACAACTTTCATTTTGGTTGTTTCTCCATCCGAGGTCATTTAGGACCCTTTCGGCCAGTGGGCGGCCGACAGGCCTATTTGTTCGATATGGCCCACAAGATGATTTCAAATCAAAAAGTCGTCAACTACGAAGTTTCATAAATTTTAGGGATCTACAACTTTCATTTTAGTAGTTTCTCCGTCCGAGGTCATTTAGGACCTGTCGGACACCGACCGGCCTATTTGCCCGATGTGGCCCACAACACGATTTCAAATCAAAAGTGGTCAACTACGAAGTCGGGCACTTTTCACGCGAAAATCATGTGCTTTGCGGCTGCGGGGATTCGAACCCGTGGCCTCCCCTCACGTGTAGCCTCCTCTATCACTGCACCTCGTGCTCACATGTGCCTATAATGAATTTTGGTTCCCCATATATTATACTAAACTAAGAATAAATTGATTGTTTGACGCCATAAATGATTTTAAATGAAAATGTTGTCAACTGCAAAGTTTCATAACTTTTCGAGATCTACAACTTTCATTTTGGCAGTTTCTCCATCCGAGGTCATTTAGGACCTGTCGGCCAGTGGGCGGCCGACAGGCCCATTTGCCTGATATGGCCCACAAGATGATTTCAAATCAAAAAGTCATCAACTATGAAGTTTCATATATTTTAGGGATCTACTACTTTCATTTTGGTAGTTTCTCTGTCTGAGGTCATTTAGGACCTGTCAGAAACCGACCGGCCTATTTGCCCGATATGGTCCACAAGACGATTTCAAATCAAAAAGTTGTCAACTACGAAGTCGCGACACTTTTCGCGCGAAAATCATACACTTTGTGGCTGTGAGGATTCAAACCCACAGCCTTCCCTCGCGTGTAGCCTCCTCTATCACTACACCTCGTGCTCACATGTGCCTATAATGGATTTTGGTTCCCCATATATTACACTAAACTGAGCATAAATTGATTGTTTGATGCCCTAAATGATTTTAAATGAAAATGTTGTCAACTGCAAAGTTTTATAACTTTTCGAAATCTACAACTTTCATTTTGGTTGTTTCTCCATCCGAGGTCATTTAGGACCTGTCGGCCAATGGGCGGCCGACAGGCCTATTTGTCCGATATGGCCCACAAGATGATTTCAAATCAAAAAGTCGTCAACTACGAAGTTTGATAAATTTTAGGGATCTACAACTTTCATTTTGGTAGTTTCTCCATCCGAGGTGATTTAGGACATGTCGGACATCGACCGGCCTATTTGCCCGATATGCCCCACAAGACGATTTGAAATCAAAAAGTTGTCAACTACGAAGTCGCGGCACTTTTCGCGCGAAAATCATGCGCTTTGTGGCTGCTAGGATTCAAACCCGCGGCCTCCCCTCGCGTGTAGTCTCCTCTATCACTGCACCTCGTGCTCATATGTGCCTATAATGGATTTTGGTTCCCCACATATTATACTCAACTGAGCATAAATTGATTGTTTGACGCCCTAAACAATTTCAACTAAAAATGTTGTCAACTGCAAAGTTTCATAACTTTCCGAGATCTACAACTTTCATTTTGGTAGTTTCTCCATCCGAGGTCATTTAGGACATGTCGGCCAGTGGGCGGCCGACAGGCCTATTTGCCCGATATGGCCCACAAGATGATTTCAAATCAAAAAGTCGTCAACAACGAAGTTTCATAAATTTTAGGGATCTATAAATTTCATTTTGGTAGTTTCTCCGTCCGAGGTCATTTAGGACCTGTCGTACACCGACCGGTCTATTTGCCTGATGTGGCCCACAAGACGATTTCAAATCAAAAAGTGGTCAACTACGAAGTCGGGCACTTTTCACGTGAAAATCATGCGCTTTGCGGCTGCGAGGATTCGAACCCGCGGCCTCCCCTCGCGTGTAGCCTCCTCTATCACTGCACCTCGTGCTCACATGTGCCTATAATGGATTTTGGTTCCCCATATATTATACTAAACTAAGAATAAATTGATTGTTTGACACCCTAAATGATTTTAAATGAAAATGTTGTCAACTGCAAAGTTTCATCACTTTTCGAGATCTACAACTTTTATTTTGGTTGTTTCTCCATCCGAGGTCATTTAGGACCTGTCGGCCAGTGGGCGGCCGATAGGCCTATTTGTTCGATATGGCCCACAAGATGATTTCAAATCAAAAAGTCATCAACTATGAACTTTCATAAAATTTAGGGATCTACAACTTTCATTTTGGTAGTTTCTCCGTCCGAGGTCATTTAGGACCTGTCGAACAATGGGCGGCCGACTGGCCTATTTGCCCGATATGGCCCACAAGATGATTTCAAATCAAAAAGTCATCAACTACGAAGTTTCATAAATTTTAGGGATCTACAACTTTTATTTTGATAGTTTCTCTGTCCGAGGAAATTTAGGACCTGTCGGACACCAACCAGCCTATATGCCCGATATGGCCCACAAGACGATTTCAAATCAAAAAGTTGTCAACTACGAAGTCGGGCACGTTTCGCGCGAAAATCATGCGCTTTTTGGCTGCGAGGATTCGAACCTGCGGCCTCCCCTCGCGTGTAGCCTCCTCTATCCCTGCACCTCGTGCTCACATGTGCCGATAATGGATTTTGGTTCCCCACATATTATACTAAACTGAGCATAAATTGATTGTTTGACACCCTAAACGATTTCAAATGAAAATGTTGTCAACTGCAAAGCTTCATAACTTTTCGAGATCTACAACTTTCATTTTGGTAGTTTCTCCATCCGAGGTCATTTAGGACCTGTCGGCCAGTGGGCGGCCGACAGGCCTATTTCCCGATATGGCCCACAAGATGATTTCAAATCAAAAAGTTGTCAATAACGAAGTTTCATAAATTTTAGCTATCTACAACTTTCATTTTGATAGTTTCTATGTTCGAGGTAATTTAGGACTTGTCATACACCGACCGGCCTATTTGCACGATATGGCCCACAGGACGATTTCAAATCAAAAAGTTGTCAACTACGAAGTCGCGGCACTCTTCGCGTGAAAATCAGGCGCTTTGCGGCTGCGAGGATTCGAACCCGCGGCCTCTCCTCACGTGTAGCCTCCTCTATCACTGCACCTCGTGGTCACATGTGACTATAATGGATTTTGGTTCCCCATATATTATACTAAACTGAGCATAAATTGATTGTTTGACGCCCTAAATGATTTTAAATGAAAATGTTGTCAACTGCAAAGTTTCATAACTTTTCGAGATCTACAACTTTCATTTTGGTTGTTTCTCCATCCGAGGTCATTTAGGACCTGTCGGCCAGTGGGCGGCCGATATGCCTATTTGTCCGATATGGCCCACAAGATGATTTCAAATCAAAAAGTCATCAACTACGAAGTTTCTTAAATTTTGGGGATCTACAACTTTCATTTTGGTAGTTTCTCCATCCGAGGTCATTTAGGTCTTGTCGGACACCGACCGGCCTATTTGCCCGATATGGCCCACAAGACGATTTCAAATCAAAAAGTTGTCAACTATGAAGTCGTGGCACTTTTCGCGCGAAAATCATGCGCTTTGCAGTTGTGAGGATTCGAACCCGTGGCCTCCCCTCGCGTGTAGCCTCCTCTATCAATGCACCTCGTGCTCACATGTGCCTATAATGGATTTTGGTTCCCCATATATTATACTAAACTAAGAATAAATTGATTGTTTGATGCCCTAAATGATTTTAAATGAAAATGTTGTCAACTGCAAAGTTTCATAACTTTTCGAGATCTACAACTTTCATTTTGGTAGTTTCTCCATCCGAGGTCATTTAGGACCTGTCGGCCAGTGGGCGGCTGACAGTCCCATTTGCCCGATATGGCCCACAAGATGATTTCAAATCAAAAAGTCATCAACTATGAAGTTTCATATATTTTAGGGATCTACAACTTTCATTTTGGTAGTTTCTCTGTCTGAGGTCATTTAGGACCTATCGGAAACCGACCGGCCTATTTGCCCGATATGGTCCACAAGACGATTTCAAATCAAAAAGTTGTCAACTACGAAGTCACGACACTTTTCACGCGAAAATCATACACTTTGTAGCTGCGAGGATTCGAACCCGTGTCCTCCCCTCGCGTGTAGCCTCCTCTATCACTACACCTCGTGCTCATATGTGCCTATAATGGATTTTGGTTTCCCATATATTACACTAAACTGAGCATAAATTGATTGTTTGATGTCCTAAATAATTTTAAATGAAAATGTTGTCAACTGCAAAGTTTTATAACTTTTCGAGATCTACAACTTTCATTTTGGTTGTTTCTCCATCCGAGGTCATTTAGGACCTGTCGGCCAATGGGCGGCCGACAGGCCTATTTGTCCGATATGGCCCACAAGATGATTTCAAATCAAAAAGTTGTCAACTACGAAGTTTGATAAATTTTAGGGATCTACAACTTTCATTTTGGTAGTTTCTCCATCCGAGGTGATTTAGGACATGTCAGACATCGACCGACCTATTTGCCCGATATGCCCCACAAGACGATTTGAAATCAAAAAGTTGTCAACTACGAAGTCGCGGCACTTTTCGCGCGAAAATCATGCGCTTTGCGGCTGCTAGGATACAAACCCGCGGCCTCCCCTCGCGTGTAGCCTCCTCTATCACTGCACCTCGTGCTCATATGTGCCTATAATGGATTTTGGTTCCCCACATATTATACTAAACTGAGCATAAATTGATTGTTTGACGCCCTAAACAATTTCAAATGAAAATGTTGTCAACTGCAAACTTTCATAACTTTTCGAGATCTACAACTTTCATTTTGGTAGTTTCTCCATCCGAGGTCATTTAGCACATGTCGGCCAGTGGGCGACCGACAGGCCTATTTGCCCGATATGGCCCACAAGATGATTTCAAATCAAAAAGTCGTCAACAACGAATTTTCATAAATTTTAGGGATCTACAAATTTCATTTTGGTAGTTTCTCTGTCCGAGGTCATTTAGGACCTGTCGGACACCGACCGGCCTATTTGCCCGATGTGGCCCACAAGACGATTTCAAATCAAAAAGTGGTCAACTACGAAGTCGGGCACTTTTCACGTGAAAATCATGCGCTTTGCGGCTGTGAGGATTCGAACCCGCGGCCTCCCCTCGCGTGTAGCCTCCTCTATCACTGCCCCTCGTGCTCACATGTGCCTATAATGGATATTGGTTCCCCATAAATTATACTAAACTAAGAATAAATTGATTGTTTGACGCCCTAAATGATTTTAAATGAAAATGTTGTCAACTGCAAAGTTTCATAACTTTTCTAGATCTACAACTTTCATTTTGATTGTTTCTCCGTCCGAGGTCATTTAGGACCTATCGGCTAGTGGGCGGCCAATAGGCCTATTTGTCCGATATGGCCCACAAGATGATTTCAAATCAAAAAGTCGTCAACTACGAACTTTCATAAAATTTAGGGATCTACAACTTTCATTTTGTAGTTTCACCATCCGAGGTCATTTAGGACCTATCGTACACCGACCGGCCTATTTGCCCGATATGGCCCACAAGATGATTTCAAATCAAAAAGTCGTCAACTACGAAGTTTCATAAATTTTAGGGATCTACAACTTTCATTTTGGTAGTTTCTCCGTCCGAGGTCATTTAGGACCTGTCGGCCAATGGGCGGCCGACAGGCCTATTTGCCTGATATGGCCCACAAGATGATTTCAAATCAAAAAGTCATCAACTACGAAGTTTCATAAATTTTAGGGATCTACAACTTTTATTTTGATAGTTTCTCTGTCCGAGGTAATTTACGACCTGTCGGACACCGACCAGCCTATATGCCCGATATGGCCCACAAGACGATTTCAAATCAAAAAGTTGTCAACTACGAAGTCGGGCACTTTTCGCGCGAAAATCATGCACTTTTTGGCTGCGAGGATTCGAACCTGCGGCCTCCCCTCGCATGTAGCCTCCTCTATCCCTGCACCTCGTGCTCACATGTGCCGATAATGGATTTTGGTTCCCCACATATTATACTAAACTGAGCATAAATTGATTGTTTGATGCCCTAAATGATTTCAAATGAAAATGTTGTCAACTGCAAAGTTTCATAACTTTTCGAGATCTACAACTTTCATTTTGGTAGTTTCTCCATCCGAAGTCATTTAGGACCTGTCGGCCAGTGGGCGACCGACAGGCCTATTTGCCCGATATGGCCCACAAGATGATTTCAAATCAAAAAGTCGTCAACAACGAAGTTTCATAAATTTTAGGGATCTACAAATTTCATTTTGGTAGTTTCTCCGTCCGAGGTCATTTAGGACCTGTCGGACACCGACCGGCCTATTTGCCCGATGTGGCCCACAAGACGATTTCAAATCAAAAAGTGGTCAACTACGAAGTCGGGCACTTTTCACGTGAAAATCATGCGCTTTGCGGCTGCGAGGATTCGAACCCGCGGCCTCCCCTCGCGTGTAGCCTCCTCTATCACTGCACCTCGTGCTCACATGTGCCTATAATGGATTTTGGTTCCCCATATATTATACTAAACTAAGAATAAATTGATTGTTTGACGCCCTAAATGATTTTAAATGAAAATGTTGTCAACTGCAAAGTTTCATAACTTTTTGAGATCTATAACTTTTATTTTGGTTGTTTCTCCATCCGAGGTCATTTAGGACCTGTCGGCCAGTGGGCGGCCGATAGGCCTATTTGTTCGATATGGCCCACAATATGATTTCAAATCAAAAAGTCATCAACTATGAACTTTCATAAAATTTAGGGATCTACAACTTTTATTTTGGTAGTTTCTCCGTCCGAGGTCATTTAGGACCTGTCGAACAATGGGCGGCCGACAGGCCTATTTGCCCAATATGGCCCACAAGATGATTTCAAATCAAAAAGTCATCAACTACGAAGTTTCATAAATTTTAGGGATCTACAACTTTTGTTTTGATAGTTTCTCTGTCCGAGGTAATTTACGACCTGTCGGACACCGACCAGCCTATATGCCCGATATGGCCCACAAGACGATTTCAAATCAAAAAGTTGTCAACTACGAAGTCGGGCACTTTTCGCGCGAAAATCATGCACTTTTTGGCTACGAGGATTCGAACCTGCGGCCTCCCCTCGCGTGTAGCCTCCTCTATCCCTGCACCTCGTGCTCACATGTGCCGATAATGGATTTTGGTTCCCCACATATTATACTAAACTGAGCATAAATTGATTGTTTGACGCCCTAAATGATTTCAAATGAAAATGTTGTCAACTGCAAAGTTTCATAACTTTTCGAGATCTACAACTGTCATTTTGGTAGTTTCTCCATCCGAAGTCATTTAGGACCTGTCGGCCAGTGGGCGGCCGACAGGCCTATTTGCCCGATATGGCCCACAAGATGATTTCAAATCAAAAAGTTATCAACAATGAAGTTTCATAAATTTTAGGGATCTACAACTTTCATTTTGGTAGTTTCTATGTTCGAGGTAATTTAGGACCTGTCATAGACCGACCGGCCTATTTGCACGATATGGCCCACAAGACGATTTCAAATCAAAAAGTTGTCAACTACGAAGTCGCGGCACTCTTCGCGTGAAAATCGTGCGCTTTGCGGCTGCGAGGATTCGAACCCGCGGCCTCTCCTCACGTGTAGCCTCCTCTATCACTGCACCTCGTGGTCACATGTGACTATAATGGATTTTGGTTCCCCATATATTATACTAAACTGAGCATAAATTGATTGTTTGACGCCCTAAATGATTTTAAATGAAAATGTTGTCAACTGCAAAGTTTCATAACTTTTCAAGATCTACAACTTTCATTTTGGTTATTTCTCCATCCGAGGTCATTTAGGACCTGTCGGCCAGTGGGCGGCCGATATGCCTATTTGTCCGATATGGACCACAAGATGGTTTCAAATCAAAAAGTCGTTAACTACGAAGTTTCATAAATTGTTGGGATCTACAACTTTCATTTTGGTAGTTTCTCCATCCGAGGTCATTTAGGACCTGTCGGACACCGACCGGCCTATTTGCCCGATATGGCCCACAAGACGATTTCAAATCAAAAAGTTATCAACTACGAAGTCGTGGCACTTTTCACGCGAAAATCATGCGCTTTGCGGCTGTGAGGATTCGAACCTGTGGCCTCCCCTCGCGTGTAGCCTCCTCTATCACTGCACCTCGTGCTCACATGTGCCTATAATGGATTTTGGTTCCCCTCATAATATACTAAACTGAGCATAAATTGATTGTTTGACGGCCTAAACGATTTCAAAATAAAATGTTGTCAACTGCAAAGTTTCATAACTTTTCGAGATCTACAACTATTATTTTTGTTGTTTCTCAATCCGAGGTCATTTAGGACCCTTTCGGCCAGTGGGCGGCCGACATGCCTATTTGTTCGATTTGGCCCACACGATGATTTCAAATCAAAAAGTCGTCAACTACGAAGTTTCATAAATTTTAGGGATCTACAACTTTCATTTTGGTAGTTTCTCCGTCTAAGGTCATTTAGGACCTGTCGGACACCGACCGGCCTATTTGCCCGATATGGCCCACAAGACGATTTCAAATAAAAAAGTTATCAACTACAAAGTCGCAGCACTTTTTGCGCGAAAATCATGCGCTTTGCGGCTGCGAGGATTCGAACCCGCGGCCTCCCCTCACGTGTAGCATCATGTTTATCATTGAGCATCATGTTAAAGCATGTTATGTACTCATGTAGTTTCCGCTTTCAAAGAAGTCAAAGTCGCCGAGCAAGCTTCCAGAGAAGAGCTATCGTCGGTGGGTTCCGGACCAGACGTTGGAGTCCTCAAGTCTGAGTCAGTCGTCGTGTCAGAGCAAGGCAAGCCCCGGTGCATTTAAACCCTACCTTGATATTTACAAATCTTTATTATTTAAATTATGGTTTATTGCATTAAGTAATTAGGAGTTGAGTGATAACCCAATTGATGCATTATCATCCTTGATTATTGCGATATCAACCTTGATACCTGTTTTTACTGAAAATGTGTAGTATGCTTTGCTATGCTTAGAAGTTAAGCTTTTAAATGAAATGTTTACTCGGCCATGATGGCATACTTAATGAATATTGAAAGACGAGAATGAACTTGAAAGATCGGGCGGGTGGTTTGGCCACTGCTAACATGCATTGAGAAAGGAGTCTCAATGTAGTGTTTCCGCCTTGTCAGTTAAGGACTGTCCGTTTTATGGCCTGCTTGTGTTTTGAGACTTTGCAACTAGCCTCATGCCTTGGGTAAGCCCAAAATGTTGGTGATTCCATTTCGAGAACGTCTAACCTTGCACTAGGAGTGGAGAGATGGCGGGAGTAGCGTGTACCCTCGGGGCTAGAATCGGGCCGGGTTCGAGGAGTACTGTACTCTCGGGTGGTGATGGACACGTTCTGGTTTTAGGAGATCTAAATGAGGGTTGATATATGCAAGATTCGGTTCTACATATGTCATGAGATTAGGGATCCCCAGCTGGGTATAATCGGTTTGAATCGTCGTTGCTCCTCGGTTATGGAGACTCGATCACCTGTCCTACATCGTAGTTAAGAACTGGAATTGAAAGAATGAATGAGAAGTGTTTTGATAATAATTACTTTGATCTAGACTAGGATCACCTAGATTTGGTTAATGAACCATCAATGGTAAAAGTAAAATGTTGAAGATAAGGACTTACCTTAGTAAGCTTTTCTGTAAAAGAAAATTTGATTCTAGATTACCCGTACCTTGATTCCCTAAAGCTAGCATGCCCTTGGAGTCTTTGTCTTAGTCGGGTAAGTCTTGTTGAGTACTCTCGTACTCAAGGTTTGTTGAACCCCCTTGTTGCAAGTGCGGTTCATGAACAAGTCTACTTCGAGCCTTGTTGCATGACCGTCATGGTTGAAGAAAGTGACGACGAGTAGACTGTGTGGCCTTTGGGCAAGGCATCTCGTTTGTGTGTTGTAATAAAGTTACTAACGATACTTCTCTACTACTGGTTTGTAATAATGTTACATAAGGTTTGAAGTTTGAAAACTAGTTTGTAACCCTAAGTTATTGTAAGACTTCCGCTACTTTACTCCGTTGAATATTTTGAATAAACTGTTGTAATATTGCAATACTCCTATGATTGGATCCTGTTCGGAGGAAAGCAGGCCTTTTAAGTTATGCTGAACATAAGTACGACTATCAGAGGTCATTATGGCAATGACAAGTACTTGTGGGCCATCATAATTAGGAGGTTCTGTGACACACAGCCTCCCCTCACGCGTAGCCTCCTTTATGACTGCACCTCGTGCTCACATGTGCCTAGAATGGATTTTGGTTCCCCACATATTATACTACACTAAGCATAAATTGATTATTTGAAGCCCTAAATGATTTGAAATGAAAATGTTGTCTACTGCAATGTTTCATAACTTTTCGAGATCTACAACTTTCATATTGGTAGTTTCTCCATCCGAGGTCATTTAGCACCTGTCGGCCAGTGGGCGGCCCACAGGCCTATTTATTCGATATGGCCTACAACATGATTTCAAATCAAAAAGTCATCAACTACAAAGTTTCATAAATTTTAGGGATCTGCAACTTTCATTTTGGCAGTTTCTCCATCTAAGGTCATTTAGGACCTGTCGGCCACCGACCGGTCTATTTGCCCGATATGGCCCACAAGACGATTTCAACACAAAAAGTTATCAACTACGAAGTCGCGTCACTTTTCGCGCGAAAATCACGCACTTTACAGCTGCGAGGATTCAAACCCGCAGCCTCCCCTTGTGCGTAGCCTCCTTTACGACTGCACCTCGTGCTCACATGTGCCTATAATGGATTTTGGTTGCCCACACATTATACTAAACTAAGCATAAATTGATTGTTTGACGCCCTAAACGATTTCAAATGAAAATGTTGTCTACTACAAAGTTTTATAACTTTTCGAGATCTACAACTTTTATTTTGGTAGTTTCTCCATCTGAGGTCATCTAGGACCTGTCGGCCAGTGGGCGGCCGATAGGCCCATTTACCCGATATGGCCCACAAGATGATTTCAAATCAAAAGTCGTGAACTACGAAGTTTCATAAATTTTAGGGATCTACAACTTTCATTTTGGTAGTTTTTCTATCCGAGGTCATTTAGGACCTGTCGGCCATCGACCGGCCTATTTGCCCGATATGGCCCACAAGACGATTTCAACACAAAAAGTTGTCAACTACGAAGTCGCGTCACTTTTCGCGCGAAAATCATGCGCTTTGCGGCTGTGAGGATTCAAACCGGCAGCCTCCCCTCGCACATAGCCTCCTTTATGACTGTACCTCGTGCTCACATGTGCCTATAATGGATTTTGGTTCCCCACATATTATACCAAACTGAGCATAAATTGATTGTATGACACCCTAAACGATTTCAAATGAAAATGTTGTCTACTGCAAAGTTTCATAACTTTTTGAGATCTATAACTTTCATTTTGGTAGTTTCTCCATCCGAGGTCATCTAGGACTTGTCGGCCAGTGGGTGGCCGATAGGCCCATTTACCCGATATGGCCGACAAGATGATTTCAAATCAAAAAATTGTGAACTACGAAGTTTCATAAATTTTAGGGATCTACAACTTTCATTTTGGTAGTTTTTCATTCCGAGGTCATTTAGGACCTGTCGGCCACCGACCGGCCTATTTGCCTGATATGGCCCACAAGACGATTTTAATACAAAAAGTTGTCACCTACGAAGTTGCGTCACTTTTCACATGAAAATCATGCGCTTTGCGGCTGCGAGGATTCGAACCCACAGCCTCCCCTCACGCGTAGCCTCCTTTTATCACTGCACCTCGTGCTCACATGTACTTATAATGTATTTTGGTTCCCCACATATTATACTAAATTGAGCATAAATTGATTGTTTGACGCCCTAAATGATTTCAAATGAAAAACAAAGTCGCGTCACTTTTCGTGCAGAAATCACACACTTTACGGCTACAAGGATTCGAACCCGTGGCCTCCCCTCACGCGTAGCCTCCTTTACGACTGCACCTCATGCTCACATGTGCCTATAATGGATTTTGGTTCCCCACATATTATACTAAACTCAGCATAAATTGATTGTTTGACGCCCTAAATGATTTCAATTGAAAATGTTGTCTACTGTAAAGTTTCATAACTTTTCGAGATCTACAACTTTCATTTTGGCAATTTCTCCATCCGAGGTCATTTAGGACCAGTCAGCCAGTGGGAGACCGACAGGACTATTTACCCGATATGGCCCACAAGATGATTTCAAATAAAAAAGTCATAAACTACGAAGTTTCATAAATTTTTGGGATCTACAACTTTCATTTTGGTAGTTTCTCCGCCCAAGGTCATCTTGGACATGTCGGCCACCGACCGGTCTATTTACCAGATATGGCCCACAAGACAATTTCAACACAAAAAGTTGTCAACTATGAAGTCGCGTCACTTTTCACACGAAAATCATGCACTTTGCGGCTGTGAGGATTCGAACCTGCGGTCTCCCCTCACGCGTAGCCTCCTTTATGACTGCACCTCGTGCTCACATGAGCCTATAATGGAATTTGGTTCCCCACATATTATACTATACTAAGCATAAATTGATTGTTTGACGCCCTAAATGATTTCAAATGAAAATGTTGTCTACTGCAAAGTTTCATAAGTTTTTGAGATGTACAACTTTTATTTTGGTAGGTGCTCCATCCGAGGTCGTCTAGGACCTGTCGGCCAGTGCGTGGCCGATAGGCCTATTTACCCGATATGGCCCACAAGATGATTTCAAATCAAAAAGTCGTGAACTACGAAGTTTCATAAATTTTAGGGATCAACAACTTTTATTTTGGTAGTTTTTCTATCCAAGGTCATTTAGGACCTGTCGGCCACCGACTGGCCTATTTGCCCGATATGGCCCACAAGATGATTTCAACACAAAAAGTTGTCAACTACGAAGTCGTGTCACTTTTCGCGCAAAAATCATGCACTTTGCGGCTGCGAGGATTTAAACCTGGGGCCTCCCCTCGCGCATAGCCTCCTTTATGACTGCGCCTCGTGCTCACATGTGCCTATAATGGATTTTGGATCCCCACATATTATACTAAACTGAGCATAAATTGATTGCTTGACGCCCTAAACGATTTCAAATGAAAATGTTGTCTACTGCAAAGTTTCATAACTTTTCGAGATTTACAACTTTCATTTTGGTAGTTTCTCCATCCGAGGTCATCTAGGACCAGTCGGCAAGTGGGCAGCCGATAGGCCTATTTACCCGATATGGCCCACAAGATGATTTCAAATCAAAAAGTCATGAACTACGAAGTTTTATAAATTTTAGGGATCTATAACTTTCATTTTGGTAGTTTTTCTATCCGAGATCATTTAGGACCTGTCGGCCACCAACCGGCCTATTTACCTGATATGGCCCACAAGACGATTTCAACCCAAAAAAGTTATCAACTACGAAGTCGCGTCACTTTTCGCGCAAAAATCATGCGCTTTACGGCTGCGAGGATTTGAACCTGCAGCCTCCGCTCACGCGTAGCCTCCTTTATCACTGCACCTCGTACTCACATGTGCCTATAATGGATTTTGGTTCCCCACATATTATACTAAACTGAGCATAAATTGATTGTTTGACGCCCTAAACAATTTCAAATGAAAAACGAAGTCGCGTCACTTTTCCCGCGAAAATCACGCACTTTACGACTGCGAGGATTCGAACCCGCGGCCTCCCATCACGCGTAGAATCCTTTACGACTACTCCTCGTGCTCACTTGTGCCTATAATGGATTTTGGTTCCCCACATATTATACTAAACTGAGCATAAATTGATTGTTTGACGGCCTAAACGATTTCAAATGAAAATGTTGTCTACTGCAAAGTTTCATAGCTTTTTGAGATCTACAACTTTCATTTTGGCAGTTTCTCCATCCGAGGTCATTTAGGACCTGCCAGCTAATGGGCAGCCCACAGGCCTATTTATCTGATATGGCCTGCAACATGATTTCAATTCAAAAAGTCATCAACTACAAAGTTTCATAAATTTTAGGGATCTGCAAATTTTATTTTGGCAGTTTCTCCGTCCGAGGTCATTTAGGACCTGTCGGCCACCAACCATTCTATTTGCCCGATATGGCCCACAAGACTATTTCAACACAAAAAGTTATCAACTACGAGGTCGCGTCACTTTTCGCGCGAAAATCACGCACTTTACGGCTGCGAGGATTCGAATCCGCGGCCTCCCCTCACGCGTAGCCTCCTTTACGACTGCACCTCGTGCTCACATGTGCCTATAATGGATTTTGGTTGCCCACATATGATACTAAACTGAGCATAAATTGATTGTTTGATGCCCGAAACGATTTCAAATGAAAATGTTGTCTACTGCAAAGTTTCACAAATTTTCGAGATCTATAACTTTCATTTTGGTAGTTTCTCCATCCGAGGTAATTTAGGACATATTAGCCACTAGGAGGCCGACATGACTATTTCCTGATATGGCCCACAAGATGATTTCAAATCAAATAGTCATCAACTATGAAGTTTCTTAAATTTTAGAGATCTACAACTTTCATTTTCGTAGTTTCTCCGTCTGAGGTCATTTAGGACCTGTCGGCCACTGACCGGTCTATTTGCCCGATATGGCCCACAAGACGATTTCAACACAAAAAGTTGTCAACTACGAAGTCGCGTCACTTTTCGCACGAAAATCATGCACTTTGTGGCTGCGAGGATTCGAACCTGCGGCCTCCCCTCGTGCGTAGCCTCCTTTATGACTCCACCTCATGCTCACATGTGCCTATAATGGAATTTGGTTCCCCACATATAATACTAAACTGAACATAAATTGATTGTTTGATGCCCTAAACGATTTCAAATGAAAATGTTGTCTACTACAAAGTTTCATAACTTTTCGAGATCTATAACTTCCATTTTGGTAGTTTCTCTATCCGAGGTCATCTAGGACCTGTCGGCCAGTGGGCGGCCGATAGGCTATTTACCCGATATGGCCCACAAGATGATTTCAAATCAAAAGGTCGTGAACTATGAAGTTTCATAAATTTTAGGGATCTACAACTTTCAACTTGGTAGTTTTTCTTTCCGAGGTCATTTAGGACCTGTTGGCCACCGACCGGCCTATTTGCCCGATATGGCCCACAAGACGATTTCAACACAAAAAGTTGTCAACTACGAAGTCGCGTCACTTTTCGCACGAAAATCATGCAATTTGCGTCTGCGAGGATTCAAACCTACGGCCTCCCCTCACGCGTAGCCTCCTTTATGACTCCACCTCGTGCTCACATGTGCCTATAATGGAATTTGGTTCCCCACATATAATACTAAACTGGTCATAAATTGATTGTTTGACGCCCTAAACGATTTCAAATGAAAATGTTGTCTACTGCAAAGTTTCATAACTTTTCAAGATCTATAACTTTCATTTTGGTAGTTTCTCTATCCGAGGTCATCTAGGACCTATCGGCCAGTGGGCGGCCGATAGGCCTATTTACCCGATATGGCCCACAAGATGATTTCAAATCAAAAGGTCGTGAACTACGAAGTTTCATAAATTTTAGGGATCTACAACTTTCAATTTGGTAGTTTTTCTATCCGAGGTCATTTAGGACCTGTTGGCCACCGACCGGCCTATTTGCCTGATATGGCCCATAAGATGATTTCAACACAAAAAGTTGTCAACTACGAAGTCGCGTCACTTTTCGCACAAAAATCATGCGCTTTGCGGCTACGAGGATTCGAACTCGCAGCCTCCCCTCACACGTAGCCTCCTTTATCACCTTGTGCTCACATGTGCCTATAATGGATTTTGGTTCCCCACGTATTATACCAAACTAAGCATTAATTGATTGTTTGACGCCCTAAACGATTTCAAATGAAAATGTTATCTACTGCAAAGTTTCATAACTTTTTGAGATCTACAACTTTCATTTTGGTAGTTTCTCCATCCGAGGTCATCTAGGACTTGTCGGCCAGTGGGCGGCCGATAGGCCTATTTACCCGATATGGCCGACAAGATGATTTCAAATCAAAAAGTCGTGAACTACGAAGTTTCATAAATTTTAGGGATCAACAACTTTCATTTTGGTAGTTTCTCATTCCGAGGTCATTTAGGACCTGTCGGCCACCGACCGGCCTATTTGCCCGATATTGGCCCACAAGACGATTTTAACACAAAAGTTGTCACCTACGAAGTCGCGTCACTTTTCTCGCGAAAATCATGTGCTTTGTGGCTGCGAGGATTTGAACCCGCAGCCTCCCCTCATGCGTAAACTCCTTTATCACTGCACCTCGTGCTCACATGTGCCCATAATGGATTTTGGTTCCCCACATATAATACTAAACTGAGCATAAATTGATTATTTAAAGCCCTAAACGATTTCAAATGAAAATGTTGTCTACTGCAAAGTTTCATAACTTTTCGAGATCTATAACTTTCATTTTGGTAGTTTCTCTATCCGAGGTCATCTATGACCTGTCGGCCAATGGGCGGCCGATAGGCCTATTTACCCGATATGGCCCACAAGATGATTTCAAATCAAAAGGTCGTGAACTACGAAGTTTCTTAAATTTTAGGGATCTACAACTTTCATTTTGGTAGTTTTTCTATCCGAGGTCATTTAGGACCTGTTGGCCACCGACCGGCCTATTTGCCCGATATGGCCCACAAGACGATTTCAACACAAAAAGTTGTCAACTACGAAGTCACGTCACTTTTCACGTGAAAATCATGCGCTTTGCGGCTACGAGGATTCAAACTCGCAGCCTCCCCTCGCACGTAGCCTCCTTTATCACCTTGTGCTCACATGTGCCTATAATGGATTTTGGTTCCCCACATATTATACCAAACTGAGCATTAATTGATTGTTTGACACCCTAAATGATTTCAAATGAAAATGTTGTCTACTGCAAAGTTTCATAACTTTTTGAGATCTACAACTTTCATTTTGGTAGTTTCTCCATCTGAGGTCATCTAGGACTTATCGGCCAGTGGGCAGCCGATAGGCCTATTTACCCGATATGGCCGACAAGATGATTTCAAATCAAAAAGTCGTGAACTACGAAGTTTCATAAATTTTAGGGATCAACAACTTTCATTTTGGTAGTTTCTCATTCCGACGTCGTTTAGGACCCGTCGGCCACCGACTGGCCTATTTGCCCGATATGGCCAACAAGACGATTTTAACACAAAAAGTTGTCACCTACGAAGTCGCGTCACTTTTCACGCGAAAATCATGTGCTTTGCGGCTGCGAGGATTTGAACCCGCAGCCTCCCCTCATGCGTAAACTCCTTTATCACTGCACCTCATACTCACATGTGACTATAATGGATTTTGGTTCCCCACATATTATACTAAACTGAGCATAAATTGATTGTTTGACGCCCTAAACGATTTCAAATGAAAAACGAAGTCGCGTCACCTTTCGCACGAAAATCACGCACTTTACGGCAGCAAGGATTCGAACCCGTGGCCTCCCCTCACTCGTAGCCTCCTTTACGACTGCACCTCGTGCTCACATATGCCTATAATGGATTTTGGTTCCCCACGTATTATACTAAACAGAGCATAAATTGATTGTTTGATGCCCTAAACGATTTCAAATGAAAATGTTGTCTACTGCAAAGTTTCATAAATTTTTGAGATCTACAACTTTCATTTTGGTAATTTCTCCATCCGAGGTCATTTAGGACCTGTCGGCCAGTGGGAGGCCGACAGGACTATTTACCCAATATGACCCACAAGTTGATTTCAAATAAAAAAAGTCGTCAACTACGAAGTTTCATAAATTTTAGGGATCTACAACTT
The DNA here is from genome assembly GCA_038087645.1 of Saccharum hybrid cultivar R570. Lineage (NCBI taxonomy): Eukaryota > Viridiplantae > Streptophyta > Magnoliopsida > Poales > Poaceae > Saccharum > Saccharum hybrid cultivar. The sequence goes on along the minus strand of JAQSUU010000043.1, from coordinate 28,437,120 downwards.
TCATTTTGGTAGTTTCTCCGTTCGAGGTCATTTAGGACCTGTCGGCCACCGACCGGTCTATTTGCCCGATGTGGCCCACAAGACGATTTCAACACAAAAAGTTGTCAACTACAAAGTCACGTCGCTTTTCGCGTGAAAATCGTGCACTTTGCGGCTGCGAGGATTCGAACCTGCGGCCTCCCCTCGCGCGTAGCCTCCTTTATGACTGCACCTCGTGCTCACATGTGCCTATAATGGAATTTGGTTCCCCACATATTATACTAAACTAATCATAAATTGATTGTTTGACGCCCTAAACGATTTCAAATGAAAATGTTGTCTACTGCAAAGTTTCATAACTTTTCGAGATGTACAACTTTCATTTTGGTAGTTGCTCCATCCGAGGTCATCTGGGACCTGTCGGCCAGTGGGTGGCCGATAGGCCTATTTACCCGATATGGCCCATAAGATGATTTCAAATCAAAAAGTCGTGAACTACGAAGTTTCATAAATTTTAGGGATCTACAACTTTCATTTTGGTAGTTTTTCAATCCGAGGTCATTTAGGACCTGTCCGCCACTGACCGGCCTATTTGCCCGATATGGCCCACAACACGATTCAACACAAAAAGTTGTCAGCTACGAAGTCGCGTCACTTTTCGCGCGAAAATCATGCACTTTGCAGCTGCGAGGATTCGAACCTGCGGCCTCCCCTCGTGCGTAGCCTCCTTTATGACTGCACCTCATGCTCACATGTGCCTATAATGGAATTTGGTTCCCCACATATTATACTAAACTGAGCATAAATTGATTGTTTGACGCCCTAAACAATTTCAAATGAAAAACAAAGTCGCGTCACTTTTCGCGCGAAAATCACGCACCTTACGGCTGTGAGGATTCGAACCCGCGGCCTCCCCTCGAGCGTAGCCTCCTTTACGACTGCACCTCGTGCTCACGTGTGCCTATAATGGATTTTGGTTGCCCACATATTATACTAAACTGAGCATAAATTGATTGTTTGACGCCCTAAACGATTTCAAATGAAAATGATGTCTACTGCAAAGTTTCACAACTTTTCGAGATCTACAACTTTCATTTTGGTAGTTTCTCCATCCGAGGTCATTTAGGACCTGTCGGCCAGTGGGAAGCCGACAGGACTATTTCTCGATATGGCCCACAAGTTGATTTCAAATAAAAAAGTCGTCAACTATGAAGTTTCGTAAATTTTAGGGATCTACAACTTTCATTTTGGTAGTTTCTCCGTTCGAGGTCATTTAGGACCTGTCGGCCACCGACCGGTCTATTTGCCCGATATGGCCCACAAGACGATTTCAACACAAAAAGTTGTCAACTACAAAGTCGCGTCACTTTTCGCGTGAAAATCATGTACTTTGCGGCTGCGAGGATTCGAACCTGCAGCCTCCCCTTGCGCGTAGCCTCCTTTATGACTGCACCTCGTGCTCACATGTGCCTATAATGGAATTTGGTTCCCCACATATTATACTAAACTGAGCATAAATTGATTGTTTGACGCCCTAAACGATTTCAAATGAAAATGTTGTCTACTGCAAAGTATCATAACTTTTCGAGATGTACAACTTTCATTTTGGTAGTTGCTCCATCCGAGGTCATCTAGGACCTGTCGGCCAGTGGGTGGCCGATAGGCCTATTTACCTGATATGGCCCATAAGATGATTTCAAATCAAAAAGTCATGAACTACGAAGTTTCATAAATTTTAGGGATCAACAACTTTCATTTTGGTAGTTTTTCTATCCGAGGTCATTTTGGACCTGTCGGCCACCGACCGGCCTATTTGCCCGATATGGCCGACAAGACGATTTCAACACAAAAAGTTGTCAACTACGAAGTCGCGTCACTTTTCACGCGAAAATCATGCACTTTGCGGCTATGAGGATTTGAACCTGTGGCCTCCCCTCACGCGAAGCCTCCTTTATGACTGCACCTCGTGCTCACATGTGCCTATAATGGATTTTGGTTCTCCACATATTATACTAAACTGAGCATAAATTGAATGTTTGACGCCCTAAACGATTTCAAATGAAAATGTTGTCTACTGCAAAGTTTCATAACTTTTCGAGATCTACAACTTTCATTTTGGTAGTTTCTCCGTCCGAGGCCATCTAGGACCAGTCGGCAAGTGGGCGCCCGATAGGCCTATTTAACCGATATGGCCCACACGATGATTTCAAATCAAAAAGTCATGAACTACGAAGTTTCATAAATTTTAGGGATCTACAACTTTCATTTTGGTAGTTTTTCATTCCGAGGTCATTTAGGACCTGTCCACCACCGACTGACCTATTTGCCTGATATGGCCCACAACACGATTTTAACACAAAAAGTTGTCACCTACGAAGTCGCGTCACTTTTCGCGCGAAAATCATGCACTTTGCGGCTACGAGGATTTGAACCTGTGGCCTCCCCTCGTGCGTAGCCTCCTTTATGACTGCACCTCGTGCTCACATGTGCCTATAATGGAATTTGGTTCCCCACATATTATACTAAACTGAGCATAAATTGATTGTTTGACGCCCTAAACAATTTCAAATGAAAAACGAAGTCGCGTCACTTTTCGCGCGAAAATCACACACTTCACGGCTGCGAGGATTCAAACCCACGGCCTCCCCTCGCGCGTAGCCTCCTTTACGACTACACCTCGTGCTCACATGTGCCTATAATGGATTTTGGTTCCCCACATATTATACTAAACTGAGCATAAATTGATTGTTTGACGCCCTAAACGATTTCAAATGAAAATGTTGTCTACTGCAAAGTTTCATAACTTTTTGCGATCTACAACTTTCATTTTGGTAGTTTCTCCATCTGAGGTCATTTAGGACCTGTCGGCCAGTGGGCGGCCCACATGCTTATTTATCCGATATGGCCTGCAACATAATTTCAAATCAAAAAGTCGTCAACTACAAAGTTTCATAAATTTTAGGGATCTACAAATTTCATTTTGGCAGTTTCTCTGTCCGAGGTCATTTAGGATCTGTCGGCCACCAACCGGTCTATTTGCCCGATATGGCCCACAAGACGATTTCAACACAAAAAGTTATCGACTACGAAGTCGCGTCACTTTTCGCGCGAAAATCACGCAGTTTACGGCTGTGAGGATTCGATTCCGTGGCCTCCCCTTGCGCGTAGCCTCCTTTACGACTGCACCTCGTGCTCACATGTGCCTATAATGGATTTTGGTTGCCCAGATATTATACTAAACTGAGCATAAATTAATTGTTGACGCCCTAAACGATTTCAAATGAAAATGTTGTCTACTGCAAAGTTTCACAACTTTTCGAGATCTACAACTTTCATTTTGGTAGTTTCTCCATCCGAGGTCATTTAGGACCTGTCGGCCAGTGGGAAGCCGACAGGACTATTTCTCGATATGGCCCACAAGTTGATTTCAAATAAAAAAGTCGTCAACTTTGAAGTTTCATAAATTTTAGGGATCTACAACTTTCATTTTGGTAGTTTCTCCGTTCGAGGTCATTTAGGACCTGTCAGCCACCGACCGGTCTATTTGCCCGATATGGCCCACAAGACGATTTCAACACAAAAAGTTGTCAACTACAGAGTCGCGTCACTTTTCACGAGAAAATCATGCACTTTGCGGCTGCGAGGATTCGAACCTGCGGCCTCTCCTCGCGCGTAGCCTCCTTTATGACTGCACCTCGTGCTCACATGTGCCTATAATGGAATTTGGTTCCCCACATATTATACTAAACTGAGCATAAATTGATTATTTGACGCCCTAAACGATTTCAAATGAAAATGTTGTCTACTGCAAAGTTTCATAACTTTTTGAGATGTATAACTTTCATTTTGGTAGTTGCTCCATCCGAGGTCATCTAGGACCTGTCGGCCAGTGGGTGGCCGATAGGCCTATTTACCCGATATGGCCCATAAGATGATTTCAAATCAAAAAGTCATGAACTACGAAGTTTCATAAATTTTAGGGATCAACAACTTTCATTTTGGTAGTTTTTCTATCCGAGGTCATTTTGGACCTGTCGGCCACCGACCGGCCTATTTGCCCGATATGGCCCACAAGACGATTTCAACACAAAAAGTTGTCAACTACGAAGTCGCGTCACTTTTCGCGCGAAAATCATGCACTTTGCGGCTGTGAGGATTTGAACCTGTGGCCTCCCCTCACGCGAAGCCTCCTTTATGACTGCACCTCGTGCTCACATGTGCCTATAATGGATTTTGGTTCCCCACATATTATACTAAACTGAGCATAAATTGATTGTTTGACGCCCTAAACGATTTCAAATGAAAATGTTGTCTACTGCAAAGTTTCATAACTTTTCGAGATCTACAACTTTCATTTTGGTAGTTTCTCCATTCGAGGCCATCTAGGACCAGTCGGCAAGTGGGTGTCCGATAGGCCTATTTAACCGATATGGCCCACAAGATGATTTCAAATCAAAAAGTCATGAACTACGAAGTTTCATAAATTTTAGGGATCTACAACTTTCATTTTGGTTGTTTTTCATTCCGAGGTCATTTAGGACCTGTCCGCCACCGACCGACCTATTTGCCCGATATGGCCCACAACACGTTTTTAGCACAAAAAGTTGTCACCTACGAAGTCGCGTCACTTTTCGCGCGAAAATCATGCACTTTGCGGCTGCGAGGATTCGAACCTGCGGGCTCCCCTCGTGCGTAGCCTCCTTTATGACTGCACCTCGTGCTCACATGTGCCTATAATGGAATTTGGTTCCCCACATATTATACTAAACTGAGCATAAATTGATTGTTTGACGCCCTAAACAATTTCAAATGAAAAACGAAGTCGCGTCACTTTTCGCGTGAAAATCACGCACTTTACGGCTGCGAGGATTCGAACCCATGGCCTCCCCTCGCGCGTAGCCTCCTTTACGACTGCACCTCGTGCTCACATGTGCCTATATTGGATTTTGGTTCCCCACATATTATACTAAACTGAGCATAAATTGATTGTTTGACGCCCTAAACGATTTGAAATTAAAATGTTGTCTACTGCAAAGTTTCATAACTTTTCGAGATCTACAACTTTCATTTTGGTAGTTTCTCCATCCGAGATCATTTAGGACCTGTCGGCCAGTGGGCGGCCCACATGCTTATTTATCCGATATGGCCTGCAACATGATTTCAAATCAAAAAGTCGTCAACTACAAACTTTCATAAATTTTAGGGATCTACAAATTTCATTTTTGCAGTTTCTCCGTCCGAGGTCATTTAGGACCTGTCGGCCACCAACCGGTCTATTTGCCCAATATGGCCCACAAGACGATTTCAACACAAAAAGTTATCAACTACGGAGTCGCGTCACTTTTCGCGCGAAAATCACGCAGTTTACGGCTGTGAGGATTCGATTCCGTGGCCTCCCCTCGCGCGTAGCCTCCTTTACGACTGCACCTCGTGCTCACATGTGCCTATAATGGATTTTGGTTGCCCACATATTATACTAAACTGAGCATAAATTGATTGTTTGGTGCCCTAAACGATTTCAAATGAAAATGTTGTCTACTGCAAAGTTTCACAACTTTTCGAGATCTAGAACATTCATTTTGGTAGTTTCTCCATCCGAGGTCATTTAGGACCTGTCGGCCAGTGGGAAGCCGAAAGGACTATTTCTCGATATGGCCCACAAGATGATGTCAAATCAAAAAGTCATCAACTACGAAGTTTCATAAATTTTAGAGATCTACAACTTTCATTTTGGAAGTTTCTCCGTCTGTGGTCATTTAGGACCTATCGGCCACCGACCGCTCTATTTGTTCGATATGGCCCACAAGACGATTTCAACACAAAAAGTTGTCAACTACGAAGTCGCGTCACTTTTTGCGCGAAAATCATGCACTTTGCGGCTACGAGGATTCGAACCTGCGGCCTCCCCTCGCGCGTAGCCTCCTTTATGACTCCACCTCGTGCTCACATGTGCCTATAATGGAATTTGGTTCACCACATATTATACTAAACTGAGCATAAATTGATTGTTTGACGCCCTAAACGATTTCAAATGAAAATGTTGTCTACTGCAAAGTTTCATAACTTTTTGAGATCTATAACTTTTATTTTGGGAGTTTCTCTATCCGAGGTCATCACAAGACAATTTCAAATCAAAAAGTTGTCAACTACGAAGTCGCGGCACTTTGAGCGTGAAAATCATGCGCTTTGCGGCTGCGAGGATTCGAACCCGCGGCCTTCCCTCACGTCTAGCCTCCTCTATTACTGCACCTCGTGCTCACATGTGCCTATAATGGATTTTGGTTCCCCACATATTATACTAAACTAAGAAAAAATTGATTGTTTGACGCCCTAAACGATTTTAAATGAAAATGTTGTCAACTACAAAGTTTCATAACTTTTCAAGATCTACAACTTCCATTTTGGTAGTTTCTCCATCTGAGGTCGTTTAGGACCTGTCGGCTAGTGGGTGGTCGATAGGCCTATGTGCCCGATATGGCCTGCAACATGATTTCAAATCAAAAAGTCATCAACTACGAAGTTTCATAAATTTTAGGGATCTACAATTTTCATATTGGTAGTTTCTTTGTCCGAGGTCATTTAGGACCTGTCGGACACCGACCGGCCTATTTGTCCGATATGGCCCTCAAGAGGATTTCAAATCAAAACGTTGTCAACTACGAAGTCACGGCACTTTCCGCGCGAAAATCATGTGCTTTGCGGCTGCGAGGATTCAAAAACGCTGCCTCCCCTCGCGTGTAGCCTCCTTTATCACTGCACCTCATGCTCACATGTGCCTATAATGGATTTTGGTTGCCCACATATTATACTAAACTGAGCATAAATTGATTTATTTGACGCCCTAAACGATTTCAAATGAAAATGTTGTCAACTGCAAAGTTTCATAACTTTTCAAGATCTACAACTTCCATTTTAGTAGTTTCTCCATCTGAGGTCATTTAGGACCTGTCAGCCAGTGGGCGGCTGATAGGCCTATATGCCCGATATGGCCCACAAGATGATTTCAAATCAAAAAGTTATCAAATACGAAGTTTCATAAATTTTTGGGATCTACAACTTTTATTTTGTTAGTTTCTCCGTTCGAGGTCATTTAGGACCTGTCGGACACCGACCAGCCTATTTGCCCGATATGGCCCATAAGACGATTTCAAATCAAAAAGTTGTCAACTACGAAGTCACGGCACTTTTCGTGCGAAAATCATGCGCTTTGCGGCTGCGAGGATTCGAACCCGCGGCCTCCCCTCGCTTGTAGCCTTCTCTTTTACTGCACCTCGTGCTCACATGTGCCTATAATGGATTTTGGTTTCCCATATATTATACTAAACTGAGCATAAATTGATTGTTTGACGACCTAAATGATTTTAAATGAAAATGTTGTCAACTGCAAAGTTTCATAACTTTTCGAGATCTACAACTTTCATTTTGGTTGTTTCTCCATCCGAGGTCATTTAGGACCAGTAGGCCAGTGGGCGGCCGATAGGCCTATTTGTCCGATATGGCCCATAAGATGATTTCAAATCAAAAATTCGTCAACTACGAAGTTTCATAAATTTTAGGGATCTACAACTTTTATTTTGGTAGTTTCTCCATCCGAGGTCATTTAGGACCTGTCAGACACCGACCGGCCTATTTGCCCGATATGGCCCACAAGACGATTTCAAATAAAAAAGTTAACTACGAAGTCGCGGCACTTTTCGCGCAAAAATCATGCGCTTTGCGGCTGCTAGAATTGAAACCCGTGGCCTCTCCTCGTGTGTAGCCTCCTCTATCACTGCACCTCGTGCTCACATGTGCCTATAATGGATTTTGGATCCCCACATATTATACTAAACTGAGCATAAATTGATTGTTTGACGCCCTAAACAATTTCAAATGAAAATGTTGTCAACTGCAAAGTTTTATAACTTTTTGAGATCTACAACTTTCATTTTGGTAGTTTCTCCATCCAAGGTCATTTAGGACCTGTCGGCTTGTGGGTGGCCGACAGGCCTATTTGCCTGATATGGCCCACAAGATGATTTCAAATCAAAAAGTCATCAACTACGAAGTTTCATAAATTTTAGGGATTTAACAACTTTCATTTTGGTAGTTTCTCTGTCCGTAGGACCTGTCAGACACCGACCGGCCTATTTGCCCGATATGCCCCACAAGACGATTTCAAATCAAAAAGTTATCAACTACGAAGTCGCGGCACTTTTCGCGCAAAAATCTTGCGCTTTGCCGCTGCGAGGATTCGAACTCGCGACCTCCCCTCATGTGTAGCCTCCTCTATCACTGCACCTCGTGCTGACATGTGCATATAATGGATTTTGGTTCCCCATATATTATACTAAACTGAGCATAAATTGATTGTTTGACGCCCTAAATGATTTCAAATGAAAATGTTGTCAACTGCAAAGTTTCATAACTTTTCGAGATCTACAATTTTCATTTTAGTAGTTTCTCCATCCGAGGTCATTTAGGACCTGTCGGCCAGTGGGCGGCCGATAGGCCTATTTGTCCGATATGGCCCACAAGATGATTTCAAATCAAAAAGTCGTCAACTACGAAATTTCATAAATTTTAGGGATCTACAACTTTCATTTTGGTAGTTTCTCTGTCCATAGGACCTATCAGACACCGACCGGCCTATTTGCCCGATATGCCCCACAAGACGATTTCAAATCAAAAAGTTATCAACTACGAAGTCGCGGCACTTTTCGCGCGAATATCATGTGCTTTGCCACTGCAAGGATTCGAACTCGCGGCCTCCCCTCATGTGTAGCCTCCTCTATCACTGCACCTCATGCTCACATGTGCCTATAATGGATTTTGGTTTCCCACATATTATACTAAACTGAGCATAAATTGATTGTTTGACGCCCAAAACGATTTTAAATGAAAATGTTGTCAACAGCAAAGTTTTATAACTTTTCGAGATCTACAACTTTCATTTTGGTAGTTTCTCCATCCGAGGTCATTTAGGACCTGTCGACCAGAGGGCGGCCGATAGGCCTATATGCCCGATATGGCCCACAAGATGATTTCAAATCAAAAAGTCGTCAACTATGAAGTTTCATAAATTTTAGGGATCTACAACTTTCATTTTGGTAGTTTCTCCATCTGAGTTCATTTAGGACATGTCGGACACCGACCAGCCTATTTGCCCGATATGGCCCACAAGACGATTTCAAATCAAAAAGTTGTCAACTACGAAGTCGCGGCACTTTTCGCGTGAAAATCATGCGCTTTGCGGCTATGAGGATTCGAACCCGCGGCCTCCCCTCGCATGTAGCCTCCTCTATCACTGCACCTCGTGCTCACATGTGCCTATAATGGATTTTGGTTTCCCATATATTATACTAAACTGAGCATAAATTGATTGTTTGACGGCCTAAATGATTTTAAATGAAAATGTTGTCAACAGCAAAGTTTCATAACTTTTCGAGATCTACAATTTTCATTTTGTTTGTTTCTCCATCCGAGGTCATTTAGGACCTATCGGCCAGTGGGCGTCCGATAGGCCTATTTGTCCGATATGGCAAACAAGATGATTTCAAATCAAAAAGTCATCAACTACGAAGTTTCATATATTTTAGGGATCTACAACTTTTATTTTGGTAGTTTCTCCGTCCGAGGTCATTTAGGACCTGTCAGACACCGACCGGCCTATTTGCCCGATATGGCCCACAAGACGATTTCAAATAAAAAAGTTAACTACGAAGTCGCGGCACCTTTCGCGCAAAAATCATGCGCTTTGTGGCTGCTAGGATTCAAACCCGCGGCCTCCCCTCGCGTGTAGCCTCCTCTATCACTGCACCTCGTGCTCACATGTGCCTATAATGGATTTTGGTTCCCCACATATTACACTAAACTGAGCATAAATTGATTGTTTGGCGCCCTAAACAATTTCAAATGATAATGTTGTCAACTGCATAGTTTCATAACTTTTCGAGATCTACAACTTTCATTTTGGTAGTTTCTCCATCCGAGGTCATTTAGGACCTGTCGGCCAGTGGGCGGCCGACAGGCCCATTTGCCCGATATGGCCCATAAGATGATTTCAAATCAAAAAGTCGTCAACTATGAAGTTTCATAAATTTTAGGGATTTAACAACTTTCATTTTGGTAGTTTCTCTGTCCGTAGGACCTGTCAGACACCGACCGGCCTATTTGCCCGATATGCCCCACAAGACGATTTCAAATCAAAAAGTTATCAACAACGAAGTCGCGGCACTTTTCGCGCAAAAATCATGTGCTTTGCCGCTGCGAGGATTCGAACTCGTGGCCTCCCCTCATGTGTAGCCTCCTCTATCACCGCACCTCGTGCTGACATGTGCCTATAATGGATTTTGGTTCCCCATATATTATACTAAACTGAGCATAAATTGATTGTTTGACGCCCTAAATGATTTCAAATGAAGATGTTGTCAACTGCAAAGTTTCATAACTTTTCGAGATCTACAATTTTCATTTTAGTAGTTTCTCCATCTGAGGTCATTTTGGACCTGTTGGCAAGTGGGCGGCCGACAGGCCTATTTGTCCGATATGGCCCACAAGATGATTTCAAATAAAAAAGTCATCAACTACGAAATTTCATAAATTTTAGGGATCTACAACTTTCATTTTGGTAGTTTCTCTGTCCGTAGGACCTGTCAGACACCGATCAACCTATTTGGCCGATATGCCCCACAAGACGATTTCAAATCAAAAAGTTATCAACTACGAAGTTGTGGCACTTTTCGCGCGAATATCATGCGCTTTGCCACTACAAGGATTCGAACTCGCGGCCTCCCCCTGTGTGTAGCCTCCTCTATCACTGCACCTCATGCTCACATGTGCCTATAATGGATTTTGGTTCCCCACATATTATACTAAACTGAGCTTAAATTGATTGTTTGATGCCGTAAACGATTTCAAATGAAAATATTGTCAATTGCAAAGTTTCATAACTTTTCGAGATATACAACTTTTATTTTGGTAGTTTCTCCATCCGAGGTCATTTAGGACCTATCGGCCAGTGGGCGGCCGATAGGCCTATTTGTCCGATATGACCCACAAGATGATTTCAAATCAAAAAGTCGTCAACTACGAAGTTTCATAAATTTTAGGGATCTACAACTTTCATTTTGGTAGTTTCTCCGTATGAGGTCATTTAGGACCTATCGGCCACCAACCGGTCTATTTGCCCGATATGGCCCACAAGACGATTTCAACACAAAAAGTTATCAACTACGAAGTCGCGTCACTTTTCGCGCGAAAATCACACAGTTTACGGCTGTGTGGATTCGATTCTGCGGCCTCCCCTCGCGCGTAGCCTCCTTTACGACTGCACCTCGTGCTCACATGTGCCTATAATGGATTTTGGTTGCCCACATATTATACTAAACTGAGCATAAATTGATTGTTTGATGCCCTAAACGAATTCAAATGAAAATGTTGTCTACTGCAAAGTTTCACGACTTTTCGAGATCTACAACTTTCATTTTGGTAGTTTCTCCATCCGAGGTCATTTAGGACCTGTCGACCAGTGGGATGCCGACAGGACTATTTCTCGATATGGCCCACAAGATGATTTCAAATCAAAAAGTCATCAACTATGAAGTTTCATAAATTTTAGAGATCTACAACTTTCATTTTGGTAGTTTCTCTGTCTGAGGTCATTTAGGACCTGTCGGTCACCGAACGCTCTATTTGCCCGATATGGCCCACAAGACGATTTCAACACAAAAAGTTGTCAACTACGAAGTCGCGTCACTTTTCGCGCGAAAATCATGCACTTTGCGGCTGCGAGGATTCGAACCTGTGGCCTACCCTCACGCATAGTCTTCTTTATGACTCCACCTCATGCTCACATGTGCCTATAATGGAATTTGGTTCACCACATATTATACTAAACTGAGCATAAATTGATTGTTTGACGCCCTAAACAATTTCAAATGAAAATGTTGTCTACTGCAAAGTTTCATAACTTTTTGAGATCTATAACTTTCATTTTGGTAGTTTCTCTCTCCGAGGTCATCACAAGACAATTTCAAATCAAAAAGTTGTCAACTACGAAGTCACGGCACTTTGAGCGTGAAAATCATGCACTTTGCGGCTGCGAGGATTCGAACCAGCGGCCTTCCCTCACGTGTAGCCTCCTCTATCACTGCACCTCGTGCTCACATGTGCCTATAATGGATTTTGGTTCCCCACATATTATACTAAACTGAGCAAAAATTGATTGTTTGACGCCCTAAACGATTTTAAATGAAAATGTTGTCAACTGCAAAGTTTCATAACTTTTTGAGATCTACAACTTCCATTTTGGTAGTTTCTCCATCTAAGGTTATTTAGGACCTGTCGGCTAGTGGGCGGCCGATAGGCCCATATGCCCAATATGGCCTGCAACATGATTTCAAATCAAAAAGTCGTCAACTACGAAGTTTCATAAATTTTAGGGATCTACAACTTTCATTTTGGTAGTTTCTTTGTCCGAGGTCATTTAGGACCTGTCGGACACCGACCGGCCTATTTGCCGGATATGGCCCTCAAGACGATTTCAAATCAAAACGTTGTCAACTGCGAAGTCGCGGCACTTTCCACGCGAAAATTATGTGCTTTGCGGCTGCGAGGATTCGAAAACGCTGCCACCCCTCGCGTGTAGCCTCCTTTATCACAGCACCTCGTGCTCACATCTGCCTATAATGGATTTTGGTTCCCCACATATTATACTAAACTGAGCATAAATTGATTTATTTGACGCCCTAAATGATTTCAAATGAAAATGTTGTCAACTGCAAAGTTTCATAACTTTTCGAGATCTACAACTTCCATTTTGGTAGTTTCTCCATCTGAGGTCATTTAGGACCTGTCAGCCAGTGGGCGGCCGATAGGCCTATATGCCCGATATGGCCCACAAGACGATTTCAAATCAAAAAGTTATCAACTACGAAGTCGCGGCACTTTTCACGCAAAAATCATGCGCTTTGCGGCTACGAGGATTCGAACCCGCGGCCTCCCCTCACGTGTAGCCTCCTCTATCACTGCACCTCGTGCTCACATGTGCCTATAATGGATTTTGGTTTCCCATATATTATACTAAACTGAGCATAAATTGATTGTATGACGACCTAAATGATTTTAAATGAAAATGTTGTCAACTGCAAAGTTTCATAACTTTTCGAGATCTACAACTTTCATTTTGGTTGTTTCTCCATCCGAGGTCATTTAGGACCTGTCGGCCAGTGGGCGGCCGACAGACCTATTTGTCCGATATGGCCCACAAGATGATTTCAAATCAAAAAGTCATCAACTACGAAGTTTCATAAATTTTAGGGATCTACAACTTTTATTTTAGTAGTTTCTCCATCCGAGGTCATTTAGGACCTGTCAGACACCGACCGGCCTATTTGCCCGATATGGCCCACAATACGATTTCAAATAAAAAAGTTAACTACGAAGTCGCGGCACTTTTCGTGCAAAAATCATGTGCTTTGCGGCTGCTAGGATTCAAACGCGCGGCCTCCCCTCGCGTGTAGCCTCCTCTATCACTGCACCTCGTGCTCACATGTGCCTATAATGGATTTTGCATCCCCAAATATTATACTAAACTGAGCATAAATTGATTGTTTGACGCCCTAAACAATTTCAAATAAAAATGTTGTCAACTGTAAAGTTTCATAACTTCTCGAGATCTACAACTTTCATTTTGGTAGTTTCTCCATCTGAGGTCATTTAGGACCTGTCGGCCAGTGGGTGGCCGACAGGCCTATTTGCCCGATATGGCCCACAAGATGATTTCAAATCAAAAAGTTGTCAACTACGAAGTTTCATAAATTTTAGGGATTTAACAACTTTCATTTTGGTAGTTTCTCTGTCCGTAGGACCTGTCAGACACCGACCGGCCTGTTTGCTCGATATGCCCCACAAGACGATTTCAAATCAAAAAGTTATCAACAACGAAGTCGCGGCACTTTTCGCGCAAAAATCATGCGCTTTGCCGCTGCGAGGATTCGAACTCGCGGCCTCCCCTCGTGTGTAGCCTCCTCTATCACTGCACCTCGTGCTGACATGTGCCTATAGTAGATTTTGGTTCCCCATATATTATACTAAACTGAGCATAAATTGATTGTTTGACGCCCTAAAGGATTTCAAATGAAAATGTTGTCAACTGCAAAGTTTCATAACTTTTCAAGATCTATAATTTTCATTTTAGTAGTTTCCCCATCTGAGGTCATTTAGGACCTGTCGGCCAGTGGGCGGCCGACAGTCCTATTTATCCGATATGGCCCACAAGATGATTTCAAATCAAAAAGTCATCAACTATGAAATTTCATAAATTTTAGGGATCTACGACTTTAATTTTGGTAGTTTCTCTATCCGTAGGACCTGTCAGACCCCGACCGGCCTATTTGGCCGATATGCCCCACAAGACGATTTCAAATCAAAAACTTATCAACTACGAAGTCGTGGCACTTTTCGCGCGAATATCATGCGCTTTGCCGCTGCGAGGATTCGAACTCGCGGCCTCCCCCCATGTGTAGCCTCCTCTATCACTGCACCTCATGCTCACATGTGCCTATAATGGATTTTGGTTCCCCATATATTATACTAAACTGAGCATAAATTGATTGTTTGACGCTCTAAACGATTTCAAATGAAAATGTTGTCAATTGCAAAGTTTCATAACTTTTCGAGATATACAACTTTCATTTTTGTAGTTTCTTCATCCGAGGTCATTTAGGACCTGTCGGCCAGTGGGCGGCCGATAGGCCTATATGCCCGATATGGCCCACAAGATGATTTCAAATTAAAAAGTCGTCAATTACGAAGTTTCATAAATTTTAGGGATCTACAACTTTCATTTTGGTAGTTCTCCGTCTGAGGTCATTTAGGACCTGTCGGACACTGACCAGCCTATTTGTCCGATATGGCCTGCAACATGATTTCAAATCAAAAAGTCGTCAACTACAAAGTTTCATAAATTTTAGGGATCTACAAATTTCATTTTGGCAGTTTCTCCATCCGAGGTCATTTAGGACCTGTCGGCCACCAACCGGTCTATTTGCCCGATATGGCCCACAAGACGATTTCAACACAAAAAGTTATCAACTACGAAGTCGCGTCACTTTTTGCGCGAAAATCACGCAGTTTACGGCTGTGAGGATTCGATTCCGCGGCCTCCCCTCACGCGTAGCCTCCTTTACAACTGCACCTCGTGCTCACATGTGCCTATAATGGATTTTGGTTGCCCACATATTATACTAAACTGAGCATAAATTGATTGTTTGACGCCCTAAACGATTTCAAATGAAAATGTTGTCTACTGCAAAGTTTCACAACTTTTCAAGATCTACAACTTTCATTTTGGTAGTTTCTCCATCCGAGGTCATTTAGGACCTGTCGACCAGTGGGAAGCTGACAGGACCATTTCTCGATATGGCCCATAAGATGATTTCAAATCAAAAAGTCATCAACTATGAAGTTTCATAAATTTTAGAGATCTATAACTTTCATTTTGGTAGTTTCTCCGTCTGAGGTCATTTAGGACCTGTCGGCCACCGACCGCTCTATTTGCCCGATATGGCCCACAAGACGATTTCAACACAAAAAGTTGTCAACTACGAAGTCGCGTCACTTTTCACGCGAAAATCATGCACTTTGCGACTACGAGGATTCGAACCTGCGGCCTCTCCTCGCGCGTAGCCTCCTTTATGACTCCACCTCGTGCTCACATGTGCCTATAATGGAATTTGGTTCACCACATATTATACTAAACTGAGCATAAATTGATTGTTTGATGCCCTAAACGATTTCAAATGAAAATGTTGTCTACTGCAAAGTTTTATAACTTTTTGAGATCTATAACTTTCATTTTGGTAGTTTCTCTATCCGAGGTCATCACAAGACAATTTCAAATCAAAAAGTTGTCAACTACGAAGTCGCGGCACTTTGAGCGTTTTGCGGCTGCGAGGATTCGAACCCGCGGCCTTCCCTCACGTGTAGCCTCCTCTATCACTGCACCTCGTGCTCACATGTGCCTATAATGGATTTTGGTTCCCCACATATTATACTAAACTGAGCAAAAATTGATTGTTTGATGCCCTAAATGATTTTAAATGAAAATGTTGTCAACTGCAAAGTTTCATAACTTTTCAAGATCTACAACTTCCATTTTGGTAGTTTCTCCATCTGAGGTCATTTAGGACCTGTCAGCTAGTGGGCGGCCGATAGGCCTATATGCCCGATATGGCCTGCAACATGATTTCAAATCAAAAAGTCATCAACTACGAAGTTTCATAAATTTTAGGGATCTACAACTTTCATTTTGGTAGCTTCTTTGTCCGAGGTCATTTAGGACCTGTCGGACACCGACCGGCCTATTTGCTCGATATGGCCATCAAGACGATTTCAAATCAAAACATTGTCAACTACGAAGTCGCGGCACTTTCCGTGCAAAAATTATGTGCTTTGCGGCTGTGAGGATTCGAAAACGCTGCCTCCCCTCGCGTGTAGCCTCCTTTATCAGCACCTCGTGCTCACATGTGCCTATAATGGATTTTGGTTCCCCACATATTATACTAAACTGAGCATAAATTAATTTATTTGACGCCCTAAACGATTTCAAATGAAAATGTTGTCAACTGCAAAGTTTCATAACTTTTTGAGATCTACAACTTCCATTTTGGTAGTTTCTCCATCTGAGGTCATTTAGGACCTGTCAGCCAGTGGGCGGCCGATAGGCCTATATGCCCGATATGGCCCACAAGATGATTTCAAATCAAAAAATTGTCAACTATGAAGTTTCATAAATTTTTGGGATCTACAACTTTCATTTTGTTAGTTTCTTCGTTCGAGGTCATTTAGGACCTGTCAGACACCGACCAGCCTATTTGCCCGATATGGCCCACAAGATGATTTCAAATAAAAAAGTTGTCAACTACGAAGTCGTGGCACTTTTCGCGCGAAAATCATGCGCTTTGTGGCTGCGAGGATTCAAACCCGTGGCCTCCCCTCGCGTGTAGCCTCCTCTATCACTGCACCTCGTGCTCACATGTGCCTATAATGGATTTTGGATCCCCAAATATTATACTAATCTGAGCATAAATTGATTGTTTGACGCCCTAAACAATTTCAAATGAAAATGTTGTCAACTGCAAAGTTTCATAACTTTTCGAGATGTACAACTTTCATTTTGGTAGTTTCTCCATCCGTGGTCATTTAGGACCTGTCGGCCAGTGGGTGGCCGACAGGCCTATTTGCCCGATATGGCCCACAAGATGATTTCAAATCAAAAAGTCATCAACTATGAAGTTTCATAAATTTTAGGGATTTAACAACTTTCATTTTGGTAGTTTCTCTGTCCGTAGGACCTGTCAGACACCGACCGGCCTATTTACCCGATATGCCCCACAAGACGATTTCAAATCAAAAAGTTATCAACAACGAAGTCGCGGCACTTTTCGCGCAAAAATCATGCGCTTTGCCGCTGCGAGGATTCGAACTCGCGGCCTCCCCTCGTGTGTAGCCTCCTCTATCACTGCACCTCGTGCTGACATGTGCCTATAATGGATTTTGGTTCCCCATATATTATATTAAACTGAGCATAAATTGATTGTTTGATGCCCTAAATGATTTCAAATGAAAATGTTGTCAACTGCAAAGTTTCATAACTTTTCGAGATCTACAATTTTCATTTTAGTAGTTTCTCCATCCGAGGTTATTTAGGACCTGTCGGCTAGTGGGCGGCCGACAGGCCTATTTGTCCGATATGGCCCATAAGATGATTTCAAATCAAAAAGTCGTCAACTACGAAATTTCATAAATTTTAGGGATCTACAACTTTCATTTTAGTAGTTTCTCTGTCCCTAGGACCTGTCAGACACCGACCGGCCTATTTGATCGATATGCCCCACAAGACGATTTCAAATCAAAAAGTTATCAACTACGAAGCACGGCACTTTTCACGCGAATATCATGCGCTTTGCCACTGCGAGGATATGAACTCGCGGCCTCCCCTTGTGTGTAGCCTCCTCTATCACTGCACCTCATGCTCACATGTGCCTATAATGGATTTTGGTTTCCCACATATTATACTAAACTGAGCATAAATTGATTGTTTGACTCGATAAACGATTTCAAATGAAAATGTTGTCAACTGCAAAGTTTCATAACTTTTCGAGATCTACAACTTTCATTTTGGTAGTTTCTCCATCCGAGGTCATTTAGGACCTGTCGGCCAGTGGGCGGCCGATAGGCCTATATGCCCGATATGGCCCACAAGATGATTTCAAATCAAAAAGTCATCAACTACGAAGTTTCATAAATTTTAGGGATCTACAACTTTCATTTTGGTAGTTTCTCCATCTGAGGACATTTAGGACCTGTCGGACACCGACCAGCCTATTTGCCCGATATGGCCCACAAGACGATTTCAAATCAAAAAGTTGTCAACTACGAAGTCGCGGCACTTTTCGCGCGAAAATCATGCGCTTTGCGGCTACGAGGATTCGAACCCACGGCCTCCCCTCGCGCGTAGCCTCCTCTATCACTCCACCTCATGCTCTCATGTGTCTATAATGGATTTTGGTTCCCGACATATTATACTAAACTGAGCATAAATTGATTGTTTGACGCCCTAAACGATTTCAAATGAAAATGTGGTCAACTGCAAAGTTTCATAACTTTTCGAGATCTATAACTTTCATTTTGGTAGTTTCTCTATCCGAGGTCATCACAAGACAATTTCAAATCAAAAAGTTGTCAACTACGAAGTCGCGGCACTTTGAGCGTGAAAATCAGGCACTTTGCTGCTGCGAGGATTTGAACCAGCGGCCTTCCCTCACGTGTAGCCTCCTCTATCACTGCACCTCGTGCTCACATGTGCCTATAAAGGATTTTGGTTCCCCACATATTATACTAAACTGAGCAAAAATTGATTGTTTGACGCCCTAAACGATTTTAAATGAAAATGTTGTCAACTGCAAAGTTTCATAACTTTTCGAGATCTACAACTTCCATTTCGGTAGTTTCTCCATCTGAGGTCATTTAGGACCTGTCAGCCAGTGGGCGGCCGATAGGCCTATGTGCCCGATATGGCCCACAAGACGATTTCAAATCAAAAAGTCGTCAACTACGAAGTTTCATAAATTTTAGGGATCTACAACTTTCATTTTGTTAGTTTCTCTGTTCGAGGTCATTTAGGACCTGTCGGACACCGACCAGCCTATTTGCCCGATATGGCCCACAAGACGATTTCAAATCAAAAAGTTATCAACTACGAAGTCGCGGCACTTTTCGCGCGAAAATCATGCGCTTTGCGGCTACGAGGATTCGAACCCGCGGCCCCCCCTCGCGTGTAGCCTCCTCTATCACTACACCTCGTGCTCACATGTGCCTATAATGGATTTTGGTTTCCCATATATTATACTAAACTGAGCATAAATTGATTGTTTGACGACCTAAATGATTTTAAATGAAAATGTTGTCAACTGCAAAGTTTCATAACTTTTCGAGATCTACAACTTTCATTTTGGTTGTTTCTCCATCCGAGGTCATTTAGGACCTGTCGGCCAGTGGGCGGCCGACAGACCTATTTGTCTGATATGGCCCACAAGATGATTTCAAATCAAAAAGTTATCAACTACGAAGTTTCATAAATTTTAGGGATCTACAACTTTTATTTTAGTAGTTTCTCCATCCGAGGTAATTTAGGACCTGTCAGACACCGACCGGCCTATTTGCCCGATATGGCCCACAATACGATTTCAAATAAAAAAGTTAACTACGAAGTCGCGGCACTTTTCGTGCAAAAATCATGTGCTTTGCGGCTGCTAGGATTCAAACGCGTGGCCTCCCCTCGCGTGTAGCCGCCTCTATCACTGCACCTCGTGCTCACATGCGCCTATAATGGATTTTGGATCCCCAAATATTATACTAAACTGAGCATAAATTGATTGTTTGACGCCCTAAACAATTTCAAATGAAAATGTTGTCAACTGCAAAGTTTCATACCTTTTCGAGATCTACAACTTTCATTTTGGTAGTTTCTCCATCCGAGGTCATTTAGGACCTGTCGGCCAGTGGGTGGCCGACAGGCTTATTTGCCCGATATGGCCCACAAGATGATTTCAAATCAAAAAGTTGTCAACTACGAAGTTTCATAAATTTTAGGGATTTAACAACTTTCATTTTGGTAGTTTCTCTGTCCATAGGACCTGTCAGACACCGACCGGCCTGTTTGCCCGATATGCCCCACAAGACGATTTCAAATCAAAAAGTTATCAACAACGAAGTCACGACACTTTTCGCGCAAAAATCATGCGCTTTGCCGCTGCGAGGATTCGAACTCGCGGCCTCCCCTCGTGGGTAGCCTCCTCTATCACTGCACCTCGTGCTGACATGTGCCTATAATAGATTTTGGTTCCCCATATATTATACTAAACTGAGCATAAATTGATTGTTTGACGCCCTAAAGGATTTCAAATGAAAATGTTGTCAACTGCAAAGTTTCATAACTTTTCAAGATCTACAATTTTCATTTTAGTAGTTTCTCCATCCGAGGTCATTTAGGACCTGTCGACCAGTGGGCGGCCGACAGGCCTATTTGTCCGATATGGCCCACAAGATGATTTCAAATCAAAAAGTCATCAACTACGAAATTTCATAAATTTTAGGGATCTATGACTTTCATTTTGGTAGTTTCTCTGTTCGTAGGACCTGTCAGACACCGACCGGCCAATTTGGCCGATATGCCCCACAAGACGATTTCAAATCAAAAAGTTATCAACTACGAAGTCGCGGCACTTTTCGCGCGAATATCATGCGCTTTGCCGCTGCGAGGATTCGAACTCGCGGCCTCCCCCCATGTGTAGCCTCCTCTATCACTGCACCTCATGCTCACATGTGCCTATAATGGATTTTGGTTCCCCACATATTATACTAAACTGAGCATAAATTGATTGTTTGATGCCCTAAACGATTTCAAATGAAAATGTTGTCAATTGCAAAGTTTCATAACTTTTTGAGATATACAACTTTCATTTTTGTAGTTTCTCCATCCGAGGTCATTTAGGACCTGTCGGCCAGTGGGCGGCCGATAGGCCTATATGCCCGATATGGCCCACAAGATGATTTCAAATTAAAAAGTCATCAATTATGAAGTTTCATAAATTTTAGGGATCTACAACTTTCATTTTGGTAGTTTCTCCGTCTGAGGTCATTTAGGACCTGTCGGACACCGACCAGCCTATTTGCCCGATATGGCCCACAAGACGATTTCAAATCAAAAAGTTGTCAACTACGAAGTCGCGGCACTTTTCGCGCGAAAATCATGCGATTTGCGGCTACGAGGATTCGAACCCGTGGCCTCCCCTCGCGTGTAGCCTCCTCTATCACTGCACCTCGTGCTCACATGTGCCTATAATGGATTTTGGTTTCCCATATATTATACTAAACTAAGCATAAATTGATTGTTTGATGACCTAAATGATTTTAAATGAAAATGTTGTCAATTGCAAAGTTTCATAACTCTTCGAGATCTACAACTTTTATTTTGGTTGTTTCTCCATCCGAGGTCATTTTGGACCTATCGACCAGTGGGCGGCCGACAGACCTATTTGTCCGATATGGCCCACAAGATGATTTCAAATCAAAACGTCGTCAACTACGAAGTTTCATAAATTTTAGGGATCTAAAACTTTTATTTTGGTAGTTTCTCCATCCGAGGTCATTTAGGACCTGTCGGACACCGACCGGCCTATTTGCCCGATATGGCCCACAAGACGATTTCAAATAAAAAAGTTAACTACGAAGTCGTGGCACTTTTCGCGCAAAAATCATGTGCTTTGCGGCTGCTAGGATTCAAACCCGCGGCCTCCCCTCGCGTGTAGCCTCCTCTATCACTGCACCTCGTGCTCACATGTGCCTATATTGGATTTTGGTTCCCCACATATTATACTAAACTGAGCTTAAATTGATTGTTTGACGCCCTAAACAATTTCAAATGAAAATGTTGTCAACTGCAAAGTTTCATAACTTTTCGAGATCTACAACTTTCATTTTAGTAGTTTCTCCATCCGAGGTCATTTAGGACCTGTCCGCCAGTGGGCGGCCCACAGGCTTATTTATCCGATATGGCCTGCAACATGATTTCAAATCAAAAAGTCATCAACTACAAAGTTTCATAAATTTTAGGGATCTACAAATTTCATTTTGGCAGTTTCTCCATCCGAGGTCATTAGGACCTGTCGGCCACCAACCGGTCTATTTGCCCGATATGGCCCACAAGTCGATTTCAACACAAAAAGTTATCAACTACGAAGTCGCGTCACTTTTCGCGCGAAAATCACGCAGTTTACGGCTGTGAGGATTCGATTCCGCGGCCTCCCCTCACGCGTAGCCTCCTTTACAACTGCACCTCGTGCTCACTTGTGCCTATAATAGATTTTGGTTGCCCACATATTATACTAAACTGAGCATAAATTGATTGTTTGACGCCCTAAATTATTTCAAATGAAAATGTTGTCTACTGCAAAGTTTCACAACTTTTCGAGATCTACAACTTTCATTTTGGTAGTTTCTCCATCCGAGGTCATTTAGGACCTGTCGACCAGTGGGAAGCCGACAGGACTATTTCTCGATATGGCCCATAAGATGATTTCAAATCAAAAAGTCATCAACTATAAAGTTTCATAAATTTTAGAGATCTATAACTTTCATTTTGGTAGTTTCTCCGTCTGAGGTCATTTAGGACCTGTCGGCCACCGACCGCTCTATTTGCCCGATATGGCCCACAAGACAATTTTAAATCAAAAAGTTGTCAACTACGAAGTCGCGGCACTTTGAGCGTGAAAATCATGCGCTTTGCGGCTGTGAGGATTCGAACCCGTGGCCTTCACTCACATGTAGCCTCCTCTATCACCGCACCTCGTGCTCACATGTGCCTATAATGGATTTTGGTTCCCCACATATTATACTAAACTGAGCAAAAATTGATTGTTTGACGCCCTAAACGATTTTAAATGAAAATGTTGTCAACTGCAAAGTTTCATAACTTTTCGAGATCTACAACTTCCATTTTGATAGTTTCTCCATCTGAGGTCATTTAGGACCTGTCAGCTAGTGGGCGGCTGATAGGCCTATATGCCCGATATGGCCTGCAACATGATTTCAAATCAAAAAGTCGTCAACTATGAAGTTTCATAAATTTTAGGGATCTACAACTTTCATTTTGGTAGCTTATTTGTCCGAGGTCATTTAGGACCTATCGGACACCGACCGGCCTATTTGCTCGATATGGCCATCAAGACGATTTCAAATCAAAACATTGTCAACTACGAAGTCGCGGCACTTTCCGCGCGAAAATTTTGTGCTTTGCGGCTGTGAGGATTCGAAAACGCTGCCTCCCCTCGCGTGTAGCCTCCTTTATCACTGCACCTCGTGCTCACATGTGCCTATAATGGATTTTGGTTCCCCACATATTATACTAAACTGAGCATAAATTGATTTATTTGACGCCCTAAACGATTTCAAATGAAAATGTTGTCATCTGCAAAGTTTCATAACTTTTCGAGATCTACAACTTCCATTTTGGTAGTTTCTCCATCCGATGTCATTTAGGACCTGTCAGCCAGTGGGCGGCCGATAGGCCTATATGCCCGATATGGCCCACAAGATGATTTCAAGTCAAAAAGTTGTCAACTATGAAGTTTCATAAATTTTTGGGATCTACAACTTTCATTTTGTTAGTTTCTCCGTTCGAGGTCATTTAGGACCTATCGGACACCGACCAGCCCATTTGCCCGATATGGCCCACAAGACGATTTCAAATCAAAAAGTTGTCAACTACGAAGTCGTGGCACTTTTCGCACGAAAATCATGCGCTTTGCGGCTGCGAGGATTCGAACTCGCGGCCTCCCCTCACGTGTAGCCTCCTCTATCACTGCACCTCGTGCTCACATGTGCCTATAATGGATTTTGGTTTCCCATATATTATACTAAACTGAGCATAAATTGATTGTTTGACGACCTAAATGATTTTAAATGAAAATGTTGTCAACTGCAAAGTTTCATAACTTTTCGAGATCTACAACTTTCATTTTCGTTGTTTCTCCATCTGAGGTCATTTAGGACCTGTCGGCTAGTGGGCGGCCGACAGGCCTATTTGTCCGATATGGCCCACAAGATGATTTCAAATCAAAAAGTCATCAACTACGAAGTTTCATAAATTTTAGGGATCTACAACTTTTATTTTGGTAGTTTCTCCATCCAAGGTCATTTAGGACCTGTCAGACACCGATCGGCCTATTTGCCCGATATGGCCCACAAAACGATTTCAAATAAAAAAGTTAACTACGAAGTCGCGGCACTTTTCGTGCAAAAGTCATGCGATTTGCGGCTGCTAGGATTCAAACACGCGGCCTCCCCTCGCATGTAGCCTCCTCTATCACTGCACCTCGTGCTCACATGTGCCTATAATGGATTTTGGATCCCCAAATATTATACTAAACTGAGCATAAATTGATTGTTTGATGCCCTAAACAATTTCAAATGAAAATGTTGTCAAGTGCAAAGTTTCATAACTTTTCGAGATGTATAACTTTCATTTTGGTAGTTTCTCCATCCGTGGTCATTTAGGACCTGTCGGCCAGTGGGTGGCCGACAGGCCTATTTGCCCAATATAGCCCACAAGATGATTTCAAATCAAAAAGTCATCAACTACGAAGTTTTATAAATTTTAGGGATTTAACAACTTTCATTTTGGTAGTTTCTCTGTCCGTAGGACCTGTTAGACACCGACCGGCCTATTTGCCCGATATGCCCCACAAGACGATTTCAAATCAAAAAGTTGTCAACTATGAAGTTTCATAAATTTTTGGGATCTACAACTTTCATTTTGTTAGTTTCTCCGTTCGAGGTAATTTAGGACCTGTCGGACACCGACCAGCCTATTTGCCCGATATGGCCCAAAAGACGATTTCAAATCAAAAAGTCGTCAACTACGAAGTTTTATAAATTTTAGGGATCTACAACTTTCATTTTGGTAGCTTCTTTGTCCGAGGTCATTTAGGACCTGTCGGACACCGACCGGCCTATTTGCTCGATATGGCCATCAAGACGATTTCAAATCAAAACATTGTCAACTACGAAGTCGCGGCACTTTCCGCGCGAAAATTATGTGCTTTGCGGCTGTGAGGATTCGAAAACGCAGCCTCCCCTCGCGTGTAGCCTCCTTTATCACTGCACCTCGTGCTCACATGTGCCTATAATGGATTTTGGTTCCCCACATATTATACTAAACTGAGCATAAATTGATTTATTTGACGCCCTAAACGATTTCAAATGAAAATGTTGTCATCTGCAAAGTTTCATAACTTTTCGAGATCTACAACTTCCATTTTGGTAGTTTCTCCATCCGAGGTCATTTAGGACCTGTCAGCCAGTGGGCGGCCGATAGGCCTATATGCCCGATATGGCCCACAAGATGATTTCAAATCAAAAAGTTGTCAACTATGAAGTTTCATAAATTTTTGGGATCTACAACTTTCATTTTGTTAGTTTCTCCGTTCGAGGTCATTTAGGACCTATCGGACACCGACCAGCCCATTTGCCCGATATGGCCCACAAGACGATTTCAAATCAAAAAGTTGTCAACTACGAAGTCGTGGCACTTTTCACGCGAAAATCATGCGCTTTGCGGCTGCGAGGATTCGAACCCGCGGCCTCCCCTCGCGTGTAGCCTCCTCTATCACTGCACCTCGTGCTCACATGTGCCTATAATGGATTTTGGTTTCCCATATATTATACTAAACTGAGCATAAATTGATTGTTTGACGACCTAAATGATTTTAAATGAAAATGTTGTCAACTGCAAAGTTTCATAACTTTTCGAGATCTACAACTTTCATTTTCGTTGTTTCTCCATCCGAGGTCATTTAGGACCTATCGGCTAGTGGGCGGCCGACAGGCCTATTTGTTCGATATGGCCCACAAGATGATTTCAAATCAAAAAGTCATCAACTACGAAGTTTCATAAATTTTAGGGATCTACAACTTTTATTTTGGTAGTTTCTCCATCCAAGGTCATTTAGGACCTGTCAGACACCGACCGGCCTATTTGCCCGATATGGCCCACAAGACGATTTCAAATAAAAAAGTTAACTACGAAGTCGCGGCACTTTTCGTGCAAAAGTCATGCGATTTGCGGCTGCTAGGATTCAAACGCGCGGCCTCCCCTCGCGTGTAGCCTCCTCTATCACTGCACCTCGTGCTCACATGTGCCTATAATGGATTTTGGATCCCCAAATATTATACTAAACTGAGCATAAATTGATTGTTTGACGCCCTAAACAATTTCAAATGAAAATGTTGTCAAGTGCAAAGTTTCATAACTTTTCAAGATGTACAACTTTCATTTTGGTAGTTTCTCCATCCGTGGTCATTTAGGACCTGTCGGCCAGTGGGTGGCCGACAGGCCTATTTGCCCGATATGGCCCACAAGATGATTTCAAATCAAAAAGTCATCAACTACGAAGTTTTATAAATTTTAGGGATTTAACAACTTTCATTTTGGTAGTTTCTCTGTCCGTAGGACCTGTTAGACACCGACCGGCCTATTTGCCCGATATGCCCCACAAGACGATTTCAAATCAAAAAGTTATCATCAACGAAGTCGCGACACTTTTCACGCAAAAATCATGCGCTTTGCCGCTGTGAGGATATGAACTCGCGGCCTCCCCTTGTGAGGCCCGATATGGCCCACAAGATGATTTCAAATCAAAAAGTTGTCAACTATGAAGTTTCATAAATTTTTGAGATCTACAACTTTCATTTTGTTAGTTTCTCCGTTCGAGGTCATTTAGGACTTGTCGGACACCGACCAGCCTATTTGCCCGATATGGCCCACAAGACGATTTCAAATCAAAAAGTTGTCAACTACGAAGTCGTGGCACTTTTCGCGCGAAAATCATGCGCTTTGCGGCTGCGAGGATTCGAACCCGCGGCCTCCCCTCGCGTGTAGCCTCCTCTATCACTGCATCTCGTGCTCACATGTGCCTATAATAGATTTTGGTTTCCCATATATTATACTAAACTGAGCATAAATTGATTGTTTGACGACCTAAATGATTTTAAATGAAAATGTTGTCAACTGCAAAGTTTCATAACTTTTCGAGATCTACAACTTTCATTTTGGTTGTTTCTCCATCCGAGGTCATTTAGGACCTGTCGGCTAGTGGGCGGCCGACAGGCCTATTTGTCCGATATGGCCCACAAGATGATTTCAAATCAAAAAGTCATCAACTACGAAGTTTCATAATTTTAGGGATCTACAACTTTTATTTTGGTAGTTTCTCCATCCGAGGTCATTTAGGACCTGTCAGACACCGACTGGCCTATTTGCCCGATATGGCCCACAAGACGATTTCAAATAAAAAAGTTAACTACGAAGTCGCGACACTTTTCGTGCAAAAGTCATGCGATTTGCGGCTGCTAGGATTCAAAAGCACGGCCTCCCCTCGCGTGTAGCCTCCTCTATCACTGCACCTCGTGCTGACATGTGCCTATAATGGATTTTGGTTCCCCATATAGTATACTAAACTGAGCATAAATTGATTGTTTGATGCCCTAAATGATTTCAAATGAAAATGTTGTCAACTGCAAAGTTTCATAACTTTTCGAGATCTACAATTTTCATTTTAGTAGTTTCTCCATCCGAGGTCATTTAGGACCTGTCGGCTAGTGGGCGGCCGACAGGCCTATTTGTTCGATATGGCCCACAAGATGATTTCAAATCAAAAAGTCGTCAACTACGAAATTTCATAAATTTTAGGGATCTACAACTTTCATTTTAGTAGTTTCTCTGTCCCTAGGACCTGTCAGACACCAACCGGCCTATTTGCCCGATATGCCCCACAAGACGATTTCAAATCAAAAAGTTATCAACTACGAAGTCGCGGCACTTTTCGCGCGAATATCATGCGCTTTGCCGCTGTGAGGATATGAACTCGCGGCCTCTCATTGTGTGTAGCCTCCTCTATCACTGCACCTCATGCTCACATGTGCCTATAATGGATTTTGGTTTCCCACATATTATACTAAGCTGAGCATAAATTGATTGTTTGACTCGATAAACGATTTCAAATGAAAATGTTGTCAACTGCAAAGTTTCATAACTTTTCGAGATCTACAACTTTCATTTTGGTAGTTTCTCCATCCGAGGTCATTTAGGACCTGTCGGCCAGTGGGCGGCCGATAGGCCTATACGCGCGATATGGCCCACAAGATGATTTCAAATCAAAAAGTCGTCAACTACGAAGTTTCATAAATTTTAGGGATCTACAACTTTCATTTTGGTAGTTTCTCCGTCTGAGGTCATTTAGGACCTGTCGGACACCGACCAGCCTATTTGCCCGATATGGCCCACAAGACGATTTCAAATCAAAAAGTTGTCAACTACGAAGTCGCGGCTCTTTTCGCGCGAAAATCATGCGCTTTGCGGCTACGAGGATTCGAACCCGTGGCCTCCCCTCGCGTGTAGCCTCCTCTATCACTGCACCTCATGCTCACATGTGTCTATAATAGATTTTGGTTCCCGACATATTATACTAAACTGAGCATAAATTGATTATTTGACGCCCTAAACGATTTCAAATGAAAATGTGGTCAACTGCAAAGTTTCATAACTTTTCGAGATCTGCAACTTTCATTTTGGTAGTTTCTCCATCCGAGGTCATTTAGGACCTATCGGCCAGTGGGCGGCCGATAGGCCTATTTGCCCAATATGGCCCACAAGATGATTTCAAATCAAAGAGTCATCAACTATGAAGTTTCATAAATTTTAGGGATCTACAACTTTCCTTTTGGTAGTTTCTCTGTTCGAGGTCATTTAGGACCTGTCATACACCGACCGGCCTATTTGCCCGATGTGGCCCATAAGACGATTTCAAATCAAAACGTTGTCAACTACGAAATCGTGGCACTTTTCGCGTGGAAATCATGCGCTTTGCGGCTGCTAGGATTCAAACCCGTGGCCTCCCCTCGTGTGTAGCCTCCTCTATCACCGCACCTCGTGCTCATATGTGCCTATAATGGATTTTGGTTCCCCACATATTATACTAAACTGAGCATAAATTGATTGTTTGACGCCCTAAACAATTTCAAATGAAAATGTTGTCAACTGCAAAGTTTCATAACTTTTCGAGATCTACAACTTCCATTTTGGTAGTTTCTCCATCTGAGGTCATTTAGGACCTGTCAGCTAGTGGGCGGCCGATAGGCCTATATGCCCGATATGGCCTGCAACATGATTTCAAATCAAAAAGTCGTCAACTACGAAGTTTCATAAATTTTAGGGATCTACAACTTTCATTTTGGTAGCTTCTTTGTCTGAGGTCATTTAGGACCTGTCGGACACCGACCGGCCTATTTGCTCGATATGGCCATCAAGACGATTTCAAAACAAAACATTGTCAACTACGAAGTCGCGGCACTTTCCGCGCGAAAATTATGTGCTTTGCGGCTATGAGGATTCGAAAACGCTGCCTCCCCTCGCGTGTAGCCTCCTTTATCACTGCACCTCGTGCTCACATGTGCCTATAATGGATTTTGGATCCCCACATATTATACTAAACTGAGCATAAATTGATTGTTTGACGCCCTAAACAATTTCAAATGAAAATGTTGTCAACTGCAAAGTTTCATAACTTTTCGAGATCTACAACTTTCATTTTGGTTGTTTCTCCATCCGAGGTCATTTAGGACCTGTCGGCCAGTGGGCGGCCGACAGGCCTATTTGTCCAATATGGCCCACAAGATGATTTCAAATCAAAAAGTCATCAACTACGAAGTTTCATAAATTTTAGGGATCTACAACTTTTATTTTGGTAGTTTCTCCATCCGAGGTCATTTAGGACCTGTCAGACACCGACCGGCCTATTTGCCCGATATGGCCCACAACACGATTTCAAATAAAAAAGTTAACTACGAAGTCGCGGCACTTTTCGTGCAAAAGTCATGCGATTTGTGGCTGCTAGGATTCAAACGCGCGGCCTCCCCTCGCGTGTAGCCTCCTCTATCACTGCACCTCGTGCTCACAAGTGCCTATAATGGATTTTGGATCCCCCAATATTATACTAAACTGAGCATAAATTGATTGTTTGACGCCCTAAACAATTTCAAATGAAAATGTTGTCAACTGCAAAGTTTCATAACTTTTCGAGATGTACAACTTTCATTTTGATAGTTTCTACATCCGTGGTCATTTAGGACCTGTCGGCCAGTGGGTGGCCGACAGGCCTATTTGCCCGATATGGCCCACAAGACGATTTCAAATCAAAAAGTCATCAACTACGAAGTTTCATAAATTTTAGGGATTTAACAACTTTCATTTTGGTAGTTTCTCTATCCGTAGGACCTGTCATACACCGACCGGCCTATTTGCCCGATATGCCCCACAAGACGATTTCAAATCAAAAAGTTATCAACAACGAAGTCATGGCACTTTTCGCGCAAAAATCATGCGCTTTGCCGCTGCGAGGATTCGAACTCGCGGCCTCCCCTCGTGTGTAGCCTCCTCTATCACTACACCTCGTGCTGACATGTGCCTATAATGGATTTTGGTTCCCCATATATTATACTAAACTGAGCATAAATTGATTGTTTGACGACCTAAATGATTTCAAATGAAAATGTTATCAACTGCAAAGTTTCATAACTTTTCGAGATCTACAATTTTAATTTTAGTAGTTTCTCCATCCAAGGTCATTTAGGACCTGTCGGCCAGTGGGCGGCCGACAGGCCTATTTGTCCGATATGGCCACAAGATGATTTCAAATAAAAAAGTTGTCAACTACGAAATTTCATAAATTTTAGGGATCTACAACTTTCATTTTAGTAGTTTCTCTGTCCCTAGGACCTGTCAGACACCGATCGGCCTATTTGCCCGATATGCCCCACAAGACGATTTCAAATCAAAAAGTTATCAACTACGAAGTCGCGGCACTTTTCGCGCGAATATCATGCGCTTTGCCGCTGCGAGGATATGAACTCACGGCCTCCCCTCGTGTGTAGCCTCCTCTATCACTGCACCTCATGCTCACATGTGCCAATAATGGATTTTGGTTTCCCACATATTATACTAAACTGAGCATAAATTGATTGTTTGACTCGATAAACGATTTCAAATGAAAATGTTGTCAACTGCAAAGTTTCATAACTTTTCAAGATCTACAATTTTCATTTTGGTAGTTTCTCCATCCGAGGTCATTTAGGACCTGTCGGCCAGTGGGCGGCCGATAGGCCTGTATGCCCGATATGGCCCACAAGATGATTTCAAATCAAAAAGTCGTCAACTA
Organism: Saccharum hybrid cultivar R570; assembly: GCA_038087645.1. NCBI lineage: Eukaryota > Viridiplantae > Streptophyta > Magnoliopsida > Poales > Poaceae > Saccharum > Saccharum hybrid cultivar. The sequence goes on along the minus strand of JAQSUU010000043.1, from coordinate 28,405,825 downwards.
TGAAGTTTCATAAATTTTAGGGATCTACAACTTACATTTTTGTAGTTTCTCCGTCTAAGGTCATTTAGGACCTGTCGGACACTGACCAGCCTATTTGCCCGATATGGCCCACAAGACGATTTCAAATCAAAAAGTTGTCAACTACGAAGTCGCGGCACTTTTCGCGCGAAAATCATGCGCTTTGCGGCTATGAGGATTCGAACCCGCGGCCTCCCCTCGCGTGTAGCCTCCTCTATCACTGCACCTCGTGCTCACATGTGCCTATAATGGATTTTGGTTTCCCATATATTATACTAAACTGAGCATAAATTGATTGTTTGATGACCTAAATGATTTTAAATGAAAATGTTGTCAACTGCAAAGTTTCATAACTCTTCGAGATCTATAACTTTCATTTTGGTTGTTTCTCCATCTGAGGTCATTTAGGACCTGTCGGCCCGTGGGCGGCCCACAGGCCTATTTGTCCGATGTGGCCCACAAGATGATTTCAAATCAAAAAGTCGTCAACTATGAAGTTTCATAAATTTTAGGGATCTACAACTTTTATTTTGATAGTTTCTCCGTCCGAGGTCATTTAGGACCTGTCGGACACCGACCGGCCTATTTGCCCGATAAGGCCCACAAGACGATTTCAAATAAAAAAGTTAACTACAAAGTCGCGGCACTTTTCGCGCAAAAATCATGCGCTTTGCGGCTGCTAGGATTCAAACCCGCGGCCTCCCCTCTCGTGTAGCCTCCTCTATCACTGCACCTCGTGCTCTCATGTGCCTATAATGGATTTTGGTTCCCCACATATTATACTAAACTGAGCATAAATTGATTGTTTGACGCCCTAAACAATTTCAAATGAAAATGTTGTCAACTGCAAAGTTTCATAACTTTTCAAGATGTACAACTTTCATTTTGGTAGTTTCTCCATCCGTGGTCATTTAGGACCTGTCGGCCAGTGGGTGGCCGACAGGCCTATTTGCCCGATATGGCCCACAAGATGATTTCAAATCAAAAAGTCATCAACTACGAAGTTTCATAAATTTTAGGGATTTAACAACTTTCATTTTGGTAGTTTCTCTGTCCGTAGGACCCGTCAGACACCGACCGGCCTATTTGCCCGATATGCCCCACAAGACGATTTCAAATCAAAAAGTTATCAACAACGAAGTCGCAGCACTTTTCGCGCAAAAATCATGCGCTTTGCCGCTGCAAGGATTCAAACCCGCGGCCTCCCCTCGCGTGTAGCCTCCTCTATCACTGCACCTCGTGCTCACATGTGCCTACAATGGATTTTGGTTCCCCACATATTATACTAAACTAAGCTTAAATAGATTGTTTGATGCCCTAAACAATTTAAAATGAAAATGTTGTCAACTGCAAAGTTTCATAACTTTTCGAGATCTACAACTTTCATTTTAGTAGTTTCTCCATCTGAGGTCATTTAGGACCTGTCCGCCAGTGGGCGGCCCACAGGCTTATTTATCCGATATGGCCTGCAACATGATTTCAAATCAAAAAGTCATCAACTACAAAGTTTCATAAATTTTAGGGATCTACAAATTTCATTTTGGCAGTTTCTCCATCCGAGGTCATTTAGGACCTGTCGGCCACCAACCGGTCTATTTGCCCGATATGGCCCACAAGACGATTTCAACACAAAAAGTTATCAACTACGAAGTCGCGTCACTTTTCGCGCGAAAATCACGCAGTTTACGGCTGTGAGGATTCGATTCCGCGGCCTCCCCTCACGCGTAGCCTCCTTTACAACTGCACCTCGTGCTCACATGTGCCTATAATGGATTTTGGTTGCCCACATATTATACTAAACTGAGCATAAATTGATTGTTTGACGCCCTAAACGATTTCAAATGAAAATGTTGTCTACTGCAAAAGTTTCACAACTTTTCGAGATCTACAACTTTCATTTTGGTAGTTTCTCCATCCGAGGTCATTTAGGACCTGTCGACTAGTGGGAAGCCGACAGGACTATTTCTCGATATGGCCCATAAGATGATTTCAAATCAAAAAGTCATCAACTATGAAGTTTCATAAATTTTAGAGATCTATAACTTTCATTTTGGTAGTTTCTCCGTCTGAGGTCATTTAGGACCTGTCGGCCACCGACCGCTCTATTTGCCCGATATGGCCCACAAGACGATTTCAACACAAAAAGTTGTCAACTACGAAGTCGCGTCACTTTTCACGTGAAAATCATGCACTTTGCGGCTACGAGGATTCGAACCTATGGCCTCCCCTCGCGCGTAGCCTCCTTTATGACTCCACCTCGTGCTCACATGTGCCTATAATGGAATTTGGTTCACCACATATTATACTAAACTGAGCATAAATTGATTGTTTGATGCCCTAAACGATTTCAAATGAAAATGTTGTCTACTGCAAAGTTTTATAACTTTTTGAGATCTATAACTTTCATTTTGGTAGTTTCTCTATCCGAGGTCATCACAAGACAATTTCAAATCAAAAAGTTGTCAACTACGAAGTCACGGCACTTTGAGCGTGAAAATCATGCGCTTTGCGGCTGTGAGGATTCGAACCCGTGGCCTTCCCTCACGTGTAGCCTCCTCTATCACTGCACCTCGTGCTCACATGTGCCTATAATGGATTTTGGTTCCCCACATATTATACTAAACTGAGCAAAAATTGATTGTTTGACGCCCTAAACGATTTTAAATGAAAATGTTGTCAACTGCAAAGTTTCATAACTTTTCGAGATCTACAACTTCCATTTTGGTAGTTTCTCCATGTGAGGTCATTTAGGACCTGTCAGCTAGTGGGCGGCCGATAGGCCTATATACCCGATATGGCCTACAACATGATTTCAAATCAAAAAGTCGTCAACTATGAAGTTTCATAAATTTTAGGGATCTACAACTTTCATTTGGGTAGCTTCTTTGTCCGAGGTCATTTAGGACCTGTCGGACACCGACCGGCCTATTTGCTCGATATGGCCATCAAGACAATTTCAAATCAAAACATTGTCAACTACGAAGTCGCGGCACTTTCCGCGCGAAAATTATGTGCTTTGCGGCTGTGAGGATTCGAAAACGCTGCCTCCCCTCGCGTGTAGCCTCCTTTATCACTGCACCTCGTGCTCACATGTGCCTATAATAGATTTTGGTTCCCCACATATTATACTAAACTGAGCATAAATTGATTTATTTGACGCCCTAAACGATTTCAAATGAAAATGTTGTCAACTGCAAAGTTTCATAACTTTTCGAGATCTACAACTTCCATTTTGGTAGTTTCTCCATCTGAGGTCATTTAGGACCTGTCAGCCAGTGGGCGGCCGATAGGCCTATATGCCCGATATGGCCCACAAGATGATTTCAAATCAAAAAGTTGTCAACTATGAAGTTTCATAAATTTTTGGGATCTAGAACTTTCATTTTGTTAGTTTCTCCGTTCGAGGTCATTTAGGACCTGTCGGACACCGACCAGCCTATTTGCCCGATATGGCCCACAAGACGATTTCAAATCAAAAAGTTATCAACTACGAAGTCGTGGCACTTTTCGCGCGAAAATCATGCGCTTTGCGGCTGTGAGGATTCGAACCCGCGGCCTCCCCTCGCGTGTAGCCTCCTCTATCACTGCACCTCGTGCTCACATGTGCCTATAATGGATTTTGGTTTCCCATATATTATACTAAACTGAGCATAAATTGATTGTTTGACGACCTAAATGATTTTAAATGAAAATGTTGTCAACTGCAAAGTTTCATAACTTTTCGAGATCTACAACTTTCATTTTCGTTGTTTCTCCATCCGAGGTCATTTAGGACCTGTCGGCTAGTGGGCGGCTGAAAGGCCTATTTGTCCGATATGGCCCACAAGATGATTTCAAATCAAAAAGTCATCAACTACGAAGTTTCATAAATTTTAGGGATCTACAACTTTTATTTCGGTAGTTTCTCCATCCGAGGTCATTTAGGACCTGTCAGACACCGACCGGCCTATTTGCCCGATATGGCCCACAAGACGATTTCAAATAAAAAAGTTAACTACGAAGTCGCGGCACTTTTCGTGCAAAAGTCATGCGATTTGCGGCTGCTAGGATTCAAACGCGCGGCCTCCCCTCGCGTGTAGCCTCCTCTATCACTGCACCTCATGCTCACATGTGCCTATAATGGATTTTGGATCCCCAAATATTATACTAAACCGAGCATAAATTGATTGTTTGACGCCCTAAACAATTTCCAATGAAAATGTTGTCAACTGCAAAGTTTCATAACTTTTCGAGATGTACAACTTTCATTTTGGTAGTTTCTCCATCCGTGGTCATTTAGGACCTGTCGGCCAGTGGGTGGCCGACAGGCCTATTTGCCCGATATGGCCCACAAGATGATTTCAAATCAAAAAGTCATCAACTACGAAGTTTTATAAATTTTAGGGATTTAACAACTTTCATTTTGGTAGTTTCTCTGTCCGTAGGACCTGTCAGACACCGACCGGCCTATTTGCCCGATATGCCCCATAAGACGATTTCAAATCAAAAAGTTATCATCAACGAAGTCGCGGCACTTTTCGCGCAAAAATCATGCGCTTTGCCGCTGTGAGGATATGAACTCGCGGCCTCCCCTTGTGTGGCCCGATATGGCCCATAAGATGATTTCAAATCAAAAAGTTGTCAACTATGAAGTTTCATAAATTTTTGGGATCTACAACTTTCATTTTGTTAGTTTCTCCGTTCGAGGTCATTTAGTAGTTTCTCCATCCGAGGTCATTTAGGACCTGTCGGCCAGTGGGCGGCCGACAGGCCTATTTGTCCGATATGGCCCACAAGATGATTTCAAATCAAAAAGTCGTCAACAACGAAATTTCACAAATTTTAGAGATCTACAACTTTCATTTTAGTAGTTTCTCTGTCCCTAGGACCTGTCAGACACCGACCGGCCTATTTGCCCGATATGCCCCACAAGACGATTTCAAATCAAAAAGTTATCAACTACGAAGTCGCGGCACTTTTCGCGCGAATATCATGCGCTTTGCCGCTGTGAGGATATGAACTCGTGGCCTCCCATTGTGTGTAGCCTCCTCTATCACTGCACCTCATGCTCACATGTGCCTATAATGGATTTTAGTTTCCCACATATTATACTAAACTGAGCATAAATTGATTGTTTGACTCGATAAACGATTTCAAATGAAAATGTTGTCAACTGCAAAGTTTCATAACTTTTCGAGATCTACAACTTTCATTTTGGTAGTTTCTCCATCCGAGGTCATTTAGGACCTGTAGGCCAGTGGGCGGCCGATAGGCCTATATGCCCGATATGGCCCACAAGATGATTTCAAATCAAAAAGTCGTCAACTACGAAGTTTCATAAATTTTAGGGATCTACAACTTTCATTTTGGTAGTTTCTCCGTCTGAGGTCATTTAGGACCTATCGGACACTGACCAGCCTATTTGCCCGATATGGCCCACAAGATGATTTCAAATCAAAAAGTTGTCAACTACGAAGTCGCGGCACTTTTCGCGCGAAAATCATGCGCTTTGCGGCTACGAGGATTCGAACCCGTGGCCTCCCCTCGCGTGTAGCCTCCTCTACCACTGCACCTCATGCTCACATGTGTCTATAATGGATTTTGGTTCCCGACATATTATACTAAACTGAGCATAAATTGATTGTTTGATGCCCTAAACGATTTCAAATGAAAATGTGGTCAACTGCAAAGTTTCATAACTTTTCGAGATCTACAACTTTCATTTTGGTAGTTTCTCCATCCGAGGTCATTTAGGACCTATCGGCCAGTAGGCGGCCGACAGGCCTATTTGCCCAATATGGCCCACAAGATGATTTCAAATCAAAGAGTCATCAACTACGAAGTTTCATAAATTTTAGGGATCTACAACTTTCATTTTGGTAGTTTCTCTGTTCGAGGTCATTTAGGACCTGTCATACACCGACCAGCCTATTTGCCCGATGTGGCCCACAAGACGATTTCAAATCAAAACGTTGTCAACTACGAAATCGTGGCACTTTTCGCGCGAAAATCATGCGCTTAGCGGCTGCGAGGATTCGAACCCACAGCCTCCCCTCACGTGTAGCCTCCTCTATCACTGCACCTCGTGCTCACATGTGCCTATAATGGATTTCGGTTCCCCACATATTATACCAAACTCAGCATAAATTGATTGTTTGACGCCCTAAATGATTTCAAATGAAAATATTGTCAACTGAAATGTTTCATAACTTTTCGAGATCTATAACTTTTATTTTGGTAGTTTCTCCATCCGAGGTCATTTAGGACCTGTCGGCCAGTGGGCGGCCGACAGGCCCATTTGCCCGATATGGCCCACAAGATGATTTCAAATCAAAAAGTCATCAACTATGAAGTTTCATATATTTTAGGGATCTACAACTTTCATTTTGGTAGTTTCTCTATCTGAGGTCATTTAGGACCTGTCAGAAACCGACCGGCCTATTTGCCCGATATGGTCCACAAGACGATTTCAAATCAAAAAGTTGTCAACTACGAAGTCGTGACACTTTTCGCGCGAAAATCATACACTTTGTGGCTGCGAGGATTCGAACCCGCGGCCTCCCCTCGCGTGTAGTCTCCTCTATCACTACACCTCGTGCTCACATGTGCCTATAATGGATTTTGGTTCCCCATATATTACACTAAACTGAGCATAAATTGATTGTTTGACGCCCTAAAAGATTTTAAATGAAAATGTTGTCAACTGCAAAGTTTCATAACTTTTCGAGATCTACAACTTTCATTTTGGTTGTTTCTCTATCCGAGGTCATTTAGGACCTGTCGGCCAATGGGCGGCCGACAGGCCTATTTGTCCAATATGGCCCACAAGATGATTTCAAATCAAAAAGTCGTCAACTACGAAGTTTGATAAATTTTAGGGATCTACAACTTTCATTTTGGTAGTTTCTCCATCCGAGGTGATTTAGGACCTGTCGGACACTGACCGGCCTATTTGCCCGATATGCCCCACAAGACGATTTGAAATCAAAAAGTTGTCAACTACGAAGTCGCGACACTTTTCGCGCGAAAATCATGCGCTTTGCGGCTGCTAGGATTCAAACCCGTGGCCTCCCCTCGTGTGTAGCCTCCTCTATCACTGCACCTCGTGCTCATATGTGCCTATAATGGATTTTGGTTCCCCACATATTATACTAAACTGAGCATAAATTGATTGTTTGACGCCCTAAACAATTTCAAATGAAAATGTTGTCAACTGCAAAGTTTCATAACTTTTCGAGATCTACAACTTCCATTTTGGTAGTTTCTCCATCTGAGGTCATTTAGGACCTATCAGCTAGTGGACGGCCGATAGGCCTATATGCCCGATATGGCCTGCAACATGATTTCAAATCAAAAAGTCGTCAACTACGAAGTTTCATAAATTTTAGAGATCTACAACTTTCATTTTGGTAGCTTCTTTGTCCGAGGTCATTTAGGACCTGTCGGACACCGACCGGCCTATTTGGTCGATATGGCCATCAAGACGATTTCAAATCAAAACATTGTCAACTACGAAGTCGCGGCACTTTCCGCGCGAAAATTATGTGCTTTGCTGCTGTGAGGATTCGAAAATGCTGCCTCCCCTCGCGTGTAGCCTCCTTTATCACTGCACCTCGTGCTCACATGTGCCTATAATGGATTTTGGTTCCCCACATATTATACTAAACTGAGCATAAATTGATTTATTTGACGCCCTAAACAATTTCAAATGAAAATGTTGTCAACTGCAAAGTTTCATAACTTTTCGAGATCTACAACTTCCATTTTGGTAGTTTCTCCATCTTAGGTCATTTAGGACCTGTCAGCCAGTGGGCGGCCGATAGGCCTATGTGCCCGATATGGCCCACAAGATGATTTCAAATCAAAAAGTTGTCAACTATGACGTTTCATAAATTTTTGGGATCTACAACTTTCATTTTGTTAGTTTCTCCGTTCGAGGTCATTTAGGACCTGTCGAACACCGACCAGCCTATTTGCCCGATATGGCCCACAAGACGATTTCAAATCAAAAAGTTGTCAACTACGAAGTCGTGGCACTTTTCGCGCGAAAATCATGCGCTTTGCGGCTGCGAGGATTCGAACCCGTGGCCTCCCCTCACGTGGAGCCTCCTCTATCACTGCACCTCGTGCTCACATGTGCCTATAATAGATTTTGGTTTCCCATATATTATAATAAACTGAGCATAAATTGATTGTTTGATGACCTAAATGATTTTAAATGAAAATGTTGTCAACTGCAAAGTTTCATAACTTTTCGAGATCTACAACTTTCATTTTGGTTGTTTCTCCATCCGAGGTCATTTAGCACCTGTCGGCCAGTGGGCGGCCGACAGGCCTATTTGTCCGATATGGCCCACAAGATGATTTCAAATCAAAAAGTCATCAACTACGAAGTTTCATAAATTTTAGGGATCTACAACTTTTATTTTGGTAGTTTCTCCATCCGAGGTCATTTAGGACCTGTCAGACACCGACCGGCCTATTTGCCCGATATGGCCCACAACACGATTTCAAATAAAAAAGTTAACTACGAAGTCGCGGCACTTTTCGTGCAAAAGTCATGCGATTTGCGGCTGCTAGGATTCAAACGCGCGGCCTCCCCTCGCGTGTAGCCTCCTCTATCACTGCACCTCGTGCTCACATGTGCCTATAATGGATTTTGGATCCCCAAATATTATACTAAACTAAGCATAAATTGATTGTTTGACGCCCTAAACAATTTCAAATGAAAATGTTGTCAACTACAAAGTTTCATAACTTTTCGAGATCTACAACTTTCATTTTGATTGTTTCTCCATCTGAGGTCATTTAGGACCAGTCGGCCATTGGGCGGCCGACAGGCCTATTTGTCCGATATGGCCCACAAGATGATTTCAAATCAAAAAGTCATCAACTACGAAGTTTCATAAATTTTAGGGATCTACAACTTTTATTTTGGTAGTTTCTCCATCCGAGGTCATTTAGGACCTGTCAGACACCGACCGGCCTATTTGCCCGATATGGCCCACAACACGATTTCAAATAAAAAAGTTAACTACGAAGTCGCGGCACTTTTCGTGCAAAAGTCATGCGATTTGCGGCTGCTAGGATTCAAACGCGCGGCCTCCCTCGCGTGTAGCCTCCTCTATCACTGCACCTCATGCTCACAAGTGCCTATAATGGATTTTGGATCCCCCAATATTATACTAAACTGAGCATAAATTGATTGTTTGACGCCCTAAACAATTTCAAATGAAAATGTTATCGACTGCAAAGTTTCATAACTTTTCGAGATGTACAACTTTCATTTTGGTAGTTTCTCCATCCATGGTCATTTAGGACCTGTCGGCCAGTGGGTGGCCGACAGGCCTATTTGCCCGATATGGCCCACAAGATGATTTCAAATCAAAAAGTCATCAACTATGAAGTTTCATAAATTTTAGGGATTTAACAACTTTCATTTTGGTAGTTTCTCTATCCGTAGGACCTGTCAGACACCGACCGGCCTATTTGCCCGATATGCCCCACAAGACGATTTCAAATCAAAAAGTTATCAACAACGAAGTCACGGCACTTTTCGCGCAAAAATCATGCGCTTTGCCGCTGCGAGGATTCGAACTCGCGGCCTCCCCTCGTGTGTAGCCTCCTCTATCACTGCACCTCGTGCTGACATGTGCCTATAATGGATTTTGGTTCCCCATATATTATACTAAACTGAGCATAAATTGATTGTTTGACGACCTAAATGATTTCAAATGAAAATGTTGTCAACTGCAAAGTTTCATAACTTTTCGAGATCTACAATTTTAATTTTAGTAGTTTCTCCATCCGAGGTCATTTAGGACCTGTCGGCCAGTGGGCGGCCGACAGGCCTATTTGTCCGATATGGCCATAAGATGATTTCAAATCAAAAAGTCATCAACTACAAAATTTCATAAATTTTAGGGATCTACAACTTTCATTTTAGTAGTTTCTCTGTCCCTAGGACCTGTCAGACACCGACCGGCCTATTTGCCCGATATGCCCCACAAGACGATTTCAAATCAAAAAGTTATCAACTACGAAGTCGCGGCACTTTTCGCGCGAATATCATGCGCTTTGCCGCTGCGAGGATATGAACTCGCGGCCTCCCCTCGTGTGTAGCCTCCTCTATCACTGCACCTCATGCTCACATGTGCCTATAATGGATTTTGGTTTCCCACATATTATACTAAACTGAGCATAAATTGATTGTTTGACTCGATAAACGATTTCAAATGAAAATGTTGTCAACTGCAAAGTTTCATAACTTTTCGAGATCTACAACTTTCATTTTGGTAGTTTCTCCATCCGAGGTCATTTAGGACCTGTCGGCCAGTGGGCGGCCGATAGGCCTATATGCCCGATATGGCCCACAAGATGATTTCAAATCAAAAAGTCGTCAACTACGAAGTTTCATAAATTTTAGGGATCTACAACTTACATTTTGGTAGTTTCTCCGTCTGAGGTCATTTAGGACCTGTCGGACACCGACCAGCCTATTTGCCCGATATGGCCCACAAGACGATTTCAAATCAAAAAGTTGTCAACTACGAAGTCGCGGGACTTTTCGCGCGAAAATCATGCGCTTTGCGGCTACGAGGATTCGAACCCGCGGCCTCCCCTCGCGTGTAGCCTCCTCTATCACTGCACCTCGTGCTCACATGTGCCTATAATGGATTTTGGTTTCCCATATATTATACTAAACTGAGCATAAATTGATTGTTTGACGACCTAAATGATTTTAAATGAAAATGTTGTCAACTGCAAAGTTTCATAACTCTTCGAGATCTACAACTTTCATTTTGGTTGTTTCTCCATCCGAGGTCATTTAGGACCAGTCGGCCAGTGGGCGGCCCACAGGCCTATTTGTCCGATGTGGCCCACAAGATGATTTCAAATCAAAAAGTCGTCAACTATGAAGTTTCATAAATTTTAGGGATCTACAACTTTTATTTTGATAGTTTCTCCGTCCGAGGTCATTTAGGACCTGTCGGACACCGACCGGCCTATTTGCCCGATATGGCCCACAAGACGATTTCAAATAAAAAAGTCAACTACAAAGTCGCGGCACTTTTCGCGCAAAAATCATGCGCTTTGCGGCTGCTAGGATTCAAACCCGCGGCCTCCCCTCTCGTGTAGCCTCCTCTATCACTGCACCTCGTGCTCACATGTGCCTATAATGGATTTTGGTTCCCCACATATTATACTAAACTGAGCATAAATTGATTGTTTGACGCCCTAAACAATTTCAAATGAAAATGTTGTCAACTGCAAAGTTTCATAACTTTTCGAGATGTACAACTTTCATTTTGGTAGTTTCTCCATCCGTGGTTATTTAGGACCTGTCGGCCAGTGGGTGGCCGACAGGCCTATTTGCCCGATATGGCCCACAAGATGATTTCAAATCAAAAGTCATCAACTACGAAGTTTCATAAATTTTAGGGATTTAACAACTTTCATTTTGGTAGTTTCTCTGTCCGTAGGACCCGTCAGACACCGACCGGCCTATTTGCCCGATATGCCCCACAAGACGATTTCAAATCAAAAAGTTATCAACAACGAAGTCGCGGCACTTTTCGTGCAAAAATCATGCGCTTTGCCGCTACGAGGATTCGAACTCGCGGCCTCCCCTCGTGTGTAGCCTCCTCTATCACTGCACCTCGTGCTGACATGTGCCTATAATGGATTTTGGCTCCCCATATATTATACTAAACTAAGCATAAATTAATTGTTTGACGCCCTAAATGATTTCAAATGAAAATGTTGTCAACTGCAAAGTTTCATAACTTTTTGAGATCTACAATTTTAATTTTAGTAGTTTCTCCATCCGAGGTCATTTAGGACGTGTCGGCCAGTGGGCGGCCGACAGGCCTATTTGTCCGATATGGCCACAAGATGATTTCAAATCAAAAAGTCGTCAACTATAAAATTTCATAAATTTTAGGGATCTACAACTTTCATTTTAGTAGTTTCTCTGTCCCTAGGACCTGTCAGACACCGACCGGCCTATTTGCCCGATATGCCCCACAAGACGATTTCAAATCAAAAAGTTATCAGCTACGAAGTCGCGACACTTTTTGCGCGAATATCATGCGCTTTGCCGCTGCGAGGATATGAACTCGCGGCCTCCCCTCGTGTGTAGCCTCCTCTATCACTGCACCTCATGCTCACATGTGCCTATAATGGATTTTGGTTTCCCACATATTATACTAAACTGTGCATAAATTGATTGTTTGACTCGATAAACGATTTCAAATGAAAATGTTGTCAACTGCAAAGTTTCTTAACTTTTCGAGATCTACAACTTTCATTTTGGTAGTTTCTCCATCCGAGGTCATTTAGGACCTGTCGGCCAGTGGGCGACCGATAGGCCTATATGCCCGATATGGCCCACAAGATGATTTCAAATCAAAAAGTCGTCAACTACGAAGTTTCATAAATTTTAGGGATCTACAACTTACATTTTGGTAGTTTCTCCGTCTGAGGTCATTTAGGACCTGTCGGACGCCAACCAGCCTATTTGCCCGATATGGCCCACAAGACGATTTCAAATCAAAAAGTTGTCAACTACGAAGTCGCGGCACTTTTCGCGCGAAAATCATGCGCTTTGCGGCTACGAGGATTCGAACCCGCGGCCTCCCCTCGCGTGTAGCCTCCTCTATCACTGCACCTCGTGCTCACATGTGCCTATAATGGATTTTGGTTTCCCATATATTATACTAAACTGAGCATAAATTGATTGTTTGACGACCTAAATGATTTTAAATGAAAATGTTGTCAACTGCAAAGTTTCATAACTCTTCGAGATCTACAACTTTCATTTTGGTTGTTTCTCCATCCGAGGTCATTTAGGACCAGTCGGCCAGTGGGCGGCCCACAGGCCTATTTGTCCGATGTGGCCCACAAGATGATTTCAAATCAAAAAGTCGTCAACTATGAAGTTTCATAAATTTTACGGATCTACAACTTTTATTTTGATAGTTTCTCCGTCCGAGGTCATTTAGGACCTGTCGGACACCGACCGGCCTATTTGCCCGATATGGCCCACAAGACGATTTCAAATAAAAAAGTTAACTACAAAGTCGTGGCACTTTTCGCGCAAAAATCATGCGCTTTGCGGCTGCTAGGATTCAAACCCGCGGCCTCCCCTCTCGTGTAGCCTCCTCTATCACTGCACCTCGTGCTCACATGTGCCTATAATGGATTTTGGTTCCCCACATATTATACTAAACTGAGCATAAATTGATTGTTTGACGCCCTAAACAATTTCAAATGAAAATGTTGTCAACTGCAAAGTTTCATAACTTTTCGAGATGTACAACTTTCATTTTGATAGTTTCTCCATCCGTGGTTATTTAGGACCTGTCGGGGCAGTGGGTGGCCGACAGGCCTATTTGCCCGATATGGCCCACAAGATGATTTCAAATCAAAAGTCATCAACTACAAAGTTTCATAAATTTTAGGGATTTAACAACTTTCATTTTGGTAGTTTCTCTGTCCGTAGGACCCGTCAGACACCGACCGGCCTATTTGCCCGATATGCCCCACAAGACGATTTCAAATCAAAAAGTTATCAACAACGAAGTCGCGGCACTTTTCGTGCAAAAATCATGCGCTTTGCCGATGCGAGGATTCGAACTCGCGGCCTCCCCTCGTGTGTAGCCTCCTCTATCACTGCACCTCGTTCTGACATGTGCCTATAATGGATTTTGGTTCCCCATATATTATACTAAACTAAGCATAAATTGATTGTTTGACACCCTAAATGATTTCAAATGAAAATGTTGTCAACTGCAAAGTTTCATAACTTTTTGAGATCTACAATTTTAATTTTATTAGTTTCTCCATCCGAAGTCATTTTGGACCTGTCGGCCAGTGGGCGGCCAACAGGCCTATTTGTCCGATATGGCCACAAGATGATTTCAAATCAAAAAGTCGTCAACTACGAAATTTCATAAATTTTAGGGATCTACAACTTTCATTTTAGTAGTTTCTCTGTCCCTAGGACCTGTCAGACACCGACCGGCCTATTTGCCCGATATGCCCCACAAGACGATTTCAAATCAAAAAGTTATCAACTACGAAGTCGCGGCACTTTTCGCGCGAATATCATGCGCTTTGCCGCTGCGAGGATATGAACTCGCGGCCTCCCCTCGTGTGTAGCCTCCTCTATCACTGCACCTCATGCTCACATGTGCCTATAATGGATTTTGGATCCCCAAATATTATACTAAACTGAGCATAAATTGATTGTTTGACGCCCTAAACAATTTCAAATGAAAATGTTGTCAACTGCAAAGTTTCATAACTTTTCGAGATCTACAACTTTCATTTTGATTGTTTCTCCATCTGAGGTCATTTAGGACCTGTCGGCCAGTGGGCGGCCGACAGGCCTATTTGTCCGATATGGCCCACAAGATGATTTCAAATCAAAAAGTCATCAACTACGAAGTTTCATAAATTTTAGGGATCTACAACTTTTATTTTGGTAGTTTCTCCATCCGAGGTCATTTAGGACCTGTCAGACACCGACCGACCTATTTGCCCGATATGGCCCACAAGACGATTTCAAATCAAAAAGTTGTCAACTACGAAGTCGCGGCACTTTTCGCGCGAAAATCATGCGCTTTGCGGCTAGGAGGATTCGAACCCGCGGCCTCCCCTCGCGTGTAGCCTCCTCTATCACTGCACCTCGTGCTCACATGTGCCTATAATGGATTTTGTTTTCCCATATATTATACTAAACTGAGCATAAATTGATTGTTTGACGACCTAAATGATTTTAAATGAAAATGTTGTCAACTGCAAAGTTTCATAACTCTTCGAGATCTACAACTTTCATTTTGGTTGTTTCTCCATCCGAGGTCATTTAGGACCTATCGGCCAGTGGGCGGCCCACAGGCCTATTTGTCCGATGTGGCCCACAAGATGATTTCAAATCAAAAAGTCGTCAACTATGAAGTTTCATAAATTTTAGGGATCTACAACTTTTATTTTGATAGTTTCTCCGTCCGAGGTCATTTAGGACCTGTCGGACACCGACCGGCCTATTTGCCCGATATGGCCCACAAGACGATTTCAAATAAAAAAGTTAACTACAAAGTCGCGGCACTTTTCGCGCAAAAATCATGCGCTTTGCGGCTGCTAGGATTCAAACCCGCGGCCTCCCCTCTCGTGTAGCCTCCTCTATCACTGCACCTAGTGCTCACATGTGCCTATAATGGATTTTGGTTCCCCACATATTATACTAAACTGAGCATAAATTGATTGTTTAACGCCCTAAACAATTTCAAATGAAAATGTTGTCAACTGCAAAGTTTCATAACTTTTCGAGATGTACAACTTTCATTTTGGTAGTTTCTCCATCCGTGGTTATTTAGGACCTGTCGGCCAGTGGGTGGCCGACAGGCCTATTTGCCCGATATGGCCCACAAGATGATTTCAAATCAAAAGTCATCAACTACGAAGTTTCATAAATTTTAGGGATTTAACAACTTTCATTTTGGTAGTTTCTCTGTCCGTAGGACCCGTCAGACACCGACCGGCCTATTTGCCCGATATGCCCCACAAGACGATTTCAAATCATAAAGTTATCAACAATGAAGTCGCGGCACTTTTCGTGCAAAAATCATGCGCTTTGCCGATGCGAGGATTCGAACTCGCGGCCTCCCCTCGTGTGTAGCCTCCTCTATCACTGCACCTCGTGCTGACATGTGCCTATAATGGATTTTGGTTCCCCATATATTATACTAAACTAAGCATAAATTGATTGTTTGACGCCCTAAATGATTTCAAATGAAAATGTTGTCAACTGCAAAGTTTCATAACTTTTCGAGATCTACAATTTTAATTTTAGTAGTTTCTCCATCCGAGGTCATTTAGGACCTGTCGGCCAGTGGGCGGCCAACAGGCCTATTTGTCCGATATGGCCACAAGATGATTTCAAATCAAAAAGTCGTCAACTACGAAATTTCATAAATTTTAGGGATCTACAACTTTCATTTTAGTAGTTTCTCTGTCCCTAGGACCTGTCAGACACCGACCGGCCTATTTGCCGATATGCCCCACAAGACGAATTCAAATCAAAAAGTTATCAACTACGAAGTCGTGGCACTTTTCGCGCGAATATCATGCGCTTTGCCGCTGCGAGGATATGAACTCGCGGCCTCCCCTCGTGTGTAGCCTCCTCTATCACTGCACCTCATGCTCACATGTGCCTATAATGGATTTTGGATCCCCAAATATTATACTAAACTGAGCATAAATTGATTGTTTGATGCCCTAAACAATTTCAAATGAAAATGTTGTCAACTGCAAAGTTTCATAACTTTTCGAGATCTACAACTTTCATTTTGATTGTTTCTCCATCTGAGGTCATTTAGGACCTGTCAGCCAGTGGGCGGATGACAGGCCTATTTGTCCGATATGGCCCACAAGATGATTTCAAATCAAAAAGTCATCAACTACGAAGTTTCATAAATTTTAGGGATCTACAACTTTTATTTTGGTAGTTTCTCCATCCGAGGTCATTTAGGACCTGTCAGACACCGACCGACCTATTTGCCCGATATGGCCCACAACACGATTTCAAATAAAAAAGTTAACTACGAAGTCGCGGCACTTTTCGTGCAAAAGTCATGCGATTTGCGGCTGCTAGGATTCAAACGCGCGGCCTCCCTCGCGTGTAGCCTCCTCTATCACTGCACCTCATGCTCACAAGTGCCTATAATGGATTTTGGATCCCCCAATATTATACTAAACTGAGCATGAATTGATTGTTTGACGCCCTAAACAATTTCAAATGAAAATGTTGTCAACTGCAAAGTTTCATAACTTTTCGAGATGTACAACTTTCATTTTGGTAGTTTCTCCATCCATGGTCCTTTAGGACCTGTCGGCCAGTGGGTGGCCGACAGGCCTATTTGCCCGATATGGCCCACAAGATGATTTCAAATCAAAAAGTCATCAACTACGAAGTTTCATAAATTTTAGGGATTTAACAACTTTCATTTTGGTAGTTTCTCTATCCGTAGGACCTGTCAGACACCGACCGGCCTATTTGCCCGATATGCCCCACAAGACGATTTCAAATCAAAAAGTTATCAACAACGAAGTCACGGCACTTTTCGCGCAAAAATCATGCGCTTTGCCGCTGCGAGGATTCGAACTCGCGGCCTCCCCTTGTGTGTAGCCTCCTCTATCACTGCACCTCCTGCTGACATGTGCCTATAATGGATTTTGGTTCCCCATATATTATACTAAACTGAGCATAAATTGATTGTTTGACGACCTAAATGATTTCAAATGAAAATGTTGTCAACTGCAAAGTTTCATAACTTTTCGAGATCTACAATTTTAATTTTAGTAGTTTCTCCATCCGAGGTCATTTAGGACCTGTCGGCCAGTGGGCGGCCGACAGGCCTATTTGTCCGATATGGCCACAAGATGATTTCAAATAAAAAAGTCGTCAACTACAAAATTTCATAAATTTTAGGGATCTACAACTTTCATTTTAGTAGTTTCTCTGTCCCTAGGACCTGTCAGACACTGACCGGCCTATTTGCCCGATATGCCCCACAAGACGATTTCAAATCAAAAAGTTATCAACTACGAAGTCGCGGCACTTTTCGCGCGAATATCATGCGCTTTGCCGCTGCGAGGATATGAACTCGCGGCCTCCCCTCGTGTGTAGCCTCCTCTATCACTGCACCTCATGCTCACATGTGCCTATAATGGATTTTGGTTTCCCACATATTATACTAAACTGAGCATAAATTGATTGTTTGACTCGATAAACGATTTCAAATGAAAATGTTGTCAACTGTAAAGTTTCATAACTTTTCGAGATCTACAACTTTCATTTTGGTAGTTTCTCCATCCGAGGTCATTTAGGACCTGTCGGCCAGTGGGCGGCCGATAGGCCTATATGCCCGATATGGCCCACAAGATGATTTCAAATCAAAAAGTCGTCAACTACGAAGTTTCATAAATTTTAGGGATCTACAACTTACATTTTGGTAGTTTCTCCGTCTGAGGTCATTTAGGACCTGTCGGACACCGACCAGCCTATTTGCCGGATATGGCCCACAAGACGATTTCAAATCAAAAAGTTGTCAACTACGAAGTCGCGGCACTTTTCGCGCGAAAATCATGCGCTTTGCGGCTACGAGGATTCGAACCCGCGGCCTCCCCTCGCGTGTAGCCTCCTCTATCACTGCACCTCGTGCTCACATGTGCCTATAATGGATTTTGGTTTCCCATATATTATACTAAACTGAGCATAAATTGATTGTTTGATGACCTAAATGATTTTAAATGAAAATGTTGTCAACTGCAAAGTTTCATAACTCTTCGAGATCTACAACTTTCATTTTGGTTGTTTCTCCATCCGATGTCATTTAGGACTAGTCGGCCAGTGGGCGGCCCACAGGCCTATTTGTCCGATGTGGCCCACAAGATGATTTCAAATCAAAAAGTCGTCAACTATGAAGTTTCATAAATTTTAGGGATCTACAACTTTTATTTTGATAGTTTCTCCGTCCGAGGTCATTTAGGACCTGTCGGACACCGACCGGCCTATTTGCCCGATATGGCCCACAAGACGATTTCAAATAAAAAAGTTAACTACAAAGTCGCGGCACTTTTCGTGCAAAAATCATGTGCTTTGCGGCTGCTAGGATTCAAACCCGCGGCCTCCCCTCTCGTGTAGCCTCCTCTATCACTGCACCTCGTGCTCACATGTGCCTATAATGGATTTTGGTTCCCCACATATTATACTAAACTGAGCATAAATTGATTGTTTGACTCCCTAAACAATTTCAAATGAAAATGTTGTCAACTGCAAAGTTTCATAACTTTTCGAGATGTACAACTTTCATTTTGGTAGTTTCTCCATCCGTGGTTATTTAGGACCTGTCGGCCAGTGGGTGGCCGATAGGCCTATTTGCCCGATATGGCCCACAAGATGATTTCAAATCAAAAGTCATCAACTACGAAGTTTCATAAATTTTAGGGATTTAACAACTTTCATTTTGGTAGTTTCTCTGTCCGTAGGACCCGTCAGACACCGACCGGCCTATTTGCCCGATATGCCCCACAAGACGATTTCAAATCAAAAAGTTATCAACAACGAAGTCGCGGCACTTTTCGTGCAAAAATCATGCGCTTTGCCGCTGCGAGGATTCAAACTCGCGGCCTCCCCTCATGTGTAGCCTCCTCTATCACTGCACCTCGTGCTGACATGTGCCTATAATGGATTTTGGTTCCCCATATATTATAATAAACTAAGCATAAATTAATTGTTTGACGCCCTAAATGATTTCAAATGAAAATGTTGTCAACTGCAATGTTTCATAACTTTTCAAGATCTACAATTTTAATTTTAGTAGTTTCTCCATCCGAGGTCATTTAGGACCTGTCGGCCAGTGGGCGGCCGACAGGCCTATTTGTCCGATATGGCCACAAGATGATTTCAAATCAAAAAGTCATCAACTACAAAATTTCATAAATTTTAGGGATCTACAACTTTCATTTTAGTAGTTTCTCTGTCCCTAGGACCTGTCAGACACCGACCGGCCTATTTGCCCGATATGCCCCACAAGACGATTTCAAATCAAAAAGTTATCAACTACGAAGTCGCGGCACTTTTCGCGCGAATATCATGCGCTTTGCCGCTGCGAGGATATGAACTCGTGGCCTCCCCTCGTGTGTAGCCTCCTCTATCACTGCACCTCATGCTCACATGTGCCTATAATGGATTTTGATTTCCCACATATTATACTAAACTGAGCATAAATTGATTGTTTGACTCGATAAACGATTTCAAATGAAAATGTTGTCAACTGCAAAGTATCGTAACTTTTCGAGATCTACAACTTTCATTTTGGTAGTTTCTCCATCCGAGGTCATTTAGGACCTGTCGGCCAGTGGGCGGCCGATAGGCCTATATGCCCGATATGGCCCACAAGATGATTTCAAATCAAAAGGTCGTCAACTACGAAGTTTCATAAATTTTAGGGATCTACAACTTACATTTTGGTAGTTTCTCCGTCTGAGGTCATTTAGGACCTGTCGGACACCGACCAGCCTATTTGCCCGATATGGCCCACAAGACGATTTCAAATCAAAAAGTTGTCAACTACGAAGTCGCGGCACTTTTCGCGCGAAAATCATGCGCTTTGCGGCTACGAGGATTCGAACCCACGGCCTCCCCTCGCGTGTAGCCTCCTCTATCACTGCACCTCGTGCTCACATGTGCCTATAATGGATTTTGGTTTCCCATATATTATACTAAACTGAGCATAAATTGATTGTTTGATGACCTAAATGATTTTAAATGAAAATGTTGTCAACTGCAAAGTTTCATAACTCTTCGAGATCTACAACTTTTACTTTGGTTGTTTCTCCATCCGAGGTCATTTAGGACCTGTCGGCCAGTGGGCGGCCCACAGGCCTATTTGTCCGATGTGGCCCACAAGATGATTTCAAATCAAAAAGTCGTCAACTATGTAGTTTCATAAATTTTAGGGATCTACAACTTTTATTTTGATAGTTTCTCCATCCGAGGTCATTTAGGACCTGTCGGACACCGACCGGCCTATTTGCCCGATATGGCCCACAAGACGATTTCAAATAAAAAAGTTAACTACAAAGTCGCGGCACTTTTCGCGCAAAAATCATGCGCTTTGCGGCTGCTAGGATTCAAACCCGCGGCCTCCCCTCTCGTGTAGCCTCCTCTATCACTACACCTCGTGCTCACATGTGCCTATAATGGATTTTGGTTCCCCACATATTATACTAAACTGAGCATAAATTGATTGTTTGACTCGATAAACGATTTCAAATGAAAATGTTGTCAACTGCAAAGTATCGTAACTTTTCGAGATCTACAACTTTCATTTTGGTAGTTTCTCCATCCGAGGTCATTTAGGACCTGTCGGCCAGTGGGCGGCCGACAGGCCTATTTGTCCGATATGGCCACAAGATGATTTCAAATCAAAAAGTCATCAACTACAAAATTTCATAAATTTTAGGGATCTACAACTTTCATTTTAGTAGTTTCTCTGTCCCTAGGACCTGTCAGACACCGACCGGCCTATTTGCCCGATATGCCCCACAAGACGATTTCAAATCAAAAAGTTATCAACTACGAAGTCGCGGCACTTTTCGCGCGAATATCATGCGCTTTGCCGCTGCGAGGATATGAACTCGTGGCCTCCCCTCGTGTGTAGCCTCCTCTATCACTGCACCTCATGCTCACTTGTGCCTATAATGGATTTTGATTTCCCACATATTATACTAAACTGAGCATAAATTGATTGTTTGACTCGATAAACGATTTCAAATGAAAATGTTGTCAACTGCAAAGTATCGTAACTTTTCGAGATCTACAACTTTCATTTTGGTAGTTTCTCCATCCGAGGTCATTTAGGACCTGTCGGCCAGTGGGCGGCCGATAGGCCTATATGCCCGATATGGCCCACAAGATGATTTCAAATCAAAAAGTCGTCAACTACGAAGTTTCATAAATTTTAGGGATCTACAACTTACATTTTGGTAGTTTCTCCGTCTGAGGTCATTTAGGACCTGTCGGACACCGACCAGCCTATTTGCCCGATATGGCCCACAAGACGATTTCAAATCAAAAAGTTGTCAACTACGAAGTCGCGGCACTTTTCGCGCGAAAATCATGCGCTTTGCGGCTACGAGGATTCGAACCCACGGCCTCCCCTCGCGTGTAGCCTCCTCTATCACTGCACCTCGTGCTCACATGTGCCTATAATGGATTTTGGTTTCCCATATATTATACTAAACTGAGCATAAATTGATTGTTTGATGACCTAAATGATTTTAAATGAAAATGTTGTCAACTGCAAAGTTTCATAACTCTTCGAGATCTACAACTTTTACTTTGGTTGTTTCTCCATCCGAGGTCATTTAGGACCTGTCGGCCAGTGGGCGGCCCACAGGCCTATTTGTCCAATGTGGCCCACAAGATGATTTCAAATCAAAAAGTCGTCAACTATGTAGTTTCATAAATTTTAGGGATCTACAACTTTTATTTTGATAGTTTCTCCATCCGAGGTCATTTAGGACCTGTCGGACACCGACCGGCCTATTTGCCCGATATGGCCCACAAGACGATTTCAAATAAAAAAGTTAACTACAAAGTCGCGGCACTTTTCGCGCAAAAATCATGCGCTTTGCGGCTGCTAGGATTCAAACCCGCGGCCTCCCCTCTCGTGTAGCCTCCTCTATCACTACACCTCGTGCTCACATGTGCCTATAATGGATTTTGGTTCCCCACATATTATACTAAACTGAGCATAAATTGATTGTTTGACGCCCTAAACAATTTCAAATGAAAATGTTGTCAACTGCAAAGTTTCATAACTTTTCGAGATGTACAACTTTCATTTTGGTAGTTTCTCCATCCGTGGTTATTTAGGACCTGTCGGCCAGTGGGTGGCCGACAGGCCTATTTGCCCGATATGGCCCACAAGATGATTTCAAATCAAAAGTCATCAACTACGAAGTTTCATAAATTTTAGGGATTTAACAACTTTCATTTTGGTAGTTTCTCTGTCCGTAGGACCCGTCAGACACCGACCGGCCTATTTGCCCGATATGCCCCACAAGACGATTTCAAATCAAAAAGTTATCAACAACGAAGTCGCGGCACTTTTCGTGGAAAAATCATGCGCTTTGCCGATGCGAGGATTCGAACTCGCGGCCTCCCCTCGTGTGTAGCCTCCTCTATCACTGCACCTCGTGCTGACATGTGCCTATAATGGATTTTGGTTCCCCATATATTATACTAAACTAAGCATAAATTGATTGTTTGACGCCCTAAATGATTTCAAATGAAAATGTTGTCAACTGCAAAGTTTCATAACTTTTCGAGATCTACAATTTTAATTTTAGTAGTTTCTCCATCCGAGGTCATTTAGGACCTATCGGCCAGTGGGCGGCCAACAGGCCTATTTGTCCGATATGGCCACAAGATGATTTCAAATCAAAAAGTCATCAACTACGAAATTTCATAAATTTTAGGGATCTACAACTTTCATTTTAGTAGTTTCTCTGTCCCTAGGACCTGTCAGACACCGACTGGCCTATTTGCCCGATATGCCCCACAAGACGATTTCAAATCAAAAAGTTATCAACTACGAAGTCGCGGCACTTTTCGCGCGAATATCATGCGCTTTGCCGCTGCGAGGATATGAACTCGCGGCCTCCCCTCGTGTGTAGCCTCCTCTATCACTGCACCTCATACTCACATGTGCCTATAATGGATTTTGGTTTCCCACATATTATACTAAACTGAGCATAAATTGATTGTTTGACTCGATAAATGATTTCAAATGAAAATGTTGTCAACTGCAAAGTTTCGTAACTTTTTGAGATCTACAACTTTTATTTTGGTAGTTTCTCCATCCGAGGTCATTTAGGACCTGTCGGCCAGTGGGCGGCCGATAGGCCTATATGCCCGATATGGCCCACAAGATGATTTCAAATCAAAAACTCGTCAACTACGAAGTTTCATAAATTTTAGGGATCTACAACTTACATTTTGGTAGTTTCTCCGTCTGAGGTCATTTAGGACCTGTCGGACACCGACCAGCCTATTTGCCCGATATGGCCCACAAGACGATTTCAAATCAAAAAGTTGTCAACTACGAAGTCGCGGCACTTTTCGCGCGAAAATCATGCGCTTTGCGGCTACGAGGATTCGAACCCGCGGCCTCCCCTCGCGTGTAGCCTCCTCTATCACTGCACCTCGTGCTCACATGTGCCTATAATGGATTTTGGTTTCCCCTATATTATACTAAACTGAGCATAAATTGATTGTTTGACGACCTAAATGATTTTAAATGAAAATGTTGTCAACTGCAAAGTTTCATAACTCTTCGAGATCTACAACTTTCATTTTGGTTGTTTCTCCATCCGAGGTCATTTAGGACCTGTCGGCTAGTGGGCGGCCCACAGGCCTATTTGTCCGATATGGCCCACAAGATGATTTCAAATCAAAAAGTCGTCAACTACGAAGTTTCATAAATTTTAGGGATCTACAAATTTTATTTTGATAGTTTCTCCGTCCGAGGTCATTTAGGACCTGTCGGACACCGACCGGCCTATTTGCCCGATATGGCCCACAAGATGATTTCAAATAAAAAAGTTAACTACAAAGTCGCGGCACTTTTCGCGCAAAAATCATGCGCTTTGCCGATGCGAGGATTCAAACTCGCGGCCTCCCCTCGTGTGTAGCCTCCTCTATCACTGCACCTCGTGCTGACATGTGCCTATAATGGATTTTGGTTCCCCATATATTATACTAAACTAAGCATAAATTGATTGTTTGACACCCTAAATGATTTCAAATGAAAATGTTGTCAACTGCAAAGTTTCATAACTTTTCGAGATCTACAATTTTAATTTTAGTAGTTTCTCCATCCGAGGTCATTTAGGACCTATCGGCCAGTGGGCGGCCAACAGGCCTATTTGTCCGATATGGCCACAAGATGATTTCAAATCAAAAAGTCGTCAACTACGAAATTTCATAAATTTTAGGGATCTACAACTTTTATTTTAGTAGTTTCTCTGTCCCTAGGACCTGTCAGACACCGACCGGCCTATTTGCCCGATATGCCCCACAAGACGATTTCAAATCAAAAAGTTATCAACTATGAAGTCGCGGCACTTTTCACGCGAATATCATGCGCTTTGCCGCTGCGAGGATTCGAACTCGCGGCCTCCCCTCATGTGTAGCCTCCTCTATCACTGCACCTCATGCTCACATGTGCCTATAATGGATTTTGGTTCCCCACATATTATACTAAACTCAGCATAAATTGATTGTTTGACGCCCTAAATGATTTCAAATGAAAATGTTGTCAACTGAAAAGTTTCATAACTTTTCGAGATCTACAACTTTCATTTTGGTAGTTTCTCCATCCGAGGTCATTTAGGACCTGTCGGCCAGTGGGCGGCCGATAGGCCTATTTGCCCGATATGGCCCACAAGATGATTTCAAATCAAAAATTCATCAACTATGAAGTTTCATATATTTTAGGGATCTACAACTTTCATTTTGGTAGTTTCTCTGTCTGAGGTCATTTAGGACCTGTCAGAAACCGACCGGCCTATGTGCCCAATATGGTCCACAAGACGATTTCAAATCAAAAAGTTGTCAACTATGAAGTCGCGACACTTTTCGCGCGAAAATCATACACTTTGTGGCTGCGAGGATTCGAACCCGCGGCCTCCCCTTGCGTGTAGCCTCCTCTATCACTACACCTCGTGCTCACATGTGCCTATAATGGATTTTGGTTCCCCATATATTACACTAAACTGAGCATAAATTGATTGTTTGATGCCCTAAATGATTTTAAATGACAATGTTGTCAACTGCAAAGTTTCATAACTTTTCGAGATCTACAACTTTCATTTTGGTAGTTTCTCCATCCGAGGTCATTTAGGACATGTCGGCCAGTGGGCGGCCGACAGGCCTATTTGCCCGATATGGCCCACAAGATGATTTCAAATCAAAAAGTCGTCAATAACGAAGTTTCATAAATTTTAGGGATCTACAACTTTCATTTTGGTAGTTTCTCCTCCGAGGTCAT
Source organism: Saccharum hybrid cultivar R570 (assembly GCA_038087645.1). Lineage (NCBI taxonomy): Eukaryota > Viridiplantae > Streptophyta > Magnoliopsida > Poales > Poaceae > Saccharum > Saccharum hybrid cultivar. The sequence goes on along the minus strand of JAQSUU010000043.1, from coordinate 28,380,203 downwards.
TTAGGACCTGTCGGACACCGACCGGCCTATTTGCCCGATGTGGCCCACAAGACGAATTCAAATGAAAAAGTGATCAACTACGAGGTCGGGCACTTTACACGTGAAAATCATGCGCTTTGCGGCTGCGAGGATTCGAACCCGCGGCCTCCCCTCGCGTGTAGCCTCCTCTACCACTGCACCTCTTGCTCACATGTGCCTATAATGGATTTTGGTTTCCCATATATTATACTAAACTGAGCATAAATTGATTGTTTGACAACCTAAATGATTTTAAATGAAAATGTTGTCAACAGCAAAGTTTCATAACTCTTCGAGATCTACAACTTTCATTTTGGTTGTTTTTCCATCCGAGGTCATTTAGGACCTGTCGGCCAGTGGGCGGCCGACAGGCCTATTTGTCCGATATGGCCCACAAGATGATTTCAAATCAAAAAGTCGTCAACTACGAAGTTTCATAAATTTTAGGGATCTACAACTTTTATTTTGATAGTTGCTCCGTCCGAGGTCATTTAGGACCTGTCGGACACCGACCGGCCTATTTGCCCGATATGGCCCACAAGACGATTTCAAATAAAAAAGTTAACTACGAAGTCGCGGCACTTTTCGCGCAAAAATCATGCGCTTTGCGGCTGCTAGGATTCAAACCCACGGTCTCCCCTCGCGTGTAGCCTCCTCTATCACTGCACCTCGTGCTCACATGTGCCTATAATGGATTTTGGTTCCCCACATATTATACTAAACTGAGCATAAATTGATTGTTTGACGCCCTAAACAATTTCAAATGAAAATGTTGTCAACTGCAAAGTTTCATAACTTTTCAAGATCTACAACTTTCATTTTGGTAGTTTCTCCATCCGAGGTCATTTAGGACCTGTCGGCCAATGGGTGGCCGACAGGCCTATTTGCCCGATATGGCTCACAAGATGATTTCAAATCAAAATGTCGTCAACTACGAAGTTTCATAAATTTTAGGGATTTAACAACTTTCATTTTGGTAGTTTCTCTATCCGTAGGACCTATCAGACATCGACCGACCTATTTGCCCGATATGCCCGACAAGATTATTTCAAATAAAAAAGTTATCAACTACGAAGTCGCGGCACTTTTCACGCAAAAATCATGCGCTTTGCCGCTGCGAGGATTCAAACTCGCGGCCTCCCCTCATATGTAGCCTCCTCTATCACTGCACCTCGTGCTGACATGTGCCTATAATGGATTTTGGTTTCCCATATATTATACTAAACTGAGCATAAATTGATTGTTTGACGCCCTAAATGATTTCAAATGAAAATGTTGTCAACTGCAAAGTTTCATAACGTTTCGAGATCTACAACTTTAATTTTAGTAGTTTCTCCATCCGAGGTCATTTAGGACCTGTCGGCCAGTGGGCGACCGACAGGCCTATTTGTCCGATATGGCCCACAAGATGATTTCAAATCAAAAAGTCATCAACTATGAAATTTCATAAATTTTAGGGATCTACAACTTTCATTTTGGTAGTTTCTCTGTCCGTAGGACTTGTCAGACACCGACCGGCCTATTTGCCCGATATGCCCCACAAGACGATTTCAAATCAAAAAGTTATCAACTACGAAGTCGCGGCACTTTTTGCACGAATATCATGCGCTTTGCCGCTGCGAGGATTCGAACTCGCGGCCTCCCCTCATGTGTAGCCTCCTCTATCACTGCACCTCATGCTCACATGTGTCTATAATGGATTTTGGTTCCCGACATATTATACTAAACTGAGCATAAATTGATTGTTTGACGCCCTAAATGATTTCAAATGAAAATGTGGTCAACTGTAAAGTTTCATAACTTTTCGAGATCTACAACTTTCATTTTGGTAGTTTCTCCATCCGAGGTCATTTAGGACCTATCGGCCAGTGGGCGGCCGACAGGCCTATTTGCCCGATATGGCCCACAAGATGATTTCAAATCAAAGAGTCATCAACTACGAAGTTTCCTAAATTTTAGGGATCTACAACTTTCATTTTGGTAGTTTCTCTGTTCGAGGTCATTTAGGACCTGTCATACACCGACCGGCCTATTTGCCCGATGTGGCCCACAAGACGATTTCAAATCAAAACGTTGTCAACTACGAAATCATGGCACTTTTCGCGTGAAAATCATGCGCTTAACGGTTGCGAGGATTCGAACCCACAGCCTCCCCTCACATGTAGCCTCCTCTATCACTACACCTCGTGCTCACATGTGCCTATAGTGGATTTCGGTTCCCCACATATTATACTAAACTCAGCATAAATTGATTGTTTGACGCCATAATGATTTCAAATGAAAATGTTGTCATCTGAAAAGTTTCATAACTTTTCGAGATCTATAACTTTTATTCTGGTAGTATCTCCATCCGAGGTCATTTAGGACCTGTCGGCCAGTGGGCGGCCGACAGGCCCATTTGCCCGATATGGCCCACAAGATGATTTCAAATCAAAAGTCATCAACTATGAAGTTTCATATATTTTAGGGATCTACAACTTTCATTTTGGTAGTTTCTCTGTCTGAGGTCATTTAGGACCTGTCAGAAACCGACCGGCCTATTTGCCCGATATGGTCCACAAGACGATTTATAATCAAAAAGTTGTCAACTACGAAGTCGTGACACTTTTCACGCGAAAATCATACACTTTGTGGCCGGGAGGATTCGAACCCGCGGCCTCCCCTCGTGTGTAGTCTCCTCTATCACTACACCTCGTGCTCACATGTGCCTATAATGGATTTTGGTACCCCATATATTACACTAAACTGAGCATAAATTGATTGTTTGACACTCTAAATGATTTTAGATGAAAATGTTGTCAACTGCAAAGTTTCATAACTTTTCGAGATCTACAACTTTCATTTTGGTTGTTTCTCTATCCGAGGTCATTTAGGACCTGTCGGCCAATGGGCGGCCGACAGGCCTATTTGTCCGATATGGCCCACAAGATGAATTTAATTCAAAAAGTCGTCAACTACGAAGTTTGATAAATTTTAGGGATCTACAACTTTTATTTTGGTAGTTTCTCCATCCGAGGTGATTTAGGACCTATCGGACACCGACCGGCCTATTTGCCCGATATGCCCCACAAGACGATTTGAAATCAAAAAGTTGTCAACTACGAAGTCGCGGCACTTTTCGCGCGAAAATCATGCACTTTGCGGCTGCTAGGATTCAAACCCGCGGCCTCCCCTCACGTGTAGCCTCCTCTATCACTGCACCTCGTGCTCATATGTGCCTATAATGGATTTTGGTTCCCCACATATTATACTAAACTGAGCATAAATTGATTGTTTGACGCCATAAACAATTTCAAATGAAAATATTGTCAACTGCAAAGTTTCATAACTTTTCGAGATCTACAACTTTCATTTTGGTAGTTTCTCCATCCGAGGTCATTTAGGACCTGTCGGCCAGTGGGTGGCCGATAGGCCTATTTGCCTTATATGGCCCACAAGATGATTTCAAATCAAAAAGTCGTCAACAATGAAGTTTCATAAATTTTAGGGATCTACAACTTTCATTTTGGTAGTTTCTATGTTCGAGGTAATTTAGGACCTGTCATACACCGACCGGCATATTTGCCCGATATGGCCCACAAGACGATTTCAAATCAAAAAGTTGTCAACTACGAAGTCACGTCACTCTTCGCGTGAAAATCATGCGCTTTGCGGCTGCGAGGATTCGAACCCGCGGCCTCCCCTCGCGTGTATCCTCCTCTATCACTACACATCGTGGTCACATGTGACTATAATGGATTTTGGTTCCCCATATATTATACTAAACTGAGCATAAATTGATTGTTTGACGCCCCAAATGATTTTAAATGAAAATGTTGTCAACTGCAAAGTTTCATAACTTTTCGAGATCTACAACTTTCATTTTGGTAGTTTCTCCATCCGAGGTCATTTAGGACCTGTCAGCCAATGGGTGGCCGACAGGCCTATTTGCCCGATATGGCCCACAAGATGATTTCAAATCAAAATGTCGTCAACTACGAAGTTTCATAAATTTTAGGGATTTAACAACTTTCATTTTGGTAGTTTCTCTGTCCGTAGGACCTATCAGACATCGACCGGCCTATTTGCCCGATATGCCCGACAAGACGATTTCAAATAAAAAAAGTTATCAACTATGAAGTCGCGGCACTTTTCACGCAAAAATCATGCGCTTTGCCGCTGCGAGGATTCAAACTCGCGGCCTCCCCTCATATGTAGCCTCCTCTATCACTGCACCTCGTGCTGACATGTGCCTATAATGGATTTTGGTTTCCCATATATTATACTAAACTGAGCATAAATTGGTTGTTTGACGCCCTAAATGATTTCAAATGAAAATGTTGTCAACTGCAAAGTTTCATAACGTTTCGAGATCTACAACTTTAATTTTAATAGTTTCTCCATCCGAGGTCATTTAGGACCTGTCGGCCAGTGGGCGGCCGACAGGCCTATTTGTCCGATATGGCCCACAAGATGATTTCAAATCAAAAAGTCATCAACTACGAAATTTCATAAATTTTAGGGATCTACAACTTTCATTTTGGTAGTTTCTCTGTCCGTAGGACCTATCAGACACCGACCGGCCTATTTGCCCGATATGCCCCACAAGACGATTTCAAATCAAAAAGTTATCAACTACGAAGTCGCGGCACTTTTCGCACGAATATCATGCGCTTTGCCGCTGCGAGGATTCGAACTCGCGGCCTCCCCTCATGTGTAGCCTCCTCTATCACTGCACCTCATGGTCACATGTGTCTATAATGGATTTTGGTTCCCGACATATTATACTAAACTGCGCATAAATTGATTGTTTGACGCCCTAAATGATTTCAAATGAAAATGTGGTCAACTGTAAAGTTTCATAACTTTTCGAGATCTACAACTTTCATTTTGGTAGTTTCTCCATCCGAGGTCATTTAGGACCTATCGGCCAGTGGGCGGCCGACAGGCCTATTTGCCCGATATGGCCCACAAGATGATTTCAAATCAAAGAGTCATCAACTACGAAGTTTCCTAAATTTTAGGGATCTACAACTTTCATTTTGGTAGTTTCTCTGTTCGAGGTCATTTAGGACCTGTCATACACCGACCGGCCTATTTGCCCGATGTGGCCCACAAGACGATTTCAAATCAAAACGTTGTCAACTACGAAATCGTGGCACTTTTCGCGCGAAAATCATGTTCTTAACGGCTGCGAGGATTCGAACCCACAGCCTCCCCTCACATGTAGCCTCCTCTATCACTGCACCTCGTGCTCACATGTGCCTATAATGGATTTCGGTTCCCCACATATTATACTAAACTCAGCATAAATTGATTGTTTGACGCCCTAAATGATTTCAAATGAAAATGTTGTCATCTGAAAAGTTTCATAACTTTTTGAGATCTACAACTTTTATTTTGGTAGTATCTCCATCCGAGGTCATTTAGGACCTGTCGGCCAGTGGGCGGCCGACAGGCCCATTTGCCCGATATGGCCCACAAGATGATTTCAGATCAAAAAGTCATCAACTATGAAGTTTCATATATTTTAGGGATCTACAACTTTCATTTTGGTAGTTTCTCTGTCTGCGGTCATTTAGGACCTGTCAGAAACCGACCGGCCTATTTGCCCGATATGGTCCACAAGACGATTTCCAATCAAAAAGTTGTCAACTACGAAGTCGTGACACTTTTCGCGCGAAAATCATACACTTTGTGGCTAGGAGGATTCGAACCCGCGGCCTCCCCTCGCGTGTAGTCTCCTCTATCACTACACCTCGTGCTCACATGTGCCTATAATGGATTTTGGTTCCCCATATATTACACTAAACTGAGCATAAATTGATTGTTTGACACCCTAAATGATTTTAGATGAAAATGTTGTCAACTGCAAAGTTTCATAACTTTTTGAGATCTACAACTTTCATTTTGGTTGTTTCTCTATCCGAGGTCATTTAGGACCTGTCGGCCAATGGGCGGCCGACAGGCCTATTTGTCCGATATGGCCCACAAGATGATTTTAATTCAAAAAGTCGTCAACTACGAAGTTTGATAAATTTTAGGGATCTACAACTTTCATTTTGGTAGTTTCTCCATCCGAGGTGATTTAGGACCTATCGGACACCAACCGGCCTATTTGCCCGATATGCCCCACAAGACTATTTGAAATCAAAAAGTTGTCAACTACGAAGTCGCGGCACTTTTCGCGCGAAAATCTTGCGCTTTACGGCTGCTAGGATTCAAACCCGCGGCCTCCCCTCACGTGTAGCCTCCTCTATCACTGCACCTCGTGCTCATATGTGCCTATAATGGATTTTGGTTCCCCACATATTATACTAAACTGAGCATAAATTGATTGTTTGACGCCCTAAACAATTTCAAATGAAAAATATTGTCAACTGCAAAGTTTCATAACTTTTCGAGATCTACAACTTTCATTTTGGTAGTTTCTCCATCCGAGGTCATTTAGGACCTGTCGGCCAGTGGGTGGCCGACAGGCCTATTTGCCTTATATGGCCCACAAGATGATTTCAAATCAAAAAGTCGTCAACAATGAAGTTTCATAAATTTTAGAGATCTACAACTTTCATTTTGGTAGTTTCTATGTTTGAGGTAATTTAGGACCTGTCATACACCGACCGGCATATTTGCCCGATATGGCCCACAAGACGATTTCAAATCAAAAAGTTGTCAACTACGAAGTCACGTCACTCTTCGCGTGAAAATCATGCGCTTTGCGGCTGCGAGGATTCGAACCCGCGGCCTCCCCTCGCGTGTAGCCTCCTCTATCACTACACATCGTGGTCACATGTGACTATAATGGATTTTGGTTCCCCATATATTATACTAAACTGAGCATAAATTGATTGTTTGACACCCCCAAATGATTTTAAATGAAAATGTTGTCAACTGTAAAGTTTCACAACTTTTCGAGATCTACAACTTTCATTTTGGTTGTTTCTCCATCCGAGGTCATTTAGGACCTGTCGGCCAGTGGGCGGCCGATATGCCTATTTGTCTGATATGGCCCACAAGATGATTTCAAATCAAAAAGTCGTCAACTACGAAGTTTCAGAAATTTTAGGGATCTACAACTTTCATTTTGGTAGTTTCTCTATCCGAGGTCATTTAGGACCTGTCGGACACCGACCAGCCTATTTGCCCGATATGGCCCAGAAGACGATTTCAAATCAAAAAGTTGTCAACTACGAAGTCGTGGCACTTTTCGAGCGAAAATCATGTGCTTTGCGGCTGCGAGGATTCGAACCCGTGGCCTCCCCTCGCGTGTAGCCTCCTCTATCACTGCACCTCGTGCTCACATGTGCCTATAATGGATTTTGGTTCCCCACATAACATACTAAACTGAGCATAAATTGATTGTTTGATGGCCTAAACGATTTCAAAAGAAAATGTTGTCAACTGCAAAGTTTCATAACTTTTCGAGATCTACAACTTTCATTTTGGTTGTTTCTCCATCCGAGGTCATTTAGGACCCTTTCGGCCAGTGGGCGGCCGACAGGCCTATTTGTTCGATATGGCCCACAAGATGATTTCAAATCAAAAAGTCGTCAACTACGAAGTTTCATAAATTTTAGGGATCTACAACTTTCATTTTAGTAGTTTCTCCGTCCGAGGTCATTTAGGACCTGTCGGACACCGACCGGCCTATTTGCCCGATGTGGCCCACAACACGATTTCAAATCAAAAGTGGTCAACTACGAAGTCGGGCACTTTTCACGCGAAAATCATGTGCTTTGCGGCTGCGGGGATTCGAACCCGTGGCCTCCCCTCACGTGTAGCCTCCTCTATCACTGCACCTCGTGCTCACATGTGCCTATAATGAATTTTGGTTCCCCATATATTATACTAAACTAAGAATAAATTGATTGTTTGATGCCATAAATGATTTTAAATGAAAATGTTGTCAACTGCAAAGTTTCATAACTTTTCGAGATCTACAACTTTCATTTTGGCAGTTTCTCCATCCGAGGTCATTTAGGACCTGTCGGCCAGTGGGCGGCCGACAGGCCCATTTGCCTGATATGGCCCACAAGATGATTTCAAATCAAAAAGTCATCAACTATGAAGTTTCATATATTTTAGGGATCTACTACTTTCATTTTGGTAGTTTCTCTGTCTGAGGTCATTTAGGACCTGTCAGAAACCGACCGGCCTATTTGCCCGATATGGTCCACAAGACGATTTCAAATCAAAAAGTTGTCAACTACGAAGTCGCGACACTTTTCGCGCGAAAATCATACACTTTGTGGCTGTGAGGATTCAAACCCGCAGCCTCCCCTCGCGTGTAGCCTCCTCTATCACTACACCTCGTGCTCACATGTGCCTATAATGGATTTTGGTTCCCCATATATTACACTAAACTGAGCATAAATTGATTGTTTGATGCCCTAAATGATTTTAAATGAAAATGTTGTCAACTGCAAAGTTTTATAACTTTTCGAAATCTACAACTTTCATTTTGGTTGTTTCTCCATCCGAGGTCATTTAGGACCTGTCGGCCAATGGGCGGCCGACAGGCCTATTTGTCCGATATGGCCCACAAGATGATTTCAAATCAAAAAGTCGTCAACTACGAAGTTTGATAAATTTTAGGGATCTACAACTTTCATTTTGGTAGTTTCTCCATCCGAGGTGATTTAGGACATGTCGGACATCGACCGGCCTATTTGCCCGATATGCCCCACAAGAGGATTTGAAATCAAAAAGTTGTCAACTACGAAGTCGCGGCACTTTTCGCGCGAAAATCATGCGCTTTGTGGCTGCTAGGATTCAAACCCGCGGCCTCCCCTCGCGTGTAGTCTCCTCTATCACTGCACCTCGTGCTCATATGTGCCTATAATGGATTTTGGTTCCCCACATATTATACTCAACTGAGCATAAATTGATTGTTTGATGCCCTAAACAATTTCAACTAAAAATGTTGTCAACTGCAAAGTTTCATAACTTTCCGAGATCTACAACTTTCATTTTGGTAGTTTCTCCATCCGAGGTCATTTAGGACATGTCGGCCAGTGGGCGGCCGATAGGCCTATTTGCCCGATATGGCCCACAAGATGATTTCAAATCAAAAAGTCGTCAACAACGAAGTTTCATAAATTTTAGGGATCTATAAATTTCATTTTGGTAGTTTCTCCGTCCGAGGTCATTTAGGACCTGTCGTACACCGACCGGTCTATTTGCCTGATGTGGCCCACAAGACGATTTCAAATCAAAAAGTGGTCAACTACGAAGTCGGGCACTTTTCACGTGAAAATCATGCCCTTTGCGGCTGCGAGGATTCGAACCCGCGGCCTCCCCTCGCGTGTAGCCTCCTCTATCACTGCACCTCGTGCTCACATGTGCCTATAATGGATTTTGGTTCCCCATATATTATACTAAACTAAGAATAAATTGATTGTTTGACACCCTAAATGATTTTAAATGAAAATGTTGTCAACTGCAAAGTTTCATAACTTTTCGAGATCTACAACTTTTATTTTGGTTGTTTCTCCATCCGAGGTCATTTAGGACCTGTCGGCCAGTGGGCGGCCGATAGGCCTATTTGTTCGATATGGCCCACAAGATGATTTCAAATCAAAAAGTCATCAACTATGAACTTTCATAAAATTTAGGGATCTACAACTTTCATTTTGGTAGTTTCTCCGTCCGAGGTCATTTAGGACCTGTCGAACAATGGGCGGCCGACAGGCCTATTTGCCCGATATGGCCCACAAGATGATTTCAAATCAAAAAGTCATCAACTACGAAGTTTCATAAATTTTAGGGATCTACAACTTTTATTTTGATAGTTTCTCTGTCCGAGGAAATTTAGGACCTGTCGGACACCAACCAGCCTATATGCCCGATATGGCCCACAAGACGATTTCAAATCAAAAAGTTGTCAACTACGAAGTCACGTCACTCTTCGCGTGAAAATCATGCGCTTTGCGGCTGCGAGGATTCGAACCCGCGGCCTCCCCTCGCGTGTAGCCTCCTCTATCACTACACATCGTGGTCACATGTGACTATAATGGATTTTGGTTCCCCATATATTATACTAAACTGAGCATAAATTGATTGTTTGACGCCCCCAAATGATTTTAAATGAAAATGTTGTCAACTGTAAAGTTTCACAACTTTTCGAGATCTACAACTTTCATTTTGGTTGTTTCTCCATCCGAGGTCATTTAGGACCTGTCGGCCAGTGGGCGGCCGATATGCCTATTTGTCTGATATGGCCCACAAGATGATTTCAAATCAAAAAGTCGTCAACTACGAAGTTTCAGAAATTTTAGGGATCTACAACTTTCATTTTGGTAGTTTCTCTATCCGAGGTCATTTAGGACCTGTCGGACACCGACCAGCCTATTTGCCCGATATGGCCCAGAAGACGATTTCAAATCAAAAAGTTGTCAACTACGAAGTCGTGGCACTTTTCGAGCGAAAATCATGTGCTTTGCGGCTGCGAGGATTCGAACCCGTGGCCTCCCCTCGCGTGTAGCCTCCTCTATCACTGCACCTCGTGCTCACATGTGCCTATAATGGATTTTGGTTCCCCACATAACATACTAAACTGAGCATAAATTGATTGTTTGATGGCCTAAACGATTTCAAAAGAAAATGTTGTCAACTGCAAAGTTTCATAACTTTTCGAGATCTACAACTTTCATTTTGGTTGTTTCTCCATTCGAGGTCATTTAGGACCCTTTCGGCCAGTGGGCGGCCGACAGGCCTATTTGTTCGATATGGCCCACAAGATGATTTCAAATCAAAAAGTCGTCAACTACGAAGTTTCATAAATTTTAGGGATCTACAACTTTCATTTTAGTAGTTTCTCCGTCCGAGGTCATTTAGGACCTGTCGGACACCGACCGGCCTATTTGCCCGATGTGGCCCACAACACGATTTCAAATCAAAAGTGGTCAACTACGAAGTCGGGCACTTTTCACGCGAAAATCATGTGCTTTGCGGCTGCGGGGATTCGAACCCGTGGCCTCCCCTCACGTGTAGCCTCCTCTATCACTGCACCTCGTGCTCACATGTGCCTATAATGAATTTTGGTTCCCCATATATTATACTAAACTAAGAATAAATTGATTGTTTGATGCCATAAATGATTTTAAATGAAAATGTTGTCAACTGCAAAGTTTCATAACTTTTCGAGATCTACAACTTTCATTTTGGCAGTTTCTCCATCCGAGGTCATTTAGGACCTGTCGGCCAGTGGGCGGCCGACAGGCCCATTTGCCTGATATGGCCCACAAGATGATTTCAAATCAAAAAGTCATCAACTATGAAGTTTCATATATTTTAGGGATCTACTACTTTCATTTTGGTAGTTTCTCTGTCTGAGGTCATTTAGGACCTGTCAGAAACCGACCGGCCTATTTGTCCGATATGGTCCACAAGACGATTTCAAATCAAAAAGTTGTCAACTACGAAGTCGCGACACTTTTCGCGCGAAAATCATACACTTTGTGGCTGTGAGGATTCAAACCCACAGCCTCCCCTCGCGTGTAGCCTCCTCTATCACTACACCTCGTGCTCACATGTGCCTATAATGGATTTTGGTTCCCCATATATTACACTAAACTGAGCATAAATTGATTGTTTGATGCCCTAAATGATTTTAAATGAAAATATTGTCAACTGCAAAGTTTTATAACTTTTTGAAATCTACAACTTTCATTTTGGTTGTTTCTCCATCCGAGGTCATTTAGGACCTGTCGGCCAATGGGCGGCCGACATGCCTATTTGTCCGATATGGCCCACAAGATGATTTCAAATCAAAAAGTCGTCAACTACGAAGTTTGATAAATTTTAGGGATCTACAACTTTCATTTTGGTAGTTTCTCCATCCGAGGTGATTTAGGACATGTCGGACATCGACCGGCCTATTTGCCCGATATGCCCCACAAGACGATTTGAAATCAAAAAGTTGTCAACTACGAAGTCGCGGCACTTTTCGCGCGAAAATCATGCGCTTTGTGGCTGCTAGGATTCAAACCCGCGGCCTCCCCTCGCGTGTAGTCTCCTCTATCACTGCACCTCGTGCTCATATGTGCCTATAATGGATTTTGGTTCCCCACATATTATACTCAACTGAGCATAAATTGATTGTTTGACGCCCTAAACAATTTCAACTAAAAATGTTGTCAACTGCAAAGTTTCATAACTTTCCGAGATCTACAACTTTCATTTTGGTAGTTTCTCCATCCGAGGTCATTTAGGACATGTCGGCCAGTGGGCGGCCGACAGGCCTATTTGCCCGATATGGCCCACAAGATGATTTCAAATCAAAAAGTCGTCAACAACGAAGTTTCATAAATTTTAGGGATCTATAAATTTCATTTTGGTAGTTTCTCCGTCCGAGGTCATTTAGGACCTGTCGTACACCGACCGGTCTATTTGCCTGATGTGGCCCACAAGACGATTTCAAATCAAAAAGTGGTCAACTACGAAGTCGGGCACTTTTCACGTGAAAATCATGCGCTTTGCGGCTGCGAGGATTCGAACCCGCGGCCTCCCCTCGCGTGTAGCCTCCTCTATCACTGCACCTCGTGCTCACATGTGCCTATAATGGATTTTGGTTCCCCATATATTATACTAAACTAAGAATAAATTGATTGTTTGACACCCTAAATGATTTTAAATGAAAATGTTGTCAACTGCAAAGTTTCATAACTTTTCGAGATCTACAACTTTTATTTTGGTTGTTTCTCCATCCGAGGTCATTTAGGACCTGTCGGCCAGTGGGCGGCCGATAGGCCTATTTGTTCGATATGGCCCACAAGATGATTTCAAATCAAAAAGTCATCAACTATGAACTTTCATAAAATTTAGGGATCTACAACTTTCATTTTGGTAGTTTCTCCGTCCGAGGTCATTTAGGACCTGTCGAACAATGGGCGGCCGACAGGCCTATTTGCCCGATATGGCCCACAAGATGATTTCAAATCAAAAAGTCATCAACTACGAAGTTTCATAAATTTTAGGGATCTACAACTTTTATTTTGATAGTTTCTCTGTCCGAGGAAATTTAGGACCTGTCGGACACCAACCAGCCTATATGCCCGATATGGCCCACAAGACGATTTCAAATCAAAAAGTTGTCAACTACGAAGTCGGGCACGTTTCGCGCGAAAATCATGCGCTTTTTGGCTGCGAGGATTCGAACCTGCGGCCTCCCCTCGCGTGTAGCCTCCTCTATCCCTGCACCTCGTGCTCACATGTGCCGATAATGGATTTTGGTTCCCCACATATTATACTAAACTGAGCATAAATTGATTGTTTGACACCCTAAACGATTTCAAATGAAAATGTTGTCAACTGCAAAGCTTCATAACTTTTCGAGATCTACAACTTTCATTTTGGTAGTTTCTCCATCCGAGGTCATTTAGGACCTGTCGGCCAGTGGGCGGCCGACAGGCCTATTTCCCGATATGGCCCACAAGATGATTTCAAATCAAAAAGTTGTCAATAACGAAGTTTCATAAATTTTAGCTATCTACAACTTTCATTTTGATAGTTTCTATGTTCGAGGTAATTTAGGACTTGTCATACACCGACCGGCCTATTTGCACGATATGGCCCACAGGACAATTTCAAATCAAAAAGTTGTCAACTACGAAGTCGCGGCACTCTTCGCGTGAAAATCAGGCGCTTTGCGGCTGCGAGGATTCGAACCCGCGGCCTCTCCTCACGTGTAGCCTCCTCTATCACTGCACCTCGTGGTCACATGTGACTATAATGGATTTTGGTTCCCCATATATTATACTAAACTGAGCATAAATTGATTGTTTGACGCCCTAAATGATTTTAAATGAAAATGTTGTCAACTGCAAAGTTTCATAACTTTTCGAGATCTACAACTTTCATTTTGGTTGTTTCTCCATCCGAGGTCATTTAGGACCTGTCGGCCAGTGGGCGGCCGATATGCCTATTTGTCCGATATGGCCCACAAGATGATTTCAAATCAAAAAGTCATCAACTACGAAGTTTCTTAAATTTTGGGGATCTACAACTTTCATTTTGGTAGTTTCTCCATCCGAGGTCATTTAGGTCTTGTCGGACACCGACCGGCCTATTTGCCTGATATGGCCCACAAGACGATTTCAAATCAAAAAGTTGTCAACTATGAAGTCGTGGCACTTTTCGCGCGAAAATCATGCGCTTTGCAGTTGTGAGGATTCGAACCCGTGGCCTCCCCTCGCGTGTAGCCTCCTCTATCAATGCACCTCGTGCTCACATGTGCCTATAATGGATTTTGGTTCCCCATATATTATACTAAACTAAGAATAAATTGATTGTTTGATGCCCTAAATGATTTTAAATGAAAATGTTGTCAACTGCAAAGTTTCATAACTTTTCGAGATCTACAACTTTCATTTTGGTAGTTTCTCCATCCGAGGTCATTTAGGACCTGTCGGCCAGTGGGCGGCTGACAGTCCCATTTGCCCGATATGGCCCACAAGATGATTTCAAATCAAAAAGTCATCAACTATGAAGTTTCATATATTTTAGGGATCTACAACTTTCATTTTGGTAGTTTCTCTGTCTGAGGTCATTTAGGACCTATCGGAAACCGACCGGCCTATTTGCCCGATATGGTCCACAAGACGATTTCAAATCAAAAAGTTGTCAACTACGAAGTCACGACACTTTTCACGCGAAAATCATACACTTTGTAGCTGCGAGGATTCGAACCCGTGTCCTCCCCTCGCGTGTAGCCTCCTCTATCACTACACCTCGTGCTCATATGTGCCTATAATGGATTTTGGTTTCCCATATATTACACTAAACTAAGCATAAATTGATTGTTTGATGTCCTAAATAATTTTAAATGAAAATGTTGTCAACTGCAAAGTTTTATAACTTTTCGAGATCTACAACTTTCATTTTGGTTGTTTCTCCATCCGAGGTCATTTAGGACCTGTCGGGCAATGGGCGGCCGACAGGCCTATTTGTCCGATATGGCCCACAAGATGATTTCAAATCAAAAAGTTGTCAACTACGAAGTTTGATAAATTTTAGGGATCTACAACTTTCATTTTGGTAGTTTCTCCATCCGAGGTGATTTAGGACATGTCAGACATCGACCGACCTATTTGCCCGATATGCCCCACAAGACGATTTGAAATCAAAAAGTTGTCAACTACGAAGTCGTGGCACTTTTCGCGCGAAAATCATGCGCTTTGCGGCTGCTAGGATACAAACCCGCGGCCTCCCCTCGCGTGTAGCCTCCTCTATCACTGCACCTCGTGCTCATATGTGCCTATAATGGATTTTGGTTCCCCACATATTATACTAAACTGAGCATAAATTGATTGTTTGACGCCCTAAACAATTTCAAATGAAAATGTTGTCAACTGCAAACTTTCATAACTTTTCGAGATCTACAACTTTCATTTTGGTAGTTTCTCCATCCGAGGTCATTTAGCACATGTCGGCCAGTGGGCGACCGACAGGCCTATTTGCCCGATATGGCCCACAAGATGATTTCAAATCAAAAAGTCGTCAACAACGAAGTTTCATAAATTTTAGGGATCTACAAATTTCATTTTGGTAGTTTCTCCGTCCGAGGTCATTTAGGACCTGTCGGACACCGACCGGCCTATTTGCCCGATGTGGCCCACAAGACGATTTCAAATCAAAAAGTGGTCAACTACGAAGTCGGGCACTTTTCACGTGAAAATCATGCGCTTTGCGGCTGTGAGGATTCGAACCCGCGGCCTCCCCTCGCGTGTAGCCTCCTCTATCACTGCCCCTCGTGCTCACATGTGCCTATAATGGATATTGGTTCCCCATAAATTATACTAAACTAAGAATAAATTGATTGTTTGACGCCCTAAATGATTTTAAATGAAAATGTTGTCAACTGCAAAGTTTCATAACTTTTCGAGATCTACAACTTTCATTTTGATTGTTTCTCCGTCCGAGGTCATTTAGGACCTATCGGCTAGTGGGCGGCCAATAGGCCTATTTGTCCGATATGGCCCACAAGATGATTTCAAATCAAAAAGTCGTCAACTATGAACTTTCATAAAATTTAGGGATCTACAACTTTCATTTTGGTAGTTTCACCATCCGAGGTCATTTAGGACCTATCGTAAACCGACCGGCCTATTTGCCCGATATGGCCCACAAGATGATTTCAAATCAAAAAGTCGTCAACTACGAAGTTTCATAAATTTTAGGGATCTACAACTTTCATTTTGGTAGTTTCTCCGTCCGAGGTCATTTAGGACCTGTCGGCCAATGGGCGGCCGACAGGCCTATTTGCCTGATATGGCCCACAAGATGATTTCAAATCAAAAAGTCATCAACTACGAAGTTTCATAAATTTTAGGGATCTACAACTTTTATTTTGATAGTTTCTCTGTCCGAGGTATTTTACGACCTGTCGGACACCGACCAGCCTATATGCCCGATATGGCCCACAAGACGATTTCAAATCAAAAAGTTGTCAACTACGAAGTCGGGCACTTTTCGCGCGAAAATCATGCACTTTTTGGCTGCGAGGATTCGAACCTGCGGCCTCCCCTCGAATGTAGCCTCCTCTATCCCTGCACCTCGTGCTCACATGTGCCGATAATGGATTTTGGTTCCCCACATATTATACTAAACTGAGCATAAATTGATTGTTTGATGCCCTAAATGATTTCAAATGAAAATGTTGTCAACTGCAAAGTTTCATAACTTTTCGAGATCTACAACTTTCATTTTGGTAGTTTCTCCATCCGAAGTCATTTAGGACCTGTCGGCCAGTGGGCGACCGACAGGCCTATTTGCCCGATATGGCCCACAAGATGATTTCAAATCAAAAAGTCGTCAACAACGAAGTTTCATAAATTTTAGGGATCTACAAATTTCATTTTGGTAGTTTCTCCGTCCGAGGTCATTTAGGACCTGTCGGACACCGACCGGCCTATTTGCCCGATGTGGCCCACAAGACGATTTCAAATCAAAAAGTGGTCAACTACGAAGTCGGGCACTTTTCACGTGAAAATCATGCGCTTTGCGGCTGCGAGGATTCGAACCCGCGGCCTCCCCTCGCGTGTAGCCTCCTCTATCACTGCACCTCGTGCTCACATGTGCCTATAATGGATTTTGGTTCCCCATATATTATACTAAACTAAGAATAAATTGATTGTTTGACACCCTAAATGATTTTAAATGAAAATGTTGTCAACTGCAAAGTTTCATAACTTTTTGAGATCTATAACTTTTATTTTGGTTGTTTCTCCATCCGAGGTCATTTAGGACCTGTCGGCCAGTGGGCGGCCGATAGGCCTATTTGTTCGATATGGCCCACAATATGATTTCAAATCAAAAAGTCATCAACTATGAACTTTCATAAAATTTAGGGATCTACAACTTTTATTTTGGTAGTTTCTCCGTCCGAGGTCATTTAGGACCTGTCGAACAATGGGCGGCCGACAGGCCTATTTGCCCGATATGGCCCACAAGATGATTTCAAATCAAAAAGTCATCAACTACGAAGTTTCATAAATTTTAGGGATCTACAACTTTTATTTTGATAGTTTCTCTGTCCGAGGTAATTTACGACCTGTCGGACACCGACCAGCCTATATGCCCGATATGGCCCACAAGACGATTTCAAATCAAAAAGTTGTCAACTACGAAGTCGGGCACTTTTCGCGCGAAAATCATGCACTTTTTGGCTACGAGGATTCGAACCTGCGGCCTCCCCTCGCGTGTAGCCTCCTCTATCCCTGCACCTCGTGCTCACATGTGCCGATAATGGATTTTGGTTCCCCACATATTATACTAAACTAAGCATAAATTGATTGTTTGACGCCCTAAATGATTTCAAATGAAAATGTTGTCAACTGCAAAGTTTCATAACTTTTCGAGATCTACAACTTTCATTTTGGTAGTTTCTCCATCCGAAGTCATTTAGGACCTGTCGGCCAGTGGGCGGCCGACAGGCCTATTTGCCCGATATGGCCCACAAGATGATTTCAAATCAAAAAGTTATCAACAATGAAGTTTCATAAATTTTAGGGATCTACAACTTTCATTTTGGTAGTTTCTATGTTCGAGGTAATTTAGGACCTGTCATAGACCGACCGGCCTATTTGCACGATATGGCCCACAAGACGATTTCAAATCAAAAAGTTGTCAACTACGAAGTCGCGGCACTCTTCGCGTGAAAATCGTGCGCTTTGCGGCTGCGAGGATTCGAACCCGCGGCCTCTCCTCACGTGTAGCCTCCTCTATCACTGCACCTCGTGGTCACATGTGACTATAATGGATTTTGGTTCCCCATATATTATACTAAACTGAGCATAAATTGATTGTTTGACGCCCTAAATGATTTTAAATGAAAATGTTGTCAACTGCAAAGTTTCATAACTTTTCAAGATCTACAACTTTCATTTTGGTTATTTCTCCATCCGAGGTCATTTAGGACCTGTCGGCCAGTGGGCGGCCGATATGCCTATTTGTCCGATATGGACCACAAGATGGTTTCAAATCAAAAAGTCGTTAACTACGAAGTTTCATAAATTGTTGGGATCTACAACTTTCATTTTGGTAGTTTCTCCATCCGAGGTCATTTAGGACCTGTCGGACACCGACCGGCCTATTTGCCCGATATGGCCCACAAGACGATTTCAAATCAAAAAGTTATCAACTACGAAGTCGTGGCACTTTTCACGCGAAAATCATGCGCTTTGCGGCTGTGAGGATTCGAACCTGTGGCCTCCCCTCGCGTGTAGCCTCCTCTATCACTGCACCTCGTGCTCACATGTGCCTATAATGGATTTTGGTTCCCCTCATAATATACTAAACTGAGCATAAATTGATTGTTTGACGGCCTAAACGATTTCAAAATAAAATGTTGTCAACTGCAAAGTTTCATAACTTTTCGAGATCTACAACTATTATTTTTGTTGTTTCTCAATCCGAGGTCATTTAGGACCCTTTCGGCCAGTGGGCGGCCGACATGCCTATTTGTTCGATTTGGCCCACACGATGATTTCAAATCAAAAAGTCGTCAACTACGAAGTTTCATAAATTTTAGGGATCTACAACTTTCATTTTGGTAGTTTCTCCGTCTGAGGTCATTTAGGACCTGTCGGACACCGACCGGCCTATTTGCCCGATATGGCCCACAAGACGATTTCAAATAAAAAAGTTATCAACTACAAAGTCGCAGCACTTTTTGCGCGAAAATCATGCGCTTTGCGGCTGCGAGGATTCGAACCCGCGGCCTCCCCTCGCGTGTAGCCTCCTCTATCCCTACACCTCGTGCTCACATGTGCCTATAATGGATTTTGGTTCCCCATATATTATACTAAACTAAGAATAAATTGATTGTTTGATGCCCTAAATGATTTTAAATGAAAATATTGTCAACTGCAAAGTTTCATAACTTTTCGAGATCTACAACTTTCATTCTGGTCGTTTCTCCATCCGAGGTCATTTAGGACCTATCGGCCAGTGGGCGGCCGACAGGACTATTTGTCCGATATGGCCCACAAGATGATTTCAAATCAAAAAGTCGTCAACTATGAACTTTCAAAAAATTTAGGGATCTACAACTTTCATTTTGGTAGTTTCTGCGTCCGAGGTCATTTAGGACCTGTCGGACACCAAACGGCCTATTTGCCCGATATGGCCCACAAGATCATTTCAAATCAAAAAGTCATCAACTACGAACTTTCATAAATTTTAGGGATCTACAACTTTCATTTTGGTAGTTTCTCCGTCCAAGGCCATTTAGGACCTGTCGGCCAGTGGGCGGCCGACAGGCCTATTTGCCCGATATGGCCCACAAGATGATTTCAAATCAAAAAGTCGTCAACTATGAAGTTTCATAAATTTTAGGGATCTACAACTTTCATTTTGGTAGTTTCTCCATCCGAGGTCATTTAGGACCTGTCGGACACCGACCGGCCTATTTGCCCGATATGGCCCACAAGACGATTTCAAATCAGAAAGTTGTCAACTACGAAGTCGCGACACTTTTCGCACGAAAATCATGCGCTTTGCGGCTGCGAGGATTCAAACCCGCGGTTTCCCCTCACGTGTAGCCTACTCTCTCACTGCACCTCGTGCTCACATGTGCCTATAATGGATTTTGGTTCCCCACATATTATACTAAACTGAGCATAAATTGATTGTTTGATGCCCTAAATGATTTCAAATGAAAATGTTGTCAACTGCAAAGTTTCATAACTTTTCGAGATCTACAACTTTCATTTTGGTAGTTTCTCCATCCGAGGCCATTTAGGACCTATCGACCAGTGGGCGGCCGACAGGCCTATTTGCTCGATATGGCACACAAGATGATTTCAAATCAAAAAGTCATCAACTACGAAGTTTCATAAATTTTAGGGATCTACAACTTTCATTTTGGTAGTTTCTCCATCCGAGGTCATTTAGGACCTGTCGGACACCGACCGGTCTATTTGCCCGATGTGGCCTTCAAGACGATTTCAAATCAAAAAGTTGTCAACTACGAAGTCGCGGCACTTTTCGCACGAAAATCATGCGCTTTGCGGCTACGAGGATTTGAACCCACGGCCTCCCCTCGCGTGTAGCCTCCTCTATCACTGCACCTCGTGCTCACATGTGCCTATAATGGATTTTGGTTCCCCATATATTATACTAAACTGAGTATAAACCGATTGTTTGACGCCCTAAACGATTTCAAATGAAAATGTTGTCAACTGCAAAGTTTCATAACTTTTCGAGATCTACAACTTTCATTTTGGTAGTTTCTCCATCCGAGGCCATTTAGGACCTGTCGGCCAGTGGGCGGCCGACAGGCCTATTTGCCCGATATGGCCCACAAGATGATTTCAAATCAAAAAGTCGTCAACTACGAAGTTTCAAAAATTTTAGGGATCTACAACTTTTATTTTGGTAGTTTCTCCGTCCGAGGTCATTTAGGACAAGTCGGACACCGACCAGCCTATTTGCCCGATATGGCCCACAAGATGATTTCAAATCAAAAAGTCATCAACTATGAAGTTTCATAACTTTTCGAGATCTACAACTTTCGTTTTGGTTGTTTCTCCATCCGAGGTAATTTAGGACCTGTCGGCCAGTGGGCGGCCGACAGGCCTATTTGTCTGATATGGCCCACAAGATGATTTCAAATCAAAAAGTCGTCAACTATAAAGTTTCATAAATTTTAGGGATCTACAACTTTCATTTTGGTAGTTTCTCCGTCCGATTTCATTTAGGACCTGTCGGACACCGACGGGGCTATTTGCCCGATATGGCCCACAAGACGATTTCAAATCAAAAAGTTGTCAACTACTACGAAGTCGCGGCACTTTTCGCGTGAAAATCATGCGCTTTGCGGCTGCGAGGATTCGAACCCGCGGCCTCCCCTCGCGTGTAGCCTCCTCTATCACTGCACCTCGTGCTCACATGTGAATATAATATATTTAGGTTCCCCACATATTATACTAAACTGAGCATAAATTGATTGTTTGACGCCCTAAATGATTTCAAATGAAAATGTTGTCAACTGCAAAGTTTTATAACTTTTCGAGATCTACAACTTTCATTTTGGTAGTTTCTCCATCCGAGGCCATTTAGGACCTGTCGGCCACTGGGCGGCCGACAGGCCTATTTGCCCGATATGGCCCACAAGATGATTTCAAATCAAAAAGTCGTCAACTACGAAGTTTCATAAATTTTAGGGATCTACAACTTTCATATTGGTAGTTTCTCCGTCCGAGGTCATTTAGGACCTGTCGGACACCGACCGGCCTATTTGCCCGATATGGCCTACAAGACGATTTCAAATCAAAAAGTTGTCAACTACGAAGTCGCGGCACTTTTCGCACGAAAATCATGCGCTTTGCGGCTACGATGATTTGAACCCATGGCCTCCCCTCGCATGTAGCCTAGTCTATCACTGCACCTCGTGCTCACATGTGCCTATAATGGATTTTGGTTCCCCATATATTATACTAAACTGAGCATAAACTGATTGTTTGATGCCCTAAACGATTTCAAATGAAAATGTTGTCAACTGCAAAGTTTCATAACTTTTCGAGATCTACAACTTTCATTTTAGTTGTTTCTCCATCCGAGGTCATTTAGGACCTATCGGCCAATGGGCGGCCGACAGGCCTATTTGCCTGATATGGCCCACAAGATGATTTCAAATCAAAAACTCGTCAACTACGAAGTTTCATAAATTTTAGGGATCTACAACTTTCATTTTTTTAGTTTCTCCATCCGAGGTCATTTAGGACCTCTCGGACACCGATCGGCCTATTTGCCCGATATGCCCCATAAGACGATTTCAAATCAAAAAGTTGTCAACTACGATGTCACGGCACTTTTCGCGCGAAAATCATGCGCTTTGCGGCTGTGAGGATTCGAACCCACGTCCTACCCCCGCGTGTAGCCTCCTCTATCACTGCACGTTGTGCTCACATGTGCCTATAATGGATTTTGGTTCCCCATATATTATACTAAACTGAGCATAAATTGATTGTTTGATGCCCTCAATTATTCTAAATAAAAATGTTGTCAACTGCAAAGTTTCATAACTTTTTAAGATCTACAACTTTCATTTTGGTTGTTTCTCCATCCGAGGTCATTTAGGACCTATCGGCCAGCGGGCGGCCGACAGGCCTATTTGTCCGATATGGCCCACAAGATGATTTCAAATCAAAAAGTCGTCAACAACGAAGTTTCATAAATTTTAGGGATCTACAACTTTCATTTTGGTAGTTTCTCCGTCCGAGGTCATTTAGGACCTGTCGGACATCGACCGGCCTGTTTGCCTGATATAGCCCACAAGATGATTTCAAATCAAAAAGTCATCAACTACGAAGTTTCATAAATTTTAGGAATCTACAACTTTTATTTTGGTAGTTTCTCCATCCGAGGTCATTTAGGACCTGTCGGACACCGATCGTCCTATTTGCCCGATATGGCCCACAAGACGATTTCAAATCAAAAAGTTGTCAACTACGAAGTCGCGGCACTTTTCGTGCGAAAATCATGCGCTTTGCGGCTGCGAGGAGTCGAACCCGTGGCCTCCCCTCACGTGTAGCCTCCTCTATCACTGCACCTCGTGCTCACATGTGCCTATAATGGATTTTGGTTCCCCACATATTATACTAAACTGAGCATAAAATGATTGTTTGACGCCCTAAACAATTTCAAATGAAAATGTTGTCAGCTGCAAAGTTTCATAACTTTTCGAGATCTACAACTTTTATTTTGGTTGTTTCTCCATCCGAGGTCATTTAGGACCAGTCGGCCAGTGGGCGGCCGACAGGCCTATTTGTCCGATATGGCCCACAAGATGATTTCAAATCAAAAAGTCGTCAACTACAAAGTTTCATAAATTTTAGGGATCTACAACTTTCATTTTGGTAGTTTCTCCGTCCGAGGTCATTTAGGACCTGTCAGACATCGACCGGCCTATTTGCCCGATATGGCCCACAAGATCATTTCAAATCAAAAAGTCATCAACTACGAACTTTCATAAATTTTAGGGATCTACAACTTTCATTTTGGTAGTTTCTCCGTCCAAGGCCATTTAGGACCTGTCGGCCAGTGGGCGGCCGACAGGCCTATTTGCCCGATATGGCCCACAAGATGATTTCAAATCAAAAAGTCGTCAACTATGAAGTTTCATAAATTTTAGGGATCTACAACTTTCATTTTGGTAGTTTCTCCATCCGAGGTCATTTAGGACCTGTCGGACACCGACCGGCCTATTTGCCCGATATGGCCCACAAGACGATTTCAAATCAGAAAGTTGTCAACTACGAAGTCGCGACACTTTTCGCACGAAAATCATGCGCTTTGCGGCTGCGAGGATTCAAACCCGCGGTTTCCCCTCACGTGTAGCCTACTCTCTCACTGCACCTCGTGCTCACATGTGCCTATAATGGATTTTGGTTCCCCACATATTATACTAAACTGAGCATAAATTGATTGTTTGATGCCTTAAATGATTTCAAATGAAAATGTTGTCAACTGCAAAGTTTCATAACTTTTCGAGATCTACAACTTTCATTTTGGTAGTTTCTCCATCCGAGGCCATTTAGAACCTGTCGACCAGTGGGCGGCCGACAGGCCTATTTGCTCGATATGGCCCACAAGATGATTTCAAATCAAAAAGTCATCAACTACGAAGTTTCATAAATTTTAGGGATCTACAACTTTCATTTTGGTAGTTTCTCCATCCGAGGTCATTTAGGACCTATCGGACACCGACCGGTCTATTTGCCCGATATGGCCTACAAGACGATTTCAAATCAAAAAGTTGTCAACTACGAAGTCGCGGCACTTTTCGCACGAAAATCATGCGCTTTGCGGCTACGAGGATTTGAACCCACGGCCTCCCCTCGCGTGTAGCCTCCTCTATCACTGCACCTCGTGCTCACATGTGCCTATAATGGATTTTGGTTCCCCATATATTATACTAAACTGAGTATAAACCGATTGTTTGACGCCCTAAACGATTTCAAATGAAAATGTTGTCAACTGCAAAGTTTCATAACTTTTCGAGATCTACAACTTTCATTTTGGTAGTTTCTCCATCCGTGGCCATTTAGGACCTGTCGGCCAGTGGGCGGCCGACAGGCCTATTTGCCCGATATGGCCCACAAGACGATTTCAAATCAAAAAGTCGTCAACTACGAAGTTTCAAAAATTTTAGGGATCTACAACTTTTATTTTGGTAGTTTCTCCGTTCGAGGTCATTTAGGACAAGTCGGACACCGACCAGCCTATTTGCCCGATATGGCCCACAAGATGATTTCAAATCAAAAAGTCATCAACTATGAAGTTTCATAACTTTTCGAGATCTACAACTTTCGTTTTGGTTGTTTCTCCATCCGAGGTAATTTAGGACCTGTCGGCCAGTGGGCGGCCGACAGGCCTATTTGTCTGATATGGCCCACAAGATGATTTCAAATCAAAAAGTCGTCAACTATAAAGTTTCATAAATTTTAGGGATCTACAACTTTCATTTTGGTAGTTTCTCCGTCCGATTTCATTTAGGACCTGTCGGACACCGACGGGGCTATTTGCCCGATATGGCCCACAAGACGATTTCAAATCAAAAAGTTGTCAACTACTACGAAGTCGCGGCACTTTTCGCGTGAAAATCATGCGCTTTGCGGCTGCGAGGATTCGAACCCGCGGCCTCCCCTCGCGTGTAGCCTCCTCTATCACTGCACCTCGTGCTCACATGTGAATATAATATATTTTGGTTCCCCACATATTATACTAAACTGAGCATAAATTGACTGTTTGACGCCCTAAATGATTTCAAATGAAAATGTTGTCAACTGCAAAGTTTTATAACTTTTCGAGATCTACAACTTTCATTTTGGTAGTTTCTCCATCCGAGGCCATTTAGGACCTGTCGGCCACTGGGCGGCCGACAGGCCTATTTGCCCGATATGGCCCACAAGATGATTTCAAATCAAAAAGTCGTCAACTACAAAGTTTCATAAATTTTAGGGATCTACAACTTTCATATTGGTAGTTTCTCCGTCCGAGGTCATTTAGGACCTGTCGGACACCGACCGGCCTATTTGCCCGATATGGCCTACAAGACGATTTCAAATCAAAAAGTTGTCAACTACGAAGTCGCGGCACTTTTCGCACGAAAATCATGCGCTTTGCGGCTACGATGATTTGAACCCATGGCCTCCCCTCGCATGTAGCCTAGTCTATCACTGCACCTCGTGCTCACATGTGCCTATAATGGATTTTGGTTCCCCATATATTATACTAAACTGAGCATAAACTGATTGTTTGACGCCCTAAACGATTTCAAATGAAAATGTTGTCAACTGCAAAGTTTCATAACTTTTCGAGATCTACAACTTTCATTTTGGTTGTTTCTCCATCCGAGGTCATTTAGGACCTATCGGCCAATGGGCGGCCGACAGGCCTATTTGCCTGATATGGCCCACAAGATGATTTCAAATCAAAAACTCGTCAACTACGAAGTTTCATAAATTTTAGGGATCTACAACTTTCATTTTTTTAGTTTCTCCATCCGAGGTCATTTAGGACCTCTCGGACACCGATCGGCCTATTTGCCCGATATGCCCCATAAGACGATTTCAAATCAAAAAGTTGTCAACTACGATGTCACGACACTTTTCGCGCGAAAATCATGCGCTTTGCGGCTGTGAGGATTCGAACCCACGTCCTGCCCCCGCGTGTAGCCTCCTCTATCACTGCACGTTGTGCTCACATGTGCCTATAATGGATTTTGGTTCCCCATATATTATACTAAACTGAGCATAAATTGATTGTTTGATGCCCTCAATGATTCTAAATAAAAATGTTGTCAACTGCAAAGTTTCATAACTTTTTAAGATCTACAACTTTCATTTTGGTTGTTTCTCCATCCGAGGTCATTTAGGACCTATCGGCCAGTGGGCGGCCGACAGGCCTATTTGTCCGATATGGCCCACAAGATGATTTCAAATCAAAAAGTCGTCAACAACGAAGTTTCATAAATTTTAGGGATCTACAACTTTCATTTTGGTAGTTTCTCCGTCCGAGGTCATTTAGGACCTGTTAGACATCGACCGGCCTATTTGCCTGATATAGCCCACAAGATGATTTCAAATCAAAAAGTCGTCAACTACGAAGTTTCATAAATTTTAGGAATCTACAACTTTCATTTTGGTAGTTTCTCCATCCGAGGTCATTTAGGACCTGTCGGACACCGATCGGCCTATTTGCCCGATATGGCCCACAAGACGATTTCAAATCAAAAAGTTGTCAACTACGAAGTCGCGGCACTTTTCGTGCGAAAATCATGCGCTTTGCGGCTGCGAGGAGTCGAACCCGTGGCCTCCCCTCACGTGTAGCCTCCTCTATCACTGCACCTCGTGCTCACATGTGCCTATAATGGATTTTGGTTCCCCACATATTATACTAAACTGAGCATAAATTGATTATTTGACGCCCTAAACAATTTCAAATGAAAATGTTGTCAGCTGCAAAGTTTCATAACTTTTCGAGATCTACAACTTTTATTTTGGTTGTTTCTCCATCCGAGGTCATTTAGAACCAGTCGGCCAGTGGGCGGGCGACAGGCCTATTTGTCCGATATGGCCCACAAGATGATTTCAAATCAAAAAGTCGTCAACTACAAAGTTTCATAAATTTTAGGGATCTACAACTTTCATTTTGGTAGTTTCTCCGTCCGAGGTCATTTAGGACCTGTCAGACATCGACCGGCCTATTTGCCCGATATGGCCCACAAGGCGATTTCAAATCAAAAGGTTGTTAACTGCGAAGTCGCGGCACTTTTCGCGTGAAAATCATGTGCTTTGCGGCTGCGAGGATTCGAACCCGCGGACTCTCCTCGCGTGTAGCCTCCTTTATCACTGCACCTCGTGCTCACATGTGCCTATAATGGATTTTGGTTCCCTACATATTATACTAAACTGAGCATAAATTGATTGTTTGATGCCCTAAATGATTTCAAATGAAAATGTTTTCAACTGCAAAGTTTCATAACTTTTTGAGATCTACAACTTTCATTTTGGTAGTTTCTCCATCCGAGGCCATTTAGCACCTGTCGGCCAGTGGGCGGCCGACAGGCCTATTTGCCCGATATGGCCCACAAGATGATTTCAAATCAAAAAGTCGTCAACTACGAAGTTTCATAAATTTTAGGGATCTACAACTTTCATTTTGGTAGTTTCTCCATCCGAGGTCATTTAGGACCTGTCGGACACCGACCGGCCTATTTGCCCGATATGGCCCACAAGACGATTTCAAATCAAAAAGTTATCAACTACGAAGTCGCGGCACTTTTCGCGCGAAAATCATGCGCTTTGTGGCTGCGAGGATTCAAACCCGCAGCCTCCCCTCGCGTGTAGCCTCCTCTATCACTGCACCTCGTGCTCACATGTGCGTATAATGGATTTTGGTTCCCATATATTATACTAAACTGAGCATAAATTGATTGTTTGACGCCCTAAAGGATTTTAAATGAAAACATTGTCAACTGTAATGTTTCATAACTTTTCGAGATACACAACTTTTATTTTGGTTGTTTCTCCATCCGAGGTCATTTAGGACCAGTCGTCCAGTGGGCGGTCGACAGGCCTATTTGTCCGATATGGCCCACAAGACGATTTCAAATCAAAAAGTCATCAACTACGAAGTTTCATAAATTTTAGGGATCTACAACTTTCATTTTGGTAGTTTCTCCGTCCGAGGTCATTTAGGACCTGTCAGACACCGACCGGCCTATTTGCCCGATATGGCCCACAAGACGATTTCAAATCAAAAAGTTATCAACTACGAAGTCGCGGCACTTTTCGCGCGAAAATCATGCGCTTTGCGGCTGCAAGGATTCAAACCCGTGGCCTCCCCTTGCGTGTAGCCTTCTCTATCACTGCACCTCATGCTCACATGTGCCTATAATGGATTTTGGTTCCCCATATATTATACTAAACTGAGCATAAATTGATTGTTTGACGCCCTAATTGATTTTAAATGAAAATGTTGTCAACTGCAAAGTTTCAATACTTTTCGAGATCTACAACTTTTATTTTAGTTGTTTCTCCATCCGAGGTCATTTAGGACCAGTCGGCCAGTGGGTGGCCGACAGGCCTATTTGTCCGATATGGCCCACAAGATGATTTCAAATCAAAAAGTCGTCAACTACAAAGTTCCATAAATTTAAGGGATCTACAACTTTCATTTTGGTAGTTTCTCCGTCCGAGGTCATTTAGAACCTGTCGGACACCGACCGGCCTATTTGCCCGATATGGCCCACAAGACGATTTCAAATCAAAAAGTTGTCAACTACGAAGTCGCGGCACTTTTCGCGCGAAAATCATGCGCTTTGCGGCTGCGAGGATTCGAACCCGTGGCCTCCCCTCGCGTGTAGCCTCCTCTATCACTGCACCTCGTGCTCACATGTGCCTATAATGGATTTTGGTTCCCCACATATTATACTAAACTGAGCACAAATTGATTGTTTGACGCCCTAAACAATTTCAAATGAAAATGTTGTCAGCTGCAAAGTTTCATAACTTTTCGAGATCTACAACTTTTATTTTGGTTGTTTCTCCATCCGAGGTCATTTAGGACCAGTCGGCCAGTGGGCGCCCGACAGGCCTATTTGTCCGATATGGCCGACAAGATGATTTCAAATCAAAAAGTCGTCAACTACAAAGTTTCATAAATTTTAGGGATCTACAACTTTCATTTTGGTAGTTTCTCCGTCCGAGGTCATTTAGGACCTATCGGACACCGACCGGCCTATTTTCCTGATATGGCCCACAAGACGATTTCAAATCAAAATGTTGTTAACTACGAAGTCACAGTACTTTTCGCACGAAAATCATGTGCTTTGCGGCTGCGAGAATTCGAACCCGCGGACTCTCCTCGCGTGTAGCCTCCTTTATCACTGCACCTCGTGCTCACATGTGCCTATAATGGATTTTGGTTCCCCACATATTATACTAAACTGAGCATAAATTGATTGTTTGATGCCCTAAATGATTTCAAATGAAAATGTTGTCAACTGCAAAGTTTCATAACTTTTTGAGATCTACAACTTTCATTTTGGTAGTTTCTCCATCCAAGGCCATTTAGGACATGTCGGCCAGTGGGCGGCCGACAGGCCTATTTGCCCGATATGGCCCACAAGATGATTTCAAATCAAAAAAGTCATCAACTACGAAGTTTCATAAATTTTAGGGATCTACAACTTTCATTTTGGTAGTTTCTCCATCCGAGGTCATTTAGAACCTGTCGGACACCGACCGGCCTATTTGCCCGATATGGCCCACAAGACGATTTCAAATCAAAAAGTTATCAACTACGAAGTCGCGGCACTTTTCGCGCGAAAATCATGCGCTTTGCGGTTGCGAGGATTCAAACCCGCGGCCTCCCCTCTCGTGTAGCCTCCTCTATCACTGCACCTCGTGCTCACATGTGCGTATAATGGATTTTGGTTCGCCATATATTATACTAAACTGAGCATAAATTGATTGTTTGATGCCCTAAAGGATTTTAAATGAAAACGTTGTCAACTGCAATGTTTCATAACTTTTCGAGATCTACAACTTTTATTTTGGTTGTTTCTCCATCCGAGGTCATTTAGGACCAGTCGGCCAGTGGGCGGCCGACAGGCCTATTTGTCTGATATGGACCACAAGATGATTTGAAATCAAAAAGTCATCAACTACAAAGTTTCATAAATTTTAGGGATCTACAAGTTTCATTTTGGTAGTTTCTCCATCCGAGGTCATTTAGGACCTGTCGGACACCGACCGGCCTATTTGCCCGATATGGCCCACAAGACGATTTCAAATCAAAAAGTTATCAACTACGAAGTCGCGGCACTTTTCGCGCGAAAATCATGCGCTTTGCGGCTGCGAGGATTCGAACCCGCGGCCTCTCCTCGCGTGTAGCCTCCTTTATCACTGCACCTCGTGCTCACATGTGCCTATAATGGATTTTGGTTCCCCGTATATTATACTAAACTGAGCATAAATTGATTGTTTGATGCCCTAAATGATTTCAAATAAAAATGTTGTCAACTGCAAAGTTTCATAACTTTTTGAGATCTACAACTTTCATTTTGGTAGTTTCTCCATCCAAGGCCATTTAGGACCTATCGGCCAGTGGGCGGCCGACAGGCCTATTTGCCCGATATGGCCCACAAGATGATTTCAAATCAAAAAGTCATCAACTACGAAGTTTCATAAATTTTAGGGATCTACAACTTTCATTTTGGTAGTTTCTCCATCCGAGGTCATTTAGGACCTGTCGGACACCGATCGGCCTATTTGCCCGATATGGCCCACAAGACGATTTCAAATCAAAAAGTTGTCAACTACGAAGTCGCGACACTTTTCGCGCGAAAACCATGGGCTTTGCGGCTGCGAGGATTCAAACCCATGGCCTCCCCTTCCGTGTAGCCTCCTCTATCACTGCACCTCGTGCTCACATGTGCCTATAATGGATTTCGGTTCCCCATATATTATACTAAACTGAGCATAAATTGATTGTTTGACGCCCTAAATGATTTTAAATGAAAATGTTGTCAACTGCAAAGTTTTAATACTTTTCGAGATCTACAACTTTTATTTTGGTTGTTTCTCCATTCGAGGTCATTTAGGACCAGTCGGCCAGTGGGTGGCCGACAGGCCTATTTGTCCGATATGGCCCACAAGATGATTTCAAATCAAAAAGTCGTCAACTACAAAGTTTCACAAATTTAAGGGATCTACAACTTTCATTTTGGTAGTTTCTCCGTCCGAGGTCATTTAGAACCTGTCAGACACCGACCGGCCTATTTGCCCGATATGGCCCACAAGACGATTTCAAATCAAAAAGTTGTCAACTACGAAGTCGCGGCACTTTTCGCGCGAAAATCATGCGCTTTGCAGCTACGAGGATTTGAACCCACAGCCTCCCCTCGCATGTAGCCTCCTCTATCACTGCACCTCATGCTCACATGTGCCTATAATGGATTTTGGTTCCCCATATATTATACTAAACTGAGCATAAACTGATTGTTTGACGCCCTAAACTATTTCAAATGAAAATGTTGTCAACTGCAAAGTTTCATAACTTTTCGAGATCTACAACTTTCATTTTGGTAGTTTGTCCATCCGAGGCCATTTAGGACCTGTCGGCCAGTGGGCGGCCGACAGGCCTATTTGCCCGATATGGCCCACAAGATGATTTCAAATAAAAAAAGTCATCAACTACGAAGTTTCAAAAATTTTAGGGATCTACAACTTTTATTTTGGTAGTTTCTCCGTCCGAGGTCATTTAGGACAAGTCGGACACCGACCGGCCTATTTGCCCAATATGGCCCACAAGATGATTTCAAATCAAAAAGTCGTCAACTATGAAGTTTCATAAATTTTCGAGATCTACAACTTTCGTTTTGGTTGTTTCTCCATCCGAGGTAATTTAGGACCTATCGGCCAGTGGGCGGCCGACAGGCCTATTTGTCTGATATGGCTCACAAGATGATTTCAAATCAAAAAGTCGTCAACTATAAAGTTTCATAAATTTTAGGGATCTAAAACTTTCATTTTGGTAGTTTCTCCGTCCGATTTCATTTAGGACCTGTCGAACACCGACGGGCCTATTTGCCCGATATGGCCCACAAGACGATTTCAAATCAAAAAGTTGTCAACTACTACGAAGTCGCGGCACTTTTCGCGTGAAAATCATGCGCTTTGCGGCTGCGAGGATTCGAAC
This sequence comes from Saccharum hybrid cultivar R570, assembly GCA_038087645.1. Lineage (NCBI taxonomy): Eukaryota > Viridiplantae > Streptophyta > Magnoliopsida > Poales > Poaceae > Saccharum > Saccharum hybrid cultivar. Next base: position 28,347,995 of record JAQSUU010000043.1, on the reverse strand, counting down.
CCGTGGCCTCCCCTCGCGTGTAGCCTCCTCTATCACTGCACCTCGTGCTCACATGTGCCTATAATAGATTTTGGTTCCCCACATATTATACTAAACTGAGCATAAATTGATTGTTTGACGCCCTAAATGATTTCAAATGAAAATATTGTCAACTGCAAAGTTTCATAACTTTTCGAGATCTACAACTTTCATTTTGGTAGTTTCTCCATCCGAGGCCATTTAGGACCTGTCGGCCAGTTGGCGGTCGACAGGCCTATTTGCCCGATATGGCCCACAAGATGATTTCAAATCAAAAAGTCGTCAACTACGAAGTTTCATAATTTTTAGGGATCTACAACTTTCATTTTGGTAGTTTCTCCATCCGAGGTCATTTAGGACCTGTCGGACACCGACCGGCCTATTTGCCCGATATGGCCCACAAGACGATTTGAAATCAAAAAGTTATCAACTACGAAGTCGCAGCACTTTTTGCACGAAAATCATGCGCTTTGCGGTTGCGAGGATTCAAACCCGTGGCCTCCCCTCGCGTGTAGCCTCCTCTATCACTGCACCTCGTGCTCACATGTGCGTATAATGGATTTTGGTTCCCCATATATTATACTAAACTGAGCATATATTGATTGTTTGACGCCCTAAAGGATTTTAAATGAAAACGTTGTCAACTGCAATGTTTCATAACTTTTCGAGATCTACAACTTTCATTTTGGTTGTTTCTCCATCCGAGGTCATTTAGGACCTATCGGCCAATGGGCGGCCGACAGGCCTATTTGCCCGATATGGCCCACAAGATGATTTCAAATCAAAAAGTCGTCAACTATGAAGTTTCATAAATTTTAGGGATCTACAACTTTCATTTTTTTAGTTTCTCCATCCGAGGTCATTAAGGACCTCTCGGACACCGATCGGCCTATTTGCCCGATATGCCCCACAAGACGATTTCAAATCAAAAAGTTGTCAACTACGATGTCACGGCATTTTTCGCGCGAAAATCATGCGCTTTGCGGCTGTGAGGATTCGAACCCACGTCCTGCCCCCGCGTGTAGCCTCCTCTATCACTGCACGTCATGCTCACATGTGCCTATAATGGATTTTGGTTCCCCATATATTATACTAAACTGAGCATAAATTCATTGTTTGATGCCCTCAATGATTCTAAATAAAAATGTTGTCAACTGCAAAGTTTCATAACTTTTTGAGATCTACAACTTTCATTTTGGTTGTTTCTCCATCCGAGGTCATTTAGGACCTGTCGGCCAGTGGGCGGCCGACAGGCCTATTTGTCCGATATGGCCCACAAGATGATTTCATATCAAAAAGTCGTCAACTACGAAGTTTCATCAATTTTAGGGTTCTACAACTTTCATTTTGGTAGTTTCTCTGTCCGTAGGACCTGTCAGACACCGATCGGCCTATTTGCCCGATATGCCCCACAAGACGATTTCAAATCAAAAAGTTGTCAACTACGAAGTCGCGGCATTTTTCACACGAAAATCATGCGCTTTGCGGCTGCGAGGATTCAAACCCGCGGCCTCCCCTCGCGTGTATCCTCCTCTATCACTGCACCTCGTGCTCACATGTGCCTATAATGGATTTTGGTTCCCCACATATTATACTAAACTGAGCATAAATTAATTGTTTGACGCCCTAAATGATTTCAAATGAAAATGTTGTCAACTGCAATGTTTCATAACTTTTCGAGATCTACAACTTTCATTTTGGTAGTTTCTCCATCCGAGGTCATTTAGGATCTGTCGGCCAGTGGGCGGCCGACAGGCCTATTTTCCCGATATGGCCCACAAGATGATTTCAAATAAAAAAGTCGCCAACTACGAAGTTTCATAAATTTTAGGGATCTATAACTTTCATTCTGGTAGTTTCTCTGTCTGAGGTCATTTAGGACCTGTCAGACACCGACCGGCCCATTTGCCCGATATGGCCCGCAAGACGATTTCAAATCAAAAAGTTGTCAACTACGAAGTCACGGCACTTTTCACGTGAAAATCATGCGCTTTGCGGCTGCGAGGAATCGAACCCGTGGCCTCCCCTCGCGTGTAGCCTCCTCTATCACTGCACCTCGTGCTCATATGTGCCTATAATGGATTTTGGTTCCCCATATATTATACTAAACTGAGCATAAATTGATTCTTTGACGCCCTAAATGATTTTAAATGAAAATTTTGTCAACTGCAAAGTTTCATAACTTTTCAAGATCTATAACTTTCATTTTGGTTGTTTCTCCATCCGAGGTCATTTAGGACCTGTCGGCCAGTGGGCGGCCGACAGGCCTATTTGTACGAAGTTTCATAAATTTTAGATATCTACAACTTTCATTTTGGTAGTTTTTCCGTCCGAGGTCATTTAGGACCTGTCGGACACCGACCGGCCTATTTGCCCGATATGGCCCACAAGATGATTTCAACAAAAAAAAGTTATCAACTACGAAGTCGAGTCACTTTTCGCACGAAAATCACACACTTTACAGCTACGAGGATTCGAATCCGCGGCCTCCCCTCGCCCGTAGCCTCCTTTACGACTGCACCTCGTGCTCACATGTGCCTATAATGGATTTTGGTTCCCCACATATTATACTAAACTAAGCATAAATGTTGACTACTGCAAAGTTTCATAACTTTTCGAGATCTACAACTTTTATTTCGGTTGTTTCTCCATCCGAGGTCATTTAGGACCAGTCGGCCAATGGGCGGCCGATAGGCCTATTTGTCCGATATGGCCCACAAGATGATTTCAAATCAAAAAGTCGTCAACTACAAAGTTTCATAAATTTTAGGGATCTACAACTTTCATTTTGGTAGTTTCTCCGTTCGAGGTCATTTAGGACCTGTCGGACACCGACCGGCCTATTAGCCTGATATAGCCCACAAGATGATTTCAAATCAAAAAGTCGTCAACTACGAAGTTTCATAAATTTTAGTAATCTACAACTTTCATTTTGGTAGTTTCTCCATCCGAGGTCATTTAGGACCTGTTGGACACCGATCGGCCTATTTGCCCAATATGGCCCATAAGACGATTTCAAATCAAAAAATTGTCAACTACGAAGTCACGGCACATTTCAAGCGAAAATCATGCGCTTTGCGGCTGCGAGGATTCGAACCCGTGGCCTCCCCTCGCGTGTAGCCTCCTCTATCACTGCACCTCGTGCTCACATGTGCCTATAATGGATTTTGGTTCCCCACATATTATACTAAACTGAGCATAAATTGATTGTTTGACGCCCCAAACAATTTCAAATGAAAATGTTGTCAGCTTCAAAGTTTCATAACTTTTCGAGATCTACAACTTTCATTTTGGTAGTTTCTCCATCCGAGGTCATTTAGGACCTGTCGGCCAGTAGGCGTCTGACAGGCCTATTTTTCCGTTATGGCCCACAAGATGATTTCAAATCAAAAAGTCATCAACTATGAAGTTTCATAAATTTTAGGGATCTACAACTTTTATTTTGGTAGTTTCTCCGTCCGAGGTCATTTAGGAAAAGTCAGACACTGACCGACCTATTTGCCCGATATGGCCCACAAGATGATTTCAAATAAAAACTCGTCAACTATGAAGTTTCATAAATTTTAGGGATCTACAACTTTCATTTTAGTAGATTCTCCGTCCGAGGTCATTTAGGACCTGTCAGACACCGACCGGCCTATTTGCTCGATATGGCCCACAAGACGATTTGAAATCAAAAAGTTGTCAACTACGAAGTCGCGGCACTTTTCGCGCGAAAATCATGCGCTTTGCGGCTGCGAGGATTCGAACCCGTGGCCTCCCCTCGCGTGTAGCCTCCTCTATCACTGCACCTCGTGCTCACATGTGCCTATAATGGATTTTGGTTCCCCACATATTATACTAAACTGAGCATAAATTGATTGTTTGACGCCCTAAACAATTTCAAATGAAAATGTTGTCAGCTGCAAAGTTTCATAACTTTTCGAGATCTACAACTTTTATTTTGGTTGTTTCTCCATCTGAGGTCATTTAGGACCAGTCGGCCAGTGGGCGGCCGACAGGCCTATTTGTCCGATATGGCCCACAAGATGATTTCAAATCAAAAAGTCGTCAACTACAAAGTTTCATAAATTTTAGGGATCTACAACTTTCATTTTGGTAGTTTCTCTGTCCGAGGTCATTTAGGACCTGTCAGACACCGACCGGCCTATTTGCCCGATATGGCCCACAAGACGATTTCAAATCAAAAGGATGTTAACTACGAGGTCGCGGCACTTTTCGCGCGAAAATCATGTGCTTTGCGGCTGCGAGGATTCGAACCCGCGGACTCTCCTCGCGTGTAGCCTCCTTTATCACTACACCTCGTGCTCACATGTGCCTATAATGGATTTTGGTTCCCCACATATTATACTAAACTGAGCATAAATTGATTGTTTGATGCCCTAAATGATTTCAAATGAAAATGTTGTCAACTGCAAAGTTTCATAACTTTTTGAGATCTACAACTTTCATTTTGGTAGTTTCTCCATCTGAGGCCATTTAGGACCTGTCGGCCAGTGGGCGGCCGACAGGCCTATTTGCCCGATATGGCCCACAAGATGATTTCAAATCAAAAAGTCATCAACTACGAAGTTTCATAAATTTTAGGGATCTACAACTTTCATTTTGGTAGTTTCTCCATCCGAGGTCATTTAGGACCTGTCGGACACCGACCGGCCTATTTGCCCGATACGGCCCACAAGACGATTTCAAATCAAAAAGTTATCAACTACGAAGTCACAACACTTTTCGCGCGAAAATCATGCGCTTTGCGGCTGCGAGGATTCAAACCCGCGGCCTCCCCTCGCGTGTAGCCTCCTCTATCACTGCACCTCGTGCTCACATGTGCGTATAATGGATTTTGGTTCCCCATATATTATACTAAACTGAGCATAAAATGATTGTTTGACGCCATAAAGGATTTTAAATGAAAACGTTGTCAACTGCAATGTTTCATAACTTTTCAAGATCTACAACTTTTATTTTGGTTGTTTCTCCATCCGAGATCATTTAGGACCAGTCGGCCAGTGGGCGGCCGACAGACCTATTTGTCCGATATGGCCCACAAGATGATTTGAAATCAAAAAGTCATCAACTACAAAGTTTCATAAATTTTAGGGATCTACAACTTTCATTTTGGTAGTTTCTCCGTCCGAGGTCATTTAGGACCTGTCGGACACCGACCGGCCTATTTGCCCGATATGGCCCACAAGACGATTTCAAATCAAAAAGTTATCAACTACGAAGTCGCGACACTTTTCGCGCGAAAATCATGCGCTTTGCGGCTGCGAGGATTCGAACCCACGGCCTCTCCTCATGTGTAGCCTCCTTTATCACTGCACCTCGTGCTCACATGTGCCTATAATGGATTTTGGTTCCCCACATATTATACAAAACTGAGCATAAATTGATTGTTTGATGCCCTAAATGATTTCAAATGAAAATGTTGTCAGCTTCAAAGTTTCATAACTTTTCGAGATCTACAACTTTCATTTTGGTAGTTTCTCCATCCGAGGTCATTTAGGACCTGTCGGCCAGTGGGCGTCTGACAGGCCTATTTTCCCGTTATGGCCCACAAGATGATTTCAAATCAAAAAGTCATCAACTATGAAGTTTCATAAATTTTAGGGATCTACAACTTTTATTTTGGTAGTTTCTCCGTCCGAGGTCATTTAGGAAAAGTCAGACACTGACCGACCTATTTGCCCGATATGGCCCACAAGATGATTTCAAATCAAAAAGTCGTCAACTATGAAGTTTCATAAATTTTAGGGATCTACAACTTTCATTTTAGTAGATTCTCCGTCCGAGGTCATTTAGGACCTGTCAGACACCGACCGGCCTATTTGCTCGATATGGCCCACAAGACGATTTCAAATCAAAAAGTTGTCAACTACGAAGTCGCGGCACTTTTCACGCGAAAATCATGCGCTTTGCCGCTGCGAGGATTCGAACCCGTGGCCTCCCCTCACGTGTAGCCTCCTCTATCACTGCACCTCGTGCTCACATGTGCCTATAATGGATTTTGGTTCCCCACATATTATACTAAACTGAGCATAAATTGATTGTTTGACGCCCTAAACAATTTCAAATGAAAATGTTGTCAGCTGCAAAGTTTCATAACTTTTTGAGATCTAAAACTTTTATTTTGGTTGTTTCTCCATCCTAGGTCATTTAGGACCAGTCGGCCAGTGGGCGGCCGACAGGCCTATTTGTCCGATATGGCCCACAAGATGATTTCAAATCAAAAAGTCATCAACTACAAAGTTTCATAAATTTTAGGGATCTACAACTTTCATTTTGGTAGTTTCTCCGTCCGAGGTCATTTAGGACCTGTCAGACACCGACCGGCCTATTTGCCCGATATGGCCCACAAGACGATTTCAAATCAAAAGGATGCTAACTACGAGGTCGCGGCACTTTTCGCGCGAAAATCATGTGCTTTGCGGCTGCGAGGATTCGAACCCGCGGACTCTCCTCGCGTGTAGCCTCCTTTATCACTGCACCTCGTGCTCACATGTGCCTATAATGGATTTTGGTTCCCCACATATTATACTAAACTGAGCATAAATTGATTGTTTGATGCCCTAAATGATTTCAAATAAAAATGTTGTCAACTGCAAAGTTTCATAACTTTTTGAGATCTACAACTTTCATTTTGGTAGTTTCTCCATCCGAGGCCATTTAGGACCTGTCGGCCAGTGGGCGGCCGATAGGCCTATTTGCCCGATATGGCCCACAAGATGATTTCAAATCAAAAAGTCGTCAACTACGAAGTTTCATAAATTTTAGGGATCTACAACTTTCATTTTGGTAGTTTCTCCATCCGAGGTCATTTAGGACCTGTCGGACACCGACCGGCCTATTTGCCCGATATGGCCCACAAGACGATTTCAAATCAAAAAGTTATCAACTACGAAGTCGCGGCACTTTTCGCGCGAAAATCATGCGCTTTGCGGCTGCGAGGATTCAAACCCGCGGCCTCCCCTCGCGTGTAGCCTCCTCTATCACTGCACCTCGTGCTCACATGTGCGTATAATGGATTTTGGTTCCCCATATATTATACTAAACTGAGCATAAAATGATTGTTTGACGCCATAAAGGATTTTAAATGAAAACGTTGTCAACTGCAATGTTTCATAACTTTTCGAGATCTACAACTTTTATTTTGGTTGTTTCTCCATCCGAGGTCATTTAGGACCAGTCGGCCAGTGGGAGGCCGACAGGCCTATTTGTCCGATATGGCCCACAAGATGATTTGAAATCAAAAAGTCATCAACTACAAAGTTTCATAAATTTTAGGGATCTACAACTTTCATTTTGGTAGTTTCTCCGTCCGAGGTCATTTAGGACCTATCGGACACCGACCGGCCTATTTGCCCGATATGGCCCACAAGACGATTTCAAATCAAAAAGTTATCAACTACGAAGTCGCGGCACTTTTCGCGCGAAAATCATGCGCTTTGCGGCTGCGAGGATTCGAACCCACGGCCTCTCCTCACGTGTAGCCTCCTTTATCACTGCACCTCGTGCTCACATGTGCCTATAATGGATTTTGGTTCCCCACATATTATACAAAACTGAGCATAAATTGATTGTTTGATGCCCTAAATGATTTCAAATGAAAATGTTGTCATCTGCAAAGTTTCATAACTTTTCGAGATCTACAACTTTCATTTTGGTAGTTTCTCCATCCGAGGTCATTTAGGACCTGTCGGCCAGTGGGCGTCTGACAGGCCTATTTTTCCGTTATGGCCCACAAGATGATTTCAAATCAAAAAGTCATCAACTATGAAGTTTCATAAATTTTAGGGATCTACAACTTTTATTTTGGTAGTTTCTCCGTCCGAGGTCATTTAGGAAAAGTCAGACACTGACCGACCTATTTGCCCGATATGGCCCACAAGATGATTTCAAATCAAAAAGTCGTCAACTATGAAGTTTCATAAATTTTAGGGATCTACAACTTTCATTTTAGTAGATTCTCCGTCCGAGGTCATTTAGGACCTGTCAGACACCGACCGGCCTATTTGCTCGATATGGCCCACAAGACGATTTCAAATCAAAAAGTTGTCAACTACGAAGTCGCGGCACTTTTCGCGTGAAAATCATGCGCTTTGCGGCTGCGAGGATTCGAACCTGTGGCCTCCCCTCGCGTGTAGCCTCCTCTATCACTGCACCTCGTGCTCACATGTGCCTATAATGGATTTTGGTTCCCCACATATTATACTAAACTGAGCATAAATTGATTGTTTGACGCCCTAAACAATTTCAAATGAAAATGTTGTCAGCTGCAAAGTTTCATAACTTTTCGAGATCTATAACTTTTATTTTGGTTGTTTCTCCATCCGAGGTCATTTAGGACCAGTTGGCCAGTGGGCGGCCGACAGGCCTATTTGTCCGATATGGCCCACAAGATGATTTCAAATCAAAAAGTCGTCAACTACAAAGTTTCCTAAATTTTAGGGATCTACAACTTTCATTTTGGTAGTTTCTCTGTCCGAGGTCATTTAGGACCTGTCAGACACCGATCGGCCTATTTACCCGATATGGCCCACAAGACAATTTCAAATCAAAAGGATGCTAACTACGAGGTCGCGGCACTTTTTGCGCGAAAATCATGTGCTTTGCGGCTGCGAGGATTCGAACCCGCGAACTCTCCTCGCGTGTAGCCTCCTTTATCACTGCACCTCGTGCTCACATGTGCCTATAATGGATTTTGGTTCCCCACATATTATACTAAACTGAGCATAAATTGATTGTTTGATGCCCTAAATGATTTCAAATAAAAATGTTGTCAACTGCAAAGTTTCATAACTTTTTGAGATCTACAACTTTCATTTTGGTAGTTTCTCCATCTGAGGCCATTTAGGACCTGTCGGCCAGTGGGCGGCCGACAGGCCTATTTGCCCGATATGGCCCACAAGATGATTTCAAATCAAAAAGTCATCAACTACGAAGTTTCATAAATTTTAGGGATCTACAACTTTCATTTTGGTAGTTTCTCCATCCGAGGTCATTTAGGACCTGTCGGACACCGACCGGCCTATTTGCCCGATACGGCCCACAAGACGATTTCAAATCAAAAAGTTATCAACTACGAAGTCACGACACTTTTCGCGCGAAAATCATGCGCTTTGCGGCTGCGAGGATTCAAACCCGCGGCCTCCCCTCGCGTGTAGCCTCCTCTATCACTGCACCTCGTGCTCACATGTGCGTATAATGGATTTTGGTTCCCCATATATTATACTAAACTGAGCATAAAATGATTGTTTGACGCCATAAAGGATTTTAAATGAAAACGTTGTCAACTGCAATGTTTCATAACTTTTCAAGATCTACAACTTTTATTTTGGTTGTTTCTCCATCCGAGGTCATTTAGGACCAGTCGGCCAGTGGGCGGCCGACAGACCTATTTGTCCGATATGGCCCACAAGATGATTTGAAATCAAAAAGTCATCAACTACAAAGTTTCATAAATTTTAGGGATCTACAACTTTCATTTTGGTAGTTTCTCCGTCCGAGGTCATTTAGGACCTGTCGGACACCGACCGGCCTATTTGCCCGATATGGCCCACAAGATGATTTCAAATCAAAAAGTCGTCAACTATGAAGTTTCATAAATTTTAGGGATCTACAACTTTCATTTTAGTAGATTCTCCGTCCGAGGTCATTTAGGACCTGTCAGACACCGACCGGCCTATTTGCTCGATATGGCCCACAAGACGATTTCAAATCAAAAAGTTGTCAACTACGAAGTCGCGGCACTTTTCGTGCGAAAATCATGCGCTTTGCGGCTGCGAGGATTCGAACCCGTGGCCTCCCCTCGCGTGTAGCCTCCTCTATCACTACACCTCGTGCTCACATGTGCCTATAATGGATTTTGGTTCCCCACATATTATACTAAACTGAGCATAAATTGATTGTTTGACGCCCTAAACAATTTCAAATGAAAATGTTGTCAGCTGCAAAGTTTCATAACTTTTTGAGATCTACAACTTTTATTTTGGTTGTTTCTCCATCCGAGGTCATTTAGGACCAGTCGGCCAGTGGGCGGCCGACAGGCCTATTTGTCCGATATGGCCCACAAGATGATTTCAAATCAAAAAGTCGTCAACTACAAAGTTTCATAAATTTTAGGGATCTACAACTTTCATTTTGGTAGTTTCTCCGTCCGAGGTCATTTAGGACCAGTCAGACACCGACCGGCCTATTTGCCCGATATGGCCCACAAGACGATTTCAAATCAAAAGGATGCTAACTACGAGGTCGCGGCACTTTTCGCGCGAAAATCATGTGCTTTGCGGCTGCGAGGATTCGAACCCGCGGACTCTCCTTGCGTGTAGCCTCCTTTATCACTGCACCTCGTGCTCACATGTGCCTATAATGGATTTTGGTTCCCCACATATTATACTAAACTGAGCATAAATTGATTGTTTGATGCCCTAAATGATTTCAAATAAAAATATTGTCAACTGCAAAGTTTCATAACTTTTTGAGATCTACAACTTTCATTTTGTTAGTTTCTCCATCCGAGGCCATTTAGGACCTGTCGGCCAGTGGGCGGCCGACAGGCCTATTTGCCCGATATGGCCCACAAGATGATTTCAAATCAAAAAGTCGTCAACTACGAAGTTTCATAAATTTTAGGGATCTACAACTTTCATTTTGGTAGTTTCTCCATCCGAGGTCATTTAGGACCTGTCAGACACCGACCGGCCTATTTGCCCGATCCCACAAGACGATTTCAAATCAAAAAGTTATCAACTACGAAGTCGCGGCACTTTTCGCGCGAAAATCATGCGCTTTGCGGCTGCGAGGATTCAAACCCGCGGCCTCCCCTCGCGTGTAGCCTCCTCTATCACTGCACCTCGTGCTCACATGTGCGTATAATGGATTTTGGTTCCCCATATATTATACTAAACTGAGCATAAAATGATTGTTTGACGCCATAAAGGATTTTAAATGAAAACGTTGTCAACTGCAATGTTTCATAACTTTTCGAGATCTACAACTTTTATTTTGGTTGTTTCTCCATCCGAGGTCATTTAGGACCAGTCGGCCAGTGGGCGGCCGACAGACCTATTTGTCCGATATGGCCCACAAGATGATTTGAAATCAAAAAGTCATCAACTACAAAGTTTCATAAATTTTAGGGATCTACAACTTTCATTTTGGTAGTTTCTCCGTCCGAGGTCATTTAGGACCTGTCGGACACCGACCGGCCTATTTGCCCGATATGGCCCACAAGACGATTTCAAATCAAAAAGTTATCAACTACGAAGTCGCGACACTTTTCGCGCGAAAATCATGCGCTTTGCGGCTGCGAGGATTCGAACCCACGGCCTCTCCTCACGTGTAGCCTCCTTTATCACTGCACCTCGTGCTCACATGTGCCTATAATGGATTTTGGTTCCCCACATATTATACAAAACTGAGCATAAATTGATTGTTTGATGCCCTAAATGATTTCAAATGAAAATGTTGTCAGCTTCAAAGTTTCATAACATTTCGAGATCTACAACTTTCATTTTGGTAGTTTCTCCATCCGAGGTCATTTAGGACCTGTCGGCCAGTGGGCGTCTGACAGGCCTATTTTCCCGTTATGGCCCACAAGATGATTTCAAATCAAAAAGTCATCAACTATGAAGTTTCATAAATTTTAGGGATCTACAACTTTTATTTTGGTAGTTTCTCCGTCCGAGGTCATTTAGAAAAAGTCAGACACTGACCGACCTATTTGCCCGATATGGCCCACAAGATGATTTCAAATCAAAAAGTCGTCAACTATGAAGTTTCATAAATTTTAGGGATCTACAACTTTCATTTTAGTAAATTCTCCGTCCGAGGTCATTTAGGACCTGTCAGACACCGACCGGCCTATTTGCTCGATATGGCCCACAAGACGATTTCAAATCAAAAAGTTGTCAACTACGAAGTCGCGGCACTTTTCGCGCGAAAATCATGCGCTTTGCGGCTGCGAGGATTCGAACCCGTGGCCTCCCCTCGCGTGTAGCCTCCTCTATCACTGCACCTCGTGCTCACATGTGCCTATAATGGATTTTGGTTCCCCACATATTATACTAAACTGAGCATAAATTGATTGTTTGACGCCCTAAACAATTTCAAATGAAAATGTTGTCAGCTGCAAAGTTTCATAACTTTTTGAGATCTAAAACTTTTATTTTGGTTGTTTCTCCATCCTAGGTCATTTAGGACCAGTCGGCCAGTGGGCGGCCGACAGGCCTATTTGTCCGATATGGCCCACAAGATGATTTCAAATCAAAAAGTCGTCAACTACAAAGTTTCATAAATTTTAGGGATCTACAACTTTCATTTTGGTAGTTTCTCCGTCCGAGGTCATTTAGGACCTGTCAGACACCGACCGGCCTATTTGCCCGATATGGCCCACAAGACGATTTCAAATCAAAAGGATGCTAACTACGAGGTCGCGGCACTTTTCGCGCGAAAATCATGTGCTTTGCGGCTGCGAGGATTCGAACCCGCGGACTCTCCTCGCGTGTAGCCTCCTTTATCACTGCACCTCGTGCTCACATGTGCCTATAATGGATTTTGGTTCCCCACATATTATACTAAACTGAGCATAAATTGATTGTTTGATGCCCTAAATGATTTCAAATAAAAATGTTGTCAACTGCAAAGTTTCATAACTTTTTGAGATCTACAACTTTCATTTTGGTAGTTTCTCCATCCGAGGCCATTTAGGACCTGTCGGCCAGTGGGCGGCCGATAGGCCTATTTGCCCGATATGGCCCACAAGATGATTTCAAATCAAAAAGTCGTCAACTACGAAGTTTCATAAATTTTAGGGATCTACAACTTTCATTTTGGTAGTTTCTCCATCCGAGGTCATTTAGGACCTGTCGGACACCGACCGGCCTATTTGCCCGATATGGCCCACAAGACGAATTCAAATCAAAAAGTTATCAACTACGAAGTCGCGGCACTTTTCGCGCGAAAATCATGCGCTTTGCGGCTGCGAGGATTCAAACCCGCGGCCTCCCCTCGCGTGTAGCCTCCTCTATCACTGCACCTCGTGCTCACATGTCCGTATAATGGATTTTGGTTCCCCATATATTATACTAAACTGAGCATAAAATGATTGTTTGACGCCATAAAGGATTTTAAATGAAAACGTTGTCAACTGCAATGTTTCATAACTTTTCGAGATCTACAACTTTTATTTTGGTTGTTTCTCCATCCGAGGTCATTTAGGACCAGTCGGCCAGTGGGCGACCGACAGGCCTATTTGTCCGATATGGCCCACAAGATGATTTGAAATCAAAAAGTCATCAACTACAAAGTTTCATAAATTTTAGGGATCTACAACTTTCATTTTGGTAGTTTCTCCGTCCGAGGTCATTTAGGACCTATCGGACATCGACCGGCCTATTTGCCCGATATGGCCCACAAGACGATTTCAAATCAAAAAGTTATCAACTACGAAGTCGCGGCACTTTTCGCGCGAAAATCATGCGCTTTGCGGCTGCGAGGATTCGAACCCACGGCCTCTCCTCACGTGTAGCCTCCTTTATCACTGCACCTCGTGCTCACATGTGCCTATAATGGATTTTGGTTCCCCACATATTATACAAAACTGAGCATAAATTGATTGTTTGATGCCCTAAATGATTTCAAATGAAAATGTTGTCATCTGCAAAGTTTCATAACTTTTCGAGATCTACAACTTTCATTTTGGTAGTTTCTCCATCCGAGGTCATTTAGGACCTGTCGGCCAGTGGGCGTCTGACAGGCCTATTTTTCCGTTATGGCCCACAAGATGATTTCAAATCAAAAAGTCATCAACTATGAAGTTTCATAAATTTTAGGGATCTACAACTTTTATTTTGGTAGTTTCTCCGTCCGAGGTCATTTAGGAAAAGTCAGACACTGACCGACCTATTTGCCCGATATGGCCCACAAGATGATTTCAAATCAAAAAGTCGTCAACTATGAAGTTTCATAAATTTTAGGGATCTACAACTTTCATTTTAGTAGATTCTCCGTCCGAGGTCATTTAGGACCTGTCAGACACCGACCGGCCTATTTGCTCGATATGGCCCACAAGACGATTTCAAATCAAAAAGTTGTCAACTACGAAGTCGTGGCACTTTTCGCGTGAAAATCATGCGCTTTGCGGCTGCGAGGATTCGAACCTGTGGCCTCCCCTCGCGTGTAGCCTCCTCTATCACTGCACCTCGTGCTCACATGTGCCTATAATGGATTTTGGTTCCCCACATATTATACTAAACTGAGCATAAATTGATTGTTTGACGCCCTAAACAATTTCAAATGAAAATGTTGTCAGCTGTAAAGTTTCATAACTTTTCGAGATCTACAACTTTTATTTTGGTTGTTTCTCCATCCGAGGTCATTTAGGACCAGTCGGCCAGTGGGCGGCCGACAGGCCTATTTGTCCGATATGGCCCACAAGATGATTTCAAATCAAAAAGTCGTCAACTACAAAGTTTCCTAAATTTTAGGGATCTACAACTTTCATTTTGGTAGTTTCTCTGTCCGAGGTCATTTAGGACCTGTCAGACACCGATCGGCCTATTTGCCCGATATGGCCCACAAGACGATTTCACATCAAAAGGATGTTAACTACGAGGTCGCGGCACTTTTTGCGCGAAAATCATGTGCTTTGCGGCTGCGAGGATTCGAACCCGCGAACTCTCCTCGCGTGTAGCCTCCTTTATCACTGCACCTCGTGCTCACATGTGCCTATAATGGATTTTGGTTCCCCACATATTATACTAAACTGAGCATAAATTGATTGTTTGATGCCCTAAATGATTTCAAATAAAAATGTTGTCAACTGCAAAGTTTCATAACTTTTTGAGATCTACAACTTTCATTTTGGTAGTTTCTCCATCTGAGGCCATTTAGGACCTGTCGGCCAGTGGGCGGCCGACAGGCCTATTTGCCCGATATGGCCCACAAGATGATTTCAAATCAAAAAGTCATCAACTACGAAGTTTCATAAATTTTAGGGATCTACAACTTTCATTTTGGTAGTTTCTCCATCCGAGGTCATTTAGGACCTGTCGGACACCGACCGGCCTATTTGCCCGATATGGCCCACAAGACGATTTCAAATCAAAAAGTTATCAACTACGAAGTCACGACACTTTTCGCGCGAAAATCATGCGCTTTGCGGCTGCGAGGATTCAAACCCGCGGCCTCCCCTCGCGTGTAGCCTCCTCTATCACTGCACCTCGTGCTCACATGTGCGTATAATGGATTTTGGTTCCCCATATATTATACTAAACTGAGCATAAAATGATTGTTTGACGCCATAAAGGATTTTAAATGAAAACGTTGTCAACTGCAATGTTTCATAACTTTTCGAGATCTACAACTTTTATTTTGGTTGTTTCTCCATCCGAGGTCATTTAGGACCAGTCGGCCAGTGGGCGGCCGACAGACCTATTTGTCCGATATGGCCCACAAGATGATTTGAAATCAAAAAGTCATCAACTACAAAGTTTCATAAATTTTAGGGATCTACAACTTTCATTTTGGTAGTTTCTCCGTCCGAGGTCATTTAGGACCTGTCGGACACCGACCGGCCTATTTGCCCGATATGGCCCACAAGATGATTTCAAATCAAAAAGTCGTCAACTATGAAGTTTCATAAATTTTAGGGATCTACAACTTTCATTTTAGTAGATTCTCCGTCCGAGGTCATTTAGGACCTGTCAGACACCGACCGGCCTATTTGCTCGATATGGCCCACAAGACGATTTCAAATCAAAAAGTTGTCAACTACGAAGTCGCGGCACTTTTCGTGCGAAAATCATGCGCTTTGCGGCTGCGAGGATTCGAACCCGTGGCCTCCCCTCGCGTGTAGCCTCCTCTATCACTGCACCTCGTGCTCACATGTGCCTATAATGGATTTTGGTTCCCCACATATTATACTAAACTGAGCATAAATTGATTGTTTGACGCCCTAAAAAATTTCAAATGAAAATGTTGTCAGCTGCAAAGTTTCATAACTTTTTGAGATCTACAACTTTTATTTTGGTTGTTTCTCCATCCGAGGTCATTTAGGACCAGTCGGCCAGTGGGCGGCCGACAGGCCTATTTGTCCGATATGGCCCACAAGATGATTTCAAATCAAAAAGTCGTCAACTACAAAGTTTCATAAATTTTAGGGATCTACAACTTTCATTTTTGTAGTTTCTCCGTCCGAGGTCATTTAGGACCAGTCAGACACCGACCGGCCTATTTGCCCGATATGGCCCACAAGACGATTTCAAATCAAAAGGATGCTAACTACGAGGTCGCGGCACTTTTCGCGCGAAAATCATGTGCTTTGCGGCTGCGAGGATTCGAACCCGCGGACTCTCCTCGCGTGTAGCCTCCTTTATCACTGCACCTCGTGCTCACATGTGCCTATAATGGATTTTGGTTCCCCACATATTATACTAAACTGAGCATAAATTGATTGTTTGATGCCCTAAATGATTTCAAATAAAAATATTGTCAACTGCAAAGTTTCATAACTTTTTGAGATCTACAACTTTCATTTTGTTAGTTTCTCCATCCGAGGCCATTTAGGACCTGTCGGCCAGTGGGCGGCCGATAGGCCTATTTGCCCGATATGGCCCACAAGATGATTTCAAATCAAAAAGTCGTCAACTACGAAGTTTCATAAATTTTAGGGATCTACAACTTTCATTTTGGTAGTTTCTCCATCCGAGGTCATTTAGGACCTGTCGGACACCGACCGGCCTATTTGCCCGATATGGCCCACAAGACGATTTCAAATCAAAAAGTTATCAACTACGAAGTCGCGGCACTTTTCGCGCGAAAATCATGTGCTTTGCGGCTGCGAGGATTCAAACCCGCGGCCTCCCCTCGCGTGTAGCCTCCTCTATCACTGCACCTCGTGCTCACATGTGCGTATAATGGATTTTGGTTCCCCATATATTATACTAAACTGAGCATAAAATGATTGTTTGACGCCATAAAGGATTTTAAATGAAAACGTTGTCAACTACAATGTTTCATAACTTTTCGAGATCTACAACTTTTATTTTGGTTGTTTCTCCATCCGAGGTCATTTAGGACCAGTCGGCCAGTGGGCGGCCGACAGGCCTATTTGTCCGATATGGCCCACAAGATGATTTGAAATCAAAAAGTCATCAACTACAAAGTTTCATAAATTTTAGGGATCTACAACTTTCATTTTGGTAGTTTCTCCGTCCGAGGTCATTTAGGACCTATCGGACACCGACCGGCCTATTTGCCCGATATGGCCCACAAGACGATTTCAAATCAAAAAGTTATCAACTACGAAGTCGCGGCACTTTTCGCGCGAAAATCATGCGCTTTGCGGCTGCGAGGATTCGAACCCACGGCCTCTCCTCACGTGTAGCCTCCTTTATCACTGCACCTCGTGCTCACATGTGCCTATAATGGATTTTGGTTCCCCACATATTATACAAAACTGAGCATAAATTGATTGTTTGATGCCCTAAATGATTTCAAATGAAAATGTTGTCATCTGCAAAGTTTCATAACTTTTCGAGATCTACAACTTTCATTTTGGTAGTTTCTCCATCCGAGGTCATTTAGGACCTGTCGGCTAGTGGGCGTCTGACAGGCCTATTTTTCCGTTATGGCCCACAAGATGATTTCAAATCAAAAAGTCATCAACTATGAAGTTTCATAAATTTTAGGGATCTACAACTTTTATTTTGGTAGTTTCTCCGTCCGAGGTCATTTAGGAAAAGTCAGACACTGACCGACCTATTTGCCCGATATGGCCCACAAGATGATTTCAAATCAAAAAGTCGTCAACTATGAAGTTTCATAAATTTTAGGGATCTACAACTTTCATTTTAGTAGATTCTCCGTCCGAGGTCATTTAGGACCTGTCAGACACCGACCGACCTATTTGCTCGATATGGCCCACAAGACGATTTCAAATCAAAAAGTTGTCAACTACGAAGTCGCGACACTTTTCGCGTGAAAATCATGCGCTTTGCGGCTGCGAGGATTCGAACCTGTGGCCTCCCCTCGCGTGTAGCCTCCTCTATCACTGCACCTCGTGCTCACATGTGCCTATAATGGATTTTGGTTCCCCACATATTATACTAAACTGAGCATAAATTGATTGTTTGACGCCCTAAACAATTTCAAATGAAAATGTTGTCAGCTGCAAAGTTTCATAACTTTTCGAGATCTACAACTTTTATTTTGGTTGTTTCTCCATCCGAGGTCATTTAGGACTAGTCGGCCAGTGGGCGGCCGACAGACCTATTTGTACGATATGGCCCACAAGATGATTTCAAATCAAAAAGTCATCAACTACAAAGTTTCCTAAATTTTAGGGATCTACAACTTTCATTTTGGTAGTTTCTCTGTCCGAGGTCATTTAGGACCTGTCAGACACCGATCGGCCTATTTGCCCGATATGGCCCACAAGACGATTTCAAATCAAAAGGATGTTAACTACGAGGTCGCGGCACTTTTCGCGCGAAAATCATGTGCTTTGCGGCTACGAGGATTCGAACCCGCGGACTCTCCTCGCGTGTAGCCTCCTTTATCACTGCACCTCGTGCTCACATGTGCCTATAATGGATTTTGGTTCCCCACATATTATACTAAACTGAGCATAAATTGATTGTTTGATGCCCTAAATGATTTCAAATAAAAATGTTGTCAACTGCAAAGTTTCATAACTTTTTGAGATCTACAACTTTCATTTTGGTAGTTTCTCCATCTGAGGCCATTTAGGACCTGTCGGCCAGTGGGCGGCCGACAGGCCTATTTGCCCGATATGGCCCACAAGATGATTTCAAATCAAAAAGTCATCAACTACGAAGTTTCATAAATTTTAGGGATCTACAACTTTCATTTTGGTAGTTTCTCCATCCGAGGTCATTTAGGACCTGTCGGACACCGACCGGCCTATTTGCCCGATATGGCCCACAAGACGATTTCAAATCAAAAAGTTATCAACTACGAAGTCACGACACTTTTCGCGCGAAAATCATGCGCTTTGCGGCTGCGAGGATTCAAACCCGCGTCCTCCCCTCGCGTGTAGCCTCCTCTATCACTGCACCTCGTGCTCACATGTGCGTATAATGGATTTTGGTTCCCCATATATTATACTAAACTGAGCATAAAATGATTGTTTGACGCCATAAAGGATTTTAAATGAAAACGTTGTCAACTGCAATGTTTCATAACTTTTTGAGATCTACAACTTTTATTTTGGTTGTTTCTCCATCCGAGGTCATTTAGGACTAGTCGGCCAGTGGGCGGCCGACAGACCTATTTGTCCGATATGGCCCACAAGATGATTTGAAATCAAAAAGTCATCAACTACAAAGTTTCATAAATTTTAGGGATCTACAACTTTCATTTTGGTAGTTTCTCCGTCCGAGGTCATTTAGGACCTGTCGGACACCGACCGGCCTATTTGCCCGATATGGCCCACAAGACGATTTCAAATCAAAAAGTTATCAACTACGAAGTCGCGACACTTTTCGCGCGAAAATCAAGCGCTTTGCGGCTGCGAGGATTCGAACCCACGGCCTCTCCTCACGTGTAGCCTCCTTTATCACTGCACCTCGTGCTCACATGTGCCTATAATGGATTTTGGTTCCCCACATATTATACAAAACTGAGCATAAATTGATTGTTTGATGCCCTAAATGATTTCAAATGAAAATGTTGTCATCTGCAAAGTTTCATAACTTTTCGAGATCTACAACTTTCATTTTGGTAGTTTCTCCATCCGAGGTCATTTAGGACCTGTCGGCCAGTGGGCGTCTGACAGGCCTATTTTTCCGTTATGGCCCACAAGATGATTTCAAATCAAAAAGTCATCAACTATGAAGTTTCATAAATTTTAGGGATCTACAACTTTTATTTTGGTAGTTTCTCCGTCCGAGGTCATTTAGGAAAAGTCAGACACTGACCGACCTATTTGCCCGATATGGCCCACAAGATGATTTCAAATCAAAAAGTCGTCAACTATGAAGTTTCATAAATTTTAGGGATCTACAACTTTCATTTTAGTAGATTCTCCGTCCGAGGTCATTTAGGACCTGTCAGACACCGACCGGCCTATTTGCTCGATATGGCCCACAAGATGATTTCAAATCAAAAAGTTGTCAACTACGAAGTCGCGACACTTTTCGCGTGAAAATCATGCGCTTTGCGGCTGCGAGGATTCGAACCTGTGGCCTCCCCTCGCGTGTAGCCTCCTCTATCACTGCACCTCGTGCTCACATGTGCCTATAATGGATTTTGGTTCCCCACATATTATACTAAACTGAGCATAAATTGATTGTTTGACGCCCTAAACAATTTCAAATGAAAATGTTGTCAGCTGCAAAGTTTCATAACTTTTCGAGATCTACAACTTTTATTTTGGTTGTTTCTCCATCCGAGGTCATTTAGGACCAGTCGGCCAGTGGGCGGCCGACAGGCCTATTTGTCCGATATGGCCCACAAGATGATTTCAAATCAAAAAGTCGTCAACTACAAAGTTTCCTAAATTTTAGGGATCTACAACTTTCATTTTGGTAGTTTCTCTGTCCGAGGTCATTTAGGACCTGTCAGACACCGATCGGCCTATTTGCCCGATATGGCCCACAAGACGATTTCAAATCAAAAGGATGTTAACTACGAGGTCGCGGCACTTTTCGCGCGAAAATCATGTGCTTTGCGGCTACGAGGATTCGAACCCGCGGACTCTCCTCGCGTGTAGCCTCCTTTATCACTGCACCTCGTGCTCACATGTGCCTATAATGGATTTTGGTTCCCCACATATTATACTAAACTGAGCATAAATTGATTGTTTGATGCCCTAAATGATTTCAAATAAAAATGTTGTCAACTGCAAAGTTTCATAACTTTTTGAGATCTACAACTTTCATTTTGGTAGTTTCTCCATCTGAGGCCATTTAGGACCTGTCGGCCAGTGGGCGGCCGACAGGCCTATTTGCCCGATATGGCCCACAAGATGATTTCAAATCAAAAAGTCATCAACTACGAAGTTTCATAAATTTTAGGGATCTACAACTTTCATTTTGGTAGTTTCTCCATCCGAGGTCATTTAGGACCTGTCGGACACCGACCGGCCTATTTGCCCGATATGGCCCACAAGACGATTTCAAATCAAAAAGTTATCAACTACGAAGTCACGACACTTTTCGCGCGAAAATCATGCGCTTTGCGGCTGCGAGGATTCAAACCCGCGGCCTCCCCTCGCGTGTAGCCTCCTCTATCACTGCACCTCGTGCTCACATGTGCGTATAATGGATTTTGGTTCCCCATATATTATACTAAACTGAGCATAAAATGATTGTTTGACGCCATAAAGGATTTTAAATGAAAACGTTGTCAACTGCAATGTTTCATAACTTTTCGAGATCTACAACTTTTATTTTGGTTGTTTCTCCATCCGAGGTCATTTAGGACCAGTCGGCCAGTGGGCGGCCGACAGACCTATTTGTCCGATATGGCCCACAAGATGATTTGAAATCAAAAAGTCATCAACTACAAAGTTTCATAAATTTTAGGGATCTACAACTTTCATTTTGGTAGTTTCTCCGTCCGAGGTCATTTAGGACCTGTCGGACACCGACCGGCCTATTTGCCCGATATGGCCCACAAGACGATTTCAAATCAAAAAGTTATCAACTACGAAGTCGCGACACTTTTCGCGCGAAAATCATGCGCTTTGCGGCTACGAGGATTCGAACCCACGGCCTCTCCTCACGTGTAGCCTCCTTTATCACTGCACCTCGTGCTCACATGTGCCTATAATGGATTTTGGTTCCCCACATATTATACAAAACTGAGCATAAATTGATTGTTTGATGCCCTAAATGATTTCAAATGAAAATGTTGTCAGCTTCAAAGTTTCATAACTTTTCGAGATCTACAACTTTCATTTTGGTAGTTTCTCCATCCGAGGTCATTTAGGACCTGTCGGCCAGTGGGCGTCTGACAGGCCTATTTTTCCGTCATGGCCCACAAGATGATTTCAAATCAAAAAGTCATCAACTATGAAGTTTCATAAATTTTAGGGATCTACAACTTTTATTTTGGTAGTTTCTCCGTCCGAGGTCATTTAGGAAAAGTCAGACACTGACCGACCTATTTGCCCGATATGGCCCACAAGATGATTTCAAATCAAAAAGTCGTCAACTATGAAGTTTCATAAATTTTAGGGATCTACAACTTTCATTTTAGTAGATTCTCCGTCCGAGGTCATTTAGGACCTGTCAGACACCGACCGGCCTATTTGCTCGATATGGCCCACAAGACGATTTCAAATCAAAAAGTTGTCAACTACGAAGTCACGGCACTTTTCGCGCGAAAATCATGCGCTTTGCGGCTGCGAGGATTCGAACCCGTGGCCTCCCCTCGCGTGTAGCCTCCTCTATCACTGCACCTCGTGCTCACATGTGCCTATAATGGATTTTGGTTCCCCACATATTATACTAAACTGAGCATAAATTGATTGTTTGACGCCCTAAACAATTTCAAATGAAAATGTTGTCAGCTGCAAAGTTTCATAACTTTTTGAGATCTACAACTTTTATTTTGGTTGTTTCTCCATCCGAGGTCATTTAGGACCAGTCGGCCAGTGGGCGGCCGACAGGCCTATTTGTCCGATATGGCCCACAAGATGATTTCAAATCAAAAAGTCGTCAACTACAAAGTTTCATAAATTTTAGGGATCTACAACTTTCATTTTGGTAGTTTCTCCGTCCGAGGTCATTTAGGACCAGTCAGACACCGACCGGCCTATTTGCCCGATATGGCCCACAAGACGATTTCAAATCAAAAGGATGCTAACTACGAGGTCGCGGCACTTTTCGCGCGAAAATCATGTGCTTTGCGGCTGCGAGGATTCGAACCCGCGGACTCTCCTCGCGTGTAGCCTCCTTTATCACTGCACCTCGTGCTCACATGTGCCTATAATGGATTTTGGTTCCTCACATATTATACTAAACTGAGCATAAATTGATTGTTTGATGCCCTAAATGATTTCAAATAAAAATATTGTCAACTGCAAAGTTTCATAACTTTTTGAGATCTACAACTTTCATTTTGTTAGTTTCTCCATCCGAGGCCATTTAGGACCTGTCGGTCAGTGGGCGGCCGACAGGCCTATTTGCCCGATATGGCCCACAAGATGATTTCAAATCAAAAAGTCGTCAACTACGAAGTTTCATAAATTTTAGGGATCTACAACTTTCATTTTGGTAGTTTCTCCATCCGAGGTCATTTAGGACCTGTCGGACACCGACCGGCCTATTTGCCCGATATGGCCCACAAGACGATTTCAAATCAAAAAGTTATCAACTACGAAGTCGCGGCACTTTTCGCGCGAAAATCATGTGCTTTGCGGCTGCGAGGATTCGAACCCACGGACTCTCCTCACGTGTAGCCTCCTTTATCACTGCACCTCGTGCTCACATGTGCCTATAATGGATTTTGGTTCCCCACATATTATACTAAACTGAGCATAAATTGATTGTTTGATGCCCTAAATGATTTCAAATAAAAATGTTGTCAACTGCAAAGTTTCATAACTTTTTGAGATCTACAACTTTTATTTTGGTAGTTTCTCCATCCGAGGCCATTTAGGACCTGTCGGCCAGTGGGCGCCCGACAGGCCTATTTGCCCGATATGGCCCACAAGACGATTTCAAATCAAAAAGTCGTCAACTACGAAGTTTCATAAATTTTAGGGATCTACAAGTTTCATTTTGGTAGTTTCTCCATCCGAGGTCATTTAGGACCTGTCGGACTCCGACCGGCCTATTTGCCCGATATGGCCCACAAGACGATTTCAAATCAAAAAGTTATCAACTACGAAGTCGCGGCACTTTTCACGCGAAAATCATGCGCTTTGCGGCTGCGAGGATTCAAACCCGCGGCCTCCCCTCGCGTGTAGCCTCCTCTATCACTGCACCTCGTGCTCACATGTGCGTATAATGGATTTTGGTTTCCCATATATTATACTAAACTGAGCATAAAATGATTGTTTGACGCCATAAAGGATTTTAAATGAAAACGTTGTCAACTGCAATGTTTCATAACTTTTCGAGATCTACAACTTTTATTTTGGTTGTTTCTCCATCCGAGGTCATTTAGGACCAGTCGGCCAGTGGGCGGCCGACAGGCCTATTTGTCCGATATGGCCCATAAGATGATTTGAAATCAAAAAGTCATCAACAGCAAAGTTTCATAAATTTTAGGGATCTACAACTTTCATTTTGGTAGTTTCTCCGTCCGAGGTCATTTAGGACCTATCGGACACCGACCGGCCTATTTGCCCGATATGGCCCACAAGACGATTTCAAATCAAAAAGTTATCAACTACGAAGTCGCGGCACTTTTCGCGCGAAAATCATGTGCTTTGCGGCTGCGAGGATTCGAACCCACGGCCTCTCCTCACGTGTAGCCTCCTTTATCACTGCACCTCGTGCTCACATGTGCCTATAATGGATTTTGGTTCCCCGCATATTATACAAAACTGAGCATAAATTGATTGTTTGATGCCCTAAATGATTTCAAATGAAAATGTTGTCATCTGCAAAGTTTCATAACTTTTCGAGATCTACAACTTTCATTTTGGTAGTTTCTCCATCCAAGGCCATTTAGGACCTGTCGGCCAGTGGGCGGCCGACAAGCCAATTTGCCCGATATGGCCCACAAGATGATTTCAAATTAAAAAGTCATCAACTACGAAGTTTCATAAATTTTAGGGATCTACAACTTTCATTTTGGTAGTTTCTCCATCCGAGGTCATTTAGGACCTGTCGGACACCGACCGGCCTATTTGCCCGATATGGCCCACAAGACGACTTCAAATCAAAAAGTTGTCAACTACGAAGTTGCGGCACTTTTCGCGCCAAAACCATGCGCTTTGCGGCTGCGAGGATTCAAACCCGCGGCCTCCCCTTGCGTGTAGCCTCCTCTATCACTGCACCTCGTGCTCACATGTGCCTATAATGGATTTTGGTTCCCCACATATTATACTAAACTGAGCATAAATTGATTGTTTGATGCCCTAAATGATTTCAAATAAAAATGTTGTCAACTGCAAAGTTTCATAACTTTTCGAGATCTACAACTTTCATTTTGGTAGTTTCTCCATCCAAGGCCATTTAGGACCTATCGGCCAGTGGGCGGCCGATAGGCCTATTTGCCCGATATGGCCCACAACATGATTTCAAATCAAAAAGTCATCAACTACGAAGTTTCATAAATTTTAGGGATCTACAACTTTTATTTTGGTAGTTTCTCCATCCGAGGTCATTTAGGACCTGTCGGACACCGACCGGCCTATTTGCCCATATGGCCCGCAAGACGATTTCAAATCAAAAAGTTGTCAACTACGAAGTCGTGGCACTTTTCACGCGAAAACCATGCGCTTTGCGGCTGCGAGGATTCAAACCCGCGGTCTCCCCTTGCGTGTAGCCTCCTCTATCACTGCACCTCGTGCTCACATGTGCCTATAATGGATTTTGGTTCCCCACATATTATACTAAACTGAGCATAAATTGATTGTTTGACGCCCTAAATGATTTTAAATGAAAATGTTGTCAGCTGCAAAGTTTCATAACTTTTCGAGATCTACAACTTTTATTTTGGTTGTTTCTCCATCCGAGGTCATTTAGGACCAGTCGGCCAGTGGGCGGCCGACAGGCCTATTTGTCCGATATGCCCCACAAGATGATTTCAAATCAAAAAGTCGTCAACTACAAAGTTTCATAAATTTTAGGGATCTACAACTTTCATTTTGGTAGTTTCTCCGTCCGAGGTCATTTAGGACCTGTCGGACACCGACCGGCCTATTTGCCCGATATGGCCCGCAAGACGATTTCAAATCAAAAAGTTGTCAACTACGAAGTCGTGGCACTTTTCGCGCGAAAATCATGCGCTTTGCGGCTGCGAGGATTCGAACCCACGGCCTCTCCTCGCGTGTAGCCTCCTTTATCACTGCACCTCGTGCTCACATGTGCCTATAATGGATTTTGGTTCCCCACATATTATACTAAACTGAGCATAAATTGATTGTTTGATGCCATAAATGATTTCAAATAAAAATGTTGTCAACTGCAAAGTTTCATAACTTTTCGAGATCTACAACTTTCATTTTGGTAGTTTCTCCATCCAAGGCCATTTAGGACCTATTGGCCAGTGGGCGGCCGATAGGCCTATTTGCCCGATATGGCCCACAACATGATTTCAAATCAAAAAGTCATCAACTACGAAGTTTCATAAATTTTAGGGATCTACAACTTTTATTTTGGTAGTTTCTCCATCTGAGGTCATTTAGGACCTGTCAGACACCGACCGGCCTATTTGCCCGATATGGCCCGCAAGACGATTTCAAATCAAAAAGTTGTCAACTACGAAGTCGTGGCACTTTTCGCGCGAAAACCATGCGCTTTGCGGCTGCGAGGATTCAAACCCGCGGCCTCCCCTTGCGTGTAGCCTCCTCTATCACTGCACCTCGTGCTCACATGTGCCTATAATGGATTTTGGTTCCCCACATATTATACTAAATTGAGCATAAATTGATTGTTTGACGCCCTAAATGATTTTAAATGAAAATGTTGTCAGCTGCAAAGTTTCATAACTTTTCGAGATCCACAACTTTTATTTTGGTTGTTTCTCCATCTGAGGTCATTTAGGACCAGTCGGCCAGTGGGCGGCCGACAGGCCTATTTGTCCGATATGCCCCACAAGATGATTTCAAATCAAAAAGTCGTCAACTACAAAGTTTCATAAATTTTAGGGATCTACAACTTTCATTTTGGTAGTTTCTCCGTCCGAGGTCATTTAGGACCTGTCGGACATCGACCGGCCTATTTGCCCGATATGGCCCACAAGACGATTTCAAATCAAAAGGTTGTTAACTACGAAGTCGCGGCACTTTTCGCGCGAAAATCATGTGCTTTGCGGCTGCGAGGATTCGAACCCGCGGACTCTCCTCGCGTGTAGCCTCCTTTATCACTGCACCTCGTGCTCACATGTGCCTATAATGGATTTTGGTTCCCCACATATTATACTAAACTGAGCATAAATTGATTGTTTGATGCCCTAAATGATTTCAAATGAAAATGTTGTCAACTGCAAAGTTTCATAACTTTTTGAGATCTACAACTTTCATTTTGGTAGTTTCTCCATCCAAGGCCATTTAGGACCTGTCGGCCAGTGGGCGGCCGACAGGCATATTTGCCCGATATGGCCCACAAGATGATTTCAAATCAAAAAGTCGTCAACTACGAAGTTTCATAAATTTTAGGGATCTACAACTTTCATTTTGGTAGTTTCTCCATCCGAGGTCATTTAGGACCTGTCGGACACCGACCGGCCTATTTGCCCGATATGGCCCACAAGACGATTTCAAATCAAAAAGTTATCAACTACGAAGTCGCAGCACTTTTCGCGCGAAAATCATGCGCTTTGCGGCTGCGAGGATTCAAACCCGTGGCCTCCCCTCGCGTGTAGCCTCCTCTATCACAGCACCTCGTGCTCACATGTGCGTATAATGGATTTTGGTTCCCCATATATTATACTAAACTGAGCATAAATTGATTGTTTGATGCCCTAAAGGATTTTAAATGAAAACATTGTCAACTGCAATGTTTCATAACTTTTCGAGATCTACAACTTTTATTTTGGTTGTTTCTCCATCCGAGGTCATTTAGGACCAGTCGGCCAGTGGGCGACCGACAGGCCTATTTGTCCGATATGCCCCACAAGATGATTTCAAATCAAAAAGTCGTCAACTACAAAGTTTCATAAATTTTAGGGATCTACAACTTTCATTTTGGTAGTTTCTCCGTCCGAGGTCATTTAGGACCTGTCGGACACCGACCGGCCTATTTGCCCGATATGGCCCACAAGACGATTTCAAATCAAAAAGTTATCAACTACGAAGTCGAGGCACTTTTCGCGCGAAAATCATGCGCTTTGCGGCTGCGAGGATTCGAACCCGCGGACTCTCCTCACGTGTAGCCTCCTTTATCACTGCACCTCGTGCTCACATGTGCCTATAATGGATTTTGGTTCCCCACATATTATACTAAACTGAGCATAAATTGATTCTTTGATGCCCTAAATGATTTCAAATGAAAATGTTGTCAACTGCAAAGTTTCATAACATTTTGAGATCTACAACTTTCATTTTGGTAGTTTCTCCATCCATGGCCATTTAGGGCCTGTCGGCCAGTGGGCGGCCGACAGGCCTATTTGCCAGATATGGCCCACAAGATGATTTCAAATCAAAAAGTCATCAACTACAAAGTTTCATAAATTTTAGGGATCTACAACTTTCATTTTGGTAGTTTCTCCATCCGAGGTCATTTATGACCTGTCGGACACCGACCGACCTATTTGCCCGATATGGCCCACAAGACGATTTCAAATCAAAAAGTTGTCAACTACGAAGTCGCGGCACTTTTCGCGCGAAAAACCATGCGCTTTGCGGCTGCGAGGATTCAAACCCACGGCCTCCCCTTGCGTGTAGCCTCCTCTATCACTGCACCTCGTGCTCACATGTGCCTATAATGGATTTTGGTTCCCCATATATTATACTAAACTAAGCATAAATTGATTGTTTGACGCACTAAATGATTTTAAATGAAAATGTTGTCAACTGCAAAGTTTCAATACTTTTCGAGATCTACAACTTTTATTTTGGTTGTTTCTCCATCCGAGGTCATTTAGGACCAGTCGGCCAGTGGGTGGCCGACAGGCCTATTTGTCCGATATGGCCCACAAGATGATTTGAAATCAAAAAGTCGTCAACTACAAAGTTTCATAAATTTTAGGGATCTACAACTTTCATTTTGGTAGTTTCTCCGTCCGAGGTCATTTAGAACCTGTCGGACACCGACCGGCCTATTTGCCCGATATGGCCCACAAGACGATTTCAAATCAAAAAGTTGTCAACTACGAAGTCGTGGCACTTTTCGCGTGAAAACCATGCGCTTTGCGGCTGCGAGGATTCAAACCCGCGGCCTCCCCTTGCGTGTAGCCTCCTCTATCACTGCACCTCGTGCTCACATGTGCCTATAATGGATTTTGGTTCCCCACATATTATACTAAATTGAGCATAAATTGATTGTTTGACGCCCTAAATGATTTTAAATGAAAATCTTGTCAGCTGCAAAGTTTCATAACTTTTCGAGATCTACAACTTTTATTTTGGTTGTTTCTCCATCCGAGGTCATTTAGGACCAGTCGGCCAGTGGGCGGCTGACAGGCCTATTTGTCCGATATGCCCCACAAGATGATTTCAAATCAAAAAGTCGTCAACTACAAAGTTTCATAAATTTTAGGGATCTACAACTTTCATTTTGGTAGTTTCTCCGTCCGAGGTCATTTAGGACCTGTCGGACACCGACCGGCCTATTTGCCCGATATGGCCCGCAAGACGATTTCAAATCAAAAAGTTGTCAACTACGAAGTCGTGGCACTTTTCGCGCGAAAACCATGCGCTTTGCGGCTGCGAGGATTCAAACCCGCGGCCTCCCCTTGCGTGTAGCCTCCTCTATCACTGCACCTCATGCTCACATGTGCCTATAATGGATTTTGGTTCCCCACATATTATACTAAATTGAGCATAAATTGATTGTTTGACGCCCTAAATGATTTTAAATGAAAATGTTGTCAGCTGCAAAGTTTCATAACTTTTCGAGATCTACAACTTTTATTTTGGTTGTTTCTCCATCCGAGGTCATTTAGGACCAGTCGGCCAGTGGGCGGCCGACAGGCCTATTTGTCCGATATGCCCCACAAGATGATTTCAAATCAAAAAGTCATCAACTACAAAGTTTCATAAATTTTAGGGATCTACAACTTTCATTTTGGTAGTTTCTCCGTCCGAGGTCATTTAGGACCTGTCGGACTCTGACCGGCCTATTTGCCCGATATGGCCCGCAAGACGATTTCAAATCAAAAAGTTGTCGACTACGAAGTCGTGGCACTTTTCACGCGAAAATCATGCGCTTTGCGGCTCCGAGGATTCGAACCCGTGGCCTCTCCTCGCGTGTAGCCTCCTTTATCACTGCACCTCGTGCTCACATGTGCCTATAATGGATTTTGGTTCCCCACATATTATACTAAACTGAGCATAAATTGATTGTTTGATGCCCTAAATGATTTCAAATAAAAATGTTGTCAACTGCAAAGTTTCATAACTTTTCGAGATCTACAACTTTCATTTTGGTAGTTTCTCCATCCAAGGCCATTTAGGACCTATCGGCCAGTGGGCGGCCGATAGGCCTATTTGCCCGATATGGCCCACAACATGATTTCAAATCAAAAAGTCATCAACTACGAAGTTTCATAAATTTTAGGGATCTACAACTTTTATTTTGGTAGTTTCTCCTTCCGAGGTCATTTAGGACCTGTCGGACACCGACCGGCCTATTTGCCCGATATGGCCCGCAAGACGATTTCAAATCAAAAAGTTGTCAACTACGAAGTCGTGGCACTTTTCGCGCGAAAACCATGCGCTTTGCGGCTGCGAGGATTCAAACCCGCGGCCTCCCCTTGCGTGTAGCCTCCTCTATCACTGCACCTCGTGCTCACATGTGCCTATAATGGATTTTGGTTCCCCACATATTATACTAAATTGAGCATAAATTGATTGTTTGACGCCCTAAATGATTTTAAATGAAAATCTTGTCAGCTGCAAAGTTTCATAACTTTTCGAGATCTACAACTTTTATTTTGGTTGTTTCTCCATCCGAGGTCATTTAGGACCAGTCGGCCAGTGGGCGGCCGACAGGCCTATTTGTCCGATATGCCCCACAAGATGATTTCAAATCAAAAAGTCGTCAACTACAAAGTTTCATAAATTTTAGGGATCTACAACTTTCATTTTGGTAGTTTCTCCGTCCGAGGTCATTTAGGACCTGTCGGACACCGACCGGCCTATTTGCCCGATATGGCCCACAAGACGATTTTCAAATCAAAAGGTTGTTAACTACGAACTCGCGGCACTTTTCGCGCGAAAATCATGTGCTTTGCGGCTGCGAGGATTCGAACCCGCGGACTCTCCTCGCGTGTAGCCTCCTTTATCACTGCACCTCGTGCTCACATGTGCCTATAATGGATTTTGGTTCCCCACATATTATACTAAACTGAGCATAAATTGATTGTTTGATGCCCTAAATGATTTCAAATGAAAATGTTGTCAACTGCAAAGTTTCATAACTTTTTGAGATCTACAACTTTCATTTTGGTAGTTTCTACATCCAAGGCCATTTAGGACCTGTCGGCCAGTGGGCGGCCGACAGGCCTATTTGCCCGATATGGCCCACAAGATGATTTCAAATCAAAAAGTCGTCTACTACGAAGTTTCATAAATTTTAGGGATCTACAACTTTCATTTTGGTAGTTTCTCCATCCGAGGTCATTTAGGACCTGTCGGACACCGATCGGCCTATTTGCCCGATATGGCCCACAAGTCGATTTCAAATCAAAAAGTTATCAACTACGAAGTCGCAGCACTTTTCGCGCGAAAATCATGCGCTTTGCGGCTGCGAGGATTCAAACCCGTGGCCTCCCCTCGCGTGTAGCCTCCTCTATCACTGCACCTCGTGCTCACATGTGCGTATAATGGATTTTGGTTCCCCATATATTATACTAAACTGAGCATAAATTGATTGTTTGATGCCCTAAAGCATTTTAAATGAAAACATTGTCAACTGCAATGTTTCATAACTTTTCGAGATCTACAACTTTTATTTTGGTTGTTTCTCCATCCGAGGTCATTTAGGACCAGTCGGCTAGTGGGTGACCGATAGGCCTATTTGTCCGATATGGCCCACAAGATGATTTGAAATCAAAAAGTCGTCAACTACAAAGTTTCATAAATTTTAGGGAGCTACAACTTTCATTTTGGTAGTTTCTCCGTCCGAGGTCATTTAGGACCTGTCGGACACCGACCGACCTATTTGCCCGATATGGCCCACAAGACGATTTCAAATCAAAAAGTTATCAACTACGAAGTCGCGGCACTTTTCGCGCGAAAATCATGCGCTTTGCGGCTGCGAGGATTCGAACCCGCGGCCTCTCCTCGCGTGTAGCCTCCTTTATCACTGCACCTCGTGCTCACATGTGCCTATAATGGATTTTGGTTCCCCACATATTATACTAAACTGAGCATATATTGATTCTTTGATGCCCTAAATGATTTCAAATGAAAATGTTGTCAACTGCAAAGTTTCATAACATTTCGAGATCTACAACTTTCATTTTGGTAGTTTCTCCATCCATGGCCATTTAGGGCCTGTCGGCCAGTGGGCGGCCGACAGGCCTATTTGCCAGATATGGCCCACAAGATGATTTCAAATCAAAAAGTCATCAACTACAAAGTTTCATAAATTTTAGGGATCTACAACTTTCATTTTGGTAGTTTCTCCATCCGAGGTCATTTAGGACCTGTCGGACACCGACCGGCCTATTTGCCCGATATGGCCCACAAGACGATTTCAAATCAAAAAGTTGTCAACTACGAAGTCGCGGCACTTTTCGCGCGAAAACCATGCGCTTTGCGGCTGCGAGGATTCAAACCCACTGCCTCCCCTTGCGTGTAGCCTCCTCTATCGCTACACCTCGTGCTCACATGTGCCTATAATGGATTTTGGTTCCCCATATATTATACTAAACTGAGCATAAATTGATTGTTTGACGCCCTAAATGATTTTAAATGAAAATGTTGTCAACTGCAAAGTTTCAATACTTTTCGAGATCTACAACTTTTATTTTGGTTGTTTCTCCATCCGAGGTCATTTAGGACCAGTCGGCCAGTGGGTGGCCGACAGGCCTATTTGTCCGATATGGCCCACAAGATGATTTCAAATCAAAAAGTCGTCAACTACAAAGTTTCATAAATTTAAGGGATCTACAACTTTCATTTTGGTAGTTTCTCCGTCCGAGGTCATTTAGAACCTATCGGACACCGACCGGCCTATTTGCCCGATATGGCCCACAAGACGATTTCAAATCAAAAAGTTGTCAACTACGAAGTCGCGGCACTTTTCGCGCGAAAATCATGCGCTTTGCGGCTGCGAGGATTTGAACCCGTGGCCTCCCCTCGCGTGTAGCCTCCTCTATCACTGCACCTCGTGCTCACATGTGCCTATAATGGATTTTGGTTTCCCATATATTATACTAAACTGAGCATAAATTGATTGTTTGACGCCCTAAACAATTTCAAATGAAAATATTGTCAACTGCAAAGTTTCATAACTTTTTGAGATCTATAACTTTTTTTTGGTTGTTTCTCCATCCGAGGTCATTTAGGACCTGTCGGCCAGTGGGCGGCCGATAGGCCTATTTGCCTGATATGGCCCACAAGATGATTTCAAATCAAAAAGTCATCAACTACGAAGTTTCATAAATTTAAGGGATCTACAATTTTTATTTTGGTAGTTTCTCTGTCTGAGATCATTTAGGACCTGTCAGACACCGACCGGCCTATTTGCCCAATATGGCCCACAATATGATTTCAAATCAAAAAGTCGTCAACTACGAAGTTTCATAAATTTTAGGGATCTACAACTTTCATTTTGGTAGTTTCTCCATCCGACGTCATTTAGGACCTGTCGGACACCGACCGGCCTATTTGCCCGATATGGCCCACAAGACGATTTCAAATCAAAAAGTTGTCAACTACGAAGTTGCAGCACTTTTCGTGCGAAAATCATGCGCTTTGCGGCTGTGAGGATTCGAACCCGTGGCCTCCCCTCGCGTGTAGCCTCCTCTATCACTGCACCTCATGCTTAGATGTGCCTATAATGGATTTTGGTTCCCCACATATTATACTAAACTGAGCATAAATTGATAGTTTACACTCTAAACAATTTCAAATGAAAATGTTGTCAGCTGCAAAGTTTCATAACTTTTCGAGATCTACAACTTTTATATTGGTAGTTTCTCCATCCGAGGTCATTTAGGACCTGTCGGCCACTGGGCGTCCGACAGGCCTATTTGCCCGATACGGCCCACAAGATGATTTCAAATCAAAAAGTCATCAACTACGAAGTTTCATAAATTTTAGGGATCTACAACTTTTATTTTGGTAGTTTCTCCGTCCGAGGTCATTTAGGACAAGTCGGACACCGACCGGCCTATTTGCCCGATATAGCCCACAAGATGATTTCAAATCAAAAAGTCATCAACTACGAAGTTTCATAAATTTTAGGGATCTACAACTTTCATTTTGGTAGTTTCTCCGTCCGAGGTCATTTAGAACTGTCGGACACCGACCGGCCTATTTGCCCGATATGGCCCACAAGACGATTTCAAATCAAAAAGTTGTCAACTACGAAGTCGCGGCACTTTTCGCGCGAAAATCAAGCGCTTCGCGGCTGCGAGGATTCGAACCCGTGGCCTCCCCTCGCGTGTAGCCTCCTCTATCACTGCACCTCGTGCTCACATGTGCCTATAATGGATTTTGGTTCCCCATATATTATACTAAACTGAGCATAAATTGATTGTTTGACGCCCTAAACAATTTCAAATGAAAATGTTGTCAACTGCAAAGTTTCATAACTTTTTGAGATCTACAACTTTCATTTTGGTTGTTTCTCCATCCGAGGTCATTTAGGACCTGTCGGACACCGACCGGCCTATTTGCCCGATATGGCCCACAAGACGATTTCAAATCAAAAAGTTATCAACTACGAAGTCGCGGCACTTTTCGCGCGAAAATCATGCGCTTTGCGGCTGCGAGGATTCGAACCCGCGGCCTCTCCTCGCGTGTAGCCTCCTTTATCACTGCACCTCGTGCTCACATGTGCCTATAATGGATTTTGGTTCCCCACATATTATACTAAACTGAGCATAAATTGATTCTTTGATGCCCTAAATGATTTCAAATGAAAATGTTGTCAAATGCAAAGTTTCATAACTTTTCGAGATCTACAACTTTCATTTTGGTAGTTTCTCCATCCAAGGCCATTTAGGACCTATCGACCAGTGGGCGGCCGATAGGCCTATTTGCCCGATATGGCCCACAACATGATTTCAAATCAAAAAGTCATCAACTACGAAGTTTCATAAATTTTAGGGATCTACAACTTTTATTTTGGTAGTTTCTCCATCCGAGGTCATTTAGGACCTGTCGGACACCGACCGGCCTATTTGCCCGATATGGCCCGCAAGACGATTTCAAATCAAAAAGTTGTCAACTACGAAGTCGTGGCACTTTTCGCGCGAAAACCATGCGCTTTGCGGCTGCGAGGATTCAAACCCGCGGCCTCCCCTTGCGTGTAGCCTCCTCTATCACTGCACCTCGTGCTCACATGTGCCTATAATGGATTTTGGTTCCCCACATATTATACTAAATTGAGCATAAATTGATTGTTTGACGCCCTAAATGATTTTAAATGAAAATGTTGTCAGCTGCAAAGTTTCATAACTTTTCGAGATCTACAACTTTTATTTTGGTTGTTTCTCCATCCGAGGTCATTTAGGACCAGTCGGCCAGTGGGCGGCCGACAGGCCTATTTGTCCGATATGCCCCACAAGATGATTTCAAATCAAAAAGTCGTCAACTACAAAGTTTCATAAATTTTAGGGATCTACAACTTTCATTTTGGTAGTTTCTCCGTCCGAGGTCATTTAGGACCTGTCGGACACCGACCGGCCTATTTGCCCGATATGGCCCACAAGACGATTTCAAATCAAAAGGTTGTTAACTACGAACTCGCGGCACTTTTCGCGCGAAAATCATGTGCTTTGCGGCTGCGAGGATTCGAACCCGCGGACTCTCCTCGCGTGTAGCCTCCTCTATCACTGCACCTCGTGCTCACATGTGCCTATAATGGATTTTGGTTCCCCACATATTATACTAAACTGAGCATAAATTGATTGTTTGACGCCCTAAATGATTTCAAATGAAAATGTTGTCAACTGCAAAGTTTCATAACTTTTTGAGATCTACAACTTTCATTTTGGTTGTTTCTCCATCCAAGGCCATTTAGGACCTGTCGGCCAGTGGGCGGCCGATAGGCCTATTTGCCTGATATGGCCCACAAGATGATTTCAAATCAAAACGTCATCAACTACGAAGTTTCATAAATTTAAGGGATCTACAATTTTTATTTTGGTAGTTTCTCTGTCTGAGATCATTTAGGACCTGTCAGACACCGACCGGCCTATTTGCCCAATATGGCCCACAAGATGATTTCAAATCAAAAAGTCGTCAACTACGAAGTTTCATAAATTTTAGGGATCTACAACTTTTATTTTGGTAGTTTCTCCATCCGAGGTCATTTAGGATCTGTCAGACACCGACCGGCCTATTTGCCCGATATGGCCCACAAGACGATTTCAAATCAAAAAGTTGTCAACTACGAAGTTGCAGCACTTTTCGTGCGAAAATCATGCGCTTTGCGGCTGCGAGGATTCGAACCCGTGGCCTCCCCTCGCGTGTAGCCTCCTCTATCACTGCACCTCATGCTCAGATGTGCCTATAATGGATTTTGGTTCCCCACATATTATACTAAACTGAGCATAAATTGATAGTTTACACTCTAAACAATTTCAAATGAAAATGTTGTCAGCTGCAAAGTTTCATAACTTTTCGACATCTACAACTTTTATATTGGTAGTTTCTCCATCCGAGGTCATTTAGGACCTGTCGGCCAGTGGGCGTCCGACAGGCCTATTTGCCCGATATGGCCCACAAGATGATTTCAAATCAAAAAGTCATCAACTACGAAGTTTCATAAATTTTAGGGATCTACAACTTTTATTTTGGTAGTTTCTCCGTCCGAGGTCATTTAGGACAAGTCGGACACCGACCGGCCTATTTGCCCGATATGGCCCACAAGATGATTTCAAATCAAAAAGTCATCAACTACGAAGTTTCATAAATTTTAGGGATCTACAACTTTCATTTTGGTAGTTTCTCCGTCCGAGGTCATTTAGAACCTGTCGGACACCGACCGACCTATTTGCTCGATATGGCCCACAAGACGATTTCAAATCAAAAAGTTATCAACTACGAAGTCGCGGCACTTTTCGCGCGAAAATCATGCGCTTTGCGGCTGCGAAGATTCGAACACGCAACCTCCCCTCGCGTGTAGCCTCCTGTATCACTGCACCTCGTGCTCACATGTGCCTATAATGGATTTTGGTTCTCCACATATTATACTAAACTGAGCATAAATTGATTGTTTGATGCCCTAAACGATTTTAAATGAAAATGTTGTCAACTGCAAAGTTTCATAACTTTTCGAGATCTACAACTTTCATTTTGGTTGTTTCTCCATCCGAGGTCATTTAGGACTTGTCGGCCAGTGGGCGGCCGACAGGCCTATATGCCCGATATGGCCCACAAGATGATTTCAAATCAAAAAGTCGTTAACTACGAAGTTTCATAAATTTTAGGGATCTACAACTTTCATTTTGGTAGTTTCTCCGTCCGAGGTCATTTAGGACTTATCGGACACCGACCGACCTATTTGCCCGATATGGCCCACAAGATGATTTCAAATCAAAAAGTCGTCAACTACGAAGTTTCATAAATTTTAGGGATCTACAACTTTCATTTTGGTATTTTCTCCATCCGAGGTCATTTAGGACCTGTCGGACACCGATCGGCCTATTTGCCCGATGTGGCCCACGAGACGATTTCAAATCAAAAAGTTGTCAACTACAAAGTCGCGCACTTTTCGTGTGAAAATCATGTGCTTTGCGGCTGCAAGAATTCGAACCCGCGGCCTCCCCTCGCGTGTAGCCTCCTCTATCACTGCGCCTCGTGCTCACATGTGCCTATAATGGATTTTGGTTCCCACATATTATACTAAACTGAGCATAAATTGATTGTTTACGCCCTAAACGATTTCAAATGAAAATGTTGTCAACTGCAAAGTTTCATAACTTTTCGAGATCTACAACTTTCATTTTGGTTGTTTCTCCATCCGAGGTCGTTTAGGACCTGTCGGCCAGTGGGCGGCCGACAGGCCTATTTGCCCGATATGGCCCACAAGATGATTTCAAATCAAAAAGTCGTCAACTACGAAGTTTCATAAATTTTAGGGATCTACAACTTTCATTTTGGTAGTTTCTCCATCTGAGGTCATTTAGGACCTGTAGGACACCGACCGGCCTATTTGCCCGATATGGCCCACAAGACGATTTCAAATCAAAAAGTTATCAACTACGAAGTCGCGGCACTTTTCGCGCGAAAATCATGCGCTTTGCGGCTGCGAGGATTCAAACCCGTGGCCTCCCCTCGTGTGTAGCCTCCTCTATCACTGCACCTCGTGCTCACATGTGCGTATAATGGATTTTGGTTCCCCATATATTATACTAAACTGAGCATAAATTGATTGTTTGACGCCCTAAAGGATTTTAAATGAAAACATTGTCAACTGCAATGTTTCATAACTTTTCGAGATCTACAACTTTTATTTTGGTTGTTTCTCCATCCGAGGTCATTTAGGACCAGTCGGCCAGTGGGCGGCCGACAGGCCTATTTGTCCGATATGGCCCACAAGATGATTTGAAATCAAAAAGTCATCAACTATAAAGTTTCATAAATTTTAGGGATCTACAACTTTTATTTTGGTAGTTTCTCCGTCCGAGGTCATTTAGGACCTGTCGGACACCGACCGGCCTATTTGCCCGATATGGCCCACAAGACGATTTCAAATCAAAAAGTTATCAACTACGAAGTCGCGGCACTTTTCGCGCGAAAATCATGCGCTTTGCGGCTGCGAGGATTCGAACCCGCGGCCTCTCCTCGCGTGTAGCCTCCTTTATCACTGCACCTCGTGCTCACATGTGCCTATAATGGATTTTGGTTCCCCACATATTATACTAAACTGAGCATAAATTGATTCTTTGATGCCCTAAATGATTTCAAATGAAAATGTTGTCAACTGCAAGGTTTCATAACATTTCGAGATCTACAACTTTCATTTTGGTAGTTTCTCCATCCGAGGCCATTTAGGGCCTGTTGGCCAATGGGCGGCCGACAGGCCTATTTGCCAGATATGGCCCACAAGATGATTTCATATCAAAAGGTCATCAACTATAAAGTTTCATAAATTTTAGGGATCTACAACTTTCATTTTGGTAGTTTCTCCATCCGAGGTCATTTAGGACCTGTCGGACACCGACCGGCCTATTTGCCCGATATGGCCCACAAGACGATTTCAAATCAAAAAGTTGTCAACTACGAAGTCGCGGCACTTTTCGCGCGAAAACCATGCGCTTTGTGGCTGCGAGGATACAAACCCACGGCCTCCCCTTGCGTGTAGCCTCCTCTATCACTGCACCTCGTGCTCACATGTGCCTATAATGGATTTTGGTTCCCCATATATTATACTAAACTGAGCATAAATTGATTGTTTGACGCCCTAAATGATTTTAAATGAAAATGTTGTCGACTGCAAAGTTTCAATATTTTTCGAGATCTACAACTTTTATTTTGGTTGTTTCTCCATCCGAGGTCATTTAGGACCAGTCGGCCAGTGGGTGGCCGACAGGCCTATTTGTCCGATATGGCCCACAAGATGATTTCAAATCAAAAAGTCGTCAACTACAAAGTTTCATAAATTTAAGGGATCTACAACTTTCATTTTGGTAGTTTCTCCATCCGAGGTCATTTAGAACCTGTCGGACACCGACCGGCCTATTTGCCCGATATGGCCCACAAGACGATTTCAAATCAAAAAGTTGTCAACTACGAAGTCGCGGCACTTTTCGCGCGAAAATCATGCGCTTTGCGGCTGCGAGGATTCGAACTCGTGGCCTCCCCTCGCGTGTAGCCTCCTGTATCACTGCACCTCGTGCTCACATGTGCCTATAATGGATTTTGGTTCCCCATATATTATACCAAACTGAGCATAAATTGATTGTTTGATGCCCTAAACAATTTCAAATGAAAATGTTGTCAACTGCAAAGTTTCATAACTTTTTGAGATCTACAACTTTCATTTTGGTTGTTTCTCCATCCGAGGTCATTTAGGACCTGTCGGCCAGTGGGCGGCCGATAGGCCTATTTGCCTGATATGGCCCACAAGATGATTTCAAATCAAAAAGTCATCAACTACGAAGTTTCATAAATTTAAGGGATCTACAATTTTTATTTTGGTAGTTTCTCTGTCTGAGATCATGTAGGACCTGTCAGACACCGACCGACATATTTGCCCAATATGGCCCACAAGATGATTTCAAATCAAAAAGTCGTCAACTACGAAGTTTCATAAATTTTAGGGATCTACAACTTTCATTTTGGTAGTTTCTCCATCCGAGGTCATTTAGGACCTGTCGGACACCGACTGGCCTATTTGCCCGATATGGCCCACAAGACGATTTCAAATCAAAAAGTTGTCAACTACGAAGTTGCAGCACTTTTCGTGCGAAAATCATGCGCTTTGCGGCTGCGAGGATTCGAACCCGTGGCCTCCCCTCGTGTGTAGCCTCCTCTATCACTGCACCTCATGCTCAGATGTGCCTATAATGGATTTTGGTTCCCCACATATTATACTAAACTGAGCATAAATTGATAGTTTACACTGTAAACAATTTCAAATGAAAATGTTGTCAGCTGCAAAGTTTCATAACCTTTCGAGATCTACAACTTTTATATTGGTAGTTTCTCCATCCGAGGTCATTTAGGACCTGTCGGCCAGTGGGCGTCCGACAGGCCTATTTGCCCGATATGGCCCACAAGATGATTTCAAATCAAAAAGTCATCAACTACGAAGTTTCATAAATTTTAGGGATCTACAACTTTTATTTTGGTAGTTTCTCCGTCCGAGGTCATTTAGGACAAGTCGGACACCGACCGGCCTATTTGCCCGATATGGCCCACAAGATGATTTCAAATCAAAAAGTCATCAACTACGAAGTTTCATAAATTTTAGGGATCTACAACTTTCATTTTGGTAGTTTCTCCGTCCAAGGTCATTTAGGACCTATCGGACACCGACCGGCCTATTTGCTCGATATGGCCCACAAGACGATTTCAAATCAAAAAGTTGTCAACTACGAAGTCGCGGCACTTTTCGCGCGAAAATCATGCGCTTTGCGGCTGCGAAGATTCGAACCCGCAACCTCCCCTCGCGTGTAGCCTCTTGTATCACTGCACCTCGTGCTCACATGTGCCTATAATGGATTTTGGTTCTCCACATATTATACTAAACTGAGCATAAATTGATTGTTTGATGCCCTAAACGATTTTAAATGAAAATGTTGTCAACTGCAAAGTTTCATAACTTTTCGAGATCTACAACTTTCATTTTGGTTGTTTCTCCATTCGAGGTCATTTAGGACCTGTCGGCCAGTGGGCGGCCGACAGGCCTATATGCCCGATATGGCCCACAAGATGATTTCAAATCAAAAAGTCGTCAACTACGAAGTTTCATAAATTTTAGAGATCTACAACTTTCATTTTGGTAGTTTCTCCGTCCGAGGTCATTTAGGACTTATCGGACACCGACCGACCTATTTGCCCGATATGGCCCACAAGATGATTTCAAATCAAAAAGTCGTCAACTACGAAGTTTCATAAATTTTAGGGATCTACAACTTTCATTTTGGTATTTTCTCCATCCGAGGTCATTTAGGACCTGTCGGACACCGATCGGCCTATTTGCCCGATGTGGCCCACGAGACGATTTCAAATCAAAAAGTTGTCAACTACAAAGTCGCGCACTTTTCGTGTGAAAATCATGTGCTTTGCGGCTGCAAGAATTCGAACCCGCGGCCTCCCCTCGCGTGTAGCCTCCTCTATCACTGCGCCTCGTGCTCACATGTGCCTATAATGGATTTTGGTTCCCACATATTATACTAAACTGAGCATAAATTGATTGTTTACGCCCTAAACGATTTCAAATGAAAATGTTGTCAACTGCAAAGTTTCATAACTTTTCGAGATCTACAACTTTTATTTTGGTTGTTTCTCCATCCGAGGTCATTTAGGACCTGACGGCCAGCGGACGGCCGACAGGCCTATTTACCCGATATGGCCCACAAGATGATTTCAAATCAAAAAGTCGTCAACTATGAAGTTTCATAAATTTAGGGATCTACAACTTTTATTTTGGTAGTTTCTCCGTCCGAGGTCATTTAGGACCTGTCGGACACCGACCGGCCTATTTGCTCGATATGGCCCACAAGACGATTTCGAATCAAAAGGTTGTTAACTACGAAGTCACGGCACTTTTTGTGCGAAAATCATGTGCTTTGCGGCTGCGAGGATTCGAACCCGCGGACTCTCCTCGCGTGTAGCCTCCTTTATCACTGCACCTCGTGCTCACATGTGCCTATAATGGATTTTGGTTCCTCACATATTATACTAAACGGAGCATAAATTGATTGTTTGATGCCCTAAATGATTTCAAATGAAAATGTTGTCAACTGCAAAGTTTCATAACTTTTTGAGATCTACAACTTTCATTTTGGTAGTTTCTCCATCCGAGGCCATTTAGGACCTGTCGGCCAGTGGGTGGCCGACAGGCCTATTTGTCCGATATGGCCCACAAGATGATTTCAAATCAAAAAGTCGTCAACTACAAAGTTTCATAAATTTAAGGGATCTACAACTTTCATTTTGGTAGTTTCTCCATCCGAGGTCATTTAGAACCTATCGGCCAGTGGGCGGCCGATAGGCCTATTTGCCTAATATGGCCCACAAGATGATTTCAAATCAAAAAGTCATCAACTACGAAGTTTCATAAATTTAAGGGATCTATAATTTTTATTTTGGTAGTTTCTCTGTCTGAGATCATGTAGGACCTGTCAGACACCGACCGACCTATTTGCCCAATATGGCCCACAAGATGATTTCAAATCAAAAAGTCGTCAACTACGAAGTTTCATAAATTTTAGGGATCTACAACTTTCATTTTGGTAGTTTCTCCATCCGAGGTCATTTAGGACCTGTCGGACACCGACTGGCCTATTTGCCCGATATGGCCCACAAGACGATTTCAAATCAAAAAGTTGTCAACTACGAAGTTGCAGCACTTTTCGTGCGAAAATCATGCGCTTTGCGGCTGCGAGGATTCAAACCCGTGGCCTCCCCTCGCGTGTAGCCTCCTCTATCACTGCACCTCATGATCAGATGTGCCTATAATGGATTTTGGTTCCCCACATATTATACTAAACTGAGCATAAATTGATAGTTTACACTCTAAACAATTTCAAATGAAAATGTTGTCAGCTGCAAAGTTTCATAACTTTTCGAGATCTACAACTTTTATATTGGTAGTTTCTCCATCCGAGGTCATTTAGGACCTGTCGGCCAGTGGGCGTCTGACAGGCCTATTTGCCCGATATGGACCACAAGATGATTTCAAATCAAAAAGTCATCAACTACGAAGTTTCATAAATTTTAGGGATCTACAACTTTTATTTTGGTAGTTTCTCCGTCCGAGGTCATTTAGGACAAGTCGGACACCGACCGGCCTATTTGCCCGATATGGCCCACAAGATGATTTCAAATCAAAAAGTCATCAACTACGAAGTTTCATAAATTTTAGGGATCTACAACTTTCATTTTGGTAGTTTCTCCGTCCAAGGTCATTTAGGACCTATCGGACACCGACCGGCCTATTTGCTCGATATGGCCCACAAGACGATTTCAAATCAAAAAGTTGTCAACTACGAAGTCGTGGCACTTTTCGCGCGAAAATCATGCGCTTTGCGGCTGCGAAGATTCGAACCCGCAACCTCCCCTCGCGTGTAGCCTCTTGTATCACTGCACCTCGTGCTCACATGTGCCTATAATGGATTTTGGTTCTCCACATATTATACTAAACTGAGCATAAATTGATTGTTTGATGCCCTAAACGATTTTAAATGAAAATGTTGTCAACTGCAAAGTTTCATAACTTTTCGAGATCTACAACTTTCATTTTGGTTGTTTCTCCATTCGAGGTCATTTAGGACCTGTCGGCCAGTGGGCGGCCGACAGGCCTATATGCCCGATATGGCCCACAAGATGATTTCAAATCAAAAAGTCGTCAACTACGAAGTTTCATAAATTTTAGGGATCTACAACTTTCATTTTGGTAGTTTCTCCGTCCGAGGTCATTTAGGACTTATCGGACACCGACCGACCTATTTGCCCGATATGGCCCACAAGATGATTTCAAATCAAAAAGTCGTCAACTACGAAGTTTCATAAATTTTAGGGATCTACAACTTTCATTTTGGTATTTTCTCCATCCGAGGTCATTTAGGACCTGTCGGACACCGATCGGCCTATTTGCCCGATGTGGCCCACGAGACGATTTCAAATCAAAAAGTTGTCAACTACAAAGTCGCGCACTTTTCGTGTGAAAATCATGTGCTTTGCGGCTGCAAGAATTCGAACCCGCGGCCTCCCCTCGCGTGTAGCCTCCTCTATCACTGCGCCTCGTGCTCACATGTGCCTATAATGGATTTTGGTTCCCACATATTATACTAAACTGAGCATAAATTGATTGTTTACGCCCTAAACGATTTCAAATGAAAATGTTGTCAACTGCAAAGTTTCATAACTTTTCGAGATCTACAACTTTCATTTTGGTTGTTTCTCCATCCGAGGTCATTTAGGACCTGACGGCCAGCGGACGGCCGACAGGCCTATTTACCCGATATGGCCCACAAGATGATTTCAAATCAAAAAGTCGTCAACTATGAAGTTTCATAAATTTAGGGATCTACAACTTTTATTTTGGTAGTTTCTCCGTCCGAGGTCATTTAGGACCTGTCGGACACCGACCGGCCTATTTGCTCGATATGGCCCACAAGACGATTTCGAATCAAAAGGTTGTTAACTACGAAGTCACGGCACTTTTCGTGCGAAAATCATGTGCTTTGCGGCTGCGTGGATTCGAACCCGCGGACTCTCCTCGCGTGTAGCCTCCTTTATCACTGCACCTCGTGCTC
The DNA here is from genome assembly GCA_038087645.1 of Saccharum hybrid cultivar R570. Lineage (NCBI taxonomy): Eukaryota > Viridiplantae > Streptophyta > Magnoliopsida > Poales > Poaceae > Saccharum > Saccharum hybrid cultivar. The sequence goes on along the minus strand of JAQSUU010000043.1, from coordinate 28,303,067 downwards.
ACATGTGCCTATAATGGATTTTGGTTCCTCACATATTATACTAAACGGAGCATAAATTGATTGTTTGATGCCCTAAATGATTTCAAATGAAAATGTTGTCAACTGCAAAGTTTCATAACTTTTTGAGATCTACAACTTTCATTTTGGTAGTTTCTCCATCCGAGGCCATTTAGGACCTGTCGGCCAGTGGGTGGCCGACAGGCCTATTTGTCCGATATGGCCCACAAGATGATTTCAAATCAAAAAGTCGTCAACTACAAAGTTTCATAAATTTAAGGGATCTACAACTTTCATTTTGGTAGTTTCTCCATCCGAGGTCATTTAGAACCTGTCGGACACCGACCGGCCTATTTGCCCGATATGGCCCACAAGACGATTTCAAATCAAAAAGTTATCAACTACGAAGTCGCGGCACTTTTCGCGCGAAAATCATGCGCTTTGCGGCTGCGAGGATTCGAACTCGTGGTCTCCCCTCGCGTGTAGCCTCCTGTATCACTGCACCTCGTGCTCACATGTGCCTATAATGGATTTTGGTTCCCCATATATTATACTAAACTGAGCATAAATTGATTGTTTGATGCCCTAAACAATTTCAAATGAAAATGTTGTCAACTGCAAAGTTTCATAACTTTTTGAGATCTACAACTTTCATTTTGGTTGTTTCTCCATCCGAGGTCATTTAGGACCTATCGGCCAGTGGGCGGCCGATAGGCCTATTTGCCTGATATGGCCCACAAGATGATTTCAAATCAAAAAGTCATCAACTACGAAGTTTCATAAATTTAAGGGATCTACAATTTTTATTTTGGTAGTTTCTCTGTCTGAGATCATGTAGGACCTGTCAGACACCGACCGGCCTATTTGCCCAATATGGCCCACAAGATGATTTCAAATCAAAAAGTCGTCAACTACGAAGTTTCATAAATTTTAGGGATCTACAACTTTCATTTTGGTAGTTTCTCCATCCGAGGTCATTTAGGACCTGTCGGACACCGACCGGCCTATTTGCCCGATATGGCCCACAAGACGATTTCAAATCAAAAAGTTGTCAACTACGAAGTTGCAGCACTTTTCGTGCGAAAATCATGCGCTTTGCGGCTGCGAGGATTCGAACCCGTGGCCTCCCCTCGCGTGTAGCCTCCTCTATCACTGCACCTCATGCTCAGATGTGCCTATAATGGATTTTGGTTCCCCACATATTATACTAAACTGAGCATAAATTGATAGTTTACACTCTAAACAATTTCAAATGAAAATGTTGTCAGCTGCAAAGTTTCATAACTTTTCGAGATCTACAACTTTTATATTGGTAGTTTCTCCATCCGAGGTCATTTAGGACCTGTCGGCCAGTGGGCGTCCGACAGGCCTATTTGCCCTATATGGCCCACAAGATGATTTCAAATCAAAAAGTCATCAACTACGAAGTTTCATAAATTTTAGGGATCTACAACTTTTATTTTGGTAGTTTCTCCGTCCGAGGTCATTTAGGACAAGTCGGACACCGACCGGCCTATTTGCCCGATATGGCCCACAAGATGATTTCAAATCAAAAAGTCATCAACTACGAAGTTTCATAAATTTTAGGGATCTACAACTTTCATTTTGGTAGTTTCTCCGTCCAAGGTCATTTAGGACCTATCGGACACCGACCGGCCTATTTGCTCGATATGGCCCACAAGACGATTTCAAATCAAAAAGTTGTCAACTACGAAGTCGCGGCACTTTTCGCGCGAAAATCATGCGCTTTGCGGCTGCGTAGATTCGAACCCGCAACCTCCCCTCGCGTGTAGCCTCTTGTATCACTGCACCTCGTGCTCACATGTGCCTATAATGGATTTTGGTTCTCCACATATTATACGAAACTGAGCATAAATTGATTGTTTGATGCCCTAAACGATTTTAAATGAAAATGTTGTCAACTGCAAAGTTTCATAACTTTTCGAGATCTACAACTTTCATTTTGGTTGTTTCTCCATTCGAGGTCATTTAGGACCTGTCGGCCAGTGGGCGGCCGACAGGCCTATATGCCCGATATGGCCCACAAGATGATTTCAAATCAAAAAGTCGTCAACTACGAAGTTTCATAAATTTTAGGGATCTACAACTTTCATTTTGGTAGTTTCTCCGTCCGAGGTCATTTAGGACTTATCGGACACCGACCGACCTATTTGCCCGATATGGCCCACAAGATGATTTCAAATCAAAAAGTCGTCAACTACGAAGTTTCATAAATTTTAGGGATCTACAACTTTCATTTTGGTATTTTCTCCATCCGAGGTCATTTAGGACCTGTCGGACACCGATCGGCCTATTTGCCCGATGTGGCCCACGAGACGATTTCAAATCAAAAAGTTGTCAACTACAAAGTCGCTCACTTTTCGTGTGAAAATCATGTGCTTTGCGGCTGCAAGAATTCGAACCCGCGGCCTCCCCTCGCGTGTAGCCTCCTCTATCACTGCGCCTCGTGCTCACATGTGCCTATAATGGATTTTGGTTCCCACATATTATACTAAACTGAGCATAAATTGATTGTTTACGCCCTAAACGATTTCAAATGAAAATGTTGTCAACTGCAAAGTTTCATAACTTTTCGAGATCTACAACTTTCATTTTGGTTGTTTCTCCATCCGAGGTCATTTAGGACCTGACGGCCAGCGGACGGCCGACAGGCCTATTTACCCGATATGGCCCACAAGATGATTTCAAATCAAAAAGTCGTCAACTATGAAGTTTCATAAATTTAGGGATCTACAACTTTTATTTTGGTAGTTTCTCCGTCCGAGGTCATTTAGGACCTGTCGGACACCGACCGGCCTATTTGCTCGATATGGCCCACAAGACGATTTCGAATCAAAAGGTTGTTAACTACGAAGTCACGGCACTTTTCGTGCGAAAATCATGTGCTTTGCGGCTGCGAGGATTCGAAACCGCGGACTCTCCTCGCGTGTAGCCTCCTTTATCACTGCACCTCGTGCTCATATGTGCCTATAATGGATTTTGGTTCCTCACATATTATACTAAACGGAGCATAAATTGATTGTTTGATGCCCTAAATGATTTCAAATGAAAATGTTGTCAACTGCAAAGTTTTATAACTTTTTGAGATCTACAACTTTCATTTTGGTAGTTTCTCCATCCGAGGCCATTTAGGACCTGTCGGCCAGTGGGTGGCCGACAGGCCTATTTGTCCGATATGGCCCACAAGATGATTTCAAATCAAAAAGTCGTCAACTACAAAGTTTCATAAATTTAAGGGATCTACAACTTTCATTTTGGTAGTTTCTCCATCCGAGGTCATTTAGAACCTGTCGGACACCGACCGGCCTATTTGCCCGATATGGCCCACAAGACGATTTCAAATCAAAAAGTTGTCAACTACGAAGTCGCGGCACTTTTCGCGCGAAAATCATGCGCTTTGCGGCTGCGAGGATTCGAACTCGTGGCCTCCCCTCGCGTGTAGCCTCCTGTATCACTGCACCTCGTGCTCACATGTGCCTATAATGGATTTTGGTTCCCCATATATTATACTAAACTGAGCATAAATTGATTGTTTGATGCCCTAAACAATTTCAAATGAAAATGTTGTCAACTGCAAAGTTTCATAACTTTTTGAGATCTACAACTTTCATTTTGGTTGTTTCTCCATCCGAGGTTATTTAGGACCTGTCGGCCAGTGGGCGGCCGATAGGCCTATTTGCCTGATATGGCCCACAAGATGATTTCAAATCAAAAAGTCATCAACTACGAAGTTTCATAAATTTAAGGGATCTACAATTTTTATTTTGGTAGTTTCTCTGTCTGAGATCATGTAGGACCTGTCAGACACCGACCGGCCTATTTGCCCAATATGGCCCACAAGATGATTTCAAATCAAAAAGTCGTCAACTATGAAGTTTCATAAATTTTAGGGATCTACAACTTTTATTTTGGTAGTTTCTCCATCCGAGGTCATTTAGGACCTGTCGGACACCGACCGACCTATTTGCCCGATATGGCCCACAAGACGATTTCAAATCAAAAAGTTGTCAACTACGAAGTTGCAGCACTTTTCGTGCGAAAATCATGCGCTTTGCGGCTGCGAGGATTCGAACCCGTGGCCTCCCCTCGCGTGTAGCCTCCTCTATCACTGCACCTCATGCTCAGATGTGCCTATAATGGATTTTGGTTCCCCACATATTATACTAAACTGAGCATAAATTGATAGTTTACACTCTAAACAATTTCAAATGAAAATGTTGTCAGCTGCAAAGTTTCATAACTTTTCGAGATCTACAACTTTTATATTGGTAGTTTCTCCATCCGAGGTCATTTAGGACCTGTCGGCCAGTGAGCGTCCGACAGGCCTATTTGCCCGATATGGCCCACAAGATGATTTCAAATCAAAAAGTCATCAACTACGAAGTTTCATAAATTTTAGGGATCTACAACTTTTATTTTGGTAGTTTCTCCGTCCGAGGTCATTTAGGACAAGTCGGACACCGACCGGCCTATTTGCCCGATATGGCCCACAAGATGATTTCAAATCAAAAAGTCATCAACTACGAAGTTTCATAAATTTTAGGGATCTACAACTTTCATTTTGGTAGTTTCTCCGTCCAAGGTCATTTAGGACCTATCGGACACCGACCGGCCTATTTGCTCGATATGGCCCACAAGACGATTTCAAATCAAAAAGTTGTCAACTACGAAGTCGCGGCACTTTTCGCGCGAAAATCAAGCGCTTTGCGGCTGCGAAGATTCGAACCCGCAACCTCCCCTCGCGTGTAGCCTCTTGTATCACTGCACCTCGTGCTCACATGTGCCTATAATGGATTTTGGTTCTCCACATATTATACTAAACTGAGCATAAATTGATTGTTTGATGCCCTAAACGATTTTAAATGAAAATGTTGTCAACTGCAAAGTTTCATAACTTTTCGAGATCTACAACTTTCATTTTGGTTGTTTCTCCATTCGAGGTCATTTAGGACCTGTCGGCCAGTGGGCGGCCGATAGGCCTATATGCCCGATATGGCCCACAAGATGATTTCAAATCAAAAAGTCGTCAACTACGAAGTTTCATAAATTTTAGGGATCTATAACTTTCATTTTGGTAGTTTCTCCGTCCGAGGTCATTTAGGACTTATCGGACACCGACCGACCTATTTGCCCGATATGGCCCACAAGATGATTTCAAATCAAAAAGTCGTCAACTACGAAGTTTCATAAATTTTAGGGATCTACAACTTTCATTTTGGTATTTTCTCCATCCGAGGTCATTTAGGACCTGTCGGACACCGATCGGCCTATTTGCCCGATGTGGCCCACGAGACGATTTCAAATCAAAAAGTTGTCAACTACAAAGTCGCGCACTTTTCGTGTGAAAATCATGTGCTTTGCGGCTGCAAGAATTCGAACCCGCGGCCTCCCCTCGCGTGTAGCCTCCTCTATCACTGCGCCTCGTGCTCACATGTGCCTATAATGGATTTTGGTTCCCACATATTATACTAAACTGAGCATAAATTGATTGTTTACGCCCTAAACGATTTCAAATGAAAATGTTGTCAACTGCAAAGTTTCATAACTTTTCGAGATCTACAACTTTCATTTTGGTTGTTTCTCCATCCGAGGTCATTTAGGACCTGACGGCCAGTGGACGGCCGACAGGCCTATTTACCCGATATGGCCCACAAGATGATTTCAAATCAAAAAGTCATCAACTATGAAGTTTCATAAATTTAGGGATCTACAACTTTTATTTTGGTAGTTTCTCCGTCCGAGGTCATTTAGGACCTGTCGGACACCGACCGGCCTATTTGCTCGATATGGCCCACAAGACGATTTCGAATCAAAAGGTTGTTAACTACGAAGTCACGGCACTTTTCGTGCGAAAATCATGTGCTTTGCGGCTGCGAGGATTCGAACCCGCGGACTCTCCTCGCGTGTAGCCTCCTTTATCACTGCACCTCGTGCTCACATGTGCCTATAATGGATTTTGGTTCCTCACATATTATACTAAACGGAGCATAAATTGATTGTTTGATGCCCGAAATAATTTCAAATGAAAATGTTGTCAACTGCAAAGTTTCATAACTTTTTGAGATCTACAACTTTCATTTTGGTAGTTTCTCCATCCGAGGCCATTTAGGACCTGTCGGCCAGTGGGCGGCTGTGGGGGGATAGACCCCGTATACCCTCATAGGTAGTCTCGGGCTGCTCGGCAAGACGGCCCATACCAGGCGAAGCCCAGCTTGCTGCCAACCAGGCTGGTGGGCTGGATATCAAGACGGAGGTGTGGTCCGTAACCGACCTCAATTCGGATCACGTACAAGGAAGCTTGTCCCGCAAGTAGTCTTTATCGGTTAGGATAGCTCGAGTCCTCCTAGGATACGACTTGGTGTAACCGACCTCTGTAACCCTGGCGGCTGACTATATAAAGCAGCCAGGGACCCCCCTAGAATGCATCTAATCTTCAACTCAATCAGCCCTAGATCGGTCCTCAGATCTACGAGCTGAGCACCTCATTGTATTCCGATACTTGAGAACACAGATAACACGAGAAGCAGGACGTAGGGTATTACGCTTCCGAGCGGCCTGAACCTAGGTAAATCTTTTGTCTGGGTTGTCGTCTTGCTCCTCAACATCCAGATCACGGTCTAAACGTAACCCTTGCCGAAACTCTACTACCGTGGGGCATCCCGTGGTAGACTGAAGATTATCTGTAATCAGCAGTGGCGCGCCAGGTAGGGGTTGGTGTTTTAGATCTTGAGGCGATCCAGATGGTTTCCTTCCCCGCTTCCATGGATTTCCAAGCTGGCTACACGCTCACCGTCGGATCCTTCACCTGGACCACGAGCGTAGCTACGGCCCTCACGTCCTCGGGAGCGTCCAGGATGGTCCCAGCATCACCTGCTGTTCAGCCGGTCACAGCACCGCTTGCTGCACCTTCGGTCACAGTGCCAAGGTCATCGCCACTGGTCCCAGCACCAGTTGCGCAAGATTCCGTGTTGCCCTCAGCGGCCACAGAGAGGATGGCCGCCCAGGCCCCCCGGAGATAGCTTCCTCGCTACCATAGGAGGCACATTGACAACTCAGATCTGATTGAGCTAATCGACCGATAGGGTTGTGGTTTGGTGGAGATGTTGGATCTAGTCGAGACTGCTCGCAACCAGCTTCACCAAGAGCTAGATTTCTCTGGCTTCACCCCTGTCCGACCACGACAGCGCAGCCACGTCCACCGAGCACGCGCTGCAGATCTAGTTAACGGCCCTCGTTGGTTAGATCCCAACCAGCGCCGAGCACCCGCTGCAAGAAACCCACCCTCCCTCTTTCCAACAAGATCCCAGGGGGTGGTCCGCCAGCGTAGATCGGGTCGCCTACTGCCTCGGTACGACTCATCCGTGCGCAGCATGCAAGCCCCACGGCCCGTGCTGCTGCACGAGTTCATCGAAGCACGACGCCCAAGTCTCGCTCCTCGCCGACAACGACATCGCAGAGCACACAGACCGCAGACCACAATGGCTCCGGCCAATGCATCTACAACGCCTGCGGTCAACCGAACAGTCCTTCCCTTCGGGATGGACAACGCAGCCGAAACGTACTCCCGCAGTACTCAGCGTCATCACGCCGGACTACTACGCGCGGACCACGTCCCGGTAGATCCAACGCACGTCATCAACATGGTTGAGTTACGGACTCTAGATCCCATACCTCAGGAAACCGAGCTGGTCTCTCCTACCTTGTCAGATCTGCTCGCACAGATCCAGTTCACACCCTCGCCTTCCCGTGACTGCACGAACACCTTGATGTACGAGGAGGAAGTCCAGGGGAACAAGGGTCCGGACGACGATTCCGCTCCGATGGCCTCCGAGCATCACGTTGACCCCGACAGTACCATGCTTGATCTCACTAGCTACCTCCCGGGTCTTGGTGACATGATCTTCGTGGTCAGCGACAACGAGCCACCGCCACAAAACGAGACGGATGAACAAAGACGACTACGCGAAGAACGCAACACCGAGCGAGATCGCCGTCGTGCTGCTGAACTCGCCCCTATCAATCAAGGTGTGAGGAGAGAGGCTCGACAACCACAGCGTCACCCATGGCGTCGCAACCTACGAGATGAGCTCAACGTGGCCGGCAACGCGCCCGTCCACCAGACACCCACGGCAAACATAGCTGTTGCCATGGAGAAGTTGAACCAACTACCTCCGAACACACCCGGCGTCGCTGAGATCCACGGATTCCTAGAAGCTGCAGAGGACCAAGTCAACGACCTCCGCTCCACAGGTTCCATGGCATCATCCTACCGGTCTCGCCGTCCTCGGCGCTACCGCGACCAGCGTGATCAGCGATCAGAGAGCGGGGGTGACAACTCCTCCAACAACGGAAGACGTGTTCCTGCTCGTGAGCGGCTGCGCTACGCAGAAGACGGCGGCTACGGTTACAACGACGATCGTAACGCCTATCACGACAATGCCCCGAGGCACAACCGTGGTCAGCCCAACCGACAGCGCGCACACCCACGGGGACGACATGACGACGAGGTGGTCCAACCTAACCGTCGCGATCTCCGCGAGCGAATTGATGAGCGCTATCGCGCACGCAGGAACCTCAGCGGCATCCCTCCCTTCTCGGAAGCACTCAAGGCTGTAATCTGACCAAAGAGTTTTTGAACATCAGAGATCAAGTCCTACGACGGCAAAGCAGATCCTGAGCACTGGATCACGCTGTACGAAGTTGCTGTCCAGGCAGCCGGCGGTGACGAATACGTCATGGCTAACTACCTCCCGGTGGTGCTCGACAACACAGTCACTACGTGGCTGCTCCGTCAACGTCCGGGATCCATCCACAGCTGGGCACAGCTTTGTCAGATGTTCATCGATCACTTCAACCCAACGTGCGTCCAGCCCGGCTCCAAGTACGCCCTCAAGCAGATCCGACTACGCCCCAAGGAGTCTCTGCGGCAGTACATCCGGCGCTTCTCGAAAACCTGGAACCGGGTGACCGACATCTCTCCGGAGACGGCCGTCGACGCATTTATCAACGGCCTCGTCCAGCCACGAGGTCATGATCTACAAAAGGCGCTACTGCTCCGGCAGCCGAGAACCATGGAGGACCTCTTCAGCATTGCCCATGACTACGCCCTGCTGGATGACGGGATGAACCAAGGCGAAGAGGGCCCCTCACACCGCTACAGCCATCGGAATGACGACTCTGACGACGAAAGCGACATCGACAGACCACCACGCCGACAACATGATCGACGTCGCGACCAGCGTTTCAAACGCCGTGGTCAGGACAATTACGACGGATGGCAGAATCGTGGCCGTAATAGCGATTCCGTCAATGCAGTAAAGGGCAAGCAGTCAGCACCTGACGAAGCCCTAGAGAAGATCCTAGCCCAGGACTGTCCTCGACATCCTGGCAAAGGTCACACCATGGGAGAATGCCGGGTCTTGACAGAAGCACTTGTCAAGTCTAACAAGCGGCCTCGCCCTAATCCCAAGCCGAAGCCGAAGCCCGCTGACCAGCAGGAAGAAGAAGAAGAACAACAAGAGGACAACCCGCGATGCGCGTTTCGGGAACCTGTGAAGAATGTTGCTGCCGTGATCTTCGGTGGAAAGGTGGGGCTCGAAACTAACCGGGATCGAAAGTTGTTGTCACGTGCTATCATGGCTATGCAGAATCCGGACGACCTCGTCGCTGACGTTAAAGTTCTAGCATGGTCCGAGCAGCCAATATCGTTCAGCCGCAGCGATATGTGGGCACGGATCCCCGACCCCGGCCGTTTCCCGCTGGTCCTCGACCCGGTTGTCGACGGCGTTCGCTTCGAAAAAGTGCTCGTCGATGGAGGCGGTGCTCTGAACATACTGTTTTACCCTGCTTTCAAAGAGCTGGGTATTCCTCAAGACAAGCTACAGCCCTATGACACGCCCTTCTGGGGCATCATGCCTGGAGCACCATCTTACCCCCTGGGGCAGATCACGCTGGATGTCCAGTTCGGTACAAAACAGCACTTCCGTACCGAGCACATCACCTTCATCGTGGCCGACTTCGAAGGGATCTACCACGCTATCCTCGGCAGACCAGGCATCGCCAAGTTCATGGCGGTCCCTCATTATGGATACTTGGTCCTAAAGATGCCTACTGAGCACGGCACCCTCTCTTTACGGGGTAATGTGTTCATGGCTCGTGAGTGCGAAACACAAGCCTACGCTGCTGCAGAGTGCCAGGACCTACAGCACGCCTTACGACATACCAGCCTTGACGTCGAGAACGTCCCACCGGCAGAGCTCGAAGTACCTGTCGGGTCAGCGTGGCGTCCGTCTAACAAGACTGCTCAGCACAAGATTGTGCGCCTCTCTGACGACGACCCGTCCAAGACGAAGATCAGAGACGGCCTTCCTCCCAAATAGGAAGACGCGCTCATCCAGTTCCTCCGGGACAACATCAGCGTGTTCGCATGGAAGCCCTCCGACATGCCTGGTGTTCCGCGGGAAAAGGCCGAGCACTACTTGGACGTGAAGACGACTGCCAAGCCAGTCAAGCAGAAGATGCGCCGGTTCGCACGCGACCGCAAGGAGATCATTAGAATAGAAGTAGCTAAACTCTTAGCCACTGGTTTCATTAAAGAAGTGTACCACCCGGATTGGTTAGCCAACCCGGTGCTTGTTCAGAAGAAGAATAAAGAATGGAGGATGTGCGTTGATTACACAGATCTCAACAAGCACTGCCCTAAGCAGGCTTTCAATCTCCCTCGCATCGACGAGGTTGTAGACTCCACTGCAGGTTGCGAGTTGCTCTCGTTTCTTGACTGTTACTCCGGCTATCATCAAATAGCTCTCAAATTGGAGGACCAAGAAAAAACAGCTTTCATCACCCCCTTCGGTGCTTTTTGTTACATGACCATGGCATTTGGTCTCAAAAACGCCGGGGCTACCTACCAACGGGCTATCCAGTCCTACCTAGAACAAGAGATCGCCGATGATCTCATCGAGGCATACGTAGATGATGTGGTGATAAAGACTCGGAAAGCCAACACTCTAATCAAAAATCTTCAGCGCACCTTTGATAAACTCAATGAGTTTAAGTGGAAATTGAACCCAAACAAGTGCGTTTTCGGTGTCCCGTCGGGAATCTTGCTTGGCCACCTGGTCAGCCAGGATGGCATCAGGCCAAACCCTGCAAAAGTCGCCGATATCCTTAATCTCCGACCACCCAGGTGCGTCAAGGATATCCAGAAACTTACTGGTTGTATGGCTGCCCTCAGCAGGTACATCTCCCGCATGGGCGAAAAAGGACTTCCCTTTTTCAAGCTACTCAAAGCCAAGGAAAAGTTCAAGTGGACAGAGGAAGCTGACCAGGCTTTCGAACAGCTCAAGGCCTATCTTGCGTCCCCATCCCTCCTGACAGTCCCAAAGCCGGACGAAGAGTTGCTCCTATACATAGCTGCTACGACCAACGTGGTCAGCACGGTGCTAGTAGTCGAGCGTGAGGAAGAAGGGAAAGCTTATGGGGTCCAGTGACCCATATACTACATCAGTGAAGTGCTTACCGAATCCAAGCAGTGGTACAACCAGGTACAGAAGCTCTTGTATGCACTGCTGATTACCAAACGCAAATTACTCCACTACTTCCAAGCATTCAAGATCACGGTGGTCTGCGACGTGCCGCTTGGCGATATCCTCCGCAACAGAGACGCCAGTGGTCGCATCGTGAAATATGCGCTGGAATTATCAGAATTCACGCTGCAGTTTCGTAGCCGTAGAACCATAAAATCACAGGTTCTCCCGGACTTCATCGCGGAGTGGTCTGACATTTGCCTACCTCTGGCTGACTCCGTCACCGAGCACTGACAAATGTACTTCGACGGGTCCTTGAAGATAGATGGTGCTGGTGCAGGCGTATACTTCATCTCTCCTTCTAAGGATACGATCAAATATGTTTTGTGTATACACTTCCGGGCTTCCAACAACATAGCAGAGTACGAAGCAGCCTTGCATGGCCTTCGTATCGCAGTCGAGCTTGGTATCAAATGGCTCCTGGTCTACGGGGACTCTGCCTTGGTCATCAACCAGGTGAACAAGGAGTGGGACACAGTCCACAAAAAGATGGATGCTTATGTCACGGCAATACGCAAGTTGGAAATCAAGTTTTACGGACTCGAGTTCATCCACATCCCGCGAGCACAGAACGTGGGAGCCGACGAGTTGTCCAAGCTAGGCTCGACCCGTGCTAAGTTACCTCCTGGGGTATTTGTTCAAGACCTCTTAAAGCCTTCGATCTCAGATCAGGCTGACCAGACTACGAAACCTGATGCCACGGTGTCAGATCTAGTCGCACTGCTCAGTAACAATACGAAGGACAATGAGTCGCCAGGTCAGCAGGAAGCTGATGAAGGTACAGAGCTACCCGAGCAGGTAGTGCCTCCCCAGCCAGATTGGAGAGAGCCCTTCATCAAATACCTGAATGAACACCTAGTTCCGGAAGACAAGATTGTTGCCCAGCAATTGGTCCGCAGAGCCAAGCTTTATGCCATGGTCAACGGTGAACTAATGCGAAAAGGACCCAGGTCCATCATTTACCAAAAGTGCATTACCTAGAAAGAGGGCCTCAAGCTCTTGAAAGAGATCCATGAGGGTATGTGCGGTAACCATGCAGCTTCTCGGACGCTGGTCGGCAAAGCTTACCGAGCAGGTTTCTACAGGCCTACAGTTGTTACTGACGCCGAAGATTATGTGCGGCGATGCGCAAACTGTCAAATGTTTGCTAAGCAGATCCATGTCCCAGCACATGATTTGCAAACCATTCCAGTTGCTTGGCCCTTCTCGTGTTGGGGACTGGATATGATCGGTCCTTTCAAAAAAGCACCCGGCGGCTATGCTTCTGTTTACGTGCTCATCGACAAGTTCTCTAAGTGGATAGAGTACAAACCAGTCAAGCAAGCCACCGCTGAGAAGGCCGTACAATTTCTAGACGAGGTTATCCATAGGTTTGGCATCCCAAACTCTATAATCACCGATCTGGGGTCACAATTCACAAGCGATGCTTTCTTCAACTTTTGCGAAGATAACTGCATCAAAGTTAAATACGTCTCCATCGCTCACCCCAGAGCAAACGGTCAAGTAGAACGAGCAAATGGAATGATCCTTGACGCTCTCAAGAAGCGAGTCTACCAGGCGAACAAGGTTCTCAAACCTGGTCGGTGGCTCCAGGAGCTCCCTGCTGTGGTCTGGGGACTGCGCACCCAACCCAGTCGAAATACCGGAGTATCACCATATTTCATGGTATACGGCTCCGAGGCTGTTCTACCAGCTGAAGTCGCATTCAGATCACCACGAGTCGCCTACTACAACAAAGACGTTTCCAACTCTGCCAGGGATGTCGACATCATTGCTAAAGAAGAACAGGCATTGGATTCGTGTGTTCGGACCGCCAAGTACTTAGCGGCCGTACGTCGCTACTATAATCGCAACGTCCAAGGACGCTTGTTCGTGGTCGGTGATCTCGTGCTCCGTCGGATTCAAAAGACCGATGGCCTCCATAAACTATCACCAAGGTGGGAAGGACCGTTCAGGGTAAAGGCCGTACACGCCCAACATCCTATCGGTTGGAGACATTAGAAGGTGTTGAAGAGCCTAATTCATGGCACATAGAGCTGCTCATACGCTACCACGTGTAAATCCTAAGATATGTATTTCATCACCTCTAATTTATTTCTTTATATAATGGAAGTTTTCGTCTCTCTCTGCTTTCCAGTTGCAATCTTCTTTAAAAGGGTTTTGTACACACCTTGCATACATGCACCCTGCATATGTCACATCCAAACTTTATTCTTGCTCGCCGAGAACGACTTGACAAGACACCACGTCTCGGTCCTCTGTCGATGTGCTACAGCTCCGCGCTACTCAGCACTAGGAGATCCGATGGTTGTCCTCTAACGGTACTTAGGATCGTACCTAGTGATCCTGGCGCATCGCGCTGTTCACTAGTGCGTCCCTGGGTCACCTAACTGAGCTAGTCGCTTCGAGAGCAAGGATAAAACTTGGATGTCGACACATACTTTCGAAATAAACTTTATGTGTTTAGTTATGCATAAAGTAAAACTTAGAAATGGCAAAATACTTATCACACGCTTAAGTAAATGCCTGAAATATACATTGCCATAACGAGTTTCTGAGCACCTCGTGCTCTGTTTAACTCCTAAACATATTGTTCATACATAATGTTTCTACATGGCTGCCTACTGACCACCGTCTGTCGTTATAGGATCTTCGATCAGCACCATGTCTTCTACCAAGGCTGCGGCGGTAGGAGCAGAGGAGGCCCGGAGCTCTTCAGCAGCGTCGTCGTCCAGCTCCGGAGCGATCCCAAGGGACACGACGGCAGGATCCACTTCCCTATAACGGGAACGGACTACGGTCACGGACCACGTCGACCACGGACTTCGTCGACCACGACTCGGGGACTTCGTCGCTTGCGCCTCGACCAGTGCTCGAGGACTGCCTCGATCACTCTCCGACCACGACTCGGGGACTTCGTCGCTCGCGCCTCGACTGCTCTCTGACCACGGCTTGGGGATTTCGTCGCTCGCTCCTCGACCTGTGCTCGGGGACTGCCTCAACCACTCTCCGACCACGGCTCGGGGACTTTGCGTCTCAACTACATGTGACTGGCAACTCGCATACAGTTGGGATATTTTTTCTCATTTGGACCTTGCTACAAGGCTCATACCTCGCCTTCCAGCAAGCTCGGGGACTACATCGGTACGATGCACCTGCCGATGCATCTCGTATCGCCTGTATGACGATTGGATTCTCAACTTAACTGGGAATTCTTTTTAGACCCTGACACCACGTGCCTACGTCACCTACTACCAGGCTCGGGGACTAAGTGGGCACACTTCACCTCGCGGTGAATGTGCTTATTTTTCGACCACTACGCCTCTGATGATCAAAGATGCTACACTTCAAGACGCACTTACATTTCTTTTCAGAAATACAAGTGGGCACACTTCCCGGGACGGAAATCTTTTTCTTTCTTCTTAAGAGCACCATACATTCTTCGGACAACCTACTTCTCCGGCGACAACGGTGGTCGGAGATGTCAAGAACTCAAGCCTCACTATTCGGAGAAGGTTAAAATGGCGTGTCGCATCAGAATACATGGCGCTCGGGGACTAGCTGTGGGGGGATAGACCCCGTATACCCTCATAGGTAGTCTCGGGCTGCTCGGCAAGATGGCCCAGACCAGGCGAAGCCCAGCTTGCTGCCAACCAGGCTGGTGGGCTAGATATCAAGATGGAGGTGTGGTCCGTAACTGACCTCAATTCGGATCACGTACAAGGAAGCTTGTCCCGCAAGTAGTCTTTATCGGTTAGGATAGCTCAAGTCCTCCTAGGATACAACTTGGTGTAACCGACCTCTGTAACCCTGGCGGCTGACTATATAAAGCAGCCAGGGACCCCCCTAGAACGCATCTAATCTTCAACTCAATCAGCCCTAGATCGGTCCTCAGATCTACGAGCTGAGCACCTCATTGTATTCCGATACTTGAGAACACAGATAACACGAGAAGCAGGACGTAGGGTATTACGCTTCCGAGCGGCCTGAACCTGGGTAAATCTTTTGTCTGGGTTGTCGTCTTGCTCCTCAACATCCAGATCGCGGTCTAAACGTAACCCTTGCCGAAACTCTACTACCGTGGGGCATCCCGTGGTAGACTGAAGATTATCCGTAATCAACAGCGGCCGACATGCCTATTTGCCCGATATGGCCCACAAGATGATTTCAAATCAAAAAGTCATCAACTACGAAGTTTCATAAATTTTAGGGATCTACAACTTTTATTTTGGTAGTTTCTCCATCCGAGGTGATTTAGGACCTATCGGACACCGACCGGCCTATTTGCCCGATATGGCCCACAAGACGATTTCAAATCAAAAAGTTATCAACTACGAAGTCGCGGCACTTTTCGCGCGAAAATCATGCGCTTTGCGGCTGCGAGGATTCAAACCCGTGGCCTCCCCTCGCGTGTAGCCTCCTCTATCACTGCACCTCGTGCTCACATGTGCCTATAATGGATTATGGTTCCCCATATATTATACTAAACTGAGTATATGTTGATTATTTGACGCCCTAAATGATTTTAAATGAAAATGTTATCAATTGCAAAGTTTCATAACTTTTCAAGATCTACAACTTTTATTTTGGTTGTTTCTCCATCCGAGGTCATTTAGGACCAGTCGGCCAGTGGGCGGCCGACAGGCCTATTTGTCCGATATGGCCCACAAGATGATTTGAAATCAAAAAGTTGTCAAATACAAAGTTTCATAAATTTTAGGGATCTCCAACTTTCATTTTGGTAGTTTCTCCGTCCGAGGTCATTTAGGACCTGTCGGACACCGACTAGCCTATTTGCCTGATATGGCCCACAAGACGATTTCATATCAAAAAGTTACAAACTACGAAGTCGCGGCACTTTTCGTGCGAAAATCATGCCCTTTGCGGCTGCGAGGATTCGAACCCGCGGCCTCCCCTCACGTGTAGCCTCCTCTATCACTGTACCTCGTGCTCACGGTGCCTATAATGGATTTTGATTCCCCACGTATTATACTAAACTGAGCATAAATTGATTGTTTGACGCCCTAAACGATTTCAAATGAAAATATTATCAACTGCAAAGTTTCATAACTTTTCAAGATCTACAACTTTTATTTTGGTAGTTTCTCCATTCGAGGTCATTTAGGACCTGTCGGCCAGTAGGCGGCCGATAGGCCTATATGCCCGATATGGCCCACAAGATGATTTCAAATCAAAAAGTCATCAACTACGAAGTTTCATAAATTTTAGGGATCTACAACTTTCATTTTGGTAGTTTCTCCGTCCGAGGTCATTTAGGACCTCCCGGACACCGTCCGGCCTATTTGCCCGATATGGCCCACAAGATGATTTCAAATCAAAAAGTCGTCAATTACGAAGTTTCATAAATTTTAGGGATCTACAACTTTCATTTTGGTAGTTTCTCCATCCGAGGTCATTTAGGACCTGTCGGACACCGACCGGCCTATTTGCCTGATATGGCCCAGAAGGCGATTTCAAATCAAAAAGTTGGCAACTACGAAGTCGCGGCACTTTTCACGTGAAAATCATGCGCTTTGCGGCTGCGAGCATTCGAACCCGCGGCCTTCCCTCGCGTGTATCCTCCTCTATCACTGCACCTCGTGCTGACATGTGCCTATAATGGATTTTGGTTCCCCACGTATTATACTAAACTGAGCATAAATTGATTGTTTGATGCCCTAAATGATTTCAAATGAAAATGTTGTCAACTGCAAAGTTTCATAACTTTTCGTGATCTACAACTTTCATTTTGGTAGTTTCTCCATCCAAGGTCATTTAGGACCTGTCGGCCAGTGGGCGGCCGATAGGCCTATTTGCCTGATATGGCCCACAGGATGATTTAAAATCAAAAAGTCATCAACTACGAAGTTTCATAAATTTTAGGGATCTATAACTTTTATTTTGGTAGTTTCTCCATCCGAGGTCATTTAGGACCTGTCGGACACCGATCGGCCTATTTGCCCGATGTGGCCCACAAGACGATTTCAAATCAAAAAGTTGTCAACCACGAAGTCGGGCACTTTTCGCATGAAAATCATGTGCTTTGTGGCTGCGAGAATTTGAACCCACGGCCTCCCATCGCGTGTAGCCTCCTCAATCAATGCACCTCGTGCTCACATGTGCCTATAATGGATTTTGGTTCCCCACATATTATACTAAACTAAGCATAAATTGATTGTTTACGCCCTAAACGATTTCAAATAAAAATGTTGTCAACTACATAGTTTCATAACTTTTCGAGATCTACAACTTTTATTTTGTTAGTTTCTCCATCCGAGGTCATTTAGGACCTGTCGGCCAGTGGGCGGCCGATAGGCCTATATGCCCGATATGGCCCACAAGTTGATTTCAAATCAAAAAGTCGTCAACTACGAAGTTTCATAAATTTTAGGGATCTACAACTTTCATTTTGGAAGTTTCTCCGTCCGAGGTCATTTAGGACCTGTCAGACACCAATCGGCCTATTTGCCCGATGTGGCCCACGAGACGATTTCAAATCAAAAAGTTGTCAACTACGAAGTCGGGCACTTTTCACGTGAAAATCATGTGCTTTGCGGCTGCAAGAATTCGAACCCGCGGCCTCCCCTCGCGTGTAGCCTCCTCTATCCCTACGCCTCATGCTCACATGTGCCTATAATGGATTTTGGTTCCCCACATATTATACTAAACTGAGCATAAATTGATTGTTTACGCCCTAAACGATTTCAAATGAAAATGTTGTCAACTGCAAAGTTTCATAACTTTTCGAGATCTACAACTTTCATTCTGGTAGTTTCTCCATCCGAGGTCATTTAGGACCTGACGACCAGTGGGCGGCCGACAGGCCTACTTACCCGATATGGCCCACAAGATGATTTCAAATCAAAAAGTCGTAAACTATGAAGTTTCATAAATTTAGGGATCTACAACTTTTGTTTTGGTAGTTTCTCCGTCCGAGGTCATTTAGGACCTGTCGGACACCGACCGGCCTATTTGCCCGATGTGGCCCACAAGAAGATTTCAAATCAAAAAGTTGTCAACTACGAAGTCGCGGCACTTTTCGCGCGAAAATCATGCCCTATGCGGCTGCGAGGATTCGAACCCGCGGCCTCCCCTCACGTGTAGCCTCCTCTATCATTGTACCTCGTGCTCACGGGTGCCTATAATGGATTTTGATTCCCCACATATTATACTAAACTGAGCATAAATTAATTGTTTGACGCCCTAAACGATTTCAAATGAAAATATTGTCAACTGCAAAGTTTCATAACTTTTCGAGATCTACAACTTTCATTTTGGTAGTTTCTCCATCCGAGGTCGTTTAGGACCTGTCGGCCAGTGGGTGGCCGACAGGCCTATATGCCCGATATGGCCCACAAGATGATTTCAAATCAAAAAGTCGTCAACTACGAAGTTTCATAAATTTTAGGGATCTACAACTTTCATTTTGGTAGTTTCTCCGTCCGAGGTCATTTAGGACCTGCCAGACACCGACCGGCCTATTTGCCCGATATGGCCCACAAGATGATTTCAAATCAAAAAGTCGTCAACTACGAAGTTTCATAAATTTTAGGGATCTACAACTTTTATTTTGGTAGTTTCTCCGTCCGAGGTCATTTAGGACCTGTCGGACACCGACCGGCCTATTTGCCTGATATGGCCCAGAAGGCGATTTCAAATCAAAAAGTTGGCAACTACGAAGTCGCGGCACTTTTCGCGTGAAAATCATGCGCTTTGCGGCTGCGAGCATTCGAACCCACGGCCTCCCCTCGCGTGTATCCTCCTCTATCACTGCACCTCGTGCTGACATGTGCCTATAATGGATTTTGGTTCCCCACGTATTATACTAAACTGAGCATAAATTGATTGTTTGATGCCCTAAATGATTTCAAATGAAAATGTTGTCAACTGCAAACTTTCATAACTTTTCGAGATCTACAACTTTCATTTTGGTAGTTTCTCCATCCAAGGTCATTTAGGACCTGTCGGCCAGTGGGCGGCCGACAGGCCTATTTTCCTGATATGGCCCACAGGATGATTTAAAATCAAAAAGTCGTCAACTACGAAGTTTCATACATTTTAGGGATCTACAACTTTTATTTTGGTAGTTTCTCCATCCGAGGTCATTTAGGACCTGTCGGACACCGATCGGCCTATTTGCCCGATGTGGCCCACAAGACGATTTCAAATCAAAAAGTTGTCAACTACGAAGTCAGGCACTTTTCGCGTGAAAATCATGTGCTTTGTGGCTGCGAGAATTTGAACCCGCGGCCTCCCCTCACGTGTAGCCTCCTCTATCAATGCACCGCGTGCTCACATGTGCCTATAATGGATTTTGGTTCCCCACATATTATACTAAACTAAGCATAAATTGATTGTTTACGCCCTAAACGATTTCAAATGAAAATGTTGTCAACTACATAGTTTCATAAATTTTCGAGATCTACAACTTTTATTTTGTTAGTTTCTCCATCCGAGGTCATTTAGGACCTGTCGGCCAATGGGCGGCCGACAGGCCTATTTGCCTGATATGGCCCACAAGATGATTTCAAATCAAAAAGTCGTCAACTACGAAGTTTCATAAATTTTACGGATCTACAACTTTTATTTTGGTAGTTTCTCCGTCCAAGGTCATTTAGGACATGTCGGACACCGACCGGCCTATTTGCTCGATGTGGCCCACAAGACGATTTCAAATCAAAATGTTGTCAACTACGAAGTCGGGCACTTTTCGTGCGAAAATCATGCGCTTTGCGGCTGCGAGGATTCGAACCCGCGGCCTCCCCTCGCGTGTAACCTCCTCTATCACTGCACCTCGTGCTCACATGTGCCTATAATGGATTTTGTTTCCTAACATATTATACTGAACTAAGCATAAACTGATTGTTTGACGCCCTAAATGATTTCAAATGAAAATGTTGTCAACTGCAAAGTTTCATAACTTTTTGAGATCTACAACTTTTATTTTGGTAGTTTCTCCTTGCGGCTGCGAGGATTCGAACCCGCGGCCTCCCCTCACGCGTAGCCTCCTCTATCACTGCACCTTGTGCTCACATATGCCTATAATGGATTTTGGTTCCCATGAAAATGTTGTCAACTGCAAAGTTTCATAACTTTCCTTATGTTCTTTATGCAATAGTTGGTTGTTTATGGCCAGCCAGCCTAGAGACTAGGGATAAGATCAAGCAATAGCCGACATTCAATTCTTCTTTACATCTGTAGCTCCAAGAAAAGAATCAGAAATTGAACCTTTCCACCAAGAGCCAGCCTATAGTGAAATTGGTAAGTTGAGGGCGCTAAGCCTTTTGTTTAAGATGAGTAAGGGCTCCTTTTTTCACACAACCGGGAATAAGAATAATCTGAAAGTCATTAGATTAGGAAAGCATAGGATCGAAGTCTTGAACGGACTCATTCACTGCCTCAGAATATGCCCATGTTGCGCGCCCTTGACATTTTGCATCACTATACATTTTTTCTCCATTAGCCCCACACGAACCAGATTTGCTTTTTGAAGCACTAGAAAAGCCAAGCAAAACTCCAAAGTGCCCGGGCCTGCGAAAGCTGAATGAGGGTTGCCTCTCAATTCCTTGATATTAGTAGGAAATGGCATCCCCAGTATGTCTTTTGTTTTGGCGGGATACACCTTAATCCCTTTCTTTCACACTCAGAATCCGAGGTTAGAATATGCTCGACTGATCCTATTTCACTGTCACCACCTTTGCTTCTTCGATTGATGAGTCTCAGGTGACTCTATTAGATTCTTGGGTCGAGGAGTTTTTAGTTTCTCTAGTGGTAGAAATGGTGTTTGACAGGAGGGCCAACAGTGTTAAGAAAAACAAAGGAGATTCTAGCAAGACCTGGGATACATAAAAACCAAATGCTTAATGTAGGGGATTTTCATACTGTTAGATCAAGAAGGGTTAGGGGAACCATTCAATGCCAGAGTAAGCTGGGATTAATATAGCTTAATTGAAGACTTCTTTCTCTTTTTACCGAAGATCATTCTTCCCGAATAGAGTATGCGTAAGGATCTTCACTTTTTTATTAGTAAGGAGTAGCAAAAAGAGACTTTCTATTTCTCAGAAGCCTACCTCCATCTGGTAGCTTTTTTCTCATGAAAGACCCTTTGACTTGATAGCTAGAACGCCGATGAAAGAGAATGGAAGGAAGTGTACCGCGTAAGTAACTCTCCTAAAAATAAGTAGTAGCCCTATCTGATTCATTCTCCTATGCCTACAGATCGATTTTGAGCCGATGATCAGAGTGCTTGTTTGGAAGGAGGTAGTCCCATGTAAGTGGATGTAGGAAGATAGCCTTCCCTTGTTGAAGAGGCTAGTCTTTGTTTCAGATTCCCATGTTGACGAAGAAAGTGCCCGAGCTATCACATTTCTTAAATTTCTTATTCAAGGGATTTTGATGTTTACGATTTGCGTGTTTGGGTGAACCTTGACCAGCCTCGGTATCTAGTGAGCCAATGAAATTTTCTTCTAGAGAGGAGCCTTACCTAAAGAAGAAACTATGCCCCTAGTTTGAAGCGAGAAAAGACAGCCTTTACCATCTTGACGATAACGAGTCACTAGTCTACAACGTAAGTAGATTCCTGAACTAACCCAGCTCTACAGGATCTATTCACTTATATCTTGAGTAGCTAGCTATATAGGATCTAGAGAGCTATCTTCTTTGTTGAATGCTCTTTGAGAGTAGTAGAGCTAAGAGGAATAGTACGTTGACCAGTGCTACAAGTTTGGAGTTGAAGCTCGAGTGTTAGCGAGTTTCTTTTTCACATGAGATGTAGGCAAGCACTGAGGTAGCTGATTCCACTCCGAAGTCCACGCCTTTCCATACACTCTTACTCCAAACCATTTGAGAAAAGCATATTGTGTCTTATTGCCAGATTAACGTCCGGGCCAAGCACGCACCGATTGCACTCTGACCTTATCTTGTCAGGCGTAGATGAGACAAGCAATGAAATGAAGAATTTACTAGTGAAGCCCAAGAAAAGCGAAGACAAACCCAGGAAGAGATATGATCGAAAATGCTGCGCGCCTTTTCCACTTACGACAATATACGAAACACTTCATGATACCGCAAAACACAACCACAATCTAGATCCGTCAAAATGTGAGTTGGTAGCCCGCCTGTGCAACTTAGAAATGTGGTATAAGAACAATCGGGCAACATCGGGAGAAGTAAATGGGTTTACCGAGTATAAAAAAGAGCTGATGTTAGAACGCTTCAAAGCCCGGTTAGTAGCCAAAGGTGCGGAGCAAAGAGGAAGGAGTAGATTTCATAGACACTTTCAGCCCTGTTGTTCGACCCACATCAATACGTGTTGTACTTACCATTGCCTTATCTTTTGGTTGGCCATTACATCAATTGGATGTCAATAGTGCTTTTATGCATGGTGACTTGGAAGAGCCGGTTTACATGCTTCAACCACCGGGTTTGACTGATCCAACCTATCCACAGCATGTTTGTAAACTTAGAAAGGCGCTCTATGGCCTTAAACAGGCTCCCCGTGCCTAGTACAACAAATTCCAAACTTGCTTGCAATCACTAGGCTTTCATTCTTCTCAATGCTTCGCCCTTCCTTATTCCTCTTCGTCTTGGTATGATACTTTCCTAAAAGCAAGGATTTTCTGAAAAAATGATCTGATCTAACAATTGAATGAAAAGCACATGTTTTGGATCCAAGCACATGGTTTGCGGCTCTGGGCAAGGGATGCTGTAGTTTTTTCTACTAAAAAAGAACTGTTATTATTCGCTCCACTCTTGCCATCATGCTCTGTCTTGAGTATCTCCCACATCTAACTGCAAGCCTTGCTTTCCATTGGCTGATTCTCTATTCCAGGTACAAGTCAAGTGGTCCAGGGATGGATTCCTGGTGAAGAGCACTTTTGGATTATCTAGTTGTTGCTTTGACTACCCCAATACCTAGGATTAAAGAAATATGATTCCTAGCGCTAGAAAAATGCATATATAGGGTCCAGAATTCATGCAATGGAATGAAATAAGGGTTTAAGTTGGGGAGGCAAAGGGGATTGCTATCGTCACCCTTTCTCCCAGTGTATGTGTGTAGCAGAACCTCCTAAATTATATGGCCCATATGCACCTATCATTGTCCCTAAGACCTCTGACGGCTATGCATGTACACTAGATAACCTAAGAAGATATGTGGGTGCCCTCATAGGACCCCGATTCAACTACATTTGACAACTCATACCAGGATCAACAAAGGAGTAACTACAACATTACAACATTTGTACAAAACTTTACATCAGAGTACAGAAGAATAACAACAATGAATTTATAAATCATGATTAAATTAACTTTTTACAAACTTAACTTGTATTGTGAAAGTCGAGTAGAACTACAGGAGACAACTTAGGCAGAGCACCTAAGTTAGGAGAGGACAATCAGATTATGTCAAGCCCACTGACATGACCTAATTAGCAGCACCAGTTAGCACCTGCAACAGGGGTTAACAAACCCTGAGTACTCAATTGTACTCTGCAAGACTTACCCGACGAAAAAAATACTCCAAGGATATGCTGGCTTTAAGGAATCAAGGTACGGGTATTCAAGAATCAAAATTTCTTTTGCAAAAAAGCTTACTAAAGTAAGTCCTTACCTTCAATGTTTTACTTTTACCATTGATGGTTCATTAACCAATTCTAAGTGATCCTAATCTAGATCAAAGTAATTCTCATCAAGACCTTTCTCATTCTTTCTTTCAATTCCAGTTCTTAACTACGATGTAAGTTAGGTGATCAAGTCTCCATAACCGAGGAGCAACGACGATTTAAACCAATTATACCCAGCTGGGGATCTCTAACATCACGACATATGTAGAACCGAATCTTACATATATCAACCCTCATTTAGATCTCCCAAAACCAGAACGTGTCCATCGCCACCCGAGAGTACAGTACTCCTCGAACCCGGCCCGATTCTAGCCCTGAGGGTACACACTACTCCCGCCATCTCTCCACTCCCAGTGCGAGGTTAGACATTCTCGTAATAGAATCACCAACATTTTGGGCTTACCCAAGGCATGAGGCTAGTTGCAAAGTCTTGAAACACAGGCCGGCTTACAACGGACGGTCCTTAACTGACAAGGCGGAAACACTACATTGAGACTCTTTTCCCAATGCATGTTAGCAGTGGCCAAACCACCCACCCGATCTTTCAAGTTCATTCTCATCTTTCAATATTCATTAAGTATGTCGTCATGGCTATGTAAACATTTCATTTAAAAGCTTAACTTCTAAGCATAGCGAAGCATACTACGCATTTTCAGTAAAACAGGTATCAAGGTTGATATCGCAATAATCAAGGATGATAATACAGCAATTAGGTTATCACTCAACTCCTAATTACTTAATGCAATAAACCATAATAATAATAATAATAAAGATTTGTAAAACTCAAGGTAGGGTTTAAATGCACCAGGTCTTGCCTTTGTTGCAGCGGTGGTTAGTTCTCATAGAAGTTAAGTTTGACACCAACACCTCGAGTGTATCACCTTCTTCGAAGCTTGATCGACATTATCCAAAACACTCTCGTATGCACTACACGTATACAAATGATGTGAGATTTAATATGATGGAATGCATGCCATGATGCATGATGATGAGCAAAGCATAGCATACAAGAGACACTTAGAAAGGATAAACATTAGTTATCTACTTGAGTACAACTTTCCTTCGCGGTACAGTTGCAATCCAACAGAATTATTAAACAACATTAATCATATTAAGACGTTAAGAAAACTATTTAACTTTACTTTTTACCCAAGATGTTCCATCTAATAGACAAGTAAGTCTATCACAAGACCACTAATTACTTACACAAGAAATCATTAACCACTAATGATCTATGTTAAACACATTAATTATCATTAACAAAACTTAATTAACAAGTTAATCATGAGCTCAAGCAACTCAATAAGATGCCATGGATCATCACATGTTAATGATCCAAGGTCAACAAGAAATCTCAAAGTCACACAAATCCTAAATTATCAAGTTTAAACATATGTTTAATTAATTAATTAATTAAAACAAAAATTAAGAATAAAATAAATTTATCCAATTAAGCCCAAACTTTTTCTACAGATTAGTCTTACCCCAAAAACAGTACCAAAATTAATTTCATGATTTTAGGACTTTTATTTAAATTACTAAAATTCATGGAAGTTACCTTTAATAATTAATTGAGATAATTAAATTACTTACAAAAAGTAATCAAAATTGAAATTTCATAGTTTTATTAAATAATACACATCACAGGGAGGTTACATGAAAATTTTTAATATTTTTGGAGCCCTAAATATTTCACAACGAAATAAACAAAGTTCGGTACTATTTAATAATTATAGCATACAAATTTAAGTGGATATTAAAAGTTTCCAAAATTACACCAAACTTTTTGTAGAGGTTATTTATATCATGAAACAGTGGAAAAACAAGTTTTACAGTTTTTGGATATTTATTTTGGCCTACAAAATTCATGGAAGGTGCATTTCTTAATTAAAAGAAGTAATTTTAGTTCATGCCAAAACTATCCATATTCTAAGTTTAATATTTTTTCTAGATAAACATCATCATCAAGAAGCTACACAAAAAAATTTTAGAATTTTAGGAGCTCTAATTATTTAGTTATGAAATTTACAAATTTCAGCACTATTTAAACATTTTCAGAAAATAAAAAGAATCACATTCAAGGACTGACAGTCGGGACCCCGTGTCAGCACAGTACCCACCCGCGCTGACCACGTCGCCCGCCGGCTTTGACCAACGATATCTCGCCGGCGGCGACCTCGCCGGCGGCATAAAGGGTTCTGGCGTGACCCTCTTGGCATGGCGCATCTACCTAGGGGCAAAAATCAACAGCTAGTGCACGACGGCGAGCACAGCAGCGGCCATGGCGGCTCGGCGGCACGGCGGTGCTGCGAATACGGTGAACGGCAAGGTCAGCAGCGTCGGCGAAGCTATGCGAAGCATCACCGAGTTCAGGCAAACATGTTAGACTAGTTAATTAGGCGAGTTAGGCTCGCGACGAGCTCGGCCACGTGTAAGGCGGCACGCCGGAGCAGAGCTCGCCGGTGAACGCACGGTCCAGCGAACTGTGGGGCCAACAGATCAATGACTTATCATTTAGCATCACAGGATCAAGGCGAACTCAGAACCGAAGACGGTTGAAAGAATAACTCACCGGAGCGAGCTGGCCAAAGCGAGGCGAGCTCGGCGGCGCTGCGGTCGGCTGTGAGGAAGATGGTGGTGCGCCGGGCGGCTCCGACGATGGAAAACGTCACGGGTTGGTTAAAATGAAGCGCAAAGAAGTGGAGGATCTGTGATCAAAGTGAATTGGATGGCGATGGCTCGACGGTGACGAATTTCACCGCGAGCAGAGAGCTCAACGGCGGCAGTGGGAATGAGGAAAAGAAGAAAACGGCAACCTCGCCGGCTTAGACTATCTGCGCTCATGCACCTCTATATTCATTCTCTAAAAGGAATATTCTATCCTAGTTACCACAAAATATACAGTTTTCCTGTATCCATCTATCCTCTATATCATTCTCTATCTACTGTGGGACCTACTCGTCACTTTATCTAAATATATCCACGCGA
The DNA here is from genome assembly GCA_038087645.1 of Saccharum hybrid cultivar R570. Lineage (NCBI taxonomy): Eukaryota > Viridiplantae > Streptophyta > Magnoliopsida > Poales > Poaceae > Saccharum > Saccharum hybrid cultivar. The sequence goes on along the minus strand of JAQSUU010000043.1, from coordinate 28,275,853 downwards.
CATCTTATTTTGAAGTATTTATTGAAACGAATTTAATGGTGCAATCAGAATTTAATTTGATTTTTTAGTTTGTAAGTTATAACATTTTTTGCATCGTTGAAAGTGGAGCCCACGCTAGTACGTGCTCTCTTTCCTGCTCTCTCTCTCACGCGCGCGGATAGCAGCGGCAGCAGCAGTGGTAGCGGACGTCCGCTACTCCGCTAGTAATAGCGGATGGCGAGCGGTAGCGAAGCAGGATGCCGTATGCGGTGCAGCTGATTTTTACGGTAAATACTACTGCACCGATGGATAGCGGACGACATGGCGTATCCAGTGCGGTCGGTCTTATATAGGACCAGGAAAGGAATGGTCAGGTGGCAGGCGCCATCACGACTCAAAATGGCAATGGGTAAATCCTAGACTCCCCAGACCCATCCCTGTGACAACAATATGACACCACGGGTATCCCCATATACAGTCATGGGTGGGGGAATTTCCCCAGACCCATACCCGGCCGGGTAAATTAGACCCGGCGGGTCACCCATACCCGCCAAACATCAGCAATTCACAAGCACGGAAGCACCAGTCACGTAGTAGCAATTCACAAGCATCAGTCACAAAGCCACCTCACCATACCTGGCAAATAGCAACATAATAATTTCTACTGCAACCACTAGTCACATAGCACCATAATAGTTCATGATCCATACACATTACGTAGCAGAGAGTAGTACTTTGCTAGCACCTAGCAGTAGTCGCTAGCACTTAAGAGTTAAGACATTATAATTTGCAAGTTCTAGAAGACCGACAATACATCATAGAAGTCATTCGGTATTGAGCTTTCTAAGTGTACATGACTTCAAATGATCATGTAAGTGCCTAGTTCCATGGGTTGTTTCAGCTGACAGCTTCTTGAAACAGTCCTTTGTTGCCATTAGGGTAAATTATACTCGGCGGGTCACTCATATCCACCAAAAGTCCTTTTGTTACCACATAGAAAATCAACGATTCACAAATCACAAGCAACTATCACTCCTAGGACAAAAAAAAATAGATAAAATAGTAGCATAATAATTTCTATTGCAATCACAAGTCACATAGCACCATAATAATTCTTTAATTTTAGGTCTTCTTTAATTTTGGGTCGGGTATTTTTTACCCATGGGTAAACGGGTATGGGGCCTGCTACACCATCCCCGTACCCACGTACCCGATGAGTGAAGGTTTTGCTCCGTTTACGTATCCATGGGTATGAGTTTTACTCCATATTGGTACCCTAATAGAGTAAATACCATCGAATATCGGGTCACGGGTCCCTATTGCCATCTTGAATCACGACCCTGGCCAGGTGGTTGGCCGCGCGCGTCGGCCGGAGAACGCGCGAGAACATCCACGACGATGCCGGCGACCGCGCGAGAGAAGAGGAAAAAGCAAAACAGAACACGTCGGTTACTGTAGCATCAATACCACCTCATTCCTACATTTTCTGTTTTCTTTAAATTACTCCCAAATTTGCATAGCAACTTTAAAATCTACAAAAACGAAAGTTGTTCAACTTTTCAATATCTCCAACTTTGCTTTTTGGACCAAACTCAGGTTTTGAATAGTTTTTGAAATTTGAAATCAAATTCAAATGGGAGCACTTTTAGGATTTCAGAAAATTCAAAAATTACTTTAATTTTTTGAATAAAACTTGAAAATCTGTAAAAAGAGAAAATGTATAACTTTTGAAGATCTACGGCTTTCATAATTGGGCCATCACCCAATTATGCCTATTTTTTGAAATTTAGTTGAAATTCAAATTTGGGATTTGAATCTTTTCAATTTTTTTCAAAATTTTACACTGAAACTTTGAAAACTCAAAACTTCAAACTTGTAGCATTTGAAAAGATCTACAAACTTGGTTTTAAACGTTTTCCCAAATTTTGCTTAGATTTTGAATTATTTCAAAAGGGGTAAAATCAGGGTTTTGAATTCAATTGATTATTCTTTTTAACTAAAATATGATTAATTATTTAACACTAATAAAACATTATTTCATGTGATAAGAAACATGGCATTATTAACGTATTAAGCATACTAATAAAAATAACATATCACATCACTATTGAAACATGCAAAACACGTATATAAAACATGAAACATTCTATTGCAACATATGAACCAAGCAACACATGAAACATCACTATGCAACAGAGACCTAATATATGAAACATTGCTTATGCAACATGAAATGCATCTTATGCCTGGATGTATGCATGATCAGTACTTAATCAAGTTTTAACTGCTTTTTAACATCTGGGATGTTACAATGTGAAAGAGAAAAAGTGATGAACTTTTTTTCTTTTCGGTTGGTTGGTCCAAAGAACGAGAGTCAGCTTCCTTAAGTCCGTTCTTCCTCAGTAGCTCAGTGGTAGAGAGGTCGGCTATTAACTGACTGGTCGTAGGTTCAAATCCTACTTGGGGAGATTTGATTCATTCTGAATTCGAATTGATAGTTATAGCTTTTCTGACTAGTGACCCCTGTCCTTCTCCTTTTTCTTTTCTAAAGACGCAGCAGAATCATCAAACGGGACATCAAAAGTGGGAAGTTGATTGTAGGATTTCTATTCCTCACTCTCGTATAGGTGAACTTGGTCCATTAAATGAAAAGGGATAAGAAGGATCCACTATGAATGAATGGGAAGACTAGGGTAGTATCTTCATTAGCCAGAAGGAATTAGTCTCCACTAGCGTAATTCGAAGAACAAACAAGAAAAGACGTCACTGTTTAGGTAGGAGGATGGATGGATGTGGTCCAATGGCTAAAGCTCTGCCAGCTTCTTGTAGACTGGCAGTCTCCGAGAGGAACCTTAACCCCCTGGGGGAGGCCGGGTGGGATGGTATACTTTTTTTGCCACAAGTGGGAACTCAGTCCTTGGTAAGACACAAGGGGGGAAGGAAGATCTTCACTCATTCATTAAGTGCCTGCGGTGAGACGCGACCCACAACAAATGAAGGGGGTGGAGGGAGACCGAAGAAGGAACAATTGTCTTGAATGCTACGCTAGGATCAGCAGCTTCCAGTGAAGACAAAATGAGTCGGGCAGGAAGAGGAAGATCGTGCAGGGAAAACGGGGTTCGAGGCGTGATAGACCAGCACTCTAACCAACCGAGCTATTTCCCCCTTTCGTAACTACTGTCAATTCAACAGTAACCTACCGGTTACCTTTGTAACTATACCAAAACCAAAGTAGATGTACAATAGAATGCCCTTCGCCTTTAGTACTTTTTTCTTTTGACAACAGTAGAAAGAAATGGCTCTGCTTGCTTAGACTCGGGGCTCCGCACTCTATCAGCTATCAGTTAGTTGGCGCTATGCGCGACTTTAGTTGACAAAAGCAAACAAGATAGCGCTAGCGCCCGCGGTTTCGTTTGTTCGCCTTCTAAAAGGCCTACTGACCTGCCAGTGAAAAGCCGGTTACAAAATAAATAATAAGACGTAGGTAGTGCAAAAGTACCAAAACAACTAAAGCCTACATCCTACTACGTCTAGGTTCCCCCTTCCTATGAACCTTGAGTTAGAGGTCTTACCTTGAGTCAATAGGTAGGGTCAACTATACCAAAGCAGAAGGGCCACTATCTAAGCTATTAGTGGGCTGGTTTCAACTATTGATTTACTAAATCGACTGAAGTTGTGTTGCGTAACAAGACTATAGGTCGCCAAGGCCTAGAAGTACAAGTAGTCGCCCTAACGGCCACTCTCAAACTCACTACTTGAGTGACGAAAGTCACTTAGCTTCTTTAATAGGACTTTCCTTTCAATTACTCTAGGGCCCCTGGAAGAGGAAGAAGGAGATAGAGCAAAGGATCTCCTCTTTCTGTCCGCTCTTCCCGGCATGTAGAGATCCGATTGGGCTTATAGTTTAATTGGTTGAAATGTACCGCTCATAACGGTGATATTGTAGGTTCGAGCCCTACTAAGTCCACCTGACCTGCTTAATCAATGACTCCGGTAGTCACCTAAACTACTCTCTCGGATAGCCTACATCCTCTCTTCTGGATGCGAAAGAAGATTCGATCAACGTATAAGGTTTGCCTTCTTGTGAGAAGGAGGGAATTGTGTTCTCAGTGCAAAAGGAGTCTTTGAGAAGGTTCAGTGAGTCTTAAGAGAGTGAAGATCAGTAGAGCAGTCCAGCAGCAGTTCGAGGGTTAGCTTTGGGATTTGCCTGATCGACCCCTACCAGTGTATTAATATACAAAAATGAAGATTGACATTCGTATGTACAATTTACTGGTTCTTCCTCCCAAATTGAGACCCATTTGTTTATAGGTCTGGGGATAAAGTAGTGACTTTGGATATTAATGAACTTGATAAGAGAGTTATCCGTCGAAAGAACAACCTTGCCTATCTATTAAAAAGAAGTGAATTAGCACTAGCAGATTTAGTAATGTGCCAGGAAAAATTGGTACAAGAAGTCATGGATACACTTCTTGATAGTGGGTCCCACGGGCAACCGACGAGGGATGGTCACAATAAAGTATATAAATCACTTTCAGATGTAATTGAGGGTAAAGAGGGGAGGTTTCGTGAGACTCTGCTTGGGAAATGGGTCGATTACTCGGGGCATTCTGTCATTGTTGTGGGTCCTTCGCTTTCATTACATCAATGTGGATTACCTCTAGAGATAGCAATAAAGCTTTTTTTAGCTATTTGTAATTCACGATTTAATCACAAAACGTGCTACTTCTAATGTCAGGATTGCTAAAAGGAAAATTTGGGAAAAGGAACCCATTGTATGGGAAATACTTCAAGAAGTTATGCAGGGACATCCTGTTGAACAGAGCACCTACCTTGCATAGATTAGGCATACAGGCCTTCCAACCCACTTTAGTAGAGAGACGTACTATTTGTTTACATCCATTAGTGTGTAAGGGTTTCAATGTGGACTTTGATGGGGATCAAATGGTTGTTCACCTACCTTTATCCTTGGAAGCTCAGGTAGAAGCCCGTTTACTTATGTTTTCTCATACTCCTGTCTCCCGCTATTGGAGATCCTATTTGCGTGCCAACCCAAGACATGCTTATCGGACTTTATGTATTAACGATTAGAAACCGTTGAGGTATTTGTGCAAATAGATATAATAGTTGTGGAAACTCTCCAAATAAAAAAGAAACTACAATAATAACAATTATTATAAGTATACGAAAGATAAAGAACCCCATTTTTCTAGTTCATATGATGCACTGGGAGCTTATAGATAGAAACGAATAGGTTTAAACAGTCCCTTGTGGCTCCGATGGAAAGTAGATCAACACATCGTTGGGTCAAGAGAAGTTCTGATTGAAGTTCAATATGAATCTTTTGGGACTTATCATGAGATTTATTCCCACTATCTAGTAGTGGGAAATCGAAAAAAAGAAATCCGTTCTATATACATTTGAACCACTCTTGGTCATATTTCTTTTTATAGAGAAATAGAGGAAGCCATACAAGGATTTAGTCGGGCCTATTCATACACTATCTAAACAAGGAAGTTCAATTCAGTGATGCCCCTTTCAGGGGGCATTCCAATTTCATAAGTACCATCTTTTTTGCCGCGCAAATCCAGATTGAGATTGAGGAAAGGGAGTAAATTAAGTTTTCGAATCACTGACTCAGGCCCATTGTCGAATCCTACTCAGCCAAAAAAGGGGGGTACTTATGTATGGCAGAACGGGCCAACCTGGTCTTTCATAATAAAGAGATAGACGGAACTGCTATGAAACGGCTTATTAGCAAATTAATAGATCATTTCAGAATGGGATATACATCCCATATATTGGATCAAATAAAGACTCTGGGCTTCCATCAAGCCACTACTACATCAATTTCTTTAGGAATTGAGGATCTTTTAACAATACCCCATAAAGGATGGTTAGTCCAAGACGTGGAACAACAGAGTTTTCTTTTGGAGAAACACTATTATTATGGAGCTACGCAGTAGAAAAATTACACCAATCCATTGAGATATGGTATGCTACAAGTGAATATTTGAAACAAGAAATGAATTTGAATTTTTGAATAACAGATCCTTCTAATCCAGTCTATCTAATGTCTTTTTCAGGAGCTAGAGGAACTCAGGTACACCAATTAGTAGGTATGAGAGGGTTAATGGCAGATCCTCAAGGACAAATGGTTGATTTACCTATTCAAAGCAATTTACGCGAGGGACTTTCTTTGACAAAATATAGAATTTCCTGCTATGGAGCCCGAAAAGGGGTTGTAGATACTGCTGTACGAACAACGGATGTGGGCTATCTTACACGTAGACTTGTTGAAGTAGTTCAACATATTATTGTGCGTAGAAGAGATTGTGGTACTATCCAAGGTATTTCTGTGAGTCCTCGAAATGGGATGATGAAAAAACTTTTTGTCCAAAAACTAATTGGTTGTGTATTAGCAGATGATATATATATATATATTGGTTCATGATGCATTGCTTCTCGAAATCAAGATATTGGAATTGGATTAGTCAATTGATTCATAACTGCCTTTCAAGCACAACCAATATATATTAGAACCCCCTTTACTTGCCGGAGCACATCTTGGATCTATCAATTATGTTATGGGCGGAGTCCCACTCATGGGGATCTGGTCGAATTGGGGGAAGCTGTAGGTATTATTGCGGAAATCTATTTGATTTGATACATTGTGGTCGGTAACGTTGGTGAATTAACAGAAACGGAAAGAGAGGGATTCGAACCCTCGATAAACAAAAGCCTACATAGCAGTTCCAATGCTACGCCTTGAACCACTCGGCCATCTCTCATACATAATCTTATTATTGACCAGAAACTGTGTGAATAGCGAGTTTTCATATCCCTGCAAGTATAGGTACAACCGATCACAGGTTCCATAGGGAGTTTGACTTCCTTTCCAATTTCATATTTATCAACAACAACTTCTCTCATCCCCACGGATCTATTCCAAATTCTGGAATCATCCCATGTTTCTATTTTGATTGTATGGCGTATACACGTTCTGCAAACAGAACGTATGGTTACTTTACTCTATTTTCTCATGGCTTGTTAAACCTTTCATTTTTCTCTTTGGATCATAAACCATTCGCACGCCCCCTATAAATCTTCTCCCACACCTCGCACCCGCCGCCTCGCAAGCCACGCCTGTCGTTACCCCGTCACAACAAGGGGCCCAGGCAACCCTCCTCTACACGGGTCGGCACTAGGCCTTGGCAGATAACCGACTGAGCACAAACGACCCACCTTCCCACACACCGCAACATGAAATGTCACAACAACAACTGCCCGGCATGACCCCTCGTCTCCCCTAGGTGGGCCCACTCACTTGATTATAAGCCCTTGAAGGGATAACTCATCCCTCTAATACCTCAAGGGCTACACCCGGCGGATGCGCTCATGCGCACCCACCGGATAGTCTTCTCAAAATTCAAATAAGCCACGATAAGGCCCAAATGGGATGACGGGGGCCCATGCATACCCTCCGTTCTACTGAAGAGCGTAAGGGAAATGACACGACAGCAAAAAAAAGCCATCTGGTCAGTCCTTTGCAACACGTAGGGGCTCGGGGGGCTTCTCCTGCATCTTGGCCTAGTGAATGGTCCATGCCAAGGCCGCAAGGGCTCCCCTCCCGACCCACGGTCGTGGTAGAAACACCACGCTCGCTCGATTATAAGCCCTTGAAGGGATAACCCATCCCTCCAAGGCCTCGGGGGCTACACCCGTCGGGTACGCTTGTGCGCAACCACCGGACAGTCTCTCTAAAAAATTAAAACGAATCAAAAACTACCCGTAGTCTCTCGTTCTCAAGCCTCTAAAGGAGTTCTCCACTCCTCCACAAGCTCGGGGGCTACTATCGGGTATCAAAATACCCAGGGTACCCAACAGGGGTAAAATACGACACCCTGCACGATTGTTAAATCGGCCTACCATACGGGACCAAAAAAGCACTAACAGCATGTCAGCCACTCAAGGCACAACCATAAACTCTATCTCGCTCAAGCCTTGTGGAGAGGCCTCAGGCACGATAGGCGTCTCGGGCGAAATCTCTCCGTCTCGCCCGAGCCCCCACGGCATCATTAGAGGCGCCTGACCCCCCGTGGCGCATTTCCACCTCGCCCGAGGGCACATGGAGCCCTTAGGCAAGACGAAGAGCCACAGGGGCCCCCCCACAGTGCTCGCTCCATCGACATGATGGACGTGACCGTGCATAGTCAACAGGGGCACCGGAACCACGCCCTGACCCGACATCACCCCGGTCATTCTACCATGATGACATCCATACCTCCATAGCAACGGGGGTGACGGCAGCTGTGCCACCTAACCCCCTCGCTACGAAAATCCCGGCGCACGCGCCGCCTACCTTCACGGCACAGAGGTGTACATGTCAAAGCATGGCCCCGGCACGTCGCACTAGCGAATGGAGAGGCCAAAAGATCAACGTCCAGCATGACTCCACGCTACAGGGAAACTGTTCCCACCGGATAAGGGGGACGACGACTACGCCAGAGGCCACACTTTTTGCCTTTCTCTTTCATTTTTTTCTGTTTTCACCCCTTTACCACAAATGTAACCCGAGTCCTCTCCTTAGAAGCTATAAAAGGGGAGGCAGGGGCCGCATCTAAAGGAGGGCAGAGAAGAGAGGATCCAGCAACAATAGCTAGAACACACCACAATAGAAACCATACCACCACCACTCAAGAGACTTGGGACCTACTCCCTCTCTCAAAAGTTTGTAACCCCTACCACGAGCACCCTGGTGCAAGGCAACATGAACCGCAGAGAAATCCACTGGACGTAGGACCGTTCATGTCCGAACCAGTATATATCCTTGTGTCCGCTTTGCACACCATCAGGGTCTAGACGCACAGATACAAACTCACTAGTCGCTCTGTTTAGACGCCCGGTCCTCTGGACACCGATAATATTAATGCAGGTATGTACGATCTCATCCAACACCAAAAATCTCCACCGAATTCCGCTGAAAACGAGCGCCGCTGCCATCCAATTCCACTCTCTCACCTCCACCTCCACTGGCACAAGCGACGATGCTCCACAGAAATCGTCATCGGCCCCGCTACGGGCAGGCGGCCACCATCATTTCCCACTTTTTCGCCCGGTGCCTGACTCCCGAGCACTCCTCGCTCTTTTGGTTTTTCTTTCCATCGCACGAGGGACCGAGCGAGAGAACAAGACGGCGAGGCTTGTGCATGCTTATCCCAGCTGGCCCGGGTTCCTTGCACCACGCACCGTTTCGCGAGAGAAAATGGCCCTCTAACGGTCCAACTGCAGCATCGCTCGCCCAGTTGTCATTCATTATTATTTTTAGCTTAAGATGATTCATGAATTATATGCAGGCAATTTGATTCTGATGGATTTTTTTAAATGGATCCAACAATGCAGATAGCAGAGCAAAGCACAGGTAGTTCACTGTTTTCCCAGGCCCCATCAGCACCATATGTATGTTCTGTAGTTTTTCCTGGAGAGATACCTAGAGAAAATTGTGCTAAAATGAAATCTAATCAATATTCTACTCTTTGCCTCTTGATTTGCAAACTAATTAGGTAAAATTCCTTGTACAGATTGTTTGAGACCATGAAATCTTGATGAGGACATATTGCAGGGATCTAACTCATGCAATCCTTGGATGTGGGTTGTACTAACCTTGGATGATGTTGAGGTGAGTCCTGCCTCCTTGGATCTGGTGATTTCCCCATTTTTCCCCTGCCTGAGCAGAGCTCTTCCTCACGAACAGATCTGTGGTGTGTGGGGTTTCCTTCTTTTCCCAAGTAGGTGTTTTATTCCATAGTTATTTTTGTTGCTAGGCTGATGGACCTGGGACTTGATAATAACATGGGCCTTTTTGTTGTCAGGTTTCTAGGCGTTTATGGGCTGACTTGCATAATTACAAGTACAACAGATCTCTCCTTGGGCTTGTTATTTCTTTTCAAACAAGCTACAACTCCAACAGATTACAATTGCAACAAAATACAACTAGAACAAAATCTGTGTGCTACTTTCTTGAAAAACACGCGCTTTTTCCCCTACATGATTTTCGTGTGCTACTCAAGGAAATAACACATGGTTTTTCCTTTTTGTGGTAATGGCTAGGCTACCCAAATTCGGGTGCTAGGTTCAAAAAATACATGGTTTTGTGGCTTGCTGGAACTCATGTGTTTTGTTGCCACAGAACACCCGTGTGGTGGTTGTCTTCAAAACGCATGAGTTTTGAGTAGACATGCTCTTGTTTTTAGATTAGTTTTTTTGGGGTTTTTTTTTTAGATTAGTGTGCTATCTGAGCTGGGCCGAAGAAAAAGCCCATAAAGGGAAACAAGCTACTGTAGATCGTTGCCGTTCTTGTCTCTCTCTCCCTTTGTGTCCTCTCGTCGTCTTATCCAGATTCCGGAGCCGAGCGCAGGGAAGACAGTGGGCATGGCATGCGGACCATGAATATCCCAAATCCCAAGAGAGCAGAGCAAACCGAAGCAATGGAATGAAGCAACAAGGCGAGTGTTGAGTCGATTCGGTCGCCGATGCGCAGCTGACTGGTTGCTGGCGCCCGAAGCATGGCGGGAGCCAGTGCGTCCTGCTCCATGGCCGCCGGAGCCTGCTGCGCCTGCCCATCGTCCTCCTCCTCACTTTTCCCCCACCACCGTCCTCGTCCTCGGCGCCACGCCGGCATAGGAGGCATAGCAACCATCATGTGCAGCAGCAGCATGAACGGGTACGGCTACGACAGCAGCTCCCTTCCGTCCTTGTCCCTGCCATTCCCAATCCCAGCGCCCCGCGGCGTCACCAGCACCAGCAGCGGCGGTCGGCTGCGCATCTTCTCCGGCAGCGCCAACCCGGTGCTGGCGCAGGAGATCGCGTGCTACCTTGGGATGGAGCTGGGCAAGATCAAGATCAAGCGGTTCGCGGACGGCGAGATCTACGTGCAGCTGCAGGAGAGCGTGCGCGGCAGCGACGTGTTCCTGGTGCAGCCCACCTGCCCTCCAGCCAACGAGAACCTCATGGAGCTCCTCATCATGATCGACGCCTGCCGGAGGGCCTCCGCCAAGAACATCACCGCCGTCATCCCCTACTTCGGCTACGCCAGGGCCGACAGGAAGATGCAGGGCCGCGAGTCCATCGCCGCCAAGCTGGTGGCCAACCTCATCACGGAGGCCGGCGCCCACCGCGTGCTGGCCTGCGACCTCCACTCGGGCCAGTCCATCGGCTACTTCGACATCCCCGTGGACCACGTCTACGGCCAGCCCGTCATCCTCGACTACCTGGCCAGCAAGACCATCTGCCCCAACGACGTCGTGGTGGTGTCGCCGGACGTGGGAGGGGTGGCCAGGGCGCGCGCCTTCGCCAAGAAGCTCTCCGACGCGCCGCTGGCCATCGTCGACAAGAGGCGGCAGGGACACAACCAGGCCGAGGTGGTGAACCTCATCGGTGATGTCAGGGGAAAGGTTGCCGTCATGGTGGACGACATGATCGACACGGCCGGGACCATCTCCAAGGGCGCCGAGCTGCTGCACAAGGAGGGAGCGCGAGCTGTGTACGCCTGCAGCACCCACGCGGTCTTCAGCCCACCCGCGCTGCAGAGGCTCTCCAGCGGCCTCTTCCAGGAGGTGATCATCACCAACACCGTGCCGGTGCAGCACCTGCACAGCTTCCCGCAGCTCACCGTCCTCTCCGTCGCCAACCTCCTCGGCGAAACCATCTGGCGTGTTCACGACGATTGCTCCCTCAGCGGCATCTTCAAGTGACCTCATATCATGCATCCATCCATGTTCATCAGTTGAAGATACGGTGTCCTCCTATTTTATTTGAAGCTCCAGTGTGTGTATATATATATATATATATATATATATATATAGGGAGAGTATACTCTGTAGCTAGCTACAGAATAAGTTATTCTATAGCCACCTCCATTTACGATAATTTTATATACTAATTTAAGACAACGTAGGGTAATAGTTCTATATATATATATATATATATATATATATATATATATATATATATATATATATATATATATATATATATATATATATATATATATATATATATATATATATATATATATATATGTCCTGATTCACATCCATATATATGTTTCAACTAATGAAGCCCCTGCATACAAAACGATGGGTATCTTCAATTCGATTCCCAAGCTAAAGGACGTATCAATCTCATGACTAGAGCTATTTGTCCGTTCTAGTTGCAACAATACAACTTGCCAAAAGACAAACATCGGATTCCTAGCAGCAGGCTAGCACACACTGCGACGGCGATCCGCAGCACCTGTTACTCCTATCATACGTACAACAATATCAGTACCTCTTGCCTTCGCATACAGACTAGTTTGAGAAACACTTCTATCTCAACACTCCAGAGACCAGAGGCATATAGATAGATAACCTAATCACTGCACGTAAGCTTCGCCTTACTTCTTCCTTCATGTGTTAAATCACATGAGCCCTGCTCCCTCACCTCACCCAAGCAAGCACCCATTTCTTCAGCAAGTTTAATCGCACCTCCACCAGTCCTTGACTTGACCCTTGCACCTTGCACCTTTTTAATCTTGGCACTAAGTGAGCCACTTGCTGCAAAGGCAGAGATCAAAAAATATATATATATAGTGAGAAATAAAATCATGGAACCGGTATCTTGCCCTCACGTTCACAGATCCACCCAAAAAAGACAGCCCCAGGTTGTACGGCCAGCACTTTTTTTGAATCCAAGAAAAAACAGCGGGAACTGCATTGGTACCTTGCCACTCGTAAACAACCTTTGACTCCCCCTTAATCACCTTTGGATATTGATCTATTCGAGAATCTTCTAGTATCAGTTCTTCGACCTATGTCAAAACAGAAATGAGAAAAAAGAACACATCAATTTTCGTTTCCTATAGATGATACCTTCTTATGTAGTTTGGAGGCTCATTAATGTACGTATATTATTCTTTATAAATATGAGAAACGAATAACAAATATGTGCATGCTAGAAGTGTGTCCCAAACAGCATTCTTCACTGGCATGGACAGATAAATTGGGTATGCTGAATAAAGTGGCAGCAAAGAGTAGTCATTGGTTTTAAAGTACTATAATATTCATAAGCATAAGACTCAAACCATAACTTCATACAAGATATGAGGATCCATGAATTATCTCTGCATATGAAAGTATAAGCACTGTTTTAGTAAATGTCCCAAGTAATTACATTTGATAGCATAATTTACTATCTTAAGTATGGCAATACTCCAGAGATTACTTGGCTCACAGGCAGCACTACCAGTCTGCCATGTACCTAAAATTGTGGTGAAATACATTGCAAAATACGGTAACTCCATGCTTTTTTGTTCTTACTTTTGACCTCTTATTCAAAATGATTTAGATGACACTAACCAAGAAAAGCTACTAATTATTTGGTGAAATACATTGCAAAATAAATACCTTCTTCCACAACAAAGCATTCTTTCTCTCTCGAGGAACCAGCAGGTGATCCCTGAGCCAAGAGGTAACCACCCAAGGCTCACAATTGGAGTTGTCAATCTTGGCGTTTACGGCATTATCTTCAAGGATTTCACATACCTACTAAATGACAACAGACAAAGGCACAAACCAGAAGGTCCATAAGGAGTTATTGCAAAATAAAAACTCAACACCAAATAATGCAAACAACACACTGAATGGAGAACTCTATGATGCACAGAAAGTGTCACCCTTCTCAACCTCCCTCACACTTGAGAAGCAAAGGAGGTGGGAATGTTTGGTAAATCACATAAAAATCAATGTCAGTACACCTCAAAGCCCAGGAAATTTTCCACACAACAATACTAATAGTTTTAGCTTACAATATAGAAAAGGTAATTCACAGATCCAAGCACACTCAAATTGCCTCAGTAGTTGGATGCTTAAGCATGAGATGTATAGCAAAACATATTTGATATACCAACAGCACCCCGATTGCATCAGCGTAATGAAAATATAAGGTACAATTAGCATTTCATTGAACCTAAACAAAGGATGGTGAAATAAAACATCATACCTGCTCATATATTTGTTCAGCTCTATTAGACAATGCCCGCCTCCTGTAAATGATCCACAGTATCCAGAGCAGTGCTGCAAACTTGGGTTCCATCATCACTTGAGCTGCCTATAAACAAGCAGCGTGCCTAAGATAGCAATGGTAGAAGCATACCAGGATACAAAAGGTTGCCACAGAGATGGTATTTCTAGAGATCCATTGGCGAACTCGACAAGCCAGGGGCATATGAAGCTCCGCGACGACCTCAGGGCATTTAAATACTTTGACTCTAAATGGAAATATTTAGAGGGTTACCATTAGCATCCATCATGCTATCTAGCATGTATTGTCAGTGGGGAGGTGAGAGTTGCGAGATACCATACTTGTTAGAAGTAAATGTTGTGTCGAAGAAGCCCCAAGAACTATCCAGCACCCTAGTTTTCACAAGTTGAATTCCATCCTCAGTTAGGCCAGCAGGAATCTTTGACAAGAGTTGATCAATTGCATTTGAGACATCATGCTCCTGAAACTGGAATTGAAATATATACCGCCTTAGCAAATACTAGAAGAGATCTGGACAGGAAAGCCATGAGGTGAGGTGGAACAGGGGATGAAAACGGACCAGGATTTCGGCAGGTTGGCCACATAAAGCACGAGCATGCTGATTGCAGATCCTTATCCGTAGCAGCTCTGACTTAATTTGTAGAGGAGAAGGAACAAGACGACGGCGTTAGTAGATGCGCATGAGAGAGAGAGAGCGAGAGAGATAGTGAGACAAGGAAAGTGCATTACAATCTTGTTAGCTGTTTGGCTGAGCAGTCCATCCTCTATGCATGCTTTGCCTTGCCTCTTGAACCCCTGGACGCACTCCAGCTCGCCGTCCACACATCGCCCGTTCAGAGGGCAAGGTTGACACGAATCTGCGCATGCCTTGCCTTAGCTTTGCTTTGCTATGCTATGCTATGCTATACTATAATAGCTAGCAAGGAGAGCATGGAGAGGAGTGAAGGAAGCTGTAGAAGGAGATGGCCGTACCGTCGGCGTAGTCATCGGGCGATTGGGGGGAGTCGCAGAAGTGCTCAGGGCGGCGGTTGAGGACGCTGCAGGCCGCGGCGGCTGCGGCGGCGATGGATATGACGGCGAGCAAGCGGACGAGGTCCTCCCTGGCGGGGAAGAGGCCGGGAGGCGGCTCGGCGGCGGTCGGAAGGGGGGCCCGGGCCGACCGCCGCGGCGAACGCGACGGCATCTTCACGCTGTCTCTGGCGGTACGGACGGACGGACGGGCTAGGAGAGGTGAGAGGTGAGAGGGAGACGAGGCTCCTTCAATCTCAGGGCCAGCCCAGCCAAGCTCAGCCCATATAAAGAAGGACTTACGAGGCCGGCCCGTTGCCGCCGCTTTGACTGTTTGTCGGCCCAGACCAGACCAGACCAGCCCAGCCCAGCCCAGCCCAGCCCATTAAAAAAATTAGAGTAAGTCGTGATCTTGTTTCCTTTTTTGGGACATTGATCCATTCTATTCATCTGCTCACAGCCTCAAGGGGCACACCACACGGCAACAAGGAGGAGATGATGAGGAGCGACGTGCTCGTGGCCCTCGCCGCCGCGTTTGCCCTGGCAGTGGCAACCAACGCAACGGTGGACGCCACCTGCAAGTCGGCGGCCGCCGGCGACAGCCGCGTCAACCTGCAGCTGTGCCTGTCGCAGCTCGGTCACCACCGCGAGAGCCCCGACGCCGACACCTGGGGCCTGGCCAAGGTGGCCTCCCTCGTCGGCGTCAACAGCGCCGACCTCGCAGCCGACGACATCATCAAGACCCTGGAGGCGTACGCCGCCGGTAAGCAGAGGCCCACAAATGTATAAGAAAGAGCGAGCACCATAAGCCCTTTAAGGAGTCCGCTTAAACAATGAAGCAGCGACGATGAAAAGACCGAGAAGATGAGTAGACGGGTTCCAATAAAAAAAATATCTGTAGACGGGAACATGTTACTGGGCCTAGACTAGAGAGAGTTAAGCTGAACCAGATGAGCGAGGTGACATGTATAAGGGGCAGCAAGGCAGGGACAATTCGCTTGTAAAGTAGTAATGCATGTTCCGTTGCTATGGCTCTTCGGTAGATGACATTTAGATGTATTTATATCCACTTCAATTCACGTATGTTGAAATTGATTGGAATGGAAATTAGTTTAATTTCACTTCACTTCATTTCAAAATATATAAATTAAGATGAATAGATGCGCATCCAAACAAGACCTTAGATGGGTAAAGAATACGCATCTATTTTATATTATAATTTTATTATAGGGTCACAAGGGTGGATGCAAGTAAACAAAGTACACAAAACAAAAACGTATTGAGAGCTCTATCCCCTCGGGTCACCTGGGTTACCGGCCTGTTAGACAATCCAAATTCATTCAGTGCCAGATGCCGAATGAAACGGAGCCCAGTATTGATTGCTTGCAAGGAAGACAAGACACGCGGCAGGAGCGGAGGCATGGGGGGCTTCCACGCGGAGCACAAACGTGGCCACGTACCCCTCCACTTGTCGGTGAGGCGTCCTCGCGCGTCTCCCTCCCATATCCATGCACTCCATCCAGTCCTTGTGCTGTCCTATATATGCACGCACCCTACTAGCTCGGTTAAGGATCATCTAGCTACTCCATCGCTGCCAACCAAGCCAGGTAGTACTGCTTCTTTTGATTGTATTGTATTTGTAAAGAAAGAAACAAAATACTAGCTAGTATGGCCACTGGTGGTCATCATGCGGACGAAGCGCACCACCGTAGAGGAAGAAGAAGCGACGCCGTCGGAGAGAACTACATGAGGGGCCTCTACGGCGACGACGACTACAACGCCAGCCACTACGGCCAGCAGCAGCAGTCAGCGGCCATGGCGGTGGCCAAGGCGCTAGCCTCAGCCACGGCGGCCTTCACCATGCTGGTGCTGTCGGGGCTGGCGGTGACGGGCACAGTGCTGGCGCTCATCGTGGCGACGCCGTTGATGGTGATCTTCAGCCCCGTGCTGGTGCCGGCGGCCATCACGGTGGCGCTGCTCACGACAGGCTTCGTCTCGTCAGGAGGGTTCGGCGCGGCCGCTGTGGCCGTGCTGGCGTGGATGTACCGCTACCTGCAGACGACGACCTCGTCGTCGGATCAGCAGCAGTCCGGCAAGGCGCACGACGTCAAGGACTGGGCGCAGCACCGCCTGGAGCAGGCACGCGCGCACTGAAAAAAAAAAAACATGCCCGTACTGGAGCCCTTGATAGTGTCACATCAATCGCACATGCCGACATGCGATATCTTTTCATTTAGGGCCTTGTTTAGTTACCCTTATTCTCCCCCAAATTCTACTATGCAAAAAGAAGATTTTCTGTCACATCAAAATGTCGGCAAATGCATAGAGTACTAAATGTGATGAAATCAAAAACTAATTGCACAGTTTTGTTGTACTTTGCGAGACGAACATTTTAAGCCTAGTTAGTCAAAATTTGGATAACTTTCACCAAATACAAACGAAATGTTACAGGAATTCTGATACAGTGTTTTTCTTCCCTATTCGCCGAACTAAACGAGGCCTAGGGCCTGTTTAAGTTCCCATGTAAACCCAAAATATTTTCTCTTCCACCTATCACATCAAATATTTGGACACATGCATGGAGTATTAAATATAGGTAAAAAAATAATTAATTACACAGTTTATCTGTAAATGTCGAGATGAATCTTTTGAATCCAGTTACTGGTTGGATAATATTTGTCAAATAACAACGAAAAATGCTATAGGAACTTTTCACCAACTAAACACACTCTTATACACACACAAGTCGTTGGCAGCAATAATAATTTGTATAACTACTGTATATTACATGTAGCCATAAAATAAAGAGCGGAGTTCCGGTCGACCTCTATAAATAAATACAGTACTTAAATAGCCTGCAGTCTGGCCTAAAAAAAACTCTGCACTGTCTACTCCTGATGCCGATCCAAATTTGATTACTAAGTGCCTTGAATGCCTTTACACAATAATACGTTTTGTCAATGCCCTGTTTAGTTGCAAGGAAGTTTGCAAAATTTTTAACATTCTCCATCACATCGAATCTTTAAACGCATGCATGAAGTATTAAATATAGTTAAAAAATAAAACTAATTACACAGTTTAGACGAAATGGACGAGACGAATCTTTTAAACCTAATTAGATCATGATTGGACACTAATTGCCAAATAACAACAAAATTTGCTACAGTGTCATTTTGCAAAAAATTTTGCCTCTAAACCGGCCCCAAGTAATATAACCAAGCCATGTATGCTGAATCTTAACTGAAAAAATTAGGGCATGGAACCAACAGCCTTAATTGCTGCAGGCGTAGTGACACGTATGCATGTTCAGTCTTGGTTTTTTTCTTAGCAAAGTATGTTCAGTCTTGGTGGGAGGGAAGGTGTGGGCCCAGCCAGGTCTTGTGTGTGGAATTCACGAATAAGTATATCTCAAATTTATAGGGTGAGAGATGCACTCTTCAACTCACTTTTCTATGATAGAAATATAATATATAAGTATGTTTCTTGTATGTCTAACAATAATATATAAATATATTCTATATACAACTACATTAGCTTAATTAATCTATACCTAAATTATAATTATTCGAATGAATTCAATTACAAGATCCAAACGGACTCTCAGAGAATTTCTACTTAAAAGAGTTAATTGCTGGGGTGACAAATGAAATGAATCTACTTAAAAGAGTTGATTGAGGGGGGAATGACAAATGAATGGTCGCAACTCGCAACCCAAACTGGATTGGAGAGCAGCAATACTACTAGTACTAGTCAAAGTCAATGATCAATGGAACAAAAAAACAAGCTACAAGCTAGGAGTAACGCTGATTGCGTTGTTGGCGTGTGTACTCCCAGACGGCTATGGCACCACTGACATGGACGTTGAGCGACCTCACCACGCCCAGCTGCGGGATCTCCACGCACGCGTCCAGGATGTGGATGATGTCCACTGGGATGCCTTCCTTCTCCCGACCCAGAACCAGCACCGTCCGGTCCGGGAACACGAACCGATCCAGAGGCCTGCTGTGGGCTGTCTGCTCCAGCCCAATCACCGAGTACCCCTCGCCCCGCTTCCTCTCCAGGTACGCCCCTTCACGCTGTCCACGGGGACCTCCGTCACGGGCAACCATTTCTCTGCGGTGACACTGCAATGCGCAGGATCCATCATCATGTTATTAAGGCAACAAACAATCAAGCAGCCAACCAAACCTGATAAGCCGGAACTGCTTGTCCTGAAGAACGCTCTTGTCAGCGACAACCAGACCAGCTGCTCTAAAGACCTGTAAGGTAAGCACACGAGATTTAATAGCATTAGCCCCCACAAGATACGCCAAGTAAGGAGGAATTATAGTATGGAAAAATACCTCACATGTTCTCGTCAGCCCTGCAAGATTTGGTATGCGGTCGACCAATGATGCCACCACGATCAGTTCTTGCCGGCTTTGTTTGATTGTTTCTGCAGCATGCAATCTTGCTTCTAGTGCTAGGTTGAAAACTTGGTCATCTTCCTCCATCTCTGCAACCGCAACAGGCCTCATCGAGTAAGGGCTATGCGTCATCATAAACCTACAACAATAGAGACACCAGCAAATTTGCATGGAATACCTGAAATTAGTCTTGAAATGTTTTCGTCACCAATGCCTGAATGACCTCTGGTGTTCAAGTTCAATGCTTGCTCGGAGTCCCTATGGGGCGTTATTTTCTTCTGGAAATTCAATACATCTTGACCAGTTTTTTCCACCTCAGACCCACTCTCGTCACTCTTCTCCAAGTTGTGACGCTCGCCCACTGCGAGATCCTCGTTCTTGATTGTTACTGTATCCTTTGCTATAGCCTGTCTCAAGTCCTCCCTCACATCCTGAAATAGCAAAGTTTTAGCTTGCAGCTTCACGGATGCAAAGCTTTGTCTATGTTCAAAGTGCTTACGTTCAGGAACTCAATCACACGCTCCATCACTGACACTGGAACACATTCAAAGTCAGACACCTACACGGACAACAGATACTCAGAATTATACAAGCCTCAATCATTGTGCCCCTTAATAAAAAACAACTAAATGGTCCTAAATTCTGTCTTACATGAGGAACTATTAAATTGTGCTAACAGCCTAATACTAAGCAGAGAATATTTATACACCTCAGGGCGGGAGCTAAATATTCCAGAAGGGGTCCCAGATGCATTGGGATCAAAGACATCAAGGAAACCTTCGATTGAAACTCTAAGCCTGAAATCAGAAGACAGGAATTATAGACATTGGAGGAAAAAATGGAGTTTACCAAACAATTGGAGGTTTGGATCAACAAATGGGGCTTTACCTAGTATGTGTAAAGAAACAAGACCAAGGTTCAGAATCCAGACAAACTCCATATGTCAGGACAGCACAGCCAAGACCACTATTATAAAAGAAAAACCTAGTATGTGTATTACCTAACACAGTCAGAATTTTCTGCCAGATAATCTTTCAATTCTTGAAAGCACCTCCTCTCAAAGACTGCATCTTCTGAAGTTTCGAGATGCAGAGTAGGCCACAACCTCGATAGCACTGAATGGACAAGTAGCTGCATAAAAATGGATCTTCAGTTTCCATGTTTCAACAAAATTTCAAATTACATGGTCGTTGAAACTTCAAATTACATGGTTTTACCTGAGTAAAACCACGTAAACTGTGATGATGGGATGTTAAAAACGGCAGTATCGGAGGAAGCAATTGATTCAGGTGGTATATCTGGACAGACTGTCTTGAGTGAAGTATCACGTTTGCTGCTATAAAAACATATGAAGACAGTGCCTGCACATAGGAGATAGGTAAATAAACCGAAAAGAGTAGAAAGACTATCTGAGTAACTGACAGAAATTTTCACCTGTTGTCGCATCCCTTTGTCATGAAAAATAGGAATAAGTTGCTCCTCTGCCTGCGCATGTAAGTGCATCAGAAACATCAACACTTACGGATGTTAAGACTGTCAGTGTTGGAAATAATCATGTATATATAGGTGCATGGTAGTGTCTAGGTTCAGACTTTACTAGATAAATTCCAGCATCAGGTAATAGGAGTAATAGGCTATAGATAGTAGTTATTCTCAGCATTTAATAGGAGACTAGATAAATGCCCGTGCGTTGCACGGCACTTCTAACCCTCTAATTTTACAGCGATCTTGCTCTGCGATTTGAAACTGATGATGTCTATTGATGTGTAATAATCTGCTATGATCAATTGATCAATTGGTCATGTTGCGTTGTGAGGAGTCAATAGTCAATTGTAAGGAATCAAAGTGCGAGATGGCTTCCGACCTCTCCTCTCCCGTCGTCCCGCCTCTCCCCAGCTCCTCGCCGGTGCCCACCCCAGGTCCGGCGACCACCCCCGCTGCCAGCGCAGCCCCCTCCTCCCCTCGGTCGTCGGTTTCCTCCTCTACCCTGTCCCCTCACGCGGCGTTGTTCGTCCCTCGTGGCCGCTCCAAGCTGGAGCGGTGGAACGACAGAAGCCCGTCGTTGGCGTCGAGTCCCGCGGTTTCTCCTCGCTCTTTCCGCGATGTCGTCCTGTCCTCCACGGGACCTGCACCCGCGTCGGCATCACTGGCGGCTGGCGCGTCCGCGGCGGTTGAGGCGTCCGCGGAGGCTCGTGCGCTGCCGGGCGCGGCAGTTCGTGCTTCGAGGCCTCCTCCCCGGCGCCATGGCTCCGACCACTCCCGCCGTGCCGCAGCTCCCGACGCTGATGGTTGGCAGATGTTCGAGTCCCGCGCTGCCCGTCGCCGGCGTTTGCGTGTGGTTCGCCCCCGTCGTCAAGTCCCCGCTGGCCTTGCCGGTCGGTGTTTCAACTGCTTCTCGCCGGCGCACTTCGCGGCCCGGTGCCCACAGAAGACCAGGTGCTTCCGTTGCTTGGCCCTGGGACACCGTGCCTCTGTGTGCCCTGGCGCTGCTGGCAACGGCGGGGCAGCCCCTCGCCGATGGCCGCCGCCACCTCCGCGCGTCCCGGTCTGGCGGAGGATCACCCAGGCTCCGGAGCCCGCTGTCGCCCCCGTCTCGCTACCGCCCGAGGGCTTGGCGCGCGTGGAGCCTGTCCGTCTGCGCCTTGAGGCTGGGCAGCGCCCTGTTTCTGGCCGTCGGCAGCGGCGTCGTCGACCGCGTATCCGTTGCCCTTCGGATACGGCCCGTTCGGGGCCCCCGCCGGTTGATGGCTCCCAGCAGTGGACCATTCCAGCGGTGGATTCAAAGGCCGTGTTCATCTCCGTCGGCGGTGATGCGGCGGCGGTTCAAGACGTGGTTGTGGCGATCATCTCCATGCTGGGCGTTCACAACGACCCTCTGGCCCTCCGTCGCACCTCCCCGGCAAGTGTTCTGCTTGTTCTCCCCGACAGGGCCGCGGTGGCGTGCCGTGTTCGTTCCCCACAGTCTTCTTCAGGGCCGACGGGCGACGCTGAGTGTCTCCGCGGCGGGTCGGGACGGCGGCCGGTCTGGGTGCGGCTGGGTCCCACAGCTTCATGCAGCGCCAACGAGGAAGCTTCTCCTTCGCCAACTGCCACTACTCCTGCCATTGGAACAGAGGAGCCGCGACTTAACTCGCGGGACGGTCGCGACGTGCGCAACGTGCCATTAACTGAGGCCATTCATTCGGCCTCGACCCTCCAAGGCGGTGTGGCAACGTCTTCTGCCCGCTTTGACCAAGAGTTGCGGTCAATCGGCGTGCAGGGTTCGGGGATCGACGTTGGGCCTCTCGGCTTTGGGCCTCCGGCAGACCTTGGGCCCAGCCCCTACAAGTCGGCGCCGTCGGCCCTGCTCCCAGCTGCTGATGCCGAGTTGCCTGGAGGCCCTTCCTCCCCGGTTGCTGGCGTGCCGGAGGGGAGGCTGCCTTCGGCTTCGGCATCTGCTTCCACTCCCCTGGATGGTCGGGGTCTAGCTATGAGTGTTGCAACCACGTCGGCAGAGTCGTCTACGGCTGAGGCTCCTGCGGTTTGCGGCGCTCTGGCTGCGGGCGTGGCAGTCTCGTCGGAGACTCCGCTTGCGGCCGGGGCCTCCCCTGCCATGATATTTCCGGCCACCCGAGCCGCAGCAAAGACCTTGCTGGTTTACTCGCGTCGCCATCCTCGTCGTAGAAGGGAGAGGGAGGCTGATTCGGCTGCTGCTGCTCATGATTGCCCCGCTATTCCTCCCAGCCCGGCTTCTGAGTTCGTCAAGACCCTGACAAAGATACCGGGGGGCATCCTG
Source organism: Saccharum hybrid cultivar R570 (assembly GCA_038087645.1). Taxonomy (NCBI): domain Eukaryota; kingdom Viridiplantae; phylum Streptophyta; class Magnoliopsida; order Poales; family Poaceae; genus Saccharum; species Saccharum hybrid cultivar. Next base: position 28,252,603 of record JAQSUU010000043.1, on the reverse strand, counting down.
CCGATTCCCCATGTCAGTAAACGCAGAAAGAAGAGGCTGGAACCACCTAGTAAGGAGCCCCGACGGAGTCGTCGGATTGCTGGTTTCCCGGCGACAACGTCGGAGGTATGCCCCTCACACCTGAAGAAACAAGTCATGCGTGCTCTGGATATGAATGTTGATGAGGAAATGGATCTTCTTAGTCAGCAAGTACTGGATGATTATGTACATCGCTTTAAACAGCCCTTGCCAGCTTCACACATCAAGGCCCTGGCTGCTCTTTTCGGTTGGGCACTCCCCGAGGGTGAGTGTGCTGCTGATTTAGGGGAGTTTAGTGTTTGATTCCTCCCGCAGGTCGTTCTCTTCTTCAGTGTCTTTATGGATCCAGCTTACATCCTAAATTGGAATGTACGTGGTTTGAACTCAACAGCGAGACAGGATGCTGTTAGAGTCATGGTGGATACCTCCAAGATTGATGTTGTTTGCCTTCAAGAAACTAAAATGAGTCTGGTTTCCAGGCGTCTAGTCCTGTCCATGTTGGGAAGTGCATTTGATAATAATTTTATTTACCTTCCTTCTGATGGAGCCAGTGGTGGAATTTTGGTGGCTTGGCGGAGTCAACTGGGCACTGTTGGAGCTACCAGGGTGGATGCTCACAGTGTCTCGGTTCGTTTCTGCCCGTCTGATGGTAGTGCGTGGTGGTTGTCCTGTGTATATGGCCCCCAACAAGATCAAGACAAGATTCATTTCCTTCAAGAACTGAGGGATGTCAGAATTCAGTGTACTGGGCCATGGCTGGTAGTTGGGGACTTCAATCTTATCTACAAGGATGAGGACAAAAACAACTCCAATCTTAATAGAGCAATGATGGGAAGGTTTAGAAGATGGATAAATGATGTGGGGGTCTCTGAAATTCCACTCCACGGTCGTAAATATACATGGATCAGCTCCTTCACTAGTGCTTCCCCTACACTTGTTAGGTTGGACAGATTGTTTTGCTCGCTGGATTGGGAGGAGAAGTTCCCGGGTTGTCTCCTACAGAGTGATGCTTCACTTGATTCAGATCACTGCCCTCTAATTCTTGGGCTGCAGGATATGATTGCTAGCAAGAAAAGGTTCCACTTTGAAGAATTTTGGCCTTCTCTTGAGGGATTCCAGGATGCCGTGAAGGAGGCTTGGGAGAGTGTGCAGCCCAGTCTTTGCCCGCTCCAAACCTTGGCTCTGAAACTTAAGGCAACAGCCAGAGGATTGCAGAGCTGGAGTCTGAGGAAGTGCGGACACATCAGGTCGCAGCTGCTGTTGGCAAAAGAAATCAGCCATCAATTTGAAATTGCGCAGGAAACTAGGCCTCTTCAACCTAATGAATTGTGGCTGCGTAACATGCTTAAAAAACACTCTCTGGCTCTAGCATCCCTGTTGAGAACTATAGCCAGACTCAGGTCGAGGATTAACTGGTTAAAAGAGGGAGACGCCAACTCAAGGTTGTTTCATCAGCACGCAAGATATAGGAAGAAGAAAAATTTCATCCCTAAACTGGCTGATGGGGATCGGATCATCACAAGTCATGAGGACAAGGCGGCTGCTGTCCTGGATTTCTATGACAACCTCATTGGGGCTGAGTGTGATAGAGAGAGAACTATCAATCTGGACAGTCTTGACAGCCCAAGCTTTGAGCTGGAAAGTTTGGAGGTGCCATTCTCTGAAGAAGTTTGGAATACCATTAAGGAACTGCCATCTGATAAGGCTCCTGGTCCCGATGGGTTCACTGGCAGTTTTTACAAAAGCTGTTGGGCAATTATAAAAAATGATGTGATGGCAGCAGTTCACTCTCTATGGAGTAGAAATTTCAGGAATCTCTGGAAATTGAATTGTTCTTATATCACTCTGATTCCAAAGAAGCCAGATTGTAGAAACACCGCACACCCTAATTAGGGGGGGTGACCTTCATTATATAGCCTAATAGGCTAGGGTTACAATGTACATGGGCCAATGGGCCATACGCCCAATATGGGCTGTTACAATTACATTCTAACACCCTCCCTCAGTCTAAGCGGGAGTGTCACGAACACAAAGACTGGACCTAAAGTCAGTGAACAACTGTACAGGTAACCCTTTGGTCATAATGTCCGCGAACTGATGAGATGATGGAACATGGAGCACCCGAACCTGTCCCAAAGCAACCTTCTCACGGACAAAGTGAATATCTATCTCAATATGCTTCGTACGACGATGATGAACTGGATTGGCGGTCATGTAGACAGCACTAACATTGTCGCAGTAGACGATCGTCGCCGAAGAGATGGGTGCGTGGAGCTCCTGAAGTAGCTGACGAAGCCAACAAGTCTCAGCCACAGCGTGTGCAACAGCACGATATTCCGCCTCCGCACTCGAACGAGAAACCGTAGTCTGTCGTTTAGAGGACCAAGAGACTAAGTTGTCGCCGAGGAAGACACAGTACCCTGAAGTGGAGCGCCGAGAGTCGGGACAGCCAGCCCAATCAGCATCAGAGTAAGCAGTCAAGCTGGTGATACTGCCCGTGCCGATGTGAAGTCCGGTAGACAGGGTGCCTTTAACATACCGCAGGACACGCTTGAGCATTGCAAGATGAGGCTCGCGCGGGTCGTGCATGAAGAGGCAAACCTGCTGAACTGCATAGGCAAGGTCCGGACGAGTCAGCGTGAGATACTGTAGAGCACCGGCGAGACTGCGGTACTGAGTGGCATCCGCCACCGTAGCGCCATCAGTAGCGGAGAGCTTGGCTTGAGTGTCAACAGGAGTCGCCGTAGAGTGACACTCAGCCATGCCGGCGCGCTGGAGCAAGTCCACAGCGTACTGGCGCTGAGACAGGAAGAGGCCATCAGCAGAACGCGTGACAGAGATCCCGAGGAAGTGATGAAGATCCCCGAGATCTGTCATGGCGAACTCGGAGTGAAGAAGCTCGGTGAGTCGAAGAAGCGAGGCTGACGAGGCTGTCAGCACGATGTCGTCGACGTAGAGTAGTAAGTAGGCGATGTCGGATCCCACTTTGTAAACAAAGAGGGAAGTGTCGGAGGCCGAAGCTGTGAAGCCAGACTGCCGGATGAAGCCAGAGAACCGCTGGTGCCACGCCCTGGGTGCCTGCTTGAGCCCGTACAAGGACTTTTGCAGGAGGCATACGTGGTCGGGAGCCGCCGGGTCGACGAAGCCGGGCGGCTGCTGACAGTAAACCGTCTCGTTCAGATGGCCGTGGAGAAAGGCGTTCTTCACGTCCAACTGATGGATCGGCCAGGAACGAGAGGCGGCGATGCTGAGGACGACCCGAATGGTGGCCGGTTTGACAACCGGACTGAACGTCTCGTCGTAATCGACGTCGTACTGCTGCGAGAAGCCACGAACGACCCATCTGGCTTTATGACGAGCCAGAGAACCATCAGCATGATACTTGTGCTTGAAGACCCACTTGCCGGTGATGACGTTGGCTCGAGGTGGGCGAGGGACAAGACGCCAGGTGCCATTATCCATGAGGGCCTTGTATTCTTCAGCCATTGCTGCGCGCCAATTCGCATCAGCAAGCGCGGCGCGAGTGGTGCCTGGCAACGGAGAAGCCAGACTGGAGGCTGCCGCGGTGAAGCCGTACCGCTGCATGGGCAGCGGCAGGGAGCCCGTCTGGGAACGAGTCGCCCGCGCAGGAGCCTCCTCCTGCGGTGCTGGATCCTGCGGTGCTGGAGCCGTGGGCGCCACCTGCTGCGTTGGTGGAGACCCCGAAGACGCCGCCGGTGGCGGCTGCGGTGCCGGCGGCGGAGCTGGACGACGACTGTAGTGGATGCCGAACCGCTGCGGCTGCGGTGCCGGCGGCGGAGCTGGACGACGACTGTAGTGGATGCCGAACCGCTGCCGGGCAGGGACAGGAGTGACAGCACCTGCTGGCGAAGGAGGTGCTGGAGATGCGTCCTGCCGAGGAGCCGAAGACAGCCTGTGAGCCACGCCATGCCACAGGATGGCAGGGTCGAGGCCGACGGGATCGCCAGCATCGTCAGCGTCGTCTGGGCTGGACGAGACAGGCGCCACCGAAGTCCGCGAGTGCCGAACGTCTGAGGGAGACGGGGCAGACGCGGAAAGTAAGTCCTGTATCAAAAAATCAAGAGTATCCGGTCGAGGCTTTGAGGCCGCAAACGGAAAGTGAGTTTCATCAAAAACGACATGCCGCGAGATGATGATCTTGCGAGTGGAGAGGTCAAGACACCGGTAACCCTTCTGTGATGGAGGATAACCGAGAAAGACACATGCCGTGGAACGAGGAGACAATTTGTGGCGAGTCGTGGCACTAAGGTTAGGGTAGCATAAGCAGCCAAAAACTTTAAGAATGGAGTAGTCTGGCATCTTGTGGTGGAGGAGATGATATGGTATACCGTTATGTGTGGACGAGGATGGCCGCCGGTTCGTGAGGAACACGGCGGTGGAGAGAGCTTCGACCCAATAGGATGGAGGCATGGCGGCATGAATGAGAAGCGTGCGAACACCATTGTTCAAAGTCCGGAGCATACGCTCAGCCTTGCCATTCTGAGCGGATGTGTAGGGGCACGAGGTGCGAAGAAGAATGCCGCGGCCAGCCAAGAAGGTGGCGGTGACATTGTTGAGGAACTCGGTGCCATTATCTGCCTGAAAACAGCGGACAGCAGAACTGAACTGTGTGTGAGCGTAAGCAACGAAACGAACAATGTGTTCATGAACTTCTGATTTATGACGAAGAGGAAACGCCCAGCAATAATGTGTATAATCATCAACTAACACAAGATAGAATTTATAACCAGAAATACTCGCAACTGGAGAGGTCCAGACATCACAATGAACAAGTTCAAAAGGTGCTGATGTACTAGAGACCGAACTAGCAAAAGGCAGCCTAGCGTGTTTACCGAGCTGACAAGCATGACAAAGACGACTAGCTGCTTTATTACACTGGATAGCTGATAGTTTATTTAGAGTAGCGACGACAGCAGGTGCAGGATGACCAAGGCGGGAGTGCCACAGCTCCGGAGAGACGATAGCGACATGACAACGAGGTGGCATGCGATGTGGAATGGTGTAGAGGTCCCCGTTGCTATTGCACCGAAGGAGGACCGTCTTGGTCTTGAGATCCTTAACAGAAAAACCAGAGGCGTCAAACTCAATTGAACAATTATTGTCGCGAGTAAGCTGTCGAACGGATAACAGGTTACGACTGAGGTGCGGAGCGACAAGAACATTATCAAGATGAAAAGAACGATCAGCTATTTGTAAGGAAGATGTGCCACGACTAAAGACAGGAATAGATTGCCCATTACCAACCGTAATAGAGGACGGTGGTGACGGGAGACGGGAAAGAAGTATACCGTCATTGGAGGACATGTGGGATGTCGCTCCGCTGTCCACAACCCAGGGGGAAGACCCCTGTACCGCCATCTGATTGAGGGCGGAGATCAGGCTGTTCGCGTCCCAGGATCCGTACCCGTGTCCTGGTGGTGCGGTGGAGTACTGGGCTGGCGCGAAGACAGTGTGCGTCTGCGCCTGCGGAGGGGGCGGCTGCACGCCCCACTGCTGCTGCCGGATGGGTGGCGCGCCCCACTGCTGCTGCTGGACGGCCCAGGGGTTATAGCAGACCCAAGGACCGGCCGGCTGAGGAGCGTGACGTCCGCCTGGAGCGCCCTGCTGGGCGCCATGCTGCTGGTTGCGGCCGCCGCCTCCGTTGTTGCCGTTGCCGCCACGCCCTCCTCTGCCTTTGCCCCCCTTGCCCTTGCCACCGCCCCCACGGTTGGATATCGCGGGAGTGGACCTGCAGGATGGCGAGGTGCAAGAAGAGGTGGAGGAAGCGACGAGTGCTGATGCCGAAGCCGAAGCCTCCTTGCCCTCGGAGCCAAGACGGAGCTCCTTGACGCGGAGCATGTTGGTGGCAGACTTGAAGTCGGGAAGCGGCGACATGTTGGAGATGATGTCGGCGGTGTTGGCGAAGCGGGGGTTGAGGCCGCGCAGAAGGTTGAGCACGAGCTGCGCAGGGGAGACGGTGTGACCGACCTCCCGGAGAGCATCAGCAGTGCGCTTCATCTGCTGGGCGTAGGCGTCGATGGAGAGGTCGCCCTGGGACAGGTTGTGGAACTCCTGCTCGAGGACGACGGCGCGGGACTCCTTGTTTGCCTGAAACAAGGCCTCGATGGAGACCCACAGAGCGCGGGCATCCTGTGCAGGCTCCATGGCGAGGTCGAGGACGGCGTCGTCGACGGAGCCGTATATCCAGCCGCGGATGCAGGCGTCAGGCTGGGACCACAGGGGGTCAGTCGGGCGCGCAGCCGTCGTACCATCGATGTGGCCGAGCAGCCCGTACTTGCCGCAGAGAGCGGTGAAGAACGCCGTCCACTTGGAGTAGTTGGGGCGCTCGAGGCTGAGGGCGACGGGGACGTGCTGCTTGACGTTGACGGCAGCATAGGCGGCGTAGAAGGCAGGGGCGATGGCATCCCCCAGGGAGCCGGAGTTTCCGGAGCCGAGAACGCCGGAGGTAGCAGAAGAAGTCGTCGAGGACGTCATGACGAAGACGACGCGCGGCCTGTAGGGGTGTCGCGCGCGGAGGGCGGCAGCGGCTGTGCGGGGGCGGCGGCGGCCCTGGCAGCGACTGTGCGAGGCGGCGGCGGCCCGGTGGCGGCGGCGGCCCTGGTAGCGGCGGCCCGGTGGCGGCGGCGGCCCTGGTAGCGGCTGTGCGGCGGCCCTGGCGGCGGCGGCCCGGTGGCGGCGGCGGCCCTGGCAGCGGCTATGCGGCGGCCCTGGTGGCGGCGGCCCGGTGTGGTGGCGCGTGACCTAGAGTTAGGGCACACGGGCAGCGGAAAAGGAAAGGGGAAATCCCAGGATCAGGCCCCCAGAACTCGTGATACCATGTAGAAACACCGCACACCCTAATTAGGGGGGGTGACCTTCATTATATAGCCTAATAGGCTAGGGTTACAATGTACATGGGCCAATGGGCCATACGCCCAATATGGGCTGTTACAATTACATTCTAACACAGATGCTATTCATGTAAAAGATTTTCGTCCAATTAGCTTGGTGCACAGCTTTGCCAAACTAGTCACCAAAATCTTGGCTAATAGGCTTGCTGAGCGGCTTGACGAGATGGTGTCCCCTAATCAGAGTGCTTTCATTAAAAAAAGGTTCATCCAGGACAATTTCATGATGGTCCAGCAGACGGTAAAATTCCTACATTCCCAAAAGCAGCCTAGAATTCTCCTGAAGCTAGACATCACCAAGGCTTTCGACTCTGTATCTTGGGCTTTCCTTCTGGAGGTTCTTAGAAAATTGGGATTTGGATCTCGCTGGTGTGATTTAATCTGTGGCCTCTTGGCAACTTCATCCACCCAGGTACTCCTTAATGGCATTCCAGGAGAAAGCATAAAACATAGGAGGGGTCTGAGGCAAGGAGACCCCCTGTCTCCTATGCTTTTCATTCTGGTTATGGACGTCTTAAATTGGCTGTTCACACGCGCTTCAGAGGCGGGACTGCTGCAGCCCTTATCCAGAAGACCGATCCATCACAGAATCTCCTTGTATGTTGATGGTGTAGCCCTCTTTCTCCAGCCCAAGGCAGCTGATATTAATCTGTCTTTACAGTTATTGCAATTATTCGGGGAAGCTTCAGGCCTCAAGACCAATGTCCAAAAAAGTAATGTGCTGCCCATCCATTGCGACGACGAAGATATGGCTCTCGTTCAGATTTTATTGCCTTGTCAAGTGCTGCAGTTTCCTTGCAAATATTTGGGCCTGCCATTAACTATTAAAAAGTTGTCTAAGGAGCAGGTCCAACCTATCATTGACAGGGTGGCTGACCAGCTACCTGGATGGAAGGCTGATCTGATGACACGTGCGGGCAGGGTGATTCAAGTGCAATTTGTGCTCACTGGAATTGTTGGAGTATGTGTGTGTGGCCCATGTGGCTAGGCCCATGAGGCCCATGTATGCTACACTATATAGCTACCCTTCTAGGGTTAGCCTAATCAAGGAAATCCACTAATTCCAACATGGTACCAGAGCCTCTTCTCTCTTCCTCCCTCTTCCCAGCCGCCGGCTGACCCCAGCAGCAGGGGCGCCGCCGCCTGCCACCACCTTCTCCCCAGCCGGCCATAGCTGACCCCCCTCCTCCCTCCTTCTTCCTTCACTTTCCCCCCCTCTCCCACCCCACCTCCTGGGCCCGGATCGCTGCTTCCCCTCCTCTGCCGCGCCCCACCACCTCCCTTCCTGCTGCTGCCGCCGCCGGGTCCCCTGCTGCAGCCGCTGCCTTTCCTGGCGCCGCTGGCCAGGGGGCCGCCCTCCCTGGCGCCGCCGGCCAGGGGGCCGAGCAGGTTTCCCCCACTGCTGGAGCCGCCCAGCAGCCTGGCGCCCGCTCCTCCCTCCACTGGACCGCCGAGCAGCCTGGCGCCGGCGCCCCTCTCCACTGGATGCGGCCAGCAGCCCATCTTCTCCCTGCTGCGGGCTGGGGCGCACCTGGAGGGCTGACCACCGCCCTCGCCCTCGCAGCCGATGGCGCTCCAGCGGCAGCAGCCCACCCGGTCCACCCGGCTGATGCCACTGACGCCGTCGACCCGGCTCTTCCTGGTGACGCCACCGCTGCTGCTGCTGCAGCTGGTCTGCTGCTCACCGGGGGAGATGGAACGGCCTACAACCCACTCCAGTCCGTCTCCACCCTCGCCGCCGCCCTCGCTTCCGCACGTGCCGCAGCCGCCGCCGATCAGGAGCGCGTCCGTGCGGCTATCCTTCTGTGGCAACGGGACCGGGACGCCGCCGACGCTCTGGCCCGCCAGATTGCCGAGGCGGAGCACCTCCTCGCCCAGGACGGGGGGGCCACCTCTTCCGGCTCGACGGGACACCTCGCCTCCACCACTACGGCTCTCCGTCACAACCCGGCCAACCCCCTCGTCTCGCAGCTCCACTACCAGGCCGGCGGTGTCCAGAACATCCGGCTTCTCGTCCCGGTTGTTCTCGACCCCGAGTCGCCCTCGTACGCTCGGTGGAGGGATCTGGTGGTCCTCACTCTTCGCCGCTACGCCCTCGACGACCACGTCCTCGACGAGCCTACGCCCATGGTCCAGACTCCGTCGTGGCTGCGTCTGGACAGCATCGTGCTTTCCTGGATCCTCGGCACGATCTCTGTCGACCTCCACGACCTCGTTCGCACCTCCACCTCTGCTCGCCAGGCGTGGCTGGCACTCGAGGGTCAGTTTCTGGGCAATGCTGAGGCCCGAGCTCTTCGACTCGACGCGAGCTTCCGGACCTTCGTCCAGGGGGATCTCGCCGTTGGCAAGTTCTGCCGGAAGATGAAGACCATGGCGGACTCCCTTGGCGACCTGGGTTGGCCCGTGGAGGATCGCATCCTCGTCCTCAACGTCCTCCGCGGGCTCAGCGACTGCTACGCCCACCTCCGGACGTGGATCACCCGTCAGCGGCCCTTCCCCACCTTCCTTCAGGTCCGCGACGACCTCGTCATGGAGGAGCTCACTCAGGGCCTCCAACCGGGGTCTGCCACCACTCCGGGGTCCTCGTCCTCCTCGGCCGCCCTGGCTGCTTCCTCACCGCGCCTGCCTGCCGCGCCTCGCCCGTCTGCTCCACCACCGTCGTCCCTTCTTGGTCCTCTCTCCGGGCCAAGCGGAGGTGGGGGGGCCGTGGTGGTCGTCGCCGACGTGGTGGGAGCGGTGGGGTCGTGGAGGTCGTGGTGGGGCCACCCCGCCTGCTGGTCCACCAGGGGGGCACCGTGGCCTTCTTTCCACAACCCGTGGTCAGGGCGCATTTCCATGTGGCCCTACCACGCTCCCGGGGGTGAGCCTCGCCCACCGGTGGCCATGTTTACTGGTCCTCCCACCTCCGGCTCCGCTCCTCCGTCGTGGGCTGCTTTCCCCGGCACTCCTCCCGGGTCTGCCGGCTGGGACCAGACAGCCTTAGCACGGTCGTTCAGCACCTTGGGTTTGACACCCCCGGTCGGACCTGAGTGGATTGCCGACTCGGGTGCCACCTACCACACCACTCCCAACTCTGGTATACTTTCTTCCGTCCATTCTCCTTCTCAACCCTCGTCCATTATGGTCGCAAATGGTTCTTGTCTTCCTGTTACCTCTGTGGGTACCGCCGGTGCTCATGGGTCCTTTCGTCTTCCCAATGTTCTAGTTGCTCCCTCTATGGTTCACAACCTTCTTTCTATTCGTCGTTTTACAGCTGACAATTCATATTCTGTGGAGTTTGACTCTTGTGGTCTTACTGTGAAGGATTTGGCTACCCGGCGTCCTCTGCTCCGATGTGATAGCACGGGCCTCCTTTACACTCTCCGCTTCCCGACGTCGGCCTCGCCATCTTCGCTTTTGTCAGTTGCCTTCGCCACCACCTCTTCTACCACTTGGCACCGGCGCCTCGGCCACCCTGGACGTGATGCCCTGATGCAGCTTAGTCATAGCTCATACATTCGTTGTACTCGAGCTCATGATGAGCAGTTGTGTCATGCGTGCCAAATGGGCCGTCATGTTCGTCTTCCTTTTTCTAGTTCTTCACATGCGGCTCGCATTTTTGATCTTGTACATTGCCGTCATGGCGACACCAGTGACTTTCCAATTAAAATAGGACTGCATCAGGGGTCAGCTTTAAGTCCTTATTTATTTGCTTTGGTGATGGATGAGATCACAAGGGACATACAAGGTGGTATCCCTTGGTGTATGCTCTTTGCTGATGATATGGTGCTAGTTGACGACAGTAGGGCAGGAGTTAATAGGAAGTTAGAACTATGGAGGCAAACGTTAGAGTCGAAAGGGTTCAGACTTAGTAGGACTAAGACCGAGTACATGAGGTGCGATTTCAGCGCGACTAGGCATGAGGGAGACGTTAGCCTCGATGGGCAAGTGGTGGCCAACAATGATACTTTTCGGTATTTAGGGTCGATGCTACAAAAGGACGGAAACATTGATGAAGATGTTAGGCATAGAATTTCAGCCGGCTGGTTGAAATGGCGTCAAGCTTCTGGCGTCCTCTGTGACAAAAGGGTGCCTCAGAAGCTGAAAGGTAAGTTCTATAGGACGGCGATTCGTCCGACGATGCTATATGGTGCTAAGTGTTGGCCTACAAAAAAGCGACATGTCCAGCAATTGTGTAGCAGAGATGCGTATGTTGCGTTGGTGTTGTGGGCACACAAGGAGGGATAGAGTCCGGAACGACGATATTCGAGATAGGGTTGGGGTGGCTCCAATTGAGGAGAAATTGATTCAACATCGGTTGAGATGGTTTGGACATGTCCAACGGAGGCCTCCTGAGGCGCCGGTGCGTAGTGGAGTTCTAAAGCGGGCCGATAATGTAAAGAGCGATAGAGGTCAACCTAAACTAACTTGGGACGAGTCCGTTAAGAGAGATCGTAAGGAGTGAAATATCCCCAAGGATTTAGCTATGGATAGGAGCGCTTGGAGATTGGCAATCAACGTGCCTGAACCGTAACCTCTTTTTGTCTTGTGCTCTTTTTGTCCCTTTACGTGTCTTCCTGTTTTCTCGTCTCTTTTGGGTTTCATCTCTAGCCTACCCCAACTTGCTTGGGACAAAAGGCTATGTTGTTGTTGTTGTACATTGCGACCTATGGACGTCTCCTGTACTCAGCATTTCTGGCTATAAGTACTATCTGGTGGTGGTTGATGATTTTTCTCACTATTCGTGGACGTTTCCCTTACGTGCCAAGTCTGAGACATTCCCTGCGCTTCACCATTTTTTCGCCTGGGTTTCCACTCAGTTCGGCCTCACCATCAAGGCCGTCCAGTGTGACAATGGCCGTGAGTTCGATAACTCCACCTCTCGGGCTTTCTTTCTCTCTCGCAGTGTCCAGTTGCGCATGTCTTGTCCGTACACCTCTCAGAACGGCAAGGCGGAGCGCATGATTCGCACTACCAATGATATCGTGCGTACCCTTCTTCTTCAGGCCTCTCTCCCCGCCCACTTCTGGACCGAGAGCCTGCACACCTCCACCTATCTTCTCAATCGCCTTCCTTCCGCTGCTTGCCCGGCTCCTACGCCGCACCACGCTCTTTTCGGTACCCCTCCGAGGTATGACCACCTTCGAGTCTTCAGGTGTGCGTGTTACCCTAACACCACAGCCACTGCTCCCCACAAGCTAGCTCCCCGATCCACTCTCTGTGTCTTCCTCGGATACTCCCCGAACCACAAGGGGTACCGCTGCTACGACCTCACCTCTCGTCGGGTCCTCATCTCACGCCATGTGGTGTTTGATGAGTCTGTCTTCCCCTTTTCCTCCACCACCACCCCTTCCCCTCCCCCCTTGACCTCTCCTCCTTATTTCCCACTGATGCGGTGGTCGAGCCACCTGTGCCGTTGTTTCCTGCAGGTTCTACGGCCCCGTGCCCCAGCTCGCCGTCGACCGGTGCTCCCACCGACCCTGCTCCTCGCTTGAGCACGGATGGGGACCCTTCCGGGCCGGCCCCTGTCCTTCCACCTGACGAGGGTCCCCGGCCGCCCTCACCGACTCCGACTACGCACTTTGCCCGGCCGATCCGCGTGTACCAGCGCCGGACGCGACCTGCTGCGACATCTTCGCCGCCGTCGCCGGCGGTCCCTCCTTCGCCGGCGTCTCCACCGGAGCTGTCCTCCTCTCCGCCGGGTACACCGGGGCCGTCTCCGCCGCCCCACACTGCTCGTGTTGCGCCCCCGGTGTATCACCCGCCGCTACTTCACCGCCACCCGCGTCATGTTCACCCTATGGTGACACGACACGCGGCCGGGACCCTGCCGCCCCCGGCTCTCGCGGCGATGCCCGCGGACTCGCAGGTCTCTCCAGTACCCTCTTCCGTCCACGAGGCCTTGTTGGACCCTCACTGGCGCCATGCGATGGAAGAGGAGTACGCGGCTCTCCTCGCCAACCGGACCTGGGATCTAGTGCCCCGTCCACCCGGCTCCAATGTCGTCACCGGCAAGTGGATCTGGACCCACAAGCGTAGGGTTGACGACACTCTCGAGCGGTACAAGGCTCGTTGGGTTCTCTGGGGCATCACTCAACGGCCAGGTGTTGATTATGATGAGACTTTCAGTCCAGTGGTGAAGCCGGCTACAGTGCGCACGATGCTCTCCCTTGCCCTCACTCGCTCCTGGCCCGTGCATCAGCTGGATGTCAAGAATGCCTTCCTGCATGGTCTTCTCACTGAGACAGTTTACTGCAGTCAGCCGGCCGGGTTTGTTGACTCCTCGCGTCCTGACATGGTATGCAGGCTCAACAGATCTCTCTACGGCCTCAAGCAGGCTCCCAGGGCATGGAACCATCGCTTTGCCGCCTTTCTGCGCTCACTGGGGTTTGTGGAGGCCAAGTCCGATACGTTGCTATTCATCTTCCACCATGGAGCTGAGACTGCGTATCTACTGCTCTATGTTGATGATATTGTCCTCACCGCCTCCAGTGAGTTACTCCTTCGTCGGATTATCACCTCTCTCCAGCAGGAGTTTGCGATGAAGGTTTGGGTGTGCTACATCACTTCCTTGGGGTCACTGTTGCGCCTCACCCTGCTGGCCTTCTCCTTTACCAGCGGCAGTACACTCTTGACATCCTTGAGCGTGCCGGGATGACTGACTGCAACCCCTGCTCCACTCCAGTTGACACACAGGGCAAGATGTCTGAGGCTAAGGGGAACCCGGTGTCTGATCCCACCGCGTACCGGAGTCTTGCTGGTGCTCTCCAGTACCTCATCTTCACTCGCCCGGACATCACATATGCAGTTAAGCAGCTGTGCCTTCATATGCATGATCCGCGGGAGCCCCACCTCACTGCCCTCAAGCGGCTCCTCCGCTACCTACGCGGTACTGTGGACTACGGCCTGCTCCTTCACCGACGGTCCTCCTCCACCGAGATGGTTGTCTACACTGACGCTGACTGGGCCGGCTGTCGGACACTCGGCGTTCCACCTTCGGATACGCTGTCTTCTTGGGCGGTAACCTGGTGTCCTGGTCGTCCAAGCGTCAGCAGGTGGCCTCCCGCTCCAGTGCCGAGGCGGAGTACCGCGCCGTGGCCAATGGCGTGGCCGAAGCTTCTTGGCTCCGACAGCTCATAGCCGAGCTCCATAACCCTCTACTCCGGAGCACGCTTGTCTACTGCGACAACGTCAGTGCGGTCTACCTCTCCACCAACCCCGTGCAGCACCAGCGGACCAAGCATGTGGAGATTGATCTTCACTTCGTCCGTGATCGGGTGGCCATCGGCGAGGTGCGAGTCCTCCATGTACCCACGACGTCCCAGTTCGCCGACATCTTCACCAAGGGCCTCCCATCGATGACCTTCGCCGCCTTTCGCTCCAGCCTCAACATCACCAGTGGCTAGTTGAGTCTGTGGGGGGGCTCGTGTGTATTTTCTTTTCCTGGTGTTCAGTCTGAATCCACTGCGTCGGTAGTTCAGACTGCGGGGGAGTGTTGGAGTATGTGTGTGTGGCCCATGTGGCTAGGCCCATGAGGCCCATGTATGCTACACTATATAGCTACCCTTCTAGGGTTAGCCTAATCAAGGAAATCCACTAATTCCAACAGGAATCCTGATCTACGTAGCTATGGCAACTGATCTTCCTCCTTGGGCTATCAAAGCCATTGATAAGATCAGAAGGGCATTCCTTTGGAAAGGCCGAAAGGAGGCAAAAGGGGGTCACTGTCTCATTGCCTGGCCTAAAGTTTGCCGAGCCCGGGAACTGGGTGGTCTTGGGATTGCAGATTTCAAATCTTTGGGTATTGCCTTGAGAGCTAGATGGCCATGGCTACAACGAAGTGCACCCAACAAACCTTGGGCTAATCTGCCTATCCAAGTCAGTAAAGAGGTGGCCGGCCTCATATCTGTTGCAATGATAACGGAGGTGGGAAATGGAGCTAATACATATTTTTGGAAGGACAAATGGTTAGATGGCAAGGGAGTCCAGGATATTGCACCTCTTGTTGCTGCAATGGTCCCTAAGAGGACTTTAAATAAGCGTACTGTATTGGAGGTGTTAGAATGTAATTGTAACAGCCCATATTGGGCGTATGGCCCATTGGCCCATGTACATTGTAACCCTAGCCTATTAGGCTATATAATGAAGGTCACCCCCCCTAATTAGGGTGTGCGGTATTTCTACATGGTATCGACCTAATTACGATCTTTTTCTTCCGCTTCTCCCGCACCCGGCCGCAAGCCCTTGCGCCGCCGCCTCGCCGCCGCCTCCAGGCCGCACGCGACCCGCCTCCAGCCGCCGCCTCCAGGCCGCTCGCGACCGCCATCTTCAGGCCGCACGCGCGCATCGCCTCCAGGCCGCTCGCGACCGCCATCTTCAGGCCGCACGCGTGCGCTCGCGCTGCCGTCTCCAGGCCGCCTCCAAGCGCTCGTGCTGCCGTCTCCAGGCCGCCCGCGCGCACCGTCTCCAGGCGCCGCCGTCAGCCCAGGCCTCCGTCGCGGTTCGGCCTCCGGCGGACCGCCGCGCCAATGACGTCCTCGTCGAGTTCCTCCTCCACAACCGGTGCCCTCAGCCACCACTCGTCTGGCGCCATGGGGGAGTCTGTTGCTGCTCCTCTCTTCGCAGCCTATGCCTCCGTCAATGTGAAGCAGCACGTCCCCATCGCGCTCAGCCTCGAGCGCCCGAACTTCTCCAAGTGGAAGGCGTTCTTCACCGCTCTCTGCGGCAAGTACGGGCTGCTCGGCCACATCGATGGCACGACGGACGCGCGCCCGGCTGACCCACTGTGGTCTCAACCTGACGCATGCATCCGCGGCTGGATGTATGGCTCCGTCGACGACGCCGTCCTCGACCTCGCCATGGAGCCTGAACAGGATGCCCGCGCTCTGTGGGTCTCCATCGAAGCCCTGTTCCAGGCGAACAAGGAGTCCCGCGCCGTTGTCCTCGAGCAGGAGTTTCACAACCTGTCCCAGGGCGACCTCTCCGTCGACGCCTACGCTCAGCAGCTGAAGCGCACCGCTGATGCCCTCCGGGAGGTCGGTCACACCGTCTCCCCTGCGCAGCTCGTGCTCAACCTTCTGCGTGGCCTCAATCCCCGCTTCGCCAACACCGCTGACATCATCTCCAACACGTCGCCACTTCCTGACTTCAAGTCTGCCACCAATATGCTCCGCGTCAAGGAGCTCCGCCTAGGCACCGAGGGCAAGACGGCCTCGGCTTCAGCCCTGGCCGCCTCCACCACTTCCTCCTGCACGTCGCCGTCCTGCCATTCTTCCCCTTCTGCGTCCACCAACCGTGGCAGCAGTGACAAGGGAAAGGCTGGCAAGGGCAAGGGCGGCCGCGGTGGCAACGGCGGCGGTGGCAGTGGTGGCGGTGGGCGCCACCCGCAGCAAGGTGGGCGCCACCCGCAGCAAGGTGGCAATCGCGGCGGTGGCCGCAACCAGCAGCAAGGCGGTAGTCTTGGCGGGCGTCAGCCGGCCGGCCCCTGGATTTGTTACAATCCTTGGGGCGCCCCGTGGCCTCCTCAGCAACAGCAGCCGTGGGGTGCGTCACTTGTGCCTCCTCCACAGGCACACACCGCCTTCGCGCCTCCGCAGTTCTCCACTGCTGGCGGTCCCCCAGCGTACGGGCCTCCGGGAAGCTGGGACTCGGCAAGCTTGATTGCCGCCCTCAACCAGATGGCGATCCAGGGCGGGTCTGCTCCCTGGGTCATGGACAGCGGAGCGACATCTCATATGTCCTCCAATGACGGTATTTTACTCTCCCATCTCCCGTCGCCTCCGTCCTCCATTATGGTCGGCAACGGTCAATCAATTCCTATTCATAATCGTGGCACTTCTGTTATTCAAATAGCTGATCGTCCTTTTCGTCTTGATAATGTTCTTGTCGCTCCCCAACTCACCCGTAATCTGTTATCTGTTCGACAGCTTACTCGCGACAATAACTGTTCCATTGAGTTTGACGCTTCTGGTTTTTCTGTTAAGGATCTGCAGACCAAGACGGTCCTCCTTCGGTGCAATAGCAATGGGGACCTCTACACCATTCCACATCACATGCCATCTCGCTGCCATGTCGCCACCGTCTCCCCGGAGTTATGGCATTCCCGCCTTGGTCATCCTGCACCCGTCGTCGTCAACACTTTAAATAAGCTATCAGCTATCCAGTGTAATAAAGCAGCTCGCCACATTTGTCATGCCTGCCAGCTTGGCAAGCACGCTAGGCTGCCATTCACTAGTTCGATTTCTAGTACATCAGCTCCCTTTGAACTTGTTCACTGTGATGTCTGGACCTCTCCAGTTTTGAGTATTTCTGGCTATAAATTTTATCTTGTCATAGTTGATGATTATACACATTATTGTTGGATATTTCCTCTTCACCATAAATCCGAAGTTCATGCACAACTAGTTCAGTTTGTTGCTTACGCTCACACACAGTTCAGTTTTCCTGTCCGCTGTTTTCAGGCAGACAATGGCACTGAGTTTATCAACAATGCTACTGCTAACTTCCTATCTAGCCGTGGCATCCTGCTTCGCACCTCGTGCCCCTACACCTCCGCCCAGAACGGTAAAGCTGAGCGGATGCTTCGCACACTGAACAATGTTGTTCGCACGCTTCTGTTTCATGCTGCTATGCCTCCATCCTATTGGGTTGAAGCTCTTTCCACCGCTGTGTTTCTGCTCAACCGGAGGCCGTCATCGTCCATACATAATGATATTCCCTATCATCTCCTTCACCGTAAAATGCCAGATTACTCCATCCTCCGAGTTTTCGGTTGCCTGTGCTATCCGAACCTTAGTGCCACGACTTCCCATAAATTGTCTCCTCGCTCCACAGCGTGTGTTTTTCTCGGTTACCCTCCTTCCCAGAAGGGCTACCGGTGTCTTGATCTTTCTACTCGCAAGATCATCATCTCTCGCCACGTTGTTTTTGGTGAGACTCACTTTCCGTTTGCGGCTTCCAAGCCCCAACCGGATTCTCTTGATTTTTTGATACAGGATATACTTCCCGCGCCGTTCACCTTCGACGTTCGGCCCTCGCAGGCCTCGGTTGCGCCTGCCTCGTCTGCCACAGACGATGCCGGCGATCCCGTCGGCCTGGACCCTGCCATCCTGTGGCATGGTGCTGCCTACAGGCTGTCCCAGGCGTCTCGGCCGTCCCAGGCGTCTCGGCCGGCCACGCCTCCCTCGGCTTCTCCTACGCCGGCAGGTGTCTCCGCTGTTGCAGCTGATCGGCAACGTTTCGGCCTCCACTACACTCGTCGTCCGCGTCCGCCACCGGCTCAGCAGCATCCGGAGGCGCCGGCTCCACTGGCTCGGCAGCAGCCGCACGCGCCGGCTCCGCCGGCTCCACCTGCTCAGCAGCAGCCGGACGCGCCGGCTCAGCAGCCGCTGGCTGCACCGACGATACTGCCGCACCTGCAGGTGCTCTCGGCTCCAGCGGCGCCCCAGGATCTGGAGCCTCCTGTGCGGGAGACTCGTTCCCGGACGGGTTCCCTGCCGCCGCCCATGCAGCGGTATGGCTTCACCGCCTCGACTTCCGACCTGGCTTCTCCGCTGCCAGGCAACACCCGTGCCGCGCTCGCCGATGCTAATTGGCGCGCGGCAATGACCGAAGAATACAAGGCGCTTGTGGACAATGGCACCTGGCGTCTTGTTCCTCGACCACCTCGAGCCAATGTCATCACCGGCAAGTGGGTCTTCAAGCACAAGTATCATGCTGATGGTTCTCTGGCTCGTCATAAAGCCAGATGGGTCGTTCGTGGCTTCTCGCAGCAGTACGGCGTCGACTACGGTGAGACGTTCAGTCCGGTTGTCAAACCGGCCACCATCCGGGTCGTCCTCAGCATTGCCGCCTCTCGTTCCTGGCCGATCCATCAATTGGACGTGAAGAACGCCTTTCTCCATGGCCATCTGAACGAGACGGTTTACTGTCAGCAGCCGCCCGGCTTCGTCGACCCGGCGGCTCCCGACCACGTGTGTCTCCTGCAAAAGTCCTTGTACGGGCTCAAGCAGGCACCCAGGGCGTGGCACCAGCGGTTCTCTAGCTTCATCCGGCGGTCTGGCTTCACAGCTTCGGCCTCCGACACTTCCCTGTTTGTTTACAAAGTGGGATCCGACATCGCCTACTTACTCCTCTACGTCGACGACATCGTGCTGACAGCCTCGTCAGCCTCGCTTCTTCGACGCCTCACCGAGCTTCTTCACTCCGAGTTCGCCATGACAGATCTCGGGGATCTTCATCACTTCCTCGGGATCTCTGTCACGCGTTCTGCTGATGGCCTCTTCCTGTCTCAGCGCCAGTACGCTGTGGACTTGCTGCAGCGTGCCGGCATGGCTGAGTGTCACTCTACGGCGACTCCTGTTGACACTCACGCCAAGCTCTCAGCTACTGATGGCGCTGCGGTGACGGATGCTACTCAGTACCGCAGCCTCGCCGGTGCTCTACAGTATCTCACGCTGACTCGTCCGGACCTTGCCTATGCAGTTCAGCAGGTTTGTCTCTTCATGCACGACCCGCGAGAGCCTCATCTTGCAATGCTCAAGCGTGTTCTGCGGTATGTCAAAGGCACCCTGTCTACCGGACTTCACATCGGCACGGGCAGTATCACCAGCTTGACTGCTTACTCTGATGCTGATTGGGCTGGCTGTCCTGACTCTCGGCGCTCCACTTCCGGGTACTGTGTCTTCCTCGGCGACAACTTAGTCTCTTGGTCCTCTAAACGACAGACTACGGTTTCTCGTTCGAGTGCGGAGGCGGAGTATCGTGCTGTTGCACACGCTGTGGCTGAGACTTGTTGGCTTCGTCAGCTACTTCAGGAGCTCTACGCACCCATCTCTTCGGCGACGATCGTCTACTGCGACAATGTTAGTGCTGTCTACATGACTGCCAATCCAGTTCATCATCGTCGTACGAAGCATATTGAGATAGATATTCACTTCGTCCGTGAGAAGGTTGCTTTGGGACAGGTTCGGGTGCTCCATGTTCCGTCATCTCATCAGTTCGCGGACATTATGACCAAAGGGTTACCTGTACAGTTGTTCACTGACTTTAGGTCCAGTCTTTGTGTTCGTGACACTCCCGCTTAGACTGAGGGAGGGTGTTAGAATGTAATTGTAACAGCCCATATTGGGCGTATGGCCCATTGGCCCATGTACATTGTAACCCTAGCCTATTAGGCTATATAATGAAGGTCACCCCCCCTAATTAGGGTGTGCGGTATTTCTACAGGAGGCCCTTACTGAGGAAAAATGGGTTGAGGACATACCTGAAGGAGAAATTGATATGGCAGCCCTGATTCAATACCTGGACCTTTGGGACATCTTGAGTTTGGTTCAGTTGAATGAGGATATCCCCGATAGACATATCTGGAGGTTCTCTTCTTCCGGACAATATATGGCAAAAAGCGCCTATGATGCTCTTTTCCAGGGAGCAATCTCCTTTCAGCCTTTTGAGAGAATCTAGAAATCATGGGCGCCACCCAAATGTAAATTTTTCATGTGGCTTGATGCTCATAACAGATGTTGGACGGCGGACAGATTGGCAAGGAGGGGTCTTCCTCATCCGGAGCAGTGCCTTCTCTGTGACCAGCATGAGGAGAATATTCACCATCTTCTTATAGGTTGTGTGTTCTCAAGAGAGTTTTGGTTCGCCCTTTTGTCACATTTTGGAGTCGCTGCTCTTGCTCCACAGCCCTCTGATCAGTCCTTTGACGATTGGTGGACAAAAGCTGATGAAGCTGCTAGCGGGGATGTGAAGAAGGGGCTCAACTCTCTGATCATTTTGGGAGCCTGGAGCATTTGGAGGCATAGAAATGATTGGGTTTTTAATGGCATTGTGCCAAACGTGAATGTGGCTCTGAGATTGGCAAGGGAGGAAGCCTTCTGTTGGAGCCTTGCAGGAGCTAAGGGATTCCCCCTGCTCTCTGCTGGAGGTGCAGTCTGATGGGCTGCTGTTGCTGTAGGGTCGGCTTCTCTTGTGTTAACCGGTGATTTAGTCACCATGTATTAGTGTGCACGTGTGTGTGGGGTGTTGGGTCTATGTATGACTCTTTCTTCTTCTATTAATACAATGATACGCAGCTCTCCTGCGTGTTCGAGAAAAAAAATGTTGCGTTGTGAGGAGGCGCAGCAGCATGCACCCAGAAGGCGATGAGCACCGCCACCATGGCTGCAAGCAGCAGCCTACGTATCACCGTCTGGAAGCATCTGCTACTCATCGTCACTGCCGCCGGCTACTGGCTGTAGCTTCTTCCTCGGCTTCCTGTTGCGCTCGTTCCGCGCCTTCTTCTCGCTGTGACCGAGCGTCATGGCAGCGCTGCAATGCGCGTTGCTGACGGCGGCCTCGGAGGCCACGGCCGCCACCGCCTGCTGGTGCCTGTATTCCGTGGCTTCCCTGCCCTTGGCCTCCCTCTCACGTATCTTGGCTACCTCGTTATCGGTGGGTCCTCGTCAGCGAGGACGACGCGATCTACTCCTATATAGTACAGTACTACCAATAACGAACACAGCATGCACCCATCAGAGTTTCCTTTTCCTAGTACAAAACGGCAACCGTACGTGTTGATCGGAGTTTGTGTAGCCCCCGACGTTCTCTTCGATCGAACGGCGTGGCACATAACGTGTCCTAGGGGTGTCCGACACGATGTCAAAGTCCAGGCGATAGGCAGCGAGGGTGAACCGATTGATTAGCACATGACGATGACCTTAGTTATTTTTTAGGTGTAATAGATATGACCAGATTCATTGTAGCTCGGCTGCCTATATATCGAAGAGAAAAAACAGAAAAGACTGTCATTCCAGGCACCAATTATTAGAGATATGTATAAGTCTAACACAGGTATATCATGTAACTTCCAAGTTGTATCTTGGCTACATATATGAAATCCACCCCTCCCTAATGGGTGTGAGGTGTTATCCCAATATTCTACATTGTATAAGAGACCCAGGCCCCTTCCCGGTCTTCTCCTCTGCCATAACTTCTCCCCGCGCCGCCAGTTCCACGGCTGCGCGGCCACCCCCACACGCGCGATCTCCCTCACCTCGCCAGTGCGATCCCTCTCGCATGCAGCCACCTCCCTTGTGTGAGCCTCCCGCGCGCGCTGCACCCCCTGCAAGTGCCGCATGCTTCCCTGCGCGTCGCTCCCTTCCCTCCCATCTGCAAAGCTCGTGTGCGCGACTCAAGGTCGCGGGTCGAGGTCTCCTCTGCTGCCACGTGCTCGCGGCGACTCAAAGTCATGGGTGGCGGTATCCTCTGCCCCACGTGCTCGCGACGACTAAAGGTCACGGGTCACGGTCTCCTCTGTTCCCGCGTGCTCACTGCAACTCAAAGTCATGGGTCGCAGTCTCTTTTGCTCCCGTGTGCTCACGGCTTCCCCTGCTTGCAGACTCATCTGCCTCCATCCCATGGCGACCAACTCTTCTGCCGCCTCTGCCACCAGCGGTGCCATGGGCTCTGTCCCAGCCGGCCCGATCATCGCCCCCTACGCCACGATCGTCGTCCGCTCTCACGTCCCCATCATCCTCAAGCTGCAACACCCAAAGTTCCACAAGTGGGTGCCCTTCTTCAAGTCCCTGCTTGGGAAGTTCAGCCTTCGCGGCCACATCGATGGGACTGTTCCGGCCAATCCCACCGATCCCCAGTGGGCCATGGACGATGGACGATGCCTGTGTCCAAAGTTGGCTCCTCAGGTCCGTCGCCCCTCGCCAGGGAGGACGATCAGACAGCACGCTAACTCTGGGTCGCCGTTGAGGGCTTGTATCTCTCCAACGAGGAGCCCTACGCTATCTTCCTACATGAGGAATTTTCCTAGACAGGGGGACCTATCTATCAACGACTACCCGTCGAGGGCTTGTTCCTCTCCAACAAGGAGCCCCGCGCTATCTTCCTGCATGAGGAATTTTTCCTCCATGAGACAGGGGGGACCTATCTACCAACGACTACTGCCAGTGCATGAAGACCGTTGCCGATGCCCTCAAAGATGTCGGCCATGCTGTCTCGCCGTCACAGCTCGTCCTCAACCTCCTCCACAGCCTCAATCCGCGATTCTCCAGCACGGCGAACAACATCGCTGACACTTCGCCGTTGCTCGACTACAACACCACGCGCCAGAAGCTCGTTCTCAATGAAGTTCGCCTCGCCAATGAAGGCATGGTTTCCTCTAAGACCGCACTCCTTGCCACCGACTCGGCTTCCTGCAGCACAGCATGTCGCCAGACCTCTGCTTGCTTTGGCACGACTCGTCCAGCTCCTAGCAGCGGCTGGGGCGGCAGTACCAACTCCAACGGCAACAAGAAGAAAGGTGGTGGAGCATGGGGTCGGCAGCAGCAGCAGCAGTGGGGCTCACATGCTCCTCCCCAAGGCGGCCAGTGGCTCTGTGTTGGTCCCCTGCCCGGACAACAACTACAGCAGCAGCCCTAGTTTCCCCTTAGCAGCAGCCACAGTGGCGTGGACGCTTGGGGCTTCTCCACAGGCACATTTAACCTTCGCTCCTGCTTAGTTCTCCGCTCCGACCGTCATCCAGCAGCCATAGTTTGCTCCCCCGCTAGGTCCTCAAGCTGGTGGGTGGAACCAGGAAGGCCTCATCGCCGCCTTGAATCAGATGGCCCTTCTGGACACCGGTGCCTTATACGGACAGTATATGCTCACCCGCCTTCCTCCTTCATCCATTACTATGAACAATGGTCATTCTATACCTGTTGTCAGTTGTGGCACCTCTATTCTTCCCACCGCCGACACGACCTTCTATCTCAATAATGTTCTGATTGAGCCTAACATTGTGCGCAACTTTCTTTCTGTTAGTCAATTTACACGTGATAATCGTTCTATCGAATTTGACGCTTTTGGCTTTTCTGTTAAGGATCCATGGACGGGACGCGTGATTCTTCGCTGCTATTGGCGATCTCTACACCATACCATCCACATCACCACCCACCACCACCAGTTGCAGCATTGACATCTCGTCCACCTGATGGCATCACCGTCTTGGTCATCTGAGAGCCTCTGCCATCACCTTCCTCCAGAATCAGTCGGTCATCACGTGTAATAAAGCAATGAGATCTTTGTGTCATGCCTGCTAGCTTGGCAAACACACTCGCCTGCCGTTTAGTAGTTCAGTTTCCACCACATCTGAACCATTTGCTCTAATTCACTGTGATGTATGGACCTCTCCTGTCCTTAGCGTTGGAATATAAGTGAATTGTCCACCTCTCCCAATCAACTTAAGTTTTTGGATTGAACTGGTCGGTGCATACAACTTAATATGGTATCAAAGCCAGATGTCTCGAGTTTGAATCCTGGTTAGCGCAATGAAATGAAATATAATTGCTGCTCACTCCTATTCCACGTCTGAGGTATGAGGGAGCCTCCACGTGAGGGGGAGAGTTGGAATATAAGTGAATTGTCCACCTCTCCCCATCAACTTAAGCTTTTGGGTTGAACTGGTCGGTGCATGCAACTTAATACTTGGTACTTTAGGTTATAAATACTATTTGATCATGATTGATGATCCGCTGCGTCAGAAATCTGAAGTCTATGGTCATCTTGTCAAATTTGTTTCCTACGCCCAAACTCAATTTGGTCGTGTGCCCAAGTGCTTCCAGGCTGACAATGGCACAGAGTTTGTTAACCATGCCATGGATGCCTTCTTATCCGGTCGTGGCATTCTGCTTCGTCTTTCATGCCCTTACACCTCTTCATAGAACGGCAAAGCAGAGAGCATGATTCGTACCACCAACAACACTATCCACACCCTGCTGATTCATGCCTCCATGGCACCCGCCTGGGCTGAGGTGCTTGCTACAGAACCTACTTGCTGAACAAGCGCCCATCTTCCTCTATTGGCAATCAGCTTCCATTCCAACTCCTGTGTTGCTGCCCATGTTGCTTCAGCGGCTCAGGGCTGCTGCAGCCCCCTCCACCTCCTCGTCGACCAATGTAGGGCCTGCATCGGCCCATCCCCTGCTTCATCGCATGATGACACGCACCATAGAGTGGTGTTGTTCCTCCTGTCACCTACAAGGGCCTGTCTGCAACATCGGCATCACCGTTGCCCGCCAATTATCGCAGTGCGTTGGCTGATCCCAATTGGCGTGCTGCGATGGCAGACGAGTATCGGGCTCTCCTCGACAACGGCACCTGGCGTCTGGTTCTTGACCACCATGTGCCAACATTGTGACGGGCAAGTGGCTCTTCAAGCATAAATATCATGCCGACGGCTCCCTTGCACGCCACAAAGCTCGCTGGGTTGTTCGTGGCTTCTCCCAACAGCATGGTGTTGACTACAATGAGACTTTCAGTCCGGTCGTCAAGAATGCTTTTCTTCATGGCGACCTCGAGGAGAAGGTCTACGCATACCAACTGGCTGGCTTCAGCGACCCGTCGACCCCTAACTATGTTTGCCTATTGCAGAAATCACTATACGGCCTCAAGCAGGCTCCTTGCGCGTGGCATCAGCGGTTTGCCACCTAAGTCTGCAAGCACAGCTTCACTGTGGCCAAGTCAGATGCTTCTCTCTTCATCTTCAAAGATAGAGTGGAGATGGCGCATTTGCTCCTGTACGTCGTCGACATCGTCCTTGCAGCATCCTCTTCGGATCTTCTGTGACGCATCATAGACCGTCTTAGCTCCGAGTTCGCCATGACGGACCTTGGGGCTCTACACCACTTTCTCGGCATCTCCGTCACTCGGTCCTCCGACAGCCTCCACTTGTCCCAGAGACAATAATACAGCATGACGTCGACCTTCTTCAGCGGGCCAGCATGGCTGAGTGTCACCCCATAGCAACACCGGTTGACTCCAAGTCCAAGTTGTTTGCCACCGATGGAGCTCCAGTTGCCAGCCCTTTAGAATACCGGAGCCTTGCTAGTGCCTTGCAGTATCTCACGTTGACTCGGCCAGACATTGCCTACGCCATTCAGCAAGTCTGTCTCTTCATGCACGACCCTCGGGAGCTGCATCTTGCTCTAATCAAGTGCATTCTGCGCTATGTGAAGGGCACCCTCAACACCGGTTTGCACCTCGGCATTGGCAGCGTGTCATCCATCACAGCATACTCCGACGCTGACTGGGCTGGATGTCCACTCTCGACGCTCTACATCAGGCTACTGCGTCTTCCTCGGAGACAAACTGGTTCCCTGGTCTTCAAAACGACAGACCACAGTGTCAGTCCAATGCGGAGGCGGAGTACCGAGCTTGCTCATTGTTGCTGGTTGCGCCTTTTGCTTGAGGAGCTTCATATATCGATCCCTTCGGCGACCACTGTCTATTGCGACAATGTTAGCACAATCTACATGACTGTCAATCCAGTTCATCATCGTCGCATGAGGCATATTAAGATTGACATTCACTTTGTTCGTAAGAAGGTGGCTTTGGGGCAGTTTAGAGTGCTACATGTACCCTCAGCTCATCAGTTCACGGACATTATGACTAAGGGACTGCCTATACAGTTATTCAATGATGTTGAATGACTTTAGGTCCAGCTAGTTCCCTCTGTGACTGCGAGCAGGTATTAGAGATATGTAAAAGTCTAACACATGTATATCATGTAACTTGTACTCCAAGTTGTATCTTGACTATATATATATGAAATCCACCCCTCCCTAATGGGTGTGAGGTGTTATCCCAATATTCTACACCAATCCACTGTGTATTGTGTTCATGTTGAGTGTGTTTCCTACTCTCCTGTGACCTGTTGAGCTGCTGGCCTATCAATTGGTATCAGTAGGGGTCCATAGCGGGTTATGGCACTTCTACTGTCTCACCGCCCGTTGTACCACTACCTCACAACCTCCTTGAGCAGCCATAGGTAGGACGGGAGGGAGAAGACGTGCCATCACCTGACATGACCCCTGCTAATACCAACTGAGAGGCAAATGGCCCCTAAACAGGAACACACACGAACACAAAGAGTTTGGTGGCTGGAATGACTTGGCCTTTTCTGATTTTCTCTCCTATATATAGGGCGTGATTGGGACCGCGTGATGCGGTAAGCCTACAGCGGCCATTGCACCGTGGCACGGAAAACGTCGAAGCTAGTTCATTTTTGCGGTGCTGATGCCATATGCAGTGAAAAGAATCGCTCGCGCCTTGGGGCGTTTGGCGCAATTCTTCACTTCTTTTGACCGCCATCCTAGAAAATGTGGTCCCAAACACGGACATTCCAACACTGTTGAGGGCTGCTGGCCTATCACTACGGATATATGAAAGAGTGTGCATTAGTAGCATATTTCTACAGCTGTGACATGAAGGGAGATCTCACCAAGGTTGGAAATTTTAAGTATAAGAGTATAGCACACGTCTCCAAGTACTGCCGGACAGCAGGCAAATTATTTCTCTGCACAAACATCCAAATTGAACTTTCAGCGATGCAAACAATCATCCATCATAAGTCACAAGTAAACTAATAGTCCACTCTCCACCCATACAAGCACAAATAAATATTAAAAAGTCTTACATAAAGACAAATGTGAATGCTAGATGTCACTTCTCCAATTATATCATCTTCAACATAGTGCGACAGAACACATATCATTTGCCACACACGAACTTTACGCCTATGTACCTAGCAAAATGTAAAGATTTTAGAAATATGATACAAAATATCAGAGATATTAATAGTAAAGGTATAAAACCACCCAAAAATCAAACAGAATAAAAGGCTCACACTGCTATATTTCTTGTAGAGTTCTTTTGAAAGATCTTTGTTGTTCACCTGTTGGAGAAAAGTGTAAACCATAAGAGTCAGAGCACTACTAATTTGTGAAGCTTGAAGTGCTTTGGAAGTGAAGTAATAAAATTTGTAGGCAACTCAGAAGGATTTGACCATATTGTGGAAAGGTGCTAACTGGGATCAGGCCCATTGCAGGTCAAAGTTAAAATGCACAAAAATATCCAAAAGATTCAGCACAACAATACCACACTAGCTGTCAAAAACAAGATGCTGGCCAGAAAACATCAACCTCAGGCAGCATTATCTAAGATAGAAATGTATGGTTACATATAAAATAGTTATGAATATGAAAACACTCAAACAATACCGCGGAGTCCAGAAGTTCTAGTAGAAATAGTTTGCCACATTCGAGAGCTTCTTCAGTTTCCAATATACTCTTTTCTTTGATTTGTTTCCAAAGCTGATGAAAGAGAACAGCAACCGAAACACGAGCGTATAATTCTGTATTAATGAATACCTGCAATAACATTGCCAATTGTAATAAATGTGAAATGATCAAACTTCCCATTCATCTGTAGTATTAAAAAACAGAACTACAGAAGGCTCAGCAACTTTCACTGGTGTCCTATCCCATTACATACGGATGTTTGTTCTAATAAAGGTAAACAAATTAGGAATGCAATACCTAGAATCGTAATTTCAAATGAGGTTACCTCTGTGAATTCACGATCAGGACTTTGTGCTAGCATGGAAACCTCAAATCTTGCTTCATGGTTTTCAGAGAGCTCAGCTTCAAAATCTTCGTCGAATGCCACTATTCAACATATGTCAAGTACTGATTGAGTGAATACAATGATATACATCAAGCATATTATAAGAAACAACAAGCACATTAGAAAAGGTGAAAATACTCAGGAATTAGCAGGAAAGGAATTGAAATGGTATACCAGATCCATATAAGGAGAGCAGCTTCAGTTCCTCCATATAAAATCTAAGAGTTTTTGGGTACATCAACCATAGACCACTCAAATGCAAAGCTGCTAGGCGAATAGTTCGAGGACTTTTTGAGCCTTCATTAAGAAGATTCTCAACAAACTGAAGACAGATAGATGAGTTAATTGCGTCACATGTATCAAGGAAAGCTTGGTACTAAACACCATTGTAATTCTAAGTGAATTGCACTAAGAAGGTCATGGGCAGATCAGAAATGAACATGTAGCAACAATGCAAGAAAAAGAGAGAAGACAGAAGAATGATTCCTTATTCAAGGATAGCAACAGTAACAATGCCTTTTAGTCCCTATGAAGTTGGGGTAGGCTAGAGCTGAAACCAAAAAGAAATGGGAAATACACTAGAATCCTGTTCGGCTGGCTGATTGCGACTGCCAACCAACAGACATGAGGAAGTAGCGGTGGAAGGCTGGTGCAAGGCTAGAAACAGTTAAAAAACAGCATCTATATATTTTGGGGGATCTAAAAACTGTTCATGGTTCAAGCAAGTGAATAGGTAATTTCCTAGCGCTCTTATCTAAGGACAAAATATCTAGGTATATTACTTTTTCTTTTTTTTCTCGACATAGGAGAGCTGCGAATCATTTCATTAAGAGGATGAAAATATACAAAACGTGAAGACAGCACACACAGCGACACAAACTCACTAACACACGGGCAGACGCACAAACAGGTGCATGGCACTGCAGAGAGCTGTAACCAACACAGGGACTGGTATTAATACCAAACCTTGGAGCTCCTTGGCCCCTGCAGCATGCCAAAGAGCACCCTCATCTGCAGTTGCCTGAATCAGCAGGTTAAACTCTAGGTTTCCACTCTTACAGATCTCTGTTCTATATCCATATAGCTACAACAAGTTTCAATTAGTGACACATTATTATGGCATATTTTTTCATATCAACAGCCCAACAGTCCACACCATGAAAGAGGTAACAAAAGTACCATATTTTCAGAACTTATTTTCTTTTGATACTTGTTATTTAATATGAATTATCTCTATTTCACTCTTTGCTCACATCTTTTAGGTAAGTAGGTAAATTTATACAATATGCATGCACCTAAAGTCCACATTGCAGACTTCATATATTGAAAAGGAGCCACCTCTGCAGAACTAGCAAACAAATGCGCACAAAGCAGTAGATCAGCAGCTAAACATTTGTGTATGCTGACCACTCAGTTAAAGAACAAGAGTGGTGTCACATCCAAAAAAGTAAAATGTGTTAAAGACGATATGTGACAACTGACCCATTTTAAAGGGCCTGGCCCCTTTTCATTTGTCTGGTGCATTTCCAAATTTGAAAATATTGCTGGGTGCAATATTGCAGATAGTAGTGCAGCAATGGGAGCCACTCGGCGTTTGTTGCAGCTAAGGTGCAAGATCCAGGAGGACTTTGCTAATTGCATCATCATCTGAACAGAGAAAAAGATACTGAATGGCAACTGCAATTAAAGAAGCCAGCAAACAAACTTATAAAGGAAAGAATTAACAATAATCTAATGCCAAGCTAGCATCTAGTATTAGGTTGTAAGCAGCTACTCCCTACAACAACAACAACAACAACAACAACAACATAGCCTTTTGTCCCAAGCAAGTTGGGGTAGGCTAGAGATGAAACCCAAAAGAGACGAGAAACAGGGAGACACATAAAGGGACATAAATGGCACAAGACAAAAAGATGTCACGGTTCAGGCACGTTGATTGCCAATCTCCAAGCGCTCCTGTCCATAGCTAAATCCTTGGAGATATTCCACTCCTTAAGATCTCTCTTAACGGACTCGTCCCAAGTTAGGTCGACCTCTACCGCTCTTTACATTATCGGGCCGCTTTAGAACTCCACTACGCACCGGCGCCTCAGGAGGCCTCCGTTGGACATGTCCAAACCATCTCAACCGATGTTGAATCAATTTCTCCTCAATTGGTGCCACCCCAACCCTATCCCGAATATCGTCGTTCCGGACTCTATCCCTCCTTGTGTGCCCACAACACCAACGCAACATACGCATCTCTGCTACACTCAATTGCTGGACATGTCGCCTTTTTGTAGGCCAACACTCAGCACCGTATAACATCGCCGGACGAATCGCCGTCCTATAGAACTTACCTTTCAGCTTCTGAGGCACCCTTTTGTCACAGAGAACGCCAGAAGCTTGACGCCATTTCAGCCAGCCGGCTGAAATTCTATGCCTAACATCTTCATCAATGTCTCCATCCTTTTGTAGCATCGACCCTAAATACCGAAAAGTATCCTTCTTGGCCACCACTTGCCCATCGAGGCTAACGTCTCCCTCCTCGTGCCTAGTCGCGCTGAAATCGCACCTCATGTACTCGGTCTTAGCCCTACTAAGTCTGAACCCTTTCGACTCTAACGTGTGCCTCCATAGTTCTAACTTCCTATTAACCCCCGCCCTACTGTCGTCAACTAGCACCACATCATCAGCAAAGAGCATACACCAAGGGATATCACCTTGTATGTCCCTTGTGACCTCATCCATCACCAAAGCAGCTACTCCCTCCGTTCCAAATTATAGATCACTTTAGTTTTGTCCTAAGTCAAACTTCTCTAACTTTGACCATGTTTTTCGAAAAATACATTAACATCTACAAGTACAAATAAATGTGCTATCAAGACATATTTCTTGGAGAATCTAATGAAACAGATTTGATGTTGAAACTTTGGTGCGTTTTCTATAAACTTGGTCAAAGTTAGAGAAGTTTGAATGAACAAAGCTAAAGTGACTTATAATATGGAACAAAAGGAGGATACTTTGGGAATAAATAGTTACACAGAAGAGAGAAGATACCAACGAATAGTACCTCATAACTGATGCCTAAAGAGGTAAATTTTCTGTTGCCCATATTCAAGTGTAACAGTCTCAAAACAGATCTCACACATCTCAGGATAGATAAGACAGAATTTTCACCAGCGTTTTCAAGGCTGCATAGATTAAGAAAAGATAACTAAGTTCAGAGGAAATCAGTGCATCTCAGGATAATCTAAGTTGAAGAATTAGCAGACAAGAAAAACTTGGAACAATAAGTAGATAACTGTGTTCCAACACAGGACCAATTTGCATTATAAAAACGAATCAATAATTTGGATTAGCGCTTTTGGTCGCCCCTCTAAATAACATAGTATTGAGTTCATATGTTCTACAACAACAACAACAACAACAACATAGCCTTTTGTCCCAAGCAAGTTGGGGTAGGCTAGAGATGAAACCCAAAAGAGACGAGAAACAGGGAGACACATAAAGGGATATAAATGGCACAAGACAAAAAAAGATGTCACGGTTCAGGCACGTTGATTGCCAATCTCCAAGCGCTCCTGTCCATAGCTAAATCCTTGGAGATATTCCACTCCTTAAGATCTCTCTTAACGGACTCGTCCCAAGTTAGTTTAGGTCGACCTCTACCGCTCTTTACATTATCGGCCCGCTTTAGAACTCCAATACGCATCGACGCCTCAGGAGGCCTCCGTTGGACATGTCCAAACCATCTCAACCGATGTTGAATCAATTTCTCCTCAATTGGTGCCACCCCAACCCTATCCCGAATATCGTCGTTCCGGACTCTATCTCTCCTTGTGTGCCCACAACACCAACGCAACATACGCATCTCTGCTACACTCAATTGCTAGACATGTCGCCTTTTTGTAGGTCAACACTCAGCACCGTATAACATCGTCGGACGAATCGCCGTCCTATAGAACTTACCTTTCAGCTTCTGAGGCACCCTTTTGTCACAGAGAACGCCAGAAGCTTGACGCCATTTCAGCCAGCCGGCTGAAATTCTATGCCTAACATCTTCATCAATGTCTCCATCCTTTTGTAACATCGACCCTAAATACCGAAAAGTATCCTTCTTGGCCACCACTTGCCCATCGAGGCTAACGTCTCCCTCCTCGTGCCTAGTCGCGCTGAAATCGCATCTCATGTACTCGGTCTTAGTCCTACTAAGTCTGAACCCTTTCGACTCTAACGTGTGCCTCCATAGTTCTAACTTCCTATTAACCCCCGCCCTACTGTCGTCAACTAGCACCACATCATCAGCAAAGAGCATACACCAAGGGATATCACCTTGTATGTCCCTTGTGACCTCATCCATCACCAAAGCAAATAAATAAGGGCTCAAAGCTGACCCCTGATGCAGTCCTATTTGAATTGGAAAGTCACTGGTGTCGCCATCACATGTTCGGATAAACGTCACAACATCCTTGTACATATCCTTGATGAGGGTAACGTACTTAGTTGGGACTTTGTGCTTTTCCAAGGCCCACCACATGACATTTCTCGGTACTTTGTCATATGCCTTCTCGAGGTCAATAAAGACCATGTGCAAGTCCTTCTTCTGCTCCCTATATCTCTCCATCAATTGTCGTAATAAGAAAATCGCCTCCATGGTCGACCTACCAGGCATGAACCCAAACTGATTTTGGGTCACATGTGTCACTCTCCTTAGGCGATGCTCGATAACTCTCTCCCAGAGCTTCATCGTATCGTATGACTCATCAACTTAATCCCACGGTAGTTAGTACAACTTTGAACATCTCCTTTGTTCTTGAAGATAGGTACTAATATACTTCTCCTCTATTCTTCAGGCATCTTGTTAGACCGAAAAATAAGGTTAAAAAGTTTAGTTAACCATACTATCGCTCTGGCGCCTAGGTATCTCCACACCTCAATGGGGATACCATCAGGGCCCATCGCTTTACCTCCCTTCATCCTCTTCAAAGCCTCTCCGATCTCTGCCTCCTGAATTCTCCTCACAAAGCGTCTGTTGGTATCGTCAAATGAGTCGTCCAACTCAAGGGTAGGACCCTCATTCTCTCCATTAAACAGCTTGTCGAAATACTCTCTCCATCTATCCTTGATCTCCTCATCCTTCACCAGAAGTCGATCTGTCCCATCCTTGATGCATTTTATTTGGTTGATGTCCCTTGTCTTCCTCTCGCGGATTCTAGCCATCCTATAAATGTCCTTCTCCCCTTCCTTCGTGCCTAGCCGCTGATAAAGGCCATCATACGCCTGACCTTTTGCTACACTCACAGCTCGCTTTGCAACCCTCTTCGCTATTTTATAGCCCTCGATGTTAGCTACACTCTTGTCATGGTGGAGACGCTTGAAACACTCCTTCTCCCTAATAGCCCTTTGCACCTCGTCATTCCACCACCATGTGTCTTTCGCTTCCCGTTTGTCTCCCCTACTCACGCCAAACACTTCTGAAGCCACCTTCCGGACACATGTTGCCATCTTTAGCCACATGTCGTCGGCATCTTCTCCTTCTTCCCAAGGCCCCTCGTCTAGCATCCTCTCCTTAAACGTTTGCGCTGCTTCCCCTCTAAGCTTCCACCACTTCGTTCTTGCAATCTTGGCCCGTTTGTCCCGGTGGACACGTACCCGAAAACGAAAGTCCGCCACCACAAGCTTATGTTGAGGGACAACACACTCCCCAGGTAACACCTTACAATCAAAGCAAGCACGTCTATCCTCCCTCCTTGCAAAGATAAAGTCGATCTGGCTCGAGTGTTGTCCACTACGAAAGGTTACTAGATGAGATTCCCTCTTCCTAAAGAGGGTGTTCGCTATCAACAAGTCATAGGCCAGCGCGAAGTTCAAAACATCCTCCCCCTCTTGATTCCTACTACCATACCCGAACCCTCCGTGCACCCGCTCGAAACCTACATTAGTCGCACCAACATGGCCGTTGAGGTCTCCTCCTATAAAGAGTTTCTCGCTGATAGGCACGGTACTAACCATGCTATCAAGATCTTCCCAAAACTGCCTCTTGGTGCCCTCGCTAAGACCTACCTGAGGGGCATAGGCACTGATCACATTCAGAGCTGAATCTCCAACTACCAGCTTGACCAAGATAATCCGGTCGTCTTGCCTCCTAACATCAACGACTCCATCCTTAAGGCTCCTATCAATCAAGATGCCTACACCATTTTCTACCCGATGTTGTCCCCGTATACCAAAGTTTAAAGACAGTATCCTCCACCTCCTTCGCCTTCTGTCCCTTCCATTTAGTCTCCTGAACGCATAGAATATTTACACGCCTTCTAATTGCTGCATCGACTAGCTCTCTTAGCTTACCCATTAGGGACCCTACGTTCCAGCTACCTAGACGAATCCTAGTTGGCTCGGCTAGCTTCCTTACCCTTCGCACCCGTCGAGGGAAGTGCGAAGACCCTTGCTCATTTTTCACTACACCCGGGCGTAGATGTAGCGCGCCACTAAGGTTGCGACGGCCCGACCCCTGCTCATTTTTCATCGTACCCAGGTCACGATACGACGCGCCACTAAGGGGATGACGACCCGGCCCTTGCCCATTTAACACCACACCCGGGTTCCGATGTAGCGCGTCGCTAAGAGGGTTACGCCCCAACAAATCTCTTGTGGGTTTCAAATCCATGAGAGTGATTGTTTTTTTACTGTTGGTTCGCCAGACCTTAACACACCCTCCTCCTTTACCCGGGCTTGGGACCGGCTATGTTGAGACGACTTAAGAAAGTCTTCCAATCAACATAGGCGGAGTTGAGTTCATATGTTCTAGAATGAACAAAATGGGTATCCACTTGACATAGGAAAGCTACAAATTTTTAATCAAGCTAACAAAAAATAATACAAGAAAGTTACAGCTTTCAGTTATGCAAGGCTCCCCCAAATAAACAGGTAACAGAGTACTGAAATGAGATTGTATGCCATTATGAATGTAAATTGAAGAAATCATAGAGCTAAAATGTAACACAGTCGTACAAAGCTCACCTTTCGATAACATCAAGAAAAATGCGTCGAAGGGTTGAATCCGAAAATAAAGGTTCCAATTTTTTCACCTGAGATTTGTTGTCACTATAGCAGCCCGAAATGGATAGAAGGGAATCTATACAAAGCCACTAAAATGAAAATTAACAATTAGGAGCCATCCAAATTGGCTTCTTTATGTACTGCAAAAGGAGGCGAGATATTATTCTAACCTTCCAAGTCATCAAAACAGCTCTTCTGCTTCGTGTCAGAGTTCCATCTGTAAGAAGATGGTTGATGTTGTCAAGGAAAGTGGTGACTAAAATGTCCAATGAAAACTCGCAGGTTTGATCTGTCTGCTTCGCTTCCACAAAATCCAGAAACTGAGAACTGCAAGCAGTAGATAGAGCTGCCAGAACATAGGCTAGAGCTTCATAAGCTGCCAGGTGAAGTTCAGCTCCAGTCTTATACAGGAAAAAAAGAGAAAGGCTGACTTTAGAATTTATGTAAAGAAAGCTAACAGAAAGACATTGAAAAAGAGTGATTAAGTAAATTAGTAAAATGTTGTCTAAAAATAGCAGCATACCTCAGTGGCAATAGAGGAGTGATGGGTAACATTCAAATAGAAATCCCATAGCATGGAAAATGCAGAAGAAACAGAATCACCGGAGCTGTAATGGTTACACCATGAGGCAACAGAACTAACACATCGCACTGACCAAATCTGTGAATTAGGAGATGGAATTTGTCAGACCAAAGCAACTGCTTGTTGAGGTGCACTTCAAAGCAAAACAGATAAAGTAAGAACAGGTGTGTTTGATTGGAGGGATTTTTTGAGATGGGACAAGATCATCCCAGTTTTAAGGGTGCATGGTTGTAGGACACGAGTGGATGGGATGGTCCTCTGAAGAGAATATGCTCTCAGATCTGGGACGAGCCGATCGGAGAAAATCAGTCAGACCGATTCATCCCCATCTCTCTTCCTCTAGCACATGACTTGCACGCTGCACTGTGATCACCATTTCTTTCCCTCAGCTCACCTCTCCCATCTCTCTTGCACCAGCACGGTGGCATCCTCATCCATCCACAGGCACCATGTAATCCTCCCTTCTCCATCCAACTTTTGGATTGTACCTTGCTCCCGCCTCAGACCAGATCCAAGCACAAGATAGAAGCAGATCCCGTCAGTGGCCACCTCTGCCCTTGCTGCTTGCACCGGAGAGATCCATTGGACAATGCAGATACTAATTCATCAATAACCTTCCTCGGTAGCCTACTAGCATGTTATGATTGCTGCCTCGGCTTTGTTCGGACCTTTTGTACCATCGCAAGGACACAACCATGCAAATGCAGCCAAAAAATAGGCACCACGTTGGAATCACCAACCTTACCTCATTCCATTTCGGTGGTCCCTGGCACCACCCCATCCAAGCGTTGACATGGATCAAGCATGTGCCGTTCGAGGGCAAAACCCAATGAAAGTGTAATTTTTTTAATATTACGTTTTTGTCTTGCAAAGCATTATAGTTGTTTTTCCAAGGTGGTTGTGTGACTATATTTTGATTCTTTATGCAACAATGATACTGCCTATATGGATATTGTATAATATGTATGGAAACTTGCACTTCTTGTGTCATGTTAATAAAGGTAAAGCTCACCAACTTTGGGAAGAGGTAACCACATCCACCTTGCCTACAATCCATCCATCCAAACAAGAAACTGAATCATCTTAATCCTGCATATCCCTCCTAACAAACAAAGAACCAGGATCCCACTGATGCAACCACAGGCAACTGGGATTATCCCATCCCCCAAAGTAGGGATGGCTCTAACATATACATATCCCACCATGCCCTCAAACCAAAAACATCCTATGCAACCCTATTACAAGGGATACATCAAATACAATCACCAACTAGGTTGCACCTCGTATGTACAAAATCAATAGAAGAATCGTCAATGTCAACTTGTGGATAATCCAATGGAATGGAATCAGTTTTGTGTCTAATGGCCACAGTTGGAATCTCATGAGCACATATTTAGTGGATTTGTTGCTGATCTCCCAGGATTTTGACCCGGTAATCTCTCAAGTTGCTGGACCTTAAGGATGTTTATAACAGCCCAGTGCACCCTCAGTGGGGAAAGTAAGAAGAAAATTACCAGAAAGAAAGGTGATCTAGATATGCTTCTTAATGGACTCTACCTGGAAAGTTAAGAACAAAACTTGCAAAATTATGAGAAGTGGCTAGGGGAAAAAAGGAAATGACAACTGTTACTATCTACAGAAAATTATGACTTTCTGCTTTCTCCAAACAGATTTTTAGTTTTGAGCTAAAATATCAAAGGGTGACACAACAGTTGCTTGACTACATAATGGTGAGACTGACATGTTAGCTCAAGCTAGCATACAACAGTACAAAGCAAAAAAATGGCAGGTTAGTGAGGCAATAACCCTGTGTATTGGTGGGTCTCTGAAATGGACGCAATAGTTGGTGGTTTTGTGACTATTAGCCCTAAAATGTTGGTTGATCTGTCAAATTTGATCACTGTGCACGATTCTACTGGAGAAATACCAGAACACCAGCGGATCACACCAGCATGGCAGCATATATAGGATGTATTCTGTTGCAGAGTACACATTGCAATCGCTACTACTGCAACTAACATTAGAATGAAAAATTGAAGAAAGAGTGGTAGAAAGGAAAACTTTGTTGGACTAACACAGCAGACAAAACATCAAAGATAGTTGTAATGCAGTATATCTGAAAGATTATGTGAAACATGTCAAATGGAACCTTTTACACAAAGCAAGCCAAAGAAAAAAGCAGGACAGAACATACACCCTGCAACACTGAAGAAGTGATAGAGGTAGCCAAACGACGCTGACTTGGGCCTCCAAGCTTTCCTTTGATAGAATGGGGTAAATCCTTGTTCTCCACATCTCTAAACCAGAAAACAGAGCAAGACAGCTTGCTGAAGGCCACTATATTTTCCTGAGATAAGATTTAAAGATGGCAATTATTGAAAGGCTGACACACAAAAAGCCCTCAGCAACAGTTTGAAAAAAAGAGAGAGAGAGAGAGAGAGGGTTACCAAAACAAGCGAAAGTGATTCTGCGAGCATTTTGTTGAGATCATCGAGCACTAATCCATTTACTCGATCCGAACCTCCTCTTAAGATTGTATTACTCTGGCAAACAAGCTTTCTCTGTCTCACCTCAAGTTCCTCAATGAAGCTTAAAACAACAACAACAACAACAACAACAACAACAACAACAACAACATAGCCTTTTGTCCCAAGCAAGTTGGGGTAGGCTAGAGATGAAACCCAAAAGAGACGAGAAACAGGGAGACACATAAAGGGACAAGTTCCTCAATGAAGCTTAAAACAATGATAAAAAATTTTGTGGGTATGAAATCTCCACTGGGACATTGCTCAAAGAGCTTGTAGCCATATGCCTCTAGAAACTGCAACGAAAAATACCTTTTTGAACCAAAGATAAATTGAAACACACAAGGGCAATAGAAAAAGGTATTGCACAGCTGAAGTTCAAGATCCAAGCACAATATAGAGATCCTATTGTTTTACAAGTATATATACAAGCAAGTGAAAAGAAAAACAAACCCCAAAGACTCGCTTCAAATGTTCCTCCTCCGAGGTTACAAGAAGAAGGGTTCTAGCCCACCTCCTTGCTTCAGCTTCCCATGCATCCACATCCTCATCATCAAAAACATTGGAACCTTCATTCTGTTTTTGACTTACGAAGGTGGCAGGGAAATCAATCAGCTTACTCAACAAAGTGTTACCAGCAGAACATTCTTCCTTCTGAACAAACCATTTCTGAACTACAACTCTCAATGGTCCTACAAGGACATACAATAGCAGTTAGAGCTAATGTTAACACAGCACTGTAGGTAATATCGAAGGAGATAATTTCAAAAGTTCCTTTTCTCTTGTGTACTTACCAATATAATCAGTGAACTCTCTAGGAATTGTAGCAATGAAATGCAGAAGCTGGTTAAGTGGAATTTCAGTGGCACTTATCAGTGATGTTGCAACTTGGATAACCTGTTCACAAACTGCATTGGACTTCAAGTTAACAAGTTGCCTATTCATAACTGTCACTTATCAAAATTTCTCGAGGAGAAAGAGATGAAGAGTAGAACCTTTCAGACGATACTTTGGATTAAAGTGTTGTTTACTCCTCTCACTAAGAATCCATAAGACATCTAACAAATCCGTTGACCTAACTTCTGTAGGCACACATCCATCAGATTTTGTCGCTGCTTTCCCAGATATAGCGCATGGCACATCATTTGTCTCTGACTGATGTATGCACGAAGCAACACAAGATGCAAGAGTCATTAATCCTGCTCGGCCAAATGAATCTTGCTTAGCCGCAGATGCCAGACTCCAAACCAGATGTAGGCGGTCACTGTAAAGAAGGCATGCATGCAACATAAGTGGGTTCAGCAGCAAACTGCAACTGCAAGAGCTCAGCAATTGAAACCAAACCAAACTAAAGAGTAGCATGTCTGTCACCAAACAACATAAATATCCCTTGAAGACACAAATCCAAAGTCCTCGCAGCCCAAGCATGTGCATGTAGGCTAAACTATTATAGTGCATAGAAGGCATTTTCTGTTATCTGTTGCTATAGTGATGAAAAGGCAATATGGAAAGGAGATCTTCATTAAGACAGAAATGAAAGGAGATTCACTAGTTAAGCTCCTTTCATGACACAACATATGCATAAACAACTTTTTCAATAGATGTAAAGACACTAGAAGATAACAAAAAGTGTATTGCTTTTGAACAAAAAAAAAACTAAATTCCACAGTCAGAAATAAGAAGGCAGTAGTTACCATTTCGCCAAGTTCTGGGTATAAGTTCTGAAAAATCTCGCTGCATCTTTTATGGTTTTCGAATTATAAGCACCCCCAATCCCTAAAAGCGGTTTAGGAAGATTACTCAGCATTTATAAAAAAGAATGCACTATTGAACAATGTGACAAAAGAATTGGATGATAAGAAAGCAAGCTAAAAGACTAGAGCAACGATACTGTGAGCAACATGACTCACTAAACAAAAGCAGGTGTGATGTATTTACCAAAGTCCCCCCAAGCCCAAGTTCAGTTTGAAATGCAAACATAATTTTTAAATCATATTTGCTGCAAAAGGAATATCGATGAAGCGATGCAAGATTCTCGGGTAAAATTGGACCCAACAAAAAAACAAAATAGCTCCATTTCTTTGAGAGCAGAATCAAATATGTTCTATTGAACTAGTGTAAAACGAATAAAACTAACCGAAATCCTTATGATGAACCACATCATTCAAACCACGTATCAGAGGACCGAGCACAAAACCCCTTGGAATTATCTGAGCGCAAACCTTGTAGCGTTCCCATGCAATATCCAAAAAGGATTGCATAACCAGGCATCTCACTGCAAAAAACGTTCAAGCTGGCAGGTTATGGAATAGCATTCTAAATATATATGGATCACAGATAACTATATATCAGTACTAACCTTGAGGATTCTCATGACTGAACCCACGCTCCCACAAAACTGCCATCCAGTACAAAATTCCTTCCCAAGATTCCATTTGAGCATGAAAGGCACCAAGGGAGGTGTGATTCAGATAGTCGTTCTGTGGAATAGACTCAAACAGCCGCACTACCTGAACATGGTTTTTGGACAATCAACCCAACATAAGCCAAAAGTGATTGCATAAACAATTACTGTTTCGCTGTGCTATTTCTACTTACCTATATAGCACTAAAAGTGTTAAATTCTGGAGTAGTATCGTTAAAAATATCATATCGTTGATAGCTTTTGATAAGAGAAACATGAGGAAACCAACTAACCTGGTGTGTCCAGGCTGCTTCAACTAAATGTGTCCCATACTCCTGGAGCATCTCATAGAGTAACAAGAAGACCTTCCACCGATCTTGACCATTTGAACAGCGTCCACCTGATTGGTCCATCTCTTCAACGCCAAGGGACTTGGCTTCTTTGTTAGCCCACCTTTCTCTTTTTGTTGCCCCAGCATTTGCTTTGATTTGAGCAGGCAAAGCAGCTGAGCTCCTGCTGGAGGAATGCTGGCTGCTATCATTTCCAGATGAAGAGGTAAAGATGCTAAGTGATATTGTCAAAACGTAGAAGGCCTGTTTCCTTACTAAATAATCCTTGTCAACCTGGTGTATAGAATGTACACATGTCACTGCGACATAACATTGACCAGCAACGTTCTAGCATGAATTCCAAATTTGAGTGTATGCAACTAAGAAAGATGGTGCGGGGTGGAAAGTCTCACCAGTCCCCTGCGCAGTTCATCCCAGAATTCACTGGCATTGATAAGGTCAAATTCCTGGACAATGTCAACTCCCAAGACAGCGGCTTGATGTCCTGATTTCAGTGTTGATAAGTACAAAGAGAGTATCCTGTACGCATCAAGCCGCTCACCCGGCCCCAAAGGAAATAGAGAAATACAGGAATTCCATATACATTCTAGGAAACCAAACCTGCAGGCGAGAGATAACTTGAGTAGGGGCAATTTGAATTAACAACTGGTCACACATAGTTGCCAGACAGATAGACTTTAAGCAACCTCGAAAGCTTATGCTGGACTGCACCAAACGATACAGTGACACAGGAGACATCTGCAAGCGAGATGAGTACAGGCTGAAGAAGGATCCGAGTGGCACAAGACCGATACTCTTGAGCATGTGTGA
Organism: Saccharum hybrid cultivar R570; assembly: GCA_038087645.1. Classification (NCBI taxonomy): domain Eukaryota; kingdom Viridiplantae; phylum Streptophyta; class Magnoliopsida; order Poales; family Poaceae; genus Saccharum; species Saccharum hybrid cultivar. Next base: position 28,210,547 of record JAQSUU010000043.1, on the reverse strand, counting down.
ACATCTTAAGTATCAACTTGGAGAGATCCCATGTCAAATTCTGAACCAATGCATCTAGATCAGCAGCACCTTCCTGGGAGGTAGGTATGGTCCTTCGCCTCTCCAACATGTCCACCAGCAATGATGCTAACACACTGCTTGAATTGGAGAGCGGTAGTAGGCGTGAGAGACTCTCCCCAGGAAAATCCGCTTCCATTATACTTTGGTAAAGCATGGCATTGGCATCTGCAGCAGATAAATCCATGGCAACAACACATGACCGTATGCAGAATGATACTATTGTGGCTCCAAGCAGGTCCCAGGATCCAGTGTCAGAGAGACTGCATCGCACGTCATCGCGATTACCTAAGACACCACAGCGAACCCACATATAAAGCAAATGGGGACTACACAAGACAAAATAATTTAAGTGGGGAGTAGATGAGGAGCAGGCACCTGGTGAAAGTGGGCAGGATGACTGGGTTGGATGCTACCCCTGAGAAGGGGCAGGAAGACCCTCCACAGCAGTAAGCGCAGAGCCTCCCTAACCTTAGGAGGGCTGTCTGAAAGCCGAAACAAAGCGAGAAATTAGGCATTGTGATTACCCAAAAAGGAAGAGGACGCAAGGGACTAGTGAGGGGTTGCGACCGAATTGCGCCAGCAAATGGCGAAGCGCCGCGGCGTGGCAGATGGCGGCATGATCAGACTGGGCTTGGAGACCCTGCTGCTCCCGCAGCCGCTGGGAAGAAGGGAGCAATCAACTGATGTTAGTTGAAGTGGAAGCGAAAGAGGGCGGCAGCAGCTGCAGCAATCAAACAACCTGGGAGGGAGGGGAGGAACGGAGGAGCGCGTGGAAGAGTTGAGAAGGTGAGGACGAGGTGGAGGAGGCGAGGACGCAATCGACAACAGCTGGGACGGCATCAGCCGGGAGTGAGCGAAAGCAGCTCTCGAGGGCGGCGACCTCACGCTCAGGAGGAGACGCCATGTCGGAAGCTTGGAGTTGGGAACCGCCGGAGGCCAACAAAACCCTAGTACTTGCCCAACAACAAATGAGCGGGGTTTTGGAGTTTCTGGGCCGGAATTTTTTGTGGAAGAAAGACCCTGCGACTGCGAGGCCCATAACCTGCTGCGGCATTTTCTCCGAGGCTTGTTTAGTTGCTTAACTTTGGCGTCAAATTTCACTATGCAAAAAGAAAATACCGATACATACATAGAGTACTAAATAACTCCGCCTATGTTGACTGGAAGACTTTCTTAAGTCGTCTCAACATAGCCGGTCCCAAGCTCGGGTAAAGGAGGAGGGTGTGTTAAGGTCTGGCGAACCAACAGTAAAAAAACAGCCACTCTCATGGATTTGAAACCCACAAGAGATTCGTTGGGGCGTAACCCTCTTAGCGACGCGCTACATCGGAACACGGGTGTGGTGTTAAATGGGAAAGGGCCGGGTCGTCATCCCCTTAGTGGCGCGTCGTATCGTGACCCGGGTACGATGAAAAATGAGCAAGGGTCGGACCGTCGCAACCTTAGTGGCGCGCTACATCTACGCCCGGGTGTAGTGAAAAATGAGCAAGGGTCTTCGCACTTACCTCGACGGGTGCGAAGGGTAAGGAAGCTAGCCGAGCCAACTAGGATTTGTCTAGGTAGCTGGAATGTAGGGTCCCTAACGGGTAAGCTAAGAGAGCTAGTCGATGCAGCAATTAGAAGGCGTGTAAATATTCTATGCATTCAGGAGACTAAATGGAAGGGCCAGAAGGCGAAGGAGGTGGAGGATACTGGCTTCAAACTTTGGTACACGGGGACAACATCGGGTAGGAATGGTGTAGGCATCTTGATCGATAGGAGCCTTAAGGATGGAGTCGTTGATGTTAGGAGGCAAGGCGACCGGATTATCTTGGTCAAGCTGCTAGTTAGAGATTCGGCTCTGAATGTGATCAGTGCCTATGCCCCTCAGGTAGGTCTTAGCGAGGGCACTAAGAGGCAGTTTTGGAAAGATCTTGATAGCATGGTTAGTACCGTGCCTATCAGCGAGAAACTCTTTATAGGAGGAGACCTCAACGGCCATGTTGGTGCGACTAATGTAGCTTTCGAGCGGGTGCACGGGGGGTTCGGCTATGGTAGTAGGAATCAAGAGGGGGAGGATGTTTTGAACTTCGCGCTGACCTATGACTTGTTGATAGCGAACACCCTCTTTAGGAAGAGGGAATCTCATTTAGTAACCTTTCGTAGTGGACAATAGTCGAGTCAGATCGACTTTATCCTTGCAAGGAGGGAGGATAGACGTGCTTGCTTTGATTGTAAGGTGTTACCTGGGGAGTGTGTTGTCCCTCAACATAAGCTTGTGGTGGCGGACTTTCGCTTTCGGGTATGTGTCCACCGGGACAAACGGGCCAAGATTGCGAGAACGAAGTGGTGGAAGCTTAGAGGGGAAACAGCGTAGACATTTAAGGAGAGGATGCTAGACGAGGGGCCTTGGGAAGAAGGAGAAGATGCCGACGACATGTGGATAAAGATGGCAACATGTGTCCGGAAGGTGGCTTCGGAAGTGTTTGGCGTGAGTAGGGGAGGCAAACGGGAAGCGAAAGACACATGGTGGTGGAGTGGAATGACGAGGTGCAAAGGGCTATTAGGGAGAAGAAGGAGTGTTTCAAGCGTCTCCACCATGACAAAGAGTGTAGCCAACATCGAGGGTTATAAAATAGCGAAGAGGGTTGCAAAGCGAGCTGTGAGTGTAGCAAAAGGTTAGGCGTATGATGGCCTTTATCAGCGGCTAGGCACGAAGGAAGGGGAGAAGGACATTTATAGGATGGCTAGAATCCGCGAGAGGAAGACAAGAGACATCAACCAAATAAAATGCATCAAGGATGAGACAGATCGACTTCTGGTGAAGGATGAGGAGATCAAGGACAGATGGAGAGAGTACTTCGACAAGCTGTTTAATGGGGAGAATGAGGGTCCTGCCCTTGAGTTGGACGACTCATTTGACGATACCAACAGACGCTTTGTGAGGAGAATTCAGGAGACAGAGATCGGAGAGGCTTTGAAGAGGATGAAGGGAGGTAAAGCGATGGGCCTTGATGGTATCTCCATTGAGGTGTGGAGATACCTAGGCGCCAGAGCGATAGTATGGTTAACTAAGCTTTTTAACCTTATTTTTCAGTCTAACAAGATGCCTGAAGAATGGAGAAGTATATTAGTACCTATCTTCAAGAGCAAGGGAGATGTTCAAAGTTGTACTAACTACCGAGGGATTAAGTTGATGAGTCATACGATGAAGCTCTGGGAGAGTGTTATCGAGCATCGCCTAAGGAGAGTGACACATGTGACCCAAAATCAGATTGGGTTCATGCCTGGTAGGTCGACCATGGAGGCGATTTTCTTATTACGACAATTGATGAAGAGATATAGGGAGCAGAAGAAGGACTTGCACATGGTCTTTATTGACCTCGAGAAGGCATATGACAAAGTACCGAGAAATGTCATGTGGTGGGCCTTAGAAAAGCACAATGTCCCAACTAAGTACGTTACCCTCATCAAGGATATGTACAGGGATGTGGTGACGTTTGTCCGAACATGTGATGGCGACACCAGTGACTTTCCAATTAAAATAGTACTGCATCAGGGGTCAACTTTGAGCCCTTATTTATTTGCTTTGGTGATGAATGAGGTCACAAGGGACATACAAGGTGATATCCCTTGGTGTATGCTCTTTGCTGATGATGTGGTACTAGTTGACGACAGTACGACGGGGGTTAATAGGAAGTTAGAACTATGGAGGCACACGTTAGAGTCAAAAGGGTTCAGACTTAGTAGGACTAAGACCGAGTACATGAGGTGCGATTTTAGCGTGACTAGGCACGAGGAGGGAGACGTTAGCCTCGATGGGCAAGTGGTGGCCAAGAAGGATACTTTTCGGTTTTTAGGGTCGATGCTACAAAAGGATGGAGACATTGATGAAGATGTTAGGCATAGAATTTCAGTCGGCTGGTTGAAATGGCGTCAAGCTTCTGGCGTTCTCTGTGACAAAGGGTGCCTCAGAAGCTGAAAGATAAGTTCTATAGGACGGCGATTCGTCCGGCGATGTTATACGGTGTTGAGTGTTGGCCTACAAAAAGGCGATATGTCCAGCAATTGAGTGTAGCGGAGATGCGTATGTTGCGTTGGTGTTGTGGGCACACAAGGAGGGATAGAGTATGGAATGACGATATTCGGGATAGGGTTGGGGTGGCACCAATTGAGGAGAAATTGATTCAACATCGGTTGAGATGGTTTGGACATGTCCAACGGAGGCCTCTTGAGGCGCCGGTGCGTAGTGGAGTTCTAAAGCGGGCTGATAATGTAAAGAGCGGTAGAGGTCGACCTAAACTAACTTGGGACGAGTCCGTTAAGAGAGATCTTAATGAGTGGAATATCCCCAAGGATTTAGCTATGGACAGGAGCGCTTGGAGATTAGCAATCAACGTGCCTGAACCGTGACCTCTTTTGTCTTGTGTCCTTCATGTCCCTTTATGTGTCTCCCTGTTTCTCGTCTCTTTTGGGTTTCATCTCTAGTCTACCCCAACTTGCTTGGGACAAAAGGCTATGTTGTTGTTGTTGTATGCATAGAGTACTAAATATAGATGAAATCAAAAACTAATTGTTATACTTTACGAGACGAACATTTTGAGCATAATTAATTTATGTTTAGACAATTACTACCAAATAAAAACAAAATGCTACAGTGCGCTACCGCGATTTGATCATCCCCGAATTGAGGAACTAACCCACGAGCACACAGTTCCGCAAAATTTACCATGCACAGATTGTGTACTAATTCCAGACAACAACATGCACTGGCATTGGCATTGGTAGTGTATAACATCTGTTTTTTTGTTACAAGGTACAGTAACTGAATTATCCCTATCGAACACCATACAAACAACACTGACCCTTGACTCCTTGAGCATCACTGTTGGCTACAGCATGGTTGGGCACTTGGCATCGAGAAACTCCTTGAGCGTCCGTGCAGCCTTCTGACCGCCCATTAGCTCCGCCAACCTTTCCACTGGAAGCAGGGCCAGCTCGGCCAAGCTATTGCATCCATCCATGATTGCTCGGTAGTTGGAATCCGTCACCCCAGGAAGCCTTCTTAAGAACTCAATGGCTGACGTGTTGTAATTCTCAGACCTATAGACCCAAAAAAAACATACATCAAGTTTGGGCTTACTCCCCTCTGGTTTTATACGAGGTGCATGATTTACCTCACATCATCCTGCACGATTCCATCCTCAGAGGGCACGCCAACTCTTGTTGCTTTTTTCTCATCAGGTTCATCCTGGTTTGTTTTCAGTGACATAAATATCTCTGCTGTAGCATGCAAGCTGCGTGACCAGATTATGCGAAGCCGGGGAAAATGCAGCACTAGCAGCGAAAGCTTTGAGATAATGTTGGTTGGAGAGACATCATCCCCGATCTCATTTGCAGACTGTAAAAGAATGAGAGGCCAGTTAGAACAATGAGGTGAGGTGGTGTCATGATCCCCCCCCCCCCCCGGGCAGGAGAGGGGAGGGGAGGTGCGGATACCTGAAAGGAAAAGCTCTTATCTTGTGAAAACTCAATGAGGAGAACCGGGATCTTATAGTAACGTGCCATTGTCTCAACCTGATTGTACAGACGACCAGAAGCAAAGCTTTGGTACAAGTCTGCGATACTTTTCCGTTCAACACAGATCAAAGGAGAGAGAACATAGTCACCAACTTCAAGGGTGACCGGTACTATCCGGATACCTTTCTGATGTAATACATTCGGAAGGCTGCTCATGAACTCTCTCATGTCTACAATAACCTAGAAAATTGCAACAGTAAAATTTTTAGCAATCCACCAAATAGAAACAAAGCATATAGTCTGCCCACTAACAATATGATCATAAGCATCACCTGCATCTCCTTCTCAGGTGCCTTTTTACCACCTGCCTTTCTTGTAATTGAGTTCTGACTTAAAAGAGGTTCTGGTTCATTTGCAACAGTTGGTCCAATGCAACGGCCATCCTGAAAAAAAGAAGATAGATGTATTTAATGTCAGAAAAGTATGACAGCAATTTGGCCTGCATATGGCTGATTGTGATTGAGCTAAAATAAACACATGATACCGGGCATATGAACCCATATGTAGATTCATAGACAGGTGAAAAGGCCATTTGACTAAGCATTGTGTGGCATCATTCATGCAGTAACCACTTTGCTAAGGTCAGACTGAAATTAAAATTTTAGTGACAGAGTGAAACACCACCTGATCAACAGGTATCATCATCAGGGACTTCTGTCTGATCAAAGATTCAAATGCTTCATTTTCCCGTCGAATGCTGGACTCAAATTTTTGCACCTCAGTGGAATCTTCATAAAAAAGGAAGTAAACTTTTAACTTCCTTGATGAGTTTTCTGCCTTGTATACTTCAATTTCTCTTACAAAGGTAATATCTGGATGATAAACAATAATAACAGATGGCTTCCATACATCAAGCACGTGCTGGTCACTGTCTAGAGCATGAAACTGCACAGGAGGTAGTGGCTTGCCGTTTGCCAAGTTTCCGAGAGCAGATGAATGGTTAAATTTATCATTAGAAGTAGAGGCTGACATGGCAGGATCATATGTGGACGCCTTAGAAGCATCAATCTCAGCATGTTCATCTGTTTTGCCTGATTGACCTTCAGAATCCAGATCGGTAGCTTGGCTATTGTCATTTCCCCCCTTACTTTTATTTTTTCGATTGCTGGCTTGTCTCTTTGCAGTGGTTTTCTTTGGTTTCCCCTTTGCTTTTCCCCTTGCTACCCCCTTCTTGCTGCAGCTGCTATTTGAGCCACCATTGACATCTGCTTCATTTGATATATTTCTTAATTCAGAGGCAGCGGCAAGTAAGGCATTAGTTTCGAGTTTGCTAATGCTAACTGGACCCGCACTCTCACTAGGTCCCATTTGAACTTCACCATCCAGGACACCAACCCCTTTTGGTTGCTCAGATTTTCTCTTGTTCTTCTTATTCAATCCATGCAGCTCAGCTTTCCCAATCAAATACTTCTCCCACTCTTCTCGCATAACCTTATTGAAAACAAGTAAGTCAACAACACAAAGGATTTACAGGGTTTCATGTTCATAATCTTAGAAACAAGCTTGCATCCAACATGGAAGAAAGAAACTTGTGCAAGCAAACATGGCCAGTTCATAGCAATAGAGTAGTGCTATATAGATTGATGCTGACTTCATTTAACACTCGAACAATTACCTGACAGGGGCCTTTTAATATGCATTCCTGCAGCTGCAAGCATGTGCGCTCATCTTTACATGTTACCAAAACTATACCACTTTCATCACTTTTGTCTTCATCATGAACATTCTCGGCATAGCTCTTCATCTGTTCTTCTGCTATCTCTTGCAACAATTCCTGCAAACTTTAAAGCAGTCAACACGAAGCAAAAATAAATTTCTTGATGATAATACTCGTAGTATCTGATAGTTATGGATGAGGTTGCTAGTTTGCTACAAGAATGAGACAAAAAAACAGACATATAGTTAAGTATTAGCATTTAGCACAACAAACAATAGTTGGATACATATGCTACACACACCATGTTTGGTAAAATACGGAAGCCTTCATCAATTACATTGTAATATAAAATAGATTTCTTGTGCAATGTAAATGTGCAGTGTCCATTGCCAAAAAGATTGAAGCAGACTGTTCTTGCATATAATGCATGAAGAAAATAATCAGTGCTGAAGACTGCAGCGCCTGAAAGGGAACTGAATGAAACAAAAACTGAATCACTGACCCATAACACTTTCCATTTCGGCGCCTCCTCCAAAACCTCTTCCAATACAATGCCCACATCAGTATTAGCCTTCTGAATGTTGTCCCTACCTACAGTGGAGTCTTCATTTTCTGCAGGAAAAATGTACTTGTTACACTAAAATTCTTCAGGAAAACCTGCAAATGAAGAGGCCAAGAGCCGCTACCGGTTTCTTTTCCTTTCTTGGTAGTATTATGTGCCACTTTCCTCTTCTTTGTTGGTGTGCCCTTATTATCTGTGCTAACCTTAACACCATCTGTTCTCACTGCCTGGTAAACGCGCCTTTTTGCAAGCTCAAATATCTTATGGCTTGAGTCAGCAAGTATCCAAACTGATCGCACACCTTCTGACACTCTCAATGTGTCAAGGTACTTCAAGTATGTAACAGCGTCGTACCTACGGGTCCAGTAAAGAACATAAGAGGGTGCCTAGTTATCCTTTGAAACTAGAACTTGTATCATTCTCATAACTGACTCAGGGCCAGCAGAACATTTATATAAGCACAAACATGAGATAAGGTGGTAGAAAGGGGGATGTGATCACTGAGAGGACAACACCTACCTGACGAGGTAATCAAGCAGTTTGCGTAGCGTCCTGAGGTCAGCCACAAGCTGCTTTGTCTTCTTCCCAAGAGTGTGCCAGATGGGGTCGAGCTGCCTCCGGACGATCTCATCGAAAGACTTGAAGAGGCCCTTGTCGACGGTGAGGTCCTCAACATCCACCTTGTTGGTGCGCCTAAGCTCCTTGAGGCAAGCGTCCATGGTAGCGAGGACGGCAGCCTGGATACCCCTCATGGGCGGCGTCATGGGAACGCGAACGTCTACGACGTCAGGCGGGGCGCGTTCCAGGTCGGCTGCGGCGAGAACGTGGAAGCGGGGCCAGAGGTGGAGGCGGCGGACGTAGAGGCTCTTCATGGTACGCTCGGCCTTGGAGAAACCGGCGACCATGGCATGGGGGCAATCGGAGAAGGCGTAAACGGGTAGAAGATTGCGTTGACGGAGGAGGCGGGCGATGAAGGCGTCGGAGGAGGTATCGCTGGAGCGGTGGGCGGAGAGGAGGAGTAGGGCCCGGACGCGGGAGGGGTTGAGGCGGGAGGTGAGGAGGTCGGCGGCGAGGGCGCGGGGGGAGAGGAAGAGAGCAGCGCCAGAGGCGTAGAGGGAGGCGCGCTGCTGCGCGGGGAGGTCAGGGGGCACGTCGTGAACCTGCAGCTTTTCTTGGAGGCGGCGGCGGATCCGGGCCTTGAGGGGATCGAGGGCGGAGAGGACGAGGAGACATCCTCCCCCCGCCGCGTCGCCGGGGGTCTGGTGGAGATAGAGGAGGAGGGTAGCGGCGAGGGAGGCCAGAGGGAGGCCCGAGGAGAGCACCACCAGACCTCCGTTCGGATCCTCCACCAGGTCCGCCACCACCTGCTCCTCGAAAGCAAGCATCGCCTTCTTCCCCGGCGAGGCAGGCAGGCAGGCGATTGAGAGACGATGATAGGGTCACTGGGCTTGTGCTCAAGTGGGCCGTAGGCCACATCTTAAGTCGGCCCACGACTACCGTAGGTAGTCCAGAGCCCAGTCGACAACAGAAAGACATCATCAGTTCACCACGACATCCACTCAAAAAAAACTATTTATTATATTCTGAGATAAAAACAAACAAACTGCCGCCCTGTTCGTTTGAACTTATCAGCAGAATCAGCAGCCATTCAGCAGTGTTTTTCTCTCACAACAAACCAGCGAACAGTGCTTTCAGCACAATAAACCAACAGGCTGTGCATTTCTTTTCTTCTGCAGCAATCTGTGTTCTCTTCCTTTGTAGGAGTATTGGATTAGAGCTCTCTCCTTTCTTTACATAGTGAAGCGATCATCCGCTTTAACTTTTGGCGGTGTTTCATCCAAAATAAATGGCCATCACCTAGCTAGACAGCGCTAGCATTGCTGCTTCTCTTCACCTTGAAGTAGATAGGATCTTTCAGCACCTTCACCGTCACATTGCTCCACACGTCTGTGCTTGTCGGCAGCAGTGCCATCTCCTCTGCGATCACCATGTCCTTGGGAAGCACATTCCCGAACAAGGTGTAGGCGCCCCTCCACTCCTCGTGGTCTGCCAAGCTGATCAGGAACTCTGGCCCTGACCCTACCCAGGCAACGGAGCCTCTTTTCACCGCCGGACATGCTTCTTTTGGTATCTCCTTGAAGGGCACACCATCAGCTTCCAGTGTTCCTTGAAGCAATGCATATGGGGGGCCAAATGCAGCCTAATGGTACAGAGAGCACAAATCATCAGTAGTCAATTGTTAGCCACAGGTAAATGCCATACAAGCCATACATTTTTTTCATGATCGCCTTTTGCACCCCAGACATTCCCACGTCCTTCTGCACGATAAAACCTGCATCTGACAAAGTTGCGCAAGCCCAGAAGCTCGATGAAGTAGTCCACAGAACGGGGCGCACAACCAGGCAGCAACTGGGTGTATAACAAAGTACAAAAAGGAATGTATATCAGCTCGGGTTATGGGATATTTCCAGTTAGCCAGCCCTATAAACTGGATTTCTGCTGAAACACAAACAAATCGTTCAGATCCAATGGGAATCTGGATGGTACAGGTAGCTCTATACTAGCCTAGGACTGCATGTCAAGAAATTTCGATCGCTACTGGCAGATATTTATTTGGTAATTGGTATTGCCTTGCCATGATGTTATTTTGCAAAAGAGGAAAAATGAAACAATAAACACGCACTTAGCTTTCACGTCAGCAAGTTAAATTCATAATCACCCAGATGGCCAGACCAGCCATGGCCCTGGCAGCACTACCCTTTAGACAATTCATGTAGTAAATGGAACCGTAGTTTTTACTTTCTCAACAACCACATCTCATGTATTCTGTATTTCTATTATTATCAAAGTAAAACAAAAAAGAACATACTAGAAACACTTCGATAAGCACATACAGCTTTACGGGCTTGGATGATGAGCTGTAAAGGAACAAATGGGAACACCACTTTATTATATTTGGGTTGTCATGGAATAACACTTTAGCATATTTGGACTTTCGTGGAAATGAAAAGTAAGTAGTGAAACACTAATTCACAAGACCTAAAAATGCCCCCCCCCCCCCCCCCCCCCCACCCCACACACACTAGTATGAACATATTATTTTCCTGTAGTAGGGACAAAGGGCACTCACTTGAATATGAAGTGTCCCTAGATTTGTTTCAAGCCCCACAATTCCCTGCATTAAGATAAAGCCTTCCATTAATCAAGAGATTCATGATAGCGAATATCGTAATAAAATGGATAGATGTATTTCCTTAGGCCTTGTTCGTTTCATCCCCAAACGGGTTGAAGGGGATTATTTAATCCCCTACAAGTCAAAATCCCCCCAATCCCCTCCAACCCCCTTGGTTTAGGGATGAAATGAACAAGGCCTTCATGGGAAAAATCCACCTCTTTTTTCCTTTTTTCTTTGAAATTTGAAGCATATGACAATAGGCAATTATAGGTTCAGCAAGAATAGTACTTCCCCTGTTCCAAATTATAAGATGTTTTGGCTTTTCTAAATACATTGTTTCACATAATAATGTATATCTAAGTGCATAGCAAAAACTACCATTTAAAAAAGCCAAAACGTCTGATAATTCGGAATGGAGGGAGTATGTCAGTTCTTTGTATACAGTATACACCACACAGGAAGTTACACCAATGAACATCTCAAGACAGTGTGAACAGCCTGCTTGATAGTTTTTATCTTATTAAAATGGAACACCTGAAGAAGGTGGCACTATCGAGCTGGAAAATTAAACATGTCCAGGGATCTCAGAGAATGTTCCAAATTGTCAGATATTGAATTACAGCTAGTTAACTGAAATAAAGATTGCATGTAACCAACCTCTCCTTTTCCAAAGATTAGACCAGAAGTCCACATGACGTCCTCCCCCCTTGCAATAACAGCAGGAGCCATGACATCCTTCTGTTTCTTCAGCCAGCACTGCATTTCCAGTGCAGCAAAGGAGTTAGTGAAACAACGAGGGTACTTAGGTTCTGCATCCACTGAACATAAATGCAAAGGAGTAACAGGAGCAACAATAATGACTACATTAATCCCTGCACCGATCTTATCTTACAGAGGTGAGGTAGACTTTTATTCCTGTATGCATAAGGAAAGAAAGCAAATGCTTTGAAGAAGAAAAACAACTCACTAATTCAGTTTTTTTTTTGGCAAAAAGGAAAAAGATGTCCCTCCAAATAGCTTTGTATCTGAACTCCTAAAAATAAGCATTTGATAAATCTCTCGTGCCTGTGTGCATGCTCTCGCTACTGCTTCTTGCAGCTGTACAGCCCAGCCGCTTGGCTGCAGCCCAAGCAGGTGCAGTCGTGCAGAGGACAGAGCACCAAAGACTGTACACCTGTCCCAAGGGCTAAGGCTTCTCTTCCTATTCTCATGTTCCCATTCTCATCCAGTTCTTGTTCCTTGGGCGATTCACGGTTGCAGCCGGAGATTAGTTGTAGGGTAGTAGGGTTCGGAGGTCAGCAGCAGCCGCTCACCATCCAGGTCGCCGGCACTACGAGGCCACCAAATCAAGTCAACGACGCCTTCCTCAACCCGTTCCGCACCGGCAGCGGCCGCTCCTGCACTGAGAGGCACATCCATCTTCTCCACCAGGCCATCCACATCATCCCTGCACCTGTCTTCGGCTTCGCATGGATGCAAGAAGGATGCCCAGCAGCGCCCTGCATCGATCTGAAGCCACCACCACGCCAACATCGCTCAACCCAACCTCGACCGCATATGCACTTTGTCCAAGACTGACACCGCCGAGCTGTGCCCGTCCGCAAATGACCCCTCGGTGATATCCCCCCTCTCTGTCAAGGTAAGCATTCATTCCAAAGTTCGCTATTCTCACAGCAGAATTGTCCAAATAAAGGGAGATCTTATGAACTAATATACACAACAACAGAGTATTTAGTAGTAGTAGTAGTCGTAGTAGTGACTTACATCAAGCTGCCAAAACTGGTACGTACATAGCACTGACAGTTCAGAGATAGCTGTTTTTCTTTTTCAATTCTAGTTGCATATAAATGGATCCATGTTGCTGCCTGTACTAATTTTACTTTTATCAATACACTCCTGCAGAGAAAATGCAGCTTATCTTAATTCACATAAGCTACATCCTAAACCTGAAGACTGCAACTGGGTTACCCTTACCTACATTGGTTTAGGATTTGCTCTACAGAATATGCTCGAATTGATGCTGTAGTAAACTTTCCCCATTTTGCTTTGAAAAGAACTTAGAGCATCTCCAAGAGTTTGTCAAATCAACTTGGCATCCATCTATTTTTGGCAAAACAGGAAAAATTGTGCTCCAACAGTTTGGCATCCAACTTGGCAAATTTTAGCAACTTGGCAAATCTCCCCCTCCACGCGCATATTTGCGCGCTGAGCGCCAGCGCGCATCCGGCTTCGCGTGCGGGGCTCTTCGTTTCTTAGCGGGGCTCTTCGTTCGCTTAGCGGGCCTCTTCTTATTTTACCAAGTCCAAATGACAAACTCTTGGAGAGAGTTGTCATGTTCGGGCGCACGTACACCAGGCGTCGCCGAGCCCGGGACGTGCGCCGTGCCCAGGAACGCGCCACACAGCAGGCACCGGTCACGCTAGGTGACGGGCCAGGCGCGGGCTCTACTAGTGGCTAGGTTTAGAAGAGATGTGTTTCTATTTTTAGTTTCCTATTTTGTGGAGATTTGTTACTTTAAGTTAGTTTCCAAGTTAGTTGGGCCATAGGCCATATATATCTGTAATCGTACTATGAAGGGAATCAAGCAATTGCAAACCAATCTTATCTCCTCTCAACTCTCCTAAGTCGGCAGCCAGGGGGTATAACCCGGTTGACGAAGATCATCGGCGTGGGGGCAAACCCTAACATGAAACAGCTTGTGCAGGAACTGGTGCGCTCCTGTGGCGTCTGCCAGCGTTATAAGTCCGAACACCTCCACCCGGCAGGCCTCTTGCTGCCGCTTCCTGTGCCACAGGGTGTATGGACGGACATTGCGCTAGATTTTGTGGAGGCCCTGCCGCACGTCCGCGGGAAGTCAGTGATCCTCACGGTGGTGGATCGGCTGAGCAAGTATTGCCACTTCATCCCCTTAGCGCATCCGTACTCCGCCGAGTCCGTCGCCCAAGCCTTCTTCTCCGAAGTCGTCCGCCTCCACAGGGTGCCCCAGTCCATGGTCTCCGACCGGGATACTGTCTTCACATCTCTGTTTTGGCAGGAGCTCATGCGGTTGATGGGTGCCAAGCTTCACATGACGACTGCCTTCCACCCCCAGTCGGACGACCAGTCCGAGTCGGCCAACCGCGTCATCATCATGTACTTGCGGTGCCTCACTAGAGACCGTCCGCGTCAGTGGCTTCGGTGGCTTCCTTGGGCGGAGTACTTGTTCAACGCCGCCTTCCAGTCGTCGCTACGGGACACGCCGTTCCATGTCGTCTACAGACGTGACCCGCCGTCGATCCGTTCCTATGAGCCGGGCGACACTAGGGTGCCGGCCGTCGCCAAGACCATGGAGGAGCGCGCGGAGTTCTTGGCCGACATCCGCCGTCGCTTGGAACAGGCTCAAGCCATCCAGAAGAAGTACTATGACCGCAATCACCCTCCACCGCCTTCGGCGCGATTTTCATTTCCCTAACATGAAACAGCTTGTGCAGGAACTGGTGCGCTCCTGTGGCGTCTGCCAGCGTTATAAGTCCGAACACCTCCACCCGGCAGGCCTCTTGTTGCCGCTTCCTGTGCCACAGGGTGTATGGACGGACATTGCGCTGGATTTTGTGGAGGCCCTGCCGCGCGTCCGCGGGAAGTCAGTGATCCTCACGGTGGTGGATCGGCTGAGCAAGTATTGCCACTTCATCCCCTTGGCGCATCCGTACTCCGCAGAGTCTGTCGCCCAAGCCTTCTTCTCCGAAGTCGTCCGCCTCCACGGGGTGCCCCAGTCCATGGTCTCCGACCGGGATACTGTCTTCACATCTCTGTTTTGGCAGGAGCTCATGCGGTTGATGGGTACCAAGCTTCACATGACGACTGCCTTCCACCCCCAGTCGGACGGCCAGTCCGAGTCGGCCAACCGCGTCATCATGTACTTGCGGTGCCTCACTGGAGACCGTCCGCGTCAGTGGCTTCGGTGGCTTCCTTGGGCGGAGTACTTGTTCAACACCGCCTTCCAGTCATCGCTACGGGACACACCGTTCCGTGTCGTCTACGAACGTGACCCGCCGTCGATCCGTTCCTATGAGCCGGGCGACACTAGGGTGCCGGCCGTCGCCAAGACCATGGAGGAGCGCGCGGAGTTCTTGGCCGACATCCGCTGTCGCTTGGAACAGGCTCAAGCCATCCAGAAGAAGTACTATGACCGCAATCACCGTTCGGTCACATACCAGGTCGGCGACTGGGCTCTTCTTCGCCTTCGACAGCGTACGGCTTCCTCGCTGCCCCAGGCCGCCGGTGGCAAGCTGAAACCCCGTTACTGCGGGCCGTACAGGGTGACCGAGCTCATCAATGACGTCGCCGTTCGGCTCGCCCTGCCAGCCGGCGCCCGCATCCACGACGTGTTCCACGTGGGGCTGTTGAAGAAGTTCCAGGGTGAACCACCGACCGAGACGCCCTCGCTGCCACCTCTTCGTCATGGCGCCATCGACCACGAGCCGGAGCGCGCCGTTCGTTACCGCGTCATGGCGGGTGTGCCACAGGCCCTCATCCAGTGGAAGGGTGCCTCCGCTGCGTCTGCCACATGGGAGGACACAGCGACGTTCCGCGCCAAGTACCCCGCGTTCCAGCTCGAGGACGAGCTGATTCTCGGCGGGGAGGGAGATGTCATGTTCGGGCGCACGTACACCAGGCGTCGCCGAGCCCGGGACGTGCGCCGTGCCCAGGAACGCGCCACACAGCAGGCACCGGTCACGCTAGGTGACGGGCCAGGCGCGGGCTCTACTAGTGGCTAGGTTTAGAAGAGATGTGTTTCTATTTTTAGTTTCCTATTTTATGGAGATTTGTTACTTTAAGTTAGTTTCCAAGTTAGTTGGGCCATAGGCCATATATATCTGTAATCGTACTATGAAGGGAATCAAGCAATTGCAAACCAATCTTATCTCCTCTCAACTCTCCTAAGCCGGCAGCCAGGGGGTATAACCCAGTTGACGAAGATCATCGGCGTGGGGGCATAACCCTGCCGAGCTACCACGGATCGAGGCTACGAACTCCGTAGTCGAGGTCCGCCGTCCCTGGGCACGAATGCCCTTGACAAGAGTCTATTTTTTCACTTGCCATATATTTTAGCAAGTTACCAAATCACGATATTTGCCAAGTGAATTTTGGCAAACTCTTGGAGATGCTCTCACCTGGATCCTTTTAGGGAATTTGGATTGTTTTAACTACTGATAAGCTTGGTCTAGGAAAATAAGTTGGTCCAACTATTCAACTGATTAATACCACTTCCAATTCCATGGCATTTGATAAAAATTTCAGAGGACAACTTATCAGTGTTCACCTGATGTTTAGCTGAGATTTGTAGCCAAATCATACCAAAAATAGGATTGTATCAAGTCCTTTTTTTTGTTTCTTTGATGTTGGTACAGGAATTTTCATGCATGGCATGGATGCCAAGAACATCTCAAAATTTCAGTTTTCTGCCATATTACTTTGTTTGCAATCTGGAGAGAGTATCGAACTGGTGACCTGCTGATTCCCTTCTAAGCATATAAATTTATTGACCTACTGATGAAGCGGTAATATTAGTATGTCTTTCTTTCCATAGTTCTGGCATTTCTGTAGTGTTACCTTGAATTGGCAGGGACCTGGTGACCTGGTCAGCTGGCAATTCTCTTCTAAGCATAGAAATTTATGATAATCTGTTGGTTGATTCATGATACACTGTAATTATTTTCAATGGAAGTAAGTGTTTTATTCACAGAGGGCCTAGAATATAAGCTGCAAATTCTTGTGCTAGTTCAGGAGAACAGAATTGGTGAAGGGTAATAGAACACTATTGCAGAAGCGATAGATGATCTCACTGTTGGTTCAGGCTATGAATAACTCGCAATGTTACATGCTGCTGCTGCAGATCGCTACTGTGGCTATGGCATAATCGTTGGTTTACCAAGTGATTTTTAAGGAGCTTTTGGAGACGTTCTAACCTAGGTAATACTACTAGATCATTAATAATATTGAAAAAATAATGCACCTTGCAGAACTGGGAAGAGGAATAAATCTATGGAAATGCAGATATTTGGCTTCTGCTGGTAGATGGTAGATGAGAGAGGGGATAGAAACGGACTGGACTGACCTCCCCGAGCCTGTCCTTGCATTTGCGCTCGTCACCGCAGAAGACCCACGAGTCGCAGCGGCAAGCCCCGTCCTCGGGGTGACGGCACATGGCCTTGCAGGCAGCGCAGCAGGCGGCGGCGGAGGGCAGGCGGTGGTCTGAGCCCCACTTGACCGCCGGGCCCCAAAGCTCGAGGCCCTCCATACCCCTGCAGCAGTCGGCCTCCGTCCGGACCGCCGAAAACGCTGACGGGGGCGATGTCCGCCCGGCAGAGGGGAAAGAGAGGTAGGCGAGGGCTGCGGCGGCGGAGACGGCGACGAGGACGACGAGGGAAAGGACGAGGCGACCGCGGCGTCTGGCGTCGGATGGGCGGCGGTTGAGGGGGAAAGCGGGAAGAGCTGGCATTGCTGCGCTTGCTTCAGGACCCAGGAGGGAATAACAATCGAAACTCCGCCGCCGCCTCGGCGTCGGCGTGCTGCGTCGTCCAGGCGTTGACGCTTTACAGCCCAAGTGCCCAAGCCCAACCCAACCCGGGCCGACCCTATCGGCTATCGCCCTTCCATGAAGGTCATGATTAGTTCAAAAAGACCCAAAAAGTTAAAGTTCTAGACAGTACTTGCCACATCGAATCTTTGGCACATGTATGGAGCATTAATATAGGTAAAAAATAACTAATTATACAGTTTATCTGTAAATGTCGAGACGAATCTCTTGAGCCCAGTTAGTCCATGATTAGACAAATTTTGCCAGATAACAACAAAACTGCTACAGAAATTTTTCCCCAAAAAAATTTGAAATCTAAACGAGGCCTAACAACCACTCAGCTTTGGGGGTGGTGGCGGGGTGGAGAGCTTAAGAACAGGAGTATACAAACTATTTTGCAAAACCTGATAACTGATGCTACCTCTGATGATCTTTTATGCAAAATTCTAACAACCTTGTGGTATATCTGGAAGGCAAGAAATGATAAACTTTTCCACCAGAAAACATGGACGCCTGTGCAGGTACATAATGCAGCAGCCACCCACCTAAATACCCACACTCAGACAGTTCTTCCTTTTGCTGAAACCACAGACCCATGACCTAGAGCCTGTTTAGTTCACAAAAAGTGAACCCAAAAAGTGCTATAGTACCTGTCACATCAAATCTTACGGCACATGCATGGAGAACTAAATGTAGATGAAAGAAAAAACTAATTACGCAGTTTAGTTGTAAATCACGAGACAAATCTTTTGAGCCTAATTAGTCTATAATTGGACACAAATTGCCAAATAAAACGAAAAATGCTACAGTAACCGAACCTAAACTTTTTCACCAACCAAACAACCCCCAGTGTGCAGGCTATGATCACCACGGATGGGGTCCAAGAAGGGACTTCAACGCACAGTCAAACACTGCCACTGCAACCAAACCTGCCTCGGAGCGTACAGATGGCTCCTGTAGGTATGACAATTTCATTGATGCAGGACACCATGGTGAACAGGTATACAATTGCAACTCCAGATCTTCTCTAAGAAACCAGGTGTTATGTAAATGCTTCTACTTCGCCAGACCAGCCCAACGGTCATACAAGGATGGCAGGTCTCGGTGTGTTCATATTTAATTTGCAGATCCAACCAAGTCAATCCATCTACATCAGAGCCAAGCTCCTTGTTTACACTTTGGTCCTCATGGCTGAAGCGGCAAGCCTAGCATTGGCTGCCATGATCATATACAGGCTCAACATCAGGGAATGCACTTTTCTATCGGATTGTCAACAACTAATGCAGTTCATCAACTCGGCTAACCACTCCAGCCCTCTTGAATGGAGGATTAAACCTTTCACTCAGATCTATCAGAATTTCTCCAGTGCCACTTGTCGGTGTCTAGAGAACCGGGGGTCTAAACAGAGCGACGAGTGAATTTATATCTGCGCGTCTAGGCCTTGATGGTGTGCAAAGCAGATACAAGGATATATACTAGTTCGGGCATGAACGGCCCTACGTCCAGTGGGTTTCGCTGCAGCTCATGTTGCCTTGCACCGAAGTGCTCATAGTAGGGGTTATAAGCTTTTGAGAGAAGGAGCAGATTCCAGGTCGCTTGTGAGTGGTGGTGCGTGATGTGTGGTTTCGATTGAGGTGGGCTCTAGCTGTTGTTGTTTGATCGCCCCTTTAGATGTGGCCCCTGCCTCCCCTTTTATAGCTTCTAAGGGAAGGGCTCGAGTTACATTCGTGATAAAGGGGTAAAAACGGGGAGAAAAACAAAAAAGGTGGCCTCGGGCGTGGCCGTCCTCCTCCTTATCCAGTGGGAGCAGTTCCCCTGTAGCATGGAGACGTACTAGGCGTTGATCTTTTGGCCTCTCCATCTGCTGGTGTGACGTGTCATGGCCATGCCTTGACCTGTATGCCTCTGTGCCATGAAGGTGGGCGGCGTGTGCGCCTAGGTTTTCGTAGCGAGGAGGTTAGGTGGCACAGTTGTCGTCACCTCCGTTGCTGTAGAGGTATGAATGTCGTCGTGGTAGAATGACCGAGGTCATGTCGAGTCAGGGCGTGGTTCCCGTGCTCCTGTTGACTGTGCACAGTCACGTCCATCCCATCGATGGGAGCGAGGGTCGTAGTTGGGGGCCCCCGTGGCTCCCCGTCTTGCCTGAGGGTTCCACGTGCCCTTCGGGCGAGGTGGAAATGCGCCGCGGGGGGTCAGGCGCTTTTGATGACGCCGCGTGGGCTCAGGCGAGGCGGAGAGATGTCGCTCGAGACGCCTATCGTGCCTGAGGCCTCTCCGCAAGGCTCGGGTGAGATAGAGTTCGTTGTTCATGCCTTGAGCGGTTGACATACTGTCAGTGCTTTTTGGGACCCTTACGATGGGGCTTTAAAAACGTGCAGGGTGTCGTATTTTACCCTCTGTTGGGTACCCTGGGTATTTTGATACCCGACAGTAGTCGCTGAGCCTGTAAAGGAGTGGAGCACTCCTTTAGAGGCTTGAGAACGAGCGACTGTGGGTAGTTTTTGACTCGTTTTTGTTTTAGAAGAGAACTATCCGGTGGGTGTAGCCCTCGAGGCCTTGACGGGGGCTTTTAATTTAGCAAGCATGGCGTTTCTTGTATAACCGCAGGTTGGGTGGGGAGCCCCTGCGGCCTTGGCCTTGCCATTCGCTAGGTCGGGATGCGGGAGAAGCCCCCGAGCCCTCGCGCGCTGCAAGGGACTGACCGGATGGCCTCTTTGCTGTCGTATTATTTCCCTTGCGCTCTTTAGCAGAACAGAGGGGTATATGTGGGCCCTCGTTATCCTATTTGGGCCTTATCACATTTATTTGATTTTGAGAAGACTATCCGGGGGTGCGCGCGAGCGCACCCGCCGGGTGTAGCCCCCAAGGCCTTGGAGGGATGAGTTATCCCTTCAAGGGCTTTGAATCGAGTGAGTGGGTCCGTCTGAAGAAGATGAGGGGTCATGTTGGGCAGTTGCTGTTGTGATGCTTTATGTTGCAGTGTGTGGGAAGGTGGGTGATTCATGTTCAGTCGGTTATCTTCTCACAAGACTCCGTTGTCATGATTAAATAGGGCGTAAACTATCTGCGAGAACAGTTCACCTTCTCGAGGCGTGGCGTGAGACCGCCGTGGCTCCCTTAGGAGATGAGTGGGGCAGTTGGGCGTATTGAATGTCTGGGAGTTGAGAGGCCTCCCTGCGGCCCTTTATAACCTTAGTCGTGGTGGCCGACCCTAGCATCTCTCTTCTTCTATCCTTTCTCTCCGTTTTTCCTTGTCACCTTAGCCATGGAGCACGGCGACTCATCCAAGGGTTCCTATGTGGGTACGCCAGGAGAAGAGGACGAGGCGCCCTCTCGTCGCCGTCGCCTTAATCCCAGCGTTGTCTTCATGTCGGGGTATGGGTAGGCCCAGAACGCGGTGGCCTAGGGTGTTCCCACCCCACTCTAGGAGGCCCGGAAGGAGTTAGCTAGCGTCAAGGCGGAGATGACTTCTTTGGAGGAGGAGGCGATGCTCGCCCGTTCACAGTGAACGGAATTCGACCGTTGGTGCACGGGTGAGTGATCTTCCGTCTCTTCATTTCACCTTTCGGTTGATATGATGTCTAATGTCTGACATTTGTTTTGGGTAGAGCTACTCGCGGAGGTGCGCTGACGTCTTGGCGGACTTTGTTCGTGCTTCGGTGGGGCACCGGGAGGAGCGTCTCCTCAGCGCGCGAGTGCTGATCCGGGCGGCAATCGAGCACGACGTCCGTCGAGGGGCGGCCGTTGCGCTGACGATGGCCTAGGCGGCTATAGACGTGGAGCTCCAGGATGTCGAAGGCTTCCCGATGAGGAGGGGTTGGGAGACTACGAGGACCTCCTCAAGGGCTTCGAACCAGCGGCGAATGTCATTGCTGCTCTGGTCCCTGCGGACCAGGTCCTCAACGAGGACCTGTAGGCCTAGTCTAGGACTCCCTTCCCCTATAAATATAAAATAGTTTATCTAAGAAATCAGTTTGTCTGATTGTTGCCATGTTTTGTTTCCCCATTCCTATTATTTCGACTTGCATTGATTGACAATAGCGGTTGGCGAGGTCGCCGAGACCCTGCCTACTGACAGTTTTCTTTGGGGAGGAACCAACTCGTGTGTGTGTAGCTCTCGGGGTTTTTGACAGATCGATGAGACATTTGAGTGTAGCAGTTTCTGTGTCCTGAGGCGGGGTCGGATGCGTTCTTATCGAAGCTTCTGCCATTACCTAGGATCATAGGCATGCCGGGATGCTCGGGAGAGTTCGTTCATGGGTCGAACATTTCTGCCCTTAGGTCCCATGCCCTGAGGAGGGGTCAGACTCTCTTGCCTAAGTCTTAGGATCGCAGGCCCGTCGGGACGCTCGAGAAAGTTCGTTCATGCATCGGGCATTTCTACCCCCGGGTCTCGTGCCCCGAGGAGGGGTCAGACTCTCTCGCCTAAGTCTTAGGATTGCAGACCCGTTGGGACGCTCGGGAAAGTTCGTTCATGGGTCAGACATTTTTGTCCCTAGGTACTCTAAAGTCCTTACTAGCACGTGGGCCTAGTTAAGTGGCTTTGTTAGCATATCCCTCATGCATCTTTTTCGCAAAGAGGAGGGTTTGGGCAATGCCATGGCTTTCCTCGCTGGGTCGAGCCATGGTGCCCGTTGAGTTGCAATCGGGTCGGTTCAAGTGAAGCCCTAGTTTCTGTTCACGGGGATCTAACAGAGGTAAGCTAGCGACCGGCTTCAAAATTTCCTAGCGGTTGGTTCGGGGAGTTCCCGGGGTCGTTCGACTGTCCCTAAGGGCTCATTGCCTTTTTCCAAAAAAAAGACTCCAGAACCGTAAACCGGCCTGGACTTGAACATCATTCGAAAAGGCCCATGACGCTCAGCGCGTTTGGGTACTGGCCGCTCATGTGCCCCTTCCCATACCATCCCTCACTCGGGTGGCTCGGAGTGGCTATCGAACCCTTCGCGGGCCAGCCTTCGAACTCCATGCCGTAATCCGACCGTAAAGGGCAGAAACGTATCACGTAATTATCGCTGATAATATAACTCATAATTTAACGCGTAAATGATGAAATAAACTGTAGCAGATAACGTGCAACGATTTCATAGGTACGAAAAGATTGTGTTCGAACAGAATAATAGATATTGGGCAGGGGATGATACGGTGATCTACCGATCATGGCGTGTCGATGTCGTGCGTGACCTTCACCCTCCGGCATTATGACCACTTGAGCTCATAGCCACCATCGTCAAAGTCGTTGTCGTCGAGGAGGTAGTCACAGATGCCGACGAAACGATGTAGAGCCCCCGGGTCGCCGAGCCCGGAGAAGTCAGCTCTGGCCCAGCTGCTGTCGTCCTCGTCGGAGCTAGTACTAGAAGCTATCTCGGTAGTCGTGAGTACCTTCGCGATAGCCTACGCATGGTGAGTCGGTAGATATACGGGAATCTCCCCCACAGACGGATCAAAACAAATTGTGGTCGAAGACTGGCCACGGACCCTCCCGTGGTCGTGTGGCTTACCAGCCGACATCGTTTTGCCCTGGGAACCTCCTGGGCAGTCGTTCTCGAGGGCCTGCCCCTCGTCCATGCCCAGGCAAAAGATTGGATAGGGCCTTAGAGATGGCGTCGATGTCGACGGAAGGAGGAAGAAGAACCAGATCGTAGTCCACTCCCGTGCAGATGAAATCTAGGTTGCTAAACCAGACATGGGAGCCTAGGGTGAAGCGGATGCAGGGGTTGGCCATCAAAACCTAGTAGATGGATCGTGACGCACAAAAGGCCCCTACCTGGCATGCCAACTGTCGGTGTCTAGAGAACCAGGGGTCTAAACAGAGCGACGAGTGAATTTAAATCTGTGCGTCTAGGCCTTGATGGTGTGCAAAGCGGACACAAGGATGTATACTAGTTCGGGCATGAACGTCCCTATGTCTGGTGGGTTTCATTGCGACTCGTGTTGCCTTACACCAAAGTGCTCATAGTAGGGGTTACAAGCTTTCGAGAGAAGGAGAAGATCCCAGGTCTCTTGTGAGTGGTGGTGCATGATGTGTGGTTTTGATTGAGGTGGGCTCTAGCTGTTGTTGCATGATCGCCCCTTTAGATGTGGCCCTTGCCTCCCCTTTTATAGCTTCTAAGGGGAGGGCTCGGGTTACATTCATGGTAAAGGGGTAAAAATAGGGAGAATGAAAGAGAAAAACAAAAAAGGTGGCCTCGAGCATGTCCGCCCTCCTCCTTATCCGGTGGGAGTAGTTCTCCTGTAGCGTGGAGACATACTGGGCGTTGATATTTTGACCTCTCCATCCGCTGGTGTGACGTACCGTGGCCATGCCTTGACCTATACGCCTCTGTGCCATGAAGGTGGGCGGCACGTGCGCCTAGGTTTTCGTAGTGAGGAGGTTAGGTGGCATAGTTGCCGTCACCTCCATTGCTATGGAGGTATGGATGTCGTCGTGGTAGAATGACCGGGGTCATGTCGAGTCAGGGCGTGGTTCTCGTGCTCCTGTTGACTATGCACGGTCACGTCCATCCCATCGATGGGAGCGAGTGCCGTAGTTGGGGGCCTATAACACCCCAGGTGTTTGCCACTAGTTAAGCAGTGGGTTTGACCTCAAACATGATAGATTAAGTGGAGATGATGATGTCAAGGTCAACCTATGGAGATGGGTCTAACCTAAACTTGGATGTTGCACCATTGCTTCACATATAGGCTATTTTCAAGATATATGCTTGGGTGGTGTTATTGCAATATTTTCATCTGTCTCACCTTAGTACCTATCTATATTGGTCACTCGAAAAGTTTCATAAAGTTTGGAGTAAAAAAGTCACATGAAATAATAAGTTATATCCTTGTTGGAATGGTTTTACTAAGTGTTTGAATTGCACTATTAAGTGAATGGAAATATAGGTCATCAACCAAACCTTGCAACCTTGCCCAAATGACTCTAGATGGACTCTACAACAAAAGTCATGAAAGGTTCATGTTGAGCAAATGTCAAGAAAATGCTCCAATAGATCAAAAAGGATAATTTAAGCTTTATCGTGATCCTACTTTGGCCAAAGTATAACAGTAGGTTCTATACTAGTTTTGAGGTTGGACCTTAAATGAAAGTTGTAGTTCATGTTATGGAAAAGAAACTTTATTTAATGGTTAAGAGCTAGTTTGGTCTCTAACCTAGTCAAATAGAGCTCACAAGATTCAATGCAGTGCTGTTTTGGAGCCCAAGATTTTGGCTAAGTCCAAACTGCTGTTTTAGTTTCGTGTAGCACATTTCGGAGCTTTGTATCTTCCTAACCAGAACAAATCAGTCAAAGATCCTTAAATAAAAGTTGTAGTTTGGTTTGAGGACAACAAACTTTATTTTTGGAGCATACCATGATTCATCTTGGAAATAAGTCAAACAGTGGCTCAAAGTTGGAACCTGCTGCTGATTTCTGCACTTAGAAAACTAGGTGAATTCCCCGCGCGTTGCTGCGGGAATGCAAGAGTAATTTGATTTGAGTTAGGAGAAATAAGACATAGAAGGAATCTCATTGGTGTATAATAAATAAGTATATATGCGATATAAGCAGAGAACAGATTTAGTTTTTTTGCTAGAGGTGTAACTAAAGACAACAAAAACCATATCAAAGAAAACACAGTCACTAACCTATAGGATCAACCAGTACGGGATGTTAATCTTATCCACCCGAACCCCTCACCCCTACTATACATGAGGGTCATCCCTCCTCCCAAAAGTTCTAGGAGTTTTCCTTCACAAAATCATGCATGTTTCAGAGAACCACATATAATCCATGTGATATGTAGTTTTGCTAGGTTTTTGCTTAGAAACAGGCTTTTGCTTAGAAACAGTTATAAAAGAAAACACGGTTACTAACCTATAGGATCGACCAGTATGGGAGGCTAATCTCATCCACCAGAACCCCTCACCCCTACTATACCTGAGGGTCATCCCCTCTCCCAAAAGTTCTAGGAGTTTTCCTTCACAAAATCATGCATGTTTCGGAGGACCACGTGTAATCCATGTGATATGCAGTTTTGCTAGGTTTTTCTTAGAAATGGGCTTTTGCTTAGAAACGGTTATCAAAGAAAATATGGTCATTAACCTATAGGATCGGCTAGTACAGGAGGCTAACCTCATCCACCCTCACCCCTACTATACCTGAGGGTCATCCCCCCTCCCAAAAGTTCTAGGAGTTTTTATTCACAAAATCATACATGTTTCGGAGGACCACATATAATCTATGTGATATGCAGTTTTGCTAGGTTTTTGCTTAGAAATGGCAATTTTGCTAGGTTTTTGCTTAGGAACGGCCGTTTAAATGTTTGCAAAAAAGTTATCAAAATATATCCATGTGGGGTCTTGTTTTGAAGAGTTTATTGCGAGGAACACCATGGTGCAATTGAATTTTAATTATGATACTTGGTTTAGGTGCTATGACTTTTTTCTATTTCAAAAGAAATAGCTAGTGGGAGATAAATGAGGCTTAGTGGGGGTAACTGATTTGATGACATCACATGACATCACTTTTCAGGATTGGACCAATCAAATTGCATAGAATCACTTAGTGGGTCTTAGCTTTATAGGAGGTTTAGATATTCTAAGTCTTGGAGAAGTTAACCAACGTCATTAGATTGGCATGACGTGTTCTCATGTTTTTGTTAAGTAACTTGAGTTGGTCCCTTTGTAAAAATTGGAGAATACATGATGATGAAGAGCATACAAAAAGTTGGGTTTAGTTTGACAAAGTTCTGACCACCGAAAAGCGAGTTTCCGTGACTGCCGTCAAGGTATTGACACTGCTGTCTTGGCAACTATTTTACCGCTAATCGGTTGCTCTAATGACCTGAGTGCCTTAATAGAAATTGTAGAGCGGGTCGAGATGAGAAAACTTCATTTTTGGCCCATTCGCTGATTCGGTCCGTAGACGGCCCAAATCTGCTCCCACCTTGCCCACCGTGACGCTCACCACGTGTTCGACGCTTTGTCGACGTGGTCTTCTTGCATGAATGCCGCTGAAAGTCTCTAGTTTGGTTTTGGCTAATTGATGAAACCTAGGACTAACCTTTGTATCTAAGTGGATGATTTAGATAAAGGTGGTCATTGAATATGAGACATAACATTGACTCATATGACCAAAATGGTGAAGACCAAGATGAGACTTGGCTCGATGGACCGGTTGTGAAGGTGAAGGGCAAGTCGAGGCTTTGAAGTGAATGACCATGCGATGGTGAAGCTTGAGCAAGACTTGGCGCCGACGGACCGATGCAACGGTGAAGAGCAAGTGAAGTCAAGGTCAATGGATCGAGACGGTCATGTGATGATATGAAGTGGATCATATCATTTGGAGAAACAAAATGGGCTCAAGGCAAAGGTATAACCATAGGGCCATTTTGTTTTACACTCAAGACACCATAGAGGGTGTGAGTGGTTTAGGGTCGATAGCCGAACTATTAAGAGGGGAAGTCTTATCGGTTATTCGATGCACGGGTGCCACTAGGTGAATTCATGAAGTGCATTGCATGTAGGGCCTAGTGAGCTAACTGGAAAACCTTTGAAAATGATTGAGAAAAAGCTAACACACAAGCACATGGAGATGTACACTTGATGGTGTTGGCACATTTGCAAAGGTGGTGTTGGTCGCGCTGTGGTTTGCGGGATTCAGGTGATTTCGGGGAAATGAAATGCCTATTTTCCACTACGCCGGAAGTCCGAAACGAAGGCGAACAGAGGTCACAGAGGTGACCGGATACTGCACCGGACACGGTCACGATTTGACCGGACGCGTCCGGTCAGTACAGCGCAGCAGTCAGGCACACGGGCTAGGGTTTGCAACCGGCGCGTCCGATCACTCGCGGGACCGAAGCGTCCGATCGGGCACCTAGAGAACAGTGCGTGGCGAAGGGCTAAGCGGACACGTGGCGCATCCAGTCACACACGATCGGATGCGTTCGGTCACGAAGGGAGCTTACTGGACTCCGACCAGACGCTGGCACTGTCGCGTCCGGTCGTTGCGTGGTGCACGTCCGGTCGATGCGTCGCGGGTGCGTGGCACTGTGCGTTCGGCGCGTCCGATCGTTTGAGCTACGCGTCCGGTCGTCGCGTTTGACCGTTGGCGCGCAGTGACCATTGGAAGATCTGGCAGCCGCATTTGAATTCAAGGGACACGTGGACGTCGTAGGGCGACCGGACGCGGTGAAGCGCGTCCGGTCAGTTTCGACCGGCGCGTCCGGTCATCGCGAAAAACGCTCAGTGGAGTAGCAACGGCTCTATTTGTATGGGATGCTTATAAATACTCGTTGGCTAGCCCTTGGGGAGGTCTCTTGGTATTTCTAACACTCTTGTGCATCCTTTGAGCAATAGCTTCTCCTCCCACTCATCTCTCTTGCTTGATTGCAAATCAAAAGTGAGATTGAGTGATCCCAAAGTGCATTGCATAGCTTGAGGGCATCTAGTGGCACTTGTGGGTGGTTTAGCCGGTGGGTCGGCTTTCCGTGAAATACTCGTTTGGTCGAGGACTTCCAAACACGTCATAAGCTAAACCCGTACTGACAAATAACCAACCCGCAATGAATAGGGTTTCTTGTTACTCTTGGAGAGTACCGCTCCTAGTCAGCTTGGAGATTGTTGGAGGCGTTGGCAAGAGAAGGTGATTGTTCTTAGCCACCTCCGGTTGATTGTGAGAGGTTCTTGTGCTTTCCTCGGCGGGACGCCAAAAGCAACTCTAGTGGAATGCGCGTGTCATTGAGTTACCTCACTTGAGAGTAGTGTCTTGCGGTGCCTTGCGGGGCGTGCCTTGAGGGGCAAGTGACTTGAGGGTCACACCGGGAAACCGTCTAAGTGTTGGTCGACACAACCGGTGACGTAGCTTGTCGATGCACAAGTGAACACCTGGTGAACAAAAATATTATGTCTCTTATTTCCCGGTGATTGGTCTCCATATTGTGTTGTTGTCAATATTGATTGATTGTATATCATCTTGGTGATTGGCAACATCTTCACTCCACCGTTGGTATAAGAATCACAATCCTCTCCCTTGCATTTACATTCACTAGATTATCTTGTGTAGCTCTAGTGGTAGCTTTGCTAGTAGTGTTATTAGCTAGCTCTCTAGTGTAAAATTAGTGACATAGCATTTGTGTGAACTAGAGATCATAATCTACTAGACTTATGGATAGGAGGCTTGCATCACAACCTTTGGCTAAGCAAAACTCACTTTACGCCGTTTGTTATTCTAACAAGTTTGCTTAGTGATATTTGTAGAATTTGTTTAGGCTATTCATCTCCCTCTAGCCATCTAGGACCTTATAGCCGCGTGCCCTCTCCCTTGCCGCGTGCCCTCGCTTCCCTGTGGCCGCCTCGCCGCTTCTCCACGCGCCCCAGGCTGATGTGGACGACCGGGCTCACTCTATCCCTCGTACCCTCGCCTCGCTGCTGCTCGCGGGCACGCACAGCCATGGCTGAGGTGGCTGAGCTCGCTACCGTCGTCGTTCTCCCACCTCCGCGCCTCCTCAGCCCTAGCCACTAGCACTAGCGCCTTCACCATCGCGCGGCGCACCTCCAGTGCCTCTTCCCTAGCCCCGACCGTTGCCGGAGCGCCGCTGTCACCGGCCGCAGTCGCCGCCGCCGCGCACGCGTGGCCAGGACGTCGCGGGCCACCTCGGGTCGAGTCGAGCGGCCTAGCGGGTGTGCACGGGCCTCCCGGTGCTCCCCCACCACACCATCACCGCCGACATGCCTCCTTCGGCCGCCACCGGCCGTTTCCCCGGCGTCCTCTGTTTTCAAATCGTGACCGGAGAGCTCGCGCAAGAATTCAACAAAATCTAGGGGCCTAACTGCATAGTTTGTGACTCATATGAATAGTGTCGCATAGTGCTGTTTTTCTTTTTCTTTTATGAATAAGTGGCTGAATCTTGCATAAATCATAGTAAATTGTAGAAAAATCATAAAATAGCAAATGAGTACTTTTTGGAATCCTTGTGAAATTCTCTATGCATTAGATCTATAATATGGCATGTTTTAGTTTAAAGTTTTCTCTGTAAAAATAGGTTTGTGCAGTTAGGTTTTAAGGCTAGTTGTGTTTTGTGTTTTTCATAACTGCAGATCTAAGGCTCCAAATGAAGTGAAATTTTTGTGGCATGCTACTCATATGATGTTTGATGTGTGATAAAAATTTCATAAATTTTGGTTGCTGTATAAGTGAGTTATTAGTGTATCTTGCTTTCACATGATTTCTTGCAATAACAATTTGTCTTTTTCATAGAGGTTGATATACATGTCCAAATGGCTTGAAATTTGTACAGTAGACTATTGTGATGATATGCTAGCTACTATAATTTTTGTAGAATTTATGGTACAATTTGATATATGTTCATTAAATCACCTAGGCATTTAAATAAATTAAGAAATGCATTAAAATAATTTAGTTAGTGATGAACACTATGCTTTTTGGTGATCATTTAACATGTACTTTATGATGGTTACATTGGTTATGGCCAAATGTATGTTTAAAATCTAAGTTAATACTTATTCTTGCAATCGATGCTTTCCTGGACAGTTTCTGGGACTTTGATAATTGCACCATGAAAATGATGTATGCTGAGAAACATGCTTATAACAAAGTTGTAGATGACTCATTAATATAGCTTGTGTTAAATTTTGGTGGCATTTGGCCTTGTAGTTTGTGAGTTATGACTGTTCCAAGTTGGGTTCCAAAAATAGTTATTCTCTAGAATCTCTAGACTAGATTCTGTAAATATACATGTTTGACTTGGTTAACTTGAGAATCATGCTAAGATGATTAAAGTTGAATTGTGGACAATTTCATAAGCTTTCCACAATATCTTGTTGCATGGCTATTGGATTTGTATAACTCCAGTTATGATCCAAACATGCAGCTGTTGTTTGCAGTCTAGAAATAGACAGATGATAGTTGTGGTCGTTTACTCCATGTGTTGCTAAGTGTGGCTTATGCCCTTGATGATGGTCAAGTTAAGATACTTGCGATCTTGTTAAACTTGTGTTATGCTTGACGTGCTTGCCCTCTTTAATTGGTTGTGTGATGTTAGTTAAATAGCTTTTGGTGTCTATGTCTTAATCGTGTGTTTACTTGAATGATTATGTGATGCATCTTGTGTTACCATTCATCATATTCATACGCATGCATCTTGCATCTCATTTAGGTTCGCTAGATGCACCACGTGAAGGATGAGATGTTGAAGTCAAACCTGAAGACGGTGTTTGATGGACCTATCCCGAAGATGGAAGGACTAGGCAAGTGCCGGGATGGGAGATGCTCGCCAAGCGAGTGTCATCTGTCAACACTAACCTAAGTGTTCAACCCCGGAGCATTCTAAGCCTCCTACTTTATAAAAGTAATTGAGTATATATATGTTATATATGTATTGTTGCATTAAGTTATAGGAGTTGATTGGAAACACTTGCTGCATATATACCCTTTCCTTGTCCCGTAAATATGCCTGGAATCCTATTTTGGTTCAGGATCGAAAATATTGCTTAGCCCTGCTTAGACCGGTAGCGATCGGTGATTTCTGGTCACCTGCAATTATAGGTGGTTACTAGAATATTTTAGCTATGGAATGGATGGTATCCTGGAAATAACCAAGTGTTGATGGATAATTGAAGACCGGGCGGAATAAGTATTGGGCAACCAGATAGGGTTCTGGGATGCTTGTAGTTTCTGTCTGTGTCGATTAAGGACCGACCGTTGTTGGGCCTCGGGTCATGTTGAATGCACGCCTCATATTTAGCTGGCCGAATAACGTACCTTTCGACCGCAAAACTAAAAGATTATTCGGGCCGAGTGGATTGCCCGCAGCGTACTGTACCGGAACATGTGTGGTAGGACACGGGGGCGCGATGATAAGGCCAAAGAGCAGTCGGTCGGACCTCGGGTACATGTGGTTCCTGGCAAACTCGAGACTTTACCTGAATAGTTGACTCGGTGACCAATATCTCACTTTAGCGGGTGAGTGAGGTTTGTGTGAGGAATAAATTACCAGCTGGTTAATAATCGATTCGAATCGCCATTGTTCACTGGATAGTGAGCACTTGACTCGAGTTACGGCATCATAGTAATGATGATGGAACACGGATGGTTATGTGGATGATGTTGGAAATGCTAAACCTAAAATGGTAACCTTTGATGTTAATGGTTAATCAAGTAATTGCTTTAGCATAGGTGCTTACCTAGATTGAACAGGTTATAATAGAGATGATGCAAAAGGACTTAAATTGGTTCATTCATGATAACTTATGCTTTTCGCAAATGAGTCAAGCTAGCCCACTGAAAGAAAGCCTTGCATACTCCTTGGTGTCATATTATTTCTGGTTTATGACGGGTAAGTCTAGCTGAGTACCTTCTCGTACTCAGGGTTTATTCCCACTTGTTGCAGGTTGTGATGTATCATGGCTACTGTAAGAATTGGATGACTCCTACTGTAGTGGCGGAGTGTGATCATGGGCATGATCCTTCTGAGTTATCTCGCTTCTTATGCTTTTTGTTGGAAGTTGACCTTGGTACTGACATGTATTTGAATTAAGATGATATTTGTTTCAAACTACTTTGCTTCCGTTACTTTTAAACTTGAGTTGTAATAATTCTACTGAACTCCGATGTATGTTGAATTACTTGTGAAATGGATATAACATATGACCTGTTATGTTGGATCACTACGATCTTGGCTTGTATGTTGGTTGGTTTGAAATCCCTCGTGATTTTATTGGACTACCGGAGTTATAGGAGCTTAAGTACAGGAATGTAATTGCTCCGGCGATTGTTTTTGTACTTTTGTTCTCATACTTTGGGCGGTTCCGTGACAGGGCCCCCGTGGCTCCCCGTCTTGCCTGAGGGTTCCACGTGCCCCTCGGGCGAGGCGAAAATGCGCCGTGGGGGGTTGGGCGCTTTTGATGACGTCGCGGGGGCTCGGGCGAGGCAGAGAGATATCGCCCGAGACGCCTATCATGCCCGAGGCCTCTCCGCAAGGCTCGGGTGAGATAGAGTTCTCCGTTCGTGCCTTGAGTGGCTCACATGCTGTCAGTGCTTTTGGGGCCCCTACGATGGGGCTTTAACAAACGTGCAGGGTGCCATATTTTACCCTCTGTTGGGTACCCTGGGTATTTTGATACCCGACACCACTTCAGCTCGACTTCTCAAGATTAACAGGAACAACAACACCACTGCGAATGCCTTAGCTCACCAGGCTCTAGACTCCCAGGGATCTACTATAGCAACAATGTGCTCTCATCAGCATGGCTATGACCATTGCTCCGTTTCTCAAATTCTACAGACCGTAGACCTGAAAGATGTAATTATACTTGCAGCTCGTTGCTGCTAAGGAATGAAGTTGTTTATTGTCAAAAAAAAAAAACTTGGGGGGTGGGCAGCACGACATAAACCCAGCATTGATTTTGCCACTGCTTGGTTGAAAGTTCTGGCATCAAGGCAAAAAAATCATTGATGCTCCCAACAAAAAGATGTATAGAATATTTTTGGCCGAGACTTAGGGCCTCCCCAACGAAACACGCTGGCATGCTGTCCCAGCTTCCATGTGTGCATCCAGTTCCATGTCACCAAAAGCAGTGGCCTCGCAGAGGTCTGTGGTGACCTGTAGAAGCACCAACATCCTTACCCGACACTTTGCAGAAGCACACATTGAAGAGCGCGTTGTGCGAGAAAAGTGATTGCTTCAAATGAAAGAGGGAGAGAAAAGCTGATGCAAAGCTGCTGCATGCCTTCCTTTTAGCTTAGTACAAACAGAGCCATAGGACCTCAATTAACTGATAGATAGTGCTCTTGATTTTTTCCTTGTATACGTGGAACTGAACTTTATTCTGAAGCATACGCTGGTGTTGGTTTCAATTGTTGCTGCCCTTAGGAATATGGTACTTCCTTGCAAAAAAGGATAGATATGACCCACAATGTTTTGGGCATGATGACATCCGCTGCTGCACAAAACGAGTTGAAGCATTTTTCAGAATCTGACGATGAAAAGATGTTCCAAACCCCCGCTACATTGTGGATGCTCTTTATAATGGTGTACGTTAGTTTGAGAAGTGTTGCTTTTTTTTTCTCACGAGTCCAACTCGTGACCACACATCCTCGCCCAGAAGCTTTGAGAGCCCGCATTGCCCTTCTGTCTCGATCTATCCCTCGCTGCTCTGCCCTCCATTCTATATTATAAAGCGTTTTGATTTTTCTATACGAGTAACTTTTGTTATGTACTTATATATACACCATGTCTAGATGCATAGTAAAAATTAATCTATTACTACCACCTAAAAATATACGGACGGCTTTCGTCCAAACTGGCCTTCGTGTGTGCACCGCCCAGGCCCGGCTCTAGGGCAGGGGCAGCCGGTGCGACCGCCATGGGCCCATGGAGCCAGGGGGCCCATGATCATATAGGTAATTAGTAGATATATTTTATTATTTGGCAAAGCTTTCGAAGGCCCAACAAACATAAGCCCATGCATGTGTACGTACCTCTTCCTATTCTACCTACCCATCGAGCGCAGGCCGCGCCGCCACTGAGCGAGAAGCCAGCGACATTTCGTTTTCCACCGGCGCCGGCGCTTCCTATTCTCGCATCTCTCCCATCGAGGCGTCGACGCGCTATTCTCGCCGAGGAGACACCGACTCGCCGGAGGCACACCGCGACGGCGCGAGCTGCGCGGACGGCAAACGGCAGACGTACGTGATCACGGTCATAGTAAGCAACACGCCAAACCCCCATGATCGATTAGACGATTAGTATCTTCCAATTTCCAATTTTTAACTTCGATCCCTGGAAGCTAGTGCTAGGGAGACATCACAGTTCTGAAGCAATGAAACCTATTTTTTTTTCTCATTTTTTATGCGCTTTGCTTGTACAGTGGTAGGGTTGTAAAATTGTAACTCAATGTTTTTATTTGAATATTTAGATGTTGCCAGTACTGAAGCAAAAAGATGACCGTACTTTAATTGCATAGGTTCATCCTAACTAAGAGCATCTCCAAGAGTTTACTAAAATTCACTTGGCAAATATCGTGATTTGGTAATTTGCTAAAATATATGGCAAGTGAAAAAATAGACCATCTCCAGGAGTTTATCATTTGGACTTGGTAAAATAAGAAGAGACCCACTAAGCGAACGAAGAGCCCCGCTTAAATATGCACGCGAAGCCAGATGCGCGAGCGATGCGCGTGGAGGGGGGAGATTTGCCAAGTTGCTAAAATTTGCCCCAAACTGTAGGAGCACGGAGCACTCACGGAGCCGTGGACTGCATCTTGTGTTGCACGCTCTTTCGTGCTCTCCTCACTTTCTTGCTTGCGTGGTGCCAGTGTCTCCCTATGATGTTGGCTATTTCTGATTTGGTTTCAATGTTTGATTGCAGAACTGTATTGGATTGTTGTTGGTCTTTTTCTCCGGTTCTTGGACACATCACCGGTGCGATTCTTTCTAGCAAATCATAAGATTTAGAAAAAAGAACATTTTTTGTCCAACAATTCTTACAGATTGAATCCTGAATTATTTCTAGGAAGTGTGGTGGAGGAGCTGGGCGTGTGCATGGTGGGCTCGATTGCACCACGTACGGGCAAAGCAAGATCAACACCTGCTCTCTCTGCCCTGCCTACAAGATTTCCTGCGATCGCCTCGGTCTCCTCCCCGCTCCTCGCTATCTTGCGAGCGCGGCATCGCTCCCCACGGTGCTGGCTGTTGCGTGCGCAGAGATGGCCCAACTCCTACCGTGACTTCCGGTGCCTCCCACTACTCCCTGCGGCCAACGCGCGCCAGAGGACGACGCCTGTCTTTACCACCGACGGCGACGACCCCACCGCCATCTCCCGCACCAACGTCAACGCAGCCATCACCTCATGCCGTCCGGAGGAGGACGCCTGCTTCTCCCGCGCCAACGCCGCCTTCGCCATCACACTGTCGCGCCAGACGCTTAGGACTCCGCCGCCGCCGCTGTCGCACGCTAGGAGCTCGAGTCTTCGTCGGTCCCTTCGCCGGATCTTCATCGCGCCGCCTGGAGGAGGACCTTCTGTCCCACCACCGACGTCTTCTCCTGGCTCTTCGTTTTCTGTGGAAGTGGATCTCTCCTCCAACACCTCTCCCATTGTTCAGTTGCAGTGCATTGCTGTGGTTCCTAGAATGTCCCCAATAGCTCATACGCACACACATTTCCACCTCCTTGTTTGTAGGACAGATTAGTTTTGCTTGATAACGGAACACTACTGTTCATGACTGCATCTGCAGTTCTGCACTGCCACTCCAGTTTGGGCGAACCCTCAGTCGTTGATGGGTTTTTGCAAATGTATGTAGATACCAAATTGGAACTATCAGTCCACTTATCTATATTCAATTGTTGACGAAGAAACAAAATTGGAGGTAAGCTGAAGCCTTAATCAAGCTATTCTGAACTGCGAGGAGCCAAACTACCTTATTGGAGGCTTTTGGTTTAGATAGAGCACATAAATGTGGAGTATCATATGAGTACCATCACTGTTGGTTATCAGGGAAGCACATAGTTGCATCTACTTCTCTATAGTTTGTTGCTAACGGCACAAAGCAATTTGGTACAACATTCTATAGCCAATGCACAGTCCAAGTTTATGCTTTTCTGAACCTAATAACTCTGATTTGCTG
Source organism: Saccharum hybrid cultivar R570 (assembly GCA_038087645.1). Lineage (NCBI taxonomy): Eukaryota > Viridiplantae > Streptophyta > Magnoliopsida > Poales > Poaceae > Saccharum > Saccharum hybrid cultivar. Next base: position 28,174,352 of record JAQSUU010000043.1, on the reverse strand, counting down.
CCTATAAGGGTCTGCATGACTGAATCATGAAGCACACTTAATCGAGATTTCACAGCCATCAATGTTATTTTTTCATCTATTCAGGTCGAATATTTTTTTGTCTATTCAATCAGTAGCTTCACCATTCATCTACTGACAATTGGAAGGGAGTGTTGTGTGTTTGTTGACGCATGTGTGTATTCATATTTGAATGATTCAGGGTTCAGATAGCACTATATGGAAGATTATTCATGGAATTTTTTAGTCCTGAGTAGATGATGGGATGATTTTGTTCCTATTGCAGTGTCTCAGATAACCAAGTAACTGGACCATGTAATTTCTTTTTCTTCTCCATCCTAAATGACAGAACCATATATATCTAATTTTTTCTACTTTCTTCAGAAAACTGAAGGTATTACTCAGAAGTTTGTCCTAGATTGCTTTTTTATTTTGGAGGTTCTTGCTTAACCCCTTATCCTGTGACACATGTGTGCTGTCAGATTGTTGTTAGCAACAAATTAGTCTATCTTTGGAACATCATGTCACAGGGGATGTGGCCACAGCCCAGCACCCAGGATACAGGTTAGCTTTTTTTTTTTTCCTGACCATCTAGATTATACGCAAAATATTGCTGGTGCAAATTTTGTCAAGTTCCACACACATGTTTATGATAAAAAAGCATAGGTAATCTTTTAAAACCGTAGTTCTAAGCAACTAAACTAAATATACTCAGTTTAAGGAGAAGGTTCTGATTTTTTGTTGTCTCAAAAGTAATAACATAATTTGGGGTAAAGTTTTCAGCCATCGCTCGCCGAGGGCTGCTCCAATCAGCCAATGCCCAGTTCAAGTTATGCCGCCCTATATGCAAAGATCTAATAATTTTCCATCTGTGAATTCATTGTTTCTGAGGTTGATTTCCAGTCTGATAAATATTTTTGCACTTTATTTTTACACTGAAGAACTATCCGAATTATCACTTTCTGATTCTTTTTGCAGAATCATGCAGTCAGAAAAGCATATTTAGGAAGGACTTTAGAGACAGTTTATCCAGTCTTCAATAGAAGCAATGGCATCTGGAGCTAGATTACCGATAAGCTTGGTCTGAGAAAAGAAGTTGCTCCTACTATTCAGGATTTTAATGCAGACTCCATAGCACTTCCATGGCATTTGATACAAATTTCAGAGGACAACTTATTAATCGCAGACCGCAGGTAGGCATCTCTTCTCATCTATCCATGTTGACCATTTTAGATCCAATTTGATTAACTTGCCCTCATATAAATGCTTCCATTAGCAGTTTGTACAATCTGAAATCTGATGTAATGCATGCATTTTGTCCATCCTTTTATGTTAGACCAAATATTTGGTCTGGGGATGTTTTACATTTCTGATAATGAGGCTGAATGATAATATTTCTAAATACTTACTGTTCATTATTTTGGTTGATATGGGAGGAAACACATATTAGTGAAATTTGTTGCATTTACATTTGGTGTTCAACTGATGTTAATGGAGGTTAATGGCTTAGTGATATATTTCTTGTTTTTGTTTTGTATACAAGCACATTATGCCAATAGTGCACTACCGCTGGTTTCCATTGGGAACAGATTACCTGGCTATTGAGTTATTAGTAACTCTTCTTGGTCCTGACACTTGCTACTTTGTAGCCTTGGAACTCAATGGACCCTGAGAATATCAACTGGCAAAAAGCAGGATATTAGAAGAGGTTAGTATTGACTTGTTTCGTTTATTTATTAGATTTTTTTTCTTACCTCATTGAGTTAAAGTTGTGTGAAGGCAGAGCTGAAGTAATGGAGTCATATCAGCAAACTGTAAAAGAGAGGTGTGCCCTTATTAAGGATATGCACATGAATTGGTCATCAAGGGCTAGAGTGCTTTCTAATTCAATGGAGAAGATCCCTAACAATGAGCTTATATCATCGATTGCAAGATTTCAGAATTACATTATCTTCTGTGATATAGGTTAATCTATGAGCTTATTGATATATATCTCTATTTTGGAGTCGAATCATAAAAATTGGATTATATCAATTATTTTATGTTTCTTTGAAGATGGTCAAAGGGTTCTGAAGCACGACTTGGATACCAAGATCACCTCAAACATTCAGTTTTCTAACTGTGAGGTACTTGGGTTGTCATATTGGTTTGTTTGCAATCTCAAGAGAGTATCAACCTGGTGAGCAGCTGATTCCTTGTTAAGCATAGAAATTGACCTGCTGATGAAGTGATGATAGAAGCCTGCTTTCCATTGTTTTGACATTTCCATGTTGTTTCTTTGAATTTGCAGGGGGCATTCATCTGGACAATTCCAAGAGCATGTACATCAAGTAGACGTGCTTCCTGGTAATTGGCAGATTGCCTATTTTCTTCTAATAGTATACGATTATAGCGTTGAAACTGAACTGTTGATAGAAGCTATTACATTTGTGTGATGTTTGTCAGCAATAGTTGGATCCGTGATTCTACTATTACTTCATCATTGTTCAACATGCAGGACTAAAGCACAGGAAACTTGTTACCTCAGAGAAATGATGCTTTTTGGTACAAATTACCTACTCTCTCTACATTTTTTTTTCTTGTCAACTTTTGTGCCTTGAGTTTTCAAAACTATTAATTTGACAGTGGAAGTTACAACAGGAGCAATAGAGGTATCTGTATTTATATACTGCAAGTCTACAACTGCGGAAACAAAAAACTCTTAAGCGTCAAATGAGAATTCCTCATGAACTTATCTTTGCATGATGCCAGCGCCGCGAGGAGCATGCCGGCGTAGAACTGCTGATGGTGAACCACGGCAGCGATCCAACCCTGAATGGTCCGCCAAGCCGGCAGGCGCAAACTCCGTGGCACTCGCATCTACCCGGTAACGCAGCACTCGCGCCTCTCCGGCATTGTCTCTCTCCCTCCTCCGCCGCCACAACCGCCGAGACACGCAAAGGTATGATCTTGACGCTGGATTTGGCTCCCCCTTGCGCCCCTGCTCCCCAAAGGCATCGTCTTTGCTCTGATATGTGGTTTTGTGTGGTCATGAGTTGCTTGTGATCTCTCCTCTAGGGGCGGTTTCCCGCTGGTGTTAGTTACAACATTAACACCAATAACCTAGCTGGTCACAGTTTATCCCCTCAAGACTATTGAACCAATTTTCTAGGGCAACTTCTGACAAAGCCAGCAAGCAGCCTACCACATATAACATTCAGCTTTCCGAATCCGAATCTATAACTGACACATAAACTTATCAACTCTCCATGACCCATATAAAATTAAATGTCTATAAAACTATAGTGTTGACGCTAAATCAGTCACACACCACAAAGAGCTAGATCGCTTGGATCGCAACGGATCCGAGGTGGGCCAAAAGACCAGCCTAGCTGACTCTTAAGTCGACCGTCACCTAAAACGTGTTTGCACACGAACACTTCACTTTGTGCCTCCAGCGATGAGCGTGGTACGCAAGACACGTCGCCGGAGGAGCCTCGCCGGAAGCGCGATACGCAAGACAACTGACGAGGTCTCTTGATACCCGAAACCCCACACTCCCGGGAGAGACCTCGTCGGGGTGTGTGGCGGCTATGGGCTGCCCTAGCCGGCCTGACCGTTCTAGAGCTTCGTCGTCGTTGAACCAATAGCCATTAGCAGCAATGAAGAACGAAAAGCAATAATAGATTGGAAAAGTAAGGTAAAAGATAAAAGATAGATGTTGTATTGATAGATCGATTGTGGGTGATCTACAATCGGCCATCACCCTTTATATTTACTAGCAAATATGCATATGCGTTACACACGTGTTTCTAAAAACTATTTCAAATACAGTGGAAATGTTAATTGAACTGGCCTCATGGGCGTTTGACGCGCTGATTCGGCTCCACGCCCAACATCTGCGTGGTGGACTACGCCATGGCGAAGCACCTGTTGGCGAAACGGACATTCGCCAAGAACTGCTCCAACGCCAACCTGCTTAGGCTTCTCGGAACGCAAGGGGCTCATGCTAGCCAACACCGACAAGCTCAAGGTACGGTACGCAGACGGCCGGCCCGGCAACACGACGTACGCCATGGCACCGACACCCAGCTTAGTTAGCTCCACACACCAACACAACAGTACTACGTTTGGGACCTGCCTCGACGCCGACCCCACATATGTGCTCGCTGTGCTCCCCAACCGGCTGTGTGGCTGCACGCAACACGCCGCCGTGCATGCTCACTGCGCACTCCATCTGCTGCAGCCGTGTGAGGCTCGCCGTCCGGTGACAGAAGTCATACTTGACTTAGGTGGGATTATAGACTTACCGTGAGACGTGCTTAAGATTGAATATGAGTCTTTACGTCTTACATGTAAAATCATGGATGACAGATGACTCATATAGCACGACATGTAGATTGAACAATTATTATAGAGGAAGAGTAAGATCACGCATGACGGATGGCTCATATAGCACGATGTAAGATCAAATAGTTCTCGTAGAGGAAGAGCCCCTTAAAAACTCGCTCTTTTATAGTGTGATAACAATGATGATGTAGGACGGTTGGTCTTCCTGGTTGTTTCTTGTACATGGGTCAATATTCTCTTTACAATACCAAATAAACTCACGTGCAATCTGGCCATATTACCTTATTCTAGCACAGGTCGATACATACGACGTCTTGGCCTCGTTCGGCTGGCTGGTGGCTGGTGGCTGAGGCTAATTTATTGTGAGAGAAAAATACTGCTGGCTGGCTGGTGGCTGGTGGCTGGTGCTGAACTGGTGTGAGAGAAAAACACTGCTGGCTGGCTGGCAACCAGCCAGCCGAACAAGGCCCTTAGCTCCACCAGTAAATACATCCGTACAATAGGATTCCTCATCACGTACACGTGTATCTCTAATCTGGACTGCCGTAAACAGCGCACGATTACATGTATACGTACCTTCTCTTCCCTTTTGCTTACATCACGGATAGCAGGACGTGCTGCTCCTGGACTTCTAATTAACTAGCAAATATGACTTTACATTGCACCAGGAGAAAATTAAAGCAAATGTTTATAAAAACACGATGACAGAAATTCTAAATATTTATTTATGTTTTTCTTTTCTATGTTAATTTTAAAGATATAATTTATTTTTTTGTTAACCATGACATCCGTAATATAGCTATTGTTTGTATAATATGATAGTGTCCTATTAAATCTGTATCAAATTAAAACATAATGGTGATAGTTTTCTTCTCTCATGTTGCAAAGTATAGAGAAAATTACTCTTAAATGTACCTAATATCGTTTTTCATACTATTGAACTGTTTGATTAATTAGAACATGGTTGATTCAAGTTTTTAATAAAAATATTTTTTTATATATGGACATCAAGAACTTGATGTAGAATTTTTTGTTTGTTAAGAAAGGATCAATGGTGCAATAACTCTATTGAAAAAAAAATCGTCAGAAAAGGTAGAAAAAGCAGAACTAGGATGGATGGAAGAAAAAGTTTAAAAAAACAAAAATAGAAAAAATAGACGTACAAGGTGCGACCGATTAATTGCTATGCATGTTGACACATGCATGGCTAGATTCCTGGTTTGATACGTACAGTGGATTTGCATATGCATGTAGAATTGTGGTGTCGGTGTTCGGCCCCGTGGGGGTCCTAAACCGACGAGTGAGTGCTGCGTGTCCCTAACCTGGATGGTGATGCAAGGAGAACACACGGGGGTTTATCCTGGTTCGGGCAAGAGAAGGCCCTACATCCAGCACGGGGGAGAGAGTTTTGTATTTCCTTGCACCGAGGTGCTTATGTAGGGGTTACAAGCTTGCGAGAGAGGGCGGCGAGCCCAAGTCTCAGAGAAAGAAAAAAGAGTACAAAGATGATTGCTTGAGATGTTGATCTCTGTGTTGGGAGCCTTGGGTTGCTGGTACTTGGCTTTGGACTTGTGTCTTGCCTGTTGTCCGTGTCCCCTTGTAGGGTCCTGGCCTGCCTTTTTATAGGGTCGGAGGAGGCCAGGGCATCGGGAAGCCTTGAGACGATGTTTTGTCGATCCCTGTAGGAGCGACTATAGTGACGTGCCCTGGGAATGGCCGGCCATCCTTGGATACCATGACGACGTCGGGGATGAGATGGCGAAATGACCCGGAGCGCCGTGCCATACTGTCCTTCCTTCCCTGTCGAACTGTGCTGGGCGTCGAGGCCAGGTCGAGACTGGGTCGAGACCGGACGGATAAGGCTGAATCCCTGAGATTGCGGAATAGGGGCCTTGTCATATCCTTCCTCGAGGGTGACTGACGATAAACAGTGCACGGTAAGGTGTGTATAGTGACAGGTTTCACCTCCCATCACGGGATGGACGGTAAAACAGTGAGGACTGACATCGGCATTGCTCCCACGTCGATCCTGGTTGCGGCCATGTCGGTAGGTGGTAGCAGGTGATCGCATTAAATGTTCTGATTTTTGTCTTGGGGCAGGTGAAGTGAGGGGGTCGAGCGTTCTGACCCGGGGACATGCGAGTCGGAGTTTTCTCGGTGGGCGAACGAGCCTCATGCGAGTCGGAATGTGGTCGAGGTGCCCTGTCGTGCGGGACGAGGCGCGGTCGAGGCGTTCCCATCGAGGGTGCCTCGTATGAGTCGGAGTCGGAGCGCGGTCGAGGCACTCCATTGAGGTGGCCTCGTACGAGACGGACCTGGTATGCGGTTGAGGTGGGCTGCCTTTTGCTGTGGCTTAGTCGTTTTATTTTTTATTATCGTTGGATGTGGGTACCCCCATACTGTTGGTACCGACAGTAGCCCCCGAGCCTTTGGGTGAGTGTGTGATCACTCTCCCTGAGGCTTGTTAGTTAATGAACTGGGGTCGTAGCGTCGTGGTTTTTGTCGGTGGGGGCGCGCGAGCGCACCCGCCGGGTGTAGCCCTCGAGGCCTCGGTGGAGTGTTGAGACTCCTCCGAGGTCTTTGATGCGTTCTATTGGGGAATGGTTTCTGGTGGTGGCGGGATCTGCGTCTTTTTGTTTAGAGTTTGGTTCATTGTGGTCGAGCCCCCGAGCCTCGCACGCACGAGGGCGATCAGAGTCCCTGCCGTCTTTTGTCGTTCGACCCTCACGCTCCTCCTTTTGAAGGAGGAGGAGGGGTGGGGAACGCCGTACTACCCCTGTTTAGGCGAGTTTCGACGATCTCCAGTGAGCTACTAGCGGGGAAATTCGAGTGCGAGCCCGTGCTCCAGTCGTTAGGAGTCGGCTAACTCTGTCGCTCAAGGGTAGCTGTCGAACCCAGGTCGAGGGCTAGCTTTCGCTCCCTCGAGACTTATGGCGGGCTCGGAGCCCATTTACCAGGTATATGGGAATATCCATCCGCGGATCCTGCTCCGCCCGTTAGCCGGGCGCGCCTTTTCAGGGGAGAGGGCGAGATCAGCGTGGTATTGGACGACGTGGCGTACGGTTACGACATGGGGGACGGCCACGCGCCCAACTCCTGTGAGATTTAGGGAAACGTTTAGGTAAGAGCATTAAATGCGAGAAACTGCTCCTACCTTTTCGCGCGGCCGTTGGGCTTCCGCTGGGGCTTATAAAAACAAGGCCTAGGGGTCTGCCTCCCCTACCAGTCCTTTGCGTTCTTGCATCCTTTGCCTTAGACAGCTCTGTGCGCCTTGCGCCCTCCGCCTACATCTAGCGCCGCCGCCGTCGCACCCCCTTCGTCCACATAGCTTTTCCCAGCGCCAATGGCAGGCAAGAGTCAGATCCTCCCCGCCGACGACTGGGCCGCCTCCTCGGTGACGGAGAGGAGGCTAGAGGAGCTGGTCGAGGATGGACTGCTGCAGCCAAGGACGAGCCGGTCGCGGCCGGAGTGGATTGCGTCGTCGCCCGACCACCGGGAGCCGGCACCCCCCGAGGGATACGTGGTTAGCTTCATCTGCTTCCATGAGCGGGGGTTCGGCGTGCCGGCGACCACCTTCATGCGCGCGCTCCTCCACTACTACGGGGTGGAGCTGCATCACCTCGCCCCCAACGCCGTTGCATAGGCTGCCATCTTCGCGGCGGTCTGTGAGGGCTACCTAGGGATGGAGCAGCAGTGGAATCTGTGGCTCCATCTTTTCAAGGCGGAGCTCTTCGCTAAGAAGGCGGGGGAGAAGGGGCTACGGTGCGTAGTTCGAGCGGGGAGCTGCGTCCTGCAGGTGAGGTCGGGCCGGGCATATCAGTACATCCCGGCTCACCTCATCTCCTCGAACAGCGGCTGGCACGACGACTGGTTCTACCTCCGCAACGACGAGAGTCAGTTGCCGAGGTATACCGACCGGGTGCTGGTCGCCTGAGAGGAGAACTGGTCCTATGGAGTCGCGGAGACCGAGAAGCCGCGTCTGGACCCGCTGCTGGCGGCGCTGCAGCAGCTCCGTCTACGGGGCTTGACGGCGGCGGCGGTGGCCACGGCATTCCACCGGCGCAGGGTGATGCCGTTGTGCTAGCGTCGCCTCCACCTCGACCAGATGACACCGGAGGCGCCACTGGAGGGGAGCCGGATGTTACACGTGTCCCTCACCCTCGAGGAGGTCCTTTGGCGGGCGCGCCGGATGGTGGGGAACTTCAAGACGGACGAGGTCAACAAGGTCCCCATGCGACCTACCCAGGGGTTCGAGCCTCTGGTAAGTGTCTTTTGCTAGCGCGTTCGTTTATTTCGTCTATTTTTTGAGTTCCTCTGATTTAGTCGAGGCCGGTGCGCAGGATCTGTCTACAGTGCGGGAGACGCGGCCGCCAGTCCCAGAGGACCAGCCCACCCGGGAGGCTCGACGCCAGCATGCGTGCCAACAGAAGCAGACAAAGGAGACGGCCAAGATGCGGCAGATCCGCAAGGCCAAGGAGGAGGCGCTGAAGAAGCTTTGGCGCCAGCAGGCCCTCGACGGGCTCCCCCTCGCGGAGTCTCCCTCTGAGACGGTCTCGGGGGAGGATGATGACGGCAGCGACGGGGACGATGACGACGCCCTGTCGTGGTACGACGCCGCGACCGGCCTGGCGAACCTCCCCGACGTTCGTCCGCTCTTGGAGCCCGTTTGGGAGTCGTCCTCCCGGGTGCCAGTGTCGGTCGTGGTGGTGGAGGAGACGGAGGAAGAGGCGGACCCCTCGACGGGAGGGGCCGCCCCATCCCAGACCCTACAGGAGGGGTCGACAGGGCTGCCCCCACCAGTCCAGGCCCCGCAGGCTCAGCTGGCGGCTGGAGCGGTGGTGCCGGCGTCGTCATCGGCGCCGCCGCCGGCGGGCGTGAGGACCCGAGGCCAGCTGGCCTCGGAGGCGCAGAGGACCCGAGGCGGCCCTCCAGCCAGGGCCCCAAGGAGCACCTGGGCTGCCGGGGGGGCGGCTGCAAGACTGCCGCAGGCAGCGCCGGGAGGTTCAGATCGGTCAGGGTCGAGGCCCTTGGTGCCGCTTTCCGGGTAAGTATCCGCGCTCCGCTTTTTTGCCTTTCATTGGTACCGTTTTCTGATGTTTCTTCTCGCTTCACAGGCTCAAGCGGAAGGCGGAGCTGATGGGGCCAACCCCCGCAAAGTCGCTCCGGGCGAGCGCCGTCGTCATTAATCGGACGGTGGCGCAGGACGTCGCCTGGATCGAGAGGCTTCAGGCCGCAAAGGAGCACCTGAAGCAGCAGGAGGCAATGGCCCAGGCGGAGGCGGGCGACTCGGTGGTCGCTGGTTCTGACCCCGCCGCACAGGGGTCAGGACCGTCAGAGGTGGTGGCGCCCAGCACGGGCGGGGCAGAGCCCGGGTCGTCGTCGACCGCCGAGGCTGCCGTCGAGGCCGCAACGGCAGAGGCATCCGTCTGCGACGCGGAGCAGGCGGATGCAGATGTGGTTATGGAGGTCCCGCCGACGGTGGGACAGGAGGCGGCGCAGCTGGGAGAGCCGCAGCCGCAGCAAGACCCGCCGGCGAAGCCGCTGGCAACAGTGGAGGGTGGGGTCGTCGAGCCCCCGCCCGAGGTCCTAGAGGAAGAGGTGCCGGTGGTCGAGGGGCCGGTCCCAGCAGAAGGGTCGACGCCAGCCATGGTCGACCTTACCCTCGACGACTCCCCCCTAGACAAAGGAAGCAGGTGGTAGGAGTCGAGGGGGTCGAGGCCGTGGACCAGGCTAGTCCCTCGGCGGCAGTTGGTGAGGCCGGAGCCGCGGGTGAGGCCGGCCCTTCCGCGGGGCCGGAAAATGCCCTGGCCGGACCGTCGTCCGAGTGGTCGGACCTCGCCGCGCTGGCCCTAGTGCAGGCGGAGGAGGAGATACCGCGCTGGGGGACCGTCCCTCGAGTTCAGGGACGCTTCCAACCCTGACACGGACCCCGTCTTCACCTTGAACGATGCGGACGAGGTGCATCACTGGGAGTACCTCGAGGGCCTTCATCGTCACATAGATCGATCGCTTCGTGTGGTGACGGAGGCCATGTCACGAGGCATGCGGGATGCCATAGAGGTATGTTCGGCTTGCTATCCTTTTAGTGTCCTTTTGCCCCCCTTTCCTTTTGGTTCTTAACCTCTCAGGTTTTTTCGAACCACGATCAGGAGCTCAAGGAACGGTCCCGCCGCAAGTCGCTCTTCATTCGAAATGAGAACGGCGTGTGGGCGGCGCTTGCCCGGCAACGGGCTCTGGTCGAGGAGGCCAACAAATGGCTTTCCGATCAGAGTGCCAAGATGGCCGAGCTGCGCGTCGCCTACGCGACAGTCAAGGAGGAGGCGGTGCAGGCCTGGGCGGCCGAGGCCGTGGTGCGTGAAGACGTGACCAAGGCCCGGGAGGAGGCAGCTAAGGCCTGCGAGGACCTCGTACCCCTGTCGGCACGGGTGAAAGAGCTCGAGGAGGACATCGCCCTGGTCAGCCGTTAGCGCGACGCCCTCAACATCCAGATCGGGCGGGTAACCGCTCGCTTCGGTGCCCTGAAGGATGAGGTCGCGGCGCTGAGCGGAGCTGTTCAGGAGAAGGGCGCGGCTCTTCTGAGCGCCCGCCAGGAGATCGAGACATTGATGTCAGTCGTTCGTGACAGGGACGACGCTCTCCAAGGGCTCGAGAGGACGTGCAGGGGGCTCCGTGACGAGGTCATGGGCTTGCAGACCCATACTACGACCTTGGCGTCGAGGCCCCGTATGAGTGCTAATTCAGTTGATTGTGTTTCAGAGCTGGAGAGGGAGCAGCGGGTGGCCCAGGCGGTGGCCAATTCCTTCCAGAGCCTCCTCGAGGCCGAGACCCAGCGGACACAGATGCTCCAGGGCGCGATCACCTCCGTGTGTGATGGCCTGGGGGTCGAGCCTGACGCCGACACCGGGGAGGACGCATCGGGGAACTCCTTCGTCCACCGGATGGTGGCGCTGGGCCGCCTCCACCACGGCGTGAAGAGAGCACTGGTCGTCGTTCGGTCTAGGTTCATGTTCGACATGGAGCTTGTTGCTGACGGCTTCATCACCGACCCAGACCGAACGGACGAGGAGAACGAGGACGCCTGCTTGGACCTGATTGGAGCCGCTGAGGAGCCTGGGAGCCGCCTGGCCACACTTTTTGGAGCCGAGGTGGTTCCGCCTGCCGATGACGAGGGCCTATGAGACAAATCTAGGCGCAAAGGCCCTTGTAATAAGTTAGTATTTTTAAATTTTGGTCGTGGTGGCCTCGGAGGCCTTAAAAACTCAGAACATAAACCTTGCGCTGGTTATTTAAGTTATGTTCGAGCTTTTCTTTCCTTTATTGCGTGAATCATGTTTTTGCATGATTTACTTAGCACGTCATCGAGCCTTTGAGCGTAAGGGAGTGAGCGGAGGTACCGTAGCCTCGGAGGCGTGAGTGATCTCGCAGCTCGACTGCCCTCAAACTCTAGGGTGCTTTTGTGGCCTCGTAGATCGTGTAAGAACCTGATTTAAGCGACGGGGGTGTACTCCTTTTCAAAGTTATGAACTGCCATTAGGTCTACTTAGCGTGCGGTCGCGCCCCTAGGCGTGAGGGGTGAGTGGAGGTACCGTAGCCTCGAAGGCGTAAGTGATCTCACGGCTCGAGAGCCCTTCTGAGCCTCAGGGTGCTCTCGCAGCGTTGTCGACCTAAGAGGTAGTCCTTCAACTTTTGAAAAAAAAGTACAAGTTTTTTCAGGGACTGGGGGTTCCCCCCTTGTAGCCCTCGAGGGAGGGTCGATTCTGGGAGAACAGAGTCGATCCTTCCTCATTGTTTGTAAAACGAAAGTTTGAACATCGCTGTGTTCTTTATTGATGAGATTGAAAAGAAATTACAGAGCCTCGAGGCTTTTTAAGGGAAAAAGCGACGTAGCTGTTCAATGTTCCAAGCGTTGGTGAGGATTTCGCCCTTCTCGTTGGATAGCTTGTAGGTGCCCAGCTTTAGTACTTCTGTGATGATGTACGGGCCTTCCCACGGGGGCGTGAGCTTGTGTCGTCCCTTGGTGTTCTGGTTCCGTCGCAGCACCAGGTCACCGACGTTGAGGTCGCGCTTGCGGACGTGTGTGTCGTGGTAGCGTTGGAGACCTTGCTGGTACCTGGCAGAATGTAACAGGGCCACATCTCGGGCTTCCTCGAGTTGGTCGAGGGCGTCCTCTCTTGCGGCGTCGTTATTTCTCTCGTTGTAGACTTTTAGCCTTGGGGATCCATATTCTATGTCAGTGGGGAGCATGACCTCAGATCCGTAGACTAAGAAGAACGGAGTGAACCCCGTGGCTTGACTCTGCGTTGTTCTTAGGCTCCATAGGACCGAGGGGAGCTCGGCAGCCCATCCCTTCCCATGTTTGTTTAGCTTGTCAAAGATTCTGGGTTTCAAGCCTTGCAGGACCATGCCATTGGCACGTTCCACTTGGCCATTCGTTTTTGGATGAGCAACGGCTGACCAGAGCACACGGATGTGGTGGTTGTCGCAGAAATCCAAAAACTTCTTACCAGTAAACTGGGTGCAATTGTCCGTGATGATACAGTTGGGAACCCCAAAGCGGTGGATGATGTCAGTGAAAAAGAGCACAACTTGCTCGGACCTGATGCTGGTGATAGGGCGGGCCTCAATCCACTTGGAGAATTTGTCGATGGCAACGAGCAAGTGGGTGAAACCGCCGGTTGTCCTTTTCAAAGGCTCGACAAGGTCAAGCCCCCAAACGGCAAACGACCACGTGATGGGAATGGTTTGCAGGGCGTGTGCTGGAAGATGGGTTTGTCTTGCATAGTACTGGCAACCTTTGCAGGAGCGTACTAGCTTGACAGCGTCGGAGACCACGGTCGGCCAATAGAATCCTTGTTGGAAGGCATTTCCGACAAGGGTTCGAGGCGCTGCGTGGTGACCGCAAGCCCCCGAGTGTAGATCATCGAGCAGGTCTCTGCCTTCCTCGTTTGTGATGCAACGTTGGAGGACGCCAGTAGGGCTATGGCGGTACAACTCCTTACTGTCGCCAAAGATCACAAAGGTTTTGGCTCGGCGAGCGATCCGTCGAGCCTCGGTCTTATCTGAGGGGAGGTCCCCTCGGATGAGATGGTCGAGGTACGGAATGCGCCAGTCAGGCCTAGGGTTGGGTGGCGGGGTCGAGCCTTCCACAAGCATGGCTTCAGCCCCGGTCGAGGGGGCTTCTGTCACAGGTGGAGGGTCGAGCGATGGCCCGTCGACCCCTCTTTCCGACCCGAGGTCGACGGAGGGCTGCTGGAGATCTTTTGCGAAAATGTCTGGTGGAACCGTAGTTCAATTGGATGCGATTTTCGCCAGTTCATCGGCAGCCTCATTATACCTACGTGCGATGTGGTTAAGCTCGAGGCCGTGAAACTTGTTCTCAAGGCGCCGCACTTCTTCGCAGTAGGCTTCCATCTTGGGATCACGACAGCTTGAGTTTTTCATGACCTGGTCGATCACGAGCTGGGAGTCGCCTGAAACGTCAAGGTGCCAGACCCCGAGCTTGATGGCAATTCTCAGACCCGTGACGAGTGCCTCGTATTCGGCGACGTTATTCGACGTAGGAAAATGAAGCCGGATGACGTAGCGCATGTGAACCCCAAGGGGCGAGATGAAGAGCAAACCCGCGCCTGCTCCTGTTTTCATCAACGACCCATCGAAGTACATGGTCCACAGCTCAGCTTGGAGCTGTACAGGGGGGAGTTGAGTGTCGGTCCATTCTGCCAGGAAATCTGCTAACACCTGTGACTTAATAGCTTTGCGCGACGCATAAGATAGGGTCTCGCCCATGAGCTCGACTGCCCACTTGGCAATTCTACCCGAGGTTTCCCGGTTCTAGGCTATCTCTTCCAAGGGGAAAGAAGAAACCACAGTTATCGGGTGACCCTCGAAGTAGTGACGGAGTTTGCGTCGTGTCAAGATGACTGCATATAGCAGCTTCTGGATTTGCAGGTATCGTACCTTGGTTTCCGAGAGCACCTCGCTAATGAAATAGACCGGCCTCTGGATGAGCAAGGCATGTGCTTCCTCGGCCCTCTTGACAACCAAGACCGCGCTGACTACTTGTGATGTCGCGGTGACATAAAGTAGGAGCGGTTCTCCTGGGGTCGGAGGGACAAGAATGTGTGAATTAGAGAGTGTAGCTTTGAGTTTTGCAAGAGCTTCTTCGGCCTCGAGGGTCCATGAAAAGTGCTCCGATTTCTTCAGGAGGCGATACAGAGGGAGCGCTTTTTTGCCGAGATGTGAAATGAAACGGCTGAGCGCCGCCAAGCAGCCCGTGATCCTCTATACGCCCTTTAGATCTCGGATGGGGCCCATCTTGGTTATCGCAGTGATTTTTTCTAGGTTGGCTTCGATGCCACGCTTAGACACGTTGAACCCCAAAAGCATACCTCGAGGAACGCCAAAGATGTATTTCTCAGGATTGAGCTTGATGTTTTTTGCCTAGAGGCACTTGAACGCAACGTCAAGGTCGTTTACCAGATCGTCGGCTTGTTTGGTCTTGACAACGATGTCATCGACGTAAGCCTCGATGGTTGGTCCGATGTGTTCCCCAAAAACGTGCTGCATGCATCGTTGATACGTCGCCCCTGCGTTCCAGAGACCGAAGGGCATCGTAACGTAGCAATACATGCCGAACGGGGTAATTAATGAAGTCGCGAGCTGGTCGGACTCTTTCATTTTAATCTGGTGGTAGCCGGAGTATGCATCTAAGAATGAGAGAGTTTCACATCCCACCGTGGAATCAACGATTTGATCAATACGTGGTAAAGGAAAGGGAACTTTTGGACATGCTTTATTTAAACTAGTATTGTCTACACACATCCTCCACTTCCCACTCTTTTTCTTAACTAATACAGGATTAGCTAGCCACTCGTGATGATGAACCTCCTTGATGAATCCGGCCTCGAGTAACTTGTGTATCTCCTCGCCGATGACCTTGCGCTTCTCCTCGTCGAAGCGGCGCAGGTGTTGCTTCACCGGTTTGGAGCCATCCCGGATCTCCAAGGCGTGCTCGGCGACTTCCCTGGGTATGCCTGGCATATCCGAGGGACTCCACGCAAAGATGTCAATATTCGCGCGGAGAAAGTCGACGAGCACTGCTTTCTATTTGGGATCAAGGGTGGCGCTGATGCTTAGCGCCTTTCCCTTGGGATCAGCAGGGTCGAGGGGCACGGGCTTGACGTCCTCTGCGGGCTCGAAGCTACCTGCATGGCGTTTTGTGTTGGGAATCTCATTGGCCAGACCGTCGAGGTCCGCTGCCAAGGTCACCGACTCCAAAACAGCCTCACCGTGCTCGACACACTCGACGTCGCACTCATAGGCGTGCTCGTATGAGGGCCCCACAGTGATGACACCGTTTGGGCCTGGCATCTTGAGCTTGAGGTAGGTGTAGTTCGGGACTGCCATGAACCTGGCATAGCACAGGCGCCCAAGGATAGCGTGGTATGTTCCACGGAATCCGACCACTTCGAAAGTGAGCATTTTCTTTCTGAAGTTGAAAGGTGTGCCAAAGCAGACGGGCACAACTCCGTGGAAACCCCTGACACTAGGTTGGAGGCGCGCTCTCTCGACCCCCAGGAGGTCGAGGGTCTGAGCGTAGATGATGTTGAGACTACTTCCGTCGTCCATGAGTACCTTGGTGAGGCGTGTGTTGGCGATGATGGGATCAACAATAAGTGGGTAGACTCCTGGATTGGGGACGTAGTCAGGGTGGTCACCACGGTCGAAAGTGATGGCCACCTCAGACCAGTCAAGGAAATGGGGGACCGCCGGTTGCACGGAGAAAACCTCACGCCGCTCTCGTTTGCGTTGGCGTGTCGAGAGGCGGGTCGAGGGTCCTCCGTAGATCATGAAGCAGTCATGGATCTCGGGGAACCCCCCATCCTTGTCGTCACCCTTGAGTCTTCCTTCTTGTCGTCCTTCTTGACGCCTACGCCCTCAAAGTACCTGCGGAGCATGTGACAATCTTCGAGGTTATGGTTAGTGGGTCCCTTGTGGTAGGGACATGGCTCTTTGAGTATTTTGTTGAAGATGCCCCCACCGGGGGGCTCGAGGTTTCTTGCGCTCGACAGCAGCGACAAGTTCGTCGGCCGGGGCCTCGAGCTTGCCCTGCTAGTTCTTCTTCTTTCTTCGGTTGTTTCTCTTGGAGCCCCAGCTGGAGCCCGCGGGATCGTCGACCTTTTGTTTCCCTTGGCCCTAGTCACCGCCAAAGATGGCACCAACTGCCTCCTCACCAGCGGCAAAGTTGGTGATGATGTCCATCAATCCGTTGGCAGTGAGTGGGGTGTTACGGCCCAACTCTTGGACCACTCCTTGCAGGTGGTTCCGGAGAGGAAGGCCATGATCACGTCGGAGTCGGTGACGTTGGGGAGCTCGGTGCGCTGCCTGGAGAAGCGCCGGATGTAATCCCAGAGGGATTCACCTGGTTTTTGCTTGCAACTCCGAAGGTCCCATGAGTTGCCGGGGCGCATGTAGGTCCCCTTGAAGTTTCCCTTGAACACCCTCACGAGATCGTCCCAGTCGTGGATCTGTCGAGGTGGGGGATCCTCGAGCTAGGCTCGGGCGATGTCGGAGAGGAATAGGGGGAGTTGTCGGATGATGACCCGGTCGTCGGTGGCCCCGCCCAGCTGACACGCCAAGCGAAAATCGGCGAGCCAAAGTTCAGGTTTGGTCTCGCCGTTGTACTTGGTGAGAGTCGTGGGAGGGCGAAACCGAGCCGGGAGCACCGTCTCGCGGATAGCCTTACTGAAGACCCGAGGGCCCGGAGGCTCGGGTGAAGGGCTACGATCTTCTGAGCTGTCGTAGCGCCCGCCTCTGTGTACACGGTAACCTCGAGCCACATCGTCACCGTGTTTGCGCGTGCGGCGCTCAACGATGTTGCCACGGGTGCCTCGGGGTTTGTGATCGTCGGCAACGTGCTCGGGGACAGGCGCCGCCCTGTTTCGCCGAGCAGGCTTGGGATGAACCGAGGCTTCTCTCTCCTGTCGGGAGGGCTCGACGAACCGCTACGAGGCTGGCTCGCGTCGCCTCGAGGCAGAGCTCTCGGCCTGCTGCATGGCAGCGGTCTCGAGGAGTTCTCGGATTTCGTCTTGAGCCCGACGGGCGTCGGGGTTTGACGGCTCAGGCATGTTGCGGAGCATGGCGGCGGCGACGATGTTTTGGCTGGCTCGAGCGAAAATCGGGGGGTTGACCACCCGGTCCTCGTCGATGCGACGATTGATGTCGCGAGCCCTCTCACGAGCTCTCTCGCCAAGCGCGTGTGCCGCACGCTCACGCTCGAGGGTTTGTTGGAGTAGGTGTAGATTTTCTCGTTCCTCGTCGAGCCTGTCCTGCAACTCACGAATTTACTCGAGCTGCATTCCTTGATCCACAAGGAATTGAGCCTTGTCTCGTTCGGCAGGGAGCTCGACATGAGGTGGCGTGTGTCTTCCTTCAACCGCCTCCTCGTCCTCCGATTCCGACGCGCTGGCTTCGTCGATGTTGAAGCACTCGCGGGTCGGGTCGTAGGTATTGTCAGCCGAGTCAGAGTCAGGGGCGCTGAAGTAGTAATATGATTGGGGGAATGTGAGACCGTTGCAAATCACCCCTGTGGTTGCAACGTTGAGGAGCAGTCACACGGGGCTCTGTTTTCGGGGTCTCCATAGAGTCCGGATACTCAGAAGCCGGTGTGGATGCAACGAGGTCCAGAGTGGAGCGTAGATGGTGCCCGGGGAGTTCCCCGTAAGCACTCATGATAGTGCTCACAGAGGAAGCGTACGCCTGGGCAACCGGGTCTAGCCCAAACGGGAACATTGATGGAGATATCGTTGCGTGCGTTGAAGTGGCTGGGTTGGGTAGCGGTGGTGTCTCACCGGATGAGGGAGCGGCGGAATTCTCCGTCGGCATCTTACCCTCAGCCAAGCTCATCCTACACAGACCCTCAACGAGGAAATCTGGGTTGGCGTCTGGCTGAGAGGCGCCGGATCGGGGAATCCCTCCGCCCTCCGCGAGGTGGAGACGGTGGTAGCGCCGGGCTCGTCGTCGCCTGGCGGCTCGCGCCTATCGAGAGCGACGGTACCGGCGGAGTGCTCCCCCAGGCTGGGAGAGCTCGTAATCCTCATCGGTCGGGTGCCTGGGCAGGAGGAGGACCATGTCGTAGCCGTGGCCAAGCGACATGAACTCCGAACTCCCGAACCAGATCACCGTAGCCAACGAGAGCGGGCATTCGGGGTTAGCCATCCAGGAAAGAATGGTGGGAAAGCGATGTTGGCACGCAGCGGCCCCCTACCTGGCGCGCCAACTGTCGGTGTTTGGCCCCGTGGGGGTCCTAAACCGATGAGTGAGTGCTGCGTGTCCCTAACCTGGATGGTGATGCAAGGAGAACACACGGGGGTTTATCCTGGTTCAGGCAAGAGAAGGCCCTACATCCAGCACGGGGGAGAGAGTTTTGTATTTCCTTGCACCGAGGTGCTTGTGTAGGGGTTACAAGCTTGCGAGAGAGGACGGCGAGCCCAAGTCTCAGAGAAAGAAAAAAGAGTACAAAGATGATTGCTTGAGATGTTGATCTCTGTGTTGGGAGCCTGGGGTTGCTGGTACTTGGCTTTGGACTTGTGTCTTGCCTATTGTCCGTGTCCCCTTGTAGGGTCCTAGCCTGCCTTTTTATAGGGTCAGAGGAGGCCAGGACACCGGGGAGCCTTGAGACGATGTTTTGTCGATCCCTGTAGGAGCGACTATAGTGACGTGCCCTGGGAATGGCCGGCCATCCCTGGATACCATGACGACGTCGGGGATGAGACGGCGAAATGACCCGGAGCGCCGTGCCATACTGTCCTTCCTTCCCTGTCGAACTGTGCTGGGCGTCGAGGCCAGGTCGAGGCCGGGTCGAGACCGGACGGATAAGGCCGAATCCCCGAGATTGCGGAATAGGGGCCTTGTCGTATCCTTCCTCGAGGGTGACTGACGATAAACAGTGCACGGTAAGGTGTGTATAGTGATAGGTTTCACCTTCCATCACGGGATGGGCGGTAAAACAGTGAGGACTGACATCGGCATTGCTCCCACGTCGATCCTGGTTGCGGCCATGTCGGTAGGTGGTAGCGGGTGATCGCATTAAATGTTCTGATTTTTGTCTTAGGGAAGGTGAAGTGAGGGGGTCGAGCGTTCTGACCCGGGGTCACGCGAGTCGGAGTTTTCCCGGTGGGTGAACGAGTCTCGTGCGAGTCGAAATGTGGTCGAGGTGCCCTGTCGTGCGGGACGGGGCGCGGTCGAGGCGTTCCCGTCGAGGGTGTCTCGTACGAGTCGGAGCCAAAGCGCGGTCGAGGCACTCCGTTGAGCTGGCCTCGTACGAGACGGACCTGGTATGCGGTTGAGGTGGGCTGTCTTTTGCCGTGGCTTAGTCGTTTTGTTTTTTATTATCGTTGGACGTGGGTACCCCCATACTGTTGGTACCGACATGTGGATTTGCATATGTATGTGAAATTGTGGATTTGCGAGTCGATCTGCTTCTTGGCGGATGTGCTGGTGCTTCACTGCCCGGCCTGATATTGGGACAACGCTGGACTTCTTTAGCGTCGACATGTGTATGTAGGATGTGTGTGGGAGACCACACGCTTAACCGATCAGCGAGCCTACTTCGACGACACCTGATGCGGAGGCTCCACGCCACCACGAAGGAGCTGCTCTTTTTCCTGTTGCATCGTCATCATCTACCATTGATCCAGATCGCCCCGCGACTCCGTCTAGTTGACTATGACTCGCAACGTCTCGATCGAGGCGAGCCGCGGACACGACGCTGACTGTCGAGGATGTCGACGTGCCGCACCAATCCAGCCTAGGGTGTGTTCACTTCGCGAAAAGTAGGTGAAAAGTTACTGTAGCATATTTCGTTGTTATTTGGTAAAATTTGTCCAATCATAGACTAACTAGGATCAAAAGATTCGTCCCGACATTTACAGACAAACTATGCAATTAGTTATTTTTTTTACCTACATTTAATGCTCCATGCATGCGTCGAAAGATTTGATGTGATGGGTGGAAGAGGAAATATTTTAGGTTGGGATGGGAAGTGAACAAGGCCCTAGTACCAAACTTGAAACTCCCACGACTTCGCCTACCTCTGCTGCCTCGACTTCACTGCAAGTCGTCTGCCGTCGTGCCGGGGCTAGGAGCCGCAAGCTGTCTATCGTCGAGTCGTCCCAGGCTCCCAGCACCAGCTTGCCACAGCCGCACCCATGACCATCAGGATGATCGACAACACAACGACAAGTTTACTTGACACCGAGTCCTATGTATAAATATAGATATAGATTTTGAAGTTTTGTAGCGTGTCTAGCAAGGAAATCCTTCATACAGTCAGAAGAAAAAGGTAAAGAGGAGTAGGTGATGAGAGCTTAGTGCATTGGGGTCCATTAAATATATCTGGCTGGCTACATGAGTTTTCAAGTGCACCAGACATTTAAGGATCTTGTTTTGGTGGAGCCCAGACATATCTGATGTTTCGTTTGGCCCTTCCAACAAGTCATATTTTTGTTGTCTGATGATGAAGGTGTACCTAGAGTTTACATATAGAAGCTATTTTGGTGCAGGATCATGAAGTCCAGCTGCCATACGCATCAGAAGGCAGATCCTATTAAGTTTTCAAGCGTCAGGACAAAGGAAAAGGCAAGGGAGTGCGTGAAGATAATGAACTCGAGCTGGCCGGTAATTATGCAAATATGGTGAATTAAAGAAAAGACAGAAAGAGTACAAGGAGGATTTTAGCACCTACTGTAGTTGGAACAGGAGCGTCCTCACGTAATTGGCTGATATAGGTTGGTTTGGACTTTCGAGTTTTTAGCGATTTTATCTATACGCCAAAAGAACGAAGAATGAGCTGGACCAAAATTAGGGGGTAAGAAATTTTACCTTTTTATTGTTAGGTATAGATTAGTCCACCACACCATGTCCAATAACACTAGCAAGCCACACGTATATAACCTCACGAATATATGCTTGCTCATTACCAGCCATGTAGTAATCAATATGCCGAACGGCCAAGCGATCCCACTCCATGCCCCTTGCTGTGTTAATCAAATGATCAACACCTCATCATGGCTTCATGGTAATAGATGAAATATATATTTATTTAATTTTTTATTATTTTGTAAAGTAGGATAGGTAAGGAAAGATTTAGATATAAAAATATTTTCTTAGATCTAATTGATGCATGTGTAATCTGTTGGAGGCGGTAAATCTTTTACATGTAATGTGTTTTTGTTCCAAACCTCTATGTTAGCTATTGATTTTTTTTTCACGCATGTAACCTGTTTTTTTAATCGAGCATGTAACATGTAAGTATGTCTAGAAGATGCAGTAAACATATCATCATTAGGTGAGTAGCATAGATCAAATCATTAACGTGAACTGGATCATTCATTGGAATTTGAATGGAGAGATCGATCTGCATACATTGATATATATATATATATATATATATATATATATATATATATATATATATATATATATATATATATATATATATATATATATATATTGTGCATGACTCATAGCTTTGATTTTTATTTTTATTTTTGAAGAGAAGACTGATCCTTTGTAATACTAAAATGTTCGCGGAATCTTCACGAGTTCGATCCACTACTACAGTCTGATTCTTTGGTGCCGGCATGCACAAAAAAAAAGGAAGGATTGATTGTGTCTCTCCTGAGATTTGTTGGAGGGATTTCTTTCCTTTTTTAGGTTATTTATTTATTTAAGTAATTCATAAAATGCGAATTAATCAATGACTCAGATTTATTTGAGATATTACCTATTAGTAGGTAATAGGTGTACCATAGCATTGCCATGAACATAAACAAAACAGAAATTGCCCACACTAAAATAAATTCTAGTAGATCTACAAGCATCAAAAGCATCAAGGATTAATGGAAAAAATTTGATACAGAAGATCAAATTCTACAGAAGTAATCGTTTGAGAAAAGAACTTAGTCGAGGCAAGCGCAGGGGGGTTCACATACCTCAACATAGCAGGGGGGAAGGTGGGCACCACGAGTCGATGAACATGTGCGTATGAGCCATCTCAACCCTGCACTCATAGTGAAGACCTTACGACAGCGGTGGGACGGGAGGAGACGACGTCCGGGCTCCACGCACATGGCAGCGCTGGTGTCTGGCGCTGATTATTTTCAGCTTACAAGATCGATAATGTTCTTCTTACAACATTAATAGACTGCAGTAAATAAATAATCAAAACGGGAAGGACTGAGAGAAGGTGGACAAGGTAATATGAAGCAAGAGCAGCGGGCTCACCAAGGCTTACGCCGTTGCGCTTGAGAAACTCGGCTGCGCTCACCACCGCCTTCAAAACACACAAACAGAAACCTATCAATCTACTATGAAAAGTCTAGTGAGCAAAAAATACACCCGAATATCTTTTTACTGATTTTTCATCACTTAAGAAACAAACATCCTCAGGCCACAAGGCTCACTTATCTAGAATTCTGCAAATGGATTGAATGAAGGCTCAGTGTCAACAATGCAATATGCTGCAATTTGGTTGCAGATGGTTCCTGAGTTAATATTATTTGTTGAAATAGGTAGTTAGGTAGCTGTCAAAATAAGATTGTTGAAATAATTTAGTTATTATATACAATTACATGTACAAGTAAGAAAGATGTAAAACTACACAAGTCCAGCTGATCAGTAGCAACAAAAAAATTAAGATTAGGCACAGGCTAAAAAGACGATCTCTAAAACTGGAAGTACATTTTTTAATCCAGAGAAGTCCGGCTGAAGAACTCCCATTTTACCAATTTTTTTTCTACAAAAATCTACTGCAGATAAAAAAACAAAAAATAATGTAGAACATAGCACGCTGCGGCAATATTTCAAGCATGCACATGAAAACAAGAAAAAGAAGATACGTGTTTCCATAGTGAAGAATAAAATGGGATTTAAGTTTCACAGAAAAAAGAAATGACACAGAGTTGCTATTACAGCAGAAACATCATATTCCAAGGGGGTTTCACATATGTGTGACATACTGACATGCCATTTTCATGAACTGCTACTGCCTGACATGCCTCTCATTGCTGTGATGGCTTCCAACTCAGGAGTGTCAAAGCCCAGCAGGTCCCCAAGGCTCACCAGGCTCTTGAGTGGCAGCGCCGGCATGCCGAGAAGCACGACACTTGCTCGATGGTTGTCAAGGAGCTAGTAAAAGCTGATCTCTGAATTAACTATACGGTAATCACAGCAAAGTAGATATGCAAGTCACTGCACAATGTTTTATGCAAACATGAGCTTCCCAAAAGTTGGCTGCAGAAACTTGTAACCTCTCATTGGATGAATGCAACACTGACATGTAGTGGCATAAGGATATAGCATAATGAGAGAACAGATCACCGGTCTAAACAGAGTACAGAAACCAATACTTACAGTTGGTCAGTGTCCACGATGCTATAGTCTTCAACAAAACCACATATGCGAACCAAATTCAGAAGCCATCTATCCAACAACATGCCTTCGAGGAACCCTCACCTACACACACAAAAAAAAAAAAAACAACAACAACAACAACATAGCCTTTTGTCCCAAGCAAGTTGGGGTAGGCTAGAGATGAAACCCAAAAGAGACGAGAAACAGGGAGACACATAAAGGGACATAAAGGGCACAAGACAAAAGATGTCACGGTTCAGGCACGTTGATTGCTAAACTCCAAGCGCTCCTGTCCATAGCTAAATCCTTGGGGATATTCCACTCCTTAAGATATCTCTTAACGGACTCGTCCCAAGTTAATTTAGGTCGACCTCTACCGCTCTTTACATTATCGGCCCGCTTTAGAACTCCACTACGCACCGGCGCCTCAGGGGGCCTCCGTTGGACATGTCCAAACCATCTCAACCGATGTTGAATCAAATTCTCCTCAATTGGTGCCACCCCAACCCTATCCCGAATATCGTCGTTCCGTACTCTATCCCTCCTTGTGTGCCCACAACACCAACGCAACATACGCATCTCCGCTACACTCAAAAAAAAAAAAAAAAGAGAGGAAGAAACTGAAATTTACTGCAAGTGACAAAGCAAAAACCTGGAATAGGAGATGAATAGAGACAAAAGACACCCGTTAAGATATAACCATACATTGCAGTGAAAGAAAACAAAAGGTTGAACCAATTCAAACACTGATGAGTTTTATTTTAGTTAATAATCAGAACATTTCACAGTGGGAAGTGGGAACAGAGCGAACCTTGATGCATCTCTAGATCAAAACATGGATCTTCAGTCGCAGAGAATGATTGCAAGAGCTGACAAATTTCAATCACTATATTGCTAAGATTTCAGGGGGGAGTTCTGTAAGGATGAATAATCTAGTGTTTGGTAATGGAAAGGGAAAGTATCTGGAGGACTGAAAATAACAAACAGAAGGTAAAGTTAGGGTCATTGGACCTGGCATCCAAAAATTCATTGACCCCATGGGGGACTGGGGGTACATCATCTCTAGCATGCATCGATCCCCACCCCGAGCCCCCCGCAGCAACGGATTGGACGGAGGCAGGCCCTAGCGTTCCTGATGGCCGGTGGCCTGGCCATGGTGGCCGGCAGCAGTGCCTAGTGGGCAAGGACCGGGCTTGGTGGCCTGCGACCATGCCCGGTGGCATGTGGTCGTGCCTGGTGGCCGGCATCCCGTCCGTCCTGGCGTACGTCGTGGCCTCGCATGGGGGAGGGAGGGAAGCGGTTAGAGTTGCGTCGCAGATCGGGAGCGGATGGGAAACGGCAGAAGCCGAACCGCTGAGCGGGTAGGGTGCGAGGGCGCGGGTACGCGGCCGGGTAACAAAGTTTTGTGGTCAAAAAACTTGGGATCGGAGGCGCTCGTTTCGTGAGGGAAAACATGTGTTTCGTGTGTCAGGAAACGGTTTGGGTCCACAGTTAACTAATAATTACATGTCATTAGATGTAAATCTAAAGGTGAACATCTCATGTGGGTAGGATGTTTAGTGTTTTTCAATTCTTTCGCTCTTCTATAATATAGATAGATTAACTTTGCCCCCGTTTTGGTTGTCTGCAGGGTGCTATTACCAAGAGGATGACTGCCATAGAAGAAATGGCTGGAATGGATGTCCTTTGTAGCGACAAAACAGGAACTCTGACACTCAACAAACTAAATGTTGACAAGAATTTAATTGAGGTAAACACATATGATTCTTTTACTGTTGAAGATAGCTAGCGATTATTTCTATTCTTTTGCCCATGTATTTACGTATCACCAGTTTCAAGCTTATTACTTCTCACTCGTTCATGCATTTACCACCTGCATAGCTCTCATCTCCAAATGTGCTCTTTTCATTTTTCCCCTCATTTCTGTAGTGACTAGTCAGTTAAATACATAAAACATCTTCATGCAGTTTCATCTCTGAAATGGTTCCTATTACGCTGTGTGCGGTAAACCAATCCTGTCTTCTTTAGTTGCTGTTGTACCATGACTATGAGCATAGTGGCAATTCTTCACTTTCATCCATGCTAGTATTAATGACACTCATTGCTAAAGCATGTAACATCTCCATAGGTTTTTGCTAGAGGCATGGAGAAGGATGACGTTGTCTTAATGGCCGCAAGAGCTTCTAGACTAGAGAACCAAGATGCTATTGATTTTGCTATTGTTTCGATGTTGCCAGATCCGAAAGAGGTAAGAATCATCCTTTCGTATTTGTTTTATTTTTGTACCTGTTCAGATGATAGCTGGCTGTTTGCTTCGCTCCAATCAGGAAGGAGGTAAACACTCGAGTCCTAACATATAGAGGTTCACAAAATGATTCCATATCGTTTCAATAGTTTACAACTGGTCCAAAATTTACTTGTTTTAGACATCATCACATTAGTACTTTAATATAGTCTCAAATGCACATGTTGACCATTAATTTATTCAAGTATATCTATAAAAAGCCCAAGTACTTTTATGTTTGTTAATGATCAAAGTTTGAAACTTTGACTGCACACATTCTTGGACAATATATCTGTACGTTCTATTAACTGTACATTCATATTATTGCCTTGCTAATTAGGATCTAGCAGCTTTCAACTGATAACACATGATTTCACAGCTGGGGGTAGTATAAGTTATGCAGAAAGCGCGCCTATCTCAATTTTACAGTTCATAGAATTTGCCCGTTCATGAGTTTCACCCAACGAGCTTATTGGCATCTTTTGCTTCTTAATTTAATTTACATCTCTATTTTATTTTCTCCTGTCTGCTGCTAGGCACGTGCCGGCATTCAAGAAGTTCATTTCCTCCCATTCAATCCAACTGACAAGAGAACAGCACTCACATACTTAGACGCTGGGGGTAAAATGCACAGGGTTAGCAAAGGCGCTCCTGAACAGGTATATACATTGCATAGTTCGATCCCTTTATAAATTGCTACCTGAAATAAAGTGCAGAAGACATAGTATGGAGACTATTTGAAAAGCACAGTAGCCAAATATGATAATATCTATAGTAAAGCTTCAATATATGTTGAGATGAATTGTGCAACAACAACAACAACAACAACAACAACAACAACAACAACAACAACATAGCCTTTTGTCCCGAGCAAGGTTGAGATGAATTGTGCATGAAACTTATTTGGTGCATTATATCTTCTTGGGCTACTACTGCCATAGCAAAAGCAAATGAAGGAATATGAATTACTTATTGCACATTCTTAATGTATATGTGGAGGCCACCCACCTAGGCTTGAACCTGGGCAGTTCATGTGGGTATGTGCCTAAAGGGTTTGTGACTCCCCTCTCTTAAGATAATGTTTTCTCCCTGTGGTCATTTTTTTGGTGTATGTGTATCAACTGAATTGATGACTTCTCAGTACTAGTTTGTGTGTATTTTGTTTGCCTCTATAATCTAATTTTGCATCTTTTCAACTAAAGTCAAGTTTATTTGTGCTCCTTAATTCAGCTCTTTTTGGTATTTGCTTCGTTGAAATGAATAAAAGTGAGCAATATATATGACTAAATGCAGTCACATCATTGGTACTCTAGTGTACTTATATTTCATCAAATATTCAAATGCTCTTGCAGATCCTGAATCTAGCATCGAACAAGTCTGAGATTGAAAGGAAGGTCCATCATGCTATTGGCAATTATGCAGAGAGGGGCTACGATCGCTTGCTGTTGCCTATCAGGTGGTAAACAACTAGTATACTATGGCATGCTTGTCCATATACAAAGCAAAACCTTACTAAATTTCTTCGTTGTAAAGGAAGTACCTGAAGGGACTAAGGAAAGTCCTGGTGGGCCTTGGCAATTTATTGGTCTTCTCCCACTCTTTGATCCTCCTCGCCATGACAGTGCTGAAACTATACGCAGAGCTCTTGACCTTGGAGTCAGTGTAAAAATGATTACAGGTGCCTCTTTTTATGCACTATTTAATATCTGCTAAATGGCAAGGAGTTGCTTAATTTATAGAGTTAGAACTGATGCGCATATCCACTTGGACTCGCTGTCCTCAGTAGCTGGGAGCAGTTAATTAGAATTCTTTATTGTAATTGACCTAAAGTGGTAATTAGCATGTTAAACTATCAACTAGAGATTGCCATCTTTTTGCTTCATTTCCTCATATCATTATGAATCCTTTCAAATCCTTTTCAGGTGATCAGTTGGCTATAGCTAAGGAGACTGGCCGGAGACTAGGAATGGGCACAAACATGTATCCTTCTTCATCATTGCTAGGTGACAAAAAAGAAGGTGACATTGCAGTTCTACCAGTGGACGAGTTGATTGAACAAGCGGATGGGTTTGCTGGAGTTTTCCCAGGTGAAAATTAACTATCTATTTGTATCATGGTGTTTCTTGCTCTAACTTGTTTCGTTTCACAGAGCACAAATATGAGATTGTGCAGAGGTTGCAAGCCAGAAAGCACATATGTGGGATGACTGGAGATGGAGTTAATGATGCACCTGCTCTGAAGATAGCAGATATTGGTATTGCTGTGGCTGATGCTACTGATGCTGCTCGAGGTGCTTCTGATATAGTTCTGACGGAACCTGGATTGAGTGTGATCATCAGTGCTGTACTAACCAGTCGGGCAATTTTCCAAAGAATGAAAAATTATACTGTAAGTTCAAGTTTACAATGCACATGCACATTTCATTCTGCTTTGCTATGATGATGTGCTATATGGGGAGCTGGGCCATTGGTACACAATCTAATTCAATTTTCTTGTTATTTTTGGGTTGATCTCTATTTATGATCTGTATTTCTTGTTAGTAAAGTGAAACATGTACAATAAATTTAATTTGAATTTTCCAATGTAGAAATGTAGAACTAATTTTCTCGAATACGCAAAAGGTTTGCGCATCTTTGTATTAAGGTGGGAGGGGGGGGGGGGGGTGTTAGTGTTATACAATCGGCTCTACCCTCCCTAGCGTAAGAAGATCATTGGCTATTACTCACTAATCAATATCATACTACATAGCCATCATTGGTGATCAGACGCGCTGGCGTGCGCGGCGCCTCGGTCGCTCTCCTTGGAACTAATATTTTTTGAACGTAAAAATTTAGAACTAATATCACTATTCGCTACTGCCTGATCCCACTCTCCCATCTGTTTGGGCCGTAAGACTGAAGAGTGTTACCTATGTGTTGCAGAAAATAAATTCACCATTTAGTTTTTGTTGTGCACTATCTCTAGTATTTTCAATCCATGTCCCCTGAATCCAGAAGTTTCACCCAGCAGACACCGAACCTGATTCCTGAAAACCTGTCATGGATCGAAGGTTAAGGGGCATTGTGAATTGCTTACTTAGTCTCGGTATCATTATTTATTAGTGACGATTTAGTCTCTTTCCAGCACTATCAAGGACATCAGACTGATGTTTACTTCTTGAAGAGATCCTTTTTCTTCTCATATTGTTCAGAAAGCTATTTCAGTCTAGTAAAAAGGGGTGCTGACTGATGCATATGCTCTTTTCTTTGGCAGATATATGCTGTATCTATAACCATACGTATTGTGGTAAGTTTGTTCCACTAACCCTAGACACAACCTACTGTACCCTTTGCTGTTCATCTGTTTTACCTAGTTAGTCTAGATTAGGACATGGAAGTACATGGTCATGTTTGTTTGTTATTTATATATGGGCACACAAACTTTTTAGGCAATCCCTTGTGCAAAGAAGATGAGCCGAAAGCGTCATTTGTCTTGTGTACAGGGAACTGTGCCCGTTATCTTTTGAGCTGAAGTGTATGTAGTGGTTTGTTTTACCTTGCGTATCCAAATCTTGTGTGTACAGCTTGGCTTTTTGCTCTTGGCATGCTTTTGGAAGTTTGACTTCCCTCCGATGCTGGTTCTTGTGATAGCTATTCTTAATGATGGTAAGAATACTCTGCTTACTGCATTCCCAACAGATTATTGCTGATTTGGCTATTGCTTCTTTAACCGCGACACTGCCTGCCTCAGGAACCATTATGACTATATCCAAAGACAAGGTGAGGCCATCTCCCCATCCAGACAGTTGGAAGCTAGCGGAGATATTTGCAACTGGAGTGATCATTGGGGCGTATTTGGCTGTAACCACGGTGCTGTTCTTTTGGGCAATTTACAGCACGGATTTTTTTTGTGGTAAGTGCCAAAGTGGTGGGGTGGGGATGGATCCACGATAATTTACAGCTGTTGTAAGGCGTGTGATGTTTTGCATATGTCAATGCAGAGGGTTTTCCACGTTACAGGTCTGAAAAGGGTCGAAAAAACAGGAGACAAGCAGAATCAATTTGCCGACAACATGGAGATGTTGGCCTCTGCAGTGTACCTTCAAGTGAGCACCATTAGCCAGGCGTTGATATTTGTGACGAGGTCGAGGGGCTGGTCCTTGATGGAGAGGCCTGGCCTGCTGCTGATGTGCGCATTCGTGATAGCGCAGCTGGTGAGTACTTGTCGTGGTTTGGTTTGCTTGTATCGGTGATTTTTTGAGGAGTGTCGATCACCCTCGACGTACCTACTCCTGGATGGCTGCTGGAGTATATAAATGGATTGGATACGCATGCAGATCGCGTCTGTGCTGGCAGCCAGGGTGAGCTGGGAGCTTGCGGGCATCAAAGGCATCGGGTGGGGGTGGACCGGCGTGATCTGGCTGTACAACATCGTTGTGTACCTGCTGCTGGACCCTATCAAGTTCGCTGTGCGGTACGGGCTGAGCGGCAAGGCCTGGATTCTTTTTAGAGTGAGAGTAGAGTACTCTAATCTTGTCATGGCTGGTATGATAACTATGGTCACGTTTAGTTCTTCTTTTCTTTTTCCTATCTTTCTTTTTGATTTGATGGCACTGGATTCTTTTTAGAGTGAGAGTAGAGTACTCTAATCTTGTCATGGCTGGTATGATAACTATGGTCACGTTTAGTTCTAAAGTTGGGAGGTGCCAGAAATATTATAGCATTTCGTTTGTATTTATTAATTATTGTTTAAATATTGACTAATTAGACTCAAAAGATTCGTCTCGCAAAGTATAAGCAAACGATGTAATTAGTTATTTTTTACCTACATTTAATACTTCATGTATGTGTCTACAGATTTGATTTGATGATAATCACCCTGTTCGCTTGAACTTATCAGCCTAGTTTATCAGCCATGGTACAGTGTTTTTCTCTCCCATCAAAACAGCACTAGCCGGCTTATTAGCTGCTTTTACAGCCAGCCGAACAGGATAAATGTGATATGGAATCTTTACACTTTTTGCATTTTTGAGGGAAGGGCTATATTGTACTAGCACGCAGCTAGTAGTACTGATCTGTAATCTGTTGTTGACCACCAGAAGCTGGTGCAGTCGTACTGTACAGTGTACAAGTACTGGTAGTACTACATGCTATGCTAGTGATGCTGACCAAGTCTTTGGGTACTCTCGTACTGTACCTGTACTGTAGTGGATGAACTCCCATTGCCAGTAGAGTAGAGGTACGGAGTGGTAGGTTACGTTTGAGGGCATGTTTAGATGGTAAAAAAATTTTCGTCTTGATATTTATAGATAAATTGTGTAATTAGTTATTTTTATATCTTTATTTAATGTTTCGCATGTGTTCAAAGATTCGATGTGATGGATACTGCATAAACTTTTTTTTTTTGCTCTTTTTGTCATCTAAACCGGCTCTGAGTTACAGTTATTTTAGGTAAATAATAGAAGCTGTAGGCCAACTCCGCCTATGTTGACCGGAAGACTTTAAGTCGTCTCAACATAGCCGGTCCCAAGCCCGGGTAAAGGAGGAGGGTGTGTTAAGGTCTGGCGAACCAATAGTAAAAAAACAGTCACTCTCATGGATTTGAAACCCACGAGAGGTCATGTGGTGGGCCTTGGAAAAGCACAAAGTCCCAACTAAGTACGTTACCCTTATCAAGGATATGTACAGGGATGTGATGACGTTTGTCCAAACATGTGATGGCGACACCAGTGACTTTCCAATTAAAATATGACTGTATCAGGAGTCAGCTTTGAGCCCTTATTTAATATGCTCTTTACTGATGATGTGGTGCTAGTTGCCGATAATAGGGCAGGGGTTAATAGGAAGTTAGAACTATGGAGGCACACGTTAGAGTCGAAAGGGTTCAGACTTAGTAGGACTAAGACCGAGTACATGAGGTGCGATTTCAGCGCGACTAGGCATGAGGAGGGAGACGTTAGCCTCGATGGGCAAGTGGTGGCCAAGAAGGATACTTTTCGGTATTTATGGTCGATGGTATAAAAAGATGGAGACATTGATGAAGATGTTAGACATAGAATTTTAGCCGGCTGGTTGAAATAGCGTCAAGCTTCTGACGTCCTCTATGACAAAGGGTGCCTCAGAAGCTGAAAGGTAAGTTCTATAGGACGACGATTCGTCCGGCGATGTTATACGGTGTTGAGTGTTGGCCTACAAAAAGGCGACATGTCCAGCAATTGAGTGTAGCAGAGATACGTATGTTGCGTTGGTGTTGTGGGCACACAATGAGAGATAGAGTCCGGAACGACGATATTCGGGATAGGGTTGGGGTGACACCGATTGAGGAGAAATTGATTCAACATCGGTTGAGATGGTTTGGACATGTCCAATGGAGGCCTCCTGAGACGCCGGTGCGTAGTGGGGTTCTAAAGCGGGCCGATAATGTAAAGAGCGGTAGAGGTCGACCTAAACTAACTTGGGACGAGTCCGTTAAGAGAGATCTTAAGGAGTGGAATATCTTCAAGGATTTAGCTATGGACAGAAGCGCTTAAAGATTGGCAATCAACGTGAATGAACCGTGACCTATTTTTCTCTTGTGCCCTTTATATCTCTTTATGTGTATCCTTATTTCTCGTCTCGTCTCTTATAAGTTTCATCTCTAGCCTACCTTAACTTATTTGAGACAAAAAGACTATACTGTTTGTTGTAATAGAAGCTGTAGACCCACCCGCAGCTGTACACTTGACGCACGGGCATTGACCGTCCGTCCAAGAGAGAGTACACGCACACGCACTAGAGGTAGTCGCTGCTGTGCTGTGCTGAGTCTACGTCTCTCTTACGTGGATGAAAACGAATCAGATACAGACCGATATCATTGATATTAAATTCATTTTTATATTTTGTTTGAATTCGGATTCGAATACAGATATTGCCAACCATAACGAATAGAATACGATTGGATATCAACATTATAAATATGCGATTTGATTATTCGAATACGGTATCAGATGTTGAATATACGAACAGATCTGAACTTCTCTAAACGAATTTCGATCAAGGAAAGGAAAGACGCTTGAATGGATGGATGGATGGACCGATGGCATTGCATAATAATGGCATTGGCATGGCCACCATGACGGTGACGGGAAGGGAAGGGAAGGGAAGGGAAGGAGACGTCCAGACGGGACGGCACGGCACGGCAGCCCAACCAAGTCCCGTCTCTGTGTCTTTGTCTCGGTGTGTGAATTTTCGCCGTCGCTGTCCCGTTCCGTGCCTGCGGTGCGGGTGCGGGTGCGGGTGCGGGTGCTCTCCCGCGAGAGGCAGGTCCTCTACCGGTCTCCCGTCCTCCCTCCCCTCTCTTCGGCGGGGCGAACAGGCAGGTCCAGTCGCCAGATCTATCAACCTCCCTCTTCCCGGCAGAGGCAGGACTGCAGGAGGCAGCGCCGCGCCGGATGCGCCATGCGGATGCGGGTGCTTCCGGCGTCCTGGTCATCCTCCTCCACCAAACATAGCAGCGGCAGCTCCGAGTCGCAGGAGCACC
This sequence comes from Saccharum hybrid cultivar R570, assembly GCA_038087645.1. Taxonomy (NCBI): domain Eukaryota; kingdom Viridiplantae; phylum Streptophyta; class Magnoliopsida; order Poales; family Poaceae; genus Saccharum; species Saccharum hybrid cultivar. The sequence continues at coordinate 28,140,832 of JAQSUU010000043.1, read as the reverse complement.
CTTCTCCCTCCTCTACTACGGCCGCGGTGTACCTCAACATCTACGACATCTCCCCCCTCAACCACTACCTCTACTGGTTCGGACTCGGCATCTTCCACTCCGGGATCGAAGGTAAGGTATCTACTACTCCTATATATACACTAATCATTCATATTTTTTATGAGAAACAAAGAAATTCAGTTCACTACCCGACAACAAGACTCTCCCTGCTCTACCGTAGCCCCATTTACTTCCTTACTAGTACGCCGCCCCATGTACTTCCTTGTACCCCGGATTAGCCATGCTATGATGGCTACTTCCTTATACCTCTTATTACTGCATTCCCTTCTGTCCCCAAATAAATCAATTCTTAGAATCCATGCAAATCAAACTATATTAAGTTTGACTAACTTTAAATGAAAGAGTAACAACATCTACACCATAAAATGAGCATATTCTATGGTATATCTAATGTTACTAATTCGATGTGATAAATCTTGACAGGTTTTTCTAGAAATTCGGTCAAAGTTTAAAAAGTTTGACTTGAGACAACTATATAAAATCTATTTATTCAGGGACAGAGAGAGGGACTACCTGATGGTGGGATTTCTGTCCCCTCTCCTCCTCCCCTGCCTCGCTTGCCGTTCCCTTATTATAGTAACCCAAAAATAATAATGCAATTCTAGGTTTTGGACCAAGTAATTCCTTTTTAAAGTTTGACTAAATTTCTAGGAAATAGTATTAATATTTGTACCTTCAAATAGTTTTAATGATACTTACTCTGTACCATAAATGTTAGTATTTTCTAATATAAACTTGGTCAAACTTAAAATTGTTTGACTCCTTTAAAAGCAAGAATCACATTTTTTTTTGGGGAGGGAGGGAGCACTGTACCATTTCAAGCGACCTAGCATGTGAACGAAGATATAGAAGAACCACTTTTGGTATGCTTGTTTTGCTTCCTACTCCATGCCACCTTTGTCGTCCTAGGACTTGTGCGCAACCCGTCATTGTGTGCCGGGTTTTCTTCTCTTGTTTGTGTCGAAATTGTTTGCAGATTGCAGGAATACACCATCTGACACTTCAGACAATTTGTATTTCACAGTGCATGGCACGGAATATGGCTTTGGAGCTCATGAATACCCCACCAGCGGAGTCTTCCAAGTAGAACCTAAAAGCTGCCCTGGCTTTATCTTCAGACGCTCTGTGTGTGTGGCTACAACTCATATGTCCCGCTCCCAAGTCCACACTTCCATAGAGGACCTCGCTGAGGATTATCATGGTGACACTTATCATCTGATTGCCAAGAACTGCAATCATTTCACAGCTGATGTCTGCAAGCGTTTGACCGGGAAGCCAGTACCTGGATGGGTGAATCGACTCGCCAGATTAGGTCCCATATCCTTACACAATCATCAATCTGTTGCTCCTTGATGATGCCGATTCGTTCTCAACTATTTCTGCCTTCATCCTGTTGGAATCGCAGGTTCCTTCTTCAATTGCGTATTGCCTGACAGCATCAAGGTTTCAGCAGTCAGAGATGTAAACGCGCACCCGGATTTTTCTGGTACTCTACCTACACCCGGTTTGACTATTTGTGCCTTCACATTCACATGGTTGAAATTTGACCTTACAGAATCCTGTACCATTCTAGCTTCCCCCAATGAACTAGTCCTATGAAGTTATATAAGTGGCTGTATTTAGCTAAAAGAAGATGAAAGCGAATTATCTTAAATTTATATGGTCTTTTTCCTATCAATGAAGAGATTGAAACAACCTTGAATTGTTAAGAAATTAAATTACGTAGCCCGCCAACATAGAGCTGTTAGGAAATTATTTGATATATGTCTCATCTTTTCTTGGAAATGGAAAGAATTTTCCAAGTTTCAGATTTATTAGCATTTGCACGAGTTCCTTTTCGCATCTTAAAGGTGTCAACAGAGGTCTCAATATGCTTCATCCATCTTCCCATTCTCAACATGAGTTCTCAATGCTCATTGCTTGGCTCCTCTGCATCACATGATGCCCTGAATTCCGTCACTGCTCCTGAAAATTGGATGGGTCTTTGTTTGTTGGTATTGCTGCAGATGATGACTTGGGGTCCAATGCTTCGATCCTTGAGGGAAGTGATGATGATGACTTAGACCTACTTCTGAGAACGCCAAACAGCGACATTGTATCTTCAAGGGACAAGACATTAACTCCTGGCAGGGACAGTGTCTAACTCTGTTTCATCATAGCAAAAATAGAGGCAGATGCTTCGCCAGCGCTGATGATCACATCTCATGGTGGTATGGGTGGGTGGGTTTGGCCTGATCATATCATCATCCACTGTTAAAACTTGGTGGCACGCTAGTTCAGGGTGATGGAGGATTCATTGGTCGATTGATATTGCTGTTATCAGTTGTTGTAGAGATAGCAGCGTATAGTGTTAATGTGATGATACTTTGTTGTGATGTATCGTGTGGCAAAGGCCAAGTTAACCTGGTTGTGTGTGTGGTGAATATGTAGTAATTAAGTTTGTAGTGTGGGGCATACTGTCTGAGTAGAGGATTTGGTTAGTCATCTCAAGTGACTTGTTTTGATTTTGACTCCCCTTTGTAACGGTGATGGTGTGTGGAAGTGATTTCTTCTGTACAAAAATTGACAGAGCTTGAAATGGTTTTCCAGATGGAGTATTTGTGGGTCAGAATTACCTCTCGCCGTTTGAAACGATTAATTTGTACTGTATATCAATCTAGCATAGGTTGGCTGGCTGGCTCGATCTTACCTTACGTAGCAGTATGATTTTAGAAATTGACGGAGTATTTTATTTTATATTATTATATATCTTAAAAAAAAAGATTACGGTCTTAGACTCATATTAAGCACAGCTTGATGATGGGTTACTGACATGTGGGCCCACTTACTCTTTCTCCCTCCCTCGTCGCCTTCTCTCTGGGCCTCGGCGGCGTTCGAGGAGCGTTCCGTTGCTTCTGGTTCTTGCTCGTCAAGGAAAGAGGGTGCCAGTTGCTTGCCAGAATCGGGCCCCGGCCGCCGGAATCCGACCTCGTCTCGCTTCTCCTCTCCCCGTGAAGAATCGTGATGCGGAGAACAGCTGCGGCCGCCCTCGTTTTCATTCCCCTCCTCGCTGCGGCGGTGCAGACCTCCTCCCTGCCCTTCATCGTCCTGCACGGTAGAGTTCCCCTCTCCTCTGCAGCAACAAGCTGGGTATTATTTATGATTCTATCCATCCTGCTGATGGATTGCAACTGGAATCATGGCAGGGATTGCGGACCAGTGCGCCAACCATGGCGTCGCCAAGTTCACTAAACTTCTCGCCAATTGGTCCGGCTCCGACGGCCACTGCCTGTACTGTACTATTGCTATTGCTCGCCAACTCTATCTCCTCATTCCAATTGGCGTCCTGAGTCCTGACTACCATTCTTGCTCTTAGGGGTCATGCCTCTTCAAACTTACTAAATTGAATAATTACTGCTTTGCTTTCCCCAGAGAGATCGGCAGAGGAACATGGGACTCTTGGGTCATGCCTCTTCAACAACAGGTCTTATTCCTCTCTACATTCTTTTCCTTCCTCTTGTTATAAATTAAATGTTCATATGTTCAGTAACACATTTGATCATGTCCGCAGGCTGATATCATCTGCAACAAGGTCACTACCCCAACCGATGATGCCATCTTGCACTGTTTGATGAGTTGTTAAAAACTAGTATTCATCGTCACTGCCACTTTTGATTTTTCCCCTCAGGTCAAGGAAATGAAACAACTGAGAGATGGCTACAACATAGTTGGTCTGTCTCAGGTATGCTCATGTGCTGCTGTCTTGTTCACGGTCTTTGACCTTGCCTTCCTTTAAGTACCCAAGCTATCTCATTTATCCTCTACTATTATATCCTGTTGTCCTTTGCTTCATAGTCTTGAAAATGCGGGCTGCTTTTTCATTCTTGTAGGCACTTTAATAGTATAGTGTGCACTACCTTCATTCTGCTATGTTTCATTTTCTTGTACATATTACAGTAACATAAACTGGTTCAGATTAGTACTCTTTGAGATACTTCCTCTGTCACCGAAGAGGGAGGGAGGGAGGGAGGGGATGATTTAGTAGCTAATCATGCATTACTTTTTTCTTTAATTTGTTCTGTACTTGGTGTAGCGATACTATACTAAAACCCTGCCTCATATTTGTGTCCTCACAGGGAAACTTGATTGGTCGAGCAGTAGTTGAGTATTGTGATGATGGACCGCCGGTGAGTTTTCCTAAATTAGGAATAGCAAAATAGTAATAAAATTAACACAGCTCAAATTCTATTCATTTGGCCTCTACCAACCCAATACATGTAACCTTGGCCAGCTGCCCAGCTGGGATGGTTGTTAGCCTGTCTTGTATGCACTTTAATTGCTACCAGTTTTCTGTGCAATAAGTTATGATCCGGATCGTACCTGGCACCAGGTCAAGAACTTCATCTCTCTTGGAGGTCCTCATGCTGGTACCGCTTCTGTGCCGCTTTGTGGTGTAAGTTAATCTGATTAAGTCATTATCTCCGATCATTATGTGTTTTTTTATGTCAAGTTTGGCTAATAATTCAATGATATAGTGATAAATTTGTGTAATAATCGATGGTTGAATACTCTTTCATGGATTTGTTCGATGAATTATACACGTAGTACAAATCAAAGAAAATATACTGGCTGTGACTAACGCCATTATTATTTAAATGTACTTGTCTTTTAACATCTACATATTATATATGGAAGCTCATATGATTCAGTTGACATCTGTATATTATGCAGTCTGGTATTTTGTGCATTCTTGTTGACGCTCTGATCAAATTGGAGATCTACTCAGACTATGTGCAGGTTTGTATGCATTGGCTTTCATCAAACTTGGTCATGGTGAGCACCTTTTTTTTTTAAAAAAAAATGTGGGATAACTTGAGGCATGGTGAATTACAGGAACATCTTGCACCTAGTGGCTACCTCAAAATCCCAACTGTGAGTATAACGAGGAATGCACCTTTTATGTTGTTTGGTTGACATGCTACTCTATTACTCTTATGCTTTTGAGTTGTTTATTGTACTGGTCAGTCTACTGGTACTGCATACTTCACAGGGCTGAGTAAGCACATTTATAGGCCAAACTGTATAAGTTGTTCTTAATGGTAGAGGTGACTCGAGGATAACCTGGTGTTTTACTAATCAGTTGCAATGCACCATTGATGATGCATACAAAGGCTTCAGATAGCTAGCTTCATAGTGCTGAATAACTAGTCTGGTCATTTTCTTGAATAATTGATTAGCTTGAGATTTTGTAACTGCACGCTCCGCCCCAAAATGAAAGACCTTATTATAGGTTTATTAGTCAAAGTCAAACTTTTGTAAGTTTGACCAAATTTATAGAAAAATGTATCGATATTTATGAATACAAATTAGTTCCATTCAATTTGTCATGTAATATAGTTTCATAGTATATGAAAATGTTTCTGGTGAACGAAGTTTGTCTAACTAAAAGTATTTATCAGGATATGGCAGATTATCTGAAGAGTTGCAGGTTTCTTCCAAAACTTAACAATGAAATTCCAGATAAAAGAAATGCTACCTACAAGGAAAGGTTTAGCAGCTTAGAGAATTTGGTTCTGATCATGGTAAGCTTGACATTGTCCAAAACCAAAATTGATTCTGATCAAGTTGCAGGAGTAGCATTGCCCTGTCTCCTGTAGCTAGGGTAGCATGTAACTTACTTGCTTTATTCCCTGCTTCAAGATAAAAGTACAATGCAACATAGCGCAAAAGGATGATATTGTTTTACGCCATAATAATATGTATTATACTTCAATTCTTTTGACCTATCTTGAATGTGGCCGAATGTATGTATGTTATTTGCAGTTTCAGGATGATGCAGTCCTGATACCTCGAGAAACAGCATGGTTTGGTTACTACCCTGATGGAGCCTTTGATCCTGTTCTACCACCTCAGAAGGTAGAGTTCTTTCATGCACGTGATTTGGAACTCCATGTGTGCTCTGCTTACAATGGCTAGCTGTGCGTGTGTGCAGACGAAGCTGTATGAGGAAGACTGGATCGGTTTGAAGACACTGGATGAAGCAGGGCGGGTGAAGTTTGTGTCTGTGGCGGGAGGTCACCTCGGCATCTCCAAAGGTGACATGAAGAAGTATATTGTGCCTTACCTGACAAGCAAAGCATCGGTGAAGACCCTCCTCCGGTGGAGCCTTTCTGATTTGCTAGGTGCCACTTGGCACGCTGCGCTGGGGCTGATGGAGGGTGATGGTGCCGTGCTTGATTCGCCATCGTCGTGCCTGTTCGTTTGAGCTATTCAGCGGAATCAGCAGCCATCCAGCAGTGTTTTTCTCTCACAACAAACCAGCGAACAGTACTTTCAGCCATAATAAACCAGCGAAACGAACAGACGAGTGATTAATCGTATGATGCATAAGGGTCCTTTCTGTAGGTGTGTGACTGTGTGTGTGTGTTCTGATTTGATGGACTTGGGGTGAGCGTTGTGGTTTCCAACAGTGGGTTGCTGTGAAGCTTGATTGTTACGCTCTATTTGGTCGATTTATGGCGTGGTGAACAAGTGTTACTGTTAAACTCTAGGACCGGATAGCAGTAGATCAGCGGGGTAGTACTATGTATTTCGGTTACGAACATCAAGATTTTAGTGAAAGAACTACCGGATCCGAGAGGGAGGAGGAGATTGAGGTAGGGCAAACCATCTGTGGGAATGGGTGCGGTGGAGTTCGATCCGGATGCCATCACGAACGTTGATGGCGGCTGCGCACGGGCAGCGACGTTCGGGGAAGGGAAGGTCGGTGCAGTGGAGATCGGCGATGACCGAGTGGAGGCGGAGGTGCTTCCCGTCGCTCACAGCGCGACCCTCGAGATCGGTTAGGGTTGTAGGTGGGGAATGGCGGCTCTGACGAACCTCGTGACTCGAGCCCCGGCTCCCCACCTCCTTTATATAGCGCTGCGCGACGGGGGCCCACCAGCCATTGTTGGGCTGGGCGCCCCCGATCAGGGCGCAGACCAAGGGCCTAATGAGCTGTTGGGCTCATTAGAGGAGAGATCAACCTTACATTCTCCCCCTTGATCTCACTTATACTTTAACCTTTCATCTTTGACTTCAATGCTTTTAACTTTACTCGTTTCATCACAAATAAGTGCATAGAACATGTTTCATCGTCACAAATAACTTTGCTCCTGAGTCAATCCACCAAGTAGATTTCGAATACTGTACATACAGGGATTCATTTATAAACGTAATCATGTTCTCAGCTTGCTTTGCCATGATCATCTTTAGGAAATCGGGACAATCTTTCTTGTAATGTCCCGTCTTTTTGCAGTGAAGACACTGATCTTTGTTCACTACAAATTGTTTCTGCTGAGGCTGATGCTGCATGGGAGCCTTGCCCTTTTGCTTTGAGGGAAAGTTGGCATTGGCATTGAAATTCTTTCTTTTGTTATCTTTAATGAAACTGAGAGTGCCACCGTTGGCGGCTTTTATTCTCTCTTCCTCTTGTGCACACATCGCCATACAACGTTCTAAATCCCATTTCTCGGGCTAAATGTTGTAGTTGACAACAAAAGTGTCAAACTCTTTTGGTAAAGAAGCAAAAATCAGATGGACAAGAAACTCTTCAGTAAGAGCCAGGTCCATTGATTTGAGCTTGTTGTTCAAATGATTCATCTTTGATATGTGCTCTCGAATGCCATTGCCATGTCCACCTCCGGTGTATTTTTCTGTCACCAGCTGCTTGATCAGCTGGGTTGCATATGTCTTTGAAGAGCCATAGAACTGACTCTTTATCCTTTCTAAGTACTCTGTGACAGTGTCACACTCTTGGATTGAGCCTATTATGGTAGGCTCAATCGTGTTCTTTATGACAGCAACACACTTTTTGTTGGCATTGACCCACTTTTGCTTTTGTAGGTCATATGCCATCTGTACGGGAGCATGGTCCCTCTCTTTTTTTTTTTGCCATTCAGCATCAGACTCATTGGCCTCCCTCACCGGTGCCACAGGTTCACTGGGGCATGGTGTGGTGACCACCCAGTCCACCTCAGCCAAAACAAAGGCGAGGTCAATTTTCTTTTTCCATTTATTGTAGTTGTCACCTTTGAGGGGTGGGATATCTTTGATAAATCCCATCAAAGAGTAACCTCCTGAAAATATAAGTCATATAAAGTGAGAACATAATTATAACATGAATAATTGCATGCTTTAATTCCAACGTTGGTCAAAATTAAAACATACAAAAAAATCATCCTTTTTACACTAATTCTAGATCACCGTTGGGCAGAAATAGAATTAATGCATGATAAAATCATAATAACATCATAATACTGCTATTAATCAACGTGGGTCAGAATAATAATAATATTATAATCAGTTCAAAATTTATCTATTTTTTAAAATTAAATTCTCCCATTGGTTCGAATTTAAAAATGAAATAATAACATCAAGTACGCAGCTGAAAACCTTTTAACATAAATATTCCCATAATTATTTTTCCAGAAACATGAAAAATATTGTATTGTTCTCCGAAAATTTGTCGTTGGACAAAAATTGTTTGGAGATCTTACATCAAAAATCAAATCAAAACATTCAAAAAAGCATTAATATTGTTTCTGGAAATAAAAAAAATGAGAAAAACTATTTCTCTTTACATTTTGGCCCAGCCATTCCTGTGGCCCAAAACAGCAATGCGCACTGGTGCGGGCCTCAGTCCAGCGCGCGTTTTGGCCCAGTTAGCCATCGATCACTCGCGGCCCAGTCGTATTCATTAGGCGCTCGCGGCCCAAACGGCCCACTTGGCCGAGCAGCAGAGCGCGGCCCAGTCGGCCCAGAGAAATCACGCGCGCGGCACCCCCGCGCCTAGGCCGCAACCTGGGCCTGGGCCGGGAAAGTGGCCTGGAGCGCGCGCCCGCCTGGGCTCATTTTGACCCAAAGCAGCTGAGGATGAATTTGGGGCGTTCATCTGAATCGGACGATGGAGAGTGATTTTCGCGAGAACAAAAACCACCTCCACAGCCGTCTGAAACCCTAACCCCCTTCATTCTCTCACTCTCCACCAGCAGCCGCAGCTAGCTCTCTCTGCCGACGAGCAAGGCGCACACGCGTTCTCGGCGACCTCCGTTCCTCTTTGCTGCCTTTCTTCTTCTTCCTCCCCACACCGTTCTCCACCGCGGCCAGAGGAGGAAGGACATGTGCACCGTCGCACTCCCTTTCGCCGGTGCGCGCGCTCCCCACACGGTTGAGCGCGGTGCCGTCGAAAAGGGGTGCTGCGGTGCCCCAAACCCGGTTCTGTGCCGCTCGGCGTCCACGGTCGTCCGGTGGTGAGCCGGCCATGGAGACGAGCTGGCGGCGTGACGGGGCGGTCGGAGGCCTAGGTAGGCCCCTGTCCCCTCCTCTTTTCTTGTACCCGATTAGGGTTAGGGTTAGGGTTTCATTTCGAATTCTTTTCCGATTTCAGATCAGTTCTTTCTCTCTTTTCTATTCCCCATCTAGGGTTAGGGTTTTTCGTTTCTTTCTTTTCCCCAACAGCTAGATCTACATGCTATGTAGGCGTCTGATACCAATGTTAAACTCTAGGACCGGATAGCAGTAGATCAGCGGGGTAGTACTATGTATTTCAGTTACGAACATCAAGATTCTAGTGAAAGAACTACCGGATCCGAGAGGGAGGAGGAGATTGAGGTAGTGCAAACCATCTGTGGGAATGGGTGCGGTGGAGTTCGATCCGGACGCCATCACGAACGTTGATGGCGGCTGCGCACGGGCAGCGACGTTCGGGGAAGGGAAGGTCGGTGCAGTGGAGATCAGCGATGACCGAGTGGAGGCGGAGGTGCTTCCCGTCGCTCACAGCGCGACCCTCGAGATCGGTTAGGGTTGTAGGTGGGGAATGGCGGCTCTGACGAACCTCGTGACTCGAGCCCCGGCTCCCCACCTCCTTTATATAGCGCTGCGCGACGGGGGCCCACCAGCCATTGTTGGGCTGGGCGCCCCCGATCAGGGCGCAGATCAAGGGGGCTCATTAGAGGAGAGATCAACCTTACAGTTACCACACGCCAACGGCATGTATAGGTCCTGTATGTACAGTACAGGGTGATTCTGGCCGGCCGGCCACACTTTGTACATTGTGAGTGAGAATTTGTCTATGTACAATACGTATCTGGCAATGCTGCTGGCTTTGTGTAGTCGGTTGGGGAGGGAATGAAAATGAATTGCAGAGGAAGCAAGGCATAAATAAAGGTGTAAAGGGAGGGAGGGAATGCAGAGCGAGCATATGTGCAACGGATTCGCTAAAATAGGAGGAAGCAACTCATTCGTCGTCGTATGCCATGGCGCTCAACTACATGGGCGTCGCCGCCATCAACTTCGTGGCCGCGCTGCTGTCCATCCCCGTGATCGCCGCCGGCATCTGGCTGTCGACGCAGGCCGACAACGCCTGCGTCCAGATCCTCCAGTGGCCAGTGATTGCCCTGGGCGTGGCTGTCCTCGCGGTCGGGCTCGCGGGCTTCGTGGCCGCCTTCTGGCGCCTGCCGTGGCTCCTCCTCGCCTACCTCGTGGCCATGTTTGTCGTCGTCGTGGCGCTGGCCTGCCTCGCCGTCTTCGTCTTCGCGGTGACCACGGGGTCGTCGGGCCACCGGGTGCCCAGCCGGGAGTTCCTCGAGTACGACCTGGACGACTACTCGGGCTGGCTGCGCGCCCGCCTGGACGCGCCGGGACGCTGGGACCGGATCAAGGCCTGCCTGGCCGCCACGCCCACCTGCTCCGACTTCAACGGGACGTACGCCACGGCGCAGGACCTGTTCACGGCGGCCCCGAACAGGATGAGCCCTCTGCAGTCGGGGTGCTGCAAGCCTCCGACGAGCTGCGGCTACACCATCAGCGCCACCGCCGACCCCGACTGCGGCGCCTGGAGCAACGAGGAGGCCAAGTTCTGCTACTCGTGCGCCTCCTGCAAGGCCGGCCTGCTGCAGAACCTCCGCAGGGAGTGGCGCCGCGCCGACCTCATCCTCGCCGTCCGTCGCCGCTGTCCTCCTCCTCGCTGTCTACGCCATGGGCTGCTACGCGTTCCGCACCGCCAAGACCGACCAACTCTTTCGCCGCTACAGGCAGGGCTACACATGACATGACATGACAATAATAATATTTACATCTTATATGCATTGGCGCTTCTTGTATTTCCCAACGTACACAGACGATATATATGCTCGATTGTTTTGCCGAAAGAGAAAAAAAAATTAGAATGGAAAACACTTGTAACATGTATAGTGCCACTCTCAAAGATTAATTCATTCATAGTTCTGCTGGAAGGCCCTTTAATTCTTCATGGATATATAGGTTATTACATTACAGAATGCATGCATGCATCAAATAAACTAGCTAGCTTATTGAAATGCAGTTGCTAAGTTGCTCCCTAGGAAGGATAGTACTTTGCAAGCCCATTATATTTGCATGAGTTTATTATTTACGTACTAGAGTATATATACTACTAGTGTGTGTAATATCAAAGTGGTGTACCATGCGCCTAGCTAGCTACGTATATGATTTTTCTGCAGGCGCGCGCGGTTTCACCAAATACGTATAATGTATGTATGTATGTATGTATGTATGTATGCATGTGTATGTATACTAGATCAGATCACCTATCTAGTAGCTTTAGTATGCAATGCAAAACAATGTTGGTGACTGATGACTAGTGATGTCGATCTATGTGGCGGACAGAGCTATGGTTCCTGCTGCCGCTGCCGCTGCCTCTCCTCTCCTGGGTCTCCTTTGGCCCTGCTCTTCTTCCTCCCCTGCATCTGCGTCCACAATCCTTTTCCAAAACCAGTGGCTCCTCCAGACCTGCTCCATCTGCTCCATCGGCAGCTGCTTCGTCTCCGGCAGGAAGAAATACACGAAGAGCGTCATGACGCACACCCATCCGCCGAAGAGGAAGAAGGTCCCGAACTTGAGGTGGCACAGCATCGCCAGGAAGGTCTGGCCGATGAGGAACGTGACCAAGAAGATGACGGCGATGACGATGCTCTGCCCCGCCGACCTGATCTCCAGCGGGCAGATCTCGGTGGGCACCAGGTACGTGAGAGGGCCCCAGGACCAGGCGAAGCCCGCGACGAAGACGCACATGATGACCAGGACCAGGTACGCGTACTCCTTGTCCATCCCTCCGTGGTCCTTGAACTTGGCGGCCAGCACCGCGCCGACCATGGCCTGCGACAGGATCATCTGGACGCCGCCCACCAGGAAGAGCTTCCGGCGCCCGAACCTGTCCACGACCACCATGGCCACCACGTTGGCGGCCGTGGCGCAGACGCGCGTGACCACCGCCGACATGAGCGACGCGCTCTCCTTGAGCCCGATGGTCCGGAACATGACCGGCGCGTAGAAGTTGATGACGTTGATGCCGGTCACCTGGTTGAAGAAGGGCACCAGCAGCGCTATCACCAGCTGCGGCCTGTACTTGCTCCTCAGTATGTTCCGGAACGGGCGCCGTGTCGTCGTCGTCCTGGACGCCTCGCTAGCCGCGGACACGAGATCGTCGAGCTCTTTCTGGACCCTGGTGGTGCCACGCAGCCTCTGGAGCAGCAGCCTTGCCTCGTCGATGTTGCCGCCCGCGACGCCGCCGCCGCCGCGTTGGATTATGAAGCTGGGCGTCTCGGGCAGGAAGATCGCGCCGACGGTGAGGAACGCGGCCGGCACGGCGGCCAGGGACAGAGAGAGCCTCCATCCCCATCCACCGGTGATCTTCTCCACGCCGTAGTTGATGAGGTTCGCGATGAGGATGCCGATGCTGATGCAGAGCTCAAAGCCGTTGTTGATTGCCCCACGGTACTGCGGTGGCGCCATCTCTGATAGGTACAGTGGAATTGACTGCATGCATGCCGTGCGTGCAACTTGAATTAGGAGTAAGTAAGTTGTTATTATTATTATTATTTTTGCAAAAGCAAGCATAGTGCCAGGATCCATCTATATGGCTGTAGGAATAATCGAAATATTTTTCCCTGGTATATATACAAATTGAAATAACTACTTTTTTTTTTGTGTGTGTGTGTGTGTACCAAATCATTAATTCACTCGGACCACATGCATATGAAGAGTCGAACCTTGACTTAGTGCATGGATGGAGCGTGTTTTCAATTCGGTGGTAGTTAAGTGATGTGCCCCATTCCATGAAAAGGACACTGCTACTCATGGTCTCATGCATCTCTTGACTTTGACTTGCATTGAGAGATTAATTATATACTCCACATATATAATATACTTGGATCATGCAGTACTCTTGACAAGGACATATATATACCTGGTTGGTGAAGCCGAGGCCTATGCCAAGGAGGATCCTGTTGAGGAGGAGCATGTATACGTTGACGGCTGCCCCGCCGAAGACGGAGCCGAGGACGAAGACGGTGCCGCCGACGAGTATGGAGGTGCGGCGGCCGAACCTCCTGGTGACGGAGGAGGCGAAGAGCGTGGCGACGAGGCCGGCGACGTAGAGGGAGGAGGTGAAGACTGTGAGGAGCTCGCTGTCGAAGCGGCAGTAGTTGCTGACGTCCTTGTCTCCTTTCATCTGGTGGTACACGTCCGGGAAGAACTTTCTCAGGAACGACTCCATCGACGTAACCCCACCTGCCACCAAGTGCCAAATGGAGATGGTTGGTGGGCTCTGGCTGCCTGGCTGTGTTTTTTTTTTGTTTTGGTTTGGTTTGGTTTGGTTTTCTCACTTACTTATTATTACTACTACGTTATGTGTTTTGTTTTGTTTTGTTTTGTTTTGGGAGAAAACTAAAATTGAGCTAGCTAGCACTACGTACTGCATCGATCATCGAGCTCGTGGCTGTGTGCAGAATTGAAGGTGCAGCGGCCGCAGCAACAGTCCCAGCACTTTTGATATGATTAACAATACATAAGCTGATCGATCGAGCCGGATCAAGCAGACGGAGAGATAAATGGAATGGAGTTTTTATCATGGCTAATTTGTCAAGTCAAACATACAGAGGCATGCATGCATGAATCAACTACTGCATGCTGCCGCTAATTAATATATGTATTATATAGTACTACATGCAAGCAAGATTTTCATTCATGCAGGCAAACAGCTAGCTGCAGCAGGTAGCTAGCAGAGTACATCAATCATACATGCATGTTGGTGTCGGTTAGTTGGATTTCCCTGCTTGAGATTTCTCTTCCAAGTCTGTCCTACATGGAAATGGAATTGATTTGATTTGATTGTACGTGGGGTGTTTGGTAGTACGTGCCACAGCAACTAATCACAATTAATTAATAGTATTATTAGTAACTAGGGGCAGGGGAGACAGACCGGGAGAGGTAGAAGAGTAGAGACGCATGCATTGTTTTGTTGGACAGGTCTTGGATTGCATCGGATCGGATCTACTCGATCCACTGCACGCAGTACTGTATACATGACTTATTACCACCTGAACTGAACCCCGATCGAATATCAAAAGGGATATATGAACAAGTAGGATAGGAGAGGATAGGATAGGAGAGGATCATGTGATAGTAACTGTAATTGTAATTGTAAAGATGATGAAGCCAGGCAGGCAGTGGCAGTCCCTTCCAGCTGAGTTCCATTCCATCCCAATCCATGAACAGAACACTAGAAAAGTAGTACTGTAGTACGTGGTACTAGATGAGGACGGACGAGGGTGGGGGCCGGCCAGGGCCAGGGCCAGGGCCAACCAGAACCAACTCAGATCAACTAACTGGTGTGTGTTGTGTTCATCCATCCATTCATTCATTGTCCAATGCAATGCAAGCCTGGCTGCTCCTCCCATTGTGTTGCATCTCCATCTCCCCTCTCTCTTTCTCTCTCTGAATTGAAAGGGACCTCAGCGCTAACCCTTCCATTTCCATTGAAGACTGAGCTAGCACTGTACAGCACAGACTGACACTACAATACCTATAGCAGCTTGAGTAGAGACGCACAGCTAACTAATTTGGGTTTCTTAACTGGAGCAATTCACTATTATTAGTTCCTCTTTGCGCGGCTTGCTTGAATTAATGAATTCTATTCAACCGCATGCCATGCCGCAACACATATACTTAAACACGGGAAGGAAGCTAGAGGAAGGGGAGACAAATCTATTAATTCAATTCAATTAATTAAAGGCGAGATGAAGCAGACTCACTCACTATATAATAATAATAATAATAATAATAATAATAATAATAATAATAATAATAATAATAATAATAATCTAGCATGTGATGTGATGAGATATGTGGCAGAGGTAGGAAGCTAATTAAGGTAGTAGCAACCTGAGATGCCGAGGTCATAGCCGAAGAGGATGCCACCGCTGCCGGCCACGATGCAGGAGAGCACCACGAAGGAGGTCACGCGGCCACCGTAGTCGGCGGCGGCAGCGGCAGGGCCTTCCACGAAGCCACCTATGGCCATGTCGGCGCGCGGCTGGCGGAAACAAGCCAACAAAGCTGTGCTACAGCTGCTGCCTGAGATGGATGTGGATCTCTGGGTGTGTGTGTGTCTGTCTCTGGGAATGGGGTGGATCTGGGTTAGCCCCCTTCCTCTATTTATTAGCGACGCAGCAGCAGCAGCAGCTGCTGTGGTGTGTGTGCTGCCGTCTCCCCATTACAAAACATTACTTGGATCTCCTGATTACCTTTCTCTTCTCCTCTCCCTCATCAGACTCTCTCGTCACTTGAGCTCAGCTGGTGGGTGCCCCGTTCGTTTCGCTGAAATTTGGTTTATTTTTTGCGAGAAAAAAAACGTTGTTCGTCTGATAATGCCGATCGGTCTCAACAAACCTACTACTGCTCCGCTGAAGTCCTACACGAGGATGAGGCGGAGATATCCATGACCATGACCTGCACGCGTCAGCATTATTAGCCTTGCTTGCACGAGGATGGCCATGACCATGACCTACACGAGGATGAGGCGGAGATATACATACATACATACATACATACATACGCAAGCTCATCTATTTATTCTATTGCTGTCATGAACAATCATTATTAGCCTTGCTTGCATACGACCAGTTAATTCCTAGAATACGTATGTATATTGTATACTCCTACATATATGGATATGGATCATGGACATACATGAAGACTCTCGATCTATCGCCTCGCCACCTAAAGAAGCGCAAGGTTGCTTGTCTTGTCCTCATCGATTAAAGATGAGCGGCCATGGCAACTGCTGCTACTCTACACACCTACCTACCTAGCTCCTTCAATTCATTCACATTGTTTGTTAGTAGCTATCACTATCAGGATCAGAAAGAAAGGAAGCACGCATGGCAACGGGTCGGTTTCAGATCGGGTAGAGTCTTCGTGCACCCAAAACCGAAACCCGAAGTCGAAACCCGAACCCGAACCCGAACCGAACACCGATTCGGGTAGAAATCCATCACCAAAACGAAACCCGCGGATACCCGAAATCCGCGGATAAATATACACAAATTCACATGTATAAATAAGAGGCAACAAATAATAAATATTTTCATGAGTCAATTTTGAATAGATTTAATAATCTAAGTAAACAAGTTATTATTAGCATATTATAAAACACGAGTTTTAATTCCAAATGATTTATTTCGGATATCCATTGGATATCAACGGGTGGAAAATCAAACCCGAAACCGAACCCGAAAACCGTAGGTGAGAAATCATCCCCAAACCCGAACCCGCAGGACCCGAAACCCGCAGATATCCGCTGCCATCCTTACGCCTAGTGCATGCCATGTAATATTTACTTACGAGATTATCAAAAGTACCATCTGTACTGTAACTGTATGTATACCCCAATGCATGCATGCAAGCGAAATCCAATTCATGTATATGTCATTTTAATTTTTCATGTTTCTATACTAGTTACATCTTCTTTTTCACAGGTTTGCTGATAGTCAAAATACTAGTAATAGGTTGCCAAAAATATTTGGATTGCAAACCCTGTCCAATGTAAAACTGCAGGTATTTGTCATCCCGGGCAGAGAGCAAGTGAATTAAAGCAAGCCACACAAACAAAAGCCAAAGCGTCAAAATCGCGACGACTTTGATTTTTTCTTTGTTATAAAGCACGAGGATACAAAGGCAGGATGGATGCTGTATAGATATAGATGGAGTGCGACTAGTCGATGGGATCCATCGATTACCAAACCGAAGTCACTAGTGTGTTTGTTACCTACTGGCTACTTACACATATAGAAAAAAAATGACAGACACAAATTCTTGCATTGTTTTAAAGGATTTTCTCGATTTATCTGGTCCCTTTTCTCAGTATATAAGAGGGTTCGGTTATTCAACAACTTGATACTCCTACCTGTAAGGATTTCCACTCCTGTATGGGTGCCATAGCACAATCACACATCACAAAGGTAAAGACTAAGCATTATTGGGGGGGGGGGGGGGGGGGGGGGGGGGGGGGGGGGGGGGGGGGGGGTGAAGAAGAAAAGCTGTGGCGGCCAATTGGACAATTGGGCATGGCACAACTCCTCCCCCTTTCAATCTAGAAGACAGCAGGACTTTGAGCTACCAAAGACACCAGTGCACAGCAGGGGGATCATTCTTGTCTCTTTTCCTTTAGGCACGCACGCCCTCCCTCCCGTCACAAACAGAAGCAAAGCAACATACATAAAGCAAACCAAATTGATATGAGTACTCAAAGTTGAAAGTGTTAAAAAGGCAATCCACTTATTCCTACTTCATAAAAATCTACCAGCACTTTTGTTTATTTATTCCCTGCACTGACCATGCTATATGAAACAAACAAAGCAAGCCTAGCTACTACAATACGAACTCAGAATCATGTATATGTAGAAAACCAGGTGTATCCACCTGCAAGCTGAACTAATGGGGACAGAATGTAATAAGCAACCGGTAAATATATGGTTCACCGAGATGGGGTCAGTTCCAGTACTGCTCAACCAACAAACCAGCCCTCTGACACCGGGGCGTATCGTATGCCTGTGCTGCCACTCTTGGTCATGACCTTGAAGCTATCTGCAGTGAAGCCCCCATGTTCATCACCGGGCTTCGCAGTCACCTGCCTCTCCAGAACAGAGTATGCACAGTACTCCACGTCGTAGATCTCTAGTCCCATCTCAAAGTACGAAACCGATGCACCAACGCCCTCACCTGCAACAGATTCCATTCCACATCAACAGCGTGATGAAAGCTGGATGTAGCACATCAAGGATCCAGAATAGGGAAGCCTAATATAGACTGCTCAGAAATATAGGTACTCACCATGTGTTACTAAGAGCAGGTTTTCATGAGGATATTTGTCAGCAAGAGCCTTGATGATGCTTGCGTATCTGCTTCTTGCCTCCATGATGGATTCCTCCCACTTGGGTACCTGCAGCCCACAAATTGGTTTAAGAGCGCTGCTCTTGAATTGAACGCTAGAGAACAAGTTGGACCTCCGGGTAGATTGGTTCTGCAGAATGGTCGATGGTTCCAGCCGGGAAGTCGGCTTCGAGCTCTGGCAAATCAGGAAACCACTTGTTGACGCTGGAAGCTAGCTTGCTAACAATAACGCCCATTGCTTGAGTGTTCATCATCTCAGACAATCCATACTCGATAGACACCTGGTAGATGGAATACGAAGATGCAGAACGCAGATAAAATAAAGTGGATCAGTCTAAGATATGTTATAGTAGAAGGGCAACTAGTTTTAGTTTGTTAATTAGTGGAATTCCAATCCAGCAGGTATTAATAGCCGGAAGATACTCCTAGTCCTAGATAGGAACGGGAATAACGAATTTCTTTGAATAGCAAGCAGTATCGGAGTGAGGGTGTGTTTAGATGAAAAGTTGGGGGTGAAAAGTTACTGTAGCACTTTTCGTTGTTATTTGGTAAAATTTGTCCAACCATGGATTAATTAGACTTAAAAGATTCGTCTCGAACTTTACAGACAAACTATACAATTAGTTTTTTTTTACTTACATTTAATGTTTCATGCATGCGTTTAAAGATTTGATGTGATGGGTGGAAGAGGAAATATTTTGGGTTCCTGTAGGAAGTGAACGCGGCCTGAGTGAGGGAGGGAGAGGATTTGTTTGGTAGACTGCACTGGAGGGTGGGAAAGAAAGCAAAGAAATTTATCAGCAAGCAAGATTAAGAGAACAAACCTTGACGCGTGAGGTGTCGAGGGGCACATTGGCCGGGTCGCCGACCGCGAGTAGCGCGTCGTCGTCGGGGACGGCGCATAGCGCGGCGACCGCCCGCGCGGCGGTCTGTCGGCATCGCAGGAACGGGGAGACGAGGACCCGGTGGAGGGCCCATCCCTGCTTGGCGGCGGCGGCCCTGATGCTCTTGCCGACGGTCCAGGCGCGGAGGAGGCCGGCGTCGTCGAGCGGCGGGTCCCAGGGGCGCGGCTTGTTGGCGGGCCACATGGGCTCGGAATGGTCGAGGCGATCGCCGTGGCGCATAACGACGACCCGCTGCATTCGGTCCCCGGAGAAGGAGAAGGCGGCGGCGGCGGCGGCTGGAGGAGGAGGATGGGGTCGGGGTCCGGGGCCGTCGGCGGCTGGAGGAGGAGGATGGGGCAGGAAAGAGCTGATGACGCAACTCATCCACAACAACTGCTCAATTCTTCAGTCGACTTCTGCCTCCCACGCAACCCATTTCCTTTTTTTATTACTATCCATTCAAATTACAGTTTACTCTAATAACCCCCTGTTCAGCTGAGCTTATCAGCCGTGAAACAGTGTTTTTCTCTCACAGCAAATCAGCCACAGCCGGCTTATAAGAAAAAAAAAACAGCCTGTCGAACGGAGCCAATTTTATCACAAGTCAACTTCTTTAAATTTGACTAAACTTAAACAAAATACACCGACGTTTCTAACACCAAATTAGTTTTCTCAAATTATAAAAAAATGTCAAACTTGAGATGTTATACTCTTTTTTTAAACGATGTTTTGACTCTTCAGGAAAGTCAGAATGACTTATAATTTGGGTTAGAGGAAGTATATATTTTATACAGAAGCCAAAATAAACTATAATTTGGAATGAGTAGAGTACCTTATACTAGTATACTTACTGTACTGTACTATATGTATAAAGGGAACATGTCCAACAAATAACTTCAAACTACGTATGAAACGAACTTCAGTTGAAAACTGGACCTGTTTGTATGCATGCGGTGTGTTGCAGTGGCACATTTGGGTATAGTAAGGCAGTGTTGAGTTCCTAATTTTTTTTTGCCTTCTACAGTAAAAGGACATGTTTGGACACATGCATGAAGTACTAAATGTAGACGAACAAAACTAATTGCATAGTTCTCGGACGAATCTTTTAAGTCTAATTAGTCCATAAAAAGCCTTAAGTGCTACAGTGACCCGCATGCACTAATGACAGATTAATTAGTATCATTATATTAGATTCGTCTCGCAGTTTCCTGATGGGTTCTGTAATTTATTTTTTTATTAGTATCCGAAAACCTCACCCGATATCCTTCCGGCACATGTGATGTGACACCTAAAAAAATTTTCTTCTCCCCAGCTAAACACGATGTAAAACTTCATCTGTGCCCTAGAACCAGTAAGGTGGACAGGGGCTATGCCCTGGTAGATGGTATTCTGAAAAAAAACTAACCATAGCTGTACTTCCTCCGTCTCAAAATATCTGTCATTTTCGTTTCTCGAGAAACAACTTTGACAAAATATATATTCAAAATTATTCATATTTATGGTACATAATTGATATCATTGAAAAGATCTTTGAATCAAGCGCACGGTGGTATATCAAGCGCATGCGCGGTCCCATCCAGCTACTAATTACAGCACGGCTCGGCTGACCCACGTTGCAGCCTTCCAACTCACTCTCCCAGAAATTACGCATTCTCTTTTACATCGGAAAAAAAGCAAGCACAAAAATCATCTGCTCGCCGGACGCCGACCGAAACCGCTCTTTTTTCATTGCTGGTCGCTGGAGAGCGGAGACTGCAGAGTGGACACGTCCCGATCCTTGTCTGCTGCGTATCCTGCCGACTGCCATCCATCCACCGGCGGGCGGTGGCGTGCTGTCGCGGAGCTACTTTTGTTCTGATTTACCGCCGTCCGGGCCGGTGGAGACACTATCCAATCCATCGTTCTCGTTCGCCCGTACTACGTGCTTCAAGGTGAGCCTCCACACAACAATCACAATCCTGATGTGCTTTTGGATTATTCATTCAAGTTTAGGGCTAATCATCATCATGATTCGTTGTTATTCCTTCAGTTTAGGGCTAATCATCTTCAAGATTCGCTGCTGCGCACGTGATGTCTAGACCTCGGATTAAAATCATGGTTTGGCTCATCCATGCACAAGTACGGGAGACGGATCACATTGCCGCAGACAACAACCTGACACCGACGATGCCAACCGGCCAAGTGTTTTTGTTGCCGTATTTTTTGTCCTTTCTCAAAGAGATGAATATTCAAGTATTGTTGTGCTATTTCTCCGCTAGATCTCCCACTGTTTTTTTTTTCTCAAGAGCTCCCTCGCTGCCACACTTGTCGGTGTACCTGCCGCTAGCCGGGAAGCTGGCGTACGTCGCCGGCACCGGGGACGTGGTCGTGGACTACACCGACGACTCCGATGTGGCCTTCGTCGAGGCCGACGGCGCCGGTATCAACACCATGGACGTCCGCTGGCTCGTGGGCGACGAAGCGCACGACATCCCGGCGGCGTTCCTAGCGCTCGTGCCGGACCTCCCCACCAAGGTGCTCCCGGCGCCCGTGCTGTCGAAGGCCACGCGGATCCCGGCAGCGGCCTCGCGTTCGCCGACGGCTAGGCCGTGTGGCGGTTCATGGCTGCCTAGGTGTCCGCCGCCCGAGAGGGGTCGCCGGTCACCCCTCCCCGCGTCGCACTACGTACGGCCGGGAGGCCATCTATGTCCCCAACGACGACGAGTCCACCGTACTTTGTGTCTGATCCGGGAAAGTAGCAGGCAGGCCGCCTAGGCTACCAGCAAAGGGAAATTCTAGTGAATGGATTACAGTAACTACAGACGAAGAAAGACTTACTGGATTCTAGTAAACAACGATATCCAAGGGCAAGGACTCTAGTATATCATTTGTAAAATTCTAGTAAATCCTACTAAATTCTCGTAAATAGATTATCATAGCTACATAGAAAGGCAAAAATTCTTGTGAATGGGTTACGTGCATGGGCAGAAAGCATATATCCTAGTAAATCGATTTCCATCCTGGGCACTCTGAATTATCGTAATTACTTTAGCATATTGGCAAAAGCCGCTGTTAAATTATGGTAACTCTATCTCCTAATTTCTTAATTAGTTACGGTAAATGCCATCAGAGTTACCATCTTGAGAAACTCTTAATTATCGTAATTAGTTGAGCATCAATTGGTTTCACCACGACCATGCATGTATTCTCGTAATTTCCTTTTTTTTTAAAAAAAAAGATAATTTGCATGCATTAGTACAACATATGCATGCGCAATCTCAATCTCGTTTTAGTATTCTCGTAACCAGCACCTGCATGCAAGTCTATACCTGTATCAAGTATTGTCGTAACCATTCTCGTTTGCATAGCATGCAGGGAACTGTGAAGACGTGAACTTCAATTACAAATATCGAGCGTCATTAATTACTGCAGTTACTATAGCGTCAATTTGCTGCTTGCCTCTCGCTCCGCTCATGAAGCCGGGCTGGATCAGGGAGGCGGGGCTCGCACATGCGATGCAGTAAGCTTGGGTCGGATCCAACAGGGTGCGGGTGTAGTGCCTGGCTACAGAATAACGTATTCTATAGCCAGCTTCAGAGTATACTCTCTCTCTATATATATATATATAAAGCACCATCAGCAAAAGTATATCTCTTCTCGGTCCCGAGGGGGTCCTAAACCAACGAGTAAATGCTGCGTGTCCCTTTCCTGGATGATGATGCAAGGAGAACACACGGGGGTTTATCCTGGTTCGGGCAAAAGAAGGCCCTACGTCCAGCGGGAAGGGAGATGTTTGTATTTCCTTGCACCGAAGTGCTTGTGTAGGGGTTACAAGCTTATGAGAGAGAGCGGCGAGCCCAAGTCTCAAAGAGGAAAAAAGAGTACAAGGAAGATTGCTTGAGATGTTGATCTCTATCTTGTGTCTGGCTTGTTGTCCGTTGTCTTCTGTCCCCGTTGTAGAACCCGGGCCTGCCCTTTTATAGGGCGAGAGGAGGCCAAGACGACGGGGAGCCTTGAGATGATGTTTTGTCGATCTCTGTTAAGGTGACTGTTACGACGTGCCCTAGGAATGGGAGGCCATCCCTGGACACCCCGGTGACATAGAGGACGAGACGCTAAAATGACCCGGAGCGCCGTGCCATACCGTCCTCCCTTCCCTGTTGAGCCGTGTTGGGCATCGAGGCCAGGTCGAGGCCGGGTCGAGGCCGAACGGATAAGTCCGAATCCCCGGGATCGCGGTGTACGGACTTTGTCGTATCCCCCCTCGAGGGTAACTAGTGACGTACAGTGCACGGCAAGGTGGGTACAGTGACGGTTTTCACCTCCCATCACGGGATGGGCGGTAAAACAGTGAGGACTGACACTAGCATTGTTCCCACGTCGACCCTGATCGCAGCCATGCCGGTAGGTGGTAGTAGGTAATCGCATTAAATGCTATGGCTTTTGTCCTGGGGTAGGTAAAGAGAAGGGGTCGAGACGCTCGACCCGGGCTCACGCGAGTCAGAGTTTTTCTCAGGGGGTGGATGAGCCTCGCGCGGGTCGGAGCGCGGTCGAGGTACTTTGCTGTACGGGGCGGGGCGCGGTCGAGGCGCCCCCGTCAAGGGTGCCTCGTACGAGTTGGAGCCGGAGCGTGGTCGAGGCACTCCGTCGAGCTGCCCTCGTACGAGGCGGACCCGGTGTGCGGCCGAGCTTGGGCGCGGCTTAGTCATTTTGATTTTCATTATCGTTAAATGTGGGTACCCCTATGCTATTGGTACCGACAGTAGCCCCCGAGCCTTTTGGTGAGTGTGCGATCACTCTCCTAGAGGCTTTTTTGCTGATGAACTGGAGTCGTAGCGTCGTTGCCTTCTCAGGTGGGGGCGCGCGAGCGCACCCGCCGGGTGTAGCCCCCGAGGCCTCGGTGGAGTGTTGAAGACTCCTCCGAGGTCTTTTACGTGTTTTATCGGAGAGTAGTTTGATGCGGTCGAGCCCCCGAGCCTCGTGCGCACGAGGTCGATCGGAGTTCCGGCCGTCTTCTATCGTGCGACCCTCACGCTCCTCCTGCAGAGAGGAGGAGGAGGGGTAGGGAACGCCGTACTACCCCATTTGGGCGAGTTCCGACGATCTCCGGTGAGCTGCTAGCGGGGGAATTCGAGTGCGAGCCCGTGCTCCAGTCGTTAGGAGTCGGCTAGTGGCCCGGAGGCGCTCTCAAAAAATGCCAAGGAGTGGTCGTGCGGATGTCAGTTCCCTTCGACGGGATCCGAGGGCTCGATGCCTCCCTCGAGGGGATTCCTACTTCGACCTCTTCCTACAGCCTCGAATACGTCTTGGGGTGCCTTGAGAGCGTGGCTCGAGCCCGTACGGGCGCACCCTAGGTCGTCCCTTGCTCCATCACTCGAGGGCAGCTGTCGAACCCAGGTCGAGGGCCAGCTTCCGCTCCCTCGAGACTTATGAGGGGCTCGAAGCCCGTTACCAGGTATCTGGGAATATCCGTCCGCGGATCTCGCTCCGCCCGTTAGCCAGGCGCGCCTTTTTAGGGCGAGATCGGCGTGGTAGTGGGTGACGTGGTGTTCGGTTACGGCGTGGGGGACGGCCACGTGTCCGGCTCCTGCGAGATGTGGGGAAACGGTTAGGTGGGCGCATTTAATGCGGGAAACTGTTCCTACCTTTTTGTGCGGCCGTTGGGCTTCCGCCTGGGCATATAAAATCAAGGCCTAGGGGTCTGCGTTCCCCACCGGTCCCTTGCGCTCTTGCAATCTTCTGCCTCAGACAACCCTTGTCTCATTGCGCTCTCCGCCCACATCGCCGCCGCCACCGCATCCTCTTCGCCCACCCCCCTTCTGACAACACTGATGGCAGGAAAGAGCCAGATCCTCCCCGCCGATGACTGGGCCGCCTCCTCGGTGACGGAGAGGAGGTTGAAAGAGTTGGTCGAGGATGGGCTGCTGCAGCCAAGGACGAGTCGGTCGCAGCCGGAGTGGATCACGCCGCCTCCTGCCCACCGGGAGCCGGCGCCCCCTGAAGGGTACGTGGTGAGCTTCGTCTGCTTTCACGAGCGGGGGTTTGGTGTGCCGGCGTCCGTCTTCATGCGCGCGCTCCTCCACTGCTACCGGGTGGAGCTTCACCACCTCGCCCCTAACGCCGTCGCGCAGGCCACCATCTTCGCGGCGGTCTACGAGGGCTACCTAGGGGTGGAGCCGTAGTGGAACCTGTGGCTTCACCTCTTCAAGGCTGAGCTCTTTGCCAGGAAGGCGGGGGAGAAGGGGGTCCTGGCCATGGCTCGAGTAGGGAGCTGCGTCCTGTAGGTGAGGTCGAGTTGGGCGGATCTGTATATCCCGGCTCACCTCATCTCCTCGAACAGCGGGTGGCACGAGGGTTGGTTCTACCTCCGCAACGATGAAAATCAGTTGCCGAGGTACACCGGCCGTGTGCTGACCGCTCGAGAGGACCGCTGGACGTATGGAGTGCCGAAAGCTGAGAAGCCACGCCTGGACCCGCTATTGGCGACGCTGCAGCAGCTTCGCCTTCGGGGCTTGACGGCAGCGGCGGTGGCCACGGCCTTCCATCGCCGCAGAGTGATGCCGCTGTGCCGGCGTCGTCTCCGCCTCGACCAGATGACTCCGGAGGCATCTCTGGAGGGGACCCGGATGTCCCACGAGTCCCTCGCCCTCGAGGAGGTCCTCCGGCGAGCGCACCGGATGGTCGGGAACTTCAAGGTGGAGGAGGTCAACCGGGTCCCCATGAGACCTACCGAGGGGTTCGAGCCCGTGGTAAGTATCTTTGGGCTGGTATGTTTACTAGTTTTGTTTATTTTTGGATTCCGCTAATTTGGTCGAGGCCGGCGCATAGGATTTGTCGGCGCTGCGGGAGACGCGTCCGCCAGTCCCAGAGGACCAGCCCGCCCGGGAGGCTCGACGCCAGCATGCCTCCAAGAAGAAGCAAACCAAGGAGACGGCCAAGAAGCGGGCAATCCGCGAGGCCAAAGAGGCGGAGGCGTTGAAGAAGCTCCGGCGCCAGCAGACCATCGACGGGGTCCCCCTGGCACCGTTGCCCTCCGAGACGATCTCAGGGGAGGACGACGACAATAGCGGCGAAGACGACGACGCCCTGTCGCGGTACGAGGCCGCGACCGGACTGGGGGACCTCCCTGATATTCGCCCCCTGCTGGAGCCCATCGGGGGGTCGTCCTCCTCGGTCATCGTGGTCGAGGAGACCGAGGAGGAGGAGGAAAAGGAGAAGGAGAAGGAGAAGAAGAAGACGGAGAAGGAGGCGGGCCCCTCGACGGGAGGGGCCGCTTTGCCCTGGACCTAGCAAGAGGGGTCGACGGGGATGCCTGCACCAGCCTAGGCCCCGCAAGCTCGGGCGGGGGCTGGGACGGTGGTACCGGCGTCGTCATCGGCGGCGCCACCGGCAGGCGTGAGAACCCGAGGCCAGCTGGCCTCGGAGGCACAGAAGGCGCAGGGCGACGCGCCGGCCAAGGCCCCAAGGAGTGTCCGGCCTGCTGGTGGGGCCGCTGTGAGGCCATCGTCGGCCGCCCCGGGAGGTTCGGATCACGTGGGGTCGAGGCCCTTGGTGCCGATTTCCGGGTAAGTGTTTGTGCTTGGTTGTTTTGCCTTTCTCTGAACCCGTTGGCTGACGTTCTTTCTCACTTTACAGGTTAAAGCGGAAGGCGGAGCCGATGGGGCCTACCCCCGTGAAGTCGCTGCGGGCCAGCGTCGTTGTCCTTAACCGGACGGCGGAGCAGGATGCGGCCTGGGTCCGGCAGGTCGAGGCCGCGAAGGGGTGCTTGCGACAACAGCAGGGGGCAGCAGATGCCACGGTGGTTGCTGGCCCCGATCCCGCCGTGGAGGGGTCCGAACCGGTGGAGACGGTGGTGCCCAGTG
The DNA here is from genome assembly GCA_038087645.1 of Saccharum hybrid cultivar R570. Classification (NCBI taxonomy): domain Eukaryota; kingdom Viridiplantae; phylum Streptophyta; class Magnoliopsida; order Poales; family Poaceae; genus Saccharum; species Saccharum hybrid cultivar. The sequence goes on along the minus strand of JAQSUU010000043.1, from coordinate 28,113,819 downwards.
CGGTCGAGGCGGAGCCCAGGTCATTGCCGACGGCCGAGGCTGCCGTCGAGGCCGTGACGGGCGAAGCATCCGTCCGTGGCGCGGAGTGGGCGGGTGCTGACGTGACCATAGAGGAGGTCGCGTCGGCACCGGGACAGGAGGTGGCCCTGGCATGGGGGTCGTGGCCATAGCAAGACCCGCCGACGGAGCCGGCGGGTATGGTGGAGGGCGAGGCCGTCGAGCCCCTGACCGGAGCTCCAGAGGCAGAGGCGCCGGAGGTCGAGGCGCCGGCTCCGGGGGCACCGACGGTTGAGGCACCGGCTCCGGAGGCGCCGGCGATCGGGGGCCAGCTCCGGAGGTGCCGGTGGTCGAGGGGCCGGCCCCCTCAGAAGGGCGGGCACCCGTGACCGTGGACCTCACCCTCGACGACACCCCCCTGGACAAAGGGAAACAAGTGATGGGGGTCGAGGGAGGTGAGGCCGGGGACCAGGCCGGTGCCTCGGCGACCGCTGGAGAGGCGGGAACTGCGGGCGAGGCTGGTCCTTCCGCGGGACCGGGAGACGCCCCGACCGGATCGTCGTCGTCATGGCCTGCCATCGCCGCACTAGCCATAGCACGGGCGGAGGCGGAGATACCGAGGTGGGGAGGGCCATCCCTCTAGTTTAGGGACGCCATGAACCCCGACTCCAAGCCCATCTTCACCCTGAACGACAAGGATGAGGTGCACCGATGGGAGTACCTCGAGGGCGTCTGCTGGCACCTTGATCGGTTGCTCCATGTGGCGACCGAGGCCGTGTCGCGAAGTATGCGGGATGCCACCGAGGTATGATCGACCCGTCGGCTTTCTTCGTGGTTCTCTTGGTGTCTTTTTCCTTCGGCTTTTTAACCTTTTTGGTTTTTTCGAATTGTGATTCAGGAGCTGAAGGAGTACTCCCACCGTAAGTCACTCTTCATCCGGGATGAGAGTGGTGTGTGGGCCGCGCTGTCTCAGCAACGGGTCCTAGTCGAGGAGGCCCAGAAATGGCTTTCCGATCGGAATGCCGAAATGGCTGAGCTGCGCGTCGCATACGCGGCGGTGAAGGAGGAGGCGATACAGGCTTGGGCGGCCGAGGCCGTGATGCGCACTGACGTGGACAAGGCTCGGGAGGAGGCTGCCTAGGCCCGCAGGGATCTCAAGCCCCTGTCGGCATGGGTGAAGGAGCTCGAAGAGGATGTCTCCCAGGTCAGCCGTCAGCGCGACGCCCTCAACGTTGAGGTCGAGCAGGTCACTGCTCGTTTTGGTGCTCTGAAGGACGAGGTCACGATGCTGAATGGAGCCATCCAAGAGAAGGACGCGGCTCTCGAGTTTGCTCGGCAGGAGATCGAGGCGCTGAAGGTGACCATCAGTGACAAGGACAGCGCCCTCCTAGGGCTCGAGCGGACGTGTGGGGGGCTTCGCAACGAGGTCGTGGGCCTGCAGACCCATATCGAGGGTAAGTGTGACTGTTACGGCCACAGCGTTGAGGCCTCATGTTAGGTATTAATTTGTTTATCGTGTTTCAGAGCTGGAGAGGGAGAATCGAGAGGCCCAATCATCTGCCAACTCCTTCCAGAGCCTCCTCGAAGCCGAGACCCGAAGGACCCAGCTGCTCCAGGGCGCGATCACCACCGTGTGTGACGGCCTAGGGGTCGAGCCCGACACCGACACCGGGGAAGATGTTCCGGGGAACTCCTTCATCCGTCGGATGGCGGCGCTGGGCCGCCTTGCCCGGGAGAAGATACGGGACGACCTCCATCACGGCGTAAAGAGGGCGCTGGCCGTCGTCCGTTCAGGGTTTGTGTTTGACATGGAGCTTGTTGCTGATGGCTTCATCACAGACCTGGATCGGACGGACGAGGAGAACGAGAATGCCTGCCTGGAGCTGATTGAAGCCGCGAAAGAGCCTGGAAGCCGTCTGGCCTCGCTTTTTGAAGCCGAGGTGGTTCCGCCTGCTGACGATGAGGGCCTGTGAGCCAAATCTGGGCGCAAAGGCCCATGTAATAAGTTAGTACTTTGAATTTTGGTCGTGGTGGCCTCGGAGGCCCTAAGAACTCGAAACATAAACCGGTTCGTGGTTAATTTAGTTTTATTCGAGCTTTTCTTTCCTTTATCGCTTGGATTGTGTTCTCGCGTGATTTACTTAGCACGCAGTTGCGTCCTTTGGCGTAAGGGAACGAGTGGAGGTACCATAGCCTCGGAGGCGTAAGTAATCTCACGGCTCAACTGCCCTCAAGCTTTAGGGTGATGTTGCGGCCTTGTAGATCGTGTGAGAGCCTGATCTGAGCGACAGGGGGTATGTTCTTTTTCAAAGTTAGGAACCGTTGTTTAGATCTTTCTAGCGTGAAGTCGCACCTCTAGAAGGCGTGAGGGGTGAGCGGAGGTACCGTAGCATTGGAGGCGTAGGTAATACTCCTGGCTCGAGAGCCCTTTCGAACCTTAGGGTGCTCTAGCAGCGCCGTCGATCTAAGAAGCGATTTTTAAATTTTAAAAAAGAGCACAAAAATTTTTTCAGGGACTGGGGGGTTCCCCCTTGTAGCCCCCCGAGGGAGGGTCAATTCTGGGAGTGCAGAGTCGATCCTTCCTCATTGTGAAACGAAAGTTTGAAACATCGCTGTATTCTTTATTGATGAAAAAAGAAATTACAGAGCCTCGAGGCTTTCTAAGGAAAAAAAGCGACGTAGTTGTTCGATGTTCCAAGTGTTGGTGAAGATTTCACCCTTCTCGTTGGATAGCTTGTAGGTGCCCGGCTTTAATACTTCTGCGATGATATACGGTCCTTCCCATGGTGGCGTGAGCTTATGGCGCCCCTTGGTGTTCTGGTTCCGCCGTAGCACCAAGTCGCCGATGTTGAGGTCACGCTTGCGGATGTGTCTATCGTGGTAGCATCGGAGACCCTGCTGGTACCTGGCGGAATGTAATAGGGCCACATCTCGGGCTTCCTCGAGCTGGTCGAGGGCGTCCTCTCTTGCGGCATCGTTATTTCTTTCGCTGTAGGCCTTCAGCCTTGGGGATCCGTATTCTATATCTGTTGGGAGCATTGCCTCAGACCCATAGACTAAGAAGAACGGAGTGAACCCCGTGACTTGACTCAACGTTGTTCTTAGGCTCCACAGGACCGAGGGTAGCTCGGCAACCCATCTTTTGCCATGCTTGTTTAGCTTGTCAAAGATTCTGGGTTTCAGGCCTTGTAGGACCATGCCATTGGCACGTTCCACCTGACCATTTGTTTTTGGATGGGCCACGGCTGACCAGAGCACTCGGATGTGGTGGTTGTCGCAGAAATCCAAAAACTTTTTGCCAGTGAACTGGGTGCCATTGTCCGTGATGATACAGTTGAGGACCCCAAAGTGATGAATAATGTCGGTGAAGAAGAGCATAGCTTGCTCGGACCTGATGCTGGTGATAGGGCGGGCCTCGATCCACTTGGAGAATTTGTCGATTGCGACGAGCAAGTGGGTGAAGCCGCCAGTTGTCCTTTTCAAGGGTCCGACAAGTTCGAGCCCCCAAACGGCAAATGGCCATGTGATGGGGATAGTTTGCAGGGCATGTGCCGGAAGATGGGTTTGTCTCGCATAGTACTGACAACCCTTGCAGGAGCGTACTAGCTTGACAGCGTCGGAGACCGCGGTCGGCCAATAGAATCCTTGTCGAAAGGTGTTTCCGACGAGGGTTCGAGGTGCTGCGTGGTGACCGCAAGCCCCCGAGTGGAGATCGCTGAGCAGGTCCCTGCCTTGCTCATTTGTGATGCAGCGTTGGAGGATAACAGTAGGGCTACGGCGGTAGAGCTCCCTACTGTCGCCAATTATCATAAAGGTTTTGGCCCGGCGTGCGATCCGTCGAGCCTCAGTCTTATCCGAGGGGAGGTCCCCTCGGCTGAGGTAGTCGAGGTACGGGACGCGCCAGTCAGGCTCGAGGTCAGACGGTGGGGTCAAGTCTTCCACCTACATGGCTTCAGCCCCGGTCGAGGGGGCTTCTGCCTCAGGTGGGGGGTCGAGTGACGTCCCGTCAACCCCTCCGTCTGGCCCGAGGTCGATGGATGGCTGCTGGAGGTCTTTTGCGAAAATGTTCGGTGGAGCCGTAGTTCGACTGGACGCGATTTTTGCCAGTTCATCGGCGGCCTCATTATACCTGCGTGCGATGTGGTTGAGCTCGAGGCCGTGAAACTTGTCCTCGAGGCGTCGTACTTCTTGGCAGTAGGCTTCCATCTTGGGGTCACGGCAGCTCGAGCTCTTCATGACCTGATCGATCACGAGTTGGGAGTCGCCTCGAACGTCAAGGTGTCGGACCCCGAGCTCGACGGCGATTCTTAATCCCGTGACGAGCGCCTCGTATTCGGCGACGTTGTTAGACGCAGGAAAATAAAGTCGGATGACGTAGCGCATGTGAACCCCGAGGGGTGAGACGAAGAGCAAGCCCGCGCCTGCTCCTGTTTTCATCAATGACCCATCGAAGTACATGGTCCACAGCTCCGCCTGAAGCTGTGCAGGGGGGAGTTAGGTGTCGGTCCACTCAGCCAGGAAATCTGCCAACACCTGTGACTTGATAGCTTTGCGCGACGCATAGGACAAGGTCTCGCCCATGAGTTCGACTACCCATTTGGCAATCCTACCCAAGGCTTCCCGGTTCTAGGCTATTTCTCCCAAGGGGAAAGAAGAAACCACAGTAATCGGGTGACCCTCGAAGTAGTGTCGGAGCTTGCGCCGTGTCAAGATGACGGCATATAGCAGTTTCTGAATCTGTGGGTATCGAATCTTGGTTTCTGAGAGCACTTCGCTAATAAAATAGACCGGCCTCTGGACGAGCAAGGTATGTGCCTCCTCGGCCCGTTCGACAACTAGGGCCGCACTAACTACTTGTGATGTCGCGGCGACATAAAGTAGGAGCGGTTCCCCTGGGGTTGGAGGGACAAGGATTGGTGAGTTAGAGAGTGTGGCCTTGAGTTTTGTGAGAGCTTCCTCAGCCTCGAGGGTCCAGGAAAAATGCTCTGATTTCTTCAAGAGACGGTACAGAGGGAGTGCTTTTTCGCCGAGGCACGAAATAAAACGGCTGAGTGCCGCCAAGCAGCCTGTGACCCTCTGTACGCCCTTCAGATCTCGGATGGGGCCCATCTTGGTTATTGCAGAGATTTTTTCAGGGTTGGCCTCGATGCCGCGTTTAGACATGATGAACCCTAGAAGCATACCTCGTGGGATGCCAAAGACGCATTTCTCTAGATTGAGTTTGACATTTTTTGCCCGGAGGCATTTGAACGCAACGTCGAGGTCGTTGACCAGATCGTCGGCTTGTTTTGTTTTGACAACGATGTCATCGACATAAGCCTCGATGGTCGACCCGATGTGCTTTCCGAAAACGTGCTGCATGCATCGCTGGTACGTTGCCCCTGCGTTCTGGAGACCGAATGGCATCATAACGTAGCAATACATGCCGAATGGGGTGATGAATGAAGTCGCAAGCTAGTCGGACTCCTTCATTTTGATCTGGTGGTAGCCGGAATACGCATCTAAGAACGAGAGAGTTTCACATCCCGCAGTGGAATCAACGATTTGATCAATGCATGGCAAAGGAAAGAGAACTTTTGGACATGCTTTATTTAAACTAGTATAGTCTACACACATCCTCCACTTCCCACTCTTTTTCTTAACTAATACAGGATTAGCTAGCCAGTCAGGATGATGAACTTCCTTGATGAATCCGGCCTCTAGCAGCTTGCGTATCTCCTCACCGATGACCCTGCGCTTCTCCTCGTCGAAGCGGCGCAGGCATTGCTTCACCGGCTTGGACCCGGCCCGGATCTCCAAGGCGTGCTCGGCGACTTCCCTAGGTATGCCCGGCATATCTGAGGGACTCCACGCAAAGATGTCGGTGTTTGCGTGGAGAAAGTCAACGAGCACTGCTTCCTATTTAGGATCGAGGGTGGCGCTGACATTCAGCGCCTTTCCCGCGGGGTCAGCCAGGTCGAGGGGCACAACCTTGACGTCTTCTGCGGGCTCGAAGCTGCCGACATGGCGCTTTGGGTCAGGAATCTCATTGGCGAGACCGTCGAGGTCCGTAGCCAAGGCCACTGACTCCAAAATAGCCTCGTCGTGCTCGACACACTCGACGTCGCACTCGTAGACATGTTTGTATGAGGGCCCCACAGTGATAACGCCATTTGGGCCTGGCATCTTGAGCTTGAGGTAGGTGTAGTTCGGGACTGTCATGAACTTGGCGTAGCATGGGCGCCCAAGGATAGCGTGGTACGTTCCACGGAATCCGACTACTTCGAAAGTGAGCGTTTCCTTTCTGAAGTTGGCCGGTGTGCCAAAACAAACAGGCAGATCGACCCGTCCGAGGGGTTCCGCTCGTTTCCCTGGCACGACTCCATGGAAACCCCCGACGCTAGGTTGGAGGCGCGCTCTCTCGACCCCCAGAAGGTTGAGGGTCTGGGAGTAGATGATGTTGAGACTGCTTCCGCCGTCCATGAGCACCTTGGTGAGGCGTGTGTTGGCGATGATGGGGTCAACAACGAGCGGGTAGACTCCTGGATTAGGGACGTAGTCTGGGTGATCATCACAGTCGAAAGTGATGGCCACCGCAGACCAATCAAGGAAGCGGGGGACTGCCGTTTGTACGGAGAAAACCTCATGCCGTTCTCGCTTGCGCTGGCGCGCCGAGAGGTGGGTCGAGGGTCCTCCATAGATCATGAAGCAGTCATGGATCTCGGGGAAACCCCCGTCCTTGTCGTCGCTCTTGGGGTCCTCCTTCTTGTCATCCTTCTTGATGCCGACACCCTCAAAGTACCTGCGGAGCATGTGACAATCTTCGAGGTTATGGTTAGTGGGTCCCTTGTGGTAGGGACACGGCTCTTTGAGCATTTTGTCGAAGATGCCCCCGTCGGGGGGGCCTCGAGGCTTCTTGCGCTCGGTAGCAGTGACAAGATCGTCGGCCGGGGCCTCGAGTTTGCCTTGCTGGCCTTTCTTCTTCTTCTGGTTGTTTCTCTTGGAGCCCCGGGTGAGGCTCACGGGATCATCGACCTTCTGCTTCCCCTTTTCCTGGTCACCACCAAAGATTGCACCAACCGCCTCCTTGCCGGCGGCAAAGTTGGTGACGATGTCCATCAACCCGTTGGCAGTGAGTGGAGTGTTACGGCCCAACTCTCAGACTAGCTCCTTGCAGGTGGTACCGGAGAGGAAGGCCATAATCACGTCGGAGTCGGTGACGTTGGGGAGCTCGGTACGCTGCCGGGAGAAGCGCCGGATGTAATCTCAGAGGGATTCTCCCGATTTCTGCTTGCAACTCCAGAGGTCCCACGAGTTGCCAGGGTGCATGTTGGTCCCCTTGAAATTTCCCTCGAACATCCTCACGAGATCGTCCCAGTCGTGGATCTGTCGAGGTGGGAGATCCTCAAGCCAGGCTCGGGCGGTGTCGGAGAGGAACAGGGGGAGTTATCGAATGATGACCCGGTCGTCGGTGGCCCTACCCAGCTGACACGCCAAGCGGAAATCGGCGAGCCAAAGTTCGAGTTTGGTTTCGCCGTTGTCCTTGGTGAGAGTCGTGGGAGGGCAAAACCGAGCAGGGAGCACCGTCTCACGGATAGCCTTGCTGAAGACCCGAGGGCCCAGAGGCTCGGGTGAAGGACTACGATCTTCCGAGCTATCGTAGCGTCCGCCCCTGTGCACGTGGTAGCTGAAAGGATCAAGATGCCCAAGACGGGGGGTGAATTGGGCTTCTCTAAAAATTAATTGCAAGAATTAAATCCTACAAGCCGGAATTCACCCCTAGTGCCTACTTGTGTTCCTAGATGTTCTACCGGTAAAGAGTTTTGCACCCTAGTTTCCAAACCTAGTCTAGCATGGCAATTCTAGGAAAGTAAATCAAGCAATAAAAGTAAATACGAGAAAGTAAATGCTTGAAAGTAAGGGCAAGGAACACGGCGATGTTTTTCCGAGGTATCGGAGAGTCGCCACTCCCCACTAGTCCTCGTTGGAGAACCCGCGTAAGGGTATAGCTCCCCCTTGATCCGCGCAAGGATCAAGTGCTCTCTACGGGCTGATTCTTCGACACTCCGTCGCGGTGAATCACCCAAAACCACTCACAAGATGAGTTGGGTCATCCACAAGCTTCGCCGGATGATCACCAAACTCCCAATCACCACCAAGCCGTCTAGGTGATGGCGATCACCAAGAGTAACAAGCTAGAACTCTCACTTGACCAAAACAAGCCTAATGAGAAGGAGGATGCACACTTGCTACTCTCTAATCACTAGTGAGGAACTCTCAAGCTTTGTTTCTCAAATCACACTCCTCACTAGAGCTCTTGCACTCCCTTGCACTCCAAAGGTGTTTCTCAGCTGAACAAATGAGCAAGAGACCTCTAAAAGAGGTGGTGGGGATGTATTTATACACCCCACAGTCGAAACGAACCGTTACCTGCTAACTCAGCAAAACATGGGGTGACCGGACGCGCCGATCGAAGTGACCAGACGCGCCGGTCGCACGTAACAGTCGGAATTCTAGAAATTCGACTGAGTGACCGGACGCGCCGCTCGAAGTGACCGGACACGCTGGTCGCTCGTAACGGTCGAAATTCTGAAAACACGGCTGAGTGACCGGACGCATCGGTCAGGGGTGATCGGACGCATCCGATCGTGCAGGGAGCTTACTGTAACGAGATCGGATGCGCGACCGCATCCGATCGGTGATGACCGGACGCGTCCGGTCGTCACAGGACCTTACTGGAACGTGACCGGACGCGCCGATCACACCCAGGTCGCGTCCGAACGGATGGTTTCCCTTAAGTGACACGTGTCGGTCTGACCACCGCGTCTGGTCCTCGCAAGGACCGCGTCCGGTCGTCAGCGCCGAAACGCAGTCGCGGCTTTGAACTGACCGGACACGCCGGTTAGACCGAGAACCGCGTCCGGTCAAGGGAAAACTGTCTAAACACTTCAAAACGCGACGCAACTTGAACCAAGTTGCTTCCAACTGAACTTTGAGCTATTCTAGAGCTGCCTAGTGCTAAGTTTAACAAGTGTGCACCACACCTAAACATAAGACTCACCTAGGTCAAGCTACCCGCTCATGCTTCCCTTAATAGTACGGCCAAAAGAGAAAACGAAGATCCTAACGACTATTCCGAATGTAACTCAACACCTTGACATCCGGAACTAACCGTCCTTAATCTTGACGTCACTCCTTTGAAAACCGAAATGATTTCCATCAGGGGACATGAATACCATGGTGCCCAAAGCAGTTATTACCTCCATGACCTAACTTACCAAGGTTTCTGCAAAACACACGTTAGTCATGGTAATAAAGCGTTGTCATCAATTGCCGAAACCAACTCTCGGGGCCTAGATGCTTTCAATCTCTCCCTTTTTGGTGATTGACGATAACACTAAGATTCAAAAGATAGGAGTTGAGGTTTTCAAACATGCTTGGTTCACATAAGCAGAAAAACAATAAGCACAAAAGGTTAGGAATTGCTTATGTGTTCCAAGCCAAAAGAGTGTACTTATAAGATAAGACATGAAACGTTAGTACACAAAAAGATATAGCTCAAAAGAGATCGGAGTAAGGCACGGAAGCACAACCTTATGAGCTATAACCAAACAAGTGACATGATTTAAAAAGGTGACTAGACAAACCATAGGGACTCAAAGTACTCACATGACCACATGTCACAAGAATGCAATTACTGTAAAGTAAACATGATGCATGAATGTAGCACACATAAAAAACGAAAACCCTCTATCAAAACTCCCCCTGAATCTACTCTCTCTCCTCCTTTGGCATCAACCGCCAAAAACTAATCTAAGGATCTGACGGGGGAACAGACAGAGTCGAGTCGGGTGCTGAGGAGCGCGTAGTAATCACAAACTAAGAAGTGTCTCCCTCGGACTCGGAGCTATCAAGCTGACCCTCTAAAGAAGCACGTGGCTGTGAAACGGTCTGGGTCTGATCAACAGGAACAGGTACTGACGAGGTAGCAACAAGTGGAGCAGTCTCTGTGACCTGAGCCTGAAGTGAGCCAATAGCTAGGGGATCTGTCGAGGCAACGAACGAAGGAACTATCTCTGTAGTGCCCGTCCCTGTCACAGGAGGAACAGCTGCCTCTAAAGCTGACAACCCTGATGAAGTAGCAAAAGTAGTGTGCGAGGGCGTCGGCTGACCAGTCAACTCGCTATATGTGGCACTCAGATCAACGAAAGGTGTGTCGGTCAAAAGGTGAGGGCGAGGCTGGTCTGAAGGAGTAAATCCCGTCTGAATAGGTGTGTAGCTCGGGGACTGGAATGACTGAGGGACCTGCAGCTGTGGAGAGGTGAACTAAAAGCTCGGTTGTCCCTGACTCGAAGGTCCACTAGACTGTAAGGCTAGAGTTAGGACAGATGCAGGTGGAGGAACCCCAACTGTGACTAGGTGACGCAGAAGATCCAAGTACTGCTGCTGGCTAGCTGCACTCTGTCGCTGCATCTCATACTGCTGACGCTGCATCTCGACTTGCTGGCGCTGTATCTCAAGCTGCTGTCTCTGGAACTCATCCTGTCGAGCCTGAATCTGTGCAAAGGCTGCAGCGGTGTCCTAAGCCTGCCTCTGTAGCTGAAGCTCCTGTCGCTCCTGTGCCTGGGTCAGCCTCTCAAGAATAGCCACCATGGCTGGGTCTTAGCGGGAGGCTGAACCAGAGCCACAGGCCTCGTGGTCGTGAGACCGAGGAGACCGATACCTAGGGATGGGCTGATAATCCTCGTCAGTGCTGTCAGAGGCCTCATCCTCAGCTATATCAGCGGGCTGAGCATCTAAATATGCAAGCTCTGCCTCAGCAAGACCCTGTACGGTCGCGTCCTGCTCAGCCGCTGTCTCAGGCACCTGAGGTCTCTCTCTCTGTCCTGGTACGGGGGCCTGCTCTCTCGTAACTGAAGCCCATAGCTGACGGATATCATACTCAGGAAAAGCAGTAGTAGTATCAGATATCTCAGCTCTAATCTTTGTAGGAAGCTCAAGGGCAGATCTGATGATGAAGCAAATCCAATGAGCATAGGGCAACTAACGGTGTCCCTTGAAGCCCTCTGCCAGGGTGTCCTCCATCTCACTAAGCATAAGATCCCAAATGTCAAAAGGTGTCTGTGAGAGGAGGTGGTGAACAACCCATAGCTGCATCCTGGTCAATCCCTCTCTGTAACCAAGCCTAGGAAGAAGAGTACGCCTGACAATAGCATCCAGAACTCGGGCAAGCGGTGTCAAACTGGCAGGTGTGCGACGAGACCCTTCGCTAAAAGGCTCACGGAAGCAGGGTCGAATCAGATCTGTAGGTGGCACAGTACCGCCATGAGGGCGTCTAGGTGGAGCTGTCTGACCGAAATAGAGCTGGTGGATCTTCGTGTCTGAAGCTGGGAGTCTGAGAATCTCCTGCACTCTTATGCTGTACAGTCTGCGGTCGCGACCTCGAAATGCAAAGTTTATGAACTCATGGGCCGGATCAATCCATAGTGAAGCATAGAACTCCCTAACCCAAGTACCGCAGTATGCACCTGTCCGTTCAAGAAAATCTGACAAGCCCGATAGAAAGGACAGGTGCGGACGAAGCTGCTCACCCACTACCTCAACAAGTGACTCAATGCGATAGACCCTCTGTGGTCGAAAGGCAATGCCACTGTCAACATAAGCTCTGTAGAAATCCTCCTGTAGAGGAGTATAGAAACCCTCTGAAGCTCCGGAGTCCCTCTGAGGTGGGAACCACCGGCTGACCTCAACAAATCTCAACCCTTGCACCTGACGTGCTGTAGCACCTGTCAAGTCAAAGTGCTCGATAGGGGGTGAACCTCTAACCCTTGGAGGTGGACGTCCTCCACGATGCTGGCCCTCTGGCCTAGGAGTCACCTGAGCTCGTGTGCGTGTGGACCGGCGACGCGGTGGAGTCTGAGCTGGCTGCTCCTCTGTCCCCTCTAGAGCCTCTGTAGGTGGATCGACTGACATAGCATCTGCATCCTCTGTCACCTCTGTGCCCTCAGTGGCCTCAGTAGTCTCTGTACCAAGCTATCGACCTTCAAGATGAAAGCAACGCTCGCCAATGCGTATACCACTGCTCCTGCCTCCCCTCTCTGCCTGCTCTTCTGCATCTGCAACTACCTGAGCTATCTCTGCATCTATGAGGGTCTTCTTCTTCTTCTTTCTGGCCATAATCTTTATGCGCTTGCCACGCGCAACCTCAGACAGACGAGGACTCTTGTCCCCGTCACTAGGAGCACCCCCGGTGTTCTTGCAACGAACCATACTGATAAACTGCGGAGAACCTCTGAAAGATGATGAACTGTCACTCAAGAGGCTTGGCCTCAGTCCGTATCCGCAGGCTTGGCCTCGGATTTAATAACTGAACAGCAGTCACCCCGACACACCGACAAACTCGCTGAAAAATACGGAATAGATGGATCTACTATAAGAAACATATATAAACTACTAGGTGCGAAACCCTAGAGATAGCAAGCATATAAGATAAGATGTGAATCGAAACGCGATGGCTACCTCGGATCGACGAGAAGACGGTGAAAAGGTGAGATGACCTAGTTCGCGAGACTTCCCGAATACGCCGGACGAGCTCTGATTTGTCGAAACAAAAGATAATTAGAATTTCAAGGATGAAATTACGGCAAACCCTGACAAGGAGATCAAGGTAGCGCGAAACAACCTCGCGAAGAAGACGTCGCGCGAAGAAATTTCGACGTCAAACGAAGGAGACGCCGCAGTGCGAATCCTAGGGTTAGGGCAACACGCGATGGCCGAGAACGAAGAGGGTCACGAGGGAAGGCAAAGGCCGGCCGGAGGTGGCGCAGGTGATGGAGGGCATGGCTCACCGGCGGCAGCAGCACACGGCGGCGGTGGTGCGGGCGCGGCAAAGATGGCGGCAGCGCGGCAGGGGCGGAGCTATGCGGTGCGGGCGGAGCAGCAGGCGTGGCGGGCTTGGGCGGCGCTATGCGGGAAGAGGCGGTGGCACGGCACGCCGGAGGAGGAGGGGAAGCACGGCACGGCGGTGCAGGTCAGCGGGCGGCGACGCTCAGACGAGCTAGGGCAGGGAGGCGGTGGAATCGCGAACGGCGGCGGATGAGGAAAAGAAGAGGAACACGAAGGGTTATATGAGGAGTTAGATCCGCTCGTCACGTGATGACCGGACGTGGTGGTCGATATGACCGGACACGGTGGTGCAGCGTCCGGTCACACTCCAGTAAGCTCCTGGAGCGACCGGACGCGTCCGGTTAGGACTGACCGGACGCGGACAGAGTCCGGTCGAGGGTTACCCGGGAAAGTCATCGCGAATGACCGGACGCGGTGGTGGTTACCGGGACCGGACGCGGTGGTCAACAGCAGCGCGTCCGGTGCAGCGTCCGGTCACAGGGTCAGGAGTTGGTATTCTGGATGACTGGACGCGCTGGTGGTCACCGGGACCGGACGCGGTGGTGAAGCATCACTGCGTCCGGTGCAGCGTCTGGTGCAGCGTCCGGTCACTGCTTTTCGCCCTTCTTCATTCTAAACTTCTACGTGACTTTTCCCAATTAAGTTCCAATTCAAAGAGACACAAATAAACACCAATTGGAACATGATATGAGTGACCTCACTCAAACCCTCAAGTTTCTCAAAATAGTTTGCCTTAGGCTAATATTATTTTTAGGAAAATAGGCAACAAACACCCGAGAAGCAACGTATGGCCATGCAATAGAGTTTTTGAACCCTTGGAAGCGTCAAAATGCTCTCTCTACCCATGGACGAACACAGAGGTTGCTCAAAGCCAAACCGAAAAGAAACGACAAAGCAACAACCATGCAAATGCAATGCAAAACAAGTAAGTAAAGCTAGGTTGCTTGTCAAGTTTGATCCACGGTTAGGCTTCTTCACTCCTCCAAAGGAGGGTTATCATAACCGTGTTAGCCAAGCCCTAGATGCATTGCGGGTAATTAAACAAGACATAATACAATGCAATGCAAGGGACAACACAAGCTCATTTTTTAAAGTTACTAGAGTCAAGCACATTGAGTTCACTTCTCAACCTACAAAAGGTAGCTTCATCCAAAGGTTTAGTGAAGATATCCGCTAATTGATTTTTACTTCTTACACCTTCTAGTGATATATCATTTTTAGCAACGTGATCTCTTAGAAAGTGGTGGTGGATATCAATGTGCTTGGTGCGAGAGTGTTGTACCGGATTATTAGCAATTTTAACGGCACTTTCATTATCACATAAAAGTGGCACCTTTTCAAGAACAATTCCATAGTCTAGGAGGGTTTGTTTCATGTATAAGATTTGTGCACAACAAGCCCCCGCGGCAATGTATTCCGCCTCGGCGGTGGACAAAGCCACACTATTTTGCTTCTTAGATGACCAAGATACTAAAGACCTTCCAAGCAAATGACACCCTCCGGATGTGTTTTTTCTATCAATTTTGCAACCGGCATAATCCGAATCGGAATAGCCAACTAGTTGAAATCTAGCTCCTTTGGGATACCAAAGACCAATGCTTGGGGTGTGCTTAAGATATCTTAAGATTCTTTTTACGGCACTTAAGTGAGGTTCTTTAGGGCACGCTTAAAAGCGAGCATACATGCACGCACTAAACATGATATCGGGCCTAGATGCGGTAAGGTACAACAAACTACCAATCATAGAACGGTAGAGAGTTTGATCAACCGGTTTACCTCCCTCATCTAGGTCGAGATGTCCATTAGATGGCATTGGGGTCTTGATTGGTTTGCATTCTTCCATCTTGAACCTTTTGAGAAGATCCTTGGTATACTTTTCTTGAGAGATGAAAATCTCTTCTCTCATTTGCTTGACTTGAAAACCAAGGAAGAAAGTGAGCTCACCAATCATAGACATCTCGAACTCCTTTGACATCAATTCACCAAATTCCTTGCAATATTCTTCATTTGTTGATCCGAAGATGATATCATCAACATACACTTGACAAATGAAGATCTCCCCATTAAGCTTCTTGGTGAAAAGTGTGGTGTCGACCTTCCCAATGGTGAAGCCCTTCTCAATGAGGAAGTCCCGGAGGCGCTCATACCACGCTCTAGGGGCTTGCTTGAGCCCATATAGCGCCTTGGACAACCTATAAACATGATTAGGATGTCTAGGGTCTTCAAACCCGGGAGGTTGATTAACATAGACTAGTTCATTTATGAAGCCATTTAAAAATGCACTTTTCACATCCATTTGATATAGTTTCATATCATGATGTGATGCATATGCAAGGAGGATACGAATGGCTTCAAGTCTTGCAACGGGTGCAAAGGTCTCTCCAAAATCAAGACCTTCAACTTGAGAGAACCCCTTTGCAACTAGTCTTGCCTTGTTCCTCACAACTACGCCTTGGTCATCTTGCTTGTTGCGGAACACCCACTTGGTTTCAATGACTCTTGCCCCTTTAGGATGCTCTTCAAGTGTCCATACTTGATTTCGGGCGAAGTTGTTCAATTCTTCATGCATAGCATTCACCCAATCCGGATCTTGAAGAGCTTCTTCTACATTCTTAGGTTCAACACAAGAGACAAAAGAGTGATGTTCAACAAAAGAGGCAAGCTTTTGAGATCGAGTCATTACTCCCTTAGAAGGACTCCCTATGATGAGATATTGTGGATGAGCTTGAAGTAGAGGTGAGTTTCTTCTATCAACCACTTGAGGAGGTGGATGGGGAGCATCAACATCTTATGCTTGTGCCTCGGCTTGTTCATGAGAGACATAAGTGTCTTCATTTTCAACTCTCTTGTTCTTGTCATCATCTTGAGGCACATGTGATGAAGATGGTGGATCAACAATTTGTACATCGTCTTTATCATCTTTTGGCTTGATGTCTCCCACCGGCATGTTCTTCATTGCCTCCCTCAAGGGTTCATCACCTACATCATCATAATTCTCAATTGCTCCTTGGGAGCCATTAGATTCATCAAATTCCACATCATATGTTTCTTCAACCAAACCGGTGGCATGGTTAAATACTCTATATGCTTTGGACTTTGATGAGTAACCAACAAGAAAACCAATATCATAACGTCTTTGAAACTTTCCTAGGTGTTGACGCTTCTTGTAGATGTAGCATTTGCAACCAAACACCCGGAAGAATGAGACGTCCGGCTTCTTCCCATTAAGCAACTCATAGAGGGTCTTGCCAAAAAACTTTTGTAGGAAGAGGCGATTTAAAGCATAGCATGCGGTGTTGATTGCCTCGGCCCACAATTTCTCCAGAGTATTGTACTCATCTAACATTGTTCTTACAAGAGTAATCAAAGTCCGGTTCTTTCTCTCAACTACACCATTTTGTTGAGGAGTGTAGGTTGAAGAAACTTCATGCTTGATTCCAATTTCATCACAATAAGCTTCAATGTTGGTGTTGTCAAACTCTTTGCCATTGTCACTTCTAATCTTCTTTATCTTGACTTCAAATTTATTTTGAGCTCTCTTTGCAAACTTCTTGAAACAATTGGCCATTTTGGATTTGTCATGAAGAAAGAAGGTCCATGTGTACCTTGAGTAGTCATCCACTATCACAAGACAATAGAGATTACCACCTAAGCTCTTGTAGGTTGTAGGCCCAAACAAATCCATATGTAGAAGTTCTAGCACTCTTGAAGTTGATATGAAAGCTTTGGTTGGATGAGTGTTTGCAACTTGTTTGCCCGCTTGACATGCACTACAAGGTTTGTCCTTTTCAAACTTTACATCCTTCAATCCTCTCACTAATTCTTTCTTCAATAGCTTGTTGAGAGTGTTCATTCCAACATGGGCAAGCCTCCTATGCCAAAGCCATCCAAGTGAGGTCTTGGTGAATAAACATGTCATCAAGTTTGTATCTTCGGAGGTGAAGTCAACAAGATAAAGATTATTGTATCTAAAGCCTTTGAATATCACTTGCTTGTCATCTATTTTTGAAACTACCACTTCATTTTGTGTGAACAAGCATTGGAAGCCAAGGTCACAAAGTTGCCCAACGGATAATAAGTTGAAACTCAAAGAAGCAACATAGAGCACATTTGAGAGTGAGTGATCATTTGATATTGCAATCTTGCCTATACCCTTGACTTTGCTCTTTGAATTATCTCCAAATGTGATCTTCTCTTGACATATCCCATTCTCTTCAATTGAGGTGAACATACGAGGATTACCGGTCATATGTTGAGTACAACTACTATCAATAACCCAATGAGATCCACCGGTCTTATAGTTCACCTACACATAAGAGATCAAGCTTTTTGTTTAGGGACCCACACTTGAGAGGGACCCTTGACTTTCTCAACTAGTGACTTGGTAACCCATATTTTTTTAGGCCTATTCTTGTTTGGGGACCCAAGAACATAACTTTCAACTTTCCATTTGAATCTTTTCTTAGCATGTAATGAGCATTGAAGGCAAAGGGTCTAGCATGCTTGGGCAAGGGTTTTGGTGGTGGAGTATTACACTCATGTGCAAAGTGACCTTCTTGTCTACACTCAACACATCTCTTTGGCTTGGGCTTTGACTTGCTTTGTTGTTATTGAGCTTTTGCCTTCTTCTCTTGATTTGCCAAGTACCCAATACCACTTCTATCCATCTTCATTACGGTGTTCATGAGTAGCTCATTTTGCAAATATTGACCTCTTGTGAACTTGCTTAGGCCGATTTTGAGATGCTCTTTCTCTTGCTTGAACTTTTTGTTTTCTTCAATGAGTGATTCATTTGTTGTTTGCTTCTCAAGAGCCATCAAACCTTTTAGCGTCTTGTTCTCACTTGCAAGCTTCTCATTTTCACTCTTGATCTTGGCATAATCATCATAATTGCTTGACTCAACCACACTCTTGCCTTTGCTACTAGAACCTTGCTCAATGCTTTCAATAATCAAGTCATCACATGATGTAGCTATATCACACTTAACAACTTTGTTAGTAGCATCATGTGTCTCAAGAGCAAGTTCATTAGCAACCAAAAGACTATCATAGTCAATTTTCAATGTTGTATATTTGTCTTTTAAAAAGTTATGCCTAGTGAAGAGCTCATCATGCTTCTTCTCAAGTTTATCATGTTGATCTCTAAGCTCTTTATTAGAAGTTTTGAGCTCCTTGAGAGTGGAAGACATAATTTCATTTTGATCTTTGAGCTCACCACTAGCCTTTTGAGCACTTTCAAGCTTAGATGAGAGTGATTCATTTTCATTTTGAAGTTCATCATTTTCATTTCTAGTCCTTTTTATGACTTTAGTGTATTTGTTTAACAATTTTACAAGTTCATCATAAGAAGGTGCATCATATTCATCATCACTATCACTATCATCATCATCATCACTATCATAGTTTTGTACCTTTCGATCATCCTTGGCCATAAGGCATAGGTGAGTAGTGGACGATGATGGTGATGGAGGCGGTGAAGGTGGTGATGAAGATGTTGGTGAAGATGATGGTCCCATTACAAATGCGACAACCTTCTCTTTCTCATCATTGCTTTCATCTTCGGAGGACTCACAAGATGATTCAATATCGGTGAGTCAATCACCAACAATGTATGCTTTTTCTCCCTTCTTCTTGTGGAACTCCTTCTTCTTGCCATCCTTCTTCTTGTATGACTTGTTTTTCTTCCTCTCTTCTTCTTCATCGCTTGAATCATTTTTCTTGCCCTTGTTCTTGTTCTTGTACTTGTCTTTTGGAGGTCTAGGGCATTGATGAGCTAAGTGGCCAAGTTCACCACAATTGTAGCAATCCATCTCCGAGATTGGCTTTCTTTTGCTACTTGTGAAGAATTTTTTTTTCTTGCCATCGAACTTGATGCCACTCTTGTTTAGCTTCTTTAGCATTTTGGTAGTCTTCCTCACCATGAGTGCAAGTGATTCATCATCAACATCACTTTCACTTGAGCTTTCTTACACCATCATGGCTTGACCCTTCTTCTTTTTCTTGTCATGGCTAGCTTTGAAGGCCAAGTCTTTCTTCTTGGAAGATGATGAGCCCTCTTCCGGAGTGATGTGCATGTACATCTCATGAGCATTGATCTTCCCCAATACTTATGTCGGTGTTGCGGTGGATAGATCACTTTGGTGAAGCACGGTGACAATGTGACCATACTTCTCAACGGGAAGAACACTCAAGATCTTCCTTGCAACATCTGATTGGCTCATTTTAGTGAGCCCAAGAGCATTGAGGTCCTCTACAAGAACATTTAGAGGAGTGTACATGTTATTAGCACTTTCTTTGGGAAGCATCTTAAAAGAATTAATTTTCTTTAAAGCAATATGATAGCGTTCCTCACGCTCACTCTTAGTTCCCTCATGGAGAGCACAAAGGTTTTCCCACAATTCATGAGCGTTCTTTGCATTACGCACACGATTGAAGATATCCTTGCCTAAGTCCCGGTAGAGTGCATTTTTGGCTTTTGCATTCCACCGGTCGTACTTCTCCTCGTCACCAATTGGGTTGGCGGGATCCCTGATAGCGGGAAGCCCTTGGGTTGCGGCTCTAAGACACCCAACATCTATGGCTTCGAGATACGCCTCCATACGGATTTTTCAATATGGAAAATCATCCTCCTCAAAGGTGGGAGGTGGTCCTTCCCCGTTAGACATCTTGCTCTAGGCGGTAAAGCCTAAACTAGGAGCAACTCGGCTCCAATACCAATTGAAAGGATCAAGATGCCCAAGAGGGGGGTGAATTGGGCTTCTCTAAAAATTAATTGCAAGAATTAAATCTTACAAGCCGGAATTCACCCCTAGTGCCTACTTGTGTTCCTAGATGTTCTACCGGTAAAGAGTTTTGCACCCTAGTTTTCAAATCTAGTCTAGCATGGCAATTCTAGGAAAGTAAATCAAGCAATAAAAGTAAATACGAGAAAGTAAATACTTGAAAGTAAGGGCAAGGAATACGGCGATGTTTTTCTGAGGTATCGGAGAGTCGCCACTCTCCACTAGTCCTCGTTGGAGCACCCGCGCAAGGGTGTAGCTCTCCCTTGATCCGCGCAAGGATCAAGTGCTCTCTACGGGCTGATTCTTCGACACTCCGTCGCGGTGAATCGTCCAAAACCGCTCACAAGATGAGTTGGGTCATCCACAAGCTTCGCCGGATGATCACCAAACTCTCAATCACCACCAAGCCGTCTAGGTGATGGCGATCACCAAGAGTAACAAGCTAGAACTCTCACTTGACCAAAACAAGCCTAATGAGAAGGAGGATGCACACTTGCTACTCTCTAATCACTAGTGAGGAACTCTCAAGCTTTGATTCTCAAATCACACTCCTCACTAGAGCTCTTGCACTCCCTTGCACTCCAAAGGTGTTTCTCAGCTGAACAAATGAGCAAGAGACCTCTAAAAGAGGTGGTGGGGATGTATTTATACACCCCACAGTCGAAACGAACCGTTACCTGCCAACTCAGCAAAACGTGGGGTGACCGGACGCGCCGATCGAAGTGACCGGACACGCCGGTCGCACGTAACGGTCGGAATTCTGAAAATTCGACTGAGTGACCGGACGTGCCGCTCGAAGTGACCGGACACGCTGGTCGCTCGTAACGGTCAAAATTCTAAAAACATGGCTGAGTGACCGGACGCGCCGGTCAGGGGTGATCGGACGCGTCCGATCGTGCAGGGAGCTTACTGTAACGAGATCGGACGCGCGACCGCGTTCGATCGGTGATGACTAGACATGTCCGGTCGTCGCAGGACCTTACTGGAACGTGACCGGACGCGCCGATCACACCCAAGTCACGTCCGAACGGTTGGTTTCCCTTAAGTGACACGTGTCGGTCTGACCACCGCGTCCGGTCCTCGCAAGGACCGCGTCCGGTCGTCAGCGCCGAAACGCAGTCGCGTCTTTGAACTGACCGGACGCGCCGGTTAGACCGAGAACCGCGTCCGATCAAGGGAAAAACTGTCTAAACACTTCGAAACACGACGCAACTTGAACCAAGTTGCTTCCAACTGAACTTTGAGCTATTCTAGAGCTGCCTAGTGCTAAGTTTAACAAGTGTGCACCACACCTAAACATAAGACTCACCTAGGTCAAGCTACCCGCTCATGCTCCCCTTAATAGTACGGCCAAAAGAGAAAACGAAGATCCTAACGACTATTCCGAATGTAACTCAACACCTTGACATCCGGAACTAACCGTCCTTAATCTTGACGTCACTCCTTTGAAAACTGAAACGATTTCCATCAGGGGGCATGAATACCATGGTGCCCAAAGCAGTTATTACCTCCATGACCAAACTTACCAAGGTTTCTGCAAAACACATGTTAGTCATGGTAATAAAGCGTTGTCATCAATTGCCGAAACCAACTCTCGGGGCCTAGATGCTTTCAGTAGCCTCGAGCCACACCGTCACCGTGCTTGCGCGTGCGGCGCTCGATGATGTTGCCACAGGTGTATCGAGGTTCGCGGTCGTTGGTGGTGGGCTCAGGGGCTGGAGCTACCCGTTTTCGTCGGGCAGGCTCGGGGTGAACCGAGGCTTCTCTCTCCAATCGGGAGGGCTCGACGATCCGCTCTGAGGCGGGCTCGCGTCGCCTCGAGGCAGAGCTCTCGGCCTGCTGCATGGCAGCGGTCTCGAGAAGTTCTCGGATTTCATCTCGAGCCCGACGGGCGTCGGGGTTTGACGGCTCGGGCATGTTGCGGAGGAGCATGGCGGCGGCGACGACGTTCTAGCTGGCTCGAGCGAAAACCAGGGGGTCGACCACTCGGTCCTCGTCGATGTGACGGCTGACGTCGCGAGCTCTCTCGCGAGCTCTCCCGCCAAGTGCGCGTTCCGCGCGCTCACGCTCGAGGGTTTGTTGGAGTAGATGCAGGTTTTCTCGTTCCTCGTCAAGCCTGTCCTGCAACTCACGAATCTGCTCGAGCTGCATTCCTTGATCCGCAAGGAACTGAGGGTCGTCTTGCTCAACAGGAAGCTCGACATGAGGTGGCGTGTGCCTTCCTTCGACCGGCTCTTCGTCCTCTGATTCCGACGTGCTTTCAACATCGATGTTGAAGCATTCGCGGGTCGGATCATAGGTATCATCAGCCGAGTCGGAGTCAGGAACGTCAAAGTAGTAGTATGACGGGGGAATGTGAGGCCGTTGCAAATCGCCCTCGTGATTGCGACGCAGGGAAGCGGTCTCCCGGGGCCCTATTTCCGGAGTCTCCGTAGAGTCCAGATAATCAGAGGCTGGCGTGGATGCAACGAGGTCCAGAGTGGAGCGTAGATGATGCCCGGGGATCTCCTTGTAGGCACTCATGCTAGTGCTTATGGAGGAAGCATAGGTCCGGGTAGCCGAGTCTAGCCCAAACGGGAATGGCGATGGAGATGTCGCTGTCCACGCTGGGACGGATGCTCTAGGCAGTGGTGTCTCACCGGACGGGGGAGCGGCGGGATTCTCCGTCGGCATGTTACCCTCAGTCAAGCTCATCCTACCCAGACCTTCCACGAGGAAATCTGGGCCGGCGCCTGGCTGGGGGGTGCCGGACCGGGGGGTCCCATCACCCTCCGCGAGGTGAAGACGGTGGTTGTGCCGGACTCGTCGTCGTCGGGCGGCTCGCGCCTGCCTAGAGCGACGGTACCGGCGGATTGCTCCCCCAGGCTGGGAGAGCTCATAATCCTCGTCGGTTGGGTGCCTGGATAGAAGTAGGACCATATCGTAGCCATAGCCAAGCGACATGAACTCCAAGCTCCCGAACCAGATCACCGTGGCCAACGAAATAGGGCGTTCGGGGTCAGCCATCCAGGAAAAAAGGCGGGAAAGCGATGTTGGCACGCAGCGATCCCCTACCTGGCGCGCCAACTGTCAGTGTTCGGTCCCGAGGGGATCCTAAACCAACGAGTAAATGCTGCGTGTCCCTTTCCTGGATGGTGATGCAAGGAGAACACACGGGAGTTTATCCTGGTTCGGGCAAAAGAAGACACTACGTCCAGCGGAGAGGGAGAGGTTTGTATTTCCTTGCACCGAAGTGCTTGTGTAGGGGTTACAAGCTTATGAGAGAGAGCGGCGAGCCCAAGTCTCAAAGAGGAAAAAAGAGTACAAGGAAGATTGCTTGAGATGTTGATCTCTATCTTGTGTCTGGCTTGTTGTCTGTTGTCTTCTATCCCCGTTGTAGAACCCTGGCCTGCCCTTTTATAGGGCGAGAGGAGGCCAAGACGACGGCGAGCCTTGAGATGATGTTTTGTCGATCTCTGTTAAGGTGACTGTTACGACGTGCCCTAGGAATGGGAGGCCATCCCTGGACACCACGGTGACATAGAGGACGAGACGCTGAAATGACCTGGAGCGCCGTGCCATACCGTCCTCCCTTCCCTGTTGAGCCGTGCTGGGCGTCGAGGCCGGGTCGAGGCCGAACGGATAAGTCCGAATCCCTGGGATCGCGGTGTACGGACTTTGTCGTATCCCCCCTCGAGGGTAACTAGTGACGTACAATGCACGGCAAGGTGGGTACAGTGACGGTTTTCACCTCCCATCACGGGATGGACGGTAAAACAGTGAGGACTGACACTGGCATTGTTCTCACGTCGACCCTGATCGCAGCCATGCCGGTAGGTGGTAGTAGGTAATCGCATTAAATGCTATGGCTTTTGTCCTGGGGTAGGTAAAGAGAAGGGGTCAAGACGCTCGACCCGAGCTCACGCGAGTTGGAGTTTTTCTCAGGGGGCGGATGAGCCTCGCGCGGGTCAGAGCGCGGTCGAGGTACTTTGCTGTACAGGGCGGGGCGCGGTCGAGGCGCCCCCGTCGAGGGTGCCTCGTACGAGTTGGAGCCGGAGCGTGGTCGAGGCACTCCGTCGAGCTGCCCTCGTACAAGGCGGACCCGGTGTGCGGCCGAGCTTGGGCGCGGCTTAGTCGTTTTGATTTTCATTATCGTTAAATGTGGGTACCCCTATGCTATTGGTACCGACAATATAAAAGCACCATCTGCAAAAGTATCTCTTCTCATCACCCAATAACAAGGGCGCCACTTATTCATTCATTCAGATTTCAGAATCAGAGAAACAGACTCGAACATACGCATAGACAGCTTATAAGAAAACCGGCATAGATAGATATCATTACCCCATTCCCCTAACCAGATCATACTGCTGGTAGCTTCTCCATTTGCATTTATTCATTCACATGCCCTTGCTTCATTTGAGGCTACCTGTCTATCCCTAGCTAACCGTATCCGGGATGAGCACTATGGACCCTGAGGTCTTCCTGCCCTCCAGATCTGCATGGGCTTGGGCAGCTTCCGACAACGGATACGTGTGGTTCACGCGAACGCGCAGCACCCCGTTAGCGACATTGGCAAACACCTCCCCGGCTGACTCCAGCAGCTCATCACGGGTAGCAGTGTAATGCATGAGGCTAGGCCGAGTAAGGAACAACGATTTGGAAGCCAGGTCGCTCATTGGGACTGGGTCAGGTTTACCTGACGACTGCCCAAAGGACACCAGGAAGCCGCGGGATGCCAAGCACTCCAGGGAAGCCTGCACGCATCACAGATACAGATCGTTTGGTATTGGTACTTGTATTTATGATGGCAACCAGTTTCAATTAGTTGCAAGACTGAAAGGTTATGACCAGAGTTGGATGGATGCTAAACGTTAACTCACGGTTGATAAGAATAAGATGAAAACTCTAGCGACGAGCAGTGGCCAACAACAGGGCAGTTATTATAGTACGATAATAACTAGAGCTGTACATATAGTACCTTGTACGTATCCTTTCCAACAGAATCATAGACGACGTTGACACCTTTTCCTGATGTAATCTCCTTGACTCTTGCTACGACATCTTCGCTAGGCCTCGTTTAGATGTCATCCAAATTCCAAGTTTTTTCACTCTCTCTCCATCACATCAATTTTTAGCCGCTTGCATGGAGTATTAAATGTAGGTAAAAAAATAACTAATTACACAGTTTAGTTGGAAATTACGAGATGAATCTTTTGAGCCTAGTTGGTCCACGATTGGATAATATTTGTCAAATAAGACGAAAGTGGTACTATTCATCGGGTTGAAATTTTTTCAGCATCTAAACGTGGCCCTAGTGTAAATTATGGGATGGTGGCATCCATCCTGAGCTGCCTGAGCAGCTTTGTCTTGATTGGAAACAGTCCCGATGACAGTGGCACCGAGCGCATTTGCCCATTGACAAAGGAGCGAGCCAACTCCGCCAGCAGCGGCATGGACCAGGACAGTATGGCCACTCTCAACCTGCGTGCACCACCGTAATAATGAGAATGGGAAAAACAGTGCTGTGCGACAGAAATTACATTTTTTTTTGTGTCACGGTAATAGTGCAAGCTGTGTATCACGGCATGGCAGTCAGGTGTGGCTAGCTCTGAATGCGAGCAAGCATACTGAACATATATGCACAATATGTGATAAGGGGTTGTCAAAATAGCAGGATCAGAGGAGGAGATAGAAGAAGAAGGGATGAATGATAATCTCATTCAATTAGCTCATGGCTGAGATCTCAGACTGGATACGAGGGATAAGAACCCATCAATTAATCAGTGGTTATAACCCCTTGTTGGTTGTGTTTATCATATGTACTCCTAGTGCCTTGAATACCCAGTCTCCAACCTTGAATACCCGGCGAAGCAAAACATGGGCGGTCATGCCCTTGAGCATCACGGAAGCTGCTTGCTTATGATCAACGGAAGGTGGAAGGGGAACAGCGACAGCCGCTGGAAGGATCTGCTCCTGAGCATAGGAGCCCATGGGGTGGCCAGCATATGCAACGACATCGCCGACCTTTCTGCCAGTGAGGCCAGGCCCAACAGCGGTGACGACGCCAACGGCTTCCATTCCTGCGGGATCGGAATTGCAATGCAACAGATAATAAAGTATATTATATTCAAAGAAGCCGAAGCCAGTGAGGCTAGGGGCTAGGGGCTAGGGTATACCTGGAGTGAAGGGTATGGTGGGCGCGGCGTAGACCCCCTTCCGGAAGTAGATGTCGATGAAGTTGACGCCGACGGCGGTGGTCCTGATGCGGATCTCCCCTTCCCCGGGCTCCCCGACCTCCACCTCCTCCCATCGCAGCACCTCGGGGCCGCCCAGCTCATGGACCCTGATGGCCTTGGACTTCACCATGGCGATGGAGGGGGCGTCGCGGCGGTGGCAGCGGAGCCGGAGCGTTGAGGGGGTTTGG
The DNA here is from genome assembly GCA_038087645.1 of Saccharum hybrid cultivar R570. Classification (NCBI taxonomy): domain Eukaryota; kingdom Viridiplantae; phylum Streptophyta; class Magnoliopsida; order Poales; family Poaceae; genus Saccharum; species Saccharum hybrid cultivar. The sequence continues at coordinate 28,087,749 of JAQSUU010000043.1, read as the reverse complement.
GTTTTGCGCTCCCCTATCCCGAGGGATCCTAGTATATTGTCTGGTGGCTCAAGTTGGGGAAGAAACTGAAACCGGGTGGGAGGACGAGTGGCTGTCGAAAAGGAAAGGAGACGATGGAGGAGCAAGGAGAATGCGTCATCGCCGACGTCTGGTCTGATAGATAATACTCCCCTTCTTCTTCCACCAAGCCGTTCCCCCAATTCTCCCTAAATTTCAAGAAGATTCCCTGTCACATCAAAATGTCGGTAAATGCATGGAGTACTGAATGTTGATGAAATCAAAAACTAATTGCACAGTTTTATTGTACTTTGCGAGATGAACATTTTAAGCCTAGTTAGTCAAAATTTAGATAATTTTTACTAAATACAAACAAAATACAAACAAAATGCAAAGTCACCAAAATGCCCACCTCCGTCTGACGGCTCCAAAGTCCGAACCTGTTACAGTCCATAGCCCGCCCCGTGATACAGTGTTTTCTTCCTCGCAGCTAATCAGCGAATAGCATCCAAACAAGCCTTTACCGAATAAAACATTCTATGTGCTAGCTGTTTTTTAATTAAATACTGTAAGAGCTGCCTAAATACATAAGTCCAAAAAACAGCAAGTACATTGCAGATTTGCAGTGCAGGCCTCTGTGTCTCATCAAACTTACTGGACAACCGCACAAGACCAGTAAGGTACACAACAACACAGTTAACAAACAGGTAGTACACTTTGTTAGCCCCATCTTTTCTTTTCTTTCCCCCTATCGATCGAACTCCTGTACAGCTTATACAGCACAACCCCATTGCTGCTGGTTTCAAATCAAAACTCTCCCAAAGACCTCAGCGTCAAACATTCCGTGTCACAGCCACCACTGCATACAGCAAAACAGCAGCTGAGAGCAGCTTCTTCGAAGCAAAAACTCTCAGACTGATCTTCACCCTGCGCGACCTCATCAACTTCAGTACCGCTTGCCCCACTAGCACCATCAATGAGCAAACAGCACCAAGAGCCATTCTTGCAGCATCCTTTGGCCCGCCCACCGTGTTCAGCTCGTTGCCATCAAACTGAACGTAGGTAGCGCCAGGAGGGCTACCTTCAGCATCAGCACAGTCAAGCCCCAGGGCATCATTCAACCAATCAGAGAGGCGGATCAGAATCCTTGCAAGCCAGGCCACTTCAGTCTCTGAGATGGGCCTTTTCATCCACTCACCTTTGTATTTAACATCAGCCCAAGAACCCTTCCTCAAGCTGGGATGCTTGGGTGTGAATACCTCCCCACGCACCTCATGGTGTTGATTATGTAATTTCTCCAACGACGTATTTCCGTTAATTCGTTCAATGTGGCCCTGGAAGGCTGTTTTCATCTGTGACTTGATAGAATCCAGCGTCTGGAGTGCTTGTTGCGTGTCACCTGGAAGGCGTAGTATCTCTGACTCTGCTCGGATCAAAAGTAGCTTCATAAAAATCAAAATTGCATGTCAGTACTCAGCTCACAAAATTATAAAAAAAACACATACACATTAAGCATGCAAAATTCAGTCATCATACATATATAAACATGAAAACAAGGCAACTTTCCACATTGACATACATAAGTGACGTTAAATAAATATCAGATTGTACTAACCTATAGCCATTGGCCAAGCAATTTATCCAAGAATACGTTAGCTTAGAACATCAAGCATGATGGTTTCATGGTGTGTTTCATTCAGAAAGCATATGTATACCCTCCTCACTCCGCATTCTGAAACGGTTCACTCACTACTTCCAAAACGTATGTTATACCGAAACCAAAAGTTCAGCTTTACCAATTACGTACTAACCCAGGTCTAAAGAAAGGCAACCTGCTAAGCCAAAGATTGGAAGCGAGCCTGTGAAACGGATGAGAGATGCCAATTACTCACTCCGTTCTGTTTTAGTGGGCATACGTTTTCTTGACTTAGAGACCAAGGAGGTTCCAAAGTGACAAAATTTCCCTTGCTTAGTCTTAAGCATGTATGCTACTAGCTTTTACTTTATCGCTTTGGTCCTTGCATGCAGCCGCATGCATATACATGCATGCCCAAGTAAAACGCTTCCAAAGCTGGGAGGGATTAAATGGATGGCATGCCCATGCAGAGCAACCAGGGGTATAGTGGTCGGTTAGTGCTTTGATAACTGTGTATTCCTACTAAATGTGAACAAACAACCAAAATCTACAAGCCCTCTAAAACAAAAAGGAGGGAGTGAAGACATACCTGAAGAAGATTATAAGCCCCATTCTCATCATAACTGAAAAGCCTTAGATCAGAGTTCCAATGCTCATGCAACAATGACCCATCTGCATCACTTTCTGACAAACCATCCTCCCAGTCCTGATAGAAATGTGCATGTCATGCAAACAATTAGGATTGCAACTTCATACTGCACTATTTTTCAACATTTTTTGCGCCATTTAAATGACAATTGACCAAGTAATAATGCATGCCCTACCTTTAACTGTTCACGGATTGATGGCACATACTTCAACACCTCATCAGATGCTGGGGATGATGCCACTAGCCTAGAGTGACAAGCAGCGTCCACTTTATGAAGAAGACCTAATAGCTCCGGGGAAGAGCTCAAGACCTCCAACACCTGGATAGCCCGAACAATTATGTAACACATATTACAGACTTACAGTAGTTTATGAAGGTCATTAGACAAAGCTGACATCTTTTGTTTGATTCATATATTCATTAGTTTATGTGACAAACACATCTGACAAGCATTTTTAAAAAGAATTCATAATATACAAAGCTATACTAAGCATAAGGAGTATCCCACTGATTTCCTAATAACTTAAAGAGTTTGAAGGCATGTTAGGCATAGCAAGATGTCTTTCGTTTAACAAATTTAAATGTATTGTTGAAGGGAAACTTGAACAGTGCAAAGACACATATCATGAGTATGATTTCTCCAGTTGCATGGTCTTCAAATAGAGATTGGCATAGCAGAAACTAGTACTCACGATCTGACACAAATTCTAGAGCATTAGCCCAACTCAAGGGCTTACCACTAAGGATGCTGCAAATTGATAACTTTTCAGTTCCAGTTTGTCCTCATACAGCAAAATATATCATCAGGCATCCATAAGATAAAAGCATCTCTAAAATAGCAGTCAAAATGTATAATCTGTACTCATAGTTTCAACCTTTAGGCATCGAGTAAAGGACCCGTGCATCTACGTATTCTAACAGGTGTATATTTCCCATGGACTTGGCTTCTGCTGTACACTTTGCTGGAGACATCAAGCACTACTCAACTCGACATAATATAATTATATAATTCGTAATCATGACTTATGCGTCAAACTAACACTCCCAACTAATTTCTATTGTTTCGGTGGCTATGAGCGTTCATCACTAACAATCATTAGTGAGCAAGGAACACGTGAGGCATTAGGTATTAAGGTTGACCATATATATATGTAGCATTAGCAAAAGAGTATAGTCCAGGACTTACCTTGTGTACCATTAGCAGCACTGAGGCAACATCAGAATGGATAAACTTGTGCGCAAATCCCAGGAAATGCACAATCATCGAGTTGTAGAACAGGTAATTTGACAGAACATATGTCCTCCATGATGAGTTGTACACCATCTTGGTTGTTTGTGGCTCCTTCTCATCCCTGGCTTGCTGCTTGCCATACCCATCCAGCTCCTGTTGGGTAACTTTCCATGGCTCCATGTAAGCCAACCACACAGACAAGACTTGTGTCGCATTTTTTATCACGGCGCCGATGGGGCAGAATAAGAAGGTCCTTAGTACAAACCGGTACAGAGGCCTCTGTATCAAAGGATTCCAGAACCCAACCTGGGTATCGCAGAGCCCATTGGACACTGGCATTCCTTGAGGAGATGGCATGTGCGCATCGACCAATGCGCGGCCATCACAGCAGTTGAGGTACATGACAATCAGCTTCACTGCATCACCCAGGCCTGGTGATGGTGGCCGCTCACTCAAGTCGGCACGAGCACGAGAAGGTAACCGCAGGCCGAGTGCATGGCAAGTCTGGATGGGGAGCGGGGAGAAGTCATCGCCGACAAGCCAGAACTGGACAAGGGTGTGAAGGAAGAACTCGGCCCGTGCAAACGAGTCGATAGCATCCGCACCATCGCTGGGTGGCCGGTGGAGCAGGGTGCCGCCCCCGGGCATCTTACCCAGCGGAGTGCGCGTTGGCACGAGCTCCCTGAGGTAGGCATAGAGCAGCCTGAGGTATAGCGAGCTCTCGGGCTTCTGACCGGGTTTGCGGATGGCCGTGGTGGCGAGAGTAGAGACCCAGGTCTCGAGGCGGGCGCGCGAGGTGAGTCGAGGGTTGGAGGCGGGGGCGGCAGAGGATGCGGACGAGACAGGGTAGTAGGCGAACCAGAAGAGGTAGTACTCGAAGACGGAGAGGTGGAGCTCGGAGGCGACGCGGCGCGACAGGAGCGGCGAGGCGAGGTCGGTGGAGGCGAGGCGGAGCCAGCCGGGGAGGCGCTCGGAGGGGAAGACGTAACGGATGAGGGCGAGGCGGTCTGCGGCGGCGGCGGCGGCGAGGAGCGGGCCGGTGGGGGAGATGAGGGAGAGGAGGAGGTCGGCGAGCGCGGGGTCGGCGGCGGCGAGGTCGATGAAGGATGGGGAGGACGGGGCGGAGACGAAGAGGCGGTAGAGCAGGGACGGGAAGGCGTCGGCGAAGAAGGCCCGCGGTTGGTCGTCGGCGTGGCGGGCGAGGTAGTCGATCACTCTGGATGTGGCGGCGGCGGCGGCCGGGGGAGTGGCGGCGGCGAGGACGGCGGCGGCGAGGGAGGACGCGGCGGCCCCGGGCGGCATGGCGGCGGCGGCGAGGCCTAGGGTTTTTGGTGGGATTCGGGCGCTTTTGAACTTGCCCTTATTCTCTCTTCCTACCAAGACTGGCGCTCGCCTAGAACTCTGGATGTGGACGCTCGGACGGTCCAGGGTCCACCAACCGCCTCTGTCTCTTGCGCTTTGGGCCCAACAGGAAAGCAGGCCCAACAGGAAAGCAGGCGACGCGTGGCCGCCGACCGACGACCGTCGTGCTCCTCCGCTTCCCCACTCCATTCGCCTCCCTCTCCATTTTTTTTTCCCCGCCCGCCCCTCGCCCAAAGGCTTTCCCCCTCTCCCATGCCTGCGCCTGCGACCTCCTACGAGCGCCGCCTGCTCGCGGCCGCCGACCTCGTCCTCTCCGCCGACGCCCAGGATCAAGGGACCCGTCTCCCGGACCTCGGTGTCACGGCCGACCTCAAGCCGCACCAGCTCCATGGCGTCGCCTGGCTCATCCGCCGCTACCGCCTCGGCGTCAACGTCGTCCTCGGCACGTCCTCAAAATCCCCCTCATCTCCTTCTAGTTGCTCACCTCCAACGCTAGCTTCTCATTCTCTGCCTGCTCCGTTCGCTCGCAGGTGATGAGGTGAGCTTTCATCCGCCGCCGCCTCACCTTATTACCACACACCACTGTCGACGGGGTGTCCGGTCGGGATGCCCGCAACTGAAGCCTCCTCGCGCGAATTCACCTTTCACCATTTCATTTGCCTACTGTGTCCCCCATTTTGTCTTCTGTTCTATATTTATTTATTTATTTATTTATTTATATTACAAATAAATCTCTACTGCGTGGTCAGTCTATGTTTTGCTTATTATTAATTATATAAACCTTTGTTTATGTCGCCAAATCCTACATTATCTTCCTACATTCCATCAAATCAAACAACTCTGAGACTAGGAAGCTTGCATCCATGTATAACTGCTTTTCCATGCCATGATTACTCACGCTATCCAATTTTATGGGCCTTTGACCATGTGCAGATGGGACTTGGCAAGACCCTACAAGCGATTTCTCTATTGAGTTATCTCAAGATCCAGCGTATTGCACCTGGACCATTTCGTAAGTACCCTACAAGTGATTTCTTTTCTTTTTTCTTTTTTTACATTGGATTTCACCGTGCTACTACTTGTATTTTGATCCCGTAAGGTCACCCTTGCAGTGGTCTTATGTCCTCTAAGCGTCACAGATGGCTGGCTGTCAGAATTCAGTAAATTCTGTCCTTCCTTCAGGGTGCTGCAGTATGTTGGTGATAAGTTTCACCGACGTGACCTTCGGAGGACCATCTATGAAGATGTACAGAAAGCTTCCACATCATCTCGATCCAACGTATGCTCTTCTGTTACAGAAAATATTCTTGGTTCAATATTCCTTAGGTGTATCCCATGATTCCCGTCAATATGTGTCACATCTTTCCTTTTCTTGGTTTTTTTTTTGCATGTAACAGGAATTACCGTTTGATGTGCTCATGACAACATATGACATAGCCTTGATGGATCAAGATTTCCTTTCACAAATCCCCTGGCACTATGCAGTTATTGATGAAGCTCAACGTCTTAAAAATCCGTCCAGTGTGAGCAGACACTTAATCTTTGTAATTCACCTGAGAATTTCAGAAATCCAATTGCATAACTAATTCTATGGTTATGACTGCCGTGTGCAAAGTTTTTTCCTGGTACTGCTCTTTTGTCACCGAGCAGCTCTTGATACCACAGCACTATAAGCTTGTACCTACCTTCATTTTTGTGTGTCATGTGGGGTTATCAGTTTGTTTATAAGTAGCATGGAAGCTCAGACTTTCGGTGCTGTAAGGGGAAAAACATCTTTACTTCCGACTTCTGAGTAGTATCTTGGTAGAGCATTTATAATGCTTCATTGTGACTGAGCAACTACTAAAGAATAGTTATGATCTGATTCAATGATCGTTTTTGAGCAATAACTAAAGAATAGCTATGACCTAGCACTATTCATATTTTACAAGCAATTTCTGGACTTCAGGTTCAGCTGTTCAGGTGCAATCTATATTCGGCTTGTGAGGGCTAGAACCATCACAATGCTCAAAAATAATCTTCCTGGCATTCAACTATTTACCACTTCCGCAGCAAACAAATTACAATTTTATGTTTGTTGATCAGCATTGGTCTGCACTTTCAGATTTCAATTGAGCATGTAACCCAACTGTTAAATTTATATTTATTAGGCACCTGTCAGTTGGTGTTACAATATACACCTGCCAAGGCATGTGTGCATGTGGCAAATGCTATATGCTGTACCTTTTCATTTTGTCCTTTTGGTTCACTTATCATAGAAAATTGTCTTTATCTTTATATGGTATCGTGGAACAAACTTCCGTCTTTGACTCAGGAAGTTCTTTTCCAGGTACTGTATAATGTCCTTGAGCAACGTTTCATCATGCCAAGACGTCTACTACTAACAGGCACTCCTATCCAGAACAACCTTTCTGAATTATGGGCTTTGATGCACTTTTGTCTGCCTTCAATATTTGGAAAGCTGGATGAGTTCCTTTCTACATTTAAGGAAGCAGGGGAATCATTGACAGGTACATTGAAATTGTTGAGCGATGCATTTTTAGCATTTGTTAATTGACAGGTATCTTTTGTTCTGAGCAACAGCACATTTGTGCACTTTAGTTGGGAGCACTATATGCATGATGTAGCACCTGCGCTTGTTTGGTGCATCATGCAGTATATTCTATTGCTAAAATTCGCACAGTTTCTTCATGCTTCGTGTTGTATCATATTTGTGTAGGTGTATTGTGTTGAATGGCTAATGCTGTTATCCTTTGGTCTACTCATTCTCTTAATAGAACACACAAAACCAGAGCATGCCTTTACATGGAAATCAAAACTTGTAGTGCCTTTAAAAATTTGAATCTGTTTTAGACCAATTGTTCCTGCATCAAACAGTTCTCTCAACCATTTATTCACTCATCATTTCTTTCATATTGATTTTGTGTTTATTTTTTGGGGCTCTACATTGAAAGTGATTCTTTTGGATCTCTGAAATGTCAATATCTTGTTTCTGAACAGGTGATGAAGCTAATAAAGCAAAAAGACAATTCAAGATCATTAAACATATACTCAAGGCATTTATGCTACGTCGGACAAAAGCTTTACTAATCAAGAGTGGAATTCTGGCGCTGCCTCCACTAACTGAGCTAACAGTGTATGGTTCTTTGTTTCAGGAGGATATTTTCCCATTTCTTTGTGCTCTTGCCCTCTCTATCTTAATCTGTTATGAATGATTTTTACAGGATGGTGCCGCTGACACAGTTACAAAAGAAGCTTTACATGTCTGTGTTGCGGAAAGAGCTGCCAACACTTATTTCATTTACTAGAGGATCATCTCGCCACCAGTCTTTGCAAAACATTGTAATTTTTTTTCTTCCTATGTTTTCTTGTGAACTAGCATTTTGTATGTTCTGCTGCAGTAACTCATAATATGTAGATTTTATCGTTTCCCCCCTCAATATTTCAATTCATGCTTTTGCACCACCTTGTGGGTTTATTAGTTGATTTATTTATTAATGTGCATGTAGATGAAAATAAAGTATTTAATAGAGTTATGATTCATATGATGTCATGTTCATACTCCTCTCCTTCTTAACTTTTTTTTTGAACGTCAAACTTCTTAACTTAGCAAAACAGTTAAAGGATTTCCTTTCCAGTGCAAGTGTTGGTATTATGTTACTTCATGTCAGTCTTCTAGAGTACCCCCCCCCCCCACCCCCCCAAGGAGGGGGAGGTTAAGAATGAGAGAGGGGGGGTGTACAACCAACTACCAGCCCATCCCATCCAAAAACTTCCTTTTTCTTTTGTTAATTTATTCTAAAGTTATATTATTTTAGCTCTATCTTGCTTTTTCGAGTTTATACATAGAAAACAAATTTAATGCTCATTTCTTGCTTTTCTAAATTCTCATCAGGTAATACAACTGAGGAAAGCTTGCAGTCACCCATATCTGTTCAGTGGCATTGAACCTGAGCCTTATGTGGAAGGGGAGCATTTAGTTCAGGTTAGTCTGCTTCATTAGAAGATTAAATGCTAAGAGCCTATCTACCTGGTGTCATATGGGCTTCGTGGTTTAGCTGTGAAAATGCAATTGAAGAACTGGGTAAATAGGAAGCTCCCTTTTCTTCCTTTTTTGTTTTACTTTCTTTAAAAAAGAGAGAAGATGGGCAGGTGCTAGCCAAACCTGGTAAAACAATAGACATGGGTGTGGTGCCACCATGTCAAATAATACTGCCATTTTTGTTGTTATCGAAGACTTGGAAATTCTAAGTTGCTCATAAAGTGCCCCCTGCGCGCTCAGCAGCCAACTAGGGCCATTTTAACTAGCAGGTTGGACTTGTGTTAACCTGGCATGGGTATTAAATTATATTTTATGGTCATCTTTGTTCAGGCTAGTGGAAAGCTCATTGTCCTTGATCTTGCCCTGAAGAAGCTCCATGAATGCGGACATCGTGTTTTGCTATTTGCTCAGATGACCCAGACGCTGGACATTCTTCAGGTTTTCTTTTTCCCAGTGATGCTAACACAATAGGCGATTTATTTCTCTTAATATTTATGCATACATTTCATTGTCTCTTATTTTGTGTTATCACTTCAATAGGATTTCCTAGAGCTACGCAATTACACTTACGAGCGCCTAGATGGTTCAGTACGTGCTGAGGAACGGTTTGCAGCAATAAGAAATTTCAGTTCTCAATCTACAAAAGGGCTTATCAGAGATGATAATCAAAGTGGAGCATTTGTTTTCATGATATCAACTAGAGCAGGTGGTGTGGGGCTTAATCTCATTGGTGCCGATACTGTGAGTCTCATTGAACTTGATAACATTGCTACTCCTATGACTATGATTTTGCCTACCAGGTCTAGTAATATTTTATCTATTCTAAATAAATATGTTTTTAGTACCAACCAAACAACTGCTAATGATGACAATGAACCTTATTTATATGTTATCCATGCTTATTGGGATGATTGGTTTAGGTTATTTTTTATGAACAAGATTGGAATCCTCAAGCTGACAAACAGGCCCTACAGCGTGCTCACCGCATTGGACAGTTGAATCATGTGTTGTCAATAAATTTGGTATCACAGCGCACAATTGAAGAGGTAAAGACTATGGCTTACTGTTGGAGCCCTAATGCTCTCTTGAATAAGTTGTTTTTTGAAATTCTGGGTTTCTTGTCCTTTTTTAAATTGGAATCAGGTCATAATGCGAAGAGCCAACAGAAAACTTAAGCTTAGCCATAGTATTATTGGAGAAGAGGATGGAACTGATGGGAAGGGAGGAGATCCAGGAAATGAAGCTAGTGACATGAGATCAATTATCTTTGGCTTGCACCTGTTTGATCCAGCAGATACAGCCACAGAAACAATCAATGAGGATACAACTGCTGAGACAATCAGTGTGGAGAAACTGGCGAAGTTAAAAACAATGTCTGAAAAGGTTGTCATGATGCGTAGCCATGAGTCTTCAGAAAAGGACGAACGAGCATTTGAGATAAATCCAAATATGACTGATGACAGTGGAACTGAGATTAGAAGGGCTTCCGATTCTATTCGCATTGATCCTGGGCTAAACGAAGCTGCATACCTATCCTGGGTCGAGAAGTTCAAAGAGGCTTCCGGTTCTAGTGAAGATGCCACAGTTGAATTTGGAAGGCAAAGAGCAGCGCCTGAAGAAAAGCTCCTGAAACGTGATGTTAACAAGAAAAAAATAGAAGAAAGGAGATTGGCCAAATGGGAAAGTTTGGGTTACCAGACACTAGCAGTTGAGGAACCTGATATCACAGCAAGCCAGAATATTTTAGACGCAGGATCCATCCAATTTGTATATGGAGATTGTACTAATCCTTCAAAAGTTTGTCCTAAAAAGCCTGCCATCATATTCAGGTACTTATACTTTCTAGTAAGAAAAAACATGAGTATGCTATTTATGGTAGGCTTAAGGCTATTACTTCTTCCTAGAATTCTTTAACAAGTTATTATTGTATGATTTACCATATTCTCCCTGTATGGCTGTGTCTTGGATGCAGAGATCGTGGTGTTTTCTTTTTCCCATTGTCTAAAAATAGTTCTTGTGTTGTATATTTATTATTTCGGGCATCTATATCAAGTTTTCAACAACTTGATGTTAAGATGTATCTTAACATAAAGAAAAGAAAATAGAAAGATTTTCAATATCTTTTGCCCTTCGACTTCTGCCAAGTTTCCTTTGAACCAAATATTTGTGCTAAATAATTTGTAATGCTGTCACAGCTGCATAGATAATTCTGGGACTTGGGGGCATGGAGGAATGTTTGATGCTTTGACTAGTCTGTCGACATGCATTCCAGATGCTTATCACCGTGCTTCTGAATTTGATGACCTCCACATGGGCGATCTTCACTTGATTCAGCTTGATGGTTAGTTTTTTTTTAGCACAAGCTTCACAAATTTGTATTACTTTTATGTTCATTGCATTTCACTTAGACCATATTTACATGCATGAACTTCTGTAACTGCTAAATACAATGCCAATACTATCATTGGAACTATGCTAATCTTTATCAAAGAACTTTAGTTTGTTAGCTATGGCCCCTATGGCCTAGTTGTAGCAGTATGGGGAGGGGGGAAGGAGGGACTGGTCTTCATTCCTAGGGGCTCTTGTAAGGGGACCAGTCCTTCCTTTTTATTCTCTAATACACTGACTTTCAACTCTTCTGAGTATTCAAGAAAAAAATATTTACTAAATGTTGCCTCTCTATTATTTTATAGTGGCTTACTTTGACAAGAACCTGTCCTCTGTCTTCATTTCATTTTCATCCTTAGCAGAAGCCAACTGTACCCGGAGTTTGGATGCACCTTTATATGTGGCACTAGCTATCGTTCAGTCTTACAATCCAAGACGTAAAGTTCCGAGAAGTGAAATATCCATGTCTGATTTGGAGCTCTGTTTATCAAAAGCAGCCTTCTCAGCTGCTCAGCATTCTGGTATTGTTCCCGTTTGGTTCCTTAATATAGAATTGTTTAGAAATCTAAAGCATGCCTTGGAATATCTGAATGCCACCCATCTCTTCACCAATGCATGCAGTTGTCAATATGTATATTGTTTCAAGTAATATCTACACACTAAACATCCTGTTCAACCTAAACGTCCATGGAATTTCTTTAATTATAAATCGTGAGAGCATGTTTGTATAGCTATTTTAAACTTATAATCACTTTCTCACCTTAGAAGCTATCAAAATGCTATGGTTCCCATTTTTTTTTCTTTTGCATTGAAGTATTGAACTGATGCAATTATCTCTTTAGCTACTATCAGATTCAGTTATTTTGTTTTCATTTTTTTCTCTCTGAAGCGGCTATCCACATGCCCCGAATTGGTTATCAAGGTGGCTCCCAACGATCAGAATGGTATACCATAGAGCGCCTGCTCAGGAAATACTCATCTCTCCATGGAATCGACATTTTTGTGTATGCCATGTGAACACAGTTCTTTTTGAGTTTTCCGTTCGATGTACTTGCTAGTGAATAACTGCTACCATTTTCCTCCTGCAGGTACTACTTTCAGCGTTCATCCAGACGACAGGCAGATTCTAACCTAGGTCATGCTGATGATTCTGCTCAAAGCAACCCAAGCTAGGTGTAGTTAGGGATGTCTCTGTAACCCACTAGATCAGAAGAATCTGGGATTATGTAGCTAGCTGTAATTCGTCTTTTCTTTTCTCTTACGTGCCCCTTCTCTGTGGCTTAGTAGTACGCTTATGAACAGATGAGCGAGCCAAATGAATTAGCTAAGAGGTGTATGTACAACTGCTGTTTGCATCGGCAGTCGCTTTTGTTGAAAATCTGTATATGGCATTTATATTGCTTGTGAGATCTTACCAGATTAGAAGAGAGTTCAAGTTATGATATGCAATTTTGTCTCATTGGTTGATAAATATTTTTACAAGGTAGTCTCAAATTACTCAGTGAGTTCATATCACCCTTCCTTTTTTTTTGGCATACTTGATTATCTGGCCATCTGTTTCAGGCGTGATATGACTATGTCGATGCAGATTGGAGCCCTAACCCCTAGGCACAAGGTACGTATTTGTCGGTGTTCGGACCCGAGGGGTCCTAAACCAACGAGTAAATGCTGCGTGTCCCTTTCCTGGATGGTGATGCAAGGAGAACACACGGGGGTTTATCCTGGTTCGGGCAAAAGAAGGCCCTACGTCCAGCGGGGAGGGAGAAGTTTGTATTTCCTTGCACCGAGGTGCTCGTGTAGGGGTTACAAGCATGCGAGAGAGGGCGTCGAGCCCAAGTCTCAAAGAGAGGAAAGAGAGGACAAGGGTGATTGCTTGAGATATCGATCTCTATCTTGCGTCTTGCCTGTTGTCTCTTGTTTTTTTGTCTGTTTTTCTGGTCTGTGTTGTAGAACCCTGGTCTGCCCTTTTATAGGGCGAGAGGAGGCCAAGACGACGGGGAGCCTTGAGATGATGTTTTGTCGATTCCTGTTGAGATGACCGTAGCGACGTGCCCTGGGAATGGCCGGCCATCCCTGGACACCATGGCGTCGTGGGAGACGAGACGACGAAATAACCCGGAGCGCCATGCCATACCGTCCTTCCCTTTCCGTTGAACTGTGCCGAGCGTCGAGGTCGGGTCGAGGCCGGGTCGAGACCAGATGGATAAGGCCGAATCCCCGAGATTACGGAGTACGGGCCTTGTCTTATCCTCCCTCGAGGGTGATCGATGGTAAACAGTGCGCGGTAAGGTGGGTACAGTGACGGTTTTCACCTCCCATCATGGGATGGGCGGTAAAACAGTGAGTTCTGACACTGGCATTGTTCCCACGTCGATCTTGTTCGTAGCCATGCCGGTAGGTGGTAGTAGGTAACCGCATTAAATGTTATGGTTTTTGTCCCGGGTAGGTAAAGAGGAGTCGAGGCGCTCGACCCGGGCTCACGCAAGTTGGAGTTTTTCCCAGTGGGCGGACGAGCCTCGCGCGGGTCGGAGCGTGGTCGAGGTACCTTGCTGTACGGGATGGGGCGCGGTCGAGGCGCCCCCGTCGTGGGTGCCTCGTATGAGTCGGAGCCGGAGCGCGGTCGAGGCGCTCCATCGAGCGGGCCTCGTACGAGACGGACCGGATACGCGATCGAGGCGGGCTGTCTTTTATTGTGGTTTCAGTCGTTTTAGTTTTTTATTAGCGATGGATGTGGGTACCCCCATACTGTTGGTACCGACGTATTGTGCCCGCTTCTTGGCCGTCTTCTTGGTTTGCTTCTTCTTGGAGGCATGCTGGCGTCGAGCCTCCCGGGTGGGCTGGTCCTCTGGGACTGGCGGACGCGTTTCCTGCAGCGCCGACAAATCCTACACGCCGGCCTCGACCAAATCAGCGGAATCCAAAAATAAATGAAATTAGCAAACATACCAGCCCAAAGATACGTACCACGGGCTCGAACCCTTCGGTAGGCCTCATGGGGACCCGGTTGGCCTCCTCCACCTTGAAGTTCCCAACCATCCGGCGCGCTCACCGGAGGACCTCCTCGAGGGCAAGGGATTCGTGGGACATCCGGGTCCCCTCCATAGATGCCTCCGGAGTCATCTGGTCGAGGCGGAGACGATGCCGGCACAGCGGCATCACTCTGCGGCGATGGAAGGCCGTGGCCACCGCCGCTGTCGTCAAGCCCCGAAGGCGAAGCTGCTGCAGCGCCGCCAGCAGCGGGTCCAGGCGTGGCTTCTCGGCTTCCGGCACTCCGTACGTCCAGCGGTCCTCTCGAGCGGTCAGCACGCGGCCGGTGTACCTCGGCAACTGATTTTCATCGTTGCGAAGGTAGAACCAACCCTCGTGCCACTTGCTATTCGAAGAGATGAGGCGAGCCGGGATGTATAGATCTGCCCGGCTCGACCTCACCTACAGGACGCAGCTCCCTACTCGAGCTGCGCACATGACGCCCTTCTCCCCCGCCTTCTTGGCGAAGAGCTCGGCCTTGAAGAGGTGAAGCCACAGGTTCCACTACGGCTCCACCCCAAGGTAGCCCTCGCAGACCGCCGCGAAGATGGCGGCCTGCGCGACGGCGTTGGGGGCAAGGTGGTGAAGCTCCACCCGGTAGTAGTGGAGGAGCGCGCGCATGAAGACGGACGCCGGCACGCCAAACCCCCGCTTGTGGAAGCAGACGAAGCTCACCACGTACCCTTCAGGGGGCGCCGGCTCCCGGTGGGCAGGAGGCGGCGCGATCCACTCCGGCTGCGACCGGCTCGTCCTTGGCCGCAGCAGCCCGTTCTCGACCAACTCTTCCAACCTCCTCTCTGTCACCGAGGAGGCGGCCCAGTCGTCTGTAAGGTCCTAGATGGCTAGAGGGGGGGTGAATAGCCTATAAAAATTCTACAAGCACCACTAAGCAAACTTGTTAGAATAACAAACGGCGTAAAGCGAGTTTTGCTTAGCCAAAGGTTGTGATGCAAGCCTCCTATCCACAAGTCTAGTAGATTATGATCTCTAGTTCACACAAGTGCTAAGTCACTAACTTACACTAGTGAGCAAGCTAACAACTACTAGAAAAGGCTACCACTAGAGCTACACAAGAAAATCTAGTAAAAGTAAATGCGAGAGAGAGGATTGTGAATCTTATACCGACGATGGAGTGAAGATGTTGCCAATCACCAAGATGATATACAATCAATTAATATTGACAACAACACAATATGTAGACCAATCACCGGGAGACAAGAGACACAATATTTTTGTTCACCCGGTGTTCACTTGTGCACCGACAAGCTACGTCACCGGTTGTGTCGACCAACACTTAGATGGTTCCTCGGTGTGACCCTCAAGTCACTTGCCCCTCAAGGCACGCCCCGCAAAGCACCGCAAGACACCACTCTCAAGTGAGGTAACTCAATGACACGCGCAATCCAATAGAGTTGCTTTTGGTGTCCCGCCGAGGAAAGCACAAGAACCTCTTACAAACAACCGGAGGTGGCCAAGAACAATCACCTTCTCTTGCCAACGCCTCCTACAATCTCCAAGCCGGCTAGGAGCGGTACTCTCCAAGAGTAACAAGAAATCCACCGGCTAAACCACCCACAAGTGCCACTAGATGCCCTCAAGCTATGCAATGCACTTTGAGATCACCCAATCTCACTTTTGATTTGCAATCAAGCAAGAGAGATGAGTGGGAGGAGTAGCTCTAGCTCAAAGGATGCACAAGAGTGTTAGAAATGCCAAGAGGCCTCCCCAAGGGCCGGCCAACGAGTATTTATAAGCGCCCCAAACAAATAGAGCCGTTGCCACTCCACTGACCGTTTTTTCGGGATGACCGGACGCGCCGGTCGAAACTGACCGGACGCGCTCAACCGCGTCCGGTCGTCCTGTGACGTCCACGTGTCCCTCGAATTCAAACGCGGCTGTTAGATCCTCCAACGGTCACTGCGCGCCAACGGTCAAACGCTACGACCGGACGCGCTGCTCCACCGACCGGACGCGCCGGTCGCATAGCACCGCGCGCGCGAAGCAACGACCGAACGCGCTCCTCGCAACGACCGGACGCGACAGTGCCAGCGTCCGGTCGGAGTCCAGTAAGCTCCTTCAACGATCGGACGCGTCCGATCACGTGTGACCGGACGCGCCCCGCGTCCGATCGTTCTTGCGAACCGTAGTTCCTTCTGGACACTTGACCGGACGCGCCGGTCCCGCGAGTGACCGGACGCGCCGGTTGCAAACCCTAGCCCGCGCGCCCGATACCGCGCTGTACTGACCGGACGCGTCCGGTCATACCGAGACCGCGTCCGGTGCAGCGTCCGGTCACCGCAGTGACCCCGTTCGCCTCCGTTTCTTTTCCGACTTCCGGCGTAGTGGAAAATAGGCATTTCATTTCCCCGAAATCGCCTGAATCCCGCGCTCGCACGCTCGGCGGGAGGGAGAGAGGAACCCAAACGCCAACGCCACCTTTGCAAATGTGCCAACACCAACAAGTGTACATCTCCATGTGCTTGTGTGTTAGCTTTTTCTCAATCATTTTCAAAGGTTTTCCAATTAGCTCACTAGGCCCTACATGCAATGCACTTCATGAATTCACCTAGTGGCACCCGTGCATCGAATAACCGATAAGACTTCCCCTCTTAATAGTTCGGCTATCGATCCTAAACCACTCACACCCTCTATGGTGTCTTGAGTGTAAAACAAAATGGCCCTATGGTTATACCTTTGCCTTGAGCCCATTTTGTTTCTCCAAATGATATGATCCACTTCATATCATCACATGACCGTCTCGATCCATCGACCTTGACTTCACTTGCTCTTCACCGTTGCATCGGTCCGTCGGCGCTAAGTCTTGCTTAAGCTTCACCATCGCATGGTCCTTCGCTTCGAAGCCTCGACTTGCCCTTCACCTTCACAACCGGTCCATCGAGCCAAGCTTCATCTTGGTCTTCACCATCTTGGTCATATGAGTCAATGTCATGTCTCATATTCAATGACCACCTTTATCTAAATCATCCACTTAGATACAAAGGTTAGTCCTAGGTTTCATCAATTAGCCAAAACCAAACTGGGGACTTTCAATCTCCCCCTTTTTGGTAATTGATGACAACCTTCACAAAGATAATTTTGATAATAAAAGTTTTGAACTTGTCATACTTGTCCAATCATTTTGCTCATAAGTAAAGTTTGGACAATTATCACAAGCTTGGTTTTAGTAGCATTAGCTCCCCCTACATATGTGCATAGAGTTTGGATTGAAAGCTTTGCACATATGCATGGATAGAAGTGTTGGGAGAGTAATTCTACCAAAATGATGCTAAGGTGTAAGAAATGGACCTTTGAAGCGTGATACCAATCGGAGTTGCCTTTTACACCATCCTTAGCATCATGAAGTAACTAGACATCCATCAAAACTCAAGAACCCCGTGAGATCAACATTATATGTAAAGGTTCTTGGACCACTTGTAAAGCTAACCACTTGTAAAGCTTTAGGCAAGTCTAGATACCACATGTAAACTATTCCTATGCATGCTAGTAGATCATTTCATCATCTAATTTCTATACTAGCATTGCACCACACAAGCATGTATATTGAATTTAAATACATGTGCAACAAGCAAGTCATATGAGAATGCACAAACAAATGCAACAACTTTGTTTATGAGCTTGCTCCCCCTACTTGTGTGCATCAATAAATTTTATTTACCCCTTTATCAAGTTGAATCATCTTTTTCTCATCATAAATTTTATTTACCCCTTTATCAAGTTGAATCATCTTTTTCTCTCCCCCTTTGTCAACAACTTACCCAAAAAGGGGATCAAATTGTGGAGAGAAGGAAAAGTGTTTGATGGAGTAGATTGAAATTAATTCGATACCACATGTAAGGTTAAAAAATTTATCAAAATTGGTTTAACCTAGAATACTTGCCAAAGATATTTAATTCGATTTGAACCTAAGACAAGCTTCTTCACTCCTCAAAATAAGGGTTATCTTGCCTATGTTGAATTAAACACTTATAGCAAATCTTCTAGATTCAACACTAGGTTTACAAGCTCACAAACATGTCATATGCCACCACTAGATCAAAACAAGCATAGAAGCCATAGTGGTAACATACATCCATCAAATTTATTTGATTTATCATTAATGCTCATACATACCACTTATTATGTCTACATGCTCTAGCAAGTCCTTAGCATAGGATGAATGACATGTCAATCAACTTTACCTTGCAATGTCGAAGAAGAGGCATGTCAATAAGTGGGTGGGGTGCATTCAACTCATGTTTGAGAAATCAAGAATGTTCAATTCATTCCTTAGCTTGCAAAACCTCTTTTCATCAAGTGGCTTAGTGAGAATATCAGCAAGTTGATCATCGGTGCCAACACTTTCAATGGCAATATCTCCCTTTTGTTGATGATCTCTAATGAAATGATGTCTTATGTCAATATGCTTTGTTCTTCCATGTTGAATCGGGTTTTGTATCATCTTGATTGCACTCTCATTATCACATAGCAATGGCACATTCTTGAAGTTGAGGCCATAATCCTTCAAAGTTGATTTCATCCATAGCAATTGTGCACAACAACTCCCCGCACTCACATATTCGGCTTCGGCGGTAGAGATTGCCACACTATTTTGTTTCTTTGAGGACCATGACACAAGTGATCTTTCAAGTAATTGACATGTGCCACTTGTGCTTTTCCTATTGATCTTGCAACCCCCATAGTCAGAGTCCGAATATCCAATCAATTCAAACTTTGACCCCTTGGGATACCATAGTCCAATATTTCTTGTTTGCTTCAAGTACCTCAATATTCTTTTTGCCGCCGTGAGATGACTTTCTCTAGGTGAGGCTTGATATCTAGCACACATGCAAACACTAAACATGACATCCGGCCTTGATGCGGTGACATAGAGTAGACTTCCAATCAAAGACCGATATTCCTTTTGATTCACCATTTTGCCATCAAGATCACTATCCAAATTGCCATTTGTGCCCATTGGAGTTGAAATTAGCTTTGCATCTTGCATTCCAAACTTCTTCAACATGTCCCTTATGTATTTCCCTTGACTCACAAATGTTCCATTCTTCAATTGCTTGACTTGGAGACCAAGGAAGTAGCTAAGTTCACCAATCATAGACATTTCAAACTCTTTGGCCATCATAGCACCAAATTCTTCACAATAAGCTTGATCGGTTGATCCAAAGATGATGTCATCAACATATATTTGCACTATGAATAGATCATTTCCAATCTTCTTGGTGAATAGAGTAGTATCAACCTTGCCCATTTTGAATCCCTTAGAGAGAAGGAAATCTCTTAGCCTCTCATACCATGCTCTAGGTGCTTGCTTTAAGCCATATAAAGCCTTCTTCAACTTGTAGACATGGTTGGGTTTGTTGTCATCTTCAAATCCGGGCGGTTGCTCAACAAATACTAACTCATTGATGATCCCATTGAGAAATGCACTTTTGACATCCATTTGATATAGTATGATATTATGTGCACAAGCATAAGCCAATAGAATCCTTATTGCCTCCAATCTTGCCACGGAAGCATATGTCTCATCATAGTCAAGACCTTCAACTTGAGTGTAACCTTGAGCAACTAGTCTTGCTTTGTTTCTCACTACAATGCCATCTTGATCTTGCTTGTTTTTAAACACCCACTTGGTTCCAATCACATTGTAGTCATTTGGCCTTTCTACCAATTCTCAAACATCATTTCTTGTGAAATTGTTTAGTTCTTCTTGCATAGCCATAATCCAATCGGCATCCCTCAAAGCTTCTTCTATCTTCTTTGGTTCTATGGTTGACACAAATGATGCATGCTCACAAAACATAGTCAATCTTGATCTTGTTTGCACACCACTTCTAATATCACCAATAATACTATTAATGGGGTGATCTCTTGAAACATGTTGTGGTTGGAGTACTTGCACTTGATTGCTTGAACTTGGTTGATCACTTGATGTATCTTGATGAGAAGAACTAGCACCTTGATCTTGCACTTGAGAGTCACTAGCTAGCTTGAATGGAGAATTGAGCACTTGATCTTTATCATCATCTTGAATATCAATAACTTGCTTTGCTCTAATGTCACCAATGTCCATGTTCTTCATTGCTTCCACCAATAGAGTTCCACTAACATCATCTAGATTCTCTTCTTCATCTTGTGACCCATTGGTTTTATCAAATTGCACATCATGGACTTCTTCTAGAATGTCACTTGAGTTGTTCCAAACTCTATAAGCTTTGCTTGTAGTTGAATAACCAAGTAGGAACCCCTCATCACATCTTTTGTCAAACTTTCCCAATCTAGTGCCCTTCTTCAAGATATAGCATTTGCAACCAAACACCCTAAAGTAAGAAATATTGGGCTTTCTTCCATGAAGTAACTCATATGGAGTCTTCTCTAGCAATGGATGACAATATAGTCTATTGATGTAGTAGCAAGCGGTATTGATTGCTTCATCCCAAAATGATTGACTCACATTGTACTCATGAAGCATTGATCTAGCCATATCAAGCAATGTTCTATTCTTCCTCTCAACTAGGCCATTTGATTGTGGAGTGTACTTGGCCGAGAATTGATGTCCAATACCATAATGATCACAAAGTTCTTCAATTCTTGTATTCTTGAACTCACTTCCATTGTCACTTCTCACTTTCTTGATTCTAATCTCAAACTCATTGTGAACTCTAGTGAGAAATGTCTTGAAGGTGTCAAACACTTCACTTTTGTCACTAAGAAAGAATACCCATGTGAATCTTGTGAAGTCATCCACTATGACAAAGCCATACTTGTTGCCGCCTATGCTTGTATATGTTGTTGGTCCAAATAGATCCATGTGCATTAACTCAAATGCTTTGCATGTGCTCATTGTACTCTTCTTTGGATGTGAGCTTCCAACTTGCTTCCCGGCTTGACATGCACTACAAAGCTTATTCTTCTCAAATTCAACATCTTTCAAACCATTGACAAGATTGTGAGTTGTAAGCTTCTTCAATTGTTTCATGCCAACATGACCAAGCCTTCTATGCTAAAGCCAACCCATGCTTGATTTGGAGACTAAGCAAGTTGTCAAAGAAGTTTCTCTAGCATTGAAGTCAACTAGGTAGAGATTCTCATATCTAAAGCCCTTGAATGCCACATTTGAACCATCCACACTAATAACTTCCACATCATCAACCCCAAAGATGCATTTGTAGCCTAGATCACATATTTGTGCCACGGATAGAAGATTGAAATCCAAACTTTCAACTAGCAACACATTAGAGATACTCATATCATTTGATATTGCAATCTTGCCCAAGCCAATAACCTTGCCTTTCTTGTTATTGCCAAATGTGATAGAATCAACACCACTATCATTGTCATTGATTGAGTCAAACATTCTTGATGTACCGGTCATGTGTTGAGTGCACCCACTATCAATAATCCAATGCCTTCCTCCGGCTTTGTAATTGACCTACAAGCAAATCAATGAAGCTTAGGTACCCATTTTTGCTTGGGTCCTTGTAGGTTAGTAACTAAGCTCTTTGGTACCCAAATAGCCTTCTTCTTTGGGCCCACAATTGGTGTACCAACAAACTTAGCTTGCACACCCTTCACACCCTTGGTAAGCACATAGCAAGAATCAAAAGGTATAGCATTAACAAAGTTCTTGCTTTGGTTCTTTTTATTGCAATTATGCTCTAGGTGCCCAACTTGCTTGCATCTATTGCAAAACCGACCATTGCCCTTCACAAAGCTAGGCTTTGGAGTTGCAAAGGCCGACTTGCCTTTCTTGGGGTTGTAGCCCAATCCCTCTTTGTTAAGAGAGAACCTTTGGCTACCCAAGCATTTAAGCAAGCGGGCCTCACCACCATAGGCCTTGCCTAGGGCGTGAGTGAGCTCATCCACCTCTCTCTTGAGAGTCTCATTCTCAACCATTAGTGAGGCATCACAAGTGAAACCATCACTAGTAGTAGAGGTAGAGTTGGTGGTGGTGGATGAAGAGCTACAAGAAGGGTTAGCATTTGACATGATGATAGGTTCATTAAAGGATTCATCAATTATATCACATGTAACACCTATATCACATGATACAACAACCTCCTTCTTTTCTTGTTGCTCAAGTAGCAATGAGTGAGCCTTTTCAAGCTTGAAATGAGCCTTACCAAGATCCTCATGGTCTTCCACTAGACTCTCATGAGTGGTCTTAAGCTCACTAAGAATTTTCTCAAGTATTGCTACTTTCATTGAAAGCTTCTTACACTCTTTGTCCTTGGCAATAGCTATGTCTCTAGTTTGTTGCATCAAGTCATATAGTTATTCTTTAGTTGGTTCATCATCATTATTTTCATTATTATTATCATTATCACTATCATGTGCATATTCCATTTCACTTTCATCATCACTATCTTCATATAATACCTTAGCTTCTTTAGCCATGAAGCATGAAGAGGATGAATCAAATAGTGATGGCTTCTTGTTGATAGCAATGGAAGCAAAAGCCTTGTTGGATGATTCTTCTTCTTCTTCATTATCATCACTTTCCCAAGTGATCACATAGGCACCATTTTTGCCTTTCTTGAATGTCATCTTGGCCTCTCTCTTCTTCTTTTCAAACTTATCCTTTTTGTTCTTCTTCTTATCATAGGGACATTCCGCTTGAAGGTGCTCGGTGCTATCACAATTGAAGCACTTTCTTTGTTGCTCATTTCTTTTCTTAAAGCCTCTTCTCTTGATGAACATGTGACCCATCTTTTTGACTACAAGAGCAAGTGCCTCATCATCAATTTCAAATTCCCCATCTTCATTGTTGTCTTCTTCTTCTTCAATGATGGTAGCTTTGCCCTTGGAGGAGGTGGCCTTGAATGCCACGGTCTTCTTCTTCTCATCTTCCACCTTTTCCTTGTCATCAACATCTTGATCATATTTGTCATAGGTCAATACTTCACCAAGCAAATTATTAGGCTTCATTATTTCAAGCCCATCTCTTTGCAACATCATGATCAACATCTTGAATCTTCTAGGTAAGCTCAATAAGAACTTGTGACAAAAATCTTGATCTTGAGTTTTGTGCCCTAAGCTCTTGAGATCATTGACTATCACTTGCAATCTATGAAACATTTCAATGATTGTTTCATCATCCTTTTTCTTGAAGTTCTCAAACTCACTCTTGAGCCCATATAGCTTGGCACTCTTCACAACCTTAGTGCCTTCATATGTCTCACTCAACCTTGTCCATACCTCACTAGCCAATTCCAAATCTTTGATGCCCTCAAACACTTTTGTGTCAATACCATTGTAGAGTGTATTGAGAGCCATTCTATTGCATGTTCTATTTGCTCTATCTTCATCGGTGAGATGATTGGGATCAATGATAGCAAAATCATTCTCGGTGACTTGCAATACTCTCTCATGAATAGAACCAAGGTACATTGTCATCTTTCTCTTCCAATGAGCAAAAGAACTAACACCATCAAAGAACGGTGGCTTGCCCCCAACATGATTGAACACAATTTGAGCCATTTTTTACACCGAAGGATGTTAAGCCTTGATTAAAACGGTGACCACGGCTCCGATACCACTTGTAAGGTCCTAGATGGCTAGAGGGGGGTGAATAGCCTATAAAAATTCTACAAGCACCACTAAGCAAACTTGTTAGAATAACAAACGGCGTAAAGCGAGTTTTGCTTAGCCAAAGGTTGTGATGCAAGCCTCCTATCCACAAGTCTAGTAGATTATGATCTCTAGTTCACACAAGTGCTAAGTCACCAACTTACACTAGTGAGCAAGCTAACAACTACTAGAAAAGGCTACCACTAGAGCTACACAAGAAAATCTAGTAAAAGTAAATGCGAGAGAGAGGATTGTGAATCTTATACCGACGATGGAGTGAAGATGTTGCCAATCACCAAGATGATATACAATCAATTAATATTGACAACAACACAATATGTAGACCAATCACCGGGAGACAAGAGACAATATTTTTGTTCACCCGGTGTTCACTTGTGCACCGACAAGCTACGTCACCGGTTATGTCGACCAACACTTAGATGGTTCCTCGGTGTGACCCTCAAGTCACTTGCCCCTCAAGGCACGCCCCGCAAAGCACCGCAAGACACCACTCTCAAGTGAGGTAACTCAATGACACGCGCAATCCAATAGAGTTGCTTTTGGTGTCCCGCCGAGGAAAACACAAGAACCTCTTACAAACAACCGGAGGTGGCCAAGAACAATCACCTTCTCTTGCCAACGCCTCCTACAATCTCCAAGCCGGCTAGGAGCGGTACTCTCCAAGAGTAACAAGAAATCCACCGGCTAAACCACCCACAAGTGCCACTAGATGCCCTCAAGCTATGACCGGACGCGCTGCTCCACCGACCGGACGCGCCGGTCGCACAGCACCGCGCGCGCGAAGCAACGACCGGACGCGCTCCTCGCAACGACCGGACGCGATAGTGCCAGCGTCCGGTCGGAGTCCAGTAAGCTCCTTCAACGATCGGACGCGTCCGATCACGTGTGACCGGACGCGCCCCGCGTCCGATCGTCCTTGCGAACCGTAGTTCCTTCTGGACACTTGACCGGACGCGCCGGTCCCGCGAGTGACCGGACGCGCCGGTTGCAAACCCTAGCCCGCGCGCCCGATACCGCGCTGTACTGACCGGACGCGTCCGGTCATACCGAGACCGCGTCCGGTGCAGCGTCCGGTCACCGCAGTGACCCCGTTCGCCTCCGTTTCTTTTCCGACTTCCGGCGTAGTGGAAAATAGGCATTTCATTTCCCCGAAATCGCCTGAATCCCACGCTCGCACGCTCGGCGGGAGGGAGAGAGGAACCCAAACGCCAACGCCACCTTTGCAAATGTGCCAACACCAACAAGTGTACATCTCCATGTGCTTGTGTGTTAGCTTTTTCTCAATCATTTTCAAAGGTTTTCCAATTAGCTCACTAGGCCCTACATGCAATGCACTTCATGAATTCACCTAGTGGCACCCGTGCATCGAATAACCGATAAGACTTCCCCTCTTAATAGTTCGGCTATCGATCCTAAACCACTCACACCCTCTATGGTGTCTTGAGTGTAAAACAAAATGGCCCTATGGTTATACCTTTGCCTTGAGCCCATTTTGTTTCTCCAAATGATATGATCCACTTCATATCATCACATGACCGTCTCGATCCATCGACCTTGACTTCACTTGCTCTTCACCGTTGCATCGGTCCGTCGGCGCTAAGTCTTGCTTAAGCTTCACCATCGCATGGTCCTTCGCTTCGAAGCCTCGACTTGCCCTTCACCTTCACAACCGGTCCATCGAGCCAAGCTTCATCTTGGTCTTCACCATCTTGGTCATATGAGTCAATGTCATGTCTCATATTCAATGACCACCTTTATCTAAATCATCCACTTAGATACAAAGGTTAGTCCTAGGTTTCATCAATTAGCCAAAACCAAACTGGGGACTTTCATCGTCGACGGGGAGGATCTGGCTCTTTCCTGCCATCGGTGCTGTCGGAAGGGGGGTGGACGGAGAGGATGCAGTGGCGGTAGCGATGTGGGCGCTGAGCGCAATAAGGCAAGGGTTGTCTGAGGCAGAAGATTGCAGGAGCGCAAGGGACCGGTGGGGAATGCAGACCCCTAGGCCTTGATTTTATATGCCCAGGCGGAAGCCCAACGGCCGCGCGAAAAGGTAGGAACAGTTTCCCGCATTAAATGCGCCCACCTAACCGTTTCCCTACATCTCGCAGGAGTTGGGCGCGTGGCCGTCCCCCACGTCGTAACTGTACGCCACGTCGCCCACTACCGCGCCGATCTCGCCTCCCCTCCTAAAAAGACGTGCCCGGCTAACGGGCGGGGGAGGGATCCGCGGACGGATATTCCTAGATACCTGGGAAACGGGCCCCGAGCCCGGTATGAGTCTCGAGGGAGCGGAAGCTGGCCCTCGACCAGGGTTCGACAGCTGCCCTCGAGCAACAGAGTTATGGACGACTAGCGATGCGCCCATACATGGCCAGGGCTCGAGCCATGCTCTCGAGGCATCCTAAGACGTATTCGAGGCCAAAGGAGGAGGTCGACGTAGGAATCCCCTCGGGGGAGGCACCGAGCCCTCGAATCCTGTCGCAGGGAATCGAGATCCACACGACCACTTCTTGGCATTTTTGAGAGCGCCTCCGGGCCACTAGCCGACCCCTAACGACTGGGGCACGGACTCTCACTCGAATCCCCCCGTTAGCAGCTCACCGGAGGCCGTCGGAACTCGCCCAAACGAGGGTAGTACGACGTCCTCCACCCCTCCTCCTTTTTTTGGAAAAGGTGCATGAGGGACGAACAGTAAAAGACGGTCCAGACTCTCATCGACCTCACACGCGCGAGGCTCGGGGGCTCGACCGCAGAAAACCTAAACCTTGAGGGATCGAAAGCTGGCCCTCGACCAGGGTTCGACAGCTGTCCTCGAGCAACAGAGTTAGGGACAACTAGGGATGCGCCCATACATGGCCAGGGCTCGAGCCATGCTCTCGAGGCATCCCAAGACGTATTCGAGGCCAAAGGAGGAGGTCGACGTAGGAATCCCCTCGGGGGAGGCACCGAGCCCTCGAATCCTGTCGCAGGGAATCGAGATCCACACGACCACTTCTTGGCATTTTTGAGAGCGCCTCCGGGCCACTAGCCAACCCTAACGACTGGGGTATGGACTCTCACTCGAATTCCCCCGCTAGCAGCTCGTCGGAGATCGTCGGAACTCGCCCAAACAGGGGTAGTACGGCGTTCCCCACCCCTCCTCCTCCTTCCTGAAGGAGAAGCGTGAGGGTCGCACGGCAAAAGACGGCCGGGACTCTGATCGACCTCGTGCGCGCGAGGCTCGGGGGCTTGACCGCAACAAATCGTTCTCTAATAAAATGAATAAAAGACCTCGGAGGAGTCTCAACACTCCACCGAGGCCTCGGGGGCTACACCCGGCAGGTGCGCTCGCGCGCCCCCATCGGAAAAAATCACGACGCTACGACTCCAGTTCAAACAAACCTCTAGGAGAGTGATCACACACTCACCCAAAGGCTCGGGGGCTACTGTCGGTACCAACAGTATGGGGGTACCCACATCCATCGCTAATAAAAAACTAAAACGACTGAAACCACAATAAAAGGCAGCCCGCCTCGACCGCGTATCCGGTCCGTCTCGTACGAGGCCCGCTCGATGGAGCGCCTCGACCGTGCTCCGGTTCTGACTCGTACGAGGCACCCTCGACGGGGGCGCCTCGACCGCGCCCCATCCCGTACAGCAAGGTACCTCGACCACGCTCCGACCCGTGCGAGGCTCGTCCGCCCACTGGGAAAAACTCCGACTCGTGTGAGCCCGGGTCGAGCGCCTCGACTCCTTCTCTTTACCTATCCCGGGACAAAAGCCATAGCATTTAATGCGGTTACCTACTACCACCTACCGGCATGGCTGCGAACAGAATCGACGTGGGAACAATGCCAGTGTCAGAACTCACTGTTTTACCGCCCATCCCGTGATGGGAGGTGAAAACCATCACTGTACCCACCTTACCGCGCACTGTTTACCATCGATCACCCTCGCGGGAGGATAAGACAAGGCCTGTACTCCGCAATCTCGGGGATTCAGCCTTATCCATCCGGTCTCGACCCGGCCTCGACCCAGCCTCGACGCTCGGCACAGTTCAACGGAAAGGGAAGGACGGTATGGCACGGCGCTCCGGATCATTTCGCCGTCTCGTCTCCAACGACGCCATGGTGTCCAGGGATGGCCGACCATTCCCATGGCACGTCGCTACGGTCATCTCAACAGGAATCGACAAAACATCATCTCAAGGCTCTCCGTCGTCTTGGCCTCCTCTCGCCCTATAAAAGGGCAGGCCAGGGTTCTACAACACAGACCAGAAAAATAGACAAAAAAAAAACAAGGGACAACAGGCAAGACGCAAGATAGAGATCGATATCTCAAGCAATCACCCTTGTCCTCTCTTTCCTCTCTTTGAGACTTGGGCTCGACGCCCTCTCTCGCATGCTTGTAACCCCTACACGAGCACCTCGGTGCAAGGAAATACAAACTTCTCCCTCCCCGCTGGACGTAGGGCCTTCCTTTGCCCGAACCAGGATAAACCCCCGTGTGTTCTCCTTGCATCACCATCCAGGAAAGGGACACGCAGTATTTACTCGTTGGTTTAGGACCCCTCGGGTCCAAACACCGACAGCATTGTTAGCCGTTGATTCTAATTCGTCTTCCAGCGACCCATAGAATGCAAGGGTAAAAGAAATATTTTTATTCAATGGAATTTCGTATGCACACATATAGACTATATGAAGTACTAGTAGTAGTGACAATACATGACAACTCTCTCTCACACGCTCATATTCAGAGTGGAAACATGCAGATATGAGATCAGACGGAGTTCTTGATGGCCGAGCTGTATCGATCCTGGTCATCGTAGAACTTGGACCACAGCATGACTCCTCCGTACCGTAGTTGGTGGAGTTGTTGAGCGCGGGAAGCACCTGCGCCTTGAGGCTCCCTACTCCCTGCAGCATCTGGTGCAGCCGGCAGGCCAAGAAAGATGTACTGGGCAAGCTTGAAGGCGTCTTGCTTGGAGTCGAGGGAGTAGCCTCCAGCGCCACCGCCGATGGAGAGCATGACCCTTGGACTGGCAGGAGTTGATGTCTGCGGTGAGGTTTGTGCAGGCGTTGGAGTAGGGGTCGCAGTGACCCGCGAGGTTCAGCTGCGGCTTCTGCCCCGAGCCGAAGGCGATGTTGACCAAGGCATAGTTGCAGGTGTCGGCGAGGGTGCCCTCGTTGCCGTTCTGGCCCCAGTAGATGGCAATGCTGCCGCCAGTGGCGGAGCGTGCAGGTAAATCAAGGAGGGGCCAATTTTTAGCTGATTCTAGTTGGTGTAGCTGTCTACCCATCTGCTGCGGCTGTGATGCGGTTGCACTAGCCTCCTACATGCTACTACTAGATCATAACACTTTTCAACACATGAACAAATTGACGTACGTAGATTGCAACCTATTCGTCTAATCGTGTTCACCGCCTTCAGTTTTTTTCAGTGCAAAGAAAGCATATAGCAACGGGGGACATTGATGCATGTGAGGAGGACTCAGGGCAAGGGGGGGCCACAGCCCAGGTTGGCCTCCACTGCCCTCCGCCAGTGGCTGCCGCCATGGCTCCCGGGTAAAGCCGAGGATACGAGGAAGAGGCAGGCAAGGGAGGAGGATGAAGCGTAAGTTGCCATTCTTGCTATAGCTTGAGGCTGCTGATTGATGATTTATATATACAATTGGACTTGGATTGTTTTTTAGTGGAGACGTGCCTTGTCCTTGTGGATCGACGAATGTCGCTGTCAAGGTAACTCCCTCAACTCAACGCCTACGTAGTTTGGTTTGGTTGCTCCTAGTTTAACCATGGTCCGTCGTCTGTCGCTACGGTACGTCGTTGCTGTTTCTTGGCCGTTGCCACAGCAGCGTCGAGGCAGATTCATCCGCGTTTTCTTTCTTGGATGGATGGGCTGGAACTTTGGATTGGATTGGACTGGAGGAGTAGTAGTTTAGCTTGGGCTGGATCAGGGCCCGGCAGATGTGAGCTATCGGCCCACCACCGGCCCGGTCCGAAGGAGACACGCAGACAAGCAAAGCAAGACCGAGGGCCGAGAGATCTCGTTCGCCTACTCCTCCTCCTCGTCGCCTCCGATCCGGCCGGCCACCATGGCGGAGGATGCTACGAGCAGCCACCCGTCACGCTACGTCAAGCTCACCAAGGACCAGGACGCCCCCGCCGAGGACATCCGCCCCGGCGAGCTCAACCAAGCCAGTCCACGTCCCGCAGGTGTCGCTCTTTCTTCTTAGGGTATGTATCCCTCCTCCGATGGGTTCGATCTGAATCTCATCCCTACTCCCTTGCCCGACACCAGCTCGAAGGCCGGAGGTGCAGCGAGTGCGGCCAGGTCCTGCCCGAGAGCTACGAGCCGCCCGCCGACGAGCCCTGGACCACCGGGATCTTCGGATGCACCGATGACCCCGAGACCTGTATGTAATCTAATCTCTCTTCCACCTCACCCATCAATGTTTACGGTGGCAAAAACATCCAAATAGCTCGTTGCATTATCTTTTTTAGTCAACACTACCTTGATCTACCATTTCAGTCCCCGCGTCAATCACAAAGCCTGCATCATCGTCATTATCTGTCCAGTCATGTGGGTTTTTGGAGGCTTTTCATGATGGATTCCATGAAAATCAGGCTCAGTGGTAGGGAGAGTCCGTTGATTGATTGAGGCATTAGTTGCCCCTCGTTGCATGCTCTTCGGATGGACATTGGATTCAGGGTCTGATGTGGCATTTTGTTGGTGTGGGAAAGCCATGGTGGTCCGATTCTGTCCAAAACTAGATGTCTCAGCGCCAATATGCATGCATCATTCAACATTTCCGTTTGTCATACGATGTACATGTACTTAACTGGCTGGGCAACTCTGAATACAACCGAGGGTTGCTTTCCACCTCTTACAATGATAATCAGTCCAAAATGTCTGCTTCATACATTCATTTTTCTAACTTGCTGTGCACCACCCCAACATGAATGGCCTCAGCATCCAATTCCTCTATTTTGTACCCTACATACAGAGGATGTTAGGTTAAGCCAAATCTGCTGCTTAGTCCAAGCCTCCTGGGCTCCTTAAAAGCTTTGGGTCCACCACTGAGCCCATCTTTTATGATCTGCCTTGTGCAGAGACTTCACAGAAGATGGTGTGATTTATCGTTTTATGAGCATTATATGTCAATGATGTGTCTGACTGAAATTGTGCTCAGTACCCAAGAATGGTCATGGTACTATGGATTCTTTACATGTTTCAAAGGATAGGATGCTTCTTGTATTCCTTATGATATGACTCATAAGTCCAGGGTTCATTGGTAAGCTATGCTTGAAATTGAGAAAGTATTCCTTGTTTGCCTTCTTGGAGTTGCATGCATAATACTTTTGTTGGGGTCATAGTTAAGAGAGTTTAAGGCCAGATAAGTAAGAGTTATCTTATTTCCATGTGTCTTCTTAATTTCTTCGTATCTTTACTTTGAGGAAGCTGTGCACCTGTGCCATAGGTTAAATTGCTCTTACTTGGGCATTTTTCTTTGTTTTTCCCTAGGCATTTGCTATGCCTGATCAAATGTTACTTTGCGTAGCACTTTTATACGTCACTGTGCTCTATGAAATAATCAGGTTCGGATTGTCGAACTATCAAAGATTAGCATAACTGCTTTCTTTGTAGCACTTTAATACCATATTTAGCTTTGTGCGTCATGTATTTCTTTGTCCATATTTGTATGAATGCTATTTCTAGAATGCTGATTTGAAAGAGAGGTAGCTAGCGGAAGGTCATGTAACTATCAAACTGTCTGTTCATTGTGACACTAGGCCGAACTGGGTTGTTTTGCCCTTGCGTGCTGTTTGGACGCAACGTGGAGGCTCTTCGGGAGGACATCCGTTGGACAACTCCTTGCGTGTGCCATGCTGTGTTTGTTGAAGGAGGGATCACGCTGGCGATTCTGACAGCAATATTTCATGGTGTTGATCCGAGGAGCTCATTCCTGATTGGAGAAGGTCTGGTGTTCAGTTGGTGGTTATGTGCTACCTATACTGGCATCTTCCGCCAGGAACTTCAGAGGAAATATCATCTCAAGGTGCAATCTATCTTGTCTGCTTTCCACTGTTAAGAAGTTACAGCTAGCTAACTCTCCGTGTGGCTGTGCACTTACAGCTAGCTAACTAGTTGCTGTTGTCTTGTTTTGCTCCAGAACTCTCCGTGTGACCCATGCATGGTCCACTGCTGCTTGCACTGGTGTGCCAACTGCCAGGAGCATCGCGAGAGGAGGGGACGGCTGGCAGAGAACAATGCCGTGCCCATGACTGTTGTGAACCCACCTCCTGTTCAAGAGATGAGCATGTCAGAGAACCGTGGTCCTGCGACCCTGGAGAACGGAGCAGGCAACGCTGAGCATGAAGCAGAGAAGAGTGAGCACGATGATGTGGAGGTCATTCCTCTATAGGCTCGAGGATCGGAGTGAGGACTAGGATGGATAGCAATATGGTATGGAACCGTTCCATCCGAATGAGCGTGTGGTTATTTTCATATGTATCCGACGACCGAACGAACGCAGATGACAATATATGACAACTCCTAGCACAGATCTTCTGATCTAGTTGTTGATATTTTTTTTTTATTTTCGAAAAAAAGTTGTTGATTTTTCAACCAAAAAAAATAGATTGGTAACATTTTTACTCTTGCTGTAACCAGATCAACTGTCTCCCATATGGTTTCTGCTGCCGGTTTTGTCATCGTCTCGACAAGAAGTTAGAAGTTGGTGGTGTGTCAACTGTCAATTGTAATATAATTCTTGTTTCTGCCGCCCGAGTTTTTTCAATCTTTCGCTCGGCAAAAGGAAAAGGAGAAAAAGCCTTTTCCGAACTTTGGCTTGGCCAAAAAGAATTATAATTCGGATAATCTCTTAAAATCTTCCTCCCCGGAGCCGGAAGGAAAAAAAACAGAAGGACTCTTTTCGCCTTCAGTGTGAGTCTGACGAACGAGCGGAGCAGAGCAGACTCTGAGCCTGCAGCTCTGGGGAAGAGCAAGACGATGGGGTTCAAGGTTCGCCTACCTACCATGGCCGCTCCTCGACCCAGCGCGCCGCCACCACCGCCCTCCTTCCCGTGGCATCCACGCCGCCGCCGACTCCCACGGTTTGGTTTCTTTCTCACGCCTCCCGCCTCCGCCGCTTCACATCTCTCTCTCTCTCTCTCTCTTTTTCCATTTTACCAATAACGTCAGTTTCTTCGCCGCGCTTCTCCTCCTCCCACAACAGAAAGGAGTTCTCTTGTGCTCCTACTAATTTACTTTACGGATGAATACTTTCCCCTCCTTGGCGACGTCTGCCGATATATATTCCGTTTCTTCGATCTCAACTCAATGTTGTATTTTCTACTACAGGCAAAGGTTCATGCAAATTCTTTCTGCCTGGTGCAACAGCCGCAGTTCTTGCCATGCTTGGCGCTCTACATGCTAGACGTATGTATGATGACAAGAAAGTAAGCCATGCGTTTGTGCGTTTTACTTACTCCATTAAGTACTAGTTACATAACAATTAATGTTCCACCCATACTTAAACTGCTTTCATAAACAAATGTCTGGGGTCTGGAATTCATTTTCATGCAAGGTCATCGAAAGCAAGGGCAAAGGAATTGAACCACAATTCTCGCCAGATGTCAAGGTACTGCTACTCTAGTTAGCACAACCATCTGTCACCCCTGTACCTTGCCTTCTCACTGCAGAATGGTGTCATTTGCAATACAGGCTTCATTTTTTAGGCTCCTACCATTGCGTACCATGTCACGTTTCTGGGGAATCTTGATGGAAGTGGTTCGTATTCCTCTACCCATACAAGCTGATGTATTATTTTCCGTCTTTTCTCTTTGATAGTATCATCACTTGCAGTGCAGGATGTTCCAGTTTTCATGCGCCCCACCATCTACAAAGCATGGGCTAGAGCATTTCACTCTGGTATGTCTTTACCTTTGCTGATGCCTTCTTATTTGCGTCAATGCAAAGTTCATCTGCCAAAATTTTTTACCTGTCTCTACTTACCCTGTGCTTCATTTAAAGCATCTGTTTCGGATCTGTATGTTTGTACTCTGAATAGTGATAGATAGGGTTCCTCCCCTGATATATACTATAGCCATGTAAATGCTTACTGCTCTAATGGTCGCTGTAATAACTTACTGGTTCTTAGAGGTCCGTTGTTGGAAGAAACCATTGCCTAATAGCATAGCTTATACATGTTTTCATCTTTTCGTACTCATGAGAACTTGATAGTTGTTATGTCACTGTTTTCAAAAACTTTGCCACTCATTTGGAATGAAATGTTGACCCCTGAATGCTGTAGATTTGCAAGAAGTTGCTCTTCCTCTAGAAGAATATCCGTCTTTGCAGGCATTCTTCATCCGCGGTCTCAAAGAAGGAGCGAGGCCCATTGATCCAGATCCAAACTGTCTGGTAACTGGTAATAACATAGTTATTCTGTATAGCGATTAGTCTGATATGGTGATGACTAAAGACTGGGTCTGTATTGTGTTCAATTGTACCGTTAGGTGAGTCCTGTGGATGGTCGAGTTTTGAGGTTTGGAGAGCTAAGAGGTCCAGGAACCATGATTGAGCAAGTGAAAGGCTTTTCTTATTCTGTTTCTTCTCTTCTTGGCACGAGTTCATCCCTTCACGATGCCACAGAAGAACTTTCTGGGGAGCAGATACAGGAAAATATGCCTGAGAATTGTAATGCAAAATCATGGTGGCGAGTTTCAGTTGCTTCACCTAAACTATGGGATCAAACGCTATCGAGGTATTTATACCATAAATAAAGGATGATTTAGAATCACAAATTTTCGATACAACTGCATAAGCTACTCACCAAGTTCACATCAATTAACATATTATTTCCCACCATCCAACAGTACACAAAAAAAGCATATTCACTTGCAATTAACTCTACTTCATGCATGGTTATGTTTTTTATCACCCTTTATATCTGAACATTTCAACAACAATGTCTAATAGCACATAACTCCGGCATGCTGCACAAAACTGTGATATTAATGCGCAATTTATGTTCTTGAGTCATGATAAAACTTCACTTTGGTACAATACCGTGAGTTGAGATATTTTATCTCAGACCAGCAGTTTGCTTTTTCCTTCATTTCGAGGTGATTATAAAATACAAAATCTTTTCTGTTACTACTGTTTAGCGTGCCTATGTTTTGACAATTTTGTGGTATTAATCTGACTTGTCCTTGCCAGCCCAAAGAAAGGCATGTTTTACTGTGTCATATATTTGCACCCTGGTGATTATCATCGAGTCCACTCTCCTGTTGATTGGAACATTTTGAAACGTCGGCATTTCTCAGGTTTGTCCATACCCTACCAGTACCAGACTAATGTGGTAGGTTGATGTAGGAGTGATACAATACAATCGTAGTGTATTTGCAGGCCATCTTTTCCCTCAGAATGAACGTGCTGTGCGGACCATCAGAAACCTGTACGCTGATAACGAAAGGGTAATTTTGCTTAGCTGTTTTAGCATTCATTTCAGATATGGAAGCAAGTTGATGAGGAGAAATAAAATCTGGTTTTCGATGGCTGTTAATGACAGGTAGTGCTTGAAGGGCAATGGAAAGAAGGTTTTGTTGCAATTGCAGCAATTGGTGCTGCTAATGTTGGATCAATCAGGGTCATTTCTCGTGCTGTGAAAAATGAATACCGGTTGGCAATAAATTTGTGAAGCTTTTAACGGATGGTATTTTTGGATGGCAGATAAGTATTGAACCTGAGCTGAGGACAAATAGGGCAGCGTCAAGGATGGTTCACTCGATGCCTCCTGAGGAACGTGTTTATGAACCGGAAGGGACCGGCGTGATGGTTAAAAAGGGTTGCCTGAGCTGCTACTGCAGTGTAGCAGCTCTAGCTATATTATATTTTTAAGAAAGATATTGAGAGT
The DNA here is from genome assembly GCA_038087645.1 of Saccharum hybrid cultivar R570. Taxonomy (NCBI): domain Eukaryota; kingdom Viridiplantae; phylum Streptophyta; class Magnoliopsida; order Poales; family Poaceae; genus Saccharum; species Saccharum hybrid cultivar. The sequence continues at coordinate 28,051,909 of JAQSUU010000043.1, read as the reverse complement.
GGTAACTGGAAGAAGCGCAATGGTTGGCAGGTAGCAGGATTCAAGATGGGATCAACCGTGGTGGTGGTATTTGAAGCTCCTGTGTCCAAGTGCAGGGCAAGGGAGGAGGAGGAGGAGGAGGAGGGCAGAGCAGATTTCGGTTTCTGCATCAGGGCTGGAGACAAGGTGAGGATGGGAGAAGCGATTGCGCGGTGGAGTAGCGGATCAGGATGACATTACTCAGCCTTTCATGGCGTGGCTGGTACTCCGTTGTTTTTGGGTGTAAGAGGATATGGTCCTGTGCATTGCTTATCTGCTGCTCCTAACAGAGAAGAAATCTGTAGCGTGTGTAGTGCTCTACTTGTGGTTTTTGAATTTTTTGATACTGCTCCATATCACAGAGGGATGGCTTCAGATGTACTGGCATAGATGTGCTGCTTCTGTTAATGAATCTGAGTGACAAGTCATTTTTATTTGTGATGAAGGTGGTCCATCTCATGGTTCCTTCCCACTAGTGACAGGGAAAACTGCTAGAAGCTGCATTCGGGCTTGCCGGGGGAACCCACTTGACTCACCAATCTGGACTGGTGAAGTGCCGCGATAGCACGAAGAAATGGCGCTCACAGTCACAGGCAAAATACAGCATCTTCTGAACAAAACAAAAAAAAAAATGGTATAGCATCTTAGTGCGACGTATCATAGTCTGACATGGAATTAGTGCATTTGGAGGCTCTCAGCTTTCCATTTTGCCCTATCAGCAGTGAATCTTGCGCGATAGATTTTCTTTCTAATTTCGACTTATGTTTAGAGAAGGTTCTTTTTCAGAGCTGCTTTTTTTTTCTTCTTGTTATTATTCTCTCAAGTTTATTGGTCTGCCGGTGTCCTGGCTTAGCACAAGAAATATGGACTGTGTATGTAAGCAAATGAATGAATGAATCCGAGGCCGATGCGATGATGAATGTAGTCGGCAGGCTATTTGTTTCTCAATCAGGAACAGGACCTCTTGTCCCTCCCAGTCCCAGGGGAGGCTACCATCGCCGTCGCCGATAAAATTCAGTAGCAGGCGTAGTAGTTTGGTTTCATCAAAAGAAAAGAAAAGAAAAGAATAGCAGAGCAGGTGTGGGTGTGCGGTCCATCCATTCCATCCACCAACCTCCTCTCCTCCTCGTGCCTCACCCATCCGTTCGTCCATCCAATGCGATGCTGTCGTTGGCGCGCCGGCCGCTCTCCGCCGCCGTCCCCACGGGCAACCTCCTCGGCATCCATCTCTTCCAGTGCCCCGTGTGTACCCTACCCTACCCTACCACCTCCATTCCTCTGCCGCCGGCCTAATCCATTTCCATTCCCGATTGTTTCCCAAACGCAGGACGCCGTTGGCATCGTCGCCAAGCTCTCGGAATGCATCGCCTCCCGCGGCGGCAACATCCACAGCGTCGACGTCTTCGTCCCCGACGACAAGCCCGTCTTCTACTCCCGCAGGTATGGGCGTCTGCCTCTGAGTCGACTCTACTATTGGTATTGGATGGATGGATGGGTTGCAGATGCAGCATGTTTCCTTCGCATTGCTCTGCCAACGGGACTGCTTGTTATTTTATATACTCTTTATTTATTAATATTATTACTGTATGTATGTAATTTGGGGTATCCATCCCTTCCTACGCTGTTTGTTTGCCATTCCAGTGAGTTCACCTACAACCCAAGGCTCTGGCCGCGTCATGAGCTCCACAACGATTTCCTCAATCTCTCCCGCTGCTTCAATGCACAAACATCCACCGTACGAGTACCCGATCTTGACCCCAAATACAACATCTCCATCCTCGCATCAAAGCAGGTTAGTTAGCTTCCTTTCTCCCCTTCCGTGCCACCTAACCTATTTTGGATGGTTAAGCCACCTTCCCTTCAGTCACTATATATGTACCAATAGCAACCATTTCTCTTCTTGGCTCTAGGACCACTGCTCGTTCGATTTGCTCCATAGATGGCAGGAAGGCAGGCTTCCAGTACACATTAATTGTGTCATAAGGTGATTAAGGCCGGTCAATTTTACACAGCTGTTTTTATTTTCTGTTTGGCCCCATATGTTGTTATGCCATCCTCTTTTCCTCTAGCAAACACCTCTCATCCAGATAGATATATACACTCCTTTACTGTATACAGCAACCATGATAGACCACAAGATAATCATGTACGGCGTTTTCTCCAGAGGCATGGAATCCCATACCACTACTTACCCACCGCACCTGGCAACAAAAGAGAGCAAGAGATCTTGGAACTGATCCAGGGTACAGATTTTATTGTCCTGGCAAGATACATGCAGGTAAAGAGTGCTCCTTCTTTCTTTTCCCCCCTTTTTCTATCCCTAGTTCAGAGTTAATGCCAAAAGATTGTGAAAAACGAGCAAAGTGCTAGCGTCGCATGATCTCTATGAGGCATACAAAACTCAGATCGCCCTTTGAATATTCTCCAGAGCTTCTTGCCTTTATTTTTTAGGTGTAATATATAACATTAAAAGCTTGTTGTTTGTGTTAGGGACACCCAGTATGTTTAGTCAGTGTCTCTCTGAGCAGATGAAGTCAGAGCTATTCACTACCCCTGGCTTCCGATAATAATATAAGCTACCTGTTTTTCTTGCCTCTAAACAAAATTCTTCCACTTCTATAAAGCCATTTTGCATAGAACAGAGAATGACAGGCTGGCATATCATTGTCCTTTTCATCTCTATGGCCATAAGGTCAGCATCAACGTTTAATACGGACTTGTGTCACCTCACCCATAGTATATCTTTGACACATATTCGTTCTTCCTTGCAGATACTCTCAGAAAGCTTCTTAAAAGCATATGGTAAAGACATTATCAACATTCATCATGGCCTTCTTCCCTCATTTAAGGGAGGGAATCCTTCAAGACAGGTATCACACTTGTGTTAACCTAATCTGGTATCTACTTTTTAAAAAAGAAAAAAGAACAATTATGTACCATTTTTCAGGCCTTCAATGCTGGGGTGAAGTTAATCGGGGCAACTAGCCATTTCGTTACTCAGGAACTTGATGCTGGGCCAATCATTGAACAGATGGTATTCATACTTTTCACACAACAGCTAACTTAGGTGTCCAATTGATGGATTGCATCATCGGTTAAAATTGGTCGTAAACTATACATGATGTATGCCAGATTTTGTCTATCTATGTGTGGAATCGTCTTTGGCAAACAGTTAGGTCGTTTTTTTAACGCACAGTTAGTTTGTTTTTAGAATCCCTTTTAGCCGAAGACTGTAGGGTTTCACATAGTAATTAGCACTGACCTTCATTCAAGGGGACCCTACGGTCATGCTTTGAAGACATTGTCATCAGAGCTGTGTGACATTTGTTGTGCAGTGAGATTCATGGATGTCAAGTTATACTAAATCATGACGCTTTTAATCTTTGCCTATTTCCAGTTGGCAGTTGGAGATTTAGTTTTTCTCTGCTCCTTTTTTTTTCCTGTGCTGCAGGTTGAACGAGTTTCTCACCGAGACACGTTACAGAGTTTTGTTGTCAAGTCTGAGAACCTTGAGAAGCAGTGCCTAGCAGAGGCTATCAAGTCATACTGCGAGCTTCGTGTTCTACCATACGAACTGAAGAAGACTGTGGTGTTCTGAGCTCTCTTTATTTTTTCTGTCTTAGGCCCCGTTCGGCTGTACTGATAAGTCGGCTAAAAAACACTGTTGGCCGATTTGTTGTGAGAGAAAAATATTGTTCCGGCTAAAAAAACAAGTTGAAAAATACGGATTATAAGCCAGATGAACAGGGCTATACTCTTTGTAGATTGGTGTGTATATTTTTTTTTCCTCACAGAACAAGTGATAGATGATTCACTTTTTAATATATCTCAGCAATCGCTTCCTAGCTTTGTATGATCGTGCATAACTTACTCTTGGTTGATATCACGAGCATACTTGAGCTGTGGCAACAGTTATTCGTCGAATACTTGTTTGCTCGCGGCAATTTTGATTCACGTACTTATGCATCATTTTTTAGGCCCTGTTTAGTTGCCATGCAAATCTAAAATATTTCCTCTTCCACCCATCACATCGAATCTTTAAACGCATGCATGAAGCATTAAATGTAGATAAAAAATAACTAATTGCATAGTTTGTCTGTAAAGTTCGAGACGAATCTTTTGAGTCTAATTAATCCATAGTTGGACAAATTTTACCAAATAACAACGAAAAGTGCTACAGTAACTTTTCACCCAAACTTTCTCAACTAAACGCAGCCTTAGATAAAATTTTTTTAATTCGCGTGCTTCTTCATTGAGGTTGGTGAGGTACCCGGTACATATCACCGACAAACATCTACGGTGTTATCTGGCTCATATATACGTACATTTTCCAAAGTGAGAACCAAACTTTACATGTTCTAAGATGTTTGCTTAAATATAATAAGGAAATAATAATAATAATAATAATAATAATAATAATAATAATAATAATAATAATAATAGATTATTGTTAAAATTATTGTTAATAATAATTTTCTGTTTGGTTTGTCGAAAAAAAGGATGGGATGGTCCATCTGTCAGCCATCAGTTTCTTTCCTCACTCTCCAAGTCGGTTCTTCTTCTTCTTCTCCTCTCCCCCGCGGCCGATTGGCCCGCCGCCTGAACTCGTCTCGCCCGCGGCCGATCTACTCCCTCCGCTCGCCGCGCCGCAACCCGGAGAGGAGAACGCTCTCGGTCGAGCACCACCTGGGGCCGACCTGCTCCGGCGCGGCGTCCGCCCTCTGCAGCCCCGGTGTCCCCGCGAGGCGGCTCCGGCGCGGCCGGCACACAGCTCCACAGGTAGGTCCCCCGTCCGGACTCCAGCCTCCGACCGGCCCTCGCTCTAAAAATGTCATTACGCACCCAATCCGCTTGTAGCTGTATGCTGCAACCCTACTCTGCCTTGTCTTCTTCCATCACCCTAAGCATGCGCGTAACCCCCCACTCACCAACGACTGGGCCGGCCGTCGCTGCTGTCCTACTTTGCCACCCGCCACTTTCGCCAGTTATTCCCTCCCCTTGCTCTTCCCTTCCTGCTGTGTGAAGCCGTGCGCCCAAACCTTAACGTAATTCGTAGGTACGGCCTCTCCTTGGTCTTCCCCTCCTGCTGTGCGAAACCCAAACCCTAACATACTATTCGTAATCGGATCTGAATCTAATTACAAGTCTATATGCATGTATTATGCCTACTAACCTCGATTGCTTTGCAAAAAAATAATATCAATCACATGCTTTCTATGCATTGTATTTCCTGGGTTCTGGTCAATACAAGTTGATTGCTCTGTCTTTAATCTTACACATATATGGGGGCATAGTTTTTCTTTGGTCTGTCGACTGTAGACATGTGGGCTATGTTTGCTCTTACTTTAAATGATTTGGTTGGGATCAGTTTAGAGCTTCAGGCCCAAACATGACTACTTAAGAGGCAGGGTTTCATTCCCCAAACTGAAAGACCCAGGGGTTACGTTTCATCTCTTCACCGCAACTACTACTTGCCAGATGTGTGGTGGTTCCGAAATTTCTTGACTATGTTTCAAAACAGACATGTCCAACGGAGGCCTCCTGAGGCGCCGGTGCGTAGTGGAGTTCTAAAGCGGGCCGATAATGTAAAGGGCGGTAGAGGTCGACCTAAACTAACTTGGGACGAGTCCGTTAAGAGAGATCTTAAGGAGTGGAATATCTCCAAGGATTTAGCTATGGACAGGAGCGCTCGGAGATTGGCAATCAACGTGCCTGAACCGTGACCTCTTTTTGTCTTGTGCCCTTTATGTCCCTTTATGTGTCTCCCTGTTTCTCGTCTCTTTTGGGTTTCATCTCTAGCCTACCCCAACTTGCTTGGGACAAAAGGCTATGTTGTTGTTGTTGTTGTTGATGATGATGTTTCAAAACAGAAATGCAAATAATTTATGTGTCCTGTCCTGATCCAAGTTTTTTTTTTCTTGCAGCAAATTGCACCAAAAACATTGACCTCCTTCCTTTTGTATCTGAGATTCTGAGGTATTTTTGGCTCACGCTGAAGAATTAGTTTGCACTCTGGAGAAAAATGAGCGGTGCTCCAAAGAGGTTGCACGAGGAGGGTAGCCACACCACGCCAGCAAAACGGCCTTTGGATGACACCAGCTTGTATTCGAGTCCTGGGAAAGTTATTCAGCCCAGTGGCAGTGATTTCCATAGTTCTTTTGAACATGATGGTAGATTTGCAAAAATGCAACGTGTGGAGCCTCGTGATGATAAGAGGCCATCCCTAACACATCGGATGCCTGATAGCTGCACCAACTTTGCTGACCACCCCATCTCGTCTGACAGCAGATCAGAATCAAAGCAAAATAAAGATGCAAGGGACACAAAGGCAGATGATCGTGAGACAAAAGCTGATGCTAGGGATGTCTATAGTGATTCAAGGATTGAAATTCAGGCTAATAAAATTCAGGGTGATGTAAAGGTAGACAATAGAGCGGATGAAAGCGAAATAAAGGCTGACAGGAAGGGCCATCCTGATTACAAAGGTGACATCAAATTTGACAAGGATTGCCATTCTGCTGTTCCAGCAAACATAGGCTGGAAGGACAACACGGAACATAGGGGTAAAAGATATTTTGAACAGCCAGCTGATAATGTGGATGGGCGTTTGACTTTGCCCCATCCTAGTTTACAAGGTACTGATGAAACTCTCAAATTTCCAATTTCTGTGGAAGAACGTAACTCCAAGGATGCACATGAATCTGTTGGTGACAACAAAGCTGAACCAAGAAGCGAAGATAAATTCAAAGACAAGGACCGGAAAAGGAAGGATGAGAAGCATAGGGACTTTGGTGCAAGAGAAGGTGATAGAAATGATCGTCGGACCGGTGTACAGCTCAGTGGTAGTGGTGTTGAGCGAAGAGAAATGCAAAGGGAAGATAGAGATGCTGACAAATGGGACAGGGAAAGAAAAAATTCCCTGAGAGACAAGGAAGACAATGATAGGGGGAAGGATTCTGCTCGGAAAGATTCATCTGTAGTAATTGAGAAGGATAACACTATACTGGAAAAGGCTTCATCTGATGGAGCTGTTAAGAGTGCTGAGCATGGGAATACAGCAACAGAATCCAAGGCACCTAAGCATGATTTATGGAATACTCATGATTTATGGAATACTCATGATAGGGATCCTAAGGACAAGAAAAGAGAGAAAGATGTGGATGCAGGGGACAGGCATGAGCAAAGAAAAATATATAATGACAAGGAATCAGATGATAATGGCACCGAAGGAGGTGGTATGGAGAAAGATAAAGAAGTTTCTGGAAGTTTCCACCGCAGGAGGGTGGTGCGACCGAGGGGAGGTAGTCAAGCATCTCAGCGCGAACCTCGATTTCGATCCAGAATGCATGATGGTGAAGGGTAAGCTTGATGCAGCATCCTTGCTATACTTTCAAAAATTTTCCAATAGCATGATAATATAAAGTAAAATTATATGAGGCCCAGGATGGCGTGCCCTGGACATCCAGGTGTAACGTCGAGATTCGTTCTGACAGAAATTTGACGGGACTATTCATCTGTTCAGTTTTATTGGGGTGGGAATGTGTGTACCTCCTTCACTGGCGAGCCCTCTTCTCTAGGATGCTGGGTTCCTTCTTCTCCATGCCCAGCGTGTTCTCCATTAACTCTGGTGTGTTAGGTTTTTGGGTTGGAGTTTAGGGTTTGGGTTTTGTGGTTCTTGGTGGCCTCCAGCGATAGAGGGATGGCCGCGGAGGTCGCCGGCCCGGGGTGGTGGTTGTTCATGGGTGGAATGGTGAGGCGGCAGGGTCGCCGCCGGTGCTTGCCGATGTGGTTATGGATGGCAGTCGTTGGGCAGAGATGGGCCGTCATGCTCGCAGTGATTAGGGCTGGCCGTGGTGGAGGGCGGTGGCTCCAGCGGAGCCAGGAGGGGCAGTGAATGAGGTGGGGGATTGGGATCCATCATGAGAGAGGGAGGCGGTGTGCATGCCGTGGTCGAGGTCGAGACCGAGGATATGTGGGTGGGGATCGGGACGATGACAGCTCCGTTCTTTCCATATATTTGTATCGGTTTGGACGCCCAGGATGTCCAGGACATGTGTCCTGGTGGGCACAAAAACAAAGTCTGTAATGTAAATGCAGCTGCATGGCATTTTTCATTTCTGGAAATTCAGTCTTCCGTAACTGAGAACTGAAGATAGGGACCTGATTTTAATTTGCTAGAGATTATTAATTAGTGATAGTCCTTGATATCTTTATTTTTTGTTTTGCAGGTCTCAAGGTCAGTCAAATATCTACATTCTTATAGGAGCTGAATACAATGAATACTGATGCTTTCCTTTGGAATGGGAGTAGTCGAAAGATCTGCTTCAGCATATATTCATTTTACACTTCATATAAGATTTTATGCTCAAACTTTCACTCCAGTGTTAGAAGTTGCTTACATTTTTATGTTGGGAGAAATGAAAGTTCTTTACATTTTTGTGTTGGAAGCAATGCATTTTACAGTGTTACAAGTTTTAGTGTGCTTTTCCATTTGGGAATTGTTTTGGAAATTGGAAACCATGCATGCATCAGTGTTATAAAAGTTAGGAGTCCAAGTCAGATGTGAACTGTTGGCCAGTTTCTAAAAAGAGTAATATGCAGCAGCGGTCCCTCAATTTGTCCCTGGATGTCATTTGGGTCCCCAAACTATTTAACTGAGAACTATTAACTCACTAAATAATTCAACCAAGGTTCAAAACCTGTGATAAACATTTTGGCTGCTTATTATGTTAATACTAACTAAGCATGCTATGTTGATATGGGCGCTAACAAGGTATGAACTAGGGAGAGAGAACATGAAAGAATACAATGCTTAGAGATGCTAAGTATGCAGATTAACACATTAGGTCAGTCAAATACAATGAACCACTGGGCAAGGTCAGGACCTGACATTCATAGTTCAGAAGCTGAGCTAGCCCAGTTGGTCGAGGGTGTGGATGTATGCCCAGACAACCTAGGTTCAAGTCCCCTTGTCAAGGCGAATTTGGATGCCTATTTTTTTTTTTCTTAATAAAATGTCACCTGGTCCCTCCTAGTTTTTTCTAGTTTTTTAGATGAAATCCCTGGGCAAGTTTAAGGATCGCTGATGTATTTCACTCTTCTTAAAACTACAAAGGTAGGAGAGGAACGAATCAAGATTCAATTTCTTTCCCACCAATCTGCTATGATCAGAGCATCTTCTCGACAGAAGAGTTCTGAAGATTAGAGAGAGTGATCAGCCCCCATGTTGCTGTATTCATCTGGTTTCACAATGTTTGGTATCATAGTGATTGTGTCCACTGCCACCTGGCCCATCACAAATTTCCAGTCATTGTTTTCACTGTATCTGTTGCCTGTTCTCGCTTTTCCACTCCTGCACTTGATATTCCCTTGTTGCCTTTGCCCACAAACCCTTCTGACCACAACAAATTGGATGATGCCTCTGCATGCTGTTCTTCTGCTCCACTGCCTCAGCTTCCTGCCCCAAGTGCTTGCATCAGCCGTCAAATTGCTGCCGCACATGCCCTCATAGTCTCTCTGCCACCAACTCGCATACAGCCTTTCTGCACTGAAATTGTCCTCAGCAATCCTTCACAATCAGTTTTCACCGCAATCACCCTACTGTAGCTGCACTCGCCCTACTTTTTCACACCCGCCCTCCGATGTTGCTGCACTTGCTGCATCCAATTATTCCCATCAAACACCACTGCTCCACTAAAACCAGCCACAAAATCATCATCTACTTTTTGCAACCATCTGCCAGCCCTTCTAGGTTTCCTGCTGCTACCTCCAACAGCTAGCTCCACAGCACTATGATAATTTTGGATCATAAAGACAACTTTTATAATACTGATAGCCTTCCTAGTACTGGTGACCTTGTTAAGACTAATAACCTTCTTAATACTGTTTCCTTATCAGGTGCACTGTAGAAATCATAAGCATCCTGTCACGTAGACTGTAGTCTTTAACATGTTGTTTTGATATCTCAGTCTTCTTTTCATTGCAGGTAAGTCTGAGGTGTCTGCCATTGTTTACAAAGCTGGGGAGTGCATGCAGGAGCTGCTGAAATCATGGACAGAGTTCAATGCAACTCAGGATGCTACAAACGCTGAAAGTCTACAGAATGGTCCTGCCCTTGAAATTCGAATACCTGCGGAATTTGTTACTTCCACTAATCGTCAAGTGAGTATACAAATTTGGCAGACAATCTCTGTTTTAGTCACTTTTGGCTACCTCAGCTCTCCATGCTGGGACTGAACTGTCAGCAACTCTGTTATGAGTAATACTGTAGGAGCTTCACTTGGTTGTTGTTAGTTATGGACATGTTTTCTATTTGCCTCACAGCTGCACATATGCATACCAGCATGTTTCCATTTGTTTTGCATTTTTCTAAAAAATTATCCTCCAAGCTTGCACTACTTGTTTATCTCCTTTATTCGTTTGTCAAGATTGCTATTGTGCAGGTAAAGGGTGCTCAGCTTTGGGGAACAGATATTTATACAAATGATTCAGATCTTGTGGCTGGTAGATTCCTTCTTACTGTTCTAAGCTTGGAAATAGTTCAGAAAGTTTTCCTATGTACTAGTGTACTACTGTTCTAAGTTTCTAAAAGGTGCTCAGCTACTAATGTGTGTTTCTTTTAGTGCTAATGCATACTGGTTACTGCTCCCCTACATCCTCCCCTCCACCATCTGCCATCCAAGAGCTTCGTGCAACTGTCCGAGTTCTACCACCACAAGAGAGTAAGTTTCCATACATTTCGTGATAGTTCTGTCGGCCTTGGTTGGAACAGATGGTGCTTACTCATAACACTTTGTGTCACAGGTTATACTTCAACATTGAGGAACAATGTGCGTTCACGTGCTTGGGGTGCTGGGATTGGTTGTAGCTTTCGGATAGAACGCTGCTGCATTGTTAAGGTATGAAGGGTGCGGTCAATATAGAACATTACCGTGCCTCCTTTTTTGTTGGACTCTCAATGTAGTCACCTTTTGAAACCTTGTGATGGTCCTATTTCGTGGAATGTTTCCTTAGTTTCCTTTACATGTTTTTTTCAGAAAGGCGGTGGCACCATTGACCTCGAGCCGCGCCTTAGCCACACATCAGCTGTGGAGCCTACTCTTGCTCCAGTTGTGGTTGAGCGTACAATGACGACAAGAGCGGCAGCTTCTGTAATTTTCTTTTGATTTTCATTTATCTTTCCCTGTTCTCTCACAATTGTATTCCCAGTTCAATCAATGTTTGTTTTGGTCTGGATTCCGTAACCAGCAAACTTTTCTCTACTCTAAACTAAGAATTTTCCAACATGCTTTATTACAGAATGCTTTGCGTCAACAAAGATTTGTCCGTGAAGTGACTATACAGTATAATCTCTGCAATGAGCCATGGTACCTTTCTTGTAGTTCGCTACTACAATTATGTTTGGTTCATAACTTGTATTGCCATTTGTAATTTTGTATAGCGTGTTTTCAATCTTCTTGGTACAATAGACTTTGTGTGCCTTTTGAAGCTGTTCTCTTGTAGTTAGTTATCTGTTTAGTTTTAGGCTGCTTAATATGATCTGGCATTTTTCTTTGTCCAGGTTAAAATACAGTATAAGCATTGTGGCAGACAAGGGATTGAAAAAGTCTCTTTATACTTCTGCTAGACTGAAGAAAGGAGAAGTCATATATTTAGAGACACACTTCGATAGGTATCAGCCTCTGCCACTATATTTATTTAGTTCTGAATATTTGTTCATGGCTTCTTTGGTTGCTTCCCAAGTTGTACTTTGATAGAACTCACTGTTGTTACAATTTTACACAGGTACGAGCTGTGCTTCAGTGGAGAGAAGCCTCGTATTGTTGGATCAAGCTCCAATGCATCCGAAGCAGAAGCGGAGAAACACCAGAGCAGCAGTCACCACTCACAAAATGGTGACAGACGTGTTGTGGAGCATGAAATACGGGATGTGTTCCGATGGTCCCGCTGTAAGAAGGCCATGCCTGAAAGTGCCATGCGCTCCATCGGTATCCCGCTACCAGCAAACCAGCTTGAGGTATTTCAACTTTGTTGGTGATTAGACTTGGAACTCTTCATCAGGAGACAGAAACACGACTTACATTTGGCATTTGCTACCTCGGCAATGATGCAGGTGTTGCAGGATAGCCTAGAATGGGAGGACGTGCAGTGGTCGCAGACCGGCGTCTGGGTGGCTGGGAAGGAGCATCCCCTCGCCCGAGTGCACTTCCTCTCGGCGAACTAGAAGCTGCTGATGGTTTTTTTTTTTTTTTGGAACCAACAAAAATATTGAACTATCAATCAATTCTTTCGGGCAAGAAAGGAGCTTATGAACATTGCGTTTTCTTCTACTGTTAGTGTATGTATGATGCTGATGCTCCATGACATGTGTAAAAAGAGAAGCTCACCTGTTGTAGGTTATTTGTGTGGTAGTTTACTCGTCTTGACAATAACCATACTCGATGGGGTTGCTTACTTTCTTGCTCCTGCCCATTTCTCAAAGATGGGCCCTGATTAAATAATTGTGGTTTTTTCTTAACTTGAATTGTTATTGGATATAATATCTCAAGGTAGTATGTACTTAGAAGCCTCGGTCGTCGGTCCTAAAAACTTATTAGGGTCCGTTCGGTTTCCTGGGAATGGACAGGAACAATTCTATCTTCTCAAGATTAGTACAAATTTGTGAAAAAATCCACTTAGAAATTATTCTAGGGCCCTATTCCTAATAACCGAACAAGCCCTTATAAGATGCGATGTGGGTTCCTTTAAATAATCTTGAACTGCCTGATCGTCCAACGTCCATGTTGCAAGTGCAGGACGCTTCTTCTTCAGTGCCATGCCCGTCTGGCCGTCAAGTGAAGCATTTGAAGTAGATTCCTCCTATACCCGAGGTAGTAGGTCTATAACAAATACTACCATGTCCAGAAAAGGATGTAATTCTAGCTTCATCACTAGTTAAACTTTGTAACATAAAAATATGTATATCATGAAAATATATCTCATCATAAATTCAATGGTACTTATTTGGTATCATAAGTATTAATATTTTATTAAAAAATTAGTCAAACTCAAGATGATTTAGCTTCTGGAATTGTATTGTTATCAGGACGGATCGAAGGAAGCACAACATAAAAAAAAATCATAAACAAAAGCTGAAGCATCTTGGCAGTATGATGTGAAGTATTGGTGTTCAAGGTGCGTTATCTTATTTCATTCATTTGAATTTGATGAATGAGACGACTGATGGACATATACCCATGTGATCGTGTAATATATACTACACCAGGCCAGCGACTAGGGTCTATAACAACATACAGTACTAAAGCAAGTTGGCACTATATATTATACTGATATGATATTATGAAGTAATAGCAGTAGTATAGTATGGGCTGGCCGGATGCTGTGTATTGCTGTAGGTAGGTGCTGTATTAGAGAGAGAAAATATTATATGTTCTACACCAAGTGCGGACAAGTGGCGGCCATCCATCCACATCCACATTATTTATTCCACATTCCACAGGCACCGCCTGGCCATTCCTTTCATTTTCATCCTAGCTAAGCTAGCTAATTTGTCAGTAGTCACAAGCTCACAGTCACTCAGTCAAAGCTGAAGAGTGCAAGAGATCCATCGAGGGGGACGGACAGCTTCCTTCGATTCGTAGAAGAAGATCGAGATGGAGATGGCGGGGTCTCTCCCTGTGCCCAGCGTGCAGGCCATGGTGGCCGCCGCCGGCCATGCACCAGTGCCACCGAGGTATCTCCGTCCAGAGGTGGCCACGGATGTCGTCGTTGCTGACGACGGCGACGCGGCGACGACCGTCCCCACCATCGACTTCCAGAGGCTCCTGCTGCTCGATCCGGAAGAATCTGCGCGCCTCCATGCGGCCTGCCAGGACTGGGGCTTCTTCCAGGTTATATTAAGTTTTCATCCTCTTGCTCTTCTTCTTCTTTTGTGTGTGTGTGTTTGTGATAATAATAACTGATATCTGCTCTTGCAAAAAATAAATAAAAGCTGATAAACCACGGTGTTCCGGAGGATGTGATGGAGGCGATCAAGGGCAGCACCCAGGCATTCTTCGCGCTTCCTGCGGAGGCCAAGCAGCAGTTCCGTCAGGAGGCAGGCCAGCTGGAGGGCTACGGCCAGCTGTTCGTCGTCTCCGAGGACCAGAAGCTGGACTGGGCCGACGTCCTCTACCTCAACACGCAGCCGCCCGAGCGCAGGAACCTCAGGTTCTGGCCTCACCAGCCCGACAGCTTCAACCGGACGCTGGACACCTACTCCGCCGCCGTCAAGCACGTCGCCGGCCGCCTGCTGGGCGCCATGTCCAGGAACCTGGGCCTCATGGACCCGGAGCGCCTCGGCGGCGGCGGGATATCATTATCATCGATGGTGCAGTCGGTGAGGATGAACTACTACCCTCCCTGCGCCGAAGCGCCGGACAAGGTCCTGGGCTTCTCCCCGCACTCCGACTCGGACCTCCTCACCCTCGTCCTCCAGGTCAACCAGATCCAGGGCCTGCAGATCAGGAGGCCGGGCGACGGCGCTTGGCTTCCCATCACGCCGCTGCAGGGCGCCTTCGTCGTCAACGTCGGAGACGTCCTCGAGATCTTCACCAACGGGAGGTACAGGAGCGTCGAGCACCGGGCCGTCGTCAACGCCCACACGGAGCGTCTGTCCGTCGCGGCGTTCCACTCTCCCAGCATACATGCCACCATAGGCCCGCTGCCGGAGCTCCTCGGGGACCAGGAGGCGCCCAAGTATAAGACGCTGGACCACCAAAGCTTCATCACGCTCTTCTTCTCCGCCAAGCTCCAGGGCAAGAGCTTCTTGGAACGGACGAAGAAGAAGAATCTCTCTGATTAACTAATTAATTAATGAAAACCCCTACGTATTACCTGCTGTCTCCTATCCTTTTATTAAGGCAATTAATCTCACATTCATGCTCACGCTTGCCTCTCCATTAGCAGCTACTACCTTTTTTTCAGAAAGGAAGCAGTCACTGCACGCATTTTAGCTTTTAGAAACACTCTTCCTTCGGTTCTGCTAGCGCCCGGACCTACAACGAGCAGCACCAGCCCGCCCTCCCAAGGAAAAAGAAGAAGAAAAGAAAAACGCGATCCCCGCACGGAGAAAGAAACGCAACCCCTACCTTGCTCCCGCACGGAGAAGAAAGACACCCCCACGTGTACGGATCTGCCCCCGCCCCAACCTCGCCGACCCCAGCACCTCCGCCCTGTCACCAGTTTACCACCATAGTCCACCCCCAGCTGCAACAAGGGAAAAATACTGTTGCAACATTAAAGGACACCTAATGCAACAAACGAAAAAATGGTGAAACAAACGAAAAAACTAGTGAAACATCGAAAGAACAACTAATGCAAAAAACAAAAAATATGAACTGCAACGTCAAAAAATGTCTACTACAACATTCAAAACACACCCACTGCAACAACGGGGAGAATCTGCTGCAACAAGAAGAAAAAACTATTGCAACATCAGAAGCACTGCTAATGCAACATCGGGAAAAACGTCTGTTGCAAACAAAAATCTACTGCAACATCGGGGGCTGCTACAACAACGAAAAAAAGCTATTAAAACTTGTCGAGAACTACTCCTGCGACGTCAGAGAATTGCCTGTTGCAACAACCAAAAAAGATATTGTTGCAACAATCCTGTTGACATCATTTTTTTGGCACGTATCAAGATGGTTAGAGTGGGTTAATCGGCAGGAGAAGAGTTACTGTATATACTGACGGCCGATGAAAATCAGCTTGTGAAGAAGGTTGCCGATGAATGGTGGTGACCGATAGAAAGGTTGATTTAGACTCAGGCGTTGCTAAGGTTGAAGATGTTATTGCCGATGCCGATGAAGGGAGGCTTGAAGGCTGCTGCCGATGAAACAGAAAGTATGCCGATGGAAAGGAGGTCGGTGAGAATTCCATCGTAATTAAGGCGGACAAGGAAATAGATAGGAGTTGATTTCCTTTTCTATGTTTGTTAGAGTCTGATTTGTATAAGAGTCATGTGTTTCCTTAGACGTGGACTTGGTGTCCTAGTCGTATTTGGTTATGTTTTAGTAGATCAGGGTATAAATATAGATTAAAGGGAAATGTAATGAGATATATCAATCAATATCAAAACCAATTTTTACTCCTATTTGCATCTATTTACTTTTCGGCGACTTCGTCAATTTGCATATTTTTCCTTTTTCACGAGTTCTCATTGATTCGGCGAGCTGCATCGCTTCAGTGCGACCTTCGATGATCCTCGAGTTCCGCGTGAGTACCTCTTGGCCGTGACTTCCGGACGTATCGCTGTTGTCAGGACCAAAGTGCTCGTATCTTCATCCTTGTCGATTAACAGGTCAAATCGACTGGCACGCTTTGGATATCGATTTCGGGTATTAGCCCTTTGTGTTTGCAGATCCACTTTTGCATCAACACATCTTTTGGCACGCTCGGTGGGACCAATCTGATCAATATGTTCAATCCTGAGATCGATGCGGGGAACATCATCGCGATATCAGAAGAAGATCTTAAGGAAGAGCAGAAGCAGGCTATGAAAAAGGCTATAGAAGAATACAGACAGCTTTGCGTGAAGTCATTCAGCTTGAACAAGAGCGGACAAGTCATCCAGAAGCAAGATTTGTCGTTGCCTCGGCAAGTTACCTTTGACTCCAATCCGGGTAAACTTCAAGAGATGGTTAATTCTGCAGTAAATCATGCTTTAATTAATCACTCCAATGTGCTGTCCAATACTGTTCATAATGCTGTGGTTCGAACTCTCAAAGAAGGGCAAGCGTCACCGCATTACGTTGGGCCTACCTATCACCAACCAGAGCCGGCATCTGTCAATACTCCATCGGCTCCCTTGGCCGTTGTGGGTACAGAGGTTACTTCCCCTCTAGTATCAGCAGGCTTACCTAATATGCAATCTACACCGATACGATCAGACTCGGTACTATCAGGAGGACGAGTTCAGCTTAATAGAGATCTATCGGCATCAGCTTTGTCAGGTCCCGTGTCTCATAATAGCCAGATTCCTGCTAATTGGTGGGGATATGGTATGCCTCCAGAGTCATCTGCTTTTAACCCTGGGTTACCTCAAGTGTTTGATGCAGCAGGAAAAGCTCCTATACCATCGATTGTTTCGCCGATGGCTCAAGTGCCACAATATGCCACAGCAACTACTGTGCAACCAACTCCAGGAGATTTCCAGATGCCTTTGCTTCAAACATCTAATTCAAGTCCATCGGCAAGCTTACTGCCGATGCAGCAGAAGGCTCCTGCTATGAGTCAACCTGGAGTCCAGTTCATGCCTCAAGCTGGTTATAATTATCCAACAATATCAGCAAATTACCATCCATCGTCAAATTTTGTACCGATGAATTCTAATAATGGTTGGTCAGAACAGTTGCCTATTCAACATACAGTTCAGCAAAATCAGCAGGTTGCGGGGATTCATCAAGATCATATGCAAGCTGGTTTTCAGAATCAAGCATCGGCAGCTCAGCCGATGAATCCTTTCTAGCAGGTTAATGGACCACAAGTAACGGCAAATATGCTGATTGCTGGAGATCGTGGGCCACAAAGATACGCGGAGGGATATCAGCAGGTACCTCCTATAGAAATTCAGCCAGCTCGTCAACAAGAGGCTGATGCTTTTTGGGCCGATAAGATAGCAGAAATTATGAAGGATCAGTTTGGGATAAAGCCCAAGGTCAATACTTATTCTTATCGGACTCCATACCCTGCGGCATATGATTTAATTTCTCTCCCAAATCGAAACAAGGTACCAGATTTCACTAAGTTCTCTGGGCAAGACGATACATCAACCATAGAACATGTTAATCGCTTCATTATTCAATGTGGAGAGGCAGCTAGCAGAGATGAATTAAGAGTTCGATTATTTTCATCATCTTTATTTGGATCGGCATTCACATAGTTTATTTCATTACCGCCAAATTCTATTATTACTTGGGCTGATCTAGAAAAGCAATTTCATAAATATTTCTTTGCTGGAATCCATGGAAAGAAGCTTACCGATTTGGTAAAATTGAGACAGCGTAATGATGAATCGGTAGAAAGCTTTGTGCAAAGGCTACGAGATGTAAAAAATAAGTGCTATAGCCTGGTGCTGGATGATCGGCAGCTTGTCGATCTGGCTTTCTAAGGATTATTACCACACCTTAAGGACAGATATGCTTCTCAGGAGTTTGAAAGCCTGAGTCATCTCGTGCAAATGATCTCTGATTAAGATACTAGAGCTTTTGAACCTAAAAAGAATTGGAGCAAGAAGGTTTCATTTGTCGGAGAGGTAGAAGGTTTTGATTCAGATGAAGAACCAGTTATCAGTTTAGCTGAGTGGGTTAAGAATAAAAAAACTGATATCTTGTCCCTTTGGTCAGAAAGGGCCAGAGAAGTTTACTTTTGATATCACCAAGACTGACAAGATATTTGATCTTCTGCTTCAAGAGGGCCAGATTAAGCTGTCACCTAATCATGTGATCCCATCGGTAGAAGAGTTGAAGAAAATTCTGTACTGGAAATGGCACAGTGCAACTTCACACAGTACAAATGAGTGCAAAGTGTTCAGGCAACAGTTACAATTATCTATTGAATCTGGGAGAATTAAGTTTGGCAATTCCAAGACCTAGAAGTCGATGAAAATTTATCAACACCCTTTTCCAGCGAATATGTTGGATGCCAAAGGTAAGACCAAGGTGTTGACATCAGAAGCTGCTGAGAAAAACATATCAGTGGATCCCCAACATCGGATAACTACCGATGATGCAAAAAGTAAGGGGCTACTGTGAGAAAGTAGTAGTTCCAGAAAACCCCCTCGATCTGGCATTGTGATTACCCATCGAAGGCAGCAGGAGGGTTGGCGTCAGCGAAGGGACCGATATCGACAGCAGCAAGAAGAGAAACACCGAGAAGAGTGGTATCGGCATAAGGATCATTGGAGGTGTCCGTTTTTCATCCATTGTTGAGAAGAAGGTATTAAATTACCTACTATTGAAAATTGCCTAGAGTGCAATGGTTATTATAGAGTTAATCGGTCAGAAAGGATGTTTCAACCTGGCCATCAGGGTTTATCTATCGATGAGCCGATTAGAGGTAGAGCGTCAGTGCATGATCGGCTGGGGGGCAGACTTAGTGTACATGAGAGGCTTGGTAAACACGCTGGATACTTTCCAAGGAATCAAGAGGAGCTTGAAGAGATGGCAAACGCAAGAGTTTCCAATGAAGAAATATTTTACAGGGATCCTAATATACGTCATGTAGAATCAACTAGGACCTGTTATCAGCCGATTTGGAAAACTAAACTTCCTCAATGGTGCCCAGAGGGTTTGACAAGGACACAAAAAAGGAGGATGCAGCGTGAGCATCAGGAAGACCTATACCGAGAGGAAAATTCCTCCAATGAGAGATCTGACAATCAGCAGTGGCAAGTAAAACATAAAAATAAGGGCCCATCGGTAGATGTTAATATGATATTTATGTTGCCGATGGAGTTTTTGGCACTATCTGATAATGAGGAAGAAGTTGTTTTCTCTGATCAAGTAGCTCAGTTGACACTAGATTCAATTATGGCTGTTTTTAAGAAACCTACCGATGACGAGAGACAGCAATTTAAGGCTTTGTTTATGAAAGACAGAGTTGATGGGCAGCCTGTATCCAAGATACTTATCGATGGAGGGGCTGCAATTAATATTATGTCTTATGTGATGTATCGGAAACTTGGTAAGGGAGATCAAGACTTAACCAAAACCGATATGATGCTGAAGGATTTTGAAGGCAATGTGTCACCGGCTAAAGGGGCAGTATGCGTTGAGTTGACCATCGGCAGCAAAACCTTACCGACAATATTCTTTGTTATTAATGGCAAGGGTGCATATAATCTGCTTCTAGGTAGGGACTGGATTCATGTTAATTGTTGTGTTCCTTCTATAATGCATCAATGCCTCGTACAATGGATTGGGGATAAAATTGAGGTTGTTCCTGGTGATTCTTCTTATATCATCGCATCGGCAGAATCAGATACTTATGAACGAACCAAATGCATATCAGGAGAAGTTTGGGAAAAAAGTTCCTCAAAGTTGCTGATTATGAAATTCCACCGATCCAAGCAGTCGGTTTTGAAGAAGAGTTTTAATGGATAGGTTTGCCGATGATGGAAAATTAGGTCAAGGGTTCACATCGGGTGATGATTTAGTAGAAGTAGATATTGGTGATGGTGATAGGCCAAGACCTACTTTTATTAGTGCTAAGTTAGATTCCAAGTGTAAACAACAAATAGTCAATTTATTAAAAGAATATAAAGATTGTTTTGCTTGGGATTATACTAAAATGCCTGAATTAGACCGATCGATAGTTGAACATCGGCTACCTATTAAGTCTGGATTTCGGTCACATCAGCAGCCAGCGCGCCGATGCAATCCTAATATACTTTAAGGCCAAAATAACTAAATTAATTGAGGCAAAATTTATTCGGCAGTGTTGATATGCGGAGTGGATTTCTAATGTGGTTCCTGTTTATAAGAAAAATGGAAAACTTTGTGTTTGTATTGATTTCAGGAATTTCAACAAAACCACACCGATGGATGGTTATCCAATGCTGATTGCTGATTTGTTGATTGATGCTGCAGCCGGACATTAAATTATCAGCTTCATGGATGGTAGTGCAGGTTACAATCAAATTTTCATGGCTGAAGAAGATATTCCCAAGACTGCTTTCAGATATCCAGGTCATGTGGGATTGTTTGAGTGGATAGTCATGACGTTTGGTTTGAAAAATGCCGGCGCTACTTATCAAAGAGCTATGAACTTTATTTTTCATGAATACATTAGCACATTAGTAGAGATCTACATCGATGACATAGTGATTAAGTCTGGAGATATCACAAAACATCTAGCCGATCTACAAAAGATACTAGAGTGCACAAGGAAGCATGGATTGAAGATGAATCCTAATAAATGTGCATTTGGTGTATCGGCAGGTCAATTCTTAGGTTTTATGGTGCATCAGCGGGGCATTGAAATTAGTAGGAAGTCTATTGATGCAATTAACAAGGTGGTTGCTCCTGCCAATAAAACTAAATTGCAATCTTTGATCGGTAAGATTAATTTCATTAGAAGATTCATATCTAACCTGTCGGGTAAGATCAAGGCTTTCAGTCCATTGCTTAAATTGAAAGCCGATAAGGAATTTGGATGGGGAGATGAGCAGTAGTTAGCTCTAGATGAAATTAAAAAATATTTAACAAATCCTCCAGTGCTAGTTCCACCTCAGCACGGGAAACCTTTCAGATTGTATTTGTCAACTGATGATACTGTTATTGGTTCAGCTCTTATTCAAGAATTTGAAGGGAAAGAACGTGTTATTTATTATTTGAGCAGAAGATTAGTGGATGTTGAGACAAGGTATTCGGCCATTGAAAAATTATGTCTGTGTTTATACTTTTCTTGTGTCAAATTGAGACATTATTTGTTATCTGCTGAGTGTACGGTCATATGCAAAGACGACGTGGTCAAGTATATGCTGTCAATGCCGATATTAAGTGGTAGAATCAGCAAGTGGATGTTAGCATTATCAGAATTTGACCTACGTTACGAATTGACTAAAGCAGTTAAGGGACAGGTTATGGCTGATTTTGTCACTCAGCATCGTAATTCAGTGGACTCTTTAGAAGTTGCTCCTTAGATACTTTTCTTCGATGGGTCCACATGTGGTGAAGGAGCAGGTATCGGCATTGTGTTGATTTTCCCTCAAGGAAGGAAGTATGAGTTTTCATTGTCGATTGTTGCTACATCGACAAACAATCAGGCTGAATACCAAGCTTTGATAAAAGGGTTAGAATTGCTTAAGGAGATACGTACCGATTGGGACTAAAAGTTCAAAGTTTAGAAAGTGGTCTCCTAATTGGGAGGGTCCATATCGGATAAATCAATCTGTTCATGGTAACGCATATATTCTCGAAACCCTCGAAGGGGTTATGTTTCCCAGAGCATTAAATAGAAAATATTTAAAGAAATATTACCCTAGTATCTGGATGGATGCATAAAAGTATAAGTGCCGATAACAGTCCTATCGGCTAGAATTATACAGGGATGTCGATGTCTCATGAATTGCCGATGCAGTAAACAAGATTTACAAGTTTAACAAGGATTGGATAGCCGATATCGCGCACAGGCGAATCTAGTCGGCTTCCTTTATTTCTTTGACGTCTTCATCGGCAACACCCTCCACAGGCTTAAATTTCTTCTTCATGGCCAAGGCTTTGCGAGCTTGGACGTCTCTTTCTTGCTGAAGGGCCTTGATGGCATCGGGAAGCTGTCTCTCTTCTTGTCTAGTATGAGTTAGGGCTGTTTCAACTTCCTCCAATTCAGCTAGTAGAGTTGTCCTCTTTGCCGATAGATCCAAAAATTTCTGCTTAAGATCGGCACCCGAGGTCTGCAAGTTGCTGATATTCTTGTGCTTCTCATCAGCAATCTGTTTTAGCTGCAGCATCTCTTCCTTAAGCTGTGCTCGAGTTGCTCTATCGGCAATACGGTGAGCAGCCCGTTAATATTGCAATTGTCGGCTCTCTAGATGGACTGCTGGGAAGAGGGTTTCTTCAATATCGGCAGGAACTTGGCCACAGATTGTTTTGAAAATGGCCTTTGCAGGATCTGAATCATTCACCAATTGAGCAGTATCCTGTTGTAACAAATCTAGGAGAGCTTCTAACTTGGTGTAGATTTCTACCGATATTGTTCCTAGTGCCAGTGAAGAGCTTGCTTCTTCTCTATCATCATCGGAAACATCGATAGCGAAGGAAAATAAGTTGTTGGGGGAGTCTTGTTCCTGGGAAGAAGAAAGGAAGTCAGTTAATAATAGATATGAATATTATAAATCGACTAGATCAATCGGCTTACCTGCTTCAAGGCGATTTCCTGTGCTTGGCTGGAAGGAGCGGCTTGGAGGGTGCCGTGTGGAGGATCGGCAGAGCTTGCCGATGGAATATCTTCTGTGACTTCGTCGGTGGTTGGCCCTTTAGGTATGATGGCCGATGGTATATTCTGTACAGGAGGGTTAACTTGCTCAGCTACGTTGACTGGCTGGCTTGCAGATGTTAGGATAGATGTGGAGACCAGCATGGACTTCTATTGTTTTTGCTGAGCCTTGGCATCTGTTAAAGCTTTGCGCTTTGCTTGGGTCTCAACAACGGTTGGCTGGGGGGTATCGGCACTTGTTGATTACGGAACTTGAGCGCCTGGTATGCTTGCCGATGTACCCATTTGTTGCTGCAAAACAAGTGTAAGATTTGATATTTAACAGATAAAATATAAAGTTAAAGGAATACCTCTTAAGGCTGGCTAGAGGTAGTGGTGCTTGATGTTGGAGGAATTGCCGATGACGATCCAGCAGTGGCTCTTACACCCTGATGGTTAATGTTAATATAGTTTGTAATCGGCATGAGTAGAAATAAACAGGGTTATTACCTTAAATGCCTTAATTAGGCTTGTAGCAGCAGCTAATGGAGTGGCCCTAGCTGTAGCCAGTTTTAATTTGGAGGTGATAGTCTTAGCACGGGTCCTCTAGTGAGTTAAAGCAGCTAGGGTGAGGGCGTTGTAGCCGATCGGTGATATTGGAGAAACAGGTCGAAGGTCGAAGGGTTTCCCACTTTTGCTCATAGATGGTACTAGGTCGTCGACCTGTCACGAGAAAGTTAGCTGCCGATATATGAAAAAATAGAAGTTAAAAGAAACTTACTGCATCATCGGGAATGGCGTATTCAGGGTCGATCATGTGCCGATATGTGTGGGCAGATGTTGCAAATAGTTGTTCCCTCCATTCTCGCCACCATTGCTTATATGATTCAATGATGAAAGATCCTGGTGACCAGATGGAAAGATCAACGTCTGTAATATCGGCATCGAGGGGAAAGTCTCACTACCCTGCTCCATTCTGTTCCACTGGTGATTGTTTCTCTAGGTTTGATCACATCGGCAAAGCAGAGTTTGATTGGTAGTTGCCCAAAAGCCAATTGATAGGATACTGCCGATGGATTATAAAACTCATAAGTGGTATTGGTATTTTTCCCGCTACCAAATGTGTTTACTGGGATTGCCCTGGGAGTAATGATGGCCATCATGAGCTCATTATCCTGGTTCAGGTCGTCATCGGCAAAGTTGAAGAGAAGGGGGAACTTGTTTTCTTCATCAATATAGGGTACCCAAGCCCTATGGTCACGAGAAAGACCATTATAGAAGTTTTGGAAGAATCTGTCGATCTGATCTTCATTGGCTTCTGTTCCAGGGAGGACAATTATGGCTTCACCAAAATTGAAAGGTGGGTATGTTGCGGATTCATCATCTCTAAGGACGTAGTCTTCGGCAATTTCTCATGGGAACTCTTGGGCGAAGAAGTCCCATTGCAGGCGTTTGTACATATGGGCATTTAGCCACATGTTGATAAACCACCATGGGCCTCCTAAATTGCCGATGGGTTCGCCAAGCAAAAGTTTGTGAGACACTTGGTGAAGGAGATGACAGGTGGAGCTCAGAAGGTATCGGCCAAGAGGGAACCTTACACCATTGGTCAAGAGTTCAGCCGTGGGGAGGAAGGCGTTGGTTGGTCCTACCGATCGACCACAGAAGATAAATTTTTCTAACCACATATTCAAGAATGTGGCATGTTCCCTCTGGTTAACTGTCCCGGTCCTTCGGTATTCTTGAATGTATCCTGTCCAGCCACCGATGTTGCGGGTATTCACTCTATGTTTAGCTTTTCTGCCATAGATGGAGCCCTCATCGGCAGTTGAGATATCCAAGCCGGTAAGCATGTATACATCGGCAAGAGTGGTGGTGGCTGGGCTATGTCCAAACATGAAGGTGTTTGTTGTGTCTGACCAGAAATAAGCAGCAGCAATCATCATTGACTCATTTTTCTACATATCGACAATAGATAGCCTAATGCATTGGTCTATCTTCCGTTCTGCCCAGTACACCTGCATCGATCCATTTACCCTCAAATACCAATCTTTCCACCCTTTGGTGGTTTTGGGCCAGGATCGGAATGTGTCTTTCCATAGATTCAGAGAAAAGTTCTGGGCTCTAAAGGGGATTCTGTTAACCTCTGCGTTGATTAAGTCAGTTGGATCTGGGTTGCCCATTGGACCTAGGCATTGGAAGTGCGGTTGATCGGTTGGAATAACCAATTTGTTGCGTAGTTCCTAAGTTTGGAGGATCAAAAGAATAGGAAAAAATAGGAAAATTACCAACTGTATGAACTTGCAAAGACCAAAGGAATCAAGGTAAAAGTAACAGAAGTGGAACGAACCGCAGGGACGTCGAAGTTGATCGCCATTGCTCTGAGGAAGATGAGGGCACAGACTGGGGACTTGAGGTTGACGCTGGAAGGAGTTCTTATTGGATTGAGGTCACGCGTTTGTTCGTCGGAGTCGCCGCCGGAAAGAGAGAATGCCAAAGGTTGGAGTCTGAGGGTAGAAGACGAGCGTTCCGGAGAAATCTATTTATTGGCCGCTTGGAGTAGGGGTATTCGGGACTTATTTCTATGTTGCGCGCGTGTGGGTCGAGGTGGTTCAAATGGATATGGTAACTATTCACACGATAATCAAGGGATTGTACAGAAGATTTGATGGCAAGTAATCATGACTTGGAAGAGATCTCGGTACAAGATATTTTAGTTCTAAAAATGGCGGCGTTATTATGTTAAGATCTTGGCGATGGGTTATTGTTTCGGTATCTTAACCATAATCAGGGCAAGAATGGTTGGAAATTATGCGATATTTACTGAGGTGCGTAAATTAGAACTAGATTTGATTAGATTCAGTAACAAATTATGTTATGCTTGGAGAATGGGTTAAGATAAATGGGCGAAGGCAAGCATTATCTGGAGTAAATTTTGGAGCATCATTGTTTTATACTCCAAAATTGGGGGCATGTGTTGACACCGTTTTTTGGAACGTGTCAAGATGGTTAGAGTGGGCTAATCGGCAGGAGAAGAGTTACTGTATATACTGACGGCCGATGAAAATCAGCTTGTGAAGAAGGTTGCCGATGAATGGTGGTGACCGATGGAAAGGTTGATTTAGACTCAGGCATTGCTAAGGTTGAAGATGTTATTGCCGATGCCGATGAAGGGAGGCTTGAAGGCTGCTGCCGATGAAACATGAAGTATGCCGATGGAAAGGAGGTCGGTGAGAATTCCATCGTAATTAAGGCGGACAAGTAAATAGATAGGAGTTGATTTCCTTTTCTATGTTTGTTAGAGTCTGATTTGTATAAGAGTCATGTGTTTCCTTAGATGTGGACTTGGTGTCCTAGTCGTATTTGGTTATGTTTTAGTAGATCAGGGTATAAATATAGATTGAAGGGCAATGTAATGAGATATATCAATCAATATCAAAACCAATTTTTACTCCTATTTGCATCTATTTATTTTTCAGCGACTTCGTCAATTTGTATATTTTTCCTTTTTCACGAGTTCTCATCGATTCGGCGAGCTACATCGCTTCAGTGCGACCTTCGACGATCCTCGAGTTTCGCGTGAGTACCTCTTGGCCGTGACTTCCGGACGTATCGCTGTTGTCAGGACCAAAGTGCTCGTATCTTCATCCTTGTCGATTAACAGGTCAAATCGACTGGCACGCTTTGGATATCGATTTTGGGTATTAGCCCTTTGTGTTTGCAGATCCACTTTTACATCAACACATCTTTCTCACTACCCTGCTCCATTCTGTTCCACTGGTGATTGTTTCTCTGGGTTTGATCACATCGGCAAAGCAGAGTTTGATTGGCAGTTGCCCAAAAGCCAATTGATAGGATACTGCCGATGGATTATAAAACTCATAAGTGGTATTGGTATTTTCCCGCTACCAAATGTGTTTACTGGGATTGCCCTGGGAGTAATGATGGCCATCATGAGCTCATTATCCTGGTTCAGGTCGTCATCGACAAAGTTGAAGAGAAGGGGGAACTTGTTTTCTTCATCAATATAGGGTACCCAAGCCCTATGGTCACGAGAAAGACCATTATAGAAGTTTTGGAAGAATCTGTCGATCTGATCTTCATTGGCTTCTGTTCCAGGGAGGACAATTATGGCTTCACCAAAATTGAGAGGTGGGCGTGTTGCGGATTCATCATCTCTAAGGACATAGTCTTCGACAATTTCTCATGGGAACTCTTGGGCGAAGAAGTACCATTGCAGGCGTTTGTACATATGGGCATTTAGCCACATGTTGATAAACCACCATGGGCCTCCTAAATTGCCGATGGGTTCGCCAAGCAAAAGTTTGTGAGACACTTGGTGAAGGAGATGATAGGTGGAGCTCAGAAGGTATCGGCCAAGAGGGAACCTTACACCATTGGCCAAGAGTTCAGCCGCGGGGAGGAAGGCGTTGGTTAGTCCTACCGATCGACCACAGAAGATAAATTTTTCTAACCACATATTCAAGAATGTGGCGTGTTCCCTCTGGTTAACTGTCTCGGTCCTTCGGTATTCTTGAATGTATCCTGTCCAGCCGCCGATGTTACGGGTATTCACTCTATGTTCAGCTTTTCTGCCATAGATGGAGCCCTCATCGGCAGTTGAGATATCCAAGCCGGTAAGCATGTATACATCGGCAAGAGTGGTGGTGGCTGGGCTATGTCCAAACATGAAGGTGTTTGTTGTGTCGGACCAGAAATAAGCAGCAGCAATCATCATTGACTCATTTTTCTACATATCGACAATAGATAGCCTAATGCATTGGTCTATCTTCCGTTCTGCCCAGTACACCTGCATCGATCCATTTACCCTCAAATACCAATCTTTCCACCCTTTGGTGGTTTTGGGCCAGGATCGGAATGTGTCTTTCCATAGATTCAGAGAAAAGTTCTGGGCTCTAAAGGGGGATTCTGTTAACCTCTGCGTTGATTAAGTCAGTTGGATCTGGGTTGCCCATTAGACCTAGGCATTGGAAGTGCGGTTGATCGGTTGGAATAACCAATTTGTTGCATAGTTCCTAAGTTTGGAGGATCAAAAGATAGAAAAAAGAGGAAAAATTACCAACTGTATGAACTCGCAAAGACCAAAGGAATCAAGGTAAAAGTAACAGAAGTGGAACGAACCGCAGGGACGTCGAAGTTGATCGCCATTGCTCTGAGGAAGATGAGGGCACAGACTGGGGACTTGAGGTTGACGCTGGAAGGGGTTCTTATTGGATTGAGGTCGCGCGTTTGTTCGTCGGAGTTGCCGCCGGAAAGAGAGAATGCCAAAGGTTGGAGTCTGAGGGTAGAAGACAAGCGTTCCAGAGAAATCTATTTATAGGACGCTTGGAGTAGGGGTATTCTAGACTTATTTCTATGCTGCGCGCGTGTGGGTCGAGGTGGTTCAGATGGATATGGTAACTGTTCACACGATAATCAAGGGATTGTATAGAAGATTTGATGGCAAGTAATCATGACTTGGAAGAGATCTCGGTACAAGATATTTTAGTTCTAAAAATGGCGGCATTATTATGTTAAGATCTTGCCGATGGGTTATTGTTTCGGTATCTTAACCATAATCGGGGCAAGAATGGTTGGAAATTATGCGATATTTACTGAGGTGTGTGAATCAGAACTAGATTTGATTAGATTCAGTAACAAATTATGTTATGCTTGGAGAATGGGTTAAAATAAATTAGCGAAGGCAAGCATTATCTGGAGTAAATTTTAGAGCATCAATGTTTTATACTCCGAAATTGGGGGGCATATGTTGACACCGTTTTTTGGCATGTGTCAAGATGGTTAGAGTGGGCTAATCGGCAGGAGAAGAGTTACTGTATATACTGACGGCCGATGAAAATCAGCTTGTGAAGATGGTTGCCGATGAATGGTGGTGACCGATGGAAAGGTTGATTTAGACTCAGGCGTTGCTAAGGTTGAAGATGTTATTGCCGATGCCGATGAAGGGAGGCTTGAAGGCTGCTGCCAATGAAACAGGAAGTATGCCGATGGAAAGGAGGTCGGTGAGAATTCCATCGTAATTAAGGCGGACAAGGAAATAGATAGGAGTTGATTTCCTTTTCTATGTTTGTTAGAGTCTGATTTGTATAAGAGTCACGTGTTTCCTTAGATGTGGACTTGGTGTCCTAGTCGTATTTGGTTATGTTTTAGTAGATCAGGGTATAAATATAGATTGAAGAGCAATGTAATGAGATATATCAATCAATATCAAAACCAATTTTTACTCCTATTTGCATCTATTTACTTTTCGGCGACTTCGTCAATTTGCATATTTTTCCTTTTTCATGAGTTCTCATCGATTCGGCGAGATGCATCGCTTCAGTGCGACCTTCGATGATCCTCGAGTTCCGTGTGAGTACCTCTTGGCCATGACTTCCGGGTGTATCGCTGTTGTCAGGACCAAGTGCTCGTATCTTCATCCTTGTCGATTAACAGGTCAAATCGACTGACACGCATTGGATATCGATTTCGGGTATTAGCCCTTTATGTTTGCAGATCCACTTTTACATCTACAAATCCACATCATCTGTTACAACATTAAAAAAGAATCATTACAACAAGGACGAGATATGACCCCCCCGAGGGCTTGCCGCTACCCTAGCCATCACCAAACCCTTAGATCCAGAGGGGGAGGAAGACGGCTAGATCTAGAGAAAGGAGGAGGGAGGGGAGTCTCCGAGGAGGAAGAGGAAAGAACAGCTCAGGGGGAGGAGGAGGGAGGAGGAGGAGAAGGGGAGGAGGGCTCAGATCTAGATTCAGAGGAAGAGGGAGGGGGGCCTCAGATCTAGATCCCTTCCTACCTATCTCGTCGGAGCCACACCGTTGTCCTCGTCTCTGGATACATGGAGATCGTGGCACGTGAGGAAGAGAGAGCAGGGAGGTAGAGAGGTGTGCGGGCTCACTAGAAGCCGCAGCCTTCACTCCCGCTCTGGTGACATGGAGGGCGCAGAGGGTCGCAGTGGGGGGAGGGAGAGGGAGCCGGAGAGAGGAAGAGAGGGAGGGATGGCTCATGGCGGCGCGGTGTGGATGGCGCGCAGGGGAGGGAGGCCCATGGGGACGGCGCACGGGAGCAGTGCCGTGCGAGCGCATGGCGCGGGCAGCAAAGGAGCGACGGGGAGCATGAGGCGAGAGGAGAAAGAGGAAAGGTGGAGTGGTGAATGGTGGATAAGCATCTGATGCGGTTGGACGACCTACAGGTATCATTACCGCTCTTCCTTTGTTGTTGTTGCATCGCTAAGTTTCGAACTCCTAGAGGTCATCCATCGTCATTTCTAGATTATAATAAGGCCCATTTTGCAGGGCTTCTCCACTGACTTCAGGAGCTGTTTGGATCTGTTTTGTACTAAATAGGGTAAAACAAAATAGCTCCATCCAGGAAGCCTCTTAAATCGTGCTCTCATAGAGGTTTAAGGTGGGATGGAGCCAAAAATAGTGGCTTCACCCGGCTTCACCTCATCCTACATGACGTTCTGTGAGAAAATATTTTAAGAAACTCTATATGCGGAACTGTTTTGCCAAACAATTTATCAAAACAGATCCAACTCCACCGATGGGGTTGTTCGTGGAGCTGAAGCCCAAACAAACGACTTCACTACTGAGTAGAGTCGTGCCAAACGGGATCAATTGTTGTACAAACAGACGTTGTCCATCCGTATTATAAGGGCGTGTTTTGGACAGCTCCACCAACTCTAGATTCAACAAAAACAACTTCACTCTATGAGAAGTTAGCCAAACAGTCTAGCTCCACAGAATCCTAGATTCACCATTTTGGTGGACCTCCTTAAGGAGTGTTCCACCAACTCAAATTGGTGGAGTTGGAGAAAATTATGAATCTGACTAGCCAACAGCTGGTTGTTTTAGTCTACTATTACACCGTCTTATTACTATACTTACAGTGATTCTTCAGTGTAATTTTTTGGGTAGTTTGGGAATTAAACAAATATATGCCAAATTTTTCAAAAAAAATTACAATTTTTTTTCTATGGATTTCAGATACCAGAGAAATATATATCAAATTGTTCACAAATATCATAAAAACTATTCACAAACTTACAAATTTACATATAGAACAACTGGAAGAACACATAGCAGAGAAGAATACAAACCTCATTTGTAGCGGCGGATGGTCGGCATGGAGATGGGTGGCACGGAGGGGGCGGCTCCGGAGGCTGGCCTGGGGGCGAGCGGGGCAGCGGAGGGCTGCCTGGGAGCGTCAGGAACAGCGTCGCAGGCCGGACTAGGGGCGGCGAGGTGCCAAGGGCGCACACGCATGCCCCCTAAAAGGGAGAGGCAGCGCTCCATCAGAGGGAGAGGCCCGCGCGCCAAGGATGCCAGTCGTCAAAGGGAGCAGCGCGGCGGCGACTCGTAGTAGCAGCTTCCGCAGGCAAAGACGAAGACATACGTCCAGAGAGATCAGAGAACAGAGAGGGACATTGGACGCCCCAGCACACTCCAAGAGCCAAATCCGATGATGCCAAATCCAGTTGTTGAGACGGCCAGAAACAATAGGATGTTGTTTAGCAAATCTGAAAATTATACACCACGCGCCCCTGGTTACACGAACTTACCGGTTCATTCTAATTTTTTCGTGTCTTCTTCTCTTCTCCCATGGTTGCACTGCGTGCCCCACCCTGGTCGTGCGCGCTCGCCTGAAGAGGCGAGGCCACGCCTTCCTTCGGCCATCGCGCGCCCCTCCCTAGCCCTGCGAGCCCGCCTAGCAAGGTGAGGCTGCGCCCTCCTCTAGACACTACGCGCCCTACCCCGACCCTACGCGCCCGCCGATGAGGCGAGGTCACGCCCGTCCTCCCCGCGTGCCCTCCTCCAGCCACCATGCTAGCCCCTCCCTTGGCCCTAGCCATGCCGAGCACCCCTCCCTTGGCCGTAGCCAGCCTCCCATGGTTGGCCGTCGTCCGCCCCACGCCCAGCCAAGCCGGCTGGAGGATGAAGAAACCAGAAAAACCTGTCCAAGGGCAAATCTATCCATTCTAGTTAAAATACCCTTGCGTGGATCTAGAGCTATTGTGTTATCCAAACGGTTCCCTGGTGGATCTCAGATCCACTAGTGAAGTTGCTCCATGGTGAATCTTAAATCTAGATTCACTTTTTCAATTATGGAGTTGTCCCAAATAGACCATAAAATTCAATCACTACTACACTCAGACCTTTCACAGTCGCGTCGTAACCCCATCGCAGTCCAATTTTGGCCTTGGCAGTAAGTTATTGACGGTGATAGTCATAGCCATCAGCGTTGGCGTTTGAGACTGACCACCGCCAAAAGCGTCCCCAGTTATCCAAAAACCTAAATGTGATAAAATACTAGTCCCAGGAGGCTAGTACGTACATTTATTACATCAGATAGTCTCAAAGTAGTAGTTCAAACGAAAGCGGGCACTTAAACCATGCCAAAATAAAGATACAGATGGATCTAAAGCTCTATACAAACCAACACACTAATATCTGGCGATCTCATGCCACAGGCTAAGCTGGGTGCAGATACGACCTTACTTGAACGTATCTTTTGGGTCTTCCTCTGTACAACAAAGCAAGGGTAGGTGCAACGTACTCAGCAAATCCAATATTACCCTACGAAAGAGGATAACAGTATATGCATATGGATAAATCATGGATAAGGCTTAGTTTTATTTGCATAAAGCTAACTTTTTGACATATGTAAGGTTTTATTTTGTAAATATCTTTATACAAAATACAACTATTTTTCATATATAAGAGTATTTGTGAAAAGGAGGTTTATCACAATTTAAAAGTGTTGTTGAACGCTCTATTCCCATAGCACATGGCAGTCAACCATTTATTTCTAAAATCACACTTAATCGTGTTTCCACTCATCTCAGCCTATCTAGATGTTGAAACCAAACCGTAACCCATCCAAGACTGTGGATATGGTTATCCAGATAGATTTTACACCCTGCAGAGGTTGTAAACTTTCACCACCAGCAAGATACTGTAACTTAATACCGTCGTGTAAGCACAGATCCAACATAGCCATTACCCTCCATAGCTAAGTACTGTCACTGCGAGAACACTAAGGCCGTATCATCATAATACAATAATTTACAGAGCTCATGACATTTCATACATACATATCTTAGTGTCCTGTTGTACACCTACCTCTAGGTGATTGCCATACTAACTAGAGGATTTAGGCTAAGTCTTGCCTCATACAAGTTCGAGTGATTGTACAATAAAATGAGTTAGGCAAGATAAATCATTAACTCAGTCTTTAATCAAGACAAGACGGACATCTTCATGCTTAACCACGAAAGGTACAAGCCACAACACCACGACATCCTACAAAAAGAAACACTGATCCGCCCCATCTCTTGGATAATCACCATTTCTAATTTGTTTATGAACCCTTTCACAATACTTACAAATTATTCTCATAACTCACACGGTTTTATTTGAAATCATTGTATTTGAGAAATCATAGTGATAAGTTTCTAAGTCTATCCGCACTCATGATCCTCTATTTTTATCCTCTATAAATCCTGGTCATCAAGATTCTTTCCTCTATACTCATTTCTCCTGCACTCATTCATCCTCTA
The DNA here is from genome assembly GCA_038087645.1 of Saccharum hybrid cultivar R570. Lineage (NCBI taxonomy): Eukaryota > Viridiplantae > Streptophyta > Magnoliopsida > Poales > Poaceae > Saccharum > Saccharum hybrid cultivar. The sequence continues at coordinate 28,018,349 of JAQSUU010000043.1, read as the reverse complement.
TATCATTCTCTATTCACTATGGGGCCCACTTATCACTTTATCTAAATATATCTATGTAAGATCTAGTTTGAAGAATTTCTTGAAACGAATTTAATGGTGCAATCGAAATTTAATTTGGATTTTTGGTTTGTGAGTTATAATATTTTTTATTAAGAGAAAAAAGTGGAGCCCGCACTACATGCTCTCCCTCTCTCCTCTCTCTCTCCCTCTTGCGCGCAAGCTCTATTCTCTCTCTCAGGTCCGCAGCGTTTTACCGGAGGCTCGCTACCCGCGCTACATATAGCGGACCGGGGGCTCTTTTTTTTAGCATATGATTTATAGGAGGCCGATGCAGCGTTTTTGCTGCTCTATCCGGTATACCGGATGTGGTACCGCACCCTAGTGCAGCTAGTCTAAGATGGGTAACAAAGTCCTAAGTATACTAAATAACGATATTTTATCATATCATAATATTTATTCCTAAGTTTGAGCAAGATGATAAAGTCGAACAATTCAAGAATGGCCATTTAAATAGGTTTAACTAAGTAGAAAAAATTAATTCATATGTATAATTGTGTTGATGCAAAAGTGGATCTGCAAACACAAAGGGCTAATACCCGAAATCGATATCCAAAGCGTGCCAGTCGATTTGACGTGTTAATCGACAAGGATGAAGATACGAGCACTTTGGTCCTGACAACAGCGATACGCCCGGAAGTCACGGCCAAGAGGTACTCACGCGGAACTCGAGGATCGTCGAAGATTGCACTGAAGCAATGCAACTCGCCGAATCGATGAGAACTCGTAAAAAGGAAAAATATGCAAACTGATGAAGTCGCCGGAAAGTAAATAGATGTAAATAAGAGTAAAAGCTGGTTTTTTTATATTGATTGATTTCTCATTACATTGCCCTTCACTCTATATTTATACCCTGATCTACAGAGACGTAACCAAATACGACTAGGACACTAAATCCAAATCTAAAGAAACATATGACTCTTATACAAATCAGACTCTAATAAACATAGAAAAGAAAATTAATTCCTATCTTATTCCCTTGTCCGCCTAAATTACGATGGAATTCCCATCGACCTCCTATCCATCGTCACACTCCCTGTTTCATCGGCAGCAGCCTTCAAGTCTTCTTTCATCGGCACACTTTCTATTTCATCAGCAGCAGTCTTCAAACCTCCTTCATCGACATCGGCAATAATACCCTTAACCTTATCGGCAATACCCCAATCCAACCTAGCTTCTCCATACACTGCCACCATCCATCGGCAGCCTTCTTCACAAGCTGTCTTTTATCGGCATACACAATAACTTTTCTTCTGCCGATTAGCCCACTCTGATTATCTTGACACGTGCAAAAAAACGGTGTCAACACATGCCCCCCAATTTCGGAGTATAAAACATTGATTGTCCGAAATTTACTCTAGATAATATTTGCCTTTACCTATTTTTCTTAACCCATTCTCCAAGCATGACATAATCCGTTACTGAATCTAATCAAATCTAGTTCTGATTCACACATATCAGCAAATATCGCACAATCCCCAACTACTCTTGCTCTAATTATGGTTAAGATACCGAAATAATAATCCATCGGCAAGATCTTAACATAATTAACGCCACCATTTTAGAATCAAAAGATTTTGTACTGAGATCTTTTTCAAGTCATGATCACTTGCCATCAAATTCCCTGTACAATCCCTTGATTGCCGTGCGAACAGTTACCATATCCATCTGAACCACCTCGACCTACACGCGCGCGGCATAGAGATAAGTCCAGAATACCCCTACTCCAAGCAGCATATAAATAGATTTCTCCAGAATGCTCATCTTCTACCCTCAGACTCCAACCTTTGGCATTCTCTCTCTCCGGCGGCGACCTCAACGAACAACCGTGCAACCTCAACCAACAAGAACTCCTTCCAGCATCACCTTTAAGTTCCCAGCCGACGCCTTCACCTTCCTTAGAGCAATGGTGATCAACTTCAACGTCCCCACGGTTCGTTCTTCTTCCGTTACTTTTACCTTGACTCTTTTGATCTTTGCGAGTTCATATAGTTAGTAATTTTCCCTTTTTCCTCATTCTTTTGATCCTCCGAACTTAGAAACTACGCAACAAACTGGTTATTCCAACCGACCAACCACACCTCCAATGCCTAGGTCCAATGGGTGACCCAGATCCAACTGATTTGATCAACGCAGAAGCTAACAGAATTCCCTTCAAAGCTCAAAATTTTTCTTTGAATCTATGGAAAGATACATTCTGATCCTAGCCCAAACCCACCAAAGGGTGGAAAGATTGGTATTTGAGGGTTAACAGGTCGATGCAGGTGTACTGGACAGAGCGGAAAATAGACCAATGCATTAGGCTGTCTATTGCCGATATGCAAAAGAATGAATCTATGATGATAGCCGTCGCTCACTTCTGGTCAGATACAACAAACACCTTCATGTTTGGCCATGGTCCATCCGCCTCTACCCTTGCCGATGTATACATGCTCACTGGCTTGGACATCTTGACTGTCGATGAGGCTTCCATCTATGGTAGGAAAGCCGAATATAGAGTGAACACACGCAACATCGGCGGTTGGACAGGATACATCCAGGAATACCAAAGGACTGGCACTGTTAACCAGAGGGAACACGCCATATTCTTGAATATGCGGTTGGAGAAATTTATCTTCTGCGGTCGATCGGTAGGACCAACCAACGCCTTCCTTCTTGCAGCCGAACTCTTGGCCAACGGTGTAAGGTTCCCACTCGGTCGATACCTTCTGAGCTCCACCTACCACCTCCTCCACCAAGTATCCCAGAAGCTTTTGCTTGGTGAACCCATCGGCAATTTGGGAGCCCCATGGTGGTTTATCAATATGTGGCTAAATGCCCATATGCATAAACGTCTGTAGTGGGATTTCTTCGCCTAAAAATTCTCATGAGAAATCGCCGAAGATTACATGCTTAGAGATGAGGAATCGGCAACACGCCCCCCTCTCAACTTCGGTGAAGCCATAATTGTCCTCCCTGGAACAGAGGCCAATGAAGATCAAATCGGCAGATTTTTCCAGAACTTCTATAATGGTCTCCCTCGCGATCATAGGGCTTGGGTACCCTATATCGATGAAGAGAACAAGTCCCCCCTTCTCTTCAACTTTGCCGATGACGAGCTAAACCAAGACAATGAGCTTATGATTGCCATCATCACTCCTAGGGCAATCCCGGTGAACACATTTGGTAGTGGGAAAAATTCCAATACCACCTATGAGATCTACAATCCATCAGCAGTATCCCGTCAACTGGCTTTCGGGCAACTGCCAATCAAGCTGTGCTTTGCCGATGTGATCAAGCCTAGAGAAACAATCACCAGCGGAACTGAGTGGAGCAGGGTAGTGAGACTCGCCCCCGATACCGATATCTCAAACGTTGATCTTTCTGCCTGGTCACCAGCGTCTTTTATTACTGAATCATATAAGCAATGGTGGCAAGAATGGAAGGAACAATTATTTGCAACATTCGTCCATACATATCGGCACATGATCGATCTTGACTACGCCATTCCTGATGATGCAGTAAGTTTCTTTTAACTTTCTTTTGTTTCTCCTTTTTCATATATCGGCAGCTAATCTTTCTTGTGACAGGCCGATGATCCAGTTCCATCCATAAGCAAGAGTGGGAAACCTTTCAACCTCCAGCCTATCTCCCCAATTTCAGTGATTGGCTACAACGCCCCCACCTTAGCCGCTTTAACTTTCCAGAGGACCCGTGCCAAGACCGTCACCTCTAGACCAAAGCTAGCAACAGCTAGGGCTACTCCGTTAGCTGCCGCATCAAGCCTAATCAAAGCTTTTAAGGTAATAACCTCGTTTATTTTCACTCATGCCGATACAAACTATATTAATCATGTAACCATCAGGGTGTAAGAGCCGCTGCTGGATCATCATCGACAACTCTTCCAGCACCAAGCACCACTACCTCCAGTTAACCTTCAGAGGTATTCTTTCAACTTTACATTTTATCTGTTAAACATCCAATCTTACACTTGTTTTGCAGCAGCAAATGGGCACATCGACAAACACACCAGGCGCTCAAGCTCCACGATCAACAAGTGTCGATGCCCCCCAGCCAAGTGTCGCTGAGACCCAAGTAAAGCGTAAAGCTTTAACCAATGCCGAGGCTCAATAAAAACGATAGAAATCTATTCCAGTCCCTGCATCTGCTCCAACACCTGTTAGTCAGCCAACCGATGTAGTCGAACAAGTTGACCCTTCTACACAAAATATATCATCGGCCACCATACCCCAAGGGCCAACTATTGATGAAGTCATAGAAGACATCCCATCGGCCAGCTCTGCCGATCCCTCATATGGCCCCCTTCAAGCTGCTCCTTCCAGCCAGGCCCAAGAAATTGCCTTGAAGCAGGTAAACCGATTGACCTATTCGATTTATAATATCCATATCTATCCTTGGGTAGGATCTCTGACTTCCTTTCCTCTTTACAGGAACAAGATTCTCCCAATAGCTTGTTTTCTTTTGCTATCGACATCTCCGATGATGATGGAGAAGAAGCGAGTTCTTCCCTAGCACTGGGGACGATATCGGCAGAAATTTATGCCAAGCTAGAAGCCCTTCTGAATCTGTTACAACAAGATACTGCTCAGTTGGTAAACGATTCAGATCCTGTAAAAACCATCTTCAAGACAATCCGTGGCCAAGTTCCTGCCGATGTTGAAGAAACTCTCTTCCCAGCAGTCCATCTAGAGAGCTGACAACTTCAATATCAACGGGCTACTCACCGTATCGCCGATAGAGCAGCTCAAGCCCAGCTCAAGGAAGAGATGCTGCAGCTAAAACAAACTGCCGATGAGAAGCACAAAAGCATCAGCAACTTGCAGGCCTCAAGCGCCGATCTTGAGCAGAAGATCCTGGATCTATCGACAAAGAGAGCAGCTCTTCTAGCTGAACTGGAAGAAGTTGAAACAGCCCTAACTCACGCCAGGCAAGAAGAAGACCAGCTTCCTGACATCATCAAAGCCCTTCAGCAAGAAAGGGATGTCCAAGCTCGCAAGGCCTTGGCCTTGAAAAAGAAACTCAAGCCTGTAGAGGGGGTTGCCAATGAAGACGCTAAAGAATTGAAGGAAGCCGATGAGATTCTCCTGCGTGCAATATCGGCTATCTAATCTTTGTTAAATCTGTAATTTTCATCTAGCGCATCGGCAATGACACATTGATGCTTTGTTTAACTCTAGCCGACAGGATTGTTATCGGCAATTATACTTTTATGCATCTATCTAGATACTAGGGTAATATTTCTTTAAATATTTTCCATTTAATGCTCTGGGAAACACAACCCCTTCGAGGGTTTCGAGAATATATGCATTACCAGGAACAGATTGATTTATCCGATATGGACCCTCCCAATTAGGCAACCATTTGCCAAACTTTGAACTTTTAGTCCCAATCGATAAAATCAACTTCCAAACCAAATCCCCATCGACAAACTCCTTTATGTTCACCTTCTTGTCATACCATCTGGCTACCCTTTTCTTATTCTCTTCGATGCTAGCTAAAGCCTTTAACCGATGACCTGCCACATCTTCCAACTCATCTTTCATAAGGATATCATAATCATCGGCTATCAATTGATCTTGAGAATGTATTCGCCTAGAGCCAGTTTTAATCTCCCAAGGCAAAACTACGTCGTGTCCATATACCAACTAATAAGGTGTTACCTTGGTTGCACCATGACACGACATCTGATATGACCACAAGGCTTCATTTAATATCGTATGCCACCTCTTAGGATATTCTTTAATTTTGCGCTTAATGAGCTTGATAATTTCTTTGTTAGAAGCCTCAGCCTGACCATTAGCTTGGGCATAATATGGAGAAGAATTTAAAACTTTAATCCCCATACTCACAGCAAACTCATCAAATTCCCTCGATGTAAACATGGTACCTTGATTGGTAGTGATAGTTTGAGGAATACCAAATCGGTAAACAATATGTTCTTTCACAAAATCAATCATATTAGCCGATGTCACCTTTTTCAAAGGAATTGCTTCAACCCATTTTGTGAAATAATCAGTAGCAACCAAAATAAATTTATGCCCCTTACTCGATGGTGGATAAATCTGACCGATGAGATCAATAGTCCAACCCCGGAACGGCCAAGGCTTAATTATGGGGTTCATAGCCGATGCGGGTGCTCTTTGAATATTACCAAATTTTTGACATTCCTAACATCCTTTAAAATATTTAAAACAATCTTTGAGAATAGTCGGCCAATAATATCCATTTCTTCTGATCATCCATTTCATCTTGAAAGTCGACTGGTGAGCCTCGCATACTCCTTTATGAATCTCACCCATCAAGCTTTTTGATTCATCAATGCTAATACATCTGAGTAAAACTCCATCTATGGTACGGTAATATAATTCATCATCAAGGAGCACATACTTGGTAGCTTGGAATCTTATACGTCTTTCAACCTTTTTAGATGAATCCTTTAAATAATCAACAATTTCCTTTCTCCAGTCATCGGTATCAACTGCCGATGTTAATACTTCTTGAATAGGCTGATACCGTGAAGCATGCTGAGCTAATCGATTAGCATCTTTATTATGCAATCGAGAAACATGTTACAGATGAAAATTCCTAAATCCTTTCAACAATTGCAGACATTTCTCATAATATAAAATTAAAACTTCACTTCGTCATTCATAAATTATATCCAACTGATTTATAACTAGCATAGAATCACCAAAAATTTCAACAGCATCGGCACGTATCTCCTTAAGCAATTCTAACCCTTTTATCAAAGCTTGGTATTCAGCCTGATTATTTGTTGATGTAGCAACAATCGGCAATGAAAACTCATACTTCTTCCCCTGAGGGGAAATTAACACAATGCCGATGCTTGCTCCTTCACCACATGTAGACCCATCGAAGAAAAGTGTCCAAGGAGCAATCTCCAGAGAGTCCACTGTGTTGCAATATTGAGTGACAAAATCAGCCATAACCTGCACCTTAACTGCGTTAGCCGATTCATAACATAGGTCAAATTCTGATAACGCTAAAATTCACTTGCCAATTCTACCACTTAATATTGGCATCGACAGCATATATTTGACCACGTCGTCTTTGCATATGACAGTACACTCAGCCGATAGTAAATAATGCCTTAACTTAATACAAGAAAAGTATAGACACAGACATAATCTCTCGATAGCTGAATACCTGGTTTTAGCATCCACTAACCGTCTGCTCAAATAATAAATAACACGTTCTTTCCCCTTAAATTCATGAATAAGAGCTGAACCGATAACAGTATCATCAGTTGATAAATACAATCTGAAAGGTTTCCCGTGTTAAGGTGGAACTAGCACTAGAAGATTTGTTAAGTAGCTCTTAATTTCATCTAGGGCTAATTGCTGCTCGTCTCCCCATCTAAATTCCTGATCAGCTTTCAATTTCAGTAATGGACTAAAAGCCTTGATATTACCCGACAGGTTAGATATGAATCTCCTGATAAAATTAATCTTACCGATCAAAGATTGTAATTCAGTCTTATTGGTAGGAGCAACCACCTTGTTGATTGCCTCAATAGACTTCCTACTAATTTCAATACCCCGCTGATGCACCATAAAACCCAAGAATTATCCTGCCGATACACCAAATGCACATTTATTAGGATTCATCTTTAGTCCATGCTTCCTTGTGCACTCCAGTATCTTTCGTAGATCAGTTAGATGCTTTGTGATATCTCCAGACTTAATCACTATATTATCGATGTAGATCTCTACTAATGTGCCGATGTATTCATGAAAAATAAAGTTCATAGCTCTTTGATAAGTAGCACCGGCATTTTTCAAACCAGACGTCATAACTATCCATTCAAATAATCCCACATGACCTGGACACCTAAAAGCAGTCTTGGGAATATCTTCTTCAGCCATGAATATTTGATTATAACCCGCATTATCATCCATGAAGCTGATAATTTGATGTCCTGCTGCAGCATCAATCAACAAATCAGCAATCGACATTGGATAATCATCCATCAGTGTGGCTTTATTGAGATTCCTGAAATCAATACAAACACGAAGTTTCTCATTTTTCTTATAAACAGGAACCACATTAGAAATCCACTCCGCATATCGACACTACCGAATAAACTTTGCCTCAATTAATTTAGTTATTTCGGCCTTAATATTAGGAAGTATATTAGAATTGCATCGGCGCGCTGGCTGCTGATGTGGCCGAAATCCAGACTTAATAGGCAACCGATGTTCAACTATCGATCGGTCTAATCCAGGCATTTCAGTATAATCCCAAGCAAAACAATCTTTATACTCTTTTAACAAATTGACTAATTGATGTTTACACTTGGAATCTAACTTAGCACTAATAAAAGTAGGCCTTGGCCTGTCACCCTCACCAATATCTACTTCTACTAAATCATCAGCCGATATAAACCCTTGACCTAATTTTCCATCATCGGCAAACCTATCCATTAAAACTCTTCTTCAGAACCGACTGCTTGGATCGGTGGAATTTCATAATCGGCAACCTTGAGGAACTCTTTTTCCCAAGCTTCTCCTGATATGCACTTGGTTCGTTCATAAGTATCTGATTCTACCGATGTGATGATGTAAGAAGAATCACCAGGAACAACTTCAATTTTATCCCCAATCCATTGTACGAGGCACTAATGCATTGTAGAAGGAACACAACAATTAGCATGAATCCAATCCCTTCCTAGAAGCAGATTATATGCACCCTTGCCATTAATAACAAAGAAAGTTGTCGGTAAGGTTTTGCTGCCGATGGTCAACTCAACGCACACTGCCCCTTTAGCCGGTGACACATTGCCTTCAAAATCCTTTAGCATCATATCAGTTTTGGTTAAGTCTTGATCTCCCTTACCAAGTTTCCGATACATCACATAAGGCATAATATTAATCGCAGCTCCTCCATCAATAAGTATCTTAGATACAGGCTGCCCATCAACTCTGCCTTTCACAAATAGAGCCTTGAGATGCTGTCTCTCATCATCGGCAGGTTTCTCAAAAACAGTCATCATTGGATCTAGCGTTAATTGAGCTATTTGGTCAGAGAAAACAACTTCTTCCTCATTATCAGGGAGTGCTAAAAATTCCATCGGCAACATAAACACCATATTGACATCTGCCGATGGACCTTTATTTTTGTCCTTTATTTGCCACTGCTGATTACCAGATCTCTCATTGGAGGAATTCTCTTCTCAGTATAAGTCCTCTTGATGTTCTTGCTGCATCCTCCTTTTCTGTGTCTTTGTCAAACCTTTTGGATACCATTGAGGAAGTTTAGTTTTCCAAACTGGCTGATAATAGGTCCTAGTTGACTCCACATGATGTATATTAGGATCCCTGTAAAATATTTCTTCATCAGGAACTCTTGCATTTGCCATCTCTTTAAGCTCCTCTTGGTTTCTCGGAAAATATGCAGCGTGTTTACCAAGTCTCTCATGTACACTAAGTCTGCCCCCAGCCGATCATGTACTGATGCTTTACCCCTGATCGGCTCATTGATGGACAAACTTTGATTGCCAGGTTGAAACCTCCTTTCTGAACGATTAACTCCATAATAACCATTGCACTCTGGGCAATTTTCAACAGTAGGTAATTTAATAACTTCTTCCCAACAATGAATAAAAAACAGACACCTCCAATGATCCTTATGCCGATTCCACTCCTCTCGGCGTCTCTCTTCTTGCTGTTGTCGATATCGGTCCCTTTGCTGACGCTAGCCCTCCTGTTGCCTTCGATGGGTAATCACAATGCCAGATCGAGGAGGCTTTCTAGAATTGCTACTTTCTCCTAGTAGCCCTTTGCCTTTTGCATCATCGGTAGTTATCCGATGTTGGGGATCTACTGATGTGTTTTTCTCAACAGCTTCCGATGTCAACACCTTAGTCTTTCCTTCAGCATCCAACATATTTGCTGGAAAAGGATGTTATCAATTTTCATCGGCTTCTGGATCTTGCAATTACCAAATTTAATTCTCCCAGATTCAATAGCTAATTGTAACTGTTGCCTAAACACTTTGCACTCATTTGTATTGTGTGAAGTTACATTATGCCACTTGCAATACAGCATTTTCTTCAAGTCTTCTGCCGATGGGATCACATGATTAGGTGACAGCTTAATCTGGCCCTCTTGAAACAGAAGATCAAATATCTTATCGGCTTTGGTGATGTCGAAAGTAAACTTCTCTGGCTCTTTTTGACCAAAGGGATAAGATATCGGCTTTTTATTTTTAACCCACTCAGCCAAACCGATAACTGGCTCTTCATCTGAATCAGAATCTTCTACCTCTCCGACAAATGAAACTTTCTTATTTCAATTCCTTTTGGGTTCAAAAACTCTAGTATCTTGATCAGAAATCCTTTGCACGAGATGACTTAGGCTTTCGAACTCTTGAGAAGCATATCTGTCCTTAAGGTGTGGCAACAATCCTTGGAAAGCCAAATCAGCAAGTTACCGATCAACCAGTATCAGGCTATAAAACTTATTTTTCATATCTCGTAGCCTTTGCACAAAGCCTTCCACTGATTCATCATTACGCTGTCTCAATTTTACCAAATCGGTAAGCTTTTTTTCATGAACTCCAGCAAAGAAATATTTATGAAATTGCTTTTCTAGATCAGCCCAAGTAATAATAGAATTTGACAGTAATGAAATAAACCATGTGAATGTTGATCCAGATAAAGATGATGAAAACAAACGAACTCTTAATTCATCTCTACTAGCTGTCTCTCCACATTGAATAATGAAGCGATTAATATGTTCCATGGTTGATGTATCATCTTGCCCAGAGAACTTAGTGAAATCTGGTACCTTATACCGATTTGGGAGAAGAATTAAATCATATGCCGGAGGATATGGAGTCCGATAAGAATAAGTATTGACCTTGAGTTTTATCCCAAACTGATCCTTCATAATCTCTGCTATTTTATTGGCCCAAAAAGCATCAACATCTTGTTGACGATATGGCTGAATTTCTACATGAGGTACTTGCTGATATCCCTCTGCATATCTTTGTGGCCTACGATCTCCAGCAATCGGCATATTTGTCATTACTTGTGGCCCATTAACCTGCTGGAAAGGATTCATCGGCTGAGCTGCCGATGCTTGATTCTGAAAACCAGCTTGCATATGACCTTGATGAATCCCTGCAACTTGTTGATTTGGCTGAACTGTATGTTGAGTTGGAAACTGCCCTGACCAACTATTATTAGCGTTCATCAGTACAAAATTTGCCGATGACTGGTAATTTGCTGGCATTGCTGGATAATTACAACCAGCTTGAGGCATGAACTGGACTCCAGGTTGACTTACAACAGGAGCCTTCTGTTGCATTGGTAACAAGTTTGCCGATGGACTTAAATTAGATGTTTGACCCAAAGGCATCTGAAAACTTCCTAGAGTTGGTTGCACAGTAGTTGCTATAGTATATTGAGGCACTTGAGCTATCGGCGAACCAGTCGATGGCATAGGAGCTTTTCCTACTGTGTCAAACACTTGAGGTAACCCAGGATTAAACGCAGATGGTTCTGGAGGCATACCGTATCCCCACCAATTAGCAGGAGTCTGGTTATTCTGTAGCACATGACCTGATAAAGTCAATGCCAATAGATCTGTATTAAGCTGAACTCGTCCTGATAATACTGAATCTGATCGCATCGGTGTAGATTGTACGTTAGATAAGTCTGCTGATACTGGAGGGGAAGAAACTTATGTACCTACAACGGCTGGGGGAGCTGATGGAGTAATAACAGATGCTGACTCTAGTTGATGATAGGCAGGCCCAACGTAATGCGGTGATGCTTGCCCTTTTTTGAAAGTTCGAACCACAGCATTATGAACGGTATTGGACAACACATTGGAGTGATTAATTAAAACATGATTTACTGCATAATTAACCATCTCTTGAAGTTTACCCAGATTAGAATCAAAGGTAACTTGTCGAGGCAACGGCAAATCTTGCTTCTGGATGACTTGTCTACTCTTGTTCAAGCTGAATGACTTCAAACAAAGTTGCCTATATTCTTCTATAGCCTTTTTCATAGCCTGCTTCTGTTCTTCCTTAAGATCTTCTTCTGACACCGCGATGATGTTCTCCGCATCGATCTCAGGATTGAACATATTGATCAGATCTGGTCCCACCGAGCGTGCCAAAAGATGTGTTGATACAAAAATGGATCTGCAAACACAAAGGGCTAATACCCGAAATCGATATCCAAAGCGTGCTAGTCGATTTGACGTGTTAATCGACAAGGATGAAGATACGAGCACTTTGGTCCTGACAACAGCGATACGCCCGAAAGTCACGGCCAAGAGGTACTCACGCGGAACTCGAGGATCGTCGAAGATTGCACTGAAGCAATGCAACTCGCCGAATCAATGAGAACTTGTAAAAAGGAAAAATATGCAAACTGACGAAGTCGCCGAAAAGTAAATAGATGTAAATAAGAGTAAAAGCTGGTTTTTTTATATTGATTGATTTCTCATTACATTGCCCTTAACTCTATATTTATACCCTGATCTACAGAGACGTAACCAAATACGACTAGGACACTAAATCCAAATCTAAAGAAACATATGACTCTTATACAAATCAGACTCTAATAAACATAGAAAAGAAAATTAATTTCTATCTTATTCCCTTGTCCGCCTAAATTACGATGGAATTCCCATCGACCTCCTATCCATCGGCACACTCACTGTTTCATCGGCAGCAGCCTTCAAGTCTTCTTTCATCGGCACACTTCCTATTTTATCAGCAGCAGTCTTCAAACCTCCTTCATCGACATCGGCAATAATACCCTTAACCTTATCAGTAACACCCCAATCCAACCTAGCTTCTCCATACACTGCCACCATCCATCGGCAGCCTTCTTCACAAGCTGTATTTTATCGGCATACACAATGACTTTTCTTCTGCCGATTAGCCCACTCTGATTATCTTGACACGTGCCAAAAAACGGTGTCAACAAATTGTATATGCAATATTTAAATCGGCTTTCTATGGGTTGTGTTTAAAAATATGATCAATATGCATCAAAGGGGATTAGATTGGTCTGCCTCCATCGGTGTCATTGGGAAACTCCTGCTCGTAGTTCGGGTCCTCGGGGTCAAACTCGCGGTACTGTCCTCCAAACTCCTCCTGGCCTACAAGATCCTCGTGCTCCTCCTCGGTCACTCCATTAGCTACGGACGCACAAACAATCACAATAAATAAATAAATTCAAATGAGCTCTAGAAAATAAGAAAATGGTATGGATGGATGGGTATTAATTTTAAATAAATTTAGGAAGAAGAAATAATAGAATCGGAGCTTGGATGAAAGAGATATTGATTTTACAACATGACCACTAATTAATCACGCAGAGGGTGATTAAAGAAAGTGATTAGTGGCATTTATTGACTAGCTGGTCACGTGTACATGATGAATTTGGGTGGTCATGGGTCTTTTGACGTGCACATCAGGATTGGAGAGTGCTTTAGGCTGAACATGCTTAGGGGTGGGGTGCTGGTTCATTCATGTAGGTCAAGAAAATGATAAAGGAGAAGACCACGGGTCAAGAAAATATTGGAGAATGAGGGTATTCTTGCAGGCTAGCTACCTCGGCCGATTACAGCTCAGGAAGGAAGATCGACGGAGCGTAGCTTTACAAGGCAAGAAAAGAGGAACTCGATTTGGGGAGTAAGACGATGAGCGGAGGAGCGGGACGGCTCGGTGTGATGAGAGGTGTAAGTGCATTCGCCCCCATTATGGGTTTTGCATAATTAATGACAATCAAATTAGGGACTAACATATTTATCAAGTGTAATCTACAGGTGTTAGTCCATTGATGGAATTGAAAGAGAATATTTGGTGAATTATAGCACCCTAAATTTTGATGGACAAAAGACGCTTCGACTCAAGGGCTTCAACACTGTTTATTTTGATTTGAGTCATAGGCCGCCACACTATCAAAAGGGATACAAATCTAGTTGGCAAAATCGGGATAAAAAGTGCTCTTGTCGAAGCTTAGTAGGCTAGAGAGACGTGCATCGGAAGTTCCGGTCGCTGGCGCCCACGCGCGTTCGCGTGCTAGTATTTTGTTCCGGTCTTCGTCCGGAAGTTCCGGTACTCACCGAAAGTTCCGGTCAGGCACCGGAAGTTTCGGTTGGTGCAGTTTGCGTACGCGCTCGCGTGCGAGAGAATTGTTCCGGGTTCTGTTCGGAAGTTCTGGTCCTGGAAGCGGAAGTTCTGATGAACTCGAGTTGACTGACAAGCCCAACGGTCTGATCTCGTTTGACCGGAAGTTCCAGTGGCTTCCACCAGAACTTCCGGTGGCTCATCCGAGCCCGAGTATATAAGTTACTCACCTCATTTCTAACCGTTGCCCGAGCTTTGCACATTAATTTCTGCTCTCCCAACACTCTTCAAGCTGTGACTCACCCACTCTCTCTCTCCCACTTTGCCTCCAAGCTTCAATCTTCGATTGTTTGAGCTAGGGACGTGAGATTTGAGAGCGGGAGCATCGATCTTCGACTTGAGCACTTAGATTCCTTGTCTTGCCGGCTTGATTTGTGTTTGTTTCTCTTGGGTTCTTGGAACCCTAGCCGGCTAGACGTTCTTCGTGGTTGCCCATGTTGATTTATTTGTGAGGGCACCCCGAAGTGTTTGTAATCACCCTTTGATCCTTAGTGGAAATCTCAAGCTAGCCTTCGTGGGTGCTTGAGGGAGGAGACCTTAGTGGTCGGACCTTCGTGGTCACCTCAACAACGAGGAAGTAGGAACTCCTTAGTGGGGATTGCCGAACCTCGGTAAAAATAGCTTGTCTTGCTGTGGCGGTAGCATCGACTACCCTTTGTTCTTGTGTTCTTGTTGTTCTTCCTCTCTACCCCATCTTCTTAGGTGGGAGGTCCCGATCTATGGTTTAGTGTGGTGCCAAGCCTTGAAGAGTTCAACATATTCATCAACAACCTCTAGGAGGGTGCGGTAACACTTGGATCTGAAATCCCAACTCGATTCACTTTGATTTCGTAGCTCATTTAGGGCACTAGAAGTTCTGAAGGTCTACACCGGAAGTTCTAGTCCCCTTGACCGGAACTTTTGATCCAGACCACCGGAACTTCTGGTCTGATATTTAACTTCCGCAAATTCGAGTTTGTGAGTTTTAGGTTTTGCAAAAAGGCCTATTCACCCCCTCTAGGCCAATTAGGTTCTTTTAGGAGGGTTACGCGACATGTCCTTTATAGACATCACATGAGACACGAGGCGGAAGGTGGAGCTTGGTCGGGGCTTCAGCTGGGCGTCCAGCGCCTTGCATGGCATAACTCCGGGAAGGATGCCCAGCGTGCGCGACACACCATGACAATGGCAGCGCGACGTGCGCTGACAATTTTACAGAGCGATGGAACGAGGCTAGCGGGCGAAGTAAAGGCACAGACAGAGACGTGTCATGAGGTCGTAGCTAATTAGCTTGATTAAGGGTAATAAGATGTTGTTGGCAGGAACGTGCTGCACAGTGGAAAGTGGCTTTTGTGATGAACATTGCTTCAACAGTGTTCCATTAATGCTACATTGACTTCTGTATTGCTACAGTGTTACTGTGTGGAAAGGGTGTTTGAGCCGCATTTGCAGGGCATCCAAGCGACGAGCGAGCGGCATGCTCAACGGGCTGAGCTTGTGTGTGAGATTAATGCGTAGCGTGCGTGATGCTACTGCGGTTGGTCATCATTGTGCGATGCAGAGCACGCGCAACACGCTAGAGGTTGCTGCCTAACTTGCCATTCATGACACAGCGAAGTAATGACACTATGGCGAAGTTTGCCAGCAAAGGTTACTGCAAGCGTGATACTCGGGCTTGCTCTACGAGTGCTGGGTGCGTGTGCTCCAAAAATTAGGAAGAGGATGAATAGTGAGAGTTCGAGTTGGAGAATATTTGGACAACGGATAAATTAGAGCTCAATTGAGAAGTAGTATTGAAATGATTTTAAAAATAGTTTTAATTCACATGATTTATTTATTTGGATTTTTGGGATGTTACACCGCTGTATTGGCTTATCATCCGTCCGTGATAAGGTCCTTACTTCCGTCGCAGTGGAGCACGACCCGGTTGTGGGTATACACTAACACCGCCGCATTAGCAAATTATCCGCATGTGTCGAGGCTATCAAAACTGTCGTGTGGGCACATCAACCGCCTATGTAGTGGTCACCAGCAGCGTCGCCTTGTACTTCGACCCGACAGTCTACGGTGTGGGTTAGCTGTCCCTTCGACAGCCGAGACATCTATGTAGAGGTTAACACTACCATCGCTTCAGCATATGAACCGCCAGTACAAAGGTCATGGTCATTATCACCTTGCACCACGATCCGCCTTGGATGATCATTTAGTCGGTGTCGGGTTACTAAACGAATCGGCGGTGATATACTTTTGAACCCTGCTGCATGATACGTATAGCAAGAACTATTGTAGTTGGTGCTTCTTGGTGGCGTCGCTAAGGTTTACTTAATCTTAGTGATGGTGCTATTCATTGCCGATGATGGACTTAAAACCTACACACTTGGTGATTGCGCTAAGAAATGTCAATAAGCATTTTTGGCGCCATTGCCGGGGAGGGAATAGGTGAAAAGAATCTAGTAGGACATGATCATGATCACATGCATGTAATGGCAACCATAGTTTATGTAGGCTAATTCTGCTTGTTTTCTTATTGTTGTGGAATAAAAATAGGATAGTGTATGAGTGGTTACGACCTGTCGGATAACTACATAGAAAACCCGGAGGCACTCCAGAGGAAGAGTCGGTCTCGTGTCGCTTCTTCTTCTGCCACTCCACCAGCAAGTGAACCAGTCACCCCCGCACCATCCGCTACTACCACTATGGTCAAGACACTGCGTGACTACTCCACCCACGCTGTTGCCAATGTGTCTGTTGGACCGGCTGTCAACATGGGGGCTCGAAACTTTGAGCTTCGCACTGCCCTCATCACGATGGTGCAGGCAAACCAATTCAGTGGTTTGCCTAACAAGGACGCAAGTGCACACTTGTAACACTTTCTGGAGCTATGCGACGTCATAGTCATCAAAGACGTCGCACCAGCTAGCATCAGGC
This sequence comes from Saccharum hybrid cultivar R570, assembly GCA_038087645.1. Taxonomy (NCBI): domain Eukaryota; kingdom Viridiplantae; phylum Streptophyta; class Magnoliopsida; order Poales; family Poaceae; genus Saccharum; species Saccharum hybrid cultivar. The sequence continues at coordinate 28,001,210 of JAQSUU010000043.1, read as the reverse complement.
TCTGTCTGTCTCCCTTCTCCCTTACGGGGAAGACGAAATAGTGGTTCTATAAGAAGAAGGAAGTTGTTAGTACGTGGAACAATTATTCCACGGTGTTTTCACGAAATTTTTTCTCGTGGACAAAACCAATGTCTTGAGGAGGAAAATTTCAAACTTTCAGCAAACTTCACTGGAATTCATCCTCGTGGCGTGGAAGAGGCTGTAGGATTACATCCAAACCTACTCACACCATGGAATGGAAAAATGACTCGTGCTCTAGAACTTCTACGAAGGGCTTACGCCCATGTCAAAGGGGCACATGGATGACGCTACTAGAGGAGCGTTCCTTTTCCTGGCCATCAATGGAGCTACGACTCTCATCGGGAAGATGGTGGCCAATCAGTGTCAGGGAGAGGAACGAAAACAACATAAAGGCGTGCATACCGTGGAGGAGGCAGATATGCTTGTCGCAAAATAGATTTGTTACTATTAAGATTGAACAAAAGGGTCCACGAGAAGGAAACAATGAAGGCCACCGTTCAGACTATGGACTCACATATGACATGTGAAGTCTGTGGTGAAGTTGGATACTCGGAGAATGATTACCCCGACACCTGTGAAGAAGTATCATACATCAACAACAGGTTCCAACAAGATAACAATAATGAGTGGAACAATCAATACCGCCCATAAGGAGGTAAGTCGAACTTCAATTTAAATTACAATTCGAATCAACCCTCATTGAAAGACTTGGTATTAGGCCAGGCATAAATAAATGAAAAATTAACCAAAAATCTTACATATAATGACAAAATGCTTGAAAATATTAACGCTAAAATAGAGGGTCTATCTTCCTATGTTAAAAATCAACTGCGCTTTAATAAAATAATAGAAACACAGTTAGCTCAGTTTATTGCTGATATTCCTGTTAATAATGAACGGAAGATCTCAGAGCAACCCGAGAATTCCTTTGAAAAGTTAATGCGGTGACCACGAGAGGTGGTAAATCTACTCATGCTCTACCAAATCCTAACAATAAAACAGGAAAAGCACAAGGCCAACAGGAGGAGGGATCTTCTTCAACAAAAACACAAAAAGATTAAGAAGAAGAGGAAACGACACCGCAAGATTTCGTCGACACCAGTCATTTGCCGTTTTCGAAAAGGAAAAGAAAGCAGACCGTGGATGAGCAATTTGCTTGATTTGTAGAAATGATAGAGAAGATACATATGAGCGTTCCATTAATGGACGTCCTAGATGTGTCTTCTTATGCAAAATACATCAAAGACATCATCAACAACGAAAGACTCTTGCCATCCATGGAGGTCGTCAAGCTGATGGAAGAGTGCAGCGCTGCTATACTCAACCATCTACCTGAAAAAGAACACTGGGTGCCCTATCATCACATGCTCAATTGGCACCCTGCAGTTGGATCATGCCTTGTGCGACCTTAGGGCAAGCATAAGCGTTACGCCCAAGGTCGTCTTCGACAAGTTGAACTTCACCCACCTCGCGCCTACACCGATGATGCTCCAGCTGGCTGACTCCATGGTCCGTTACCCGGCAGGGATCAGTGAAGATATCTCAGTGAAAATCTAGGGTTACTTCGTCCCTGTTGACTTCGTGGTGCTAGATATGGAAACGACGAAGGAATCGCCCCTCACCCTTGGGCCACCTTTCCTCGGCACCGTGGGAGCACACATTGATGTTGGAGCTGGAGAATTTCATTTCAATATCAACGACAATGAGGAAAAGTTCGACTTTTGGCCTAGGCAGGAGCAATGCTCCATGATAAGAATTAAGTACGAGCCAAACCCACAAGGCATTATGGAGGTTGAAATATAACCTCAACTGGTGGATAACCTTGTCAAGAAAAACAAAGAAAATAAAAAAAGGACAAGCCGAAAAAGAACAACCTAAAACAAAAAGAAGAAAAGCCAAAGGTTGTTCCCACACCACCCAAGAAAACAGTGTGGAAACAAAAGAAAGAAGCTTCAAAGTCCACCACCAGACCACCAAAATCAAAGAAAATGGTGTGAAGATCAAAGAAGGTGCAATTATCTGTGCCTACTCTTCTGGGCACGGATGTCACATCGTCAAGCAAAAAGTAAAAGGAGAAGAGTCTTGCTCGTTGGACTTCAAACGATAAGCTCTTACCGAAGGTAAATCGATAGTTATCCCTTCATAATTTGTTGCTTAAAAGTTGCTTAGAATTCTTATATAATGAAACTATAGACTATGTTTTAAATTATACTAAAATAAAAACAATTAAGTTCACTTTTCATATATCTAGAATAAAACTCATCATGTTCCATGTAAACATGTTTTGGTTTGAAGTATGGTTAGTGTGCAATCATACTCTTATAGACTTATCAATTTAAGCATGGTGCTTAGGTTGATTAGTCTACCTTAATCAAATTTACACATGATGTTGAGTTTGATCATTGAATCAAAACTACTAAATAGACTCTCTAATAAACCATAAAAATATATATACATAAAACAAATAATGTATTTTGGAGTCGTCACCAAGCCATCTGGGACCGTAGGCGTTGAGCTAGCTTGGGAGAGGACCCTCGCATAGGTACCTTGTATTTTTTTGCATTTTAAAATTTTTGTATTTATTTTCTACTTTATTTATTAGTATTTAAAAAAATCTAAAAATTAAAAATACCAAAAATATGAATTTCACTCTCATATGTGTTTTAAGAAATGTTTAGTTTCTTCTACGTTGAAATGATGAATAGTTGCTCTGTCTATAATTCATTTGTATCTAGTTTGTAACTTAGTATTCCCAAAGATTTAAGTTTGTTGGCTAAAAATGTCTCAGTCTAAAATCTTAAAAATTTGTGGGTTGCAAATGCATGCTTCTTTTCTAAGTTGTTGCGAATTATGATATGGTACAAATAGAATTTACTATGATTTTGTTTTAAGAGAAACTTGACATTCGGAGATTTTAGTTTAAAAATGCTAAAATTCAAAGTTCCTCAATGATTATGAATACCTACCAAGGCTATATAACATGATTCAAATTCAAAACCTTAGTCATATGTTGCTTGTTATTGCATTGAGCTTTGTCAAATTGTTGTGACCCTTGTTGAGATTTTTGTCATGCGTCCATGATCAAGATACACGTACACCCAAAAATAAAATGCTAACTCTTACACTGAGAGTTATACAAAAACATGTTTTTTCGTCCACCAAATAATCACTCCATTCACTTTATCATGTGTCTCTCTCGAAAATTTCATATGCCAAAACAAAAAGAGAGAAATGTCCATGCCAAAAGACATGAGAGAAAAAAATATATGCCAAAGAGCATGAAGAAAAGAAAAGAAAAAGAAAGAAATAAGGATAACCCATGTTTTCAAATAAAATGCATTCATCAAAAAAAGAGATTCATGATCAAAGGAGTACCAAAAAGATTTAGAATTAGGACTTTATAAAAATTCCACGCACTTACATATCTTGATCAAAGTGTATGACTTGCATCTCCCTGAGGTTCGGTTTTGACTTAGCAAAATATGTGATGCAAGTATACCCCCTTTTATACCTACCCAAAACTCCACTCAAAGCCTTTAGTGGTAGGATATGAAAAAGAAGGTAAAATACCAGATACCTTGGTGAGGTTTTATACATATTGAGCGATCGAAAGAATCATTTGAGGAACTTACATTTCTTTGCAAAACTTACAAAACCTTCGGATAGATGGTTGATCAAAGAATAAATGATTGGTGATTCTGTTACAACTGTTCTATCTTGCAACCGTCCAAGAACTTAGAAAAGCTAGACGCCCCACAAGGATGAAGGTAAAGGGTGGATAAAAATATTGACTTATTTAAATTACGGAAGAATATTTTGTTATAGGCATGACACTTATGAAATATATTTGGTATTGTAGCAACTCCTGATCATTAACCAAGTACTTAGCTATTTGCTCGGGATGAGCAAATGTTAAGCTTAGGGGATTTGTTGGCGGTCACTTTCGATCAAATTCGACCGCCAATTAATGTCCAAAATGAGAGAAATAAACAAACTTATGACACATATGCATATACTATTAATCTAGTTCCACTTATATTAGAGAAAATATGTTTTGCAAGACACACATTCGAATACAAGTGGAAAACCAAGAAAAAGGCGTAATCGGGCAAAGCGTAAAGCAGATTCGCGCAACCAAATATCAAAGAAGAAGAAAGCCCACCTACATGCCAAACTTGGGCCGAGCACCGACGTGGAAGGGGCTCAGGCCCACCCAGGAACCGACCATGCAAAGGCGGTCATGAGACGGGCCCACCAGGGTGCGGGCGCACCAGGGGTGCAGCCGCACCCCAAGGGCTACCACCTGGGCCCAGCTTCCATCGACGGATACATGGCGGCATGCAATAGCAGTTTTGGTCCATTTCCTAATTTATCTATGCCAAATCGACCATCAGCCACTATAAGAAGAGGGGTGGAGCTCTCCTTAAATACACACCTCATTTGGAGCTACTCACCTCGCTACCACTTCTTGTGTGAGCTAGCAAAGCTATCAAGGAGGGCTTGGTTCCTTTTAAGAAGAGAGGAATCTTGGTATGAATACTATAAAGAGTTTTTCCGTAGTTATGCCCTCATATCTTCAATATAGTAGTGCATATTCCCACCGTCCTAAAATATCTGTCGTTTTTGCTTTCTAAGAAACAACTTTATCAAATTATATATTAAAAATATTAAAATTTATGGTACATAATTGGTGTTATTGAAAAAAATCTTTAAATTTAGTTTTTTTAATAAGTTTATTTGGAGATACAAATGTTGTACGCATATTTTACCAATCGAGTCAAACTTGCGGTACGAAAACCAAAAAAACGACAGATAATTTGGGATAAAGGGAGTATGAACTAGAGTAGTTGCCTTATTATAATCTTGATATATGAACTAGCATATAGTTTGTGTGTTATGATCTTAATATATTTAACTTTATGCTTAATCATCCATATGAATTGTATGAGTAGAAGTAGAGCTAGGTTGAAGTGGCGGTTCGTCGTTTCTTCGGGTTTGTCCATGTCCTATGCTTGTCAATCCATAGGGTCGGAATCCCGAGGGATATGAGTAGTTTCTTTGTATACGGGCGTGGTGCTCGGGTGCACGAAAACATTAAGATATGACGGTGCCCCACGGTTGAGAGGTAGACGACAGGTGGTAACAACCCTATCCGTCTCTTGTGATCTCCACGTTCGGGATACTATGTAGGAGTTTTAAAGTCTCTTGCGCTTGCTGGTAAACCAGTGCTTGGAGATCTTCCCGTCCATCTTACATTTAGTTCTAACTCTAATCATATAACTTGTATGATCATTAACTATTCTTTACACGGCTATATTAGAACATGCTTGCCCGCTTAGGAACATTCTTTTATTCTTTGATTTTCTTTTATTCTTGAGATTGGCCTATGTGTGTGTCCACTATCCTGAATATACCATTTTTACCTTGTCATGAACTTTGGTTTACTAATGCAAGTACGTAATCTTGTTCATATTCATGCTAGACTCTTTATACCTTGCTCTCCTTTGGAAAACTATAAATAATGATACCCTGAATATTTCCGGGTGAAATGCTACAACGACAGATCCGTACGTATTCATGCTAGACTCTTTATACCTTGCTCTCCTTTAGGAAACTATAAATAATGATACCCTGAATACTTCCGGGTGAAATGTTACAACGATAGATCCGTGCGCTTGCGGATATTTTCTGTAATCGTTAAGAACTATCGTAGTTGGTGCTTCTTGGCGGTGTCGCTAAGGTTTACTCAATCTTAGTGATGGTGCTAAGAAATACCAACAGACATTTCTAACGTCGTCGCCGAGGATGGATTTAAAACCTCCATACTTGTGATTGCGCTAAGAAATGCCAACAATCACTAGTCTATAGTAGATCAGATCGATTGAATTGCATCCATAGCAATAGCGTGGCGGTATGTATGCAAACGATGCAAAGATGCAAGTGCTTACTTGATAGTGACTAGTGAGGCGGCGCTTGAGGGTGGCCATCCAAAGCACCTTGGAGACAGAGGTCCTGAGAAGGAGGACGAGCGCGGTGCGGTTGACGGCGGCCATGCGGAGCGCCTCCTTGACCTTGGCATCAATGTCGGCGAGGGGAGAGACGACCATGCTAGGGTTGTGCATCCGAACAATGCCCTGCATTCTGCCGTAGACGGTCTGGAGCACGGGCACCTCTTAGCGCGATGGCCCGGACTCCGCACAGACGCCGATGCCGAGTTTTTTTTCGATGAAAGAAGAAGACCCTCACCGGATAAATATCCCATATTACCCTTTATTACTTTTAATTATTCTCGAGGTATTTTTCGGCCAAAAAAAAAAAATTATTCCACGGGAGGAACCAACTTTTTTCCGTGTATATACGTGATGGTGGGCTGAGGTCCACCCTCACGCTGCAGAACCCATCTGCTTTGCGACGCTCTCACAGGAACTCGCTCGACCCCCAAACCCCTCTTGCCCTAGCGCTCCCCGCCCCCGCCCCCGCCCCCGCCTCTCGCCGACGGCGAGATGATCCCCGTCAGCGCCGATGTCGCTGCGGAGCTGCGCCTCCTGCTCGAATGCGCCACGGATTCCAACTTCGACTCCATTCGGCGCGAGCTTTGCCAGGTACCCATCTGTACTGCTGGATCATCCCCGCTTCCTGCCAGCGTTACGTCCCCCTTCCCTTCGATTCGTCGCTTCCCAGTCTGGATCCGCGGGTTCCAGTCCGTTCTCGCCAATGCTGCGTCGCCTGTCTCCTTGTGAGCGCGATCAATTCTACCCTAGGTTACGCTATGGTAGCGTTTAACGGTAAGATTGTCGGTTCTGAGTTAGACTTGTTAGAGTTGCAGGCCACAAGTTCAGCGCCTAGCGACCTAGGTTGTTAACTTTGCATCCATTTGATTACTGCAAACAAGCGGGGTTTTGGGATTTATGGCCGTGCTTAAACTCTGCGTGAATAATTAAAACTCATTCGCTTTACTAGCTGTGCTAATGTGACTAATCTATCTCATTTCCTCAAGCATAGAGCTCGTGGTGACTTTTCATTGGCAATTTTAGTTCAAATTCTTGCTGAACCACCTACTGTAGTTTCGAAAAAATAGACAATTTACCTACTTGCTGGTTAAAATAAGTTCCTTCTTTGGCTTCGACCATATCTTAGTTCTAATTACTGAATACTGAGTCTGCTCGATGTTTTCTAATTCGAGTTATATTTCCCCCACCTTTTCAGTTAGTTGACAGTGGCCTGGATGGATGCATTTTGGTGCTCCGAGTATGTCTGAATCAAGTGTTGCTGAATGCTGGGGAGGTCAAGAACCTCCAGTTGCAACAAAAGCTTTTATCTGATGTTTTCAGATATTGTTTGCATAAGACATGCTTCGCAACCAGTTTTTGCGAGGTGCTGACAACGATAGCCTTGACGGATGATTTTCTTGAAAGCTTGTCAAATCTGCTGGAACTCTCAGTTGCTGAGAAAGTTGGTGTTGGACTTGTGCTCTCAGATTCTGAGGACTCAGAGTTAAAGCAGAAAGGTAGACATTTCTGTGTGAGTCTAGTGATATCATATCTGCTACTCTTATTTTCAGATGGTCATTGACATTGCCTCTTTTGTTTCAGGGCAATTGTTTTCAATTGCTCAAATTGAAGAGCTGTGCACGAATCCTATCCAATCTGTATCAAATGATCAAATTCATGAAATCGTCGTGTTTCTGCATCAGTCTGATGGCCTGTTGAAGCATATGGACACTTTAAATAGTGTTATATCTCTACTAAAAGTCACAGAGAGGCCGTTTTTTGCACCTGTCCCAAATGGAGATTTTGATAGACAACCAAATCCTTCAAGGTATTCAGTTTTACTAATGAAAATCTTATTTCCTGTTTGGATCCTCTCCTCTAAACTTCAGAGCTATAAAAACTTTAGAGCTAAGTCTTCAAACAGGTGCTCAAAAGTTAGCTCTAAACTTTAACCCACCTCACATTAGAGCTCTAGAGCTCAAAACTGAGCTAAAGTAGTTTTTAGATCCAGCAGGCCCTTAATATTTGTACTTCTTTGTTCCCATTTATTGACAAATGCTTTCCCCCCTCTTTTTTGTGCTATGTAGACATTTGGATATGTACTTTTGTAGCACAGATGATGATTTTGAGTCGCTTCTGTCTGAAATTGGGAAAGAAATAAGCATGGCTGACATTGTAGCCGAGTTGGGTTATGGATGTACTGTTGACAACACTCACTGTAAGGAAATACTTTCCATTGTTGAGCCTCTTGATGATGTTGCTGTATCTAAGTTGCTTGGGGCTGTTGTTGGCACTCATAGTGGTCTTGGAGAGGCCCATAACACATATGCAACATTTGTATCTGCTATTCGTAATAGCCACACGAATGACTCACCTCAGCTTACTAAATGGAACACAGATGTTCTTGTTGATTCAATCAATGAACTTGTAAGCTATTGACTTGCTTTTTCATTGGGTGTTCTTTTTTTTGTTTTGCACCCTTACACTCCATCTCTCTTTATCATGCAGGCCCCAAGTACAAACTGGGTGCGTGTAATGGAATATCTTGATCATGAGGGTTTCAATATACCTGATGAAACAGGCTTTTATCTATTGATGTCTATATACGCACGTACTTGCAAGGTATGTGTATAAACATTTTTATTTTTTGAAAAGTAACTAGTTGGTTGATAAATTAATTGGATTATACAGGATCCATTTCCACTTCATGCTGTTTGTGGGTCATTGTGGAAAAACACAGAAGGCCAGATATCGTTCTTAAAGCATGCAGTTTCTGCTCCACCTGATAAATTTACATTTGCACATTCTTCCAGGCACCTGGTAATTTTGACATCATCTGGCCTCACTCTTGATAGAACTCTATCCAATTCGCACCTAACAGTTGTTATATACTGTAGGCATTTCAGGATTTGGCAGGTCCTAGTCAAGGCAATCATGCTTGGTTCTGCCTCGACCTTCTAGAAGTTTTATGCCAACTAGCTGAAGTTGGGTACACTGCATCTGTACGATCAATGCTTGAGTATCCACTGGGACATTGCCCTGAGCTCTTACTTGTTGGTCTTAGCCACGTCAGTGTATGTATTTCTAGTCCCACCTAATGAGTTTGCCTCTAGTTTCATGACTTTAATAGTGTTAACGTTCACCTTGTCTCTTACTTTTTGGTGTTAGCTGCATCAATGTATGCATTTCTAGTCCCATATAATGAGTTGCCTCTAATTTCATTGATTTTAATAGTGCTATAAGTTCCCTTTGTCTCTTTGCAGACCGTGTATAATCTCCTCCAATATGAAGTACTGTCCTGCGTATTTCCTGCTGTACTGAAGGATCCAACAAAGCACAATGTAGTGAATTATCTCTGGCATACAAACCCATACTTCACGCTTCGAGGTTTTGTTGATGCTCACAGTGACCCAGATTGTTTGCTAAGAATTGTTGATGTTTGTCATGACTTGAAGGTTTGTACAAGAAAAATACACTTTATTTTCTAAAATTGTATTGTATCAAAACTTATCCACATGCTTCTAATAACCATTTTTTTCATCTGTTTGTTATTGGGACTATGCTACAATATTGTTTCAATGCTGTAACATTATTTTGTCAAATCAAATTTGTTTCACTCAACTTTTATTTCTACTTGAAACAGATTCTGTCTTCTGTCCTTGATTCTACTCCATTTGCATTTTCTATTAAATTGGCTGCTGCTGCCTTGAGGAAAGACTATAGTCATCTTGAGAAATGGCTGACTGAAAAGTTATCTCTATATGGAAAAGGTTTTGTTGAGGTAATATGCATAATCTATTCTTGTAGGCTGCTACATTGTAGCTGACCTCTTCCACATCCATCATGTTGTTCAATTCGGCTAGCAAACTACCCATTTATTTCAATGCTCGATTATAAGGTTTATCTTGCCTAACTTAACTCTTTCTACTCTCAGGAATGTGTTAATTTCCTGAAAGCAACTATGAGCGACACAGATTATGTCTTAGAGGGCACGACACAACCTCAATCTATTGTCAAAAACATATATTGGGAGTCTTGTTATGTCTTCATAAAGGTCTGCATGTTTTTTTTTTGCTCCCCCCCCTTTTTTTTTGGTGGTGGGGGGTAGGGTGGATGGGGGAATCAATATGGACTCATGTCATGCACATTTTCAGGTTCTCCAATCTCACCCGGGGCAGCTCTTGTCAGATGTAATACTGGATGAAATAAGGAAACTGTGTTCTCTGTATGAATCGAGGAATCCTAGCTCTGCTGTAAAAGAGCTTACTAGTTCAGAGGGAGGGTCAGATGACATTGAAGTAGAGGCTAATGCATATTTTCAGCACATGTTCTCTGGACAGATAAGCGTTGATTCCATGATACAAATGCTTGGGCGCTTCAAAGAATCTACAGATAAGAGGTGCAAATTTAAGCTATAACTGGACTTAATTTGGACTGATTTTTGTTGCTTTTCTGACTCACCGTGTGGTTTGGACAATCACTTCACAACATGCTTCAAAGACTTGTTGATGGAAATAGGTTTGGACCAGCTTATAAAATACTGAAGAAGATATACGCTCAACAATTTAATTAACCCTAGTGCTAAAATTACAGCCATGACCATTTCTTTGAAACTTAGCTTTTTTGTTTGTTGGTATAGACATTATTCGTTCCAAATTCGGGCAGTACTGTGTTAGGATTGCATTTTTTTCGACATAAGCTTAGGATAATCTGGAAACTTCAATGCTTACTGCCAGTTCCTTTTGCCTTCAAAGTTGCTGCCTGACTAGTACTCTGTTCCGTTGTGCAATAATTTCTGTAGATCTGTGTGCTCCAGTAGAATTTTGTTTACACTAGTCTGTGCCCAGCTCTTAACAATTGTATTATTTGAATGCTTTGGTTGACAGGGAGGTATCAATTTTCAACTGTATGATCTCAAATCTTTTTGAAGAATATAAGTTCTTTCCCAAGTATCCTGATAAGCAGCTTAAGATAGCAGCTGTTCTGTTTGGTAAGCACATCTTTATTTTGATTGGCCTTCAGAAGCCTTTTACTGTATATGTATTTTCTCTCAAACACGCAGGGAACTGCGTAAAATTGCAATATGAAGAAGATGATTTGTTACAGCTAGTTTGCTAGATTACATTCTGTTATGGTGTCGGTAAGGAGGTACTGAGGTAGGGAAGGTGGAGTAGGCGGAGTTCCTTGGCTTCACAGTCTATACCTGCCGGCAGGATCGGAGCGAGGTTTTACCCCGCGGCTCCCTTTTTTGTTAGAGGAAGAAGAGACAGGGAATAGATTGATTCATTGCTTAATCTTGACTCCAGGTTGCCAAACGGTTTACATAGGCCTCTGGCCCAACAGCTCCTAAACTGAAGCCTAAATTGTCTCGATCAAATCTCACAAACAAATCTCCTAATTGCTTATTTCCTTAATCGATAAACTAGGCTTGGCTGCAGGCCGGCGATCATGGTTGAACCCGTGCCTAGCCACTTTCCTGGCCGGCTGGCGCCTTGGGCTTCTTCCCTCTCTGCGTGTACTGCTTGCCGCACATGACAAATTAATGCTGTTTATTGTATGTAATTGTAACCTGATGTTACTTTTTTTTTTCATGCAACACTCTTTTCAGTTCAATGACAGGTTATCTAAATTTAGTCTCTTACAAAATAATGCTCTTGGCTTATGATCCAGGTTGATAATTATTCTACTTGACGATCATAGTATCTCCCATTCTATGAAATTCCAACTGAAATGAAGCTTCTATTTTCTTATTGTTTTCCAGTCTGTCATTTTCTGCAGTTTTGCTCTATTTTCATTTGCGCTACATTAAAACTGAAGTTAATCTTAGTCTATCTAAAAAAGAAAGTCCAAGGATCAAACATGTCGTGCTGGAGTGATAGTCTGAACTGAAAGCATGCATGGCAGTTTTTTTCCTCTTGTGAGTGATTTTGGTATAGGCAAGATCAATGTTATCAAGTTGTCTAGTCAATCCTAGTCGCCATAGGACCGACCAAGCAACTATCTGTGATTAATCGTCGACCAGGTCCTAGTTGTCCCCTAGTCGGCCTATATATATCAGGACTATTACCAAATATATATACTAATATACTATATGTTCTAGAGGACAAATCAAGCATGAAGATAACTCTAGGGTGGTGGCTGCATGTAGGGTTGTAAATTGGGCTGAAAAACATGAGCCCAAGTGGCCTAAGCCATCCCAGATGCAGCTCATGTCCTTAGCTGTACAGCAATTCCATTCTGTTTCTGGTCGTCCACCCCCCTATTCATCCGTCTAATCGTGATTAGTCGACTAATCGGACGACCAGAAAACTAATCGGCCTAATTGAGTCGTAGTCCCTAGTCGAGTCTAGGATACCAACTAGGGTTACTAATCGCAAGATAATTTTTGAGTCTTATATTTTGCTGCATCGACTCCAAAAATAAAATTTTTCATTTGCATCAGTTGTGATGATTCGTGAGGCCAAGAGCCTCATCTTTGCTTTGGCTAAGGCTTGGTTATGATTTTGTCATTGGTAGTCTGAAATGTAGCCCACATACTTGCCAGTTATATGCCAAGTTTGAAGATGGCAACCATCCACCTATGGATTGATATTGCTCCTTTTGTATGTGGGGGTGTGTTTGGTTTGATCCCTGGCTCAGGCAGCGCTGCCAGACGCAGGTGTCAGAAATCAAATGCCTTGGAGTGTGGCCAGCTCCAATCCAAACAGGCCCTTCGGCCAGTGGTTCGGCTGATGTGCTATTTAGCTGATGGAATGAATTATTTTCTGTCTAAAAAAATGTCTCTCTAATACAATTCTATTCCTGAAAATAGGATCTCTTATTAAACATCAGCTTGTGGCTCACCTTGCGCTTGGAATTGCTCTACGTGGTGTCCTCGATGCCCTGCGCAAATCTGTTGATTCAAAGGTTTTCTAGGACCTCTCTGATATAGTGACATTCTTTTACATCTCCAATTGTTCACTGATGCTTCAAACATGTAATGCTGATGGTGTTATTGGCTTGCAGATGTTTATGTTTGGTACAACAGCACTGGAGCAGTTTATGGATCGTGTCATAGAGTGGCCACAATACTGTAATCACATATTGCAGATCTCGCATCTTCGTGGAACACATTTTGAAATGGTTTCTGCTATTGAGAGAGCCCTAGCCAAAATCTCATCAAGTCAAAACGAGCCAAATGTTGGCAACCTGCTTTCTGCAGAGCAGCATGTTTCTGGTTCATCATCCATGGAAGGCATAGAGGTAACTTTATCACATAAACTTGAGGAAGGAGAACACATTTTGGTGGCAGGCTTTAAATTTGAACTGAATATATAATGGCTCTTGCAAATTGGTTTCCTTTTTGTTAGCAATTTAGGATTATGGGAGATTGCTACATGCTGACTGATTTGCTATGTTATCAACTGTCTCTTGAATGCAATGGTTGGATTTTCATGATTCCTTCTACATTTTTCTAAATGATATGGTGAATTACTGAATTTATGTAGGTGTCTGAATCATCATGGCTGATGGGTACCATCCCAAGTCAACTAGGAAGGCTTCTTTCTTCTTCTCCTTTGCAACATAGGCAGCAGGGTCTTCTTGGGGAGAGGTCTAAGGTTTCTATGAGTTCACTGAACAAGAGCATTGTATCCAGTCAGCCTCCCCTTGCTTCATCATCTGCTGATTTGACTATTAATCCAAAGGTATCAGGAAATTTTCATATGCATGCCTCTTAATTTCTGATAGCAAGACATTTCGATGTAGTGGCTGCTTCCATTTCTTTCTGGAATATCTGTATTCGAGATTCCTGTTTGCTTGTTCCCTTCACCTATATATATTCACTGCAGACAACTGCTCCACCCTCTTTACTAGCTTCACCTCATCAGTCTACCAGTGTGTCAACGAGTGTGCATACTGGATTTCTGCGTCCTCGAAGTACCTCAGGTGGCTCGCTAGCTTAACACATTCATGATAACATCAATTACTTAAGCCTTTTACCTTTAATTTACAGTTACACTGTTATGCCTGCCTTTTCTAGGATTGCCTAGGCAACCTTCATATACTACTGGATTTGGGACTGCTTTAAATATAGAGACGCTTGTTGCTGCTGCGGAACAAAGAGAGACACCAATTGAGGTTGGTTTTGTTTTTTGAGTTTGCTCTTTTGGGTTAATACATAACTCGTCCTGTGCTAATGGACTTCTTCTCTTAACCTAGACACCTCCACCTGAAGTTCAGGACAAAATTCTTTTTATGATCAACAATATATCCATCTCAAACATGGAAGCTAAGGCAAAGGAATTTAATGAGGTCATACAGGAACAGTATTATCCTTGGTTTGCACAATACATGGTCATGAAAAGGTATCATTCTGAATTTACCGATTTCGTATAGATTTGTCTGACAAGGCTGGGGTATACAAGTCACTGCTCATCTTGACAGGGCAAGCATTGAACCAAATTTCCATGATCTGTATTTGAAGTTCTTTGATAAAGTAAACTCAAAATCCTTGAACAAGGAAATACTGAAAGCTACATATGAGAACTGCAAGGTTTTTGTTCACTCCAATTCGTCTGCCCTTTTTTTTCGTTTTTGCTAGACATTTTGTTTAAACTTGGACACTTTTGCTGCAGGTCTTGTTAAGATCAGACCTTATCAAATCTAGTTCTGAGGAGCGCTCCTTGCTAAAAAACTTAGGCAGCTGGTTGGGAAAGTTCACCATCGGTAGGAACCAGGCACTAAGGGCTAAGGAGATTGACCCAAAATCTCTTATTGTGGAGGTACTGCTTCTCTGCATGAAACTCTAGTAGTTGGGAGTTCTGAAAGCTCACTTAGGCCTTCTAGAGCCTTTATTTAGTATTGCTCTATTTTATTTAATAAGATATTTCTGTTTCACCTGTGTTTTTTGTGGTAAATTATTTATGTGCTTCTTGAGGTGTGTACAATTCATTCACTTCAATGGATTCAATTTGTCTGCCTATAATCTTTTGAGAATTTCTTTCTTCAGGCATACGAGAAAGGATTGATGATTGCGGTCATACCATTCACTTCAAAGGTGTCCATTCCTGCTATCTTTTTTGTAAAAGTTTTCTCCAAAGATTATCATCCGATTAAAATAGCCCAAAGAAAATCCAATTATTAACTTGGGCGCATATCATGAGTCATGACCATTGGCTGCTCTGCAGATTCTTGAACCTTGCCACTCAAGTATCGCATATCGTCCTCCAAATCCCTGGACCATGGGAATTCTAAGTCTACTTGCTGAAATTTATAATCTTCCAAACCTCAAGATGAATCTGAAATTTGATATCGAGGTTCTCAACATTTCCTTTTTTGATAGTTCCTTTATTGGCCTTGTATCTGCCCTAGCTACCCATGCTAACTGTTCTTTTGAGATTTCAGGTTCTATTTAAGAACCTTACTGTTGACATGAAGGATGTGAAACCAACCTCCCTGCTTAAAGATCGTCTGCGAGAAGTCGAGGGAAATCCAGATTTTTCAAATAAGGATGTTACTGCATCTCAAACCCCTGTGGTTGCAGAAGTCCCTTCAGGAACCATCCCATCAGTAACTCATATGGAACAGCAGCCTGAGATCAATATCACATCCCGAGCTATGAGCCTTCCAAATATACTTAATCAGGTTTGATTTGAACCTCTGTATCAACTATGATGTGGTACACTCTTCTGCCATTATAGATGGAAAATATTTTGTTTGCAGTATGCTGCTCCTGTCCGTCTACCTACAAACAGCACAGTAGAAGATGACAAAGTTGCTCTGATGATGCCTGAGCAAGTGCCCTCGTTGACCCAGGTTTCACCAGCACAAACACAATCACCATCACCATCTCCATTCTCTGTTAATCAGGTTAACTTAATGTTTTAACTGCTGTTATTTATTTAAACAACTATATTATGTTCTATGATTTGTTTACCATTTGCGATATGTAGCTTATGGCGGCTATTCCACGTGATGAGATACGCTTCAAAATAAATCCAAAGCTTGGCTCCCTTGGTCCACAATTGCAGTATAGCAAGTATGCTTCCAAGTTTTTGAAAGGAATTTGTTATATTTCGAACTTCTTTTGTTGCTGATAAATTACTTGCTTTATCTAGAATTATGGATTTGGCTCTGGATAAGGCTAACAGGGAGATAATACTCCCTGTTATTCAAAGAAGTGTGACAATAGCAAGCCGAACTACAAAAGAACTTATTCTGAAGGTTACTTTCTGACCTGCTTTGGTTTAAGATGTTAGTGTGATGATATTGTTGACACTTATATTTCTTGAAGGATTATGCACTGGAGTCTGATAACAATATGATAACTCGATCTGCACATTTGATGGTTGCAACATTAGCTGGAAGTCTGGCACATGTTACTTGCAAGGTATTTCTGCTTGAGGCCTTTGAGACTATGTTGATGCAGTGCTATGCCTGCTTGTTGATTCTATTAGCCCCGAACATTTTGTATCTGTTGAAGACAACTGATAACTGTATTTCCTTTTCTCTGCTATAGGAACCTCTTCGTGTCGCACTATATTCCAATCTTCGGAATCTCATTCAAAACCTTATGAGCGGCACTGAAACTATCGAGCAACTTATTCACATGCTAGTCAACGATAATTTGGATCTTGGCTGTGCCATCATTGAGGCTGTGGCAACTCGTCAGGTAGCACCTTGACAATTCTAATTCTGCTGAGCTATGTACACCTTTATTTCCCCTTAGGAGCGTAAGGTTCAAAATCCTGGATTGTTCTTAAAATTCCAACGGAGTTGTCAGTTTTCTGTAATTGCTTCAAGTCATTTAAGCTCAGACATCTAACAATGATTACTCATAAAGATAAACTATATTATGTTAAGGGGTAGTTCGGTACTATCACTGTCCTGAAATATAATGGATTTGAGTTTGTCGTAAGTCAAACTACATTAAGTTTGACCAAGTTCATAGAAAAGAGTATTAAGTATTATCGACATCGAGGAGATAAACTATAAAAATATATTTCATAAATATACGAGTATCTAATGATGTTCATCTAATATTGTAAATATTATTCTTCTCAACATAATTGCCAAACCTAAGATAGTTTGACCTAGGGCAACTCAAAATCCATTATATTTCAGTATGGATGTAGTACTTATTATTAACGACAACTTCTGTCTGATCACCATTAATCATGGAGATCTGGACCTAGTATCATTTAGCCAAGCACGTGCTTTTCATTAGAGAGGGCAATGGATTAGCATTCCATGTTGCAAGTCGGGACCCTAGAATTAAAACCTCGCGTTCACAACTTAACATTTTAGCGAAATTGACTAAAATTTGTTGGAGATGATCCAGTACAATTGCCCACTACTTTGTGCGGTGTGACTAGATGTGTATGAGGGTTTCACATTGAAAGTCGGAGTGTCGGACTCAGACCCTAACTAAAAACCTCACGTTAATAACTTAAAATTTTATTGAAATTGATTGATTTGTTTTCGGAGATGACTTAATACGATTGGTCACTACTTTGTGTAGATCAGTGTGAATAGATATATACATGGGCCCCACGTCGAAAGTCAGACCCTAAAATTATTATTTTTTATTTTAGCGAAATTTACTGAAGTTTATTCAAGATTTACTTAGTACGATTGTTCATGACGGCAGATCGGTATGACTAGATATATGTTTGGGTCCCATGTCATAAACTTAAAACCCAAAGGCCGGTCTACCTCTCAAGTAGTCAAGTCCACATTTTGAGTCAATGTTCAATGGATTTTGGATTTTGTTGGATTGAATGATTATGGACATGCAAATCCAAATAGATCCTATCCAAGTGCATCCAAAGCAACTAGAGTCCATGAGTCCATTTGGACTTCGTATTATCCAAATTCACTACCACCTCTACTTTGATAATGGATAAGTGGCTGACGCTCTTTTTCTTTCCCCTGATCCTCATGACTAACATGCTTTTGTCAGGCTGTTGAATTGATTGATGTAGAAATAGCGCAGTCATTTTCACAAAGGAAACAAAGAGAGACCGGTGGTCCTGCATATCATGATTCCTTTGCTTATGCTCAAGGGCCATTTGCTCGTGTACCTGAAGCACTACGTCCTAAGCCTGGGCATTTATCTACTTCCCAACAAAGAGTGTATGAGGTATAGCAGCAAAACATAAACTTCTGAATTGAAATTATGCATGTTGTTTCTGTATTGGACACATGGCTATCTGCATCCAACTCTGTTATTTTCAGGACTTTGTTCATGTGTGGAATCCCCATAGTCAAAATGTCGGTGCTACAGGTTCTGGTCTGTCTGGTGGTGCTACTGCCTCGAGCACTCTTGGTGTACCTCGAGCTTACAGTCCAAATTCAGCACCGGTATCCTCAAGTAATTTGTCAACTATTCATATGAGTGGACTAACATCTATAACTCAGCCAACGGAACTGGGGTCTGAGGAATCAGTTACTGGTAGCGCACAATTTTCGAGGTACACATGCTTTGGCTATCTTTTACGTGATGTGTGGTTCTGTTTTTTCTGTTGCTTGTTTTGGACCGATTAATATCTTGTGTCTTCCATAGTAATCCTGCCCAAGTTGGAGCAAGCGAGTCTTCTGTCTTAGTTGGTGGAACCATTGGTGCTGCATCTACATTTTCTACATTGGCATCTAACGACCTTCCTGCCAGTGCAATGACTGTCACAACCAATGTAATATTTCCTGTTGACCTCATGACTATGTTGCCATATATTATTTTCTAAGACCTTTCTAACCTTCTGCCAGGAAATAAGTGCTTTGGTGCCACCTCCATCAACATCTGCTGCCGATCGCCTGGGATCTATTTTACCTGAACCTTTGAATACTGGGGATGCTTTGGAGAAATACCAACAGGTTGCCCAAAAGGTACTGATATTTTGGTTCGTGCTTGTCACCAAGATCCTTTTGGGCTTGTTTTTATTAAATATAATATAACGGGAATTACGAAATTGAAATGAACATGCCTTTGCTTTTACATCCTTACACTTTACTGACTGAAGCCTTCTATTTGATGGTTCCTAAGTTAATGATCAGATGTTCTCGTCCTGTGAAATATGCCTACAATCATTTGGTATCCTATTTTATTTATGAGTTGGTTCAACCAGTTTTTTTTTCTTTTTTTTCTGCTTTGCCTGTAATCTACTATGAATGGTTTTGTTTTCTTTGGTAACCTATTGATAAACTAATATGTGTATTCTTTCCCTACAGCTGGAAGCATTGATTGTTAATGATGGCAAAGATGTGGAAATTCAGGTCAGACAGTGCTTTGTTTATACTGCTCCAGTACATCAATATTTCTTGTAGGATTCAAGGCCTATTTGCTTAGCAAAATGTGGCATGCTATTGTGCTCTGCTTCATGTGTATTTTTTGCAAATAGGTCACCTTTTCTTCTTATCTGATGATACCTAATGTAATGTTTGTGTTCAGTCTGTTATTGCGGAAGTTCCTGATATCTTACGTAGGTGTGTTAGCCGGGATGAGGCTGCATTAGCAGTAGCACAAAAGGTAATTGATCTATTTGATTAGGAATATACGCATTTCTCAGTTGTTTGTTCTTTGTAACTTACTGTTTTGACTGTCTTAACAGCAAGCTTATTTTGGTGCATTATGTCCCAGGTTTTCAAAAGTTTGTACGATAACACATCAAATAGTACTTACGTCTCCTGGCTTCTAGCAACCTTAGTTGCAATACGAGATGTCTGCAAGCTTGTTGTCAAAGAGCTAACAAGTTGGGTATGTTTCATTGTTTTATTCAACCTTTGTATTCCATGTTATCTGCTTTATTGTGATACAGTTAACGGTGATTTTTTTTACGTTGAGACAAGTTGAGTTACTTAATTATGTTTTGATTTTGTGTCATTCCATTTCCATTTTATATTTTTATATTGTACATACATCCTATAGCTGAGATTGTTGAAATTTGATAGTTCATAGGTTTCTTTTTATTGGAGTGAAGCTTTAGTTTTTTTGGGTCTTCTTTGACACTAAAGTAAAATTTTGTTTGAGTATTGCTTCTGTATGTTTAATGTCAATAGCATTAATTGCGTGAACAAGCACATCAACAATATAAAACACAAGCACCAAATATTAACCTGTGAGCTATGATTTGGTGTGAGGTCTTAATATGGAACTCTTACTCTATAGTCTATACCTTTTTGTTTCAATTATAGTACCATTTCATTTTCCTTTTTGATGAAGTTGATTACCTTGATGTCGCCCTGGTTTGGTTCTTCTGTTTCATAGTTCATCATGAGGGATTTGAAAGCGAACTAATTTCCTTTATTTGTTTATTATCCTTTTTGTTCAGGTAATATATTCAGATGAAGAGAAGAAGTTTAACATTGAAATCATTTTCGGCCTTATTCGTTCCGAGTTGCTGAATCTTGGGGAGTACAATGTTCATTTGGCAAAGCTAATTGATGGGGGAATAAATAGTATGTTGAGATACAAAATATTCCTTTCATTTTTATTTATTCTTATTTTGTACTTATGCACATTTATCACCAAAAGCTACTGGATGGTCTCAAAGTTCATTGGTGATATCTGTTGCTACATGTATACCTAGATTATATAACCTAGTAAATTGTAGTGACAAACCAATTGAGATAGATGCATCATGCTTTTAGGAGGATGTTGGTATGCCAAATGAAATCCTGTAGCATAAACTCCTAACTCGTCAAATTGTGAGCAGAGGGAGCATAAGATGCTGAATTCAATGTTCAAGTTGGATCTTTTACAATTTAGTTAGCACAATGCGTCAGTATTATAGTTTTGTACGGATTTCACCTTTCTTGCAATTGAACTAAATGATTTATGTGCATCTTACACTATAAGAGTGATAAGGTGCACATGCAAATAAATCAATATCTTGTCTTCCTTTTCTTTTCTTTTTTTTTTGGGGGGGGGGGGAGGCAGTTCCTCATCCATTAAGGCATTAACAAAGCAACAAAAATACATGAATGTTCAGCAGGGAAAAAACGACCTAGAGAACAGGACAAGGAAGAAACATATTGGGTGCTTTCACATGTGTGCGCAAAAAAAAAATTAGGCCTGGCATCAATTGCCCACTGGATTAGTACAATTCTTAGACGGTGATCCATGTTTAATCTTCTGGACTGGCGTAATTGTTCCACGTTTTTGTTCCTGTAAATCAGAGAGCTTCATGGACTGGATTATTTTGTACTATTCTTCATTTTTAAATGAGATTATTATTGTTTTTCAGTTAGTTGGATTTACCTGGTTTCTTTTGTCCTACTCAGAGGTAGCAACAGAATTTGCAATGTCTCTTGTCCAAACATTGATTACTCAAGATTCTGTTGGCGTCTCAGAGCTTTACAATGTTGTTGATGCACTGTCGAAGGTATGTATAATTGTGGACATGATCTTTATTTTCTTCTAGTATTTATCCAAGGACCAGGTTCAAGAGTAGGAAATGTTGGTTTGCAGCTTGCAAGGAGACCAGGTTCACCTGAATCGTTGCAACAATTGATTGAAATTGCAAGGAATAATGTGAGCACCACTACTGGTTTTGTTGTTGGGAAGGATGAAAAGGTCAAACTGCCAAAGGATAAAAAGGTTTATGATCTAATCTAAAAATATCAGTTGCCTTCACATCTATGAATATTCTTTGATATCTCCTGTCCTCAAAATGTCTGCCCTGTTTATTCAATTGCATTGCTCTTACTCAATTTGTAGGTTCTAGCTACCCGGGCAAACAAAGAGGAAAGCACTGCTAATGAAATTACACTAGTTGATCCAAATCAGGTTCGGTTGACATGCTGAAACTTCTTATTCAGTTTTGTGTATCATGAATCCTACAGATTTACAGAACCTTAGTTTGATTTTCATAAACCTATTCGCTTCATTTTTAATAAGATGTTTTGGTTCTGTTTCTGTTTTCTTTTGATTCCGTTTTTCTATTTTTTGGGTATGGAATCAGAATTTCTTAGTGTACTCAGGAGTTTTTTGTTTGGTTTAATTAATTAGCAACATTTTTGTTTGTATCTTGTTTGTACCTTTTTCCACTCAGAATTTCCTGTCATGATTGCGGTGATGTGGTCACATATTAGCATGTTAGTTCAACCAGGAGATAAGTCGGTTGTATAGGTCTTCCGTTGGTGGTGTTACCTGTATTTTGTTGCGGTTCTTGCTCAAGCCATTCTCACAACTATACCTTGAATCTATTTGCTAGACTGTTAATTAATCTGTTAAGTTGTTTGATGTACAGGTGGCAGTCCTGTTTTCTGAGTGGTGTCAGATGTGTAATCATGTAAGTGCTAGTGATGCGGCATACAGTCGTTTTGTCACACAGTTGCAGCATGATGGTCTGCTGAAGGGAGATGATCTCTCTGAACGCTTCTTTCGTATTCTCACGGTGATGAATCTACCTTTGTACCAGATTATGCAGTACACTTTGGCATACTCAGATACTTATTTTGAATCATTCAGGAACTTGCTGTTACACACTCTCTAGTCTCCGAGCAAATCGTTGCTCCTAGTGGTTCGTCTCAGCAATCACCACAGCAACCTCACATTTCATATTTCTCCATTGATTCATATGCAAAGCTTGTGGTTATGGTTCTCAAGGTACCTAAAGGATTTTCCAAATGTATCAAATGTGACTTTTAGACTGCAGTTTTTCAGTGGAGTTCATTATAGTCATGCATCATAACTGTTTAAAATTGAGTAAAATGTATTTTGGCTGTAAGTGTTGTTTTGCATGAGAACCGGGCCTTTGGGTATCTGAGGTTATCAGAAAGTGACTAGTCATGTTGGATCAAACTGCAGATTTTGATCCCTGCATTCTGTTATGTTTAGTTCTATTTTATTTTTCTGCTATCGAGGTTTGTGTTGTGCAGAATGGTTAATGTAGTGTCAAATCTGTTCTGTTCTATTTAGCTGCATTATCATGGTACTTGAGTAACATTTGAGCTATTAGTTGAGCTGGGTATCTTTGGGAGTTATATCTGGTAGGGATCTTTATATTGCCTAATTAATTCCATTTTTCTCTATAAGGGTAATTCCATATTCTCCTTGAGTTATTGGCAAATTATAATACCAGCTAAGATTGATAAAACTCACGTCGAGTGTTATTAATTCCTTGCTTGTTGTTTGTATTCAGTACTGTTCAGTGGAGATAACGCCAAATAAAGCCAGTATACTTTCCAAGGTTCGTTTTTACAAATTGGTTATGGCTTTGGAACCTATACATGTATTGATAGCTCATAAAACAAATATTTTCCAACTTGTCTTGTCCAGATTCTATCTGTTACAGTGAGAACCATTCAGAAAGATGCTGAGGAAAAGAAAGCTTCATTTAATCCTCGGCCATACTTTCGATTGTTTATAAATTGGTTCTATGACCTTACTACTACCGAGGGCCACCATGATGGTTCTAATTTTCAGGTACGCATGTTAGCTATGTATTGTTTAATACTTTTATTGTGACATCTGTGATATAGCAATATCGATTGGTGACAGGTTTTGACTGCATTTGCAAATGCATTCCACATGCTACAACCCTTGAGAGTTCCTGCCTGGAGGTATGTCCATCACTTTTGGTCTACTTTGTCAAATTTACCTTTTTATTCTATGTTGATGTGTTCAATTATTGTGTCACGCGATGTTTAAAAGCATGTGCATGCAAGTCCTGGTGATTATGCTTAACTAAGCTTTACATTGCAGTACACTTAGTTGCCATCTACATTGAAGCAGTAATGTCCTGGTGGCCCAATAAAATATTTGTTGTACGAACTGACCTTACGTCATTTAATCTGGATTGGGATCATAATGTGAGCTCACAGAACTAGGGCTTCTTTTTTCTCTCCTGTTTATGGAGTTCCAACCCTCAATTCTTGCTACTCACGCTGCTCAGGTGATGGGAGCAGAAATTAGTTCACCTAGGCAGCTTAACATTCAAACTCCAAACTCGGAACTGTTCTTTTCTGCACCATGAAGTCAAACTGATTCTTCTTTCCCTCTACTTGTGTTTACTTTTACACAAGGCATACAAGTACCTGCTTCTTGTCATTGCTGCTTTATTATCGACTTAAACTATTTTTAACCTTTTTTGAACACATGCCATGTTCGCTATTCTGCATTATCTGATTAAAACTATCCTCTTCTGTAGCTTTTCTTGGCTTGAGCTGGTGAGTCACAGGAGCTTCATGCCAAAACTGCTGATGTGCAATTCACAGAAAGGTTGGCCGTTTTTTCAGCGGCTGCTTGTTGCTCTTTTCAAATTCATGGAACCATATTTGAGAAATGCTGAACTCCCAGAGGCGGTAAGTTTTGTATTTTTTGCAATCATTACTAGCCTGATTCAAGGAATACTTCTTAATTTTTATATCGTATTACTTTTTTTTGTAGGTGGACCTTTTATACAAAGGAACTATGAGAGTTCTGCTTGTACTACTGCATGACTTTCCTGAATTTCTTTGTGATTATCACTTCAGTTTCTGTGATGTGATTCCTTCAAGTTGCATTCAAATGCGCAATGTCATTCTTAGTGCTTTTCCACGTAACATGAGACTGCCAGACCCTTCTACTCCTAATCTAAAGGTACATGCCATCTGTGGAGCAGTGCTTTCTCTGTCCTGATACCAATTGGGCATATTTAAGTTGTTTTTTCTTGTTTTACAGATTGATTTGTTGGCTGAAATTTCAATAGCACCACGAATCATGTCGGATGTTGATGGTGCCCTCAAATCAAAGCAGTTGAAGACTGAGGTTGATGAATATCTCAAGGTCAAATAATTTTTCTAGTTATTATCCTTTGTATGAATTTGGACTGCTATCGACTGCTATTCATGGGCTGATATGCATGCTGTTCTCACTTTGGTATCACACAGAGGCCGGAAGGCTCTTCCTTTCTAAGTGACCTGAAGCAAAAATTGCTGCTGCCTCAGAACGAAACAACTGTTGCTGGGACACGCTACAACGTGCCTCTGATCAATTCACTTGTTCTTTATGTTGGCATCCAAGTGAGTTTTCCCCCAGTCAGTTTTCTTATTAAAAAGAAAACACATTATGCAAAAGTGTGCACTGAAGAACCAAAGGATGAAAGTTATGCTGTTACATTACCTTAAGCATCCTCTGAATTATTATTTTCATCATGTTATTATCATTGACACTCATGATGTGCTGCTTTGATGCGCCATGACCCACTTCAGTAATTACGAGGCCACAATCCCATGAGTTCCTGGAGAAGAATCCAAAATTGCCCTACCTGATCTTCGTTTGCTCTTTGAGAAAGATCCAAACTTGCATTAGGCTTTGATTGCCTGATCAAAGCATTTCTTCCTCCAGCTAGTATATTTGAATGTCTAATTAGCTTTTGCTATAGTCATTGTATCTTACAGCATATAGATGGTAGAACCTATAATCTGTTCTGTTTCTTCGCCAGAAATTGCATTAATGATGCAGTGTATTTTGGTTTAATTGTTTGTGTTTTGTTCTGTAGTTATTTTTTTATTCTAAAAAAATATGGTTTGCATCGCTAACCTCGTACTTGAATCAATATATAGGCTGTGCAACAACTGCAACTGAACAAGGCTAATGCATCGGCATCAGTACAGCAGATTAACCATATGCCTCCGATGGACATTTTCCAGATTGAAACAGCTACCGAGATGTTCAGAAATCTTATAACAAGTTTGGATACAGAGGGCCGCTACCTTCTGTTGAATGCAATCGCTAACCAACTGCGCTATCCCAATAGCCATACGCACTACTTCTCCTTCATCATTCTGTATCTATTTGCCGAGGCTACCCAGGTATTGCGAGATGTTACTTGTACGATTACATGTGCCACCTTGCTTTCTTGGGTTCATGTTGTATGTGGTGCATCCCTCTGTAACGAATCTCCACACGCATCTTCACATCCCCTTGTAGCATCTGATTCATTTTTTGGAGGCCGCTAGTGTTTGCCATATTGTATATGCTTTGCTATTAGGATAGATTCTATGACATACCCTCTAATGTCCATGCTATGTGATTGAGCAGGAAATTATCCAGGAGCAAATAACGAGGGTTCTTCTGGAGCGTCTAATAGTGAACCGCCCCCATCCTTGGGGGTTACTTATTACTTTCATTGAATTGATAAAGGTACGTGACATGCTTTGTTTCTTGTCATTAATTAAAATATCGCAAACACTCGAGCACTAAATGTACCTTTCTTGTGTTAGAATCCGCGATACAACTTTTGGAACCGGTCTTTTACACACTGTGCACCTGAGATTGAGAAACTGTTTGAGTCAGTGGCAAGGTCCTGCGGTGCAAAAGCTGTAGACGAAGGAATCAGTGTGCAGGATGGCAGTCACTAAAGTTATTTGCTTTGTTGAAGTGTTGTTTTTGTACTATTTCTTCTGTCTGGCACTGTAAATTTTTGCGAGCTGCCCTATTTGTGCTTGTACAGATCGTCTGTATATAGTAAATAAAGCTGGAAAATTATAGTGCGTCATGTCAACTATTTGGTGCTCCAGGTGCAATATTTTCTGTGGATTGGTTGACCTTTTCATGCAAGTCTATCAGAATGGTAGATGGTGCAGCGATTGCTACCAAATGTTTGTCAAGAAAATCATCCTAAAAGGCAGGCCTCTGAACACTCACACTCGCTACCTCACTCGCTGTGTTGTGTGCTGAATTCATATTGATTTCTGCCTGGCCTAACACCCCCTTCTCTTAGAACGGAACATTTCAATATCGGTCTGTACTTGTCTACCGTTTAAAATTGCACACCAGATAAGATATTATTTGAAAATTGCAGCAAATAATGTAAATTGCAGGCTATAACATTTAACAGAGCGTTAAAGAAAAAGGCATTTATAAGGTGATTGATTTGTGGAATGAGTTAGTCCATATTCCACTTCTTAATTCTTTGTTTTGTGGAGTGTAATATGTTTGTATCACCACTTCATACTTGGCTTATAGTTAGTATTAGAGCATTTCCAAGGGTTTCTAATGAAGCCTCTCAATCTAGGATTTTTGGTAAAAATGAAAAAAACATTTTTAACAGTTTCCAATCCCACCTCCTAATCTTTTCGCGCTCGGAAAAATTAGACCGATTGTGTGAATATATCCATGTGTCCACAACGTGCGTATCTATCGGCCAATTTAAATGTGGAAGGATGTGAAAAAGAACAAGAATATATAAAAGTGGTTAGGATAACTTTAAAATAGTATAGTATTTTTTATGTATGTCTTCTATATTTTAGGAGTGATTTATTGAAAACTGTGGAAGATTGTCTTATTTATTCCTTTCAATAATTTTTGGTGAGTTGGAAAACTCTATGGTTTTGAAAAAAAAATTGTTGCGAACTCTTAGAGATGCTCTTAGGCTTATAATTAATATTAGTATGAGAAATGAAATTATTTCACTATCCTTATAATTAGTAGTAGGACGAGAAATAAAGTTATTTCACTAAATTTGAGGAATGAACTTACGATGCAATTAGTGTCTTCAAAAAAGAAATTTTGCAGATTATCACCTCGCCATTAACCTCTCCAAACCCATGTTTCACCTCGGTAGCTCGAAGTGGCCACGTCACCCAGGATTCAACCAGAGTGGCCACGTCACCTTTAATTGCTTTGCTTGGTCAGCAGTGAGCCACGTCACCCCAATTCGCCCCAAATAAATTGATGCCTCCCCTTCTCGCAAAAAAAAAGAAAAAAAAAGAAAGACGGTCTCTCCCATCCTCTCACAACTAACACAAGATGAGGATCACACAAGCCACGAGCAATCCACTAGAGTACCTTTTAGCTCTCCACTGGGAAAAAGTCAAGAACTCCTCACAATCACCACAATTAGAGCCGAAAACAAGCACCTTCCTCCGCTCGACGATCCTCGCTGCACCAAACCGTCTAGGTGGCGGCAACCACCAAGAGAAACAGGCAAATCCCGTAGCGAAACACAATCACCAAGTGCCTCTAATTGCAATCACTCAAGCAATGCACTTGGATTCACTCCCAATCTCACAGAGACGATGAATCAATGATGGAGATGAGTGGGAGGGCTTTGGCTAAGCTCACAAAGTTGCTTTGTCAATGCAAAATAGCAAAGAGAGTGAGCAAGAGCCGGCCAAGGGCTTTTTATAAGCCGCTCGCACGAATAGAGTCGTTGGTTCTCTGTCAGCACCTTTCTCGGGGTGACCAAACGCGTAGGTCCAACCGACCGGACTCAAACGTCCTAGCGTCTGGTCGTGCACTGCCATCCACGTGCACCTGCGATTTGACCTCAGTCGCGTGATCCCAATGGTCACCAGCCATCCCCACGTGGTTAAGTAATGATCGGACGCGCCCGAGACAGGATCGGACGCGTCGGTGCCACGCTTGCACACGCGCGCCCTCGCTGCTTCACCCAATGATCGGACGCGCCACTCCCCATGGTGAACCAGTGACAGATCACTTCCAGTAAGCATCCAGAGGCGATTTTTGCCGATCAGACGCGTCAAGTCACGCATGACTGGACGTGCCAGTGAGTCCGATCCTCTCTGCCTCGCATAGATGCTCACGTCAACGTACGTCACTACCTGCGTCCGGTCACAATTACTGTGCAGCGTCCGGTCAAGATCTAGATAGAGCCTGAGCGCGCCAGCTTCACTAAAATTGACTGGATGCTCAAACACTGAGTCCGGTCAGTGAAAATAGCGCCTCCACTTCACCAACTTCTCCACCCTTGATCAAATGTGCTAACCACCAAGTGTTTCACCTTGTGCACGTGTGTTAGCAAGTTTTCACAAACATTCTCAAGGGTGTTAGCACTCATTAGAATCTAAATGCATATGCAATGAGTTAGAACGTCTAGTGGAACTTTGATAACCGCATTTCGATACGAGTTTCACCCCTCTTAATAGTATGGCTATCGATCCTAAATGTGATCACACTCGCTAAGTATCTCGATCACCAAAACACAAAAGCTCCTATCAAGTTTCACCTTTGCCTTGAGCTTTTTGTTTTTGTTTTTCTTCTTTTCCAAGCTCGAGCACTTGATCATCACCATGCCATCACCACCATCATGATCTTTATTTGCTCCACCACTTGAAATGTATTTAACCTATCTCATATTCACTTAGAGCATATAGGTTAGTACATAGGGTTTCATCAATTCACCAAAACCAAACTAGAGCTTTCAGCCTTGGAGAGGGCGGAGGATGCCATGGCGCCCCTGGTTGCCGCTGCTGTGAACATCGTCGACGATGCGTCGCTGCTGGTCGACGACTTCCTGGGTGAGGTGGGATGTAACACCCCTGGTGTTATGAGCTTATTTAGCACCTTAGTTAAGGACCGAGCAATTTTACCACGAGTTCCTCGGATTTTAGTTGTACAAGTCGCATAAATTGATAAACAAATATTATGCGACTCACGTCTATGGTTGAAGAATAAATAAATTCTAACAAAAGGATAAACTCAGTTGCATTAATCGTTGGCACAGAAACAATTTAATAAACAAATAAGAATATATAGAGGGGTATATATATACACTCACGTACACGCAAGAATGAATCATGACTGGCCGTTTGCTCCGCTTGCTCAGCTGCTCGCTGCTCACCACCGTCGTCTAGCCTACTGCCCCGAGTAATTATGCACGCTGCCGTGCTGTTGCCTGCAGCCGCGCTATGCTTCTGCCTAGCCGTCGCGTCCGCCCTGCACCTCTGCGCACGCTGCCGCACTGTCGCTGCACAAGATTTTGCTGCCCGTCGAGCCGCGAGTCAAGCCAACAGTGCACATGTGGTTAGTAAAAAAATGTACTACCACGAACTGACGAGAAAGAGATCACAACAGCTTCGTTTATTTTTCTGGCGTACAACACACTCACCTGGCATTACTTTTGATCACTGTCTCGTTCTCATCGTGGCCCTACAATTCGCTGCATTGCAAAGTCTCCTCATCCATCCGCATCCATGCTCCCTAGCTTTTGTTTTGCTTCTCTCTCTGACTTTACTTCTGTCTACAATTGCCGAGCCTTGTTTTCCCTCCCTCACTGCTTGTCTCTGTTCTCTGATTGCCTGCCTTGCTTGTCTCTGCGGCCGCGGTCTTGTCCGTGCCAACTGGCACGCCCTGCCGGCCACGTTGGGCCTGGCCGTCCTGCCGTCGTGTTTAAGAAGTAACCGAGCCGCACGCGTCTCCTTACTTGTTTGTCTTGAGCTAGTCTGCGAATGATCTTCTCCTTCTCCCTTCTTAATTTAATGAGCACACATACACTCTTTATTGCTGATCAGCCCCGTTGACACGGCAAGGCACACTCAAGTTCAAGTCCATCATGAATCAACTAGCCCTGTTGACACGTTGAAAGACCAAAGACCACTCAAGTCCATCACCTGAATCCAAACACGGTTCACTGCGCCTTGCACGTCGGGCACTGTTCACAGCAGAGAGTACTGTAGTGCGCAGGAAACACTGTTCATCCGAGCAATAAGAGCTGTTGCGCCGTGCACTCTCTTCTCTCTCTCTCATTTCGCTGCACCGCACGCCCTGCCATCTGCGCTTGTCTGCTGTCTCCCCGGCTTCTTAAGAAAGCCAGACCGCTGCTCGCCTTGCTCGCCTTATCTCACGGCCTCTCCTTGCTCCACCTCCGCGTCCCGCACCGGCGTCCCAACTCCGCTTGCCGAGCCCGCAGCCGCCCAAGCCGTGGAGCTGTCCCGCCCTCGCCGGCCGTCGTGACCGCAGCGACTCCACTGCCGGCCGGAGCTCCTCAGCTCCTCTGCTTCGAGCGCTCCGTTCCTGGAAAAGAGAGAGCAAGGTGAGGAGGGTATATATCCAAGCAAAAGAATTATACGGGGTCCTTTTTGCTAAATACATGACTCAAGTAAATAGTGCCAATGTCTTGTGGGTTGTTTTTCTTTTCGGCTGGGCTTGCTATTTTATTTAATATGGCTAAAGTTTGTAAATCCATAATAAATCAAATAAAAATCATAAAAATGTCAAACCAATTTTGTTAGTCTCCTAAAATCATGACCTACCTGCTAGTATAAATTGTTCACATAGTGGGATAATTTTCTTAGGAGCTACATAATTAAATTGGGATACTTGATGTTGTAAAAATATGAACTTATAGGAATTGTTGTGATAATTTGGTAATAGTTTTGGGTCTGAAATCTTTACAGTAGGTTCTTAGCAATATTAGCTGCTCACTGTAATTTTTGTAGCTCCAAAATAATTCGTTGCTAGGATAATTAATAATCTCTAGTTTGAATATGTAGTAAATCGATAAAATGAATAACGCGACACCTCGGGTTTATATAACTACAACACTTGTTGAGAAATAACGTTTGAATCGACAACGTGGATACGTGGCCTAGTGAGTTGGTGTGTGGCTAGCTCGTTAGCTTGCGAGACGTAGTCGTACGACGAGAGTTGCGATTGCTGTCTTTTACTTATGTCTCTACGTTGTATTCGCGTAAATCTCATAATAGGGACGACGATGGATCGTGGAGTCAACCGGAGTAGCGGAAAAGATGGTGCCCAAATGATCGTGGTGCCATGGTGGAAATGCTAACTTTGGTTATATATTACCCAGGCAAGCCCCGGTGCATAACCTCTATTATGCTGCACTTTATTTATGCTTGTGCATTAAGTTTTAAGGAGTTGAATGAAACCCACTTGCATATATATATATCCTGATCCCATGAGTCTTACTAGTATGTCAAGATCGTGTAGATTGCTATGCTACAGGACTCCGGTAGAAGTCGAGTGATTGCCTGTCACTCGCGAGAGATAGGAAATATATTATTGTTACTATTATCATGTTACTATCACATGGATTATATATGGATAATAATTGGAGACCGGGCGGAACGGGCTTGGATGGACTTGGACCTGGTTGGGCAACAGAGCGGGGCTCTGGTTGCATTTGTTCCGCCTGTGTCGATTAAGGACCGTTCGTTGCATTGGATTCCATAGTCAGGTCACAGACCTACTTATCCCGAGCATATACTAGCGGATGAGGGCTAGAAAGACTTGTTATTCTCTTGTCATGGGTTCCGGCTCCATCCGGACCAACTGAAGGTGGATTATATATGGGTATTAGGAGGTCTAAGCACCGCGAGAGGGCGGGGGCTTAGAGTCCCAGTATGGACGGGGACTCGGTTCTCTTGACAGGAGGATAATGGGTTGGTCCCGTTTGTACCTCGGTACGAGCGGGGCGTGTGTTTTTGGGGTACCCAGCTGGGCTACATTGATTCGCGAATCGCCGTCAATTTGACGGTCCGACATGACTATAATCTGGCATCGTAGCAAGAACTATGGAAGTTGGTAAAATAGTTCTGATTGCTTACCACCTGCTTGAAAGTAAAACAGGTGCGTACCTAGAATGGTTGGTTAATGAACTACTAAGGACTGCTAATAAAAATTAAATATAAGAATGCACCTTTAGTAATGCTTCCTGCAGTTGCAATAACCCACCAGCCAGATAGCCTTGTATATCCTTGGAGTCTTTTCTTTCCTCCTGACGGGTAAGTCTTGCGGAGTACAATTGAGTACTTAGGGTTTGTTCTACCCTATTGCAGGTGACAGGTTTTTGGAGCTAGCACTTGGGTGTGGAAACCTCCTGGTGGGCTCAGCGAGGATTTCCCTTACGTGCGGATGTAGTGTTTATTTAAACTCCCACCTAAAATGTTTTCAAAGGAAAACTCATAACCTATTATTAGTTTGTGTAATTAAATGTTCTTCATGATAATATTTAACTCATCGTTAAATGATTTTATTTCCGCTACAACTCTGATAACATTTTATATCCTGCTGTTATAATCAAATAATAAATTTCTCTGATGTTGTAATAAAAGTGTTGTAAGAAATGACAAAGATGTTGTAAGCTTTATCTCTCATTTATGATCCTAGGGTAAAAATGTGGATTTTCGAGTTCTCCCTCGGGTGTGCTCGACGGAATCGCAGAATTTAGTGCACTCTCTTGGATACTTAGTGTCTAATGGAAGACAAGTACTCTTGGAAGGGCATTAGATTAGGCGGTTCTACCACATGGAAGGGCTTGCCGCTCCACCAGCTTCTCCTGTATTTTTGGGGGCTTGCCCCTTTGAACAATGGTGCGCCTGGGGTGCGCCCGCGTGCCAAATCTCACCCTTTCACCGCCATTTTCACTTCGTCCCCCATTCGTCTCAGTGGGGAGCATCCCCGGCGCTTGTATCCTCTCGTGAGCCCAATGCCTATTTTCTATTGCGCCGGAGGCGAGAAAAGGTGGCGAAAGTCTGAAATGTTTTTCACTGAAAAACAGCGATCGGACGCTGCACCGGACGCGGTCTCGGTTTGACCGGACGCGTCCGGTCAGTTCAACGCGGCGCGAGGTCTAGGGTTTGTGACCGGACGCGGGTTTGGCCTGACCAGCGCGTCCGGTCAGTTCAACTGGGCGTAAGAAAGAAGCACGCGACCGGCGCGTCCGGTCCTTCACGAGACCGGAGCGTCCGGTCACGCGTCCAGAAACACAGAGCGAAGCGGAGTGACGATCGGACGCGCGGCGCGTCCGGTCACGTGCGATCGGACGCGTCCGGTCGCAGCTGGAGCTTACTGGAATACGACCGGACGCTGGCACTGTCGCGTCCGGTCAATCGGTTCAGCGCGTCCGGTCAGGGCAACGGCTAGTTCTGACGCGCACTGTTCACGTTTGTCGTGTAGTGACCGGACGCGTCCGGTCACCCTGACCGGAGCGTCCGGTCAGCACGTTTTTCGCTGCGTCGTCTGTAACGGCTAGCTGCGTACCCCTTCATTATAAATAGACGTTGGCCGGGGTTTGAGGGTAACTCTCGCACACTTTGAGACATAGAGACATACTTTGAGCTAGAGAACAACCCCTCCACTCATCTCTTTGCATAGTTGCACATCTTGAGTGAGATTGAGTGAGATTCAAGTGCATTGCTTGAGAGTTGCATTCTAGAGGCACTTGATCTTCGAGTTGCTGCGGATTTCTTGTTACTCTTCCGTGTTTCCCGACACGGTAGACGGCTTGGAGCAGCGAAGGTGATTGAGCTCGCAATTGGAGATTGTTGGAGCCTTCACCAAGTGTTGTAAGGGGTTCTTGATCCTTCCCCGCGGGAGTTCGTGAATTGGATACTCTAGTGGAGCTCGTGGCTTGGAGGATCCCCATCTTGTGTGCGGTTGTGCGGCGCCTGCTGAGGGCTCGACTCTTGATAGTCGATTAGCTCGCGAACCGACAAGTGGGTGTATCGCCACAACGGGGAGTAGCTTGCCGGGAAGCAAGTGAACCTCGGGATAAATTCTTGTGTCATTCTCTTCCCGAGGATTTCTCTTGTGTGATCGATTGTTTGGTACATCTCATCTCTACATGGCGGTATAATCAATCAAAGCTCTTCTCTCGTATTACTTCTAGTTTCTAGCTTTTAGTTGTTGTTGTGTTTAGTGAATAGCCTTGTACTAGACTTGTGTAGGTGGATTGCTTAATTAGTTAGAGCTAGTGCTTTTGCTTTGCCACCTTTCGTACTAACTCGTGGTTAAGTAATTCTTGTAGAAGTTTTAATTAGGCTATTCACCCCCCCCTCTAGCCTATTTGGACCTTACAAGTGGTATCGGAGCCGAGGCACCGTTTATTTGAGGCTTAACAACCTACGGTGAAATAGAAATGGCTCAATTAAGCTTGCACATCAACAACACCAAGAAGGCACCTCACTTTGATGGCACAAATTATGCTTATTGGAAGGTTAAGATGACCGCACACCTAAAGTCAATCAATAGAGAAGTGTGGAAGGTCACCGAAACAAAATTTGAGGTTGCTAATCCGGAAGCACCTACACCGGTAGAAGAGAAGAAGCTCCAATGCAATGATATTGCCATTAGTGCTCTTCATGAGGCACTAGATGACAAGACCTTTGAGCAAGTGAAGAACATTGAGATTGCTCATGATGCTTGGGCCAAGCTAGAAGAAACATTTGAGGGCACCGAAGGCACAAAGACCGCTAAAGCATATATCTTGCAAGAAAAATTTTCAAGCTTCAAGATGCAAGATGATGAGAGTGTACCGGAGATGTTTCATAGGTTGCAAGTCATTGTTAATGAGCTCAAGGCACTTGGTGAGGAGGTCAAGGACAATCAATTCTCTATGAAGTTCTTGAGAAGCTTGCCCAAGAGATTTGATACATTGATCACCGTGCTAGTAAGGACTACATTGAAGGATTCAACTCCTCAACAAATATTTCAAGAGGTGATGACCGATGATTCATATAGAGAAGATGATGAGAAGGATGAGTTGGTCAAGAAGAAGAAGAAGGAAAATGAAAAGAAAGATGATGAAAAGAAGAAGAGTGTGGCATTCAAAGCCACCACATCCAAGGGCAAGTCCAAGATTGAATCATCAAGTGATGAAGACTCAAGCTCTTGTGATAGTAATGACATTGATGAGAAGATGGCTCTCTTTGTCAAGCAATTTGGCAAATTCATGAAGAAGAAGGGCTATCGTGCAAGGAGGAGGAAGAACTCATCTAAGAAGAATGAGCATAACATGAGATGCTTTAGATGCCATAGCAAGGATCATCTTATTGTAAAGTGTCCTTATGATAGTGATGATGAAGATGCTATCAAGAAGGAGAGGAAGAAGCAAAAGAAGAAGCAAGAAAAGAAGGAGAGCTCTCATAAAAGGAAGAATGATTCTCATGTTGCTACATGGGATAGTGATGATTCCTCAAGTGATGATGATGATGACTACAAGAGCAAGAAGAAGGGACATGCTAGCATTGCCATCCAAAAGAAGGTCTTCCTCTTCGACACTCCATCATGCTTCATGGCTAAGGCCGCTAAGGTATCATCCGATGATGAGAGTGATCATGATAATGCTAGTGACAGTGATAGTGATAGTGATGAAGAGGAATTCACCAAAGATGAACTAATCACTATGCTAGAAGATTGCACTCAACATTTTAAAGAATCTAGAAAGGAGTGCAAGGGCTTGCTTAAGGAAAAGAAAAACCTTATGCAAGAACTTGATGAGCTTAGGGCATCTTATGAGAGTCTAAAGGAAGACCATAAGAAGCTTCAAAAGTCTCACACTAAGCTTGAAGAAGCTCATTTCTCTCTAGTTAAAAAATGTGAAAACATGCCAACTAATGTTGAGAAAGCTAAAACTTGCAACATAGGCATATCTTGTGATATAATTGATGAATCTTGTCATAAGCCTATTGTTGTTGCTCCCACTAATCTTTCATGTAGCACATCCACATCTTCCTCATCTAGTAGTGACGGTTTCACTTGTGATTCCACACTAATAGTTGAAAATGAAAATCTCAAGAAGGAGGTAAAAGAGCTCAATCACACCTTAGCTAAGGCTTATGGTGGTGAGGACCGCTTGCTTATGTGCTTGGGTAGCTAAAGAGCTTCTCTCTACAAAGAGGGATTAGGCTATAACCCCAAGAAAGGCAAGGCCGCTTTTGCTCCTCACAAGACTCGTTTTGTGAAGAACAAAGGTAGCTATTGCAAAAGTTGCAAGCAAATTGGTCACATAGAGCAACAATGCATGAACAAGAAATCCAATGCTAATGTATCCTCAATCAAGTTTGATTCTTTCTATATACTTACCAAGGGTACAAATGGTGTTCATGCTAAGTTCATTGGTGCACCATGGATGGGCTCAAAGAAGAAAGCCATTTGGGTACCAAAGAGCTTAGTCTCTAACCTTGGAGGACCCAAACAAGTTTGGGTACCTAAAAAGAATTGATCTTGTCTTGTAGGTCAATTACAAAGCCGGAGGAAGGCATTGGGTGCTTGATAGTGGGTGCACTCAACATATGACCGGGGATTCTTGTATGTTCAAATCAATTGATACTAGTCAAAATGGTGGTTTTGATGCTATCACTTTTGGCAACAACAAGAAAGGCAAGGTCAAGGGGCTTGGTAAAATTGCTATCTCAAATGACATGAGCATATCTAATGTGTTGCTAGTTGAGAGCTTAGATTTCAATCTTTTATCGGTGGCACAACTTTGTGATCTTGGCTTCAAGTGCATATTTGGTAGTGATGATGTTGAAGTCATAAGTGTTGATGGATCAAATTTGATATTCAAAGGATTTAGACATGATAGCTTATACTTGGTTGACTTCAATGATAGTGAGACACAATTGACATCATGCTTGCTTAGTAAATCTAGTATGGGTTGGTTATGGCATAGAAGGCTTGGTCATGTTGGAATGAAACAATTGAACAAACTTTTGAGGCATGACTTAGTTAGAGGATTGAAGGATGTCACCTTTGAGAAGGATAAACTATGTAGTGCTTGTCAAGCCGGCAAACAAGTTGGAAATATACATCCTAGTAAGAGTGAGATGAGCACATCAAAAGCATTTGAGCTATTGCACATGGACTTGTTTGGGCCAACAACATACACTAGCATTGGTGGCAACAAGTATGGTTTTGTGATTGTGGATGACTACACTAGATACACTTGGGTGCTCTTTCTTTATGACAAGAGTGATGTTTATGATCTATTCAAGTCTTTTATCAAGAGGGTACAAAATGAGTTTGAAATCACCATCAAGAAGATTAGAAGTGACAATGGTAGTGAGTTCAAGAACACAAGAATTGAAGATTTGTGTGATGATCTTGGTATTGGGCATCAATTCTCACCAACATACACTCCTCAATCAAATGGTGTAGTTGAAAGGAAAAATAGAACCTTGATTGATATGGCTAGATCAATGCTTAGTGAATATAATGTTAGTCATTCATTTTGGAGTGAAGCTATCAACACGGCTTGCTATTGTAGCAACCGTCTCTATTGCCATGGGAAGCTTGGGAAGACACCATATGAGCTATTGAATGGAAGAAAGCCTAACATTGCATACTTTAGAGTGTTTGGTTGCAAATGCTATATTCTCAAGAAAGGCACTAGATTGAGCAAGTTTGAAAAGAAATGTGATGAAGGGTTCTTACTTGGTTATTCTACCACAAGCAAAGCATATAGAGTTTGGAATCTCACAAATGGCACCTTGGAAGAAGTTCATGATGTTGAGTTTGATGAAACCCAAGGGTCTCAAAATGAAGCTCAAAACCTTGATGATGTGAGAGGGGATCAATTATCAAATGCAATGAAGAACATGGACATTGGTGATATAAGGTCGATGCAAGTTGATGATGATGATATTCATGTGATCAACCAAAGTGTACAAATTAATACAAATCAAGCAAGCTCTAGTGGTTCTCATGATGAAGTGCAAGTTCAAGGTCAAACAAGTGAAAACAATCAACTCCCAATACTCCAACCTACTAGCATTGCAAGAGATCATCCATTGGACCAAATCATTGGTGGAATTCAAAGTGGTGTTCAAACTAGATCAAGATTAGCATCATTTTGTGAGCATTACTCATTTGTCTCATTAGAAGAACCAAAGAAGATAGAAGATGCATTGAAAGATTCCGAGTGGGTAAATGCCATGCATGAAGAACTAAACAACTTTGCTAGAAATCAAGTTTGGAAACTTGTTGATAGACCAAAGAACTACAATGTGATTGGCACTAAGTGGGTCTTTAGAAACAAGCAAGATCAAGATGGCATGGTTGTAAGGAACAAAGCAAGATTAGTAGCACAAGGATACACTCAAGTTGAGGGTCTTGACTTTGGAGAGACATATGCACCGGTTGCAAGATTGGAGGCTATTAGAATCTTATTAGCATATGCTTGTGCACACAACATCAAGCTCTATCAAATGGATGTCAAGAGTGCATTTCTCAATGGCTACATCAATGAAGAAGTTTATGTTGAGCAACCTCCCGGTTTTGAAGATGACAAGAAGCCCGACCATGTTTACAAGCTAAAGAAGGCATTATATGGTTTGAAGCAAGCACCTAGAGCATGGTATGAGAGGTTGAGGGACTTTCTCCTCTCTAAAGGGTTCAAGATGGGAAAGGTTGACACCACTCTCTTCACCAAGAAGCTTGGAAATGACTTGTTTGTGTTGCAAATCTATGTGGATGACATTATCTTTGGATCAACTAACCAAGACTTTTGTGAAGAGTTTGGAAATATGATGACTAATGAGTTTGAGATGTCTATGATTGGAGAGCTTAGTTACTTCCTTGGACTTCAAATCAAGCAAATGAAGAATGACACTTTTGTAAGTCAAGGCAAGTACATCAAGGACATGATCAAGAAGTTTGGATTGCAAGATGCTAAGCCAATGAGCACACCAATGGGCTCTAATGATCAATTGGGTATTGATAATAGTGGAAATATGGTCGATCAAAAGCAATACCGGTCCATGATTGGAAGTTTGCTCTACGTCACCGCTTCTAGGCCGGATGTGATGTTTAGTGTATGCAAGTGTGCAAGATATCAAGCTTCACCTAGAGAAAGTCACTTGAAAGCAACCAAGAGGATACTGAGATATCTAAAGGGCACTCATGATGTTGGACTATGGTATCCCAAGGGGTCTAACTTTGAGTTGATTGGATATTCGGACTCCGACTATGGTGGATGCAAGATTGATAGAATGAGCACAAGTGGCACTTGTCAATTGCTTGGAAGGTCTCTTGTTTCATGGTCATCAAAGAAACAAAATAGTGTTGCACTATCTACCGCCGAGGCCGAATACATTAGTGCCGGTAGTTGTTGTGCACAATTGCTTTGGATGAAAGCCACCTTGAATGACTTTGGAATCAAATTTAAGAATGTGCCTTTGTTTTGTGACAATGAAAGTGCTATCAAGATGACTCAAAATCCGGTTCAACATTCAAGAACCAAGCACATTGATATAAGGCATCACTTCATAAGAGACCATCAACAAAAGGGTGATATTAGCATTGAGAGCATTGGCACCGAAGATCAACTAGCCGACATCTTTACAAAGCCACTTGATGAGAAAAGGTTTTACAAGTTGAAGAATGAATTAAACATACTTGACTTCTCCAACTTAAAATGAGTGCACCCCCACATTCTTATATGACATGCCTCTCCTCCAATATAGCAAGGTAAAGTTGTTTGGCATATCATTCATACTTTGCTAAGGACATGGTTAGAACATATAGACATATTTGCATGACAAATAAGCTCATTCATGAAAATCAAATAATTTTGATGTATATATGGTACCACTATTGCTTCTATGATTGATTAATCTAGTGGTAGCATATGACATGTTTGTGGGCTTGCGAACCTAGTGTTGAATCTAGTAAACGAGCTCATGATGTGTAATTCAGCATGGTCAAGATAACCCTTATACTTTATGAGGTGTGAAAAAGCTTGTCCTTGGATCAAACCGAATTACATATTCTAGGCAAGTAATCTAGATTGAACCATAATTTGGACTCCCTCATAATTGATTGACTTATCTCTCACTAAAATTGGCACATTTTTGGTGATTGTTGACAAAGGGGGAGAGAAAAGTCACAAAGATATTGCGAGGAAATAAGATAATAAGGGGGAGAGAAAAATCATAGGGGGAGAGAAAAGTCAAAGGGAGAGAAATCAAGGGATCAATTAAATTTGAGCACACAAGTAGGGGGAGCAAGCTCATGAATTATTTGTTGCACTTGCATGTGCATTAACATGATAATTTGTTGCATTACAAAGTTTAATTTCGATATTCATGATTGAATGGTGTATGCTAGATATAGAACTTGAATGATGTTTTGTTAAGAGTAGCTTTACATGTGGTATCTA
The DNA here is from genome assembly GCA_038087645.1 of Saccharum hybrid cultivar R570. Classification (NCBI taxonomy): domain Eukaryota; kingdom Viridiplantae; phylum Streptophyta; class Magnoliopsida; order Poales; family Poaceae; genus Saccharum; species Saccharum hybrid cultivar. Next base: position 27,960,595 of record JAQSUU010000043.1, on the reverse strand, counting down.
GACACCTTTGCTTTTAATGTGATCTCACAAAGTACTTTAGTGTTTGTGATCTTTACAAGTGATGTATTACAAGTGGTGTCTAGCTACTTCGATGCTAAGGATGGTATATAAAGGCAACTCCGATTGGTATCACGCTTCAAAGGTCCATTCTATATACCTTAGCATCAATTTGATAGTAGTAACTCTCCCAAAATTCAAATCCATACATATGTGCACAATTGAACCAAACTCATAGAAGCACATATGTAGGGGGAGCTAATACTATCGAAATTGAAAATTGATTTCATTTCATATCTTTGTGATGGTTGTCATCAATTACCAAAAAGGGGGAGATTGAAAGCCCAAGTTTGGTTTTGGTAATTAATGACACCAAGTTGCTAATGCCATGTGTTAAGTGTTTTGAGTTAGGGACAAGCAACACACGTGATGAAGGAGCATGTGGCATGGAGTGATGGCCACAAGATCACAAGTGGTGGAGATGCACATAAAATGAAGGACATGATGATCAAGTGAAAGAGAAGGATCTAAGAGCGCAAGGCAAAGGTATAACCATAGGGTTTTCCTTTTGCCGGTCTAAGATGAGTAGAGAAGTGATTGACCGGGTTTAGGATACATAGCCGACTATCAAGAGGGGAAATCACAGTTAGCTCGTGAATCAAGTGCCACTAGATCATTGTCTTGAGCATATGCATTAGGATCTAGTTGAGAACTAACATAACGCCTTGGAAAATGTTTGTGAAATGCTAACACACATGCACTTTGTGGTGTACACTTGGTGGTGTTAGCACATTTGCGAAGGCGGTGGTGTTTGAGCGGTAATAAGGGGTTTGGGGTTCGCTCTCCCTCCCGCCGAGCGTGCGAGCGCGGGATTCAGGCGTTTTCGAGAAAATGAAATGCCTATTTTCTATTGCGCCGGAGGCGAGAAAAGGTGGCGAAAGTCTGAAATGTTTTTCACTGAAAAACAGCGATCGGACGCTGCACCGGACGCGGTCTCGGTTTGACCGGACGCGTCCGGTCAGTTCAACGCGGCGCGAGGTCTAGGGTTTGTGACCGGACGCGGGTTTGGCCTGACCAGCGCGTCCGGTCAGTTCAACTGGGCGTAAGAAAGAAGCACGCGACCGGCGCGTCCGGTCCTTCACGGGACCGGAGCGTCCGGTCACGCGTCCAGAAACACAGAGCGAAGCGGAGTGACGATCGGACGCGCGGCGCGTCCGGTCACGTGCGATCGGACGCGTCCGGTCGCAGCTGGAGCTTACTGGAATACGACCGGACGCTGGCACTGTCGCGTCCGGTCAATCGGTTCAGCGCGTCCGGTCAGGGCAACGGCTAGTTCTGACGCGCACTGTTCACGTTTGTCGTGTAGTGACCGGACGCGTCCGGTCACCCTGACCGGAGCGTCCGGTCAGCACGTTTTTCGCTGCGTCGTCTGTAACGGCTAGCTGCGTACCCCTTCATTATAAATAGACGTTGGCCGGGGTTTGAGGGTAACTCTCGCACACTTTGAGACATAGAGACATACTTTGAGCTAGAGAACAACCCCTCCACTCATCTCTTTGCATAGTTGCACATCTTGAGTGAGATTCAAGTGCATTGCTTGAGAGTTGCATTCTAGAGGCACTTGATCTTCGAGTTGCTGCGGATTTCTTGTTACTCTTCCGTGTTTCCCGACACGGTAGACGGCTTGGAGCAGCGAAGGTGATTGAGCTCGCAATTGGAGATTGTTGGAGCCTTCACCAAGTGTTGTAAGGGGTTCTTGATCCTTCCCCGCGGGAGTTCGTGAATTGGATACTCTAGTGGAGCTCGTGGCTTGGAGGATCCCCATCTTGTGTGCGGTTGTGCGGCGCCCGCTGAGGGCTCGACTCTTGATAGTCGATTAGCTCGCGAACCGACAAGTGGGTGTATCGCCACAACGGGGAGTAGCTTGCCGGGAAGCAAGTGAACCTCGGGATAAATTCTTGTGTCATTCTCTTCCCGAGGATTTCTCTTGTGTGATCGATTGTTTGGTACATCTCATCTCTACATGGCGGTATAATCAATCAAAGCTCTTCTCTCGTATTACTTCTAGTTTCTAGCTTTTAGTTGTTGTTGTGTTTAGTGAATAGCCTTGTACTAGACTTGTGTAGGTGGCTTGCTTAATTAGTTAGAGCTAGTGCTTTTGCTTCGCCACCTTTCGTACTAACTCGTGGTTAAGTAATTCTTGTAGAAGTTTTAATTAGGCTATTCACCCCCCCTCTAGCCTATTTGGACCTTACACCAGGCACTGTAGAGCCTGAATAGCACTTGATGCTACCCCCTACCTAGCGTGCCAGCTATTGCAGGGTCGGAACCATGGCAAGCATTGTGGTTCGAGTCGATGTCAGAGTACGTGTCTCTAGTGGCTCGGGTAGACTCAAGAACACAAGAACCACAGAGAGGACGCAACGGTTTATCCTGGTTTATACCGATTGGTGCCCTACGTCTAGTAGGTGATGATCCTTATACTTAAGAGCACCCAAAATCGGGGGACTACAACAATGTACAGGAGGAAGAGAGATTTGGTAGGGGGTTAGTTCGGTGCTAATCCTGAGGTTGCCTCGCCACCGGTGGAGTCTTTCCCTCATCGGAGAGGAGAAAGACGACGGGTGCGGTGGATGTAACACCCTGGTGTTACGCATGCATTTAGCATTGCAAATCATACGCATGAGCATCATTTGTATTCATAATCACATGTAAAGTAAAGTATAGCATTGAGTTGAAACATATGAAACATCGCTTTGAAACATGAATGTTGCATGTGCTTGTTAATACAAATTTTGCTCTAATTCAGCTAGCGAGGCCAATAAAACATGTGTGGTTATAAATGCAAATCACTTAGAGATATTTATCATGCAATTCAAACTTTTGGCAAAATATGTTTTTAAAAATATTCTTGAAAATAGTCAAAAACCCTGCATATTTAGCTTTTGCATTCCAATTCAAAATCTATGTAGAATTTTTAGTTGGTCCCTAAAGCAAAGTTGTAGAGGATTAAATTCTAAGCAACTTTCATTTTTGGGCCATTTCTAGAAAATGCCATTTTCTTGCTCAAAATGTGATTTGAAGCTGTTATTTGAAATTTATTTGAAAACAGAATTTGGAAAACACTCTTTTCACCTTACTGGGCCGCGCGCCTCACATCCGGCCCACTGGCCAAAGCCGGCCCGGTCTTTCTCCCGTGCGCCGCGCGCCGTGCCCGTGCTCCTCCTTTCAGCCCATAGCGGCTTCCTCGGCCCAGGCCCACACCGCACCGCGCCTTCTTCTCCCGCGCACGGACGCACTGTCCGACCGCACACAGGCGCTCTACGCCGCGTGGCGGCCGCATGCTGGCGACGCTGGCCGGGTGGTGCCCGGTAGCCCCCACGCGCGCGCCTTAAGCCCTGTCCGAGCGCCCTCTCTACCTCACTCCTCCTCCATCCTCTTCGCCCCCCCTCACAGCAGCAACAGCCAAGCGGCCCTTCTCCGCCATCGCTCGCGCGCGCTCACCGAAGACGAGTGTTCCGGCCACGCCAGCCCACCTGCAACCGCTACATCTTCGCTATGGCTCCGTTTCTCTCTCGCGCAGCCCGTGCTCGTACCCGCTCGCCTTGGTAAGCTTCCTCCGCGCCGGGATGGCTCGCCGGAGTTGAGCGCTCCTCGCCGGAGGACTCCGCTCTGCGAACCTCGCTCTTCCGCTCCCCCTCTCGCCCTGATTTCATGCGCATTCGAACCCTTTTGGTCTCCCAGTGCTCGGATGCCGCTCCCCGCGCCACACCGTGGCCGGAGGCGTGCTCCCGCCGGTGAGCCGCGCCACCGAGCCGCCATGGCCGACAGCGAGCTCGATTGCGAGCTTCTCCGGCCTCGTTGCTGACGCAAGCGTATTCGCCTTGGCACTGTGGTCACGGTGGTGGTGACCTCGTCATCGGTAACCACGCCGACGGCGAGATCCCGTCGGTCAACCGCGAGCTCTGCTCGGGTTTGACTGACCGGTGGGGTCAGTTGACCCGTCGGGGCCCACCTATCTGTCTCAGTGTGTGCGCGCGTGTAAACAGCCCTGGGTGGCTCTAACACTTTTCAGCTGGTTTCAGAAAAAGATTTATGAAATGGATTTCCAGAAAATGTGAAAATGATTCCAAAAATCATATCTTGAGATTTATGACTCCAAAAATTGTGAAACAAATTTTGGTAGACTTATTAGAAGTAGATCTATGGTTTAAAAATATTGCATGTTGAATTTGTGATACTTTTCTGTGGAGCTTTATTTAATTCTTGAAATTGCTGTTTTCTTAAGAAATGCATAATAAATTATAGGAAGATCAGAAAAATATGGTTTCAAGTTTGTTATTCTTCTTATGTGATACAATTTGTATGAAAAATATATGTCATGCATGTTCTGTAGAAAAATTATGATGTGTAGTTCAAGTGCTATTTATGGCTGATTTTGTTATTTTTGCTAGAGAGAAAAATATGTATAAAAAATGGGCATGATAATTTTTATACAGTGTTTATATACTATGTAGAATATAGGAAAAATGTTAAATCTGTTGTTTAATATTTTTCACAATACAAAGTATTTTCATGCTCATATTTATGTCATAGCTTGTCATTTTTGTGTAGGCTATTTTACTTAGCCAAATGCCATAAAAATTTTCTGGTAGTCTACTTAGAGTAGCACTATGCTATGGTAATTTTATAATATTTTTCTATGCTACCAAAATAGATGTTGCTATTCAAACCTAGTGTTAATTAGGGTTTAATTAAATCTTGCTTTATGCATGATTAGAAAATTAGTGAATCTTTGGTGTATCTTTGAAGCATTTTAACTTGATGTTGTGACTTAGCATGTTAGTACAATGGTTGTAGTATTAGTGTGGCAGTACTTATGTATAGCTACATGGTAGTTAGTAGTAGAAGAGAATGCAGTAGATGGCATGTACTTATTGTACATGTTCTTGGATGATGTTGACTACCTTGTATGAGAATTTTTCTTATACTCTACCCGATAAAGCAAATCATGTTCATCTACCTTACATGCAAGTATATACATTGTGTGCATTTCATCTGATGCACCTTTTTGCATAAGCACTTACGCACCTGCATCATATAGGATCGCAAACAAAGAATCCAGTCATCGTACTCGAGGAGCCGGAAGAGCAGCTCGAGGTGCAGCCACAGGAGGTGCCCGAGGCCAACGAGGAGGATGTTGAGGAGCTTCCGGAGTGCCCCGATCACCGCCCGAGTTCCTTCGAGAGAGGCAAGCCCCGGAGCATTTCTCCCTCAGTTTGCAAATATTTAATTAATGTTTTACTTTAATTGATGCATTACGTTCAGGAGTTATCTGCAATCGTTGCTACATTATACCTTGTTTACCTTTGTATACTATATCCTTGTTACCCGGTATCCGCATTCGAGTCAATGCTTAGCTGGCTTAGACCGGTAGAAGTTGGGTGATTTTCTGTCACCTGCGAGCTATAGGTGGTTACCTAGATCTGCTTGGATAATTATGTCATCATGGGATAACTAAGTGTTAATTTGAAGTTGAGACCGGACATAAACTTATAAGGTTTTGAACTGTAGTGATTCCGTCTGTGTTGATTAAGGACCGACCATTGTTGGGCCTCGGGTCATGTTGAACGCATGCCTCACATTTAGCTGGCCGAATAACATACCTTTCGACCACAATGCTGGGAGATTATTCGGGCCGAGTGGATTATCCGCAGCGCACTGTACCGGAGAAGGTGTGGTAGGACACGGGGGCGTGATGATAAGACCGAAAGGCAGTTGGTCGGCCCTTGGGTACATGTGGTTCCTGGCGAACTCGAGATTTTTCTAGATAGTTGACTCGGTGACCAATATCTCACTTTAGCGGGTGAGTGAGGTTTGTGTGAGGAATAGATTACCAGCTGGTTAATAATCGATTCAAATCGTCATCGTTCACTGGATAGTGAACACTTGACTTGACTTACTTCATCGTAGTATTGTTGATGGAACACTCGGACAGTTATAATGGATATGACATTATAGAAGTGCCAATGATCATTGGTTATCATTAATTGCTTAATCACATGCTTGCTCTAGTATAGGTGTAAATGTAGCTGACATATTAATAATAATTAACTAGACATAATGCTTTTGGAAAATATTCTTGAAATGCTAAAAATGCCTTTTTGCAAATGAGTCAGCTACACCACTATAAAACCCTTCATAATCTTTGGTGTCACTTTATTTTTGGTTATATCGGGTAAGTCTAGTTGAGTACCTTCTCGTACTCAGGGTTTTGTTCCCACTTGTTGCAGATGGGCAAATGTATTACGGCTACTGTATCAACTGCCTTTATCCTGCGATGGGTGATGCTTAGGACCATGGGCAATGGTCATTTCTTACGTCTCATCTAATGCTTTTATTGGAGATGATCATTAGCTGACACTATACTTCGAACTCCATGTGAGCGTGTGTGGATTTGAACAAATTGCTTCCGCTACTTTCTATTTAAATTCGGTTTGTAATAACTATATTTAAACTCCGATGTATCTGTGATGCGAACTTTTATGTAATATGTGATGGTGACCGCTAAACTTATTACGATCTTGGCTGGTATGCGAGTTGGTTTAAAATCCTTCATGATTTCATAGACTACCGGGTTATACGGACTTAAGTTTGCTAAATCGTCTGCTCCGGCGGGTGATTTTCTTACTTGATTTCATATAATTGGTCGGTTTTGTTACAGTGGAGGAGCTCACGGTGCCCCTCTCTAGATTGCTCTGCTCTCGGTGCTGAGCAGGAGCAGATCGATAAGGAATGGAATGATCTGTCTGGGATTGTCCTCCCCCTCTAGGATCCGACATTATCCCTTATATATCGAGATAGGTCGGGTACATGGTGGTTTGGGAGGTTGAGCCTATGGTCTACATGTGTCAGAGTCTAGGAGGGTCTTGCAGCGGCGCTCTATGGACCGACGATGTCGTGGAGCCAAAGAAGCCTTGGGTATCGTTCGGCTGGCCTGTTCTGACACACCGAGTGTCAGGCTATGTCGGCTTGGACCGGCCTCCCTGAAAGTCCCTAGTTTGGTTTTGGCTAATTGATGAAACCTAGGACTAACCTTTGTATCTAAGTGGATGTGTTAGATAAAGGTGGTCATTGCATATGAGACATGACATTGACTCATGTGACCAAGATGATGAAGACCAAGATGAGGCTTGGCTCGATGGACCGGTTGTTAGGGTGAAGGGCAAGTCGAGGCTTCGAAGCGAGGGACCATACGATGGTGAAGCTTGAGCGAGACTTGGCACCGACGGACCGATGCAACGGTGAAGAGCAAGTGAAGTCAAGGTCGATGGATCGAGACGGTCATGTGATGATATGAAGTGGATCATATCATTTGGAGAAACAAAATGGACTCAAGGCAAAGGTATAACCATAGGGCCATTTTGTTTTACACTCAAGACACCATAGAGGGTGTGAGTGGTTTAGGATCGATAGCCGAACTATTAAGAGGGGAAGTCTTATCGGTTATTCGATGCATGGGTGCCACTAGGTGAATTCATGAAGTGCATTGCATGTAGGGCCTAGTGAGCTAATTGGAAAACCTTTGAAAATGATTGAGAAAATGCTAACACACAAGCACATGGAGATGTACACTTGAAGGTGTTGGCACATTTGCAAAGGTGGCGTTGGTCGCGCTGTGGTTTGCGGGTAGAGAGGGGTTTGGGTTCCTCTCTCCCTCCCGCCGAGCGTGTGAGCGCAGGATTCAGGCGATTTCGGGAAAATGAAATGTCTATTTTCCACTACGCCGAAAGTCGGAAAAGAAACGGAGGCGAACGGGTCACTGAGGTGACCGGACGCTGCACCGGACGCGGTCACGGTGTGACCGGACGCGTCCGGTCAGTACAGCGCAGTATCAGGCGCGCGGGTGCTAGGGTTTGCTACCGGCGCGTCCGGTCACTCGCGGGACCGGCGCGTCCGGTCAGGTGCCCAGAATGAACTGCGGTTCGCAAGGACGATCGGACGCGGGGCGCGTCCGGTCACACGCGATCGGACGCGTCCGGTCGTCGATGGAGCTTACTGGACTCCGACCGGACGCTGGCACTGTCGCGTCCGGTCGTTGCGAGGAGCGCGTCCGGTCGTTGCTTCGCGCGCGCGGTGCTGTGCGACCGGCGCGTCTGGTCTGTTGAGAGGCGCGTCCGGTCATGGGTTTTGACCATTGGCGCAGTGACCGTTGGAGGACCGGACGCGGTTAAGCGCGTCCGGTCAGTTTCGACCGGCGCGTCCGGTCGTCCCGAAAAAACGGTCAGTGGAGTGGCAACGGCTCTATTTGTTTGGGGTGCTTATAAATACTCGTTGGCCGGCCCTTGGGGAGGTAGCTTGGCATTTCTAACACTCTTGTGCATCCTTTGAGCTAGATCTACTCCTCCCACTCATCTCTCTTGCTTGATTGCAAATCAAAAGTGAGATTGAGTGATCCCAAAGTGCATTGCATAGCTTGAGGGCATCTAGTGGCACTTGTGGGTGGTTTAGCCGGTGGATTTCTTGTTACTCTTGGAGAGTACCGCTCCTAGCCGGCTTGGAGATTGTTGGAGGCGTTGGCAAGAGAAGGTGATTGTTCTTGGCAACCTCCGGTTGTTTGTAAGAGGTTCTTGTGCTTTCCTCGGTGGGACGCCAAAAGCAACTCTATTGGATTGCGCGTGTCATTGAGTTACCTCACTTGAGAGTGGAGTCTTGCGGTGCCTTGCGGGGCGTGCCTTGAGGGGCAAGTGACTTGAGGGTCACACCGAGGAACCATCTAAGTGTTGGTCGACACAACCGGTGACGTAGCTTGTCGGTGCACAAGTGAACACCGGGTGAACAAAAATATTGTGTCTCTTGTCTTCCGGTGATTGGTCTACATATTGTGTTGTTGTCAATATTAATTGATTGTATATCATCTTGGTGATTGGCAACATCTTCACTCCACCGTCGGTATAAGATTCACAATCCTATCTCTTGCACTTATCTTTACTAGATTATCTTGTGTTGCTCTAGTAGTAGCTTGGCTAGTAGTGTTGTTAGCTTGTTCTCTAGTGTAAAATTAGTGACATAGCTCTTGTGTGAACTAGAAATCATAATCTACTAGACTTGTGGATAGGAGGCTTGCATCACAACCTTTGGCTAAGCAAAACTCGCTTTACGCCGTTTGTTATTCTAACAAGTTTGCTTAGTGGTGCTTGTAGAATTTTTATAGGCTATTCACCCCCCCTCTAGCCATCTAGGACCTTACAAGTGGTATCGGAGCCGTGGTCACCGTTTTAATCAAGGCTTAACATCCTTCGGTGTGAAAAATGGCTCAAATTGTGTTCAATCATGTTGGGGGCAAGCCACCGTTCTTTGATGGTGTTAGTTCTTTTGCTCATTGAAAGAGAAAGATGACAATGTACCTTGGTTCTATTCATGAGAGAGTATTGCAAGTCTCCGAGAATGATTTTGCTATCATTGATCCCAATCATCTCACCGATGAAGATAGAGCAAATAGAACATGCAATAGAATGGCTCTCAATACACTCTATAATGGTATTGACATAAAAGTGTTTGAGGGCATCAAAGATTTGGAATTGGCTAGTGAAGTATGGACAAGGTTGAGTGAGACATATGAAGGCACTAAGGTTGTGAAGAGTGCCAAGCTATATGGGCTCAAGAGTGAGTTTGAGAACTTCAAGAAAAAGGATGATGAAACAATCATTGAAATGTTTCATAGATTGCAAGTGATAGTCAATGATCTCAAGAGCTTAGGGCACAAGACTCAAGATCAAGATTTTTGTCACAAGTTCTTATTGAGCTTACCTAGAAGATTCAAGATGTTGATCATGATGTTGCAAAGAGATGGGCTTGAAGCAATGAAGCCTAATGATTTGCTTGGTGAAGTATTAACCTATGACAAATATGATCAAGATGTTGATGACAAGGAGAAGGTGGAAGATGAAAAGAAGAAGAAGACCGTGGCGTTCAAGGCCATCTCCTCCAAGGGCAAAGCTACCATTATTGAAGAAGAAGACAATAGTGAAGATGAAGATTATGAAATTGATGATGAGGCATTTGCTTTTGTAGTCAAGAAAATGGGTCACATGTTCATTAAGAGAAGAGGCTTCAAAAAGAGAAATGACAACTTCAAGAGCAATGAGCAACAAAGGAGGTGCTTCAATTGTGATAGCACCGAACATCTTCAAGCCGAATGTCCCTATGATAAGAAGAAGAACAACAAGAGGGGCAAGTTTGAGAAGAAAAAGAAAGAAGCCAAGATAACATTCAAGAAAGGCAAGAATGGAGTCTATGTGGCCACTTGGGAAAGTGATGATGAAGAAGAAGAAGAAGAATCATCCAACAAGGCTTTTGCTTCCATTGCTATTAACAAGAAGCCTTTACTATTTGATTCATCCTCTTCATGCTTCATGGCCAAAGAAGCTAAGGTATTATATGATGAAAGTGATGATGAAAGTGAAATGGAATATGTTCATGATAGTGATAATGATAAATATGATAATGAAAATGATGATGATGATGAACCAACTAAAGAACAACTATATGACTTGTTGCAACAAACTAGAGACATAGCTATTGCCAAGAACAAGGAGTGCAAGAAGCTTTCTATGAAAGTAGCAATACTTGAGAAAGTTCTTGGTGAGCTTAAGACCACTCATGAGAGTCTAGTGGAAGACCATGAGGATCTTGGTAAGGCTCATTCCAAGCTTGAAAAGGCTCACTCATTGCTACTTGAGCAACAAGAAAAGAAGGAGGTTGTTGTATCATGTGATATAGGTGTTACATGTGATATAATTGATGAATCCTTTAATGAACCTATTATCATGTCAAATACTAACCCTTCTTGTAGCTCTTCATCCACCACCACCAACTCTACCTCTACTACTAGTGATGGTTTCACTTGTGATGCCTCACTAATGGTTGAGAATGAGACTCTCAAGAGAGAGGTGGATGAGCTCACTCACGCCCTAGGCAAGGCCTATGGTGGTGAGGCCCGCCTGCTTAAGTGCTTGGGTAGCCAAAGGTTCTCTCTTAACAAAGAGGGATTGGGCTACACCCCCAAGAAAGGCAAGTCAGTCTTTGCAACTCTAAAGCCTAGCTTTGTGAAGGGCAATGGTCAGTTTTGCAATAGATGTAAGCAAGTTGGGCACCTAGAGCATAATTGCAATAAAAAGAACAAAAGCAAGAACTTTGTTAATGCTATACCTTTTGATTCTTGCTATGTGCTTACCAAGGGTGTGAAGGGTGTGCAAGCTAAGTTTGTTGGTACACCAATTGTGGGCCCAAAGAAGAAGGCTATTTGGGTACCAAAGAGCTTAGTTACTAACCTACAAGGACCCAAGCAAAAATGGGTACCTAAGCTTTATTGATTTGCTTGTAGGTCAATTACAAAGCCAGAGGAAGGCATTGGATTATTGATAGTGGGTGCACTCAACACATGACCGGTACATCAAGAATGTTTGATTCATTCAATGACAATGATAGTGGTGTTGATTCTATCACATTTGGCAATAACAAGAAAGGCAAGGTTATTGGCTTGGGCAAGATTGCAATATCAAATGACATGAGTATCTCAAATGTGTTGCTAGTTGAAAGTTTGGATTTCAATCTTCTATCCGTGGCACAAATATGTGATCTAGGCTACAAATGCATCTTTGGGGTTGATGATGTGGAAGTTATTAGTGTGGATGGTTCAAATGTGGCATTCAAGGGCTTTAGATATGAGAATCTCTACCTAGTTGACTTCAATGCTAGAGAAACTTCTTTGACAACTTGCTTAGTCTCCAAATCAAGCATGGGTTGGCTTTGGCATAGAAGGCTTGGCCATGTTGGCATGAAACAATTGAAGAAGCTTACAACTCACAATCTTGTCAATGGTTTGAAAGATGTTGAATTTGAGAAGAATAAACTTTGTAGTGCATGTCAAGCCGGGAAGCAAGTTGGAAGCTCACATCCAAAGAAGAGTACAATGAGCACATGCAAAGCATTTGAGTTGATGCACATGGATCTATTTGGACCAACAACATATACAAGCATAGGCGGCAACAAGTATGGCTTTGTCATAGTGGATGACTTCACAAGATTCACATGGGTATTCTTTCTTAGTGACAAAAGTGAAGTGTTTGACACCTTCAAGACATTTCTCACTAGAGTTCACAATGAGTTTGAGATTAGAATCAAGAAAGTGAGAAGTGACAATGGAAGCGAGTTCAAGAATACAAGAATTGAAGAACTTTGTGATCATTATGGTATTGGACATCAATTCTCGGCCAAGTACACTCCACAATCAAATGGCCTAGTTAAGAGGAAGAATAGAACATTGCTTGATATGGCTAGATCAATGCTTCATGAGTACAATGTGAGTCAATCATTTTGGGATGAAGCAATCAATACCGCTTGCTACTACATCAATAGACTATATTGTCATCCATTGCTAGAGAAGACCCCATATGAGTTACTTCATGGAAGAAAGCCCAATATTTCTTACTTTAGGGTGTTTGGTTGCAAATGCTATATCTTGAAGAAGAGCACTAGATTGGGGAAGTTTGACAAGAGATGTGATGAGGGGTTCCTACTTGGTTATTCAACTACAAGCAAAGCTTATAGAGTTTGGAACAACTCAAGTGGCATTCTAGAAGAAGTCCATGATGTGCAATTTGATGAAACCAATGGGTCACAAGATGAAGAAGAGAATCTAGATGATGTTAGTGGAACTCTATTGGTGGAAGCAATGAAGAACATGGACATTGGGGACATTAGAGCAAAGCAAGTTATTGATATTCAAGATGATGATAAAGATCAAGTGCTCAATTCACCATTCAAGCTAGTTAGTGACTCTCAAGTGCAAGTACAAGGTGCTAGTTCATCTCATCAAGATACATCAAGTGATCAACCAAGCTCAAGCAATCAAATGCAAGTACTCCAACCACAACATGTTGCAAGAGATCACCCCATTGATAGTGTTATTGGTGATATTAGAAGTGGTGTGCAAACAAGATCAAGATTGACTATGTTTTGTGAGCATGCATCATTTGTGTCAACCATAGAACCAAAGAAGATAGAAGAAGCTTTGAGGGATGCCGATTGGATCATGGCTATGCAAGAAGAGCTTAACAATTTCACAAGAAATAATGTTTGGGAATTGGTAGAAAGGCCAAATGACTACAATGTGATTGGAACCAAGTGGGTGTTTAAAAACAAGCAAGATCAAGATGGCATTGTAGTGAGAAACAAAGCAAGACTAGTTGCTCAAGGTTACACTCAAGTTGAAGGTCTTGACTATGATGAAACATATGCTCCCGTGGCAAGATTGGAGGCAATAAGGATTCTATTGGCTTATGCTTGTGCACACAATATCAAACTATATCAAATGGATGTCAAAAGTGCATTTCTCAATGGGATCATCAATGAGTTAGTATTTGTTGAGCAACCACCCGGATTTGAAGATAACAAGAAACCCAACCATGTCTACAAGTTGAAGAAGGCTTTATATGGCTTAAAGCAAGCACCTAGAGCATGGTATGAGAGGCTAAGGGATTTCCTTCTCTCTAAGGGATTCAAAATGGGCAAGGTTGATACTACTCTATTCACCAAGAAGATTGGAAATGATCTATTCATAGTGCAAATATATGTTGATGACATCATCTTTGGATCAACCGATCAAGCTTATTGTGAAGAATTTGGTGCTATGATGGCCAAAGAGTTTGAAATGTCTATGATTGGTGAACTTAGCTACTTCCTTGGTCTCCAAGTCAAGCAATTGAAGAATGGAACATTTGTGAGTCAAGGGAAATACATAAGGGACATGTTGAAGAAGTTTGGAATGCAAGATGCAAAGCCAATTTCAACTCCAATGGGCACAAATGGCAATTTGGATAGTGATCTTGATGGCAAAATGGTGAATCAAAAGGAATATCGGTCCTTGATTGGAAGTCTACTCTATGTCACCGCATCAAGGCCGGATGTCATGTTTAGTGTTTGCATGTGTGCTAGATATCAAGCCTCACCTAGAGAAAGTCATCTCACGGCGGCAAAAAGAATATTGAGGTACTTGAAGCAAACAAGAGATGTTGGACTATGGTATCCCAAGGGGTCAAAGTTTGAATTGATTGGATATTCGGACTCCGACTATGGGGGTTGCAAGATCAATAGAAAGAGCACAAGTGGCACATGTCAATTACTTGGAAGATCACTTGTGTCATGGTCCTCAAAGAAACAAAATAGTGTGGCAATCTCTACCGCCGAAGCCGAATATGTGAGTGCGGGGAGTTGTTGTGCACAATTGCTATGGATGACATCAACTTTGAAGGATTATGGCCTCAATTTCAAGAATGTGCCGTTGCTATGTGATAATGAGAGTGCAATCAAGATGATACAAAACCCGGTTCAACATGGAAGAACAAAGCATATTGACATAAGACACCATTTCATTAGAGATCATCAACAAAAGGGAGATATTTCCATTGAAAGTGTTGGCACCGATGATCAACTTGCCGATATTCTCACTAAGCCACTTGATGAAAAGAGGTTCTGCAAGCTAAGGAATGAATTGAATATTCTTGATTTCTCAAACATGAGTTGAATGCACCCCACCCACTTATTGACATGCCTCTCCTTCGACATTGCAAGGTAAAGTTGATTGACATATCATTCATCCTATGCTAAGGACTTGCTAGAGCATGTAGACATATTAAGTGGTATGCATAAGCATTCATGATAAATCAAATGAATTTGATGGATATATGTTACCACTATTGCTTCTATGCTTATTTTGATCTAGTGGTGGCATATGACATGTTTGTGAGCTTGTAAACCTAGTGTTGAATCTAGAAGATTTGCTATAAGAGTTTAATTCAACATAGGCAAGATAACCCTTATTTTGAGGAGTGAAGAAGCTTGTCTTTGGTTCAAATCGAATTAAATATCTTTGGCAAGTATTCTAGGTTAAACCAAATTTGATAAATTTTTTAAACCTTACATATGGTATCAAATTAATTTCCAGCTACTCCATCAAACACTTTTCCTTCTCTCCACAATTTGATCTCCTTTTTGGGTAAGTTGTTGACAAAGGGGGAGAGAAAAAGATGATTGGGTGTGAGAAAAAGATGATTCAACTTGATAAAGGGGTAAATAAAATTTATTGATGCACACAAGTAGGGGGAGCAAGCTCATAAACAAAGTTGTTGCATTTGTTTGTGCATTCTCATATGACTTGCTCATTGCACATGTATTTAAATTCAATATACATGTTTGTGTGGTGCAATGCTAGTATAGAAATTGGATGATGAAATGATCTACTAGCATGCATAGGAATAATTTACATGTGGTATCTAGACTTGCCTAAAGCTTTACAAGTGGTTAGCTTTACAAGTGGTCCAAGAACCTTTACATATAATGTTGATCTCACGGGGTTCTTGAGTTTTGATGGATGTCTAGTTACTTCATGATGCTAAGGATGGTGTAAAAGGCAACTCCGATTGGTATCACGCTTCAAAGGTCCATTTCTTACACCATAGCATCATTTTGGTAGAATTACTCTCCCAACACTTCTATCCATGCATATGTGCAAAGCTCTCAATCCAAACTCTATGCACATATGTAGGGGGAGCTAATGCTACCAAAACCGAGCTTGTGATAATTGTCCAAACTTTACTTATGAGCAAAATGATTGGACAAGTATGACAAGTTCAAAACTTTTTTATCAAAATTATCTTTGTGAGGGTTGTCATCAATTACCAAAAAGGGGGAGATTGAAAGTCCCTAGTTTGGTTTTGGCTAATTGATGAAACCTAGGACTAACCTTTGTATCTAAGTGGATGTGTTAGATAAAGGTGGTCATTGCATATGAGACATGACATTGACTCATGTGACCAAGATGATGAAGACCAAGATGAGGCTTGGCTCGATGGACCGGTTGTTAGGGTGAAGGGCAAGTCGAGGCTTCGAAGCGAGGGACCATGCGATGGTGAAGCTTGAGCGAGACTTGGCACCGACGGACCGATGCAACGGTGAAGAGCAAGTGAAGTCAAGGTCGATGGATCGAGACGGTCATGTGATGATATGAAGTGGATCATATCATTTGGAGAAACAAAATGGGCTCAAGGCAAAGGTATAACCATAGGGCCATTTTGTTTTACACTCAAGACACCATAGAGGGTGTGAGTGGTTTAGGATCGATAGCCGAACTATTAAGAGGGGAAGTCTTATCGGTTATTCGATGCATGGGTGCCACTAGGTGAATTCATGAAGTGCATTGCATGTAGGGCCTAGTGAGCTAATTGGAAAACCTTTGAAAATGATTGAGAAAATGCTAACACACAAGCACATGGAGATGTACACTTGAAGGTGTTGGCACATTTGCAAAGGTGGCGTTGGTCGCGCTGTGGTTTGCGGGTAGAGAGGGGTTTGGGTTCCTCTCTCCCTCCCGCCGAGCGTGTGAGCGCAGGATTCAGGCGATTTCGGGAAAATGAAATGTCTATTTTCCACTACGCCGAAAGTCGGAAAAGAAACGGAGGCGAACGGGTCACTGAGGTGACCGGACGCTGCACCGGACGCGGTCACGGTGTGACCGGACGCGTCCGGTCAGTACAGCACAGTATCAGGCGCGCGGGTGCTAGGGTTTGCTACCGGCGCGTCCGGTCACTCGCGGGACCGGCGCGTCCGGTCAGGTGCCCAGAATGAACTGCGGTTCGCAAGGACGATCGGACGCGGGGCGCGTCCGGTCACACGCGATCGGACGCGTCCGATCGTCGATGGAGCTTACTGGACTCCGACCGGACGCTGGCACTGTCGCGTCCGGTCGTTGCGAGGAGCGCGTCCGGTCGTTGCTTCGCGCGCGCGGTGCTGTGCGACCGGCGCGTCTGGTCTGTTGAGAGGCGCGTCCGGTCATGGGTTTTGACCGTTGGCGCAGTGACCGTTGGAGGACCGGACGCGGTTAAGCGCGTCCGGTCAGTTTCGACCGGCGCGTCCGGTCGTCCCGAAAAAACGGTCAGTGGAGTGGCAACGGCTCTATTTGTTTGGGGTGCTTATAAATACTCGTTGGCCGGCCCTTGGGGAGGTAGCTTGGCATTTCTAACACTCTTGTGCATCCTTTGAGCTAGATCTACTCCTCCCACTCATCTCTCTTGCTTGATTGCAAATCAAAAGTGAGATTGAGTGATCCCAAAGTGCATTGCATAGCTTGAGGGCATCTAGTGGCACTTGTGGATGGTTTAGCCGGTGGATTTCTTGTTACTCTTGGAGAGTACCGCTCCTAGCCGGCTTGGAGATTGTTGGAGGCGTTGGCAAGAGAAGGTGATTGTTCTTGGCAACCTCCGGTTGTTTGTAAGAGGTTCTTGTGCTTTCCTCGGCGGGACGCCAAAAGCAACTCTATTGGATTGCGCGTGTCATTGAGTTACCTCACTTAAGAGTGGAGTCTTGCGGTGCCTTGCGGGGCGTGCCTTGAGGGGCAAGTGACTTGAGGGTCACACCGAGGAACCATCTAAGTGTTGGTCGACACAACCGGTGACGTAGCTTGTCGGTGCACAAGTGAACACCGGGTGAACAAAAATATTGTGTCTCTTGTCTCCCGGTGATTGGTCTACATATTGTGTTGTTGTCAATATTAATTGATTGTATATCATCTTGGTGATTGGCAACATCTTCACTCCATCGTCGGTATAAGATTCACAATCCTATCTCTTGCACTTATCTTTACTAGATTATCTTGTGTTGCTCTAGTAGTAGCTTGGCTAGTAGTGTTGTTAGCTTGTTCTCTAGTGTAAAATTAGTGACATAGCTCTTGTGTGAACTAGAAATCATAATCTACTAGACTTGTGGATAGGAGGCTTGCATCACAACCTTTGGCTAAGCAAAACTCGCTTTACGCCGTTTGTTATTCTAACAAGTTTGCTTAGTGGTGCTTGTAGAATTTTTATAGGCTATTCACCCCCCCCTCTAGCCATCTAGGACCTTACACTCCCCCAGTCGCATCTTCTAGAGTCTTCTTGGTGGCGAGGGATGTCGGCTCGAGGGGCTGACGCGAGGACCCGGAAGCCCCCGAGCCCCTAGAGGCCGATGAGAGCTTGTCTTCTTGTGTCATGCTCCGTGCGTAACCTTGTCAGGGTAGCGGCCGGCAAGACCATGCCCAACGTGCTACGTTGAGGAGCCCTCGGGCCTCAATGGCTCAGGGCATGTCTTTTTGTGCCCGGGCCTTGGTTGGCGTCGTAGGCCGGGCAGGAGCCAAGGATTGGGCTCAGGTTCCTTGCCGATCGGGAGCCTGAGGCTCGGGCTAGCCCCCGAGCCCTGAGCAGAGGCTTTGGCGTGCTCAGGCTCGGGCAATTCCTTAGTCTGAGGGTGCGCACAAGCGTACCTGATGGGTATAGCCCCTTCGTGATGGCGACGAAGGGCTGAATTTGATCTTCTAGTGACCGAACTTGTCATGGCGGGAATGGCCTCCGCTGATGGTGGTGCGATGCCCTGCGTGGGGCTCTTTCCCGAGTGTGACGGGGGTGCTCAGCCGCCAAGGCCGAGCGGCAGTGGTGCTGACCCCTCTTTGGATCATATGTCGCGTAGGTCTGCGGCCTGAGCGAGGGTTCGGTGAACTCGTCTGGGAGTTACCGACTTTAGGCCCAGGGTCACCCTTCTTTTTGGTCGGAGCCTGCCGTGGGTCGGGTGATCGAGAGTGTCTGGGCTCTGGCTTGGGGCCACCTGATCACCCGGCGCGCCACGCCCTTCTGGGGGCTTCGGTAGTAGGCCTCGATCCTCTCGGGCTGGCCTTCTTGGGCCGACCTTCTGCGACCATAGGTCGGGGCACGGGGAGCGCGCCGAGCAGTCCTACACATGTATGCCTCACTTGAGCAGTAGAACATGACCTTATCTAAAAACACAACCCCCCTCTTATTAAGGACGTAAAGTTTGATCGTTTACCCTTTTGCCGTAACTATGCGTTGTTCGACAATGTTGTTCAGTAAAGCTGACAAGGGCAACATAGACCCAGCCAACCTATAAGTCTGATCTTATGTTAGCATAACAGATCTAATTGTTTCTTAACAAACTAATATTTCTTTTGATGTACTCATCAGAGCAGAGTAAATAGTTAAGATAGGTTCGCAGCTCTTTGGGACCTGATTCCCTCCCGATTATATATTTATACTAGCAAACATGCCCGTGCATTGCAACGGGAGAAAAAATATCTAATGTTTTTTTGAGAAACGACAACGAGAATAATACATACATATATTTATGTTTTACCATATCTGTAAAATTTAAAATCTATAGTTTATTTTATAATAATCATGACAACTAAGATCACAAAAATTGTTTATACAGTGCTACAGGTCTGTTCTTTACTTGACTGCATATGTTGCCTTTTCACAGTCTATTGGTTTTACCATTGTAATGGCTGAACCCATATATAAGAATATATCCTGTAGAGGATTGATTTATGCTCAAATAAATGTGTGAACTACAACATGTTCAGATATGGAGCATGGTGCAGTCCTGTATGACACACCTGTGCTTTCTTCGTGCTCAGATCTTTTTTTTATCATATTTGCTTCCATATGTGCACATAAGTTGATTGTGCAAATGACTGATTAGTTGGCCTGCAAAGACGGCAATATGTTAAATGTTTGTCTCAGCTTTACTTCTTTACTACCTCAGCTATATTGTGCTTCCTGACCTTAGGGGTACAGTTGGTTGGTTGTACCTTTCTTGACAAAACCATGAACCATTTCATTGGATGAATAAAAGATTATGTTATCGGAGGACCTATGATGTTAACTGCATAAATATAACAGTTTCTGCTTTTCCTTTTGGCTTATACCAATGAAATGTAGTTAACTCACACTTTCAATTAGGTGGATTAAATTTGTGGAATTACCGTTTGTGGTTATTGCTCTCTGATCCAAACCAGTACGCAATTGATTAATTGAAACTTTCATTATTTAAACATGCATGCTAAAAAATAATAGTTGAATACCTTTCTCTGATTACATGGTAGTATTTATTTTACACTATTGTTTGTGGCATTGTTAATTTACTCTTAGATTAGCTACACATTCTGATTTAATGCGTAGAGAGGACCTGCATTTATTTCAAGATTCATCATATCAGTTGTCTAATTTTCTTTACATAACCTAACATGGAGTGTGTTCGTTTCGGTGTTGTCCTTCCTCAATTTAAAGGCAACATTTTGTTAAATAGTTGCGCATAATTTTGTATCACTTTGCACGTGACTCATAGGACACCTAAAGCTTCAAGTCTATAAGCAATACCATGTGAAAAGAGACTGGAAATGGTTTAATGTGCACAGAGGACCTGCATTTTATACGAAGGTTTATCAGTTGTCTAATTTTCTTTATATAACCTAACATGGAGTGCGTTCTTTTCAGTGTTGGCCTTTTTTCGGTTTAAAAGTAAATGAATGTTCACGGTTCTGAGATTCTTTTCAGCATTTTTTTAAACTTTTTCCCACAATTTTCTATCACTTTGCACATGAGCTTCAGGTCTATAAGCAGTACCATGTGGAAGAGGATGGAATTTAGGGAGCCCATGATCACCTGTCTACCTTATGCTGCTGCTGGTTACCCTAAGCTTGAGGCCTCCATCTAGCTTGGCGGTGTCTTGTCTCTTGGACAAAAACATCCTGTGCTTCTGTAATGATGTTCCATTATGTTTATGTTAAGCTGTGGAGAGCAATATACCGCTTGTGTGTGTCTGTATATATTTGCATACTGTTTCCGACTATCAATTCATAAATTAAACATGTTTTCCAATACATCTGATTACCCACGCGCGCAGGGGCGCGCACCTTGTACTAGTTTGTCTCTATTGTCGGTTTTCACATTGTCGCCTGATGCTAGGCTGCTGGTACTACCGTGTGGTAGTGGGCAATGGCCACTGCTGCAACCTTCGCAGCTGCGACACAGTTCACTGTGTGGGCACGCTTATG
The DNA here is from genome assembly GCA_038087645.1 of Saccharum hybrid cultivar R570. Taxonomy (NCBI): domain Eukaryota; kingdom Viridiplantae; phylum Streptophyta; class Magnoliopsida; order Poales; family Poaceae; genus Saccharum; species Saccharum hybrid cultivar. The sequence continues at coordinate 27,939,660 of JAQSUU010000043.1, read as the reverse complement.
GCTGGATTTGGGACAGTGGAACTTTTGCTGGCTCCATTGTTTGGTAGGTCAGTCTATAGGGATTAAAATAATTTTCACCAGCTATCTGAAACATTGTGAGATCAGTCTATATAGCAGTTCAAAAAAAAGATATCCATAATCTTATGGACCACTCATAGAGAATAAAGAAGTATTCTTTTTTTTCTCAGGGTTAAGGGTTTACCCCCTTCTTGTTTTGGCTGATGGATTGGAGATGAGGGGGATTTCCTTTATCTTGGGTGAGATTCACCTTGTAGACTACTTGTTAGCTGAACATTGTTGGGAAATAACATCGCTATAGAGTATAGATTGTAGTATTGGTCACATAGGTCCCATGTATATGGATATGCATTGTGGTTATCGGTGTATGGGAGTTTCACACCCACACCGACTCTAAGGTGTTGTTTGGTTGTAGGGATGGGATCATCTTAGGTGGGATTATCCCACTTGGATTGGTGTTTGGTTCCATGACATCTAGAGATAGGGACATTCCACCATGGAAATGGAATATACCACATAGATCCGAGAGTTTACCTTGCCCCTAAAAAATCACGAATGGGGACGTCCTCGGTGGGATGAGTTGCGGGCGAGCGCCACCCTTGGCACCGGTGTGCGGGCAAGTGCCACCCTGAGCAGCCATGTGCGAGCGGTTGGAGGAAGAAAGGGAAAAGAGAGAGAGAGAGAATGACAGGTGGACCCCACTAGCCAGGTTTCTGATCCCACTTTTGAAAAATGAGAAACACAAAACAGGATCATCCTGCCCCTGAAAACTGAGACGAGTCCATCCCATCCCTGGGTGTCTCCGAACAAAATACTACCTAACAGCTCGCTCCTGCAAATATCGGTATTTAGCTGATACTCAATGTCCGTTGCCAATGTGCATTCCATTCTAACCTTAGCAGGGCCAGGGAGAATGCTTCTGTTTGCATGAATAATAGTCAGCACTGTGGATCGTATGTAATATCACTCACCGACTTTGCCGGTACAACAGATTATATCAACCAGGTTACATTAAAGAAAATGCCTCATCCATAACAGTAACCTATCTCTCTCTAGGACAATCCCATAGTGTCATGTCGATTAATTTCCCCCTTGATTGCAGCTTTCTGAACACGCAGCCAAAAGACCTCGCTCGATGCACTGCCAAGGGAAATAAGTGCACAAAATGCCCCCCTAAGACAATTTGATAAATGGCAAATTAACAAATAAAAAATACCAAGAAGTGCTGTTATTGGGTTGTTGTTTTTTCCACAATGGCCGAAAGTTTTTGGGTTGTTTGAAGTCAACTTTGATCTTAAATAACTTCAATGTGTTGGGTTGGGATATTTAAAAATGACATGAGTAGCCAAAGTTGTATTTTGGAGACTTCATCATGTTCAAAACCAGAGGAGCTGGGCCTTCACCCAGACACATTACAATTTAGGACATTAGCATGACGTTATTAAAGGGAAAACAACAGATGGGACAATGGCTAGCAAGAAAGTGAGTATAGCAGGTGTACCTGAAGAAGATAGCTGTGAAGCCAATCTAATGTTTGTGGAAACGAATTTGCTGAGATATCAACAATGGTCAATCCCTGAACAAGGTTTTTTAAAAGAGGCTTAAAATTACACACTCAAACTCCAGACAAAATAGATCAAGTTCATCAGATGATAACAAACAACCTAAAATATACCAGCCTGTCAATCAAGGAAAACTTGCCTGTGACTCAAAAGAACAAAGGTAGTCCTGAATAAGCTTAAGGTTGTTTATAAGTTTCCGATGATCCTGAGTAACATCAGAAAGTTACACCATGTAAGAGTTAGATACTACTTGCATGAGGTAGCAAACCTGAAAGTAGGCCCCACAAAATCACTGCTTATTAGTAACATCTCTATCATGCATAAACTTATTGTTCTACATATACTTAACCCATAGGAAGACCCTGATATACTTAAAAGAGGAACTTCAAGGTGTAGCATGTGTGACACATGGACACCCTTCATTGAGTATATGTTACTATCTTCCATATGGTGTCACAGCCACAGGATACATATGCTTTATACAATATCTATGACAAAGCTTGCCAGTTAGGTGACTGCAAGTGCTGGTAAGACTTCATGCAAGCATTGCAGACAAATAAGACCTATCATTTTATATCAATTACAAGAATTATAAGGGTTGCACATCCATTTTCAAAGAAATGTAAGTTTGTAGATTGTATGAGTACCAAAGCTTCCATAGATACCTGAGGAATGCAATTATCTCTGAAAGCTCTAGTGGCTATCCATTCCTCTAACAATGCCTGAACAGAACAACAAAAGCAAATCATAAGAGAAGATAAAAAATGAATCAATAACCCATGTAATGAGAATGCAGAAGCAATGAATGAAAAATATGGTCCACAAATCAGCAGCTCTCATTCAAAAGGTGTGTGCAACCATAATTAGTACAGATGATGCAGTCATATATGAAACAAAAATAGATAGGTTTTTTCCCTGGCGGCTGGCACTATGCCAAGAAGGTCAGTAACATTGAGCTTTAAGAATTTACATAGACATTTTTAATCCTCTTATGTATTCAATACAAATTACAAACGCTATTTCAAAGACAGTAAAAACCAAAAGTATGTTATGAAAATAAAGGTAGATAGGCATTTAAAATATAAACCAACGAGAGCACAGACTTTGTGATCAAAATCAGACATCCTCAGTACAATCGGAACAACTATCGGTTCAGCAGCAGGTTTGTCTTTCTTGGTGGTGTTATTCTTCTGTTGGTCCAAATCTTTGTGCCCATCACCTACAAGGCATAGAAAACAGTTCTCTTTTAAGCACAACAGAAAAACTCAGAAAACAACCTGGCATAGCACTGTGTTCTGGAAATTTGGGGCATGTTTAAGATTTTGTTCTATGCTTCCTTATTTGACCCCCCCCCCCCCCCCCCCCCCCCCCCCCCACAACTCCACCAACACACACATTCACTTGTTGATATTTGTAGAAAGATTATGCTGGCCTTAAACTAATCTGGTAAATTTGATAGTTTACTCTCTTTTTTTGGGAAACCCCAAGCTTGCCTTAAACTTGAGTAAAGACATATTGACCACATACTAATAATAAATTAATTTCACTTGCTTCTTTTTTTCTTACTTTCATCTTTGGGATTTTTTTCTTGAGAACGTGCAGAATCGTGAATCTTGGTTTCATGGCTCTCAGCATAAGATAGTCCTTCATTGGTTCTACCTTCCTCCAGCATGCTTTCTTTGATTTTGACAAAGTTTTTGTTTTCCTCCATAGGATTCATTCTGTTCTCTGCTAGTCCATTTTTGGATTGGTGTTCGGTCTTCCTTTCTACAGAGATGCCTGGATTTTCAGAATCCATTACTGTCTTCTCCATCCTGGAATTACCATCTCTCTTTTCCTCATCCATAAGATAAATGCTTGGATCCAAATGTATTCCCTGCAGTGAGATACTTACTTAGATCAGATATGAATTATCTATACATATGGCACCGTACTAAAAGGTGTATATGTTGTAAATCATATGGCTACCTTCAAACCCCCAATCCAGGTATTAAAAATAAGGAAATTCTAATTACAATTTGCTAGACAGGCAACATCTGGTGTCAAACAAGTTGAAACACTAGGTCGCTAACAAAATACCAAAAGTACAATGGACCTATGCAGCATAGACACCCTACCAGAAAGCATAAATGTGTCAAACATAACAAGCATCGGAGGTGTGTCGTCCAATGGATATGCCTTCATCTAAAATAAACGAGTTTATCAACATGGTTCTGCAATAGGTACAAGGAATTATGCATGATTGCCATATCATATAAGTAGTCATATGCACAAGAGAATTCACTTACAGCACAAGACATATGCAGACCTATGCTTAAATCTACCTAGCATAATGATGTATCTAAGCCTCCATCCCATGCCAAAGCACAGGTCTAAGGATCGGCCCAGGTTCTCAAATGGGCAATGGTGACGCTGTGTATGGTGGGGCAGGGATTCGGGGGTTTTCTCGACCTGCGTGAGAAGGTTACCTTCTATCATAAGCAGAATGGCTGGGGCTGTCTTATCCCCCGCGGGTCAAATTTTTTAATCTAAGCCTCCATGCTGATATAAACATACATAATTATTTTTTCTAGATAGTATTATTTCTGGGTAATCATGCTCTCATGTGCATGTTTTGTAATTTCTAACACATAACCATGCCAATTTTATATTCTTTTTGGAAAAAAAAGACATTGATATATTCTGTGCATGTCTTGTGTCCTGTACCCATCCATGTTTGCATCCATGTACACTGATGAAACAAAGATGAGAGAAAGGTACGTGACATCCAAGTCTGGTCAGGAGGTTTTTCTGTGGTCGGATAGTGAGAAACACATAAAGGTAACACAGATATTTATCCCGAATGTACACAACAAAAGGCAGCATACCTCTATAATAATTGGCTTCCCATCTTTCATGGCCTTCTTCAAATCGCCAGCCAAACCTAGCAAAAGGTAGCACGAAGTATAGGGCTGACATTATCAGGTAACCAAGAGAAATCAATCGAGAGACTATAGCTAGTTTTATCCAGATAAAGTGACAATGTCGTCTGCAGAGCAGATAACGTGGGCATAAAATATGGCATACCCTTGCGTACAACTCTGCATTCTCTGCAGAATTCAGTGATAAGCTCTTCAGATGAATTAAAATCGCGAGCCCACACGGGAACTGAAGTAAGTGGCGCACTGCATGTGTTAATCACATGAGTAATTTATGTGCCCAAATTCAAATCACGAAAGATCCACATATCTTTGCAAAAAGGAGGAACCAAGGGCAGCAACGGAACTAGGTACTGGCATATATTTTTTTTTCCCCTCAAACAACCAAAAAAGAAGACACAACTTACTCTGTTGATGTCCGCAGCAGCTCATACACCATGTCTGTCTGCAATTGCACAAGGGTAGGGAAACGAGGCATATGAGACATGAGCTATAGACTGGCGAAGATAAGTAATAAACCCACCTGTAAAACATTAGGCAAATTGAGCCTCTGAGCAAGTTGTGTAGCGATTGTTGATTTTCCAGTACATGCAGTTCCACACACTAAAATTACTAGTGGAACCCTTTGATGATGGAACCTGCACGTGGTAGGGGGATGAGCACAGCAGAAACATGTTATTTGAATGCCGCTGCTGCACAAGAGTTTCTTTCTGGATTAACAAGCCTCATAATGTTCACAACATTGTTTCTTAGATCACTACATACATACTCGGCTATAGAGAAACAGAAGTTTTTTTTTTTTTTTTTGGCCAGTAGAGCAGAGTACCTTGTCATCATTTTATAGCGATTTATGTAGTCCTCTCCATATCCCCGTTTTTCCATAAGCTGTGGAAGGAGGGAAGTTATAAGTTTGTGTAATCAGTTGAGAAAGTAGCATGCAGCAGCCACCAAGTGAAGCAGGAAGGTACCTAACCTTGAATAGATTAGCCTCTAGATCACTGTGGGAGCTGCAAAATGAGGAGTTAAAATACAGAGTATTCGAGAAGATAGTTGAAGGCTATCATATAGCATGTTGAAAATGAATACTCGGATAGTTAGATGGAAGAGTGGGGAAGAAGATGCATAGGTAGGTACACATCAAGCAGGCTGTTGTCGACAAGCAGCTTCTTGAGCTCAAGGGCAATCTTGATGGCGACATGATTAGGAATCTGCGCGTGCGTGTGTGTGTTTTGAAAATAAAAACAAAACAAAGGGGAACAATGGACGGGTTAATTGATTGATATATATATATATATATATATATATATATATATATATATATATATATATATATATATATATATATATATATATATATATATATATATATATATATATATATAGAAAGAGAGAGAGAGAGAGAGTATTATATAGAAGGGGAAAGAGGGAATTGCTTAGTAGTGTGTATGTACTACCTTGGTGACTGTGAGCATCCTGCTGAGGAGGAACCTGGAGAGGACGTAGTAGTGGTCGGCGTTCTCCCCGAGCCACACCTTGACCTTGACGAAATCGTACTTGGAGGAGGCGTTGCGGGAGGGGAGCGTCTGCGTGGCGGCGGCGGCATCACCGCGGTCGGGGGACGGCGGTGGGTCGGGATCGGCGACTGCGGGTGGCGGTGCTGGGTCCTCCTGCTCTTGCTGCTGCTGCATCATCGGGGCTGGGATTGATGGTGAGGATCGATGGATTTGGAGGAAAACCAGACTACCCTATATTATATAGGAATAGCAAGAACCAAAGATGAATGGATGAATGGAGGAACAAGACGAACTCCCAATTCGAACCTGGCTCGACCCGGCCCAGGCCGCGTCCCCACTCCCTCGTGTCGGGTGCCGCCGCGGCGCTCGCTCACTACACGTGTTCGCGTGCACCCATCACCACGCTTTGGGCTGGACCTGGAACACCCCCCCTCCAACCCACCCTTGCACTGCACATTGACTCTCTCACAGTCACAGATCACTCTCTCAACTCACTCATATCACTCTCAACTCACTAAGTAGCAGAAGCACCACCAGTCCCACCGTTTCCTTCTTCTTCATCAAGGTACAAAATCTTGAATGCTTCCTCATGCTCTGGGCTGTCAAAGCATGTTGTTCCCTTCTTGCTCCTAACTCCCAATTCTTTATGCAGGTCAACATCTCCACATTCTCTGGCAACAAGCGCTGCCGCCGCTCTTCAAGTATCCTGCCTGACAAACTGAAACAAGACTCGAAAGAGACAGTAGATACAGGAACTGGCATGATATCTCTAGACATTATAGACAGGATTAGATAGGTTAGCTTGTGGTCAGGCCACCAGAGAAGTATGTCAAAATTATCCTCATAAGAAGTGACATTATCACTGTCTAAATAAGCTGAGAGCTCCACCAGAGAAGTATGTCAAAATCATCCTCATAAGAAGTGACATTGTCACTGTCTAAGTAAGCTGAGAGCTCACAAACAGCAAAGGTAGATGAAGATGAGGTGGCAGAGACAGGGGGAGGAGGACCAACAACACCTGATCCTGATCCACCACGGCCTCCAAAGATCCTTCCCCATGTCTGCTTTTTCTTACCTGTATGAATTGATGGCTGTGCAACCCTTTGAGACCTAGCTGCACCAACTTATTCTCATATTTGTTAAACAGTTTATACAATTCAGTTTTGACATCAGCATAGTATGAACTGTATTCAGAACCAGTGCATTCACCAAGTAATTGCAACACATTAAAGAATCCTCTCATTTTAGCTCTAAGATCAAGAATGAATGCATATGAATATAACAGTGGTATGTTCTCCCAATATTTAAGGAATTTAAGCTTCATAGGAGCAACAACAACTCTAAGATTTTGATCTCTTTCACATGCATGCAAATGAGAAGCAATCTCTAGGATATGGTGCAAAATAAGTAAACTTGTGGGATAATAAACATCAGACAGAACAAAAGTAGAGTCATAGAAGAGTTCTAGGAACTCCAATATCTTTTTAGCAACATAATAATGATTTCTATTCAACAATTCTGAACTATAATGAGAATTAATAAACACAGAAAAGACATTCTTGTATGGAAGCAAGTGTTTAAGCATGAGGTAAGTAGAATTCCATCTAACGTCCATATCCAAACCAAACTTTCTAGGTCTAACACCCTTAGCATTACAGTATTCCTTGAACAATGCAATTCTTTGATTAGAGGAATTTAAGAAGTTAATTATAGTTCTAAAATCTTCTGTAAAAGGTTTCAACCTCTTTAATCCATATTTTACAATAAGATTAATGATATGATAGGAACAACGCTGATACACAAAACAATCCTTACACTTATTAGGATCAAAAAGATGTAGGTACAAGATCAGAACCCAAGTAACCAACAAACAGAGGTGTCAAAGTCTTCATAGCCTTAGCATTAGAAGAAATATTGTCTAGAGTGACAGAGAATATCTTGTCAATCAGACAAAACTCCTCAACAACAGCAGTAATTCTTTCAGCAATATTTTCACCAGAATGTTTAACCTCAATCAGCCTAAAACTGATAACCCTTTTCTATAACTCCCAATCAGCATTCACATAATGTCTAAAGTTAAAGCAACAAAAGAAGCAGCAGGCAACATAGAATTCTTAAGCACATCACGGCGTTCAGTAAACAGTTTACCAAGATCTCTAGTGGTGGTCTGTCTAGAAACCTTAACAAACCTAGGGTTATGAGCATGAGCACTGTAGTCCTCCTAGGCCTGTGTCTCACCTATGCCTAATGGAAGGTCCAGCCTAGCAATCAACCGACACAACTCAGTCCGAGCAACAACAGGATCATACACCTAGTTATGCAAACCATAAGGATTCAAAGCAAACCTAGACTGGACCCTAGCAGCATGATCAATCTTTTTCCTATAAGATTTCTAGTGCCTAATCAAATGACCAGTGCCAGCAGTAGATCTAGCAGACAATCTAAAAGTGCATTTGCCCCCTATGTGGATTTTGGTGTATTGATGACATCTAAATTAGGGACTAATATGATCTTAATGAGATATATCGCAGCTATTAGTCCCATGAAGGATTTAAAGAGTTGATAAAGATGAAATGGTATCCCTCAATTCGTCATGTTGAAAAAGGCATCAAACTCAAGCGGAGCTTCAAAGTTTATCTTTTCGCTTCTTGGGTTTAGGTATGCCACACTATAAAGAGGGATGCAAAACTTAGTTGGTCTGAGGAAGATAGAGTGCTCAAGTACAAAAATAAAATCAAAAGAGAGACACTCTAGCACTTCACGAGCACGTAGAATAGTTTTGATGACTTTTGGTGTCGGAAGTGCTGACTTGCGCCGAGAGTCCTGACGTCCAGTCACTTAGCCTGTGCGGTGACTAAGGACGTTGGAAGTCTCGACGTGAGTCAGGAGTCCTGACGGTCAGGAGTCCCGACCCTCGCCAGGAGTCTCGACGCCAGGCCCATCGGCTCGCTCTGCTGACTGCTGCGTCGGGAGTCCCGACGGTCAGCAATCCCGACATAAGTCGAAAGTCCCGACATTGACCTTCGCGTAGTGTTTCTTTACCTTGTGTGAACAATGTTTTCTATTTACGTCAGCAGTCCCGAGATCAACGTCAGCAGTCCCGACGTAGATCTGAATGGTTAGATTTCTACCTCGAGTATAAATAGCACTCTCTTCACTTCTAACCGTTACTCACTCATTCTTTGCTTACTAACTCACGGCCAAAACATCTCTCAAGCATTCAAGAGCTCTCTCTCCTCTCCCCTTTGCTCCTAACTTCGATTCCCCACGGATTTGAGTGATAGGAGTGTGGTTTGAGTGAGAAAATCATCCTTGCAAGCTTGAGCACTTGATTTCTTCATCAAGCAGGTTGGATTTGCGTCTATTACTCTTGGGTTCTTGGAACCCTAGACGGCTAGGCGTCGCCCAAGAGCTTCCATCTTGTGAAAGAGCCTTGGGAAGTTTATATTACCCTTGATTTCTTAGTGGAGAACTCAAGTGACCTTTGTGGTTGCTTTGAGAGAGGCAAGGAGGTGAAATAGACTCCGACCTAAGTGGTCACCTCAACAATGAGGACGTAGGCGCTCCTTTGTGGGGTTGCCGAACCTCGGGATAAATCCTTTGTCCTACGTGTTTGTTGTTGTTGTTGCTGTGATTTGCTTGGTATCACTTGTATTTGCTTGTCTCTCTCTCAACCTCCCTCTTAGGGTTTGGTCTTGATCTACGACTTGGAGAGTTCTCGGCGTCAAGGAAGTGGCCTAACATCTTCATCTTACCACTAGGAAGTGGTGTTGTAAGTTATCGGTCTCACAAAGTTCATTTGTTTGTAGTTCATTTCCCGTAGGCGTCGGGAGTGCTGACAGTTTGCGCCGGAACATCTGACACGTCCGGAGTGCTGACCCAAACTGTCGGGACTTCCGACAGTTGCTGACAAGTAACTTTGAGATTTGTGTAGAAATTTTTAGATACGCCTATTCACCCCCCCTCTAGGCATTGTTTAGATCCTTTCACAATCTACTCTTACACATTCTACATATAGCATCAATTCGAACTAAGTTACCATTCGCAGTCTCACAAATCTCTTCAAAATCAACCCAGACACTAGATTTATGCTTACCAACAGATGAGGTACCATCTGTGTTGGTGGAGCCGACCGGGATCCTTGTCACCATTACGGCCCCTCCACCACTGTCGCCCGCATCGAGATCGATCGGAGCAGAGCCACTATCGACATCGATACCAAGCAACGCAGTAGCGTCCTCACGGATGTCGTCGTTGTCCTTGGGGACCAGCCCTGCCACTTTGAGGTCATCGTTGCTAGTGAGTGGATAGACGACATTTTCGTCATCCGCCTCCGCCATGGCGACCTCGACCGCAGATGGCTGATCTCTAGCATTGTTCCTCAACGGTGCGCGCGGCCGCCTAGCCATGTATATGCCAAAGGAGGAAGACGCGGCATCGGCAACCGACCTGCGCAGAGGAGAAAGAAGACAAGAGAATGAGAGACAAACATTAGCACATATCTAGGGTTAGGGTTAGGGTTAGGGTTCGTGGAGTCACCTGCTGAAGGGTCGAGATGGCGGACTAGAGGGGGGGGTGAATAGTCCTTTCTAAAACTTAAGCGTGTTGGCTAACCAAAACAAATGCGGAATTAAACTTATCGGTCTAGCCAAGACTTCACCCCTCTAACTAAGTTCACAAGCACCTCATAAAGATCCTAATTAAGCAACTAAGGTGCTTTCCTTAGCAAGAGCTCTCCTATTTAATTTTAGAGCAAGGTCACATAAACCTATGCACTAGTACTTTGCAAGCAAGAGGGAGCTCCTACACAACTAGTGAAGCAAAAGCACAAAGCTCCTAAGCTCACTAGCAAAGCTCAATAACAAGGCAACTAATGCCAAATTAGAGAGTGCAAAACACTTAGCTACACAAACTAAGCAATGTGACTAACAAGGTTACACAAACCAAATTAGTCACGCAAAGGGAAGCTTCTAGCTACACAAGCAAGAAGACAACTAGCAAGCTACACAAGCACAACTAGAACAAGAGCAACTACACAAGCACAAGTATATATGAAAGTAAATACAAGCTTGTGTTGTACGAAAGCAAACCACCGAGAAGAGTAGACAATGTTGACACGGTGATTTTCTCCCGAGGTTCACTTGGTTGCCACCAAGCTACGTCCCCGTTGTGTCGACCAACACTTCGTGGTTCGGCGGCTAATCGGTCACACACCGAGCCTCTCAAAAGGCACCGCAAGAACCTACCATAAAGTGTGGTAGCTCAATGACACGCTCAACTAGAGTTGCTCTTCGCGATCCCCGCGGGGTGAGCACAATCCCCCTCACAAAGCTTCTCGGAGCCTCGCACAATCTTCTTGCGAGCTTCGACGGAGCCACAAGCCACCAAGCCGTCTAGGAGGTGGCAACCTCCAAGAGTAACAAGCACCACCGGCTTGCAACACGATCACCTAGTGCCACACGATGCAATCTCTCAAAGCAACGCACTAGAATCGATCTCTCACTCGATCCGATGAACACTATCAAGCATGAGTGAGTTAGAGGGCTCCCAAGCACTACCACACAAGTCACAAAGACTATAGTGTGCTCAGCTTACGGCCACAGCCAGCCAAGGCATCTATTTATAACCCCACGGTCAAATAGAGCCGTTACCCCTTCACTGGGCAGATTTCGGGACGACCGGACGCGCCGGTCGTAACTGACCGGACGCGCTCACCGCGTCCGATGCTCCAACGGTTACTGCGCCAACGGTCAAACCCTATGACCGGACGCGCCTCTCAAAACGACCGGACGCGCTCCACCGCGTCCGATCCTCCAACGGTCACTGACCCTCAACGGTCAAACCAACGACCGGACGCGCTGCTTCGAACGACCGGACGCGCCGGTCACACAGCATGCGCCCGCGAAACAACGACCGGACGCGCTCCTCGCAACGACCGGACGCGACAGTGCCCGCGTCCGGTGTGAGTCCAGTAAGCACCTTCAACGATCGGACGCGTCCGATCATGTGTGACCGGACGCGCCTCGCGTCCGATCATCCTCGTGAACCGCAGTTCCTTCTGGGCGACTGACCGGACGCGCCGGTCCCACGAGTGACCGGACGCGCCGGTTGCAAACCCTAGCACCCGCGCCTGCGCTGTACTGACCGGACGCGTCCGGTCATACCATGACCACGTCCGGTGCAGCGTCCGGTCACCTCTGTGACCTCCGTTCGCCTCCGTTTCTTTTCTGACTTCCGGCGTAGTGGAAAATAGGCATTTCAACTTCTCAAAAACGCCTGAATCTAAACCCTCTCTACCGCTCAAACTCCAACGCCTTCGCAAATGTGCCAACACCAACAAGTGTTCACCACTTTGTGCACGTGTGTTAGCATTTTCATAATCATTTTACCGAAGGAGTTAACCACTCAACTTGCCACGCCACTCGATCCTAGCAACGATGCATAGTTAGATCACACGAGTGGCACTAGATGACCGATATGCAAACAAGTTTGCCCCTCTTGATAGTACGGCCATCTATCCTAAACCCGGTCATAAACTTCTCTACACACCTATGACCGGTGAAATGGAAATGCCCTAGGTTATACCTTTGCCTTGCGCATTCCATTCCATCTCCATTGATGTTGATGCAACACATGCACCAACCAATCATCAAATGATATGATCCACTTCATATCATCACATGACCGTATTGGTTCATCGATCTTGACCTCACTTGCTCTTCACCGTTGCCTCGGTCCTTCGGCGCCAAGCCATCACACAACTTGCCCTTCACCCTAGCAACCGGTCCATCAAGCCAAGCCTCATCTTGATCTTCTCCACCTTGGTTACATGACTCCATGTCATGTCTCATATGCAATGAGCTCCTTCATGACACCATCACATGTGGACTAATCTCCTGTGTATCTCACATAACCACATATTAGTCCACCTAAGTTGTCACTCAATTACCAAAACCAAACAAGGACCTTTCACCTGCTCAATTGGAGCTCGGTGCCAGAGATGACGAGGGCCACCCAGAGGACAGACAACCACCGATTAGAATCAACGGCGAGCGACAGAGGAGGGACTGGATGAGAACACGAACTCACATAGTTCACCGAGAGCGAGAGGAGAAAAAGGGAGGAGACAAGGTGAGATAGGGGAGCGACAGCAGGTGGATCGAGATCACCGGAGTCGAGGCTGACGGCGACGAAAGCTCTGATTCGCGTTCACCCCTAGTGGATGCGGCATGCGAGACGCGAGAGCAACTGAGCGAGTGAGCGAGAGCGACTGAGAGAGCAACGAGCGAGGGTGGGAGGAGCCGCTGGGGCTTGTATACGAGGGGCGGGGCACGGGGCTGAGGGGGTGCGGTGGGCTGGGCCATCTGCCTTTGGCATATAGTCGTTGGCAGGCCAGGCCGCCACCGTGCCTACCGTTAGGGAGCGGGCCGTGCCGTGCCGGCCCACGTGCCTTGGGTGCGGCCCAGGCATGGCCTGCTCCTCCGAGCCGTGCCAGCCCGGGTCCGCTAGTCACCGGGCCGGGCCGGGCCAAAAAAATGGGCCTTGTGCCGGACCAACGGGTTTGGGTTGCATGGCCATTTATACGTGTAGCAGTTTCTTAGGCTGCTAGTTAGTTTTATTTTGCTACACTCCTGGTTTGCCACATATATTGGGCGAAATAGTCATTTTGATCATTCGACTATCATTTAAGGTTCAATTTTGTTCCTGAATTTTAAAAATGGCTGTTTTGTCTCAATTTAATAGAACTTTTATGGTTCATAGATGAAATTAAGTCTAGGCCTTGTTTAGTTTGTCGGAATCGGCGCCGGCCAAATTACTGTGTTGCACTGTAGTGCACTGTAGCATTTATTTTTATTTGGTAATAATTGTCCAAACATTGACTAATTAAGCTAAAAACGTTCATCTCGCAAAGTATAACAAAGTTGTGCAATTAATTTTTGATTCCATCTATATTTCGTACTTCATACATAGGCCGGTATTTTGATGTGACGAGAATCTTTTTTTTATAGTAAAATTTAAGGATAAATTTGGAAACTAAACATGACCCTAGATTCGCGCGCCTGTTGAAGTCATGATCAACTGTTGTGGACTTGTGGTCAATGTTCTTCCCTGCTTGTATTGCTGTTTGTGCACGACAAAGAATGCAGACTGCTACTGCCACTATGTTCCAACAGAGTTGCAGTGAGAGCACATGCATATACAGTATGCTGTGAGCGCGCCAGAGACTTCTGAGAGCTGCAGGGGTTAGGTGGGTGACCGTGTTCGGATCCTAGGCCTCGTTTAGATGAGAGATTTGGGAAGAAAAACACTGTATCAGAATTCCTGTAGCATTTCGTTTGTATTTGGTAAAAATTATTCAAATTTTAACTAACTAGGCTTAAATTGTTCGTCTCGTAAAGTACAATAAAACTGTGCAATTAGTTTTTGATTTCATCAACATTTAGTACTCTATGCAATTACCGATATTTTAATGTGACGGGGAATCTTCTTTTTGCATAGTGAAAAAATAGCATCAGTGGTGTAGATCCAAACATACCATCATGTACCGTACCACCAGTAGATGCAGCGCTAGTAAGCTAGCAGTATAGTGGAGTAGATGCTAAGCGCTTGTTTAGTTTCCCAATTCTCCCCAAATTTCACTATACCCTTGTTAAGTTCCCCCAATTCTCCCCAAATTTCACTATGCAAAAAGAAGATTCCCGTCACATCAAAATGTCGGCAAATATATGGAGTACTAAATGTTGATAAAATCAAAAACTAATTGCACAGTTTTGTTGTACTTTGCGAGACGAACATTTTAAGCCTAGTTAGTTAAAATTTAGATAATTTTTACCAAATACAAATGAAATGCTACAGGAATTCTGATACAGTGTTTTCCTTCCCAATTCTCTCATCTAAACGAGGCCTACGAAAAAGAAGATTCCCAATCACATCAAAATATCGGCAAATGCATTGAGTACTAAATGTTGATGAAATCAAAAACTAATTGCACAGTTTTGTTGTACTTTGCGAGATGAACTTTTAAGCCTAGTTAGTCAAAATTTGGATAATTTTTACCAAATACAAACGAAATGCTACAGAAATTCTGATACAATATTTTTCTCCCCAATTCACCGAACTAAACGAGGCCTAATACAGTAGTTAGCAATACTCTAAACTTAGTAAATCCAAACAGGGTGTACTTTGATCAAATTAATATTATGTTTTCAAGTTTACCAAATCGAATTTTATGTTCAAACAAAGAATGAAGACACATGTACATTCATATATAAGACGTACAGATAATACAGCTTATTGCTCAATACTCATGCAGCATGTTCGTTTCGCTGGTTTATTGTGCTGAAAGCACTGTTCGCTGGTTCAATACTCATACAGCCTGTTCGTTTCGCTGGTTTATTGTGCTGAAAGCACTGTTCGCTGGTTTGTTGTGAGAGAAAAACACTGCTGGATGGCTACTGATTCTGCTGATAAGTCCAAAAGATCAGGGCGATAGTAGTTGTAGAGTGAGATACATACATACATACATACACACCCACCGCTAGCTGCCCGCTGCATCCCCTCCCAAGGACGACAGGAGTACGTGCTCGAGCAGGTATGCAGTGGCAGAAGAAGGGGCCCGCCCCCCGCCGGGAACAGAACAAAACCAAAAAGCCGGGACATCCGTTTTGATATATATATATATATATATATATATATATATATATATATATATATATATATATATATATATATATATATATATATATATATATATATATATATATATATATATGATGGATATATAAATGGCAATGGCAATCCCTTAATTAGCTTAGCTTACATGATGAGATGAGATGAGATGAAATGACGACGAATGGAATAAAAATGAGTTGAGTTCACGAGTACTGGACGATTGATCTGTAGAATGTGTTTGGCCTCCAGTTGAGTGGGATGACGTCGCGTGCCACCAGCGTCTTGCCGGAGTCGCTGCGGGTGCGGATGGAGAAGGGCGGCTGCAGGCGGTGGTTGGAGTCGAGGCGCCAGATGGATCCCCAGGACTCGCGCATGGGCGTCCACCGCCGGCTGCCCTTCTCCATGAGGTCCACCTGCACCACGTCGCCGTCGCCGTTCTCGTACTCCACCAGCACCGCGAAGTAGACCTGGCTGGAGCCCTCCTCGACGTGGAAGCCGACCTTGAGCCCCGGGAACTCGCAGGGCACCCTGGCGAACTGGATGTCGATGATGCCGGCGCGGCGGAGCTCGTCGTTGCGGCCGGGCTTGGCCAGCTTGCCGAAGGCGGTGCCGCTGAGGTCGAAGTGGTAGGGCGCCACCCCCGGGGTGTAGTTCATGTCGGTGATCACCACCGTCTCGGTGCGGCCGGAGCAGGCGGCGTGCTTGGAGGTGGAGCACCTGATCTTGTAGCAGGAGCCGCATCCCTTGCCGTCGCGGTACAGCGGCTGGTTGCCGCACGAGGTCATGGCCATGAACGGGTACTGGTTCACGTTCTTGAACCCGCAAGCGCCGCCTGCATTATATTGGTTCGTAGCCATGGCGGCCCGTCGGCCATCAGCCAGATGCAAATCAAAGGAACCAAATGCAGAGGCAGGCATGCATGATACTAGATCCCGCCCGATAGATCCTACATAAGTACATACATACCGTTGTCGTAGGGCCCGGCACCGTTGGGCTGGCCGTACCAGGTGGCCCTGGCGTTGCCCCACTGCATGCCGGCGGCATCGCTCGTGTTGTAGTTCACGCCGGCGGCGGCGGCGCAACTGGCCAGCAGGAGGGAGACGGCGGCGGCCGCCACAAGCAGAAGCAGGGAGAGCGAGAGGGACCCCATCATGCCCCGCGCCGCCTCTCTTTGCTTTGCTCTGATGCTCTCCTCCAATTACTCCTAACTGCAAGAGATGAGATGAGCGAGAGAGGGGGACCAAGGATGGAAATCTGTCTGCACTGTGTGTTAGCTCTACTGCCCGTCGGTCTTACCGTAGGAAGGAACGCAAGGACTGGAGGTAGACAATATATAATGCATGCTAAGCTAGCTCAAGGCATGCATACAGATACAGATGCAGCAGTGTGTTAGATCCTGTTGGTTTCGTTGGTTTTATTGTGCTGAAAATACTGTTCATTAATTTAATATGAGAGAAAAATACTGCCGGATGACTGCTGATTCCGCTCGTAAGTCCAAACGAACAGGTGTTTGTTTTTTTTGCCCGCCCAGCCCAGCCACCTCGTGCACGCATATGCCTGCCATGTTGGGGTTTGGCGCCGCCGCAGCGCATATGAGATCAGGTGTAAAAGTTTGGTACCATTTTACATCATTTCGGTGGTAGCCTTAGTTCAACCTCTAATTATTTCGTATCGTGACACATAAATTCGTTTAAACTATAAAAATAGAAAACCATCTCTAAAAAACCTAAAATTTATTATTTCCTTAACTTTTGGCACATACAAGGTTGAGAAAAATATTTAGGCACCTACAACATCGAAATGCATGAGAATTGTGGAAATTAGAAGTTGTAGTTAGAGATCTATGAAAATGAAAAAGGCAAAATGCAAAAACAGTAATGGGAGGCAAAATACCAAAACAGTAATGGGCTAACAGAACGTTCATTCAGCCCAAAAACAAAATTGGCAAACCCATGTTGAGCACGCCTCGCCCTCGACCGTCCGATTGGATGGACGGCCACGATCCAAACCCTAGCAAATAAAAGTCGGCCCCTCCCCGTGTACGCACACAGACCCGTCACCCTTCCCCGCTCGTCGGCGTGCCCAACCTCCCTTGCCTTTTTGGCTCGCCGGCCATCCTCTCCCCTGCCGTTCTCCACTTCCACACCCTCCTCTCCCAACACCGTGCCATACACTACGAGCACCCCCAACGCCGGCGGCATGAGCTTCCCCAAGTGGCGGCACGAGATCCCTTCTATTTATGTAAGATGTAGTCAGTCTTATGTTCTTCCTACTCTTGCTGCGTGGGAAACATATTTTTGTGCGTAGGCTACCAGATTTATAACTTGTCTGCAAATAATGGATTGGCAATTTAGCAACACACCTACTCTCTCATCTATTTACTACACATTGTGAAGCGCTGACTATCTTCTGTGTGGTCACTAAAAAATTACATTGCCTCTAGTTTAGGTGCACAATATGTATGAGATATAATCCAACAGTGAACAATGTACAAGAAGGAAATGCTTATATATTGTTTTAGGAAATTTATAACTATAGGGGTGCTACAACTTTGAATTTGAAACATGCACTCAATTTGTATTGGGCAGCTGCATTTTTTTCACTTAATTGCTGAACAGACATGCAGTCCATTTGTCCTCACAATACTACAGTAGAGTTGTTTCACCTAAGGTACTGACCATAGAAGAAGTTTGCAACACCGATATGTTCTTGGGATTTCTTGCTTAATTTATTTTATACATGCTTTCAACCTTGCTGATTTTTTACCTAAACCATGCTGAATTTATACATGCTTAGTAATCGATTCTTTGTTCTACTTCCTCATGTAGGTATGCGGCCAGTAAATGTATGCCTTAGGCCAAAAGATAGTGTGCTGGGAGGACTAGACACAAGAGTTAGTAGGAAATTATTAGTGACTTAGGTGTTATGATGTATGGACCTCATGTAAGGATGAATGATAAATGCATTTGTAATATTCATATGAATATTTTATATATCAATATAATGGTTGGGGACTATAATAAAATATCTATATGCATGCCATCATGTGTCAATTGAATATGGTCACTAGAATATTAGAATATATTGATTACTATAATTATTTTTTTATTGCCAATATAGATTTCCTTAGGGGCTGGCTGTCAAGGAAATTAGAATTAATTTGGCGGTTGAAGAACAGTCAAGCACTACCACAATTCTGAATTGCCTTGAGTGCCAAAAACCGCCAAGGAAAGGAGTTAAACTGCCATGGAAATAATCCTTGACCACAAACCATCAAGCAAACACACTCAAGGATAGAAGCTAAGGGAAATTAGTTTCCTTACGGTTTTGGCACTCAAGGAAATCATCATTGGAGGCTAGCCGCCAAGGAACGACCAGACTTAACTTGCCAACGTGCCAAGGAAATAATAGGACCGCCAAGGAAAGTAGTTTGCTTGAGGGTTGATAGCCGCCGAGGAAAATAGTTTTCTTGAGGGTTGTCAGCCGCCAAGGTAATTGTTGTCTCCTTTGCCAGTTCACTGCTGCCTGGGAAGTTAGTGTTTTTACTTCCCTGTCTCGGTACGTAGGTAATTTGACCGGCATATATATAGGACGGTATATACATACCGAAATGATTCTTTCCAAAGAGGAAAATAAAAGCAATTAATAGCCTCCGGAATGGTTTTCACATGTATCATGTATGGTTTGCACACAATATAATATATAATACACTTGCATTGCATGGTACGGTGGCGGTGGCGAAGAACAAGAAAGTACGTAGCAGTAGGTAGCCATAGGTGCCGTACCGTACCACAGATCAAGATCAACAGCTAAGCTAGTAGGATCGAGAAGCAAATGGCGTATATAGTATGTAGTAGCTAGCAATACAATATATAGCGCACACATGGTGGATCTCTTAGATGTAGATGCACGCATATATGCACTTGTAGTTCTGGACTAGAGAGATGTACATGTACTCACTCCAGTACGTAAAATTAAGCCCATGTTTAGTTCCTAAAATATTTTGGAAAATATAACTGTAGCGCTAATGTAACACTTTTGTTGTTATTTAGCAATTATTATCCGATCATGGCCTAACTAGGCTTAAAAGATTTGTCTCGTCCATTTCATCTAAACTGTGTAATTAGTTTTATTTTTTATTTATATTTAATGCTTCATACATATATCTAAAAATTTGATGTGACGAAAATCTGAAATATTTTGGGAAATATTTTAGGAACTAAACGAGTGCTAGCCGAGATGCATGCAAGGACCCTCATCATTGCATCATGCGCATTGTTTTGGGCCGGCCGACCATATATTCCATCGTCCACGACCACGACGTCAGAGGCAAAAAAAAAAAAAAAAAAAAAAAAAAAAACCTCTATAGAGGAGTAACATACTAACATGCAATGCATCGGACATGAGTCCTCTAGCGACTAGCTTACCATGTGGATTGATATGGTATATATAGATAGATGATATATTGGTAGTGTGTACTTATTATATATAGGCATGTGGCAGCTTGCTAGTACCTTATTATTGTGTCCATGATCCATGGATACGATGGGTTCCGGCCTTTCCACAAGTTATTATTTATAACTTACTATTTACTAGTAAATATATCCATGCATATAATGGAATGCACAATTTGTTATACTACGGTACTTGTACCAATGATAATGTGCTAGCTATTTTTGTTTTTTAGTTAATCATGGCCTAATCTTAAGTCAAATAAATTCTAAGGTTTATAATAAATGATATTGCAATAAAGTAGTAACCCCGGATGCAAAATTAACTTAAATAGGAAATTTTAAAAAAAATCAAATAGGAAATTGGCAAGAGATTGACTTAATAATATAAATATGTGGCTACCGTGTGTACCCTAGGCCTCGTTTAGTTCGGTGAATTGGGGAGAAAAACACTGTATCAGAATTCATGTAGCATTTCGTTTGTATTTGGTAAAAATTATCCAAATTTTGACTAACTAGGCTTAAAATGTTCATCTCGCAAAGTACAACAAAAATGTGCAATTAGTTTTTGATTTCATCAACATTTAGTACTCCATGCATTTGCCGACATTTTGATGTGACAGAGAATCTTCTTTTTACATAGTGAAATTTGAGGAAGAATTAGGGGAACTAAACATGGGCCTAAAAAAAAAGTGGAAGACGAGCCATACGCTCTCACATGCGCGCCACGACAACATGAATGGCCCGCTCGGACGGTCATTGGCCAATAAATGAATGGTGCGACGACAACGTCAACAAAGATTTTTCACCTTTAAGGCTCTGTTCGTTTGGTTAAAAAGTCATGGCTGAAAGTACTGTTCGCTGATTTGCTATGAGAGAAAAATACTGTTTGTTGGCTGAAAAAGTACGGCTTATAAAACAAGTGAATAGGGCAAAAAAAAAAGCAAAAAGGTGAGAGTGAGGAATGAAGATGAGGAAGAACATACAGGGAAGACAGTAAAGAGAGCGAGAGACCGAAGATTTTTTTTTGTTATTTAATATTAGGTATATTTTCTCTATCGCGTAGTAGTAAATTGTCATGCCGCCGTGATTAGTAAAACCTATTGAAATTTACCGTCCGCTGGTTCAAGAAAAGAGATATACAAATTAAAGATCCACAGCACACAAATCTTTGTCACTAGTGTACCAAAGATGGACGATAAGGCAACGAAGAACGTGGTGGTAGATAAGATCCGTGTGGATGCATGTGTTATGTGTATCAGTAGTCGCCGGCCGGCATCAACAACTCCGATCCACCGCTCGCGTGCTGCGCATCTCTTCATCCATCGCTGCCAACGCAGTATAATGTGCTTATCATTAAATACTGTTCAAAATCAAAACGAAGCTCATGGCTACTGTGGTCTCCTAGTCATTATTTCTGATACGTCAGAAATGTTAACAGTCTTTTAATTACGGCCGTTAAGAATATCTGGCCTACTACTGATATTATTATTATTATTATTATTATTATTATTATTATTATTATTATTATTATTATTATTATTATTATTATTATTATTATTATTATTATTATTATTATTATTATTATTATTATTATTATTATTATTTATTGAGTTAAATACATCGGTGGTCTCTGAAACTGTCAAGAAGTGCCACTTAGGTCCACATCTTTTGGAAACATATTTTTTGGCCTCTAAACTTGTTAAATGATGCATCACATGCATTTTCCTAAACCTGTAAAATGGTGCACCACAGGTCCAATTATAGACCAAATAGATTACTACGGAATTTTCAAAATTCGTGGATCTAGATGGTACCCTTTGACAAGTTCTAGTTATATATAGCTCATGCATATGCTTTTGGCCATCCTGGCCGTTCCAGTAGTATCCCGAAGACTTAGAGCATTTTTAAATTTTAGAGGATTAATTTTCTTTTGCAAAAAAAGAATATGGGTTACTCCATTAGATCATGAGCAACGTATATTGCAAAGTGGTCTATATATATAAATGATAAAAAAACAATAATAAGAATTGTCTTCACAATGTATGATGGCCAAGTGGGCTACAGAGGTAAGGTCAGTGAGCTCTGCGGTCGGCGTATATGTTAGGACCGGACCGACGAGCCGAGGTGGGGAGAACACCGCGCGAGCAAGGAAGGAGAAACGAAAAACGACATGGTTAAGGAGAAACGAAAAACGACTTGGAAATGCAATCGTAGATCTAAACGTGTGTACATATTTTTTTCGAGATCAGAGCATGGACACGATAAATACCGGGCACTGTAATACCTGGCGCGCGACGTAGATTAGCTGGTAAATGAGAAGAGGAAGATTTTATACAAAGAAGCTGGAACATTTTATACATGGGGCAGTACGTAATTTATGTACATATTTGACAACACAAATCAGTGATAGCAGTGTTTTGGATGCCTGAAAAGGTAACATATTAAGTGCTAACTACGCCTCTGGATGTTTGATCCTTTATCTTGCGACGTCAAAGGGATGGGTTTTAGTATCTTCGTCCAGGATTTGGAAAGGCTGTTGCTGAAAGACACTGAGCTCTGCCTGCTGGGTGAAACGGGTGATACATTTGAATATGCTAGATTTATTCAGTTTGTGAACAAAAAGATGAACATATGATGTGTGCATGCACAAAGAATTTACCAGATGCTGCATAGGACACATGCATTCTGTGTGGTGGCTACAGCCTTACAGAGATAACTTGTGGAGGAAATGTGTGGCATGGCGGGCAAGAGATGCAAGAAAGGAACGGTGACAGCCTTGAGTTGCTGGTTAGCAGACCACGCTGGTGGGAGAGGGTAGTGAGGATCTGCAAAAAAAAAAAAAAAAAAAACAATATTTAGACAAGATCCTGAAAACTTTGGAATCCTTGCATGCAGTCTACATAATCAACGTAAGAGGGACACATTTTTATATATGCATCCAAATTTAAATGTCACATAATTCATGGTAATAGCAGAAAAAAGTAAACAAAACAGAATATCATTATCGAGTCAAATTTGAAAACCGATCACATAAAGCCACAGCCTGTGGAGACACGATGCTGTTGACAGCCAGGTACACCTTGCTGGAAAGGAGCAGAGAATTTGATGGATGGACTCTGCACCTAGAATCAAAATTTTCAAAGACAAAAAAATCAAATAATTTGCTGGCAAAGCATAAGAGTTGCTCAGTAACATCATCTTTAGTATGATATGTTAAATGATTGGCGCATCAACTATACTGGTAGCCATATTGCAAATATAAGAGTGAAATTTAGTGAGGCTATGTTGACTCAATTGTTTTTGTTATCTAGAGCGTCTTTGTCTCACAGAAGAAGCAGTGCATCTTTTTCAATGCATAAAGGAATCAAGCATTGTTAAAACGGAGAGTAAGATGCTTTGACCAATGAAATGCAGAATGCTCGAACAAAAAACCTAAGGAAAAAATCAGGAAAAGTTAGGCGATGGGAAACTGAGAATAAGATAGGGAAAACTGGCATACAGTTTGGTAGGTTCAATACATGGTGACGTTTGTGCTGGACACTTGAAAAAATATTTGGCGTCTAAGAATAATATATTTGAGGAAACAGGGTGGTAAGAAGGTTTAAAAATAACACATTTGAAGGAAAAGGTAATTTTTATAGAGAGAATGGGAGAAAGCAAAAAAGGATCAACCTGTCAGCCTTGTTTTCTTTGAAAGGCACTACAACATTGAATTGATGCTATACTGAAATTTATTTTATAAAAGAAGGGACTAATATACGGTACATCCATGCGTAGGGTAAACAAATATTTGTAACTACAATCATGAGGACTAACAATACAGGAAGCACAATTATACTATGTAAATATGCAATGTTAATAAGCAGCAGCAAAATCAGTTAATATTTGTTTAACTGAACATGTGGAGTTAGGAAGCTACCAACTCACCTAGGTTGGAAGGATGCAAATTATTTTCCTGTAGGACAAACGACAAACCCAATAACTCACATGATTCGTCTGCAGTCATATACAAAGTTTGTGCTGGGAATAAGGTTTGCATCATGTATACTCGTGTACATGATCTTTTAGCAAAAACTCTAATCTGATGCCATAAATGACCAACCTGAAGAAATAACTCAAATATGAATGAATGTTCTTGTGTTACCATGTAGCAACAATCTACCATCAGTAAAGATGTGCTTCGGTCAATTCAACTCTGTACTGGTGCTTGCAACTTTATTCTCTGCAGGAATCTTAAGAACCTGAAAGGCAACAAGATGTATATGATGCTTAGCAGGAACACTTCACATTGCTATTTGTATGCAGACAGGAGCACATGGAACCTGAAACACATTTGGTTACTGGAGCCTGATTAAGCATTATCATACTACATCAGACATGTGTTATATGGTATTCACATCGTACAAAGCTTGTTATCTAAATGACGTTGGTCAGCTAAATGTTTAGGAAAATAATTTTGTACATAATGCTTCAAAATATGTTTTGGAAATAGCAGTAGAATAAGGCAAAGCGTGATTTAACAGATAGAAGGCCAAGTTAGGTAAAGGGAAAAAAGTGCATGTACATCCGGGGGCCAAGTTAGGTAAAGGGAAAAAATGCGAACTAAAAAATCGGATCGAAGAATGGATACCATCCAGGGCCGTGGGACGATACGGACAACACATGTAACAATAATTTTATAAAAATCACAAATCACAATCTAGAAGGTCTAAAGACTATAGATACATGATAATAGGAGGCAACCTAACTGTAGGCATGGTGGCACAAATTTCAGCAGTAACCAAATTCACTCCACAGAACATGCAGCGATAGGGAAAAAGCATGGATCACTAAGTATGCTAATTTCATTAGTAAGCAAATTCAGTCGTCATGTAAGCTAAAAAGCGAACCCAGAATAGGCACAGCCAAAACTTACATAAGAGGAGCGTAAAAACGGACACTAACTTGAGCTGGCTATAAACAGTTGGAACAAGACGCCACACCTTCTACCAAATATTGGAGATCCTGCAAGAGGAAAAAATCACAAGGTAGTCAGCAATAGAAAGCCGTTCATCAGACATCATACACTGTATTTTTTTGACTGACATGGATGCCGTTGATGCCCTTGGACTCAAGCTGAACCGTAGAAGCTAACTATGTTTGAAGTTAAACATAAAAGACATGGTTTAAAGAAACTAATGATTGAAATCATTAAATCTCTTTTTGAGGCTAAAACTACCATGCACGCTGCTTTGTAGAGTTTGACAAACAGCCTACCACAAAACCAACCAGCGGACTATGAAAACATATGAAGTTTTGATAGGGCAAATAATTAAGAGCATAGGAGGCCGAAGCATACACAAAGTTGTCCATTGCAAAATTTATTCTATAACGAGAACACAAGGTGCTACCTGTCTCGAGTGCCTATATTATTGAAGAATAGCACCCACACACTATGTTGTCTCTTTTTTTTCTGCCTTTAATGAAGGACAAGAACTAAATTAGTGCTGGTAATTTTATTAGGCTCAGAGTCAACAGTAAGCTGGGCGAAGACTTTTGACCCTAGAAAAGTTGATATATTTATATTAAGATATATTATAAAAGGATCATTGATGCACATACCACCATATGAAAGTACAACAGTTAGCTTAAACGTTTAGAATAAATTAGGTGATAAATTTCTAACGGGAAGAATAAAGCTACAAAAGATGATAAATTTCTAACAGGAAAAAATTCAAAAAGGTTGTGATAATCCTATGTAAGGGAAGACTGCAGCCGAGATACCTTTGACAATGCCAACACCTTATCCAAAGCAATGGTGGTTTGCTCCATCCTGAACAGCTGAGAGACCACCTTGTACTGGCATCTCAGGTAGGGGCATCCTTTGGCATACAAGCAGTTCAAACTTGAGAAGTGGTGGGAGGTCCAACACATTATGGGCATCGTGCAAGAAATCCAATGGACTTCCTGTAGACATGCGCTCTGCAAGGGAAAACCAGGTATTAAAGTTACTACCTGGAATGAACTGCTCTAAGGCACATACAAATAACAAAATAATTTCCATGACAGGGGGAAAACACAGTTTCCATATTTCAAGGCTATGGTACAGTAGCTTCTTCTCACTTTACGTCATTGCACCAAATACTTCTGTGAGTCCAACTACCAATGCAAAAAAAGAATTCGTTGTGCAAGAAATAGAGAAGACTCTGCTTTATAGCATGTTGAATATCACTTTTTATCTATAGCAGGTGCTGCCAACCTGCTCAAACCTCTAATAACCTAGTAGATGCTGAAATCATCAAAATAGCGCGATATGTTGTGGCAGCCTCTAGAATTTATAGTGATTTGCATGTGATTTTCAGACAGGAAATGGAGGAGTATTTCGTTTGCGTGACACAGTCTTCCTGCGCCAAGTACTCCTCCATATCTATTTTACAATCCAGGATGTAGGTTAGATATCATATGCAAGGTTCAACTCTGCCAAATATCTTTTACAGCCCTAACTAAATTGAAATGGACTCTCATAATAATATAACCTGAGGACCCATAATGTACCATTAATAATTATAGCAAAGAAAATCTTACATAAAGTACACAGTCTAACAAAAAGAGAAGGAATAAGAGCTGTTTTGGAGCATCCAAGAATTTTCATTGGCCGAATGGCAAACTCATTAATAGTTTGAAGAGTTGGCAGGATAAGAGGCAGGATCTGTCATACCACAACACACCAACTGTCCAGTAAACATGAAATGAGGCCTTCAGGTAGCCAGCAACCTGCACAATCAGTAGGAAATAAGGAGCATTAGTTGGGAACACGAAGGATACCCATGAACCGGCACATAAAAATTATCAATTGGGTACATGTTATGCTGAAATTTAGCCAATTGAGAGAATTGGGGACCGAAACTGTCACAAAGTGTAACAACCATGCAGACACACATCCCTCAATGACGACTCGCAGGTGTAAACTCTAAACAAAACTCTAGGGAAAAAACAGTCACAGACCGTTGTCCCTCGCATAACCGCTGCAAATCATCACCGACCAGGCCTTATTGTAATATGATGCCGACCAATATTCTTTCTTTTCCTTAGCAAACCTACACCATTCAGTCCAGCCTTTGTTAGTGTTGGAATAACAATTCTGTCTACCTTGGCTAACCCTAGAAGGGTAGCTATATAGGTTCCATACATGGACCACATGGGCCTTAGCCTCATGGGCCTAAACACATACTCCAACACCCCCCCGCAGTCTAAACTACCGATGCAGCGGAGTTCGAGGCTGAACAAGAAAGAACACACACAACCCCCCCACAGACGCAACTAGCCACCGGTGATGTTGAGGCTGGAGCGAAACTCGGCGAAGGTCGAGGACGGGAGGCCCTTGGTGAAGATGTCCGCGAACTGGGAGGTCGTCGGAACATGGAGGACCCGCACCTCGCCCATGGCCACCCGATCTCGGACAAAGTGGAGGTCGATCTCCACATGCTTCGTCCGCTGGTGCTGGATGGGGTTGGTGGAGAGGTAGACCGCACTGACGTTGTCGCAGTAGATCAGTGTGCTCCGGGAGGGCGGAGTATGCAACTCAGCAAGCAGCTGCCGGAGCCAGGCGGCCTCCGCCACACCATTAGCAACGGCGCAGTACTCCGCCTCGGCGCTGGACCGGGAGACCACCGGCTGGCGCTTGGACGACCAAGACACCAGGTTGCCGCCTAGGAAGACGGCGTAGCCGGAGGTGGAGCGGCGAGTGTCCGGGCACCCCGCCCAGTCAGCGTCGGTGTAGACAACGAGGTCGGTGGAGGAGGCCCGGTGGAGTAGAAGGCCGAAGTCGAGCGTGCCCCGGAGGTAGCGAAGGAGGCGCTTGAGAGCCGTGAGGTGAGGCTCCCGGGGGTCATGCATATGAAGACAGACCTGCTGCACTGCGTAGGTGATGTCCGGCCGGGTGAAGGTGAGGTACTGAAGGGCCCCAACGAGACTCCTGTACGCAGTGGGATCAGCCACCGGGGATCCCTCAGCCTCAGACAGCTTGCCCTGAGTGTCGACCGGAGTGGAGCAGGGGTTGCAGTCAGTCATCCCAGCCCGCTCCAGGATGTCCCGAGTGTACTGCCGCTGGTGAAGGAGGAGCCCGGCAGGACGATGCTCAACAGTGACACCGAGGAAGTGGTGGAGCTCACCGAGATCCTTCATCGCGAACTCCTGCTGGAGAGCGGTAATGATCCGACGGAGAAGTGGCTCACTAGAGGCGGTGAGGACAATGTCATCAACATAGAGTAGCAAGTATGCAGTGTCAGCTCCGTGGTGGTAGACGAACAGGGATGTATCGGACTTGGCCTCTATGAACCCCAGGGTCAGCAAGAAAGCCGCAAACCGGTGGTTCCACGCCCGAGGTGCCTGCTTGAGGCCGTAGAGGGACCTGTTGAGCCGGCAGACCATGTCAGGACGGGTGGAATCGACGAACCCCGCCGGCTGACTGCAGTACACCGTCTCGGTAAGAAGGCCGTGGAGGAAGGCGTTCTTGACGTCCAGCTGGTGGACGGGCCAAGACCGAGCAAGCGCCAGCGAGAGCACAGTGCGGACGGTGGCCGGCTTGACCACCGGGCTGAAGGTCTCGTCGTAGTCGACTCCAGGGCGCTGAGTGAAACCCCGGAGGACCCACCGAGCCTTGTAGCGCTCGAGAGAGCCGTCGGCCCGGCGCTTGTGGGTCCAGATCCACTTGCCGGTGACGACGTTGGAGCCTGGTGGTCGGGGCACCAACTCCCACGTCTGGTTGGCGAGCAGCGCGGCGTACTCCTCTTCCATCGCGCGGCGCCAGTGAGGGTCCAATAGGGCGTCGCGGACGGAAGAGGGTACCGGGGAGACCACCGCGTCGTCGGTCGAAGCCTCGAGGGCACGAGGCGGCAGTGTGCCAGCCGCGTGCCGTGTCACCATCGGGTGAACATGCCGCGGATGTCGGTGAAGCAGCGGCGGGTGGTAAACCGGCGGGGCACCACGAGCCGGCGGGGACTGCGGCGGTGGTGTCGGCGTCCCTGGTGGAGAAGGGACCACGAGCGGCTGCGGCCGCGGCCTGCGCTGGTACACCCGTACCGGCGCGGCGAACCTCGACGGAGGTGCCGGGGCAGGTACCGGGACGGGATCCGGCGTCGGCGACCGGCACGACCCCCCGGGGCAGAAGCGGGGGACGAAGGCCCCGGGTCTGTACCAACTGAAGAAGACGGGGCCGCGCCGGAGGACGATGGGCCCAGACCCGCAGGGGATCCGGGACCGGTAGCCGGCGTGGAGTGCGGCGAAGCGGTACCTGCAGGAGACCACGAAAAAGGTGGCTGGACCACCGGGTCAGTGGGAAACAGAGAGGGTGGGTCAGGTACCGGAGGTGTGGTAGTGCTGGAAAAGGGAAAGACGGACTCATCGAACACCACATGGCGCGAGATGAGAACACGTCGGGAGGTAAGGTCATAGCACCGGTACCCCTTGTGATCCGGGGAGTACCCGAGGAAGACACAGAGCGTGGATCGAGGGTCCAGCTTGTGAGAGGAAGTGGCAGCGGTGTTGGGGTAACACGCACACCCAAACACGCGGAGGTGATCGTACCGCGGCGGGGTACCGAAGAGGGCGTGGTGAGGAGTGGGAGCGGGGCAGGCCGCAGAAGGAAGGCGGTTAAGAAGGTAGGTGGAGGTGTGCAAGCCCTCAGCCCAGAAGCGAGCGGGAAGAGAGGCCTGAAAGAGAAGGGTACGCACGGTGTCGTTGGTGGTACGAATCATCCGCTCAGCCTTGCCATTCTGCGAAGAGGTGTATGGACAAGACATGCGGAGCTGAACACCGTGAGAGAGGAAGAAATCTCGGGCGGTGGAGTTATCAAACTCGCGACCATTGTCACACTGGACGGCCTTGATGGTGAGGCCGAACTGTGTAGACACCCAAGTAAAGAAGTGGAGGAGCGTGGTAAACGTATCAGACTTCGCACGGAGAGGAAAAGTCCACGAATAATGCGAAAAATCATCAACAATCACAAGATAGTACTTATAACCAGAAATACTCATAATAGGAGATGTCCATAGGTCGCAATGTATAAGATCAAAAATGCGAGCCGCATGGGAAGTAGAACTAGAAAAAGGAAGACGAACATGTCGGCCCAATTGGCACGCATGACACAGTTGCTCATCATGAGCTCGAGTACATGGAAGACCGGAGCTACGACTGAGCTGTATCAGGGCATCGCGACCAGGATGGCCGAGGCGCCGGTGCCAGGTGGTAGAGGAAGTAGAAGCGACGAAGGCAGCTGACACAACGGGCGGCGAAGAAGACGAAGGAGCCGCTGGGAAGCGAAGGGTGTAAAGGGGCCCGGTGCTGTCACATCGGAGCAGAGGACGCCGGGAAGCCAAATCCTTTACAGTAAGACCAGAAGAGTCAAATTCCACAGAACAAGAATTGTCAGCTGTAAAACGTCGAATAGAAAGAAGATTATGAACCATAGAAGGAGCAACAAGAACATCAGGAAGACGAAAGGAGCCATGAGCACCGGCGGTACCCACAGACGAGACAGGAATACAAGAACCATTAGCGACCATAATGGAGGAAGGAAGAGAGGAAGAGGGAGAGTGAATCGACGAAAGTATACCGGGGTCAGGAGTAGTGTGGTAGGTGGCCCCCGAATCAGCGATCCACTCGGGTCCGACCGGAGGTGTCAGGCCCATGGTGCTGAACGAGCGAGCCAGGGCCGCCTGATCCCATCCGGCGACCCCCGGTGGAGTCCACGCTGTAGCAGGGAAGGCGCCGGGTGAAGGACCAGCAGGAGGAGCGCCGGTGAGCATGGCCACCGGTGGGCGCGAGTCGGCCCCGGTGGTGTGGTAGGGCCACATGGAGATGCGCCCTGACCATGGGTGCTGGAAGGAGGGCCATGGTGCCCCCCCCCGGTAACCCACCGGGAACCTGAGCCTGGGTGTGGCCGCCCCGGCCACCCCCGCGACCCCCACCGCGGCGACGGCGACCGCCACGACCCCCCCCCCCCCCCGCCTCCGCTCGGCCCGGAGGGAGGAGGACCCAGGAGAGACGACGGCGGTGGAGCAGTGGTCCGCGGTGGAGCAGACGGGCGCGGTGAAGTAGCAGCCAGGGCCGTCGAGAAGGACGACGACCCCGCGGGAGTGGTGGAGACCGGCTGGAGGCCCTGCGTGAGCTCCTCCATGACGAGATCGTCGCGGACCTCCAGGAAGGTGGGGAAGGGCCGCTGGCGGGTGATCCACGTCCGGAGGTGGGCGTAGCGGTCGCTGAGCCCCCGGAGGACGTTGAGGACCAAGATGCGATCCTCCACGGGCCACCCAAGGTCCCCCAGGGAGTCGGCCATGCCCTTCATCCGGCGGCATAACTCACCGACGGAGAGGTCACCCTGGATGAAAGTCCGGAAGCTCGCGTCGAGGCGCAGAGCCCGGGCCTCGGCGTTGCCCAGGAACTGGCCCTCAAGGGCAAGCCAAGCCCGGCGCGCGTCAGGAGAGGTGCGGACGAGGTCGTGGAGGTCGAGAGAGATCGTCCCCAGAATCCAGGAGAGGACGATGCTGTCCAGACGAAGCCACGACGGGGTCTGGACGGCGGCCGAAGCGTCGAGGAGGACGTGGTCGTCGAGGGCGTAGCGGCGAAGAGTGAGAACCACGAGGTCCCGCCAGCGGGCGTAGGAGGGTGACTCCGGCTCGAGAACGACCGGCACGAGGAGGCGAATGTTCTGGACCCCCCCGGCCTGGTAGTGAAGCTGCGCCACGAGCGGGTCAGCCGGGTCGTGCCAAAGGACAGCGGTGTGAGACACACGGCGACCCGACGAGGCAGAGGAGTTGGCCCCAGCCGGAGAGGCGGGAGAGAGGAGCCGCTCCGCCTCGGCAATCTGGCGAGTCAGGGCGTTGGCCGCTTCGCGCTCGTGCTCCCACACGAGGGCGGCCGCCCGCACCCGGGCCTGCCCCTCCGCGGCGGCGGCACGCGCGGCGACGAGAGCAGCGGCGAGAGGAGAGGTGTCACGGACGGCGTAGGGTTGGGAGCCGGCGTAGATGTGGGAGAGTAGTGGTGGTGTCGGGGCCGGGAAGGCCTGGGCACCGGCAGGAAGGTGGGTGCCGGTGTCCAGCCCGGCGCCGGGAAGTTGGACGGCGTCGGCGGGGCGCTCTGTCAGGGCATCAACCCCCCCATCCTCAACACCTCCTGCAGGAAGGGTTGCAGCAGGGGCCCCCCCATTCCCCCCAACCGCCGGAGCAGTGAGGGAGGAGGAGCCCGAGCCCCCTGCGGCTCCCTCAACAGCAGCGGCTGCTGTGAGGGCAGCAGCAGAGGGAGGGGAGGCGCTGAGGCCAGGGAGGAGAGCAGGGGAAGGGCGGCCCTCCAGAGCGTAGCCGACGGCGTGAGGATGGAGATGGGAAAGGGCAGCAGCAGGGAAATCCGGCCGGGCGGCCAGGGCGGGCAGACCCCCAGCGGCGGCGGGTGGGGTGGCGGGCAGACCCCCAGCGGCGGCTATCTGGGCCCAGCAGGAGATGGGGAGAGACGGTGGTCGCGGGCCCTGGACGTCCGCCCCCGACCCGGGCGCGGCAGGGAAATCCCGCGCGGGTGTGCGACCCGCGGCAGGGGAGATAGCGGCGGGCGCGGCCCCAGGCGGGGACGCCGCGATCTGCGCCCAGGAAGGGTGGGAGGGGGAAGGGAAGGAGAAGAGGGAGGGAAAGGAGGGGGGCCGGTCAGCCATGGCCGGCGGCGGCAGAGGGAGCAGCGCCGGCGGGTGGTGGTTGGCCGGCGGCTCAGGATAGGGAAAGAGGAGAAATTAGGCTCGATACCATGTTGGAATAACAATTCTGTCTACCTTGGCTAACCCTAGAAGGGTAGCTATATAGGTTCCATACATGGGCCACATGGGCCTTAGCCTCATGGGCCTAAACACATACTCCAACAGTTAGACCACATTGGAAATAAACCTAAGATTAGTGAACTTCCAAAGCAAGAAAACAATGACCTCTGTTATATTTCTTCTTCAGTCTTCCATGTATTCCACTTGAGTTCGAAGAACAGCAGCGCACATAATTATATTGAAAAGTCAAATAAAAAGGAGATCCAAAAGCAGTCACAGAGAAGCAAAGTATTTAACAATGTAATATTTGGGAATAGGGCATGCGCTCAGAACCAACATGACATAATTTGACGTCAGAAGTAACGATGACAGACAATGATCACAAGCCTAGAATCAACAAGAACATTTCTATCACTTCACAGGCAGTAAACACAAGCTGAGACTGCACAATTTTGCGATCATTGACATCACAGGCAATGATCATAAGCAAGTACGAGCGGAAAACCAAAGCCAATGATCAAAGCAGACAATGGAGGAAATCATCACAGGCAAGATGACCAGAAGATAACATTTCATAATTAAGAGCTAACTCCAAACGCATAGTCGTTTGACTGAATAGGCAATAGATACTACCTCTCATTGGTGCCTCCAAAGCACACAAAATAGAATAGGTACAGAGGGATGCAAAAAAAAAAGCATAAATGACCAATTGGCCATTTCCTCAATTATAGTGGAACAGGTACAAAGAGATGACAAAAATAGAATCAACCTTGTTCATGATCATTGCCTCAGCTATGAACATAGTACAGAGATGTAAAAGGAAGAATCACCATAGCTCATGAGCACTGCCTCGGTTATGCTAAAAAAGGAAGGGTTGTAAACTATGCAAAGATAGGCCATGATCATCGCATCAAACACTAAACAGAGTATTTACAACGTAATCGTCACAGCAACAGCCCATTCCCTGAAATTAGTAAAATGTAACAAGATAAAAGTGCACTCATCGTTGCAGGTGACCAACATCCAAACAATAGACCAGAAATCATTAGGGATGTGCGTAAGAAATCAAGCAAATATCATTGACATGGTCACGTGTTCAGATGTATGGCGCAATAATTGCCTGCTCTCAAGATCCAATCGAGCTAAGCAGTACAGAGCGCAAAAAATATATAGTAGTAACCAAGAGCGCTTGAGATGTGGCTCTATCCTCCAAATCCCACAACCTGTGAAAAATCATGCAAGAGGCGCTTGAGATGTGGCTCTATCCTCAGAAACCATGCTGTAAAGATGAAGACAGCCAGGTAGGGTTTTGTCAAGCACAGACGAGACGAACAATCCATCTGCATATAGATCGTCGTCCACACCGAAGGGGAGCAAGCCACCGCGAGCGCTGGGAAAGGGAGAGGGTGGAGGGACCAAACCGAAGAGGGGAGGATGCGAGGAATAGCAGAGCAGCCGAGACGAGGCCGCGCCGCGGAGGAGGGGAGGGGCAGCCGACGCAGGGCACGCGCCCGCACAACGCCTGGCGGTTGTGTCGCACCTCTTGCGCGACGCGGTGGGGAGGACTGGAGGAGGAAGGCCGCCGCCGCCGCCGCCGCGACCGCAGTGGCCTTGCTGTTGTGGCGCCACATTTGGAGGCGGAAAGGGAGAGAGAGGCCGCGGTGCGGAAAGAGGAAAAGAGAGAGATGGGGACGGAGAAGATATTTTTGGCGTGCGTACACAGTAAACGCACGAAGGGTAAACCAGGACCGTAAACACGGGATCAGACGGCGGTAAGAAAATCTGCTAACGTGGATAGCCTAAGAGGTGGCCAAAATCGGTGAACGGTCGAATACGATATTTGAAAAACCTAAAACGGGACCGTGAACGGTCGAATACGATATTTGAAAAACCACTTTTTCTGGGACGGAGCGAGTATATATATACGAGGGAGACCAGTAGGCGCGCGTGCCCTCGCCGTGACGGTGACAGCGGTGCCATGGTGGTGGAGTACGATCACGACAGAGGTAGTGTTTAGATGGTGTAAAAGTTGGTGTAAAATTCCTATAGTACTTTTCGTTGTTATTTGGTAAAATTTATTCAATTATGGACTAACTAGGCTCAAAAGATTCGTCTCGACATTTACAGATAAAACTATGTAATTAGTTATTTTTTTACCTATATTTAATACTTCATGCATACGTCTAAAGATTTGATGTGACGAAAAATCTTGTAAAATTTTTGGAAGTTTGAAGGGATAAACACTGCCAGACTCCTGTCCAACAAGCAACAGGGGGTGGCGAGGTGCGTTCAGAGTTTTATTTTTGGCCGTGGTTACCATGTGGTAAATATGGCTAGCTAGCACAAATTAAATGCTATACCCGCGAGAGCAAATGATTCCATGCATTCAAGTTGTTACCGATACTTTTCTCTTGTTACAATAATAATAATATATATGCATATACTTCAGTTTTCTTATTAGAGCAGCAGCTTACTGACCTCGCTTTCAAGTCCAAACACATGACATGACATTGCTCTGTCCGTCCATTCGTGAAAACGGGTGACGAAGATAGATACAGTACTACTTAAGTACTTAGCCGTCATGCTTGCACTTGATGAGGTCAACCGCGTAGACCGGCGATGGAACATGTCAAGCTGGAAGTACCTACACCATTGGGATTCCAAGGCAGGCTGTATATGCTGTACGTTCGAAACATGCTGGTTTCTCCAGATTGACCCACCTTTGCAGGATGTAGCAGGCTCAGTTGGAGATGGTACACTGCAACCTCCAAAGTTGATTGCCACAATCCCTAAATCCAAATTCATCGTCGCTTCCTATCTGGTAGAATGTGATTGTCACACCCGGTTTTCTAAAGAACAAACCAGACTAATTATATGTGTGCCCAGAAAATCCACACATATGTAAGAATAAAAAAGTATCAGAAACAATGTTATTATATAACGTATACATAGCTATATTAACACTTACATCAGAGTATCGCGGAACGGTGACTCAACTTCAGGCTCCATTCTTCTTAGGGACCGCTGACTGGTGGCTCCATATGTCAAGCACTTCTGAAAGACTTCTGAAAACTCCACTACACCTTCATCCTTCTTCTAAGTAGCACCTTACTACATACTGGAGTGTGGTGAAAATAGCAAGAGTGAGTCCATGTCGAACTCAACAAGTATAACACAGGGTTCATGAGGCTCAAAAGGCTAGACACTGGTTTGACTGCACTTAGCTTTTAATTGTCACAATTTTATTACATAAGTAGCATCAAGATTGCATTAATCCCATAATAAACATATGATCAATGTAAATATGAATAACGAATAGCAAAACATATATTAAACCAATAAATGTTCATCTATTCTGTGAAGGTCCAAGGCCGCTCGTATCCGTGAGCACGGCTAGTATACTAGTTTATTAAACTCTGCGCAGAGGTATACACTTTCACTGTGAGTCGTGATTACCCATATGCCTGGGATTGTGACTCCCAAAACACTTTCAAGGTGAGCAGGCAGAGAAACACTATGAAGTCTTTCAAAGGTTCGTCTAACAAGTTAGGCCCGCTAGGTTTCAGAAGTCAGTCTGTGTGATACAACCAGTCCCAAGGATCCACAGTCTGCTTTTCCCCATTTGCGCGGATCCACAGTCTGCTTTTCCCCATTTGCGCCATAAGGGTAACCTCTAACAAGCTAGAAAAGGTCCTCATACTGAGCTAAAGCCAGAGCCATATAGCCCTCACAGTTGTACTATAAATCCCGGATGTTCGTCCACAGATGAGTCCTTATGGAGAGAAACTAGAGCACCAAAAATAACCCTATACTCTAGCCCTCTTTAAACAGTAATAAAAAAGTCATCTTTTAGTGTTGTTGCATATTCCATTAATCATATTACAAGATCATAGCTTATGTTCAGTGGTAGCAAAAGCTACCCAATGCAAAGTCTCATAGGTGACAAGGAAACAAGATATCAATAGCTAAGTTATAATCTCTATGGTTGTCAAGGAGGACACATACATATGCATGATAATTTCAGTGAATAGGACAACAAGAATGGTCCCATGTTATACTTGCCTTTCTTCCAAAGTTAGCTACTGAAAAATCTTCAGCCTCTGTCTCCAATCTTCAGCTTCTGTTATACTTGTCGTCGGTCCTTAGCTTCCCGTCTTCAGCGCTAACGAACCATGTTTCTTCGACTCATAGCGAGCACCAAGCGAGTCGAGCACACATACAAGCAAATAAGGTAGACTAAGAACAATACACCAATCAAGTAAAAACTTGAAAACAGTGTGCTAAAAGAGATCTAGCTACTACGGTCACACCAATAACAAAACTATCGTTAAAAAGAAACGACTATCGGGAGTTCTATACTATAAAAGAAAACAATCAACTAGAGGATATTTTAGTTAAATAAAATCACTGAGAAACTACAAATTCAGATTAGCCATTATCATATTTTAAATATTAACATGCATGTATCATTCAATCAAAGCAAACTTTAACCTTTCAAAATAAAAGAACATATGAGAACATCTATTCAATTTGTACATGATGCGTGTTGAAGCAGATCACATTTATTCATACACAGTTTGACATCATTTATACTAGTTAAACTTTAACTTGCTAAACAATGTACCCAGTGAACACTAAGATGAGTTTATGATATATATATATCGTGCTTGAGCTAAGCAAATCATAATTTAAAACATAATTCAAGTTGCTATCAGATAAGTCATTCATACTTAATTATAAAGGACTGACGCGATTTATTAAAATACCAAGTTAAATCTAGCCATATATTATTCATAAACATATAAGCAAACACATTTCTTTTATGAAAAGAAAGTAAACAAGTGAGCATCTAAACTAGTTTTAGAATTATAGAAATAAATTATAATTAATAAAGAGACATTAATTTTGGTACTAACCAAGTTACAACTAGTAAAGAAATATTCAAATTGCTATCGTTCAAGTTAACATTTGTTTACGTAAGACCAAAATTGTAAACCTAAGTTGTAATTCAAAAAGACATTGAATAAATATTAATGAAATTGCATTCTAAACTGGCTTTATTCGAATCATGTTTAAACTAGACAATTTATAAAAAAAATAAATATTTAAGCTGGCAAGTAATTATAAAAAGATCCATATTCTCCTATGTTGCTTTTATTTGGAAACCAGTTTGCGTAATCATTAATCTAATTAATATTTAACTTACAAAATTTAGAGATGTGAGACATGTTAAAAGTTCCTACTAACATGTAACTTATAGTCAGCACAGCTGTACCACAACCAAAACGGAGTTAAACTTAGATCGCTTTTAGTTGGAAAGCTATTAAATAAATATTAATCTAATTAGCATTCAAGTTAATAAATTCGTGATCAAGTGACATGAAAAACATTGATACTAACTAAATTATAATCATAAATACACATGTTAACATGAATTAAATTAATATTTATTTATGAAATCGTGGTTATATAGTCTAAATTGCTTTTAATTATAAAGCTAGTACAAACATATTAATCAATATAATATTTAGTGATATATAGAAAAACACGTGACATAAAAAAAAACAGTGTTGCTAATATGTCGCTTACATCACCACGATCACAAAGCAACAAAACAGAATTATAAACCTTTGTCACTTTTAATTAAAAGCTATTAAATTAATACTAATCAAATTGTATTTTAAATTAATAAATTCATAATTATAAGACATGACAAACATTAGCATTTCTGTGTAGAGCGCGACGACACAAATCCAACGCGACTTGAATGACTCGAATCGGAGCTAGAACGAAGAAACAACGGACATTTAAACTTCAATGGCAATTCTGTAAATATCATCATCTCGTACCTTGGACTGCTGGTGCCTGTACGGACGTCGTGACCATGATATGGCCTGTTGCTCGTGCGTAGGGGAAAGAAGGGCAGGGGCTTGGCCACTGGAGGGGCGCCGGGCGCTGGCCTGCAGCAGCGCGGCACTGGGCCTGGGGTCCGTGACCGGGGCACATGACTGGCGGGAAACAGCACGCACACACGCCTGTGCGTGACAAGGCGGCAGCGACCTCCTGCCGCAGCGGCGTGCCAAGGGCGGCGCAGGTCTGGGGCCTGGGTCTCGTGCGAGTGAGGCTGCAGTGATGGCGCACGGGGTCAAGGTGGCCGGAAACGAAGAAGAAGATGGCGTCGTTCATTGAAGCATCTCGCCGGAATAAAAGAGAAATATTAGGGAATCAAGATGAACGGATGACGGATTCACAAAATGAAAGGTGTGCCGGTGAAGAGGATGACGAGACAAACCTCGGAGTGGAAACGGAATTCGCCGGAGATGTCCGAGGTGGTCGGAAAAGCTCACCGAACCTTCATCGGAAGTTCACCGGAACGCAATGCAGAACTTCGGCGAGGGGTGGAGGGAGCTACGAGCGGCGGCTCGCGATAAGAAGGGAGAAAATTCTAATTTACTACACGAGAGATTTCCCAAACTAGGGTCTCCTCTCTAC
Source organism: Saccharum hybrid cultivar R570 (assembly GCA_038087645.1). Taxonomy (NCBI): domain Eukaryota; kingdom Viridiplantae; phylum Streptophyta; class Magnoliopsida; order Poales; family Poaceae; genus Saccharum; species Saccharum hybrid cultivar. The sequence continues at coordinate 27,900,252 of JAQSUU010000043.1, read as the reverse complement.
GTTAGTTTTGGTGTGCTTTGCCCAAGGGGTAGGTATGTATATATAGGGAGAAAAACTCTCCACCTCCATGTCAACTAGCGATATGGTGCTAATTGACGTTGCACCCTCCATCTTTACTAATAGGCCTAATTAATTATTAAAGCCCATTAGTAAATAAATGAATGTGCATTTAGGATTATTGCACAGAGGCTTTGGTGGAAAATGAGATATTTATTATTTTCGGAATTAATTAATTTCGTGGATAAAATAATTCTAGAAAAGTCCAGAATTATTATTTAAGCCGCGAAAAATACTCTGAAAGCTCCGAAAATTCGAGGGAATTTTCTAGAGACATTATGGAACATGAGGAACCCAAATAAAGTATTTGGAGCTCATGATAATATAATTTGGAGCATCTAAAAAATAGATTATTCTCCTAAAAAAATAGGAAAAGGTTCCCGACAAAGCCCGAATAATTCCCGGGAATATTTCAGAGATACCCTGATGGATGATGAAATGAAATGAGTGATTTCGAGTGGAAGAAAAGGATTTTGGGGAAACTCAGAATGAAAAGATTAGGACTGAGAAAGCGCAAATTTGATTGTAGAAAAAGACAGAGACAAGACGGATAACTAATAAAAGACATACTAAACACGCTTTAAACTTTTCACAATCACAACACATAGTCATGCAACAAACAAACATTACATCAAGCAAGAGACCACTAAATTAATTTGGAAAAGTTTGAAATACCACAATTTTCTATACTAAATTTGCTAAAACTTAAATTAGTCTTGTCAAGTCTTAAACAAATATTTAAACCATTTATTTTTTTTAGTGTTTTATATTCACAACCTAAAATCAGAAATTTTAGGGTGTGACAGTGATCCTGATGCTTGCCTTAAAAAAAGCTTAGTCTATGTCGCGAATTTTAGTCTGCAAGCTTGCGGACCTTGTGCTGCAGAAAAAGGTTTATTCCGATAAAAAAAGACATAGGCAACAATACCTTGTTCGTGGGGGAAAGGTGCATGAGTGTCTCTTCACATGAGCAGCGGCAAGTGGTCACCTGCAATCGATGATTGCACTATTGCAGCCTGTATGGCCGTGCAGCAGGACCTAGTCACCTCATCCACTATATAGTCAACTGCTGCACTCGTAGTCTATGGTATGCAAGCATATGTACTTCATTCTACACGCTGCTCTCTCTACTGTCAATTGTTTTTGTTTTGGGCTAGCTACTAAATTTTACATTATGTGCTCTCAGGAACAGAGGGATAGTGTTAAGAATGACTCCACCGGGTTCATTTACTTCGTGGAGAGGATAGCAAGTTTCAAGATAAGGTTGGTCTGCATCCCTTGTTTTTTTTTTCCTGTACCTGTATGAAACACACAAGTATGCCTTTAACTAGAATTTTGCCAATGCCCTTTTCTTTAAGCCTGTTGGCCAATCAACTGTCGTTGTACACCCTAAATCTCAATCAGTCAATCCTCATGGTAACAGCTGGCCCATGGAAGGCCAGATTACCAAAGAAAGACAAGGAAATTGCAGATGCATGGTGCTCCATTTTAGCTACGGCAATGTGATTGTAATGCAAAATTGTAGCGAAAATTTGTATTTCAAATATTTGGCTTTCAGAGCCACATTAATATAATCCAGGTGGGGGATTCTCTCTCCCCCCACCCCGGGTCGAATTATCAAAAAAAAATCCTCATGGTAACTTATGTTCCCAATTTCCATGTCAGTTCTTGTGCTACTTACAATCCGTTGTTTTTTTTATGCTAGTTAACTTTGATGTACTTTTATACGTGAGTCCTTTTTTACAGTTGCACTATATTATTTTCGTTTGGTACAGTTGAATTAACTTGTTATTTATTATACTTGTAATATTGGCTTGATCCCGCTTAGTCCCATGTCAAAAGTTGTGGGTTGGGATCCAAAACTCCTTGGATTTTATCATAAATGGTGTAATCTAAGAATTGCTGGCAGAATCCTCTGTACCAAATAAACAAACATTTACCTGTGTTAATATTTGGTTTGGTTGCTGAAGAGAGTGCGTAAATTAGTAAAATGCTCTTAGGAAGATGGTTCCTATAGGTACATGCCTGTGTTACAGATTACTTGCTGTTAAGGTACCCTAATAGAGGTGGCTATGCATTAAATTCACATGCTGATGAAAGGCCTACCAGCGTAACAGACAGACATGGGTTATTCCAACCATATAAGCTCCCCTCCCACCCCCAAATAGGAACTGTTTTCTTAAGGACTACACTATTAGACTATTAGGATAACTTTTCTGTTGCTGCTGTCCTAATGCCTTTTCTTTTCTCCTTTTTTTGGCCTTTTCTGTTGGACTGGAACTGGATCTATTCATATGTGTTCTTTACTTCCTTTGTTTTTATTTATTGATACTTGGTTGACTTCTACTTTTGGGTTGTTTTGCTTTCGCTCTTCAGATACATAGATGAACTGGTTGTTGTAATGGCTGACAAGATAAATTTGACTGCCACAGCTTACAAGCGTGTGAAAAAGGATAGTAAAGTATTTATGAGTTTGTCTTTTTTTAATAAATATCTGTTAATAGGCATGTAGGTATGATGTGTGTCAACAGGCGATAGATGAGCAAGATGCTATGTCTGATTGCTGCCCCTAGTCATTACACATACGGTGCTGCTTTCGAGAAGTTGTACCAAAGATAACTATGTAACCTGTTTTGCTCGGGGCTCTATTTTCTGCCCTTTGAAGCAATTTCTATTTCTATGTTGATACGTAAAAGGTATTCTGGTGGTGTAAATGTTAGATTTAAAAACTATTTGATTGTTTGAATACTCAAGGTTGAAGCTAGAAGAGTTTGCACCACATGGACCCTAAAGCAACTTATTTATATTTTGTTGGAGCAACGTTTGATGGTATAGTTAAATCATTCATTGAACACTCATGTCCATGCTCCTTGTCTAGGTACATGAAACTAAATCGTGGTGATATGGAGCTGCCTCCGGGGTGGTGTGTCCTCCGATCCACTGCACCGTTACCACCATGAAAAATGAGTGGAGATTGGTTGTTGTTGGATAACTTTGTCAGATCCCTCTCCTTGACGCACTAGCCTAACATACGACTTGTATTAAGTTAGAATGGGTGTTGACAGTGCTGTGGCTGTCTGTTGCAGTTCTGAAGTGTTTTAGTATGGATTATACAGATTTAGGCCTTGTTCGGCTGGCTGGCTCCCAGCCAGCCAGCAGTGCTTTTCTCTCACACCAGTTCAGCACCAGCCACCAGCCACCAGCCAGCCAGCAGTATTTTTCTCTCACAATAAATCAGCCTCAGCCACCAGCCACCAGCCAGCCGAACGAGGCCTTAATGTCTCTCTATAGGAACGTGGTGCTCTTGTAAAAACTATACATATTTTTTCTTGGTTCATCAGTTGTAACGAAACCATACACCCTTTTGTCGGTTCGTCATGCTCTTTTTTTCTCTCTCTCTCTCTCTGGGCCGTTTCCCTTAATTAATTGTCTCATCGCTTAGCACTAGTGCTGTTTTTTCTTTGTTTTGTTTTGTCGCATCGCTTGCAGTTTCCCTTAATTAATTGTCTCAGCACATAAATATATGACACATCGACGACGACGACGACATCGTCTGATGATATGATATATAGATAGATGAACAAATAATGTGAAGCAGCCAGCCAGCTAGTATCACTGCAACTAAAACATTTGGAATGTTAACGTCGTCCTGCCCCGGCCGGTCGATATTCATCCCAGCTTCGTGCAATCGCCCTATTTCTTCCCTAAAAATGCCACCCCCGCGCGGGACCAACGCGATCACGTCTCATCATATACCACCCTTGCAATAGACGGAAGGAATTGATTCTCACCTGAAAAACAAGAGCATATCACGCCACCATGCGAGCACACCCGTGTGGGGGGCGATTGCATGCAAGAGCAAGAAGGAAATTACCAACGTTGATTACCACTCATTGCTGTTATCAGAAGGCAGTGCCTGTAGCACGTTATTTGTTGCCGGCTTGCTGCAGATCACGTCCGCAGTCCACAAATAAGGGCAGAGTCAAGGGCCTCGGTCTTCCGTGTGGTGCCACCGGCGTGCCCATTCGTCTTCTTGCACGGACTTTATCCCTTTCCAATTGTGTTGACAACAAGTCCGACGCCGACGAAATGATCCCTTTTCGATTTAAGTGAAAGTAGTTCCCTATTCGGCCCAGCTTCGCAATGACCGTTAACAAAGCACAGAGGCAGACTATCCCTAACGTCGGGATATACTTGCCGGAACCAGTAGTGTTCTCGTACGGCCAATTGTACGTAGTGCTATCAAGAGCTATGGCGAGATTGAACATTAGAATCCTGGCCGTGCTGGCTGCTGAGAAGGACGTGAACAAGGGAAAAGGAAAAAGGAAGAGGAAGAAGAAACCGACAAAGGATATATTCACAAAGAATATCGTATATAAAGAGGTTCTAACTCCATAAAAGAGGTAATGCATCACGCGTCGATACATATTTTTTTTTCAAGATATCAATAGTACTTTAAAAATTAACAAACAACTTATATGCATGATACTGCTAACTAAGAAGTTAGACGCCGGATCTTGGACTTGAAAATCTTCTGGATCATTTTTGATTGGTGACCAGCTACAGCTTGGTGTCCATGCAAAGCACGTTCTCTTGGTTAAATTATTGAGAGATTAGATTCTCAATTGTACAATATATTGTAAAACATGTGTTGTAAAACACAAACTTGTAAAAAATTTATCGCTCATCTTTCTAGAATAAAATGAAAAATCTTATTAATTTCATTAAGTATATATTATTACGACCAACTTTAAATCTTTAATTGCTTGCATTTCCGAACTTCACTCACTCTGAAATCTACAACCAAAAAATATGAAAAGGAAGACTCTATCCGGCAGCACGACGTTCGTCGCTCGTCTTTGCTCTGCCCGGCTTCGTACGTGCGCCCCCGACACCATGTTAACCTCTGGTGATTCCGCACGGGCATTGTTTTTTTTTTCCCGTTGTAACACGCAAGCACATTCCTAGTATATATAAATAAATAAAGTAGTAATAAAACCTTAAATAGAGGACGAGGAGGCCGACGGCGACGATTGCGTGTAATGTAATGCAATAATCTATTCGGTTGGAGGGAGCATTTGGATTCACGGGTGAACATGGGCGTTGTCACGGGACGGGTATATATGCCGACGTTACGCGCCGGCGCATCCATCACGGCAATCAGAACAGCATAAACACACTGTGCCATGCATCTCCAATAATCCTAGATCGAGATATACATACATACATAGCTGCATTGCATTGTTTTTTTTTAGAATTACACAGTATAACGCAGATGGTCACAACATGCATGTACACTCAGCCCTACGAAAATACGTACGTAAACCCTACTCCTACGAGCGAAGGATTAAGCCGGTAGATCTCGAAATTTACGAAGTGACCACATGCGTAGACATAATATGCAAGTCAGCTAGGGTGTTTGATGATCTGCTACTAGCTAAGAGCGTACGTCTTCAAGATCCTCTCTCTACGTCTCAAAAAAAAAAACAAGATCCTCTCTTTACTTGCCTTATTGTCATAAAATTTGGAAAAAAAAGACAAAATAAATCTAACGGTACGTCTCTCCAACCTACTCTATATATGTATTTTTTTTGTTCTCTAAAATCACCCTTCTCCCTCTCTAATTTTGGAGAGATTACTGTACATGACTCTCTAAACACAAATATATTCCCGTAAATTATTTCTTCACATAAGAAAAATTATTATAGGCTATTCGAGTATATATAGAGAACAAAAATTGACCGTTGGAGACCTGAGAGATAAAAAAAAGAGGATATATGTTTATTGAATGACATACTAAATTGAGTTTTAGAGATTGAAATTTATTTGGAGAGCTTGATAAGTTGCTCAATAATTGACTTCCCGGCCCTTTGACAGACAAGTGAACACAGATGCATACATGCATGGATCAGAGCAGCCGGCCGGCCGGTTGTTATATGTTCCAGCAAGCCTTCATGCGTACACAACTCCCATCGTTGCATTGGCAGTCATCTGCATGACAACCCTTTTTTTTAAACGAGAGTTGCATGACATCCCATTGATTACTAACTAGCTAGCTAGTACTAATAAGTACTCCAACGTATTGTACCAGCTCGATCCATCCGAAATCAAAATGATGCAAATCTAGTTTAGTTTAATTATCTAAATAGTATTAACACACGTGTGACTTGAAGGTCCTGGTTAGTACAACTCTAATTCACTAGCGAAGTCATTTTTTTTACATCGGCTCCACGAGCAGCCCTACTGTTGGAGCTCAAGCCGGTTTGATAAACCATATGTTTGGCAAAACAACTCTACATGTGGAGCTTCTTAAGGGCTTGTTTGGGTCTGGACCACCAACTCTGCTCCACAAACTTCACCGCATAGCAGCTCCATAAAAAAACCTGAAGTTTCTAGAACACTCCTTCTAGGTGCTCTGTTAACCTCGCCTTTTTTCCTGGAGCAAAGTTTGTGAAGCTGCACCTGTTTGGCTGGAAAACGTGGAGCGAAGCGGTCCTAATCAGAGACCATAAAACGTGTTCTTACAGAATCTCATGCCGGGCCCGTCAAAACGAGTGGGAGGTAGAAGAAGATACTATTTGTTGCTCAAAGAAGAAGAAGATACTATTTTCAGTTTCATCTCGCATTGATGACTTGTGAGAGTAGGTTTTTAAGGAGTTCCTTAGCTGCAACTGTTTTATTTTATCATTTTTTTTAAAAAAAAAGAAAACATGTGCTAGCCGGAGCTGCCAAACGAGACCTAAACGGTAAACTTTGAGAATTCATTTTAGGACGACTCTAATGATATATACTTATATATAGAGAGTAGTATTTTTTAATTAATTTAGTTAAATTTCCTATATATCGATCTAGAGTTGCGCATGTCTTTTTCTGAAGGACGTACGTACGACGACACGTATGAGAGGAGGAGGAGGAGTATCAAATCAAATTAATTCAAGTGTGGGCGTGGCGGATCGAGATGGGATGGGATGATCGATATGGCCCGGAGCGGGCGGGGCAGGCAGATGAAAATCACAGGTACAAGTAGAAGGCTGGCTCGTGAACCCCCCGGCCGCAAGGGCAAGGCCACGGGCCAGCAGGCAAGCAAGCTGATGAGTGATGGTGTCGCTCCCTTCCACCCGCATGTGAGCAGCGGCCCGGCCCGGTCCCAATCCCATCGTCGTGTAGCGCTCGCCATCCGGCCGCGGCTGTTGTGAATGCATACCGTACCGGGCGATGGATTGGTTGGTTTGCTAGTGCTGCTGGTCTGGAATCTTGCTCGCGATGCAATTTTGCAAGTGCTAACTAACTAATAACGCCTCCCGTGATTTTCGGACACGTGGAGATGTCTGGGTTTTAGGCAGCTGACGTCGCAACTTGCTCGAAACTTTCTTAATTTTTAACCAGGGCCTCCACATGTGGTAACAAGACACATCGACAAGTTTCGTGATTTTCGGACATCGTTTGGATTTTATATAATTTAAATAAACTTTCCCCGCGAGTACATCGTCATGTTACGACAACATGATGCGCGACATTTCATGCCACTTCCTGCATACGGCCTCAACATAGCCTAAATATCATGAATACTATTTTTTGAATGACGAAATTTCATTATTTCATGTACCTGCAGTTCAAATTTGGAATAGTCGGAAAAATTCAATGCAACGGAAAAAATTAAGGAAATATTTTTAAAGAACTCATAATTGTCTCAAATTTTGAAACAGGGATATATTTACTGTAGCAAGTCCCCACAAAAAAATGGGGTCAAAAAAACAAAAAAAAATAATAATTTGACGGGTGCCAGGTCATGGGACACCCGGCAAAGAAATTTAAAAAGAAATTTAAAAAAATTATTTGCCGGGTGCCGTCGTCACCTGGCACCCGGCAAAGGCGCATGACTAAAAAGGTCGGCCCGTCCCAACCCTATTCTGTTGCAGCAGATCGACCCCGCGCCTGCTGTCCGCAGCCGCCGCCGCCGCCCTCGCGCTCCGCCGCGCCCACCGCGCCCGCGCTCCGCCGCGCCCGCGCCTCGCCGGTCAGCTGCGCCCGCGCCTCTCCCGCGCCTCGCTGCTCTACCGCCCAGTCCTGGCGACCACGCGGCGCCGGCACCGGCGGCCCAGCGCCCGCGCGAGCCGCGCCCACGCCCGGCGGCGCTCGCCCCGGCGGTCGGCCGGCGCTGCAGCCCGGATCCGGCGGCCCCGAGGCCGTGGCCCTGCCCCGACGACCCCGGCGGCGCTCGGCCCAGCCGACGCTCGGCCGGCGCTCCTGCCTGGCCCCGGCGCCCCAGCCTCGCCGGCCGCGGCGGCCACGCGGCCCCACCTCGTCGGCCGTCCCCGACGAGGCCGGCTGCCTGTGGTCTGGCCGCCGGGCTCCTCCCGCCGCCGGCCAGCAGTAGACGAGGTAGGTGGAAGAAGGGAGGAGGAAGGAAGAAGAAGAAAAAAAGGGGAGGAGGAAGAGGAAAAAAGTGAAGGGGAGGAGGAAGAAGAGGAAGAAAGAGAAGGGGGAGGAGGAAGAAGAGGAAGGTGCCGACCCGACCGCCCGTCGATCCCCGCGCCGTTCGGACCGGCCGTTGATCCTCGCGCTGCTGCGGTCATCCCCGCCGTCGTCGCCGGCCCTCGCTCTTGCCGTTCTTGTCGCCATGGTAAGCCCTACCCTTATAGTGTTAGTAGTAGTAGTTAGTAGTGTTAGTAGTAGTTAGTTGTAGTGTTAGTAGTAGTAGTTAGTAGTTTTAGTTGTAGTGTTAGTTGTAGGGTTAGTAAATAGTAGTAGTTAGTAAGTAGTAGTGGTTAGTAGTAGTAGTTGTTAATAGTTAAGTAGTTCTTACTATTAGCATTGTTAGTAGTTAAGTAGTTGTTAGTAGTAGTGTTAGTAGTAGTTGTAGGGTTAGTAGTAATTGTTGTTGTACTACTTCAATACTTTCATGTGCATGGAAAGAGAACTAAAGTACATGGCTCCTCTTGATATATTGGTGGTTGTTGGCCTTCGTGTCCATGTTTGGTATATATGTGGTTGTTGGCCTTCGTGTCATGTTTTTTGCAGGTTTTGGGAACCTCCCCGTGCAGGGGAGGTGCTGCCGAAATTTTGAGTCGACACTAACCATTTTTGCCCTTTTTTGCAGGAGGACCTGTGGGAGGGACTCGGCGACCCCGATCGTCTTCGTCGGTGCTGCGGGTCTTCCTGCACCGCGTCGACTCGCCACTGCACCGACTCTCCACCGCCCCGCTACCCGGACCTCACCACCACCCTAGGTATAACCTCTCTATCCGTATGTGGTTTTTGGTCGCGTAACCTAGTTAGGTGTCTCCCGTTCGAAAGAGATACGGTCGGAGATATGCGGACCTTTGCATATCTGCGACCGTATCTATTTCGGATTGTCCACGCTTTTTGGACAGCCCACGAATGCGTAGTTGAGGTTAGTTTTCATGCTCCGCTCCGGTTCGAGACGGTGTTTCAGCATCACCAAGGCAGCCGCAGCCTCGACGCATACAAGCGAGCTTGGGTACGTGAATTCATTTTTAGTATTCTGACGCTCCATTCTGCATGTTACTTCTAATCATCTTGTTGTCTTTCTCGCAGTCGGCGTCGCATGGTGGCCAGCCTTTGTCCACGTTCATGGCGTATGGACTGGCCCGCAAGGGAAAGGCGACTTCCGCTGTCACCTTCAGCCCGGATGACCCACCCGAGTCGTACAGCAACCCGAGCGCCCACACCCGCATCAGCTCCTACGCGTCGGACGCAAGGTCGGTCCAGGGGCCAGACTGGGATCCAAGCACCGACGACATTGATGGCACGACTGTCATGAGGATCGGACAGGGCAAGAAGCATGGGCGGTACTGGCTTGGCGATGGCACCCTCGAGTCCGGCTCTGTTCCCTCCCTCTCCCAGATCCGAGCAAGTACCCCGAGCGGAGGCCCGGCCATACGCCAACGGCCGTCCCCTTCACAGCAGCGGGTCGACGCACTCCAGGTTAGTCCAGTTTAACTCTTCGTACATTGATCTTTATATAACTTAGTTACCTTTACATTACTAAAACATTCGATTGAAATGTTACAGGCCGATAACGAAAGGATGGCTCAGGAGCTGCGGGACCTGGCGGCGAGGACCGAGGTGGCCGAGCGGGAAAGACAAGCCGAGCGGGAGAGACAGGCCAAGCAGCTGGCGGAGATTACGATGTTCCTGCATAACTTTGGGCAAGTGAACGGTGTACCTGTGCCGATGTTCGCTCCAGCGCCGCCGCCAGTTGTAGCTAGTCCAGTGAGTATGAATCCATATTGCTTCGACTAGTGCTTTCATTAGATGACCCACTCTAAGCGCCTGAATATCTTGTCCTTTATGCAGCCTCCGTCGGTGGGTTCGAATGACCCATCTCAGACGCAAGCAGGCGGTGCCGAGTTTTCTTCACCAGGCACTCAGTTTCCTCCCCACCTTTAGTTTGTATCTCTTTTTCACCGCTTGATGGACATGTGATGCACTGTGATCCACTATCGACTTGTTTCGATGGTAATTGGACCTATTATGTTTGTGATGTCGTGTATGTGAGATATTGTATTCGCGATGTGATATATATGTGTGGTATTGAGTTTGTGATGAGATGGATGTGATATATATATGCTATATTGTCTTTGTGATGCTTCAGATGTGATATATATCTTTTATATGTTGTGTTTGTGATTATAGAATCAAAAAAACAAAATAAAAAAAAAATAATTTTTGAGGCTTTGCCGGGTGCCCTGGCCCTGGCACTCGGCAAAGCTGGGTTGCCGAGTGCCAGGGCCAGGGCACCCGACAAAGGTTTTTCAAAAAAAATTCTTTGCCGGGTGCCAGGGCACCCGGCAAAGAAATTACGAAAAAAAATAAAAAAAACTCTTTGCCGGGTGCCCCCGCAGTGCGACACCCGGCAAAGAAATTATTAAAAAAAATAAAAAATCTTTGCCGGGTGCCTCCCGGCAAAGAAAAATTGAAAAAAAAATTAAAAAAAACTTTGCCGGGTGGCAAAGCAAGGGATGACGGAGCCGGCGCCGTAATGACCACTTTTCTTTGCCGGGTGCCGGGTTTGCACTTGGCAAAGTATTTGCCGAGTGCCCGATAAAAAGCACCGACAATGAAATCTTTGCCGACTAATTTTTTGCCGGAGGCTCTTTGCCGAGTGCCAAAGGATTTGCCGAGTGCAAAGTAGCCTTTGTCGGGTGCATTCGGCACCCGGCGAAGCGCCTTAATCCAGTAGTGCGTGCTCCGGCGTGCCGGAGACGGTGATCATCACGGACATGAACTACTACCCCGTGGCCCCCTACCACTTCGACCTCAGCGGCACCGCCTTCGGAGCCGTGGCAAAAGACGACCGCAACGACGAGCTGCGGCACGCAGGAATCATCGACATCCAGTTCAAGAGGTAATTAGAAAAAAAAAAAACATTGGCGCTGTCCACAAAAGCTACTATACTCTCTCGCAAAAAACAAAAAAAAAGGCCAAGTACCTACGGATCGAGTAGTACTGGCTATCTATCTACTTATTCCATTTCCAGCAGTCTATGCATGCATGTACTTCAACACTGATATATCATATACTAATCAAGTAGCTAGCTAGCTAGTGCAAAATTAACTTGAATGGTAAAGTAAAGCAGGAATTAAGCACCAAATTGGCATCACCATCAGCATTTATTTATATATGCAAATAAGTCAACATTTCCTTGTCCTTGACACTTGACAGTATATTCCGGATGTGACATATCAATGTAGGAGTATGTATGTATTCATATACTTATGTATGTGTTGTGCTGCATGCCGGGCCGCCCGGGTTTGCATGCCAATTGCAGGGTTCCGTGCCAGTACCCTGGGCTGACGGTGACCTTCCACATCGAGCGTGGGTCCAACCCCAACTACCTGGCGGTGCTGGTGGAGTACGAGAACGGCGACGGCGACGTGGTCCAGGTGGACCTCATGGAGTCCCGCCCCGACGACGGCGAGCCCACCGGCGTGTGGGAGCCCATGCGCGAGTCCTGGGGCTCCATCTGGAGGATGGACACCCGCAGGCCGCTGCACGGGCCCTTCTCGCTGCGCGTCTCCAACGAGTCCGGCAAGACGCTGGTCGCCGACCAGGTCATCCCCGCAGACTGGCAGCCGGACAACGTCTACAGCTCCATCGTCCAGTTCGACTGACGACTAGCGATCCATCGATCGATTCCCCGGCCGGCTACATCTACATCTACATGATGATACATCTATACTCCAAATTAATCTTCAATGCAAATGCAAGCAATTCAGCTAGCTAGCTGCTACGTACGTACCTATATATTATGCATGCACAGATATACACTAGCTAGATGATATATATACACACACACATCCCAATGCAGTCAGTAAGTAATACATTCCATGGATGCATGATATATAGTAGATAGACACACACAGGCAGACGACGTCTGTTGGTTGTTTTCTTGTTGTGGGGGTACGGTACTGCTAGCTAGCTGCTGAATAGTGTGATGCTGCTGCTTTGGCGAGACGTCGCTTGTGACGTCCGTCCAGTGCATTATATTGTGCCTGTATCTGTATGTATGTCCAATCCAGTCATCATATACGGAGAATATATGAATCATGCATCTTCTATCCATAAAAATATATATACGTCGTCCATGCCCACCTCGTACGTACGTGCATGCATATGCACATGCATATGCATATGCATATGCATGAGCTTGTACAAGGCCCAAGTTGTCAATAATTAAGGCACTACATACAAGCTTGCATTTGCATTGTGACAGCAGATCGAGTCTGGCCTCTCTTCTCTGCTGCCTGCTGTGGTCGGTCGTGAGTCGTCTACCAAAGAAAAAAACATACATATACAGACGCATGGAGCGCCGGCCGTCGATGGTTCCAAGGCCACACATTACGTACTCAAGCTACTGTGGGAGCGATCGAGTACAATGCAAAGATCGGAGCTCAAGCTCAAGCTCATGGAGAGAGAGAGCGCGAGCTTAATTGGTAGCTAGCTTAGCCTGAGCATGCATGCATGGACAGGGGCGGAGCTATGTTGTTGGTCGTGGGTGCCCAGGCACCCACAAAAATTCAAAAAATCTATGTTAGGAACAGATTTTTATCATGGTTTCAGATTAAATTTTCATATCTACTAGAGCCAGGCACCCCCTCTGATTTGCTCTAGCTTCGCCCCGGTGCATGGACATAGGACATGGCCCTTGCCCCTTGCTGCTGCCTTTTCTCTTTTGTCACCTTCAGCCCGTGCCTTAGCGCTTCATGTGGTTGTGGTGGCGCTTTCTTTGGTCTTTTGCGTTGGCCCTGCATGCTTTCCCTGGATTTGCACGTCCTCCTCTGTATGCTTGCTTTATTCGCACCACTCACGGGCTTTTGTTTTAATTTGCATGCCTGCCGACCTGCCACACCCTAGTACCCATGCTTGCTACCCCCGTCTAGTCTAGTGGCCACAAATCTCAACAACTAACTTAGCTACCTCCAACTGCTTACATATATGAACCCGTGTGCATGCATATTCATATAGGGTCTCATTAATTGCCTCCGTGTGTGTGTGTGTGTATATATATATATATATATATATATATATATATATATATATATATATATATATATATATATATATATATATATATATATATATATATATATATATATATATATATATATATATATATATATATATATATATATAGCGTGTCCGTGCGTTGCCACGGGACAACAAAACTTTTACACTAAAAATACAAGGATCACAAGATAAGATAACAATATATAAAATTAAATATTAACATTAAAGTGACATTTGTTTATTATTTTCTTACTTTAGAATACAAAAGATAACCATGTGCTGTTAGCACCGTGCAACTTCACGGTAGAACGTGCAAACTCAATCACTGCAATTTGCATGTCCAAGCAAATGCCAAGATATGGAATTTTCGCGCATATTTTGCAGCAAGAATTTTCCCTTGGACTCCTCTCTCTCCAAAACCTCCTAGCACCAACACACCATCTGCACCCTGAGGTGCAAAAATTCGTTCAGAATTCTATATAGTGGGCTAGTGGCATGTCATAAGAGAGGATTCTATGCTTACCTTTAGTGACTCCCATGCTTTTTCATAGACATCAGGAGTATGCAAATCAGACTGTATCCCAATTAGTCAGTTAATTCTCGAAGATATAGAAAAGAAGAATTGATAAGGCATAAATAAAACTGACCTCTTCTGATGTAGAATCTTCAAGATCACATGAAGGAACCCAGCCCACCACAAGTTTCCTGTCCAAAGCAACCGACGCATGCAAAAAAGTCTGACAGAAGATGAAGAAAACAGATAAAGCCCACCAGTTTGGTTCAAAACTGTATCTGTGTTTTGAGATACAAATTAGTAACGACACATTGATAACAGATAGGTAGAAATCTGACAGGCCATTATACTTTCCAACCATAACAATCCTAACCTGGAAAGGATTTTCATACCATAATATCAAGCACCAGTGGTGTAAGGTCCAAATGGCTAGAGGGGAGGTGAATAGCCTATTTAAAAATCTACAAGCTTCACTAAAAAACTACGTTAGTATAAAAGATGGCTAAGCTAATTCTAGCACTAGCTCAACTACACTATGCAAGCCACCTATACAATAGTAGTGTAGCAAGGCTATGATCTCTAATACACTCAACAAGACTAAGTCACTAAGCTACTTACTCCTATGTGATAAAAGCTTCACTAAGCAAACTACACTAGGACTAGTACAAGAAAGTAAAGAGCAAGTGACTTGATTCTTATACCAACGATGTAGAGAAGTAATGCACTCGAAGAATCAATCACATTGATCAACCACAAGAGAAATCATCGGCAAAGAGATGACACAAGATTTTTTACCGAGGTTCACTTGCTTCCCGGCAAGCTACTCCTCGTTGTGGCGATGCACCCACTTGTCGGTTCACAAGCTAATCGACTATCAAGAGTCGAGCCCTCGGCGGGCGCCGCACAACCGCACACAAGATGGGGATCCTCCAAGCCACAAGCTCCACTAGAGTATCCAATTTGTGAACTCCCACGGGGAAGGATCAAGAAACCCTTACAACACTTGGTGAGGGCTCCAACAATCTCCAATTGTGAGCTCAATCACCTCCGCTGCTCCAAGCCGTCTACCGTGTCGGGAAACACGGAAGAGTAACAAGAAATCCACAGCAACTCGAAGATCAAGTGCCTCTAGAATACAACTCTCAAGCAATGCACTTGAATCTCACTCAAGATGTGCAACCAAACAAAGAGATGAGTGGAGGGGTTGTTCTCTAGCTCAAAGAATGTCTCTAGGTCTCAAAATGTGCAAGAGATACCCTCAAACCACGGACAACATCTATTTATAGCGAAGGGGTACGCAGCTAGCCGTTACCGGACGACATAGTTGAAATCGCGCTGACCGGACGCACCGGTCAGGGTGACCGGACGCGTCCGGTCACTACAGGACAAGCGTGATCAGTGCGCGTCAGAACTAGCCGTTGCCGTGACCGAACGCGCTCTAGCGTTTGACCGGACGCGATAGTGTCAGCGTCCGGTCGCGGTCCAGTAAGCTCCCGTTGAGACCGGACGCGTCCGATCGCACGTGACCGGATGCGCTAGCCGCGTCCGATCGGAGTCCAGTAACGGTCCACTCATGACCGGACGCGTCCGGTCGAATGTGACCGGACGCGCCACCGCGTCCGATCGCATCTGCCCTCCGTGCTGAACTCCTGGGTGCGTGACCGGACACGCCGGTTCCACGAGGGACCGGACGCGCCGGTCTGCGACCCTTCTCACACGCGCGTCTGTCTGTGGTTTGAACTGACCGGACGCGCCACCCGCGTCCGGTCAATGTATTTTCAGTGATAATCATTTCGGACTTTTGCCACCTTTTCTCGCCTCCGGCGCAATAGAAAATAGGCATTTCATTTCCTCGAAAATGCCTGAATCCCGTGCTCGCAAGCTCAGCGGGAGGGAGAGCGAACCCCAAACCCCTTACTACCGCTCAAACACCACCGCCTTCGCAAATATGCTAACACCACCAAGTGTACACCACAATGTGCATATGTGTTAGCATTTTCACAAACATTTTCAAGGCGTTATGTTAGCTCTCTACTAGATCCTAATGCATATGGTCAAGACATTGATCTAGTAGCACTTGATTCCCGAGCTAACCGTGATTGCCCCTCTTGATAGTCGGCTATGTATCCTAAATCCGATCAATCACTTCTCTACTCATCTTAGACCGGCAAAAGGAAAACCCTATGATTATACATTTGCCTTGCGCTCTTAGATCCTTCTCCTCCACTTGATCATCATGTCCATCATAATATGTGCATCTTCACCATGATCGTCATTTCATGTCCATGCACCATTTCTTTGTGATCTTGTGGCCACCACTCCTTGCCACGTACACCTTCATCACATGTGTTGCTTATGCCTAACTCAAAACACTTAACACATGGTATTAGCAACTTGGTGTCATTAATTACCAAAACCAAACTTGGGCTTTCAATGTCCCCATTTTTGGTAATAGTTGACAACCATCACAAAGATATGAAATGAAATCAATTTTCAATTTCGATAGTATTAGCTCCCCCTACATATTGTGCTTTCATGAGTTTGGTTCAATTGTGCACATATGTATGGATTTGAATTTTGGGAGAGTTACTACTATCAAATTGATGCTAAGGTATATAGAATGGACCTTTGAAGCGTGATCATGATAGTTATTACTGTATTGATGCTTTGGCTCAGGTTCTGTTCAATGCCAGATTGAGAAGGCAAAAAATACCTCCATTGATCATGATATGAGAGATCAAAACTGATATTTTTTGTTCATGGATATTAATGTTAATAAACCACCTAACATTGATGATTTTCTCATTTGACAAAGGTAAATATTGCGTGGTAATTATTAGTTCTGTGAATGTGTCATTTTCCACCTGCAGTAATCCAAATGTTGACTACTGGGCCTGGGCCTGGGCTTGGTTCCTCGGATCCATGCAAATACGGCTCGTGCTGGCGCCACAGACGACCACGGGTTGCTCGAGTAGCATGGCCTGGCGTGTTAGCAGTTTGGCCCGACTTTTTCTCAAAAAAAAAAAAAAAAAGTTTGGCCCGACACACACGAGTTGAGGGAAACTCCGTGTCATGCCGTGCTTCGGCCTAGTGAACATTTGTTTCCCTCCGACACACATGGATTTGCACGCAATAATGATAAATTCAACCTCAGAAATAACTTTAGCTCAGGTGAGGAAGGTGAACAATTCACTCTACATTTTTCTAGCTAGGAAATAAATAAATATTTATTCCACAGCAATATATTCCACGCGTATAGTATATATATATACAACAACAAGAGCATTTATTATATACGTATGATTTATGTGGCCGGGTTCAAATTAATCTGCATGCAGGTTGATTGTATTGGACCGAGCGAGCTAGCTAGTCTCCGGCTCTCCGCACGCCGGCTGTACGTCTACCCCACACCCAACTCTGACCTCTAGTAGACTCACATCACAGAGCCAGCCGCCGCCGGTGGTGGCGGCGAGCGGCGACGTCGGCCTCAAACTCTCTCATTGGCGGGCCCGTGGTACGGTGGCGCTGCAGGCTGCCCCGGGTGGCGGCGGACCCCTAATGTCAGTCCCTTGGCTACCCAACACAGCGTCCGACCGTCTCTTCGTGGACGCCTCAACGGAGCGCCTGGTGTTCGTGAAGGCCCGAGAGGACGTCGTCGCCTCCACCCTCTCCGTCCTCAACGACCCCACGCCGCCGTCCATGGGATGCTCCGGGAGGATCCTTCCTGCGGCGCAGCTGGCTGCTACGCCACCGCCTTCGAGGCCCTCTTGCCGCGACCCGCCCCCTCGTCCTCCTCCGGTCCTCCCTCGCGCCGAAGCCGCCCGGACCTGGCCGAAGCGCAGGGCATGATGGCGTCCGCGCTGCGACCACCTCGGTGGCAAGCGCAGGGCAGCGATGTCGCGTCGCGGGCGCCCGGCTCCGCATGCCCCTGTGGGTTCTGCGCCGCCGCCACCAGCGGCGAGAGAGACGCGACGCGGAGATCCACTTCCTCGAGGCCTTCCCTTCTGCCGCCGTCGAGGCGCGACACGGAGCTCCACTTCCTCGAGGCCTTCCTCAAGGCACGCGACGCCCTCCAGTGCCGCTACCGCGTCACAGACGAGCACGGGTTCCAGCACAAGCTGCTGAGTCCTCACGCTGCTACGCCATCCTAGACGACCTCACCGCCAGGGCGGTTAGCACTGGCTTCAGCGTGGCCGGAGGAGGACGGACGAACGGGATGGCCTGAGCAGCGTCTGGAACGACGACGGCAGCGGGGCCACCAGCGCCGCAGACGAGCGCGGCCGTGAACACGCGACGGAGGAGAGGAGCCGCGTCCAGATTAGTGCTGCTCCTGTGGAGCCAGCGCGCGGTGGACCGGGCGGCGGAGCCCGAGCAGATGTGGCCGGCGGTATGCATCTCTCCCGGCCGGCCTCATGTCTCGATTTTCCAAACGTTGAGTACATGCAGGCCTATACACACAGGCGCTAGCTAGATTTCCTCGATGTTCTAGGACATGCACAACCAGCCGCAAGAACCGGACAACAGGTGACCATGCAACGCCTAAACTAATGCATCTACATTCTGATTATCTGAGATAACAAACCATGCACGTCCACAGCTTGAAGCTCTACGATGCATGCATCCATGCAAATCTCCACCGCATCGCTTCCGGGCTTCCGGCTCCTGGACCTAAGACCATAACTCATGGCTCCGAGGCGCGAGCGGAGCGTCGGGACTTAGGACCTGTTTAGCTGGCGAAAATTTTTGGGTAAGTTTCTGTAGTACTTTTCGTTGTTATTTGACAAAAATTATTTAATTATGGACTAACTAGGCTCAAAAAATTCGTTTCGACATTTACAGACAAACTGTGCAATTAGTTATTTTTTTACCTATATTTAATATTTTATGCATGCGTCTAAAGATTCGATGTGACGGGTACTGCGCAAACTTTTTTGAGAAAAATACTATTCGGCTGGAATTATAAGCCGGCTGAAAAACGCTGTTGGCTAATTTTTTGTGAGAGAAAAATACTGTTCTGACTGAAAAAACAAGCCGAATAAGACGGATTATAAGCCAGATGAATAGAGCCTAAACAGGCTCTTAGTGAGGTGAGGCGTCAACGAGATGACAGCAAGCGCCAGCGGCGGAGACACATCTGTGCGGCAGCTAGCGAGCGCCAAGGAGCAGGAGGTCATCGTCGGGGACGTGGGGCTGCACTAATATATTTCATCCTTGGGCTAACCTCACCCAGTGGGCCTAGATGCCACATGGTTGAAGCTAGCCAGCATGGATTGACACATAAGCAAAACCACCTTCCAATACCACTCAGGGGGTTTTGTCCGGTTTTCCAAAGTTTAAGCTGCACGATAGCTGATTTTATAGTTCAAGGGGTTATGTAGACCACCATGGATACCTCAGGGGGTCATATAGAATTTTTCCATTTCGGAATTGTCAAGTGCCGGCTACTAATTAATACTACCTCCATTCTCTTTCGTAGGGCGCACACGTACCCATAACGATATTTAAACTTAAAATCTTTGACTACTAATTTGACTAACAATTATTATTATTATTATTATAACACAAATTTAATATGGTTAGATTTGTAAATCAATATATCTACTATCCAATCATAATAAGTCTATAAGTATAAAAAATATAAAATAAAATAAAATAAAATAGATGGTTAAAGTGTAATTCAAGAGACCGTATCATATATATAAAGTCGTGCCTTATAAAAGAGAATGGGGAGGAGGGACTATAGGCCATGTGCATTCGGCTTATAATCCGTCTTTTTCAGCTTGTTTTTTTTAGCCAAAATATTATTTTTCTCTCACAACAAATCAGCTAACAGTATTTTTCAGCCGGTTTATCAGCACAGCCGAACGGCTCCTATAATGCAGACTAGCTTGCCACATATTGGCTCACCTATTGTCACTACTAGAAACTAAAATATCATTTTTCTGTTGGTTTTGTGATAACCGACAGAAAAAGTCAATTTCCATGTCGGTTACCAGATAACACACATGTATCACTGCTTCCTAATCCTGTCTGACTGAAAGTAACTCACAAGGAAAAAGGAAATAAGATGTTTTGACATTTAGATACATTGTTTTAACCATATATCTAGACACATAGTGTATATCTAAGTGCACAGCAAAATCAATGTATCTAAAAAAGTCAAAACGTCTTATAATTTAGAACAAAGGGAGTAATAAGAACGCTACCTGACAATTTTACTGTTACTAAATGGAGGCACCAAATTAAAGAAAGTTTTATGTTAATCATGAGATGCATTAGAGAAACAAATTTCTAAAAATTCGCGCAATAATCAAACACCTAACATTTAATCTATTGATAGGCTCCTAATCATCATTGCCACTAATAGCCATTGACCTATTTTGTTTTTTTTTAAAAAATTACTCACCTCTTTCGGCTACATTGTTATACTCCAAGATGGCAGCGGGTACATACCCGACGGGTAGTGCTCACCCGTACCCGTACCCGCACCCGCAAAATTTTACCCGTCGGGTTACCCGTACCCGCATGCGGGTAAAAAAATAGTTCCATACCCGTACCCGTCGGGTAATTCTCACCCGACGGGTAACCCGTACCCGATAGCATACCCGAAAATTACCTAAAAATATCAAATAGTCACATGCAAAAATAAATCATTCTAAGCTTCCAACAAGTTACAAACATGCTAACAAATATTATTAGCATCATTACAACAAAGACAATCTACTAGAAATATAGTGGATGTCTCAATGGGCCAAATTCATGACTTATATGCGCTAAAATAACTGAGATTTGCTAGTTATTTTTGCGGGTATGTCTTACCCGCGGGTATGCGGGTATGGGTAGTGTACACCCGCACCCGTACCCGCATACCCGATGGGTATAGGATTTTGCCCAATAACATACCCACGGGTAGAAAATTCATTCCATACCCGCCTCTTTATCGGGTAATACCCGTCGGGTACTCGGGTTTCGGGTACCCGTTGCCATCTCTAGTTATACTATCTACATGAACTTTACTTCATGTCTGAACCATGAAACTTCGTCTCTCTCATCACAGATTGTGGTCCCTCACACGGTCCCATTAGAGATACATTTGTTTATCAGCTTCAGATTCAATGATGAGCTTTGACTTATGCTTTGAGATTTTAGTTTTTACAGATCAACTGAAAACAAAAATCACTCCCTCTCAAAAAAAAAGAAACACAGAAACCACTCCCTTTCAAAAAAAAAAAAACAGAAACCACTCAAGAGGAAATTATAATGATATGTTGATCTTCAACAATATTGTCTGTCTGTTGTACTTAGTTGAACTACCTATTTGTTTTAAATTGATATATTAAAATTTGATAAAATAAACATACATGCATATTGTGCCACCATGCACATCAAGTACATATGCGTGCATGGCCATAAATATATATGTTATGTTCAACAATCATGAAACATATTTTGTTAACAACTCATATACTATATCTGTACTTGTCGTAGCATTTTTTTTGAGGGGATGTACGTGTCGTAGCTAAATGGCAAAGTTAGGTTGCAATCCCATCCCATTGGATTGATCGCAGGTCGGACCATTGGATTTAACGTTCATCGATTTTGCTGGCAGTCAGCTTAACAATTCTGAAAGAAACAAACGAAGGTACGTATACAGCTACCTCACATTATCATGCATGTGTCTACTATCGCCATCCATTCTTGTTTCTAAGAGGTCGGGTCCCTTGTTGACGGCAGCACGGCAGGACAGGACTCCTGCAAATAAGATGGTGGAGGGTGGAGGAGGCTGTGCTAGCTACCTGTTTGCTCGTGGCACTCTGCTACTCCACGTACAGCATTCACCAGTCAGCACCATCATATCATATACTCGATCACTCGCATATTACACATATACAGATTAAAAGAGAGAGAGATGACGGATCATGAGTCGCTTCCGCAGACCGCGGCGGAGGGCAAGATGACGACGACGACGACGATGAAGGACGCGTGGGACTACAAGGGCCGCCCCGCCGTCCGCGCCTCCTCCGGCGGGTGGTCGTCGGCCGCCATGATCCTGGTGGTGGAGCTGAACGAGCGGCTGACGACGCTGGGCGTGGCCGTGAACCTGGTGACGTACCTGATCGACACCATGCACCTGGGCGGCGCCGCGTCTGCCAACGCCGTGACCAATTTCCTGGGCGCGTCCTTCATGCTGTGCCTCCTGGGTGGCTTCGTGGCCGACACCTACCTCGGGAGATACCTGACCATCGCCATCTTCACCGCGGTCCAAGCGGTGGGCATGTGCGTCCTGACCGTGTCGACGGCGGCTCCAGGGCTGCGGCCGCCGGCGTGCGCGGACCCCACCGGCCCCAACCACAGCAGCAGCTGGGCGTGCTGTACCTGGGCGCTGGGCACGGGGGGTCTCAAGTCCAGCGTGTCGGGGTTCGGCTCCGACCAGTTCGACGAGTCGGACGGCGGAGCATGGCGCGCTTCTTCAGCTGGTTCTTCTTCTTCATCAGCATCGGGTCGCTGCTGGCGGTGACGGTGCTGGTGTACGTGCTACGGCGCCTGCATGCGTGGCCGCCATCCTGGTCGGCCTGCTGCTCTTCCTCGCCGGCACACCAAGGTACCGGTTCAAGAAGCTGGTGGGGAGCCCGCTGACGCAGATCGCGGTGGTGACGGCGGCGGCGTGGAGGAAGCGCGCGATGCCGCTGCCGTCGGACCCGGCGATGCTGTACGACGTGGACGATGCGGTGGCCGCCGGAGAGGACGTCAAGGGAAAGCACAAGATGCCGCGCACCAAGCAATGCAGGTAATTAATTAATTAACTGGTGCCTGGCCTGGCCTACGAGTGTAGCCGTGTAGGAGTAGTACGTACCGTATATAAAGCGATACTGTATGTGAGAGCTGAGCTGTGCCCGTACCAAACATATCGATGGTAGAAGCGACGACGACGACGACCAAATTGCATTGCTGGGTGTAGTTATCATGGATGCAATGCATCGTGCGCGCCGTTTGTGTGTCTGCTTGTGGGTCACGTACTGCTGACATATGCTTGCATAGATGAACCGATCGATGGGATGTAGCTAGATAGCCCAATTCGTACTCCGTATATAGCAGTGCAAATGCAATGCAAGCTGGTCAGGTCAGACGATGAGATCGATATATTCATTCATCAGGAGATCGAGTTAATTGGATGCATGCGAATATTATCTATCTTGGGTACATACCATACCATACCATACCATACCATACCATACCATACCATCGCACACGCAGTCTCGCTTGGCGCGATCGATGATGAGGCTGAACATGACATCACTGCCGCCGTCCGAATGTCCGATTAGGAATTACCGTTGTATGAGAAGGAGATTGCATTGGACTGGACTACGGCTGTGTTTAGTTGAAAAAATTTAGGTAAAAAGTACTGTAGCACTTTTCGTTGTTATTTAGTAAAATTTGTCTAACCATGGATTAATTAGACTCAAAAGATTCGTCTCAAACTTTACAGACAAACTATGTAATTAGTTATTTTTTTACCTACATTTAATGTTTCATGTATGTGTTTAAAGATTTGATGTGATAGGTAGAAGAGGAAATATTTTGGGTATGCATGCCAAGTAAACGCGGCCTACTTTCATATGAAGACGATCGATCGACTGAGGTCAGGTCGATCGTGCACATGTATGTCACAGGCCAAATACGACTGTAGCTGTAGAGCAAAATAGAGCTGGCATTAGCATCGTCTGCGCACATGCATGCTTGGTATGCCATTTTGGATACATATATACGCCGGTATTTCAACTTTACTGTAGCTAGGTAATGTTATATACACACTAGCCATTATTGTCACAGATCGAGATTGATTTTGTAGACGTTACATAATGCATTATCAATAAACGCGTACATATATATACTCTTATTCTTCTTAATGAAATACATGCCTAGGCACTGTTGGGATAGGGATATCCCGACAGAGTTAGTGTGCAGAGGGGGGGAGGCTCGCTGCTGCTCCGTCCACTCCCGGGTGGCGAAGGCCCCGCTTAAGGGCGGAGGCCTTCAACTGACGGTGGTACAGAAATCGAGGCGCGACTCATGTGTTTATCAAAGTGACGATTAGGGTTACAAGCCACTCAAAAATCCTCCTCCCCCTCCTCGGGGATGGGCTCTCCTTTTATAGAGTACGGTTACAAATTTTTGGTGGTACAAAAATGCCCCTGCGACAGCTACGGCATATGCCGGAATATTCTACTCTCTTATACATCCTCTTGAGGGCACCTAAGTCTTTTACCCCTGTATCCCCTCTTGCTAATGGGCCCTTGCTGATACTGATGTTTCGGCCCATGGAGAAGCCCAGCCAATAGTCTTCGCACGGTCTTCATTGAGCGTCACCCTTCGCACGGTCTTTAATGTCTTGGTGCGAAGACTTCTGTCGGCTGTTTCGCGAACCTAGGCGCCACTCGCGGTGCAAAGGCCTCTTTGTTGCCATTGGTGCAGAGGCTCCTGTCGGCCGTTTCGTCGATGCTGGCGCCATTCGCGGTGCGAAGGCCGCTTGGCCGCCGTTCTTGGTGCGAAGACTCCTGTCGGCTGTTTCGCGGACCTTGGCGCCACTCGCGGTGCGAAGACCTCTTTACCGCCGTTCTTGGTGCGAAGACTCCTGTCGGCTGTTTCGCGGACCTTGGCGCCACTCGCGGTGCGAAGACCTCTTTACCGCCGTTCTTGGTGCGAAGACTCCTGTCGGCTATTTCGCCGAGTGAATGGATCATCTGCATTCACCACAAGAGAGGTCTTCTTTTGCGGGTTAATTTTGTCAGTAAGCCCTTCGATCGCAAGGTATTTCCCCCAACAGTTCCCCTTCGAGGGTTAGGTTTGACGCAGACGAGCCTAAGCCTTGCCCAGCGGTGCCTTTGCGACTCGAAGGGCTCTCTGCCTCTCCCCCTGGGCTCGTTTGAGTCAGACCAGTGTTAGTTTAAACTTTGCATATATGCGTGTGTTGTTTTACTTCTTATTATTATTATAATATATTTTAATATTATTTTTTTATATTATATATATATATATATATATGTTTGTTTATTTTTCATTGTTGCTGGCTACTTTATTTCTGTCCTGGCCCACGAGGCCCAAGTCTCGTATGCCTTTGCTGCGGATGGCAAGCTTTCTGTTCGTCTCGAGTACTCGCACGACTCGATGCTGCCATCTTTGAGCTCGAGGCTGCGGCGGGTGGCTAGCGGTGGGGGTCACAAGCGGAGGTGAGTGAGCGGCAGGCATCCCACGCGGCGCGGCATTTGGCGAATCTGGCGGGAGGCGCTGCGGTTTACAGCTGGATCTGGTCCGGCGGCGTGCACGGCGGCTGCTGCCCGGCGGAGGTGCGGGTCTGCATTTTCTTTCTGCGGTTTGCCTGGTACTGCCGGCGGAGGCAGCGGCTGCGCCGGGATGAAGTAGTGAGGGAGCCGCTTGTCTTGAAGGTGAGTTTTTCCTCTGTTTCCCCATTTTTCCTTCTCCTTTTTTTTTGTTTTTAAGAAATACTGGAGTAGTTGCCAATTGGCTGTTACTTTTTGGTGCACTTTTTGGTTGGCACTCAGTCAGGCAAATTGAAGCCGAAGACGCACTGATATAGTTCACCGTAATGCACAAGTGAATCTGCCTCGATTTCTCTTATGCGCATATAAAAATGGTTTCCTGACGCAAGGAGTTAGAAGCTAATAACCTGGGTTCTTGTCATCTCACCATCTTTCTGTTGTTTTTTTTTTTAGTGGAGAAGATTCAAGAGTCGGATTATATTTCTTTTGCACCCAATTATCTGGCTTGGTACTATATGCCTGGATTTTTTGAGAAACTAAATATTCAGTTTTTTCTTTATTTGTCTATTATTATTTGATCTTTATATTTTTCGGAATGAGGCTCATGGAGGTCTTGATCTTGGTAGTATGATCTGATCTTGCTTCTAATCTTTGTTTTTTATAGGTAAATTGTGGTTGGTCCGTACATTTTGGAAGGCTATATAAAAAAGGGAGGGTTGAGCTCCGTAAAGGGGGCTCTGCTTCAGTCTAGTTGGATCAGCCACCGGACCTGCAAAGGGGGTCGAGCTTGCTTAGCTAAACCAGAGGTATTATTCTGTTCTTCCCTGTAGCTTAGTCTTTAGATTCCTTCGTTTTTTCTGAAATATGTGTTGCGCCTTCAACTTTTGTGTTGGTGGCAGTTTTGCAACGGTGGCTCCCTATTATAGCTATGGCCCTTGGGGTAGTATTGTTGATATTCCGCAAGAGGATTATCTAAGGGTCATTTTCCAGTCTATGATGGCGAGTGCAAGGGCTCAAGATATGATGGACTCAGAGGGTGAGGATCTGGACGATGTTGATGCCGATGTTGATGATTTGGTTGTTGCTAGTGAGCAAGAGGACTTTGTTGGCGCATCTTCGCTGCCGCCAACCTATGATTTCGGGCGTTCTCTGACTTCGCCTTCTGTTCTGGAGGAGTATGCTAGCAAAGGGTGGTTCAGCTTGGACCAAGTCCGCTGCCCAGGAGGTGAAACTGTTCCGAAGCCGAAACCGGATGAAGCTGTTGTTTTTCGGGATTTCTATCAGTGCGGTTTTCGGCTTCCCTGTTCGACTTTCCTTCGACTTATCTTGAAGGCTTTTGGTATTCAGCTGCATCATTTGACGCCGAATGGTATTTGTACTCTCTCTAAGTATGTCTGGGCTTGTCTCTCCTTCAAGTCGAAACCGGATGTGGACTGTTTTTTCAACCACTATGAGTTGCAATATCAGCCGAAGGCAGTTAAAGTGAATGGTGAGCGAAGGCTTGCTCAGTTTGGGAGCTGTACTTTTATTCCGAAGGTACGCGCAAAGGGTAAAGAAAATTTGAGGATTTCTTATGCTCAGAAGCCCCGTTGGCCAAACACCTGGATTCGTCACTGGTTCTATGCGACGGTTCCTGGGCTAACTGTCTTCAGGGGTGGGATAGATACTGTGACATATCCTCTTGCCTCAAAGATGAGCTTGTTGGTCGCGGAGAGGCGTGTGCAACCTAAGATGACTGAAGGTCGGAAGGCTTGTGAAAAGGCCTTTGAGCTTGCTTGCCGTTTCAGCAGTGGTCGAGACTTAGTTGAAGAATTTTTGGCGGCCGACATCTGGCCTCTTTGCTTTGGTAGCTGGAAGGATTGTAAGTTCAGAAAAGTGGCTCTCCCATTGTATGGGACTGATGAACCTGTGTATTTTCCCGTGTTTGGGTTGACGAGGCCTAAAGGCAAGAGTAGCAAGAGGATTGTTGCAGAGGTTGAGGCGAAAGCTAGGGAAATTCTTGGTCCTATGAGGAAACTGGAGTACCTCTCTAGGGTTGCTATTGGTGGTAATATTCCGCGCCTGAACCGTGTCTTTGACGAGCTCAAGGTTAATTATGTGCATTGGGTTCCCCCTTTGGAGCTTCAGGTCAGTTCGTCGAAAGAGGCTAAGGCCAAGGCGGTGGATCCAGATATCGCGAAGATGGGAGCTGAGGCCTTTGAGGCAATGGAGGTGAATGGTGGAAAGGCCGAGGCTTTGAAACGGAAAGATAGCTCTGAAGATGTAGCGCCACATAAGAAGGCAAAGTTCTCCAAAGGGGAATCCTCTAAGGGAAAGACCATTTTGGTGCAGACCGCGCCTGAGCTAGGTTTGACTGATGGGAGCGGAGGCGAGGTTATGGTTGTTGATGAAGACTTGGGAGGCTGCGGAGTAGTCTCTCTTCCTGCTGCAGTGGTTTCTGCATGTGCTGGTGTTGGTCAAGTTTCTGTTGTTGCCTCCGAAACTGTTGAGGATGTTGAGGAAGCTATGTCGAACCTTCCACGACTTTTCGAAGACGAGTCGGAGTTTAATTTGCTTGATGTGATGGCAGAGTCGAAGGGCGAGGGGAATACTGGAGCACCGAACTTCGTGGCGGAGGGTGATATTGATGGCTGCATGACTGGAGCGAAGGTCTCTTCTCTGTACACGGGTCTCAAAGTTGGGGATGTGGAGCAAAACTTGTCCATGCTAGGTACTGAACTATTTATGGGCTATCTTTTATTTTTCATCGGGGTGGTCTGATTCAGTTCAATTTTGTGCAGTTGAGACGGAGACTGCTGGGTGCCAGGGTAAGGGTGAGGAGACAAAGGCTGGGGTAGCTGTAGTTATGGATGATGCCAAGGAGTCATTGTCGCATGACCATATTCCTGTTTCTGTGGCCCCGTCTACTGCTTATGCCGGTCCCTCGAGGTCTGATCCCCCCTCGCCTGATGGTAAGTGTCTTGTATTTTTTTTTTTGAATTTGTTTATTTGTTAATTGAAACATTTTTCTTTCTTTTGCCTTCTATTAAGTTGGTGCTAAGGAGGTAGGTGGTGGGAGCGATGAGGAATTTGACATTCCTCGTTTGACACAGTTGCAAGGTTGTTTAGGTGTTACGGGTCCATTTTTTGTTTTGTTTTGTTTTGTTTTGTTTTGTTTTGTTTTGTTTTGTTTTTTTTTTTTTGGGTGCAGATTTATTTACCTTTGACTTGTCTCTACTGCAGAGGAGTTTGTGGAAGAGTTTGCTAAACTTGAAGTGGAATCGGCCGTGAACATGGCACTTCATAGCGCGTATCAGGTTAGCTGTTTATATAAATTTTTTGCGCGTTTTATGTCTTCGGTGAATTTCATATCAGTTACTGATCTTTGTGTGCCCTCCGTAGCATTTTCGTACTATGGAAGTGATCCGGGACAAGGTTTTTGAAGGTCGAGTCCTCCGCGAGCGTGTCCAAGAGCTGAGGGGCCAGGTTCTCGATCTTGGTAATGAGAAAGAAGCCTTGTCGAGGGAAGTTCACGACCTTCGCGCTAAGAATGCAGATTTGGTCGTTGAACGAGCTAATGTTAGTGCGTTGGTTGCTGGCCTTGAAATTTCAAAGACTGCCGCTGATCGAAGGATTGCAGAGCTAGAGGGGTTACTGGAGTCTTGTAAGAAGTCTAAGGAGTTGGCCGAGGGGCGGCTTGAAGAGCAAAATAGCATTATGGAGGGCCTTCGTCTAGAGATTGAGAAGGGATGCTTGCTGAATGGAGAGCTGAAGAGTGCTGTGAAGAGTTTAGAGGGTGGCTCTGCTACTGCGAGGAATTTGGGATTATCTGCAGCACGGCAGTATGCGAGCGTTCTCGGGGCCTTTGGAGGAATCACCCGGGAGCTTTCTGAGGATTCGGATGTTCCTGATATTATGAAGTGGTTTGCTAGCAACTTCTTGGGTCTTAAGAATTTCGTGACGAGGGCTGGCGACTTTGCAGCACTCTCTGGGGTCATGAATCTGTTATCGCTCATAGAGAAAAAGAAGTGCCAGCCTTTGGAGGACTTTCTTATGAAAGACTTTGCTTTTCTATCTCCTTCTGAGCTGGGTGAACCTTCAGAGAATGTGCAACTTGCTAGTCGTCGTTTTATAAAAAGTTTCTGGGAGTTGCACGGTCGTGCATATGCTCGTCAGCTTGCGGAGGCTAGACGTGCTCAGGTTTTTCGTTTTATCTTGCTTTCTGTTTTGTTTTATATATTTAGCTATATGTTCTTAATTTTTTATTTTGTATTTTGATTTTGTTTTGTTGATTCCAACACTTGATAGGCATCGAAGGGAAAAAAACATGTAAGAGTTGCAGAGGTTGTGAGTGTTGCTGTTGGCCCTTTGACACTCCAGGCTGAAGCGGCACAGACTCTTGTGGGGATTAATCCTTCTTCGATGCCGCCGACTAAGGGGGCAAAGGCTCCTCAGGCAACAAAGGCTTGCGCGAGCGCTGGCCCTTTGAATTTTCAGGTTGAGACGGTGAAGGCTCCCGCGGTGAACCTTAGCTCGGTTCAAGATGGGGCAACGAAGACTCAAGCGGTAGCCGACGTTGAAGTGGAGGCAAACCTGGAGGTTTAGTTCAAGTTTTAGGAAAAGGCCTTGATTTTTTTTGGCTGCCGAGATGTGGCATTTGCTAGTGAAATAATTTATGATCGGTTGTGTTTTTAAGGGCCCCTTGTGCTTAAGATATTGTTACAATTTGGTTAGTCTTGTTTTCTTTGTTTTTCTCCAAGCTTGTTTGCCCTTCGAGGGTTCTATTGCGGGTCGTGGTGGTGTTAATGAAACCTTATGGACTATATTTGTTGGCTGAACCATTGTTTCGGCTTGGATCATATTGCGTTTTATTTGGAGGCTTTCAACCAGAAAGGACTCTCGGCATCGCGAGGGTTAAAGTCATGTCTTTACATGTTTGTTTCCTTCATCGAAGGTTGTTTGATTGTGGTGGTATAATTTTGTTCCTTGGGGCAATGTTTATTGGGTTTTTGCCCACGGGGGTGTCTCTGGTGATGGGTACTCTCTGCCTCTCTTTTTTATATGAGGTGCTATCTTGATGCCTGAATTTGGACAGGTCTTTGTCAGGAATTATTTGTTGAAATGTTCCGATGCCTGACGAGGACAGGTCTTTGTCGGACTTAGGCTTTCTTTGTAGCCGAAGGGGCCTTGATGCCTAGGAGTCGCCCAGGTCTTTGTCAAGGATTGGTGCTTTGTACCACTGAGGTCGTTCCGTGCCCTTAAGCCTTTGGCTTTGGGTGACGGAGGGTCCTCTTTTGCTCGTAGCAGTTTTGTCGAATGTCGTGGCTCCGTTGCTAGCCACTTTCGACCTTTGTTTTAATGCTTGATGGGGGTAATTCCTCTTTATATCTTTAGAGGATTTTTACATGGGTCCTGCCTCATTAAAAACCTCACCTCCGCTAGGAGTACCCCACTGTGAGGAAAAGAGTACAGGTCCTTTTTCTTCGTGAAAGGTAAAAAGAAGGAAAAAAATTTTGATGGGATTTGGGTGACCTCGCTTATAGTTTCGCGAAGGCCACCCTTACATTCAGATGTAGAATCTACGAAGGTTGTCTATATTCCAGGTGTGGGTAGTGGTTTTTCCTTCATGGTCAGTTAGGTAAAAGGAGCCTAACCTTCCTGCAGCCTTTGCCATATATGGTCCTTCCCATTTTGGCTGCAACTTTCCTATTTTGTCAGCATTGGGTTTTCTTCTGAGGACTAGGTCTCCGTGCTGTATTTGTTTTCTAACCGCCTGACGGTTCCTCCATTTCATGGTTTCCTTTGATATTTGTTGATATTTTGGACTGCTTCCATTCTTGTCCCTTCGATTGTTTCCTTAGAATATTCTTCATCAGCTGCCAAAGTGTGTTTCATCACCCGGAGGCTCTGATGCTTGGCCTCCTCGGGTAACATTGCTTCCTCCCCGTATAAGAGCTTGAACGGAGTAAAGCCTGTTGCCCTGGATGCTGTGGTGTTGTGAGACCATACCACCTTTGGTAGTTCATCTACCCATTTACCTTTGCGGAGATTGAATAAAGTCTTCGAGACTGCTGAGAATATTACTCTATTGGCTCTTTCTACTGCTCCGTTTGATTCTGGATGATAAACTGATGCGAAGGCTATTGTCGTGCCTATGCTCCTGCAGAACTCCTTGAACTTGTCTGAGTCGAATTGCTTTCCATTGTCTACCGTTAGGATTCGTGGTACTCCAAATCTGCAGACTATGTTTTGCCAGAAAAACTTTTTTACTGATTCTGATGTGATGGTTGCTAGTGGCTTTGCCTCAATCCATCTTGTGAAGTACTCAATTGCTACTACTGCAAACTTGTTCCCCCCTTGTGAAGGTGGCAGTGGCCCGACCAGGTCCATGCCCCATCTTTGCAATGGCCAAGTAGGTGGGATGAGTTGTACATCAGCCGAAGGCTTTGATTGATGCGTGGAGGTGCTCTGACATGCTTGACATGTCCTAACAATTTCTTCTGCATCTTTGATGTGCGTGGGCCAGTAGAATCCCTGCCTGATAGCCTTTGCGGACAATGCTCTTGCACCTATGTGTGAACCGCATATCCCCGAATGGATTTCTTGGAGGTTTTTGCCTTCGCATTGAGCTATACACTTGAGTAATGGTTGTACCACACCTTTTTTGTATAAGATTCCGTCTACTAGTGTATAGTTCCTGGCTCTAGCTACCATTCTAGCTGTGCTTGCTTCATCTTCCTTGCATTGTATATTGTTTAAGTGGTCTAAGATTAACTGTCTCCAGTCCTCAGACTCAGTGACTAGAACTGTTTTGAATGCCTTTGTGGTTACTTGTGTTGCTGGTGCTTGCAGTATTTGGTAGAATGTTCCTTCCGGTATAGGCAGATTATTTGCTGCTGCCTTCGCTAGTTCATCTGCCTCTGAGTTTTCTGCTCTTGGTATGTACTTCAGGGTAAACCCTTGGAACCTCCGCTCTAGTGCCCTTACTGTCGCCAAGTATTTGACCAGCTCTGGATCTCGTGCCGTGTATTCTTTTTCGACTTGTCCGGCCACAACTTGAGAGTCCGTTTTTACTAATACTATTTTTGCTCCGAGGGCCTTCGCCTTGTTGAGTCCCAGTATCAGACCTTCGTATTCTGCTATGTTGTTTGTTGCTTTGAATTCTAGCCTGGCTGCGTATTTCATCCGGAGGCCTGATGGTGCTATCAGGACGGCAGAGGCTCCTGCTCCCAGATGTCCCCAGGCTCCATCCGTAAAAAGTGTCCAGATCTGAACTTGGGGTTGTGGGCTCTGTCGTTCTGAAGGTGTCCAATCTGCCATGAAATCTGCTAATGCTTGTGATTTGATTGCTGTTCTTGACACATAGTTGAGATGAAACTGGGATAACTCTGTTGCCCATTTTCCTATTCTCCCAGAGGCCTCCTTGTTGCTGAATATGTCTCCGAGTGGTTGTGATGAGGGCACTGTGATCTCATACGCTTGGAAGTAATGTTTCAACTTTCTGGATGAGATCACAACAGCATATGCTATTTTTTCAATCTCTGTATAGTTTAGCTTTGCTCCTGATAATGCCTCTGAGATGTAATAAACAGGCCGCTGAATGACCTTCGATTCTTCTTCTTTTTCCTGGACGAGTACCCCACTTACTGCGTGGTTGGAGGCTGCGACATATAGTAGTAGTGGTGCCTCCGGATCTGGCATTGTAACTAAGAGCTTGCTGGCCATGTAATTTTTGAGCTGTTGGAAAGCCCTCGACTGTTCTGGTCCCCACTCTACTTTGTCTCCGCCTCTTAGAGCCTTGAAGAATGGGAGACTATGCTCTGCTGACTTTGAGATGAATCTGCTTAGCGCTGCTATTCTTCCTGTGAGCTTCTGGACCTCCTTTTTGGTTGTTGGTTCTATCATTGAGATTATGGCCTTTGTCTTCTCTGGATTTACTCTTATGCCTTCGGGTCCTATAATGTACCCGAGCATTTTGCCTCGGCTTACGCCGAAGACACACTTTTCTGGATTTAGCTTGAGCCCAGCTGCCCTGAGGTTGGCGAAGGTTTCTTTGAGGTCTGCAATGTGATCCTCTTCATTCTTGCTCATCACCACAATGTCATCGACATAGGCTATGATATTTTTCTGCAGCTGAGGACCAAGAACCACTTTTGTCATTCTAGCGAAGGTTGAGCCTGCGTTCTTGAGACCTTCGGGCATTCTCACATAACAATACGTTCCAAATGGAGTTGTGAAACTTGTCTTTTCCTCATCTTCCTTATCCAGATCTGGTGGTAGCCTGAGAAGCAATCCAGGAGGGAGAAGCGTTTGCAACCCGCAGCCTTGTCTACGGAGGCATCTATTCTTGGTAGTGGAAATGGATCTTTCTTGCAGGCCTTGTTTAGATCTGTGAAGTCTATGCACATCCTCATTTTGCCATTCTTCTTCGGTACTAGAACTACATTAGCTAGCCAGTCTGAATATTTGACTTCTCTAATGACATTCGCATCCAACAACCTTTGTACTTCAGCCTTCGCCGCTAAGACTCTGTCTTCGGACATTTTCCTTTGTCTCTGCTTTTTTGGCTTCATTTTGGGGTTGACATCGAGTGAATGTTGTATGATGTCTCTACTAACTCCTTTCAGGTCAGAGGCTGACCAAGCAAAGACATCCTTGTTCTTGGCTAGAGTTTCTATGAGCTCTTCTTCCTCCTGCTTGGGGAGGTTGCCTCTGATGATGACTTTTCTGTCTAGGACTGCATTCTCGAGCGGTACCAACTTTGTCTCTTCCTGGTCTTTGAGGTCTGTTTTCCCCTTCGGCATGTCCGGAGGTTCTGGCGTGCTACTCTTGGCTGCTTCAACGGAGTTAATGTTGCGCTGAGACTTGTAGATAGCCTTTTCGATATTTCTTGCTTCTTTCTGACTACCGTGGACTGTAATGATTCCGTGCAAAGCTGGTACTTTCATACATAAGTAGCCCATGTGGATGGCTGCATTGAACTTGTTTGCGAATCCTCTACCGAAGATGGCATTGTATGGGTAGTAGAGGTCTACCACGTCAAAGGTGACGTACTCTGTTCTCGCATTTTCCTGGCCTCCAAATGACACTGGCAGAGAGATTTTTCCTAACGCATCTATTTTCTTTCCTCCAAAACCAATCAGGGGGGAGTCCGAAGGCTGTAGCTGAGTTCTGCTTAGCTTCATCTGGTCGAAGGCATTGACAAAGATGATGTCAGCAGAGCTCCCTGAATCTATTAGTACCCTGCTGATTTCCCAGCCCGCTATATTGGCCTTGATTACCATTGCGTCTGCATGGGGGTAACTTTCTAATTGTAGGTCTTGCTCTGAAAACATGATTGGTGTCTTCGACCAATCTGTGTAGCGTACTGGACCTTGGACTGCTATGTTGTTGACAAGCCTGAGATGATCTTTCTTCTGCTTTTTCGTTTGAAATTCCATTGCAGAGCCTCCGGCGATTGGTAATATCATGCCAATGGTAGGTAGGGGTGTATGTGGATTGAGTTGGTTCTCTAGGTTGGGTTCATTTTTTGGTGCGGTTAGTGGTGGCGGTGGAGGCGGAGGCAATGCTTCGAGCTGTCGTGTACTTCAAGCGGTTGGTTTGTCTCGATGAATGTTATGTGCGGAGGTCTTGGGTTTATATATGTGAGGTTGGCCTCTACACGTTGGTTGCTAGTTTGCCCTTGTTGGGTGTTTGGTCGCCATGCAGGTAGGAAATTTGGATAGTAGGCGGCTGCTAAGGTAGATGGGTGAATTTGGGTGGAGTTTAAGCTTGGGTACATTGGGCAGTATTGTTGCTGAGGGGGTGCGGCGAAGGTATGGTTTACCTCGCATAGATTGCAGCGGCGAGGGTTGAGGGTTTGACTTGTTCTTGATCCTTTCCTGAGTTTCCTTAGCATCTGGACAATCCCTGGTGACATGTCCCTTTTCTTCTCCATGAAAGAAACAATATTGTTTCCGTTGTTTTTGCTTTTGGTTTTTATTCCAGCTTTTCCCCTGGCCATTCCCTTTGCCTTGATAATGTCTTTGGGACGTGATTTGTGCTCCAGCTTCCGCCACCTGCTGCCCTTGTTGTCCACCGCCCTGTTGCTCTATGTTGAACACTTGTTGGTTTTGGCCCTGCTGTTGTTGCTGCTGACCTTGATTTCTGTTGTTTCTTTGTGCATTTCTGTTGCTTCCCTGCTGCTGCTTGTTCTGGTTTTGCTCATCTAGCCTTTTGCGAAGGTCGTTGTCTGACTTGCAGTATTTTTCAAATTCACTGTATAGGTCTTGCATATTGGCTGGTTTCTCTCTAGCCAAGTGAGCTGCAAAGGGTCCTATGCGGAGGCCCTTGATGGCCGCTTCTATGGCCACTTCCTCTGGCACATCTGGAGCCTTTGCTTTTACCTGCACGAATCTCTGAAAGTAATCCTTTAATGCCTCCCCCTGATTTTGCTTACATTGAAACAAATCAGTGGAAGTCAGTGAGTCGCTGGTGAAGCCTTTGAAGTTTGCTAAGATCTTGTCACGGAGGTTCTCCCATGAGTACACCGTACTGGGCTTGAGCATGGAGTACCATGCTAGCGCATCGCCTTCAGCTGCTATGACAAAAGATTTGGCTAGTACTGTCTCATTTCCACCTGCGGAGGCTACCGCTGCTTCAAAGCTCATGATAAATTGGTGTGGATCGGACTTCCCGTTGAACCTGGGTAGTGTAATTGGTTTATAGGATGCTGGCCATGGTGAGTTTTGAATGCCTTCAGATAGTGGGGATTTGGGATCTATGGTTCTACGGGGAAGTGGAGCCGCGAAGGGCGAGCCTGAGGCTGTTTGGACTGCTGTGACTGGCGGAGGATTGAGCTGATTCTGACTTATAGAATGTACTTGGCGAGATGTACTGGAGGGGGGTTGCGAAGGCTGCATACTCTGTATTTCTGCTTGCAGGAGGGCGAGCTGTTGCCTGATCTCCGCTGCTTGTGCCGATGCTTGTGCCACTTGTTGGCTTGCTGCGAAGGCCGCCGCTACTCTGTCCCTTTCTTGCTGCATGCTCTGTAACTGGGCCTGCAGCTGTTGAAGCTCTTGCTCAGGTGTTGAGCCTGGTGCTTGTTGGGCCTCCGGTGCCGGAGCCTGATCTTGGATCACTGGCTCCTCTTCGACATGGTCTTCTGGGGCTGAGGCGTATGCGCTGTGGGTATTGCGCCTGGGCCTTCCCCTCGGGGCGGAGGTCGCCGGTGCTCTTGCGGGGGCTTTTCTCTTTCCTGCCATCGTGGGTTTGTCTTGGCCAACACGCGGTGGGCGCCAATGTTGGGATAGGGATATCCCGACAGAGTTAGTGTGCAGAGGGGGGGAGGCTCGCTGCTGCTCCGTCCACTCCCGGGTGGCGAAGGCCCCGCTTAAGGGCGGAGGCCTTCAACTGACGGTGGTACAGAAATCGAGGCGCGACTCATGTGTTTATCAAAGTGACGATTAGGGTTACAAGCCACTCAAAAATCCTCCTCCCCCTCCTCGGGGATGGGCTCTCCTTTTATAGAGTACGGTTACAAATTTTTGGTGGTACAAAAATGCCCCTGCGACAGCTACGGCATATGCCGGAATATTCTACTCTCTTATACATCCTCTTGAGGGCACCTAAGTCTTTTACCCCTGTATCCCCTCTTGCTAATGGGCCCTTGCTGATACTGATGTTTCGGCCCATGGAGAAGCCCAGCCAATAGTCTTCGCACGGTCTTCATTGAGCGTCACCCTTCGCACGGTCTTTAATGTCTTGGTGCGAAGACTTCTGTCGGCTGTTTCGCGAACCTAGGCGCCACTCGCGGTGCAAAGGCCTCTTTGTTGCCATTGGTGCAGAGGCTCCTGTCGGCCGTTTCGTCGATGCTGGCGCCATTCGCGGTGCGAAGGCCGCTTGGCCGCCGTTCTTGGTGCGAAGACTCCTGTCGGCTGTTTCGCGGACCTTGGCGCCACTCGCGGTGCGAAGACCTCTTTACCGCCGTTCTTGGTGCGAAGACTCCTGTCGGCTGTTTCGCGGACCTTGGCGCCACTCGCGGTGCGAAGACCTCTTTACCGCCGTTCTTGGTGCGAAGACTCCTGTCGGCTATTTCGCCGAGTGAATGGATCATCTGCATTCACCACAAGAGAGGTCTTCTTTTGCGGGTTAATTTTGTCAGTAAGCCCTTCGATCGCAAGGTATTTCCCCCAACAGGCACGATCACGAAAATATATATATATATATATATATATATATATATATATATATATATATATATATATATATATATATATATACTCCTATATATTAGTACATTAATGATTAATCCCAGGACAAATTGCAATGGAAAAAAGAAAGAAAGAAATGTTTATATTCATTCAGGACAAATTGCAATGGCAGAAAAGAAAAGGATGTTTATATTAATTTAGGACAAATTGCCAATATACGGCAGGTTCCTGGAGAGGGCGGCGATCGTGGAGGAGGAGGTGGAGGCTTCCGGTTCCGGCAACGGCAAGAAGAAGTGGGCGGCGTGCACGCTGACGGACGTGGAGGAGGTGAAGCAGGTGGTGCGGATGCTCCCGACGTGGGCCACCCACCATCCCCTTCTGGACCGTCTACGCCCAGATGACCACCTTCTCCGTCTCCCAGGCGCAGGCCATGGACCGCCGCCTTGGCTCCTCCTTCGAGATCCCCGCCGGCTCCCTCACCGTCTTCTTCGTCGGCTCCATCCTCCTCACCGTCCCCGTCTACGACCGCCTCGTCGTGCCCCTCGCCCGCCGCCTCACCGCCAACCCGCAGGGCCTCTCCCCGCTGCAGCGCATCTCCGTCGGCCTCCTCCTCTCCGTCCTCGCCATGGTCGCCGCCGCGCTCACCGAGCGCGCCCGCCGGACGGCCTCCCTCGCCGGCGCCACGCCCTCCGTCTTCCTGCTCGTGCCGCAGTTCTTCCTCGTCGGCGCCGGGGAGGCCTTCACCTACGTCGGCCAGCTCGACTTCTTCCTGCGCGAGTGCCCCAGGGGAATGAAGACCATGAGCACGGGGCTCTTCCTCAGCACGCTCTCGCTCGGCTTCTTCTTCAGCACCGCCATCGTCAGCGCCGTGCACGCCATCACCACCTCAGCCGCGGGCGGGCGGAGGCCCTGGCTCACCGACGACCTCGACCAGGGCAGCCTCCACAAATTCTACTGGCTGCTGGCCGCCATCAGCGCCGTCAACCTGCTGGCCTTCGTGGCCGCGGCCAGGGGATACGTCTACAAGGAGAAGCGCCTGGCGGAGGCCGGCATCCACCTCGTCGCCCACGATGACGACGTCCTCGTCCTCGTCCATGCCTCAACTGCTGCTGAATGAACCTCAACGTTTGTCTGATGAATGCATTGCATTGACGGGCAATTAGATAGATATATCATCATCGGATATATATATATATATATATATATATATATATATATATATGTTGTTGATTCTACTAATTGATCAACAATTAATCCCCAAGATTAGTGGGGATATCCAAGCATGCATCTTGTGTGCTCCGGGCCGGAATGCAACGATTTGGAGTTTGCAGAGCATACGCTGGCAAGTATCCGCATGAGAAGAAAAAACAGGTTGGCAACAACT
Organism: Saccharum hybrid cultivar R570; assembly: GCA_038087645.1. Lineage (NCBI taxonomy): Eukaryota > Viridiplantae > Streptophyta > Magnoliopsida > Poales > Poaceae > Saccharum > Saccharum hybrid cultivar. The sequence continues at coordinate 27,861,315 of JAQSUU010000043.1, read as the reverse complement.
TCAATCATCAATCATATAATAGCGATAACATTTGCAAATTTGCACACGAAATATCATGCATATATAATCGCCTGGTGATATGATGATATATATAATATACTAACGTCGTACAGCCCCCAGCCTCACAGATCATGGGAAACCAGAGACATATATGGTGGGAGCAAGCTAATTAAGATGTACTATTTTCATTTTCTCGCCGCCGTTCATTTCATGTCAAAACCTATATATATACTACGTACTTGACTTCGCAGCTTCAGAGGTGACGATCTGTCTGCTGCTTTCGGCTGCCGTCCAAGACTTACCAAGACATATATGGTGGGAGCAAGCTAATTAAGATGTACTATTTTCATTTTCTCGCCGCCGTTCATTTCATGTCAAAACCTATATATATACTACGTACTTGACTTCGCAGCTTCAGAGGTGACGATCTGTCTGCTGCTTTCGGCTGCCGTCCAAGACTTGACCAAATATATCATGACATCCATCCCATTTCCCCTGCTCTCTTGCCTCCCAGCAACCTCCCACATAGCGGAATGTCCCGTCGCTGCCATCCCTCCGGAACCATCTTGGTTTCCAACCACTGTCCTGCATCTTCCGTGACTGCAATGCAAAGCCATCGTCAAATTAGACATTCCAATTAGAGCTCGCTTTCCCACAAAAATGTATATATATATATATACACCATTCGTTGCCTCGTCTCCAGTCGCAGCTTCTCAGCATTGGCCTTACCATACTCCCCGTTCTCTACATGTCGCTGATCTGGTCTGAGTCTTGAATCCGTTGGTGGAAGTCTCTCCTAAGCAATTAGTTGACAGTTTCGTGCTTCAGAAGTGGCGCAAAGAATAAATGATAATAATGATCCAAGCATGCGAGCAGGTCTATCTACCTTGAGTTCTGGAGTCAACTCGTTCAGAGTTGTTGCGAATGATGAAAGGTTATAGCGAGTAGGATTAGCTGAAGGTCCATTTTTCTCCCACAACAGAGCCGCATCTGTATTCTGGCCTGATGCACTGCAGTTTACTCTGGGTGCATCGTTAGCAATGGTGCAGTACATGCTCTCATCCCACTTTCCCATTAGGGTCGCAACCTTGGAACCATCAACATCCTTAACGAATCCTTGAACCTTGCATACAACTATATCTTAGTAAGATCCATGAAAACGATTCCCAAGGAGACATAGGAGTGTTACGGGAACTGTTAGTCATACTGCATTTTACCTGGCGAGGGTTGCGCTCAAGTAAAGATTGTTGTTTGAATATCAGCTTGCATGAATATCCCCTGTTCCCACTTATATTCATCGTGCCATGGTGATGACAATAAACTCTACCGATGATAAGGTTATTAATTGTTGTTGTAACCTGGTATGGAGATTAAAAATAATTATTTGTTTTTCTAAAGAGTAAAGTGAAAAAGCTGAAACTAACACATCAAAGGTCACTGCATGCACGGGAAGATGGTGTGCTACAATATTTGTAGACCTGCTACAAAATGGGTGAGTGTATTGGCAGTCTGCTAGTCATGCCACCAACAATCAAGGAAAGGATATTTACCTTACTCCATCGGAAAGTTTCTCCATCATCAAATTCTAGAGTTAACACACCAACAGGATCCAGCTGGATTGTTTGCCCCCAGAACTTGCTCTTTACATTGCTGTCTCCCCAAAATTTCCAGCCTTTTCCTTCACAATGGCAAGCCATGACCATTGGATGATGACTAACATGGTGCCAGAAATAGAGCATCATAATTAATTCCAGCTAGTTTGTACTGAAGGTCTAGCATCATAAATCACTATCGATGTGACCACAACAATCAGTTGACAGGAAACAATGAACCAATGATGCACCGTGTCACTTTTCATTGAAATTAAATCACTGCTCTGACTTGTAGTTTTTTTTTCAACTGAAATACTGATTTAGTGTCAATGGACGAAAGCCAGGCGTGAGTAAATAGGAAACTAGAGTTGTGGCGACAGACCCTTGAGTCTAAAGGTTTTAGATTAAGCAGAACTAAAACCGAATACATAAGATGTGACTTTGGCAGAGCTGCACAGGAGGAGGGAGATGTGAGTTTGGAAGGTCAAGTAGTGCCTAAGAAGGATACCTTTCATTATCTAGGATCGATGCTATAGAGGGATGGAGATGTTGATGCGGACGTTAGCCATAGAATCAAAGCAAGGTCGATCAAGTGGTGACAAGCTTCTGGCATTCTTTGTGACAAGAGGGTACCACAAAAACTAAAAGGCAAGTTTTTATAGTACGGCGATTAGACCGGCTATGTTGTATGGAGCATAATGTTGGCCTACAAAGATTCGACATGTTCAACAATTGAGTGTTGCAGAAATGCGTATGTTGCAATGGATTTGTGGTCACACAAGAATGGACCGAGTTAGGAACGATGATATACGTGACCGCCTAGGGGTAGCACCAATTGGAGAAAAGCTTGTCCAATATCGGTTGAGGTGGTTTGCCTATGTCCAAAGGAGACATCCAGAGGCACCAGTGCATTGTGAGTCCTAGGCCCAGCTAATAATGTGAGGAGAGGTAAAGGTAGACTGAAATTGACATGAGGGGAGACAATAAAAAGATATTTGAAAGCTTGGAATATACCTAGAGATCTATGTTTGAATAAGAGTGCTCGGAAAGCAGTTATTGAAGTGCCTGACCGCTAGGGCCTCTTGGTGGGTTTCAACTCTAGCCTACCCTAACTTGTTTGGGACTAAAAGTCTTTGTTGTTGAAATACTGAGTTAGAAACTAGTCACACTGCATAATTCAGTAAATATTGCCAGTTCATTAATTTGTGTCAGGAGACCAAGCATAGCTCTTATGATTTAACAGAAACAAAAAGGGTGACTTTTTAACAAAGAATAGACCTTTTCAGAGAAGAAACGGATTCCATTTTCAGGGTAATCAGCTTCATAGGTTTCCCCTAACAATGGATTGAAAGGTTTGCAGGGGCGCCCATCCGAGGAAGCATACCCAGAAACCACAAACGCAGCAACGTTAAGAATTCTCATCAAACTGTCTCCCTGAATTCAGAAGCATAATAATTGAGAAATTATTTCACAACTCAAATCTAGTTAATAAACCTTACAATAAAGATTCTAACTCAACTAATTAATTATTGAGTAGGAATTTGTAGCAAGAGTAATACCTTTCGGCCACATTCATATGCACGATCCAACAAATAAGAATATTCCAAGTCCTCAAAGCATTTTTGAAGAGATGATAATGGTTCGTTAAAGTAAACAGGCAGACATACTCGTGTAAGATCTCTTCCGGCATTATCCTTGATCATTGACCAAAGACTAACACCCTTTTCCTTCTCAACTGGATCAGGCAACTTCGTGCGACGCTTGAAAAATGGCGACATGCATTCACTGTTACCCATACCAGCATTTGGTTTCACAAATTTATCACCATATAGAAAGGTATCCTTGCCAGAATTTGAACCTTTCATCTTCAAGCAAGAAATTTCTGCTGAATCGCTAAAACTCTGCCTTGTATCATAAAAATGATAGTCATCGTCATCCAAAATTTCATCCAACTCCTGTTGTCCAACATCATCAGAAGATTCTGTATTGCTGCTCTCTGATGTTAAATTAACAGTAAGCAAACATGTTAAAATATAGTTTAAGGGGAGGGGAAGGGGAGCATGCATGTTTCGAAGACAGAATTAAGTGCATATGTTAGAATAATAAAGCAAGCATAAACAACAAGTGAAAGAAAAGGATTTCAAAAATCAAGTACCACTACATTTTCCCTGTACAGAGCTCGAATATTCAGGTTTCATCAAGTGCGAGTGGAGCTCAATCATATTAGCATTATCATCTGCATTAAGTACCTGAAAAACACAGTATATCATCATGAAACCATGAAAAGGAATTGCAACAGTCAAGAAGGTGAATGGGCACAGTAAACATGATTTCTGTAGAAGGCAGTTGCCAATTGGTTGATAGATCAGTAATGCATGTTCTACAATGAGAACATGGCCAATAGAACAGAACTCTAGATACATTACACGCACACAAAAACCAAAGAGTTTTGTGTAATATATCTAGAGTTCTGTGTTTCAACAGAGGACACATCCTTTTGTGATCAAGCAGAGGAGTTGATTCAGCATCCTTGTGTCCTGTGTTTTCACTCGATAGGTTTGGACTCTGATCCCGAACAGATTAGGATTACTGACAATTACTCCTCGGCCTAGAGTGACTTGCTTTTCCAAATGGTGGTGCCAAGCAATCAAGGGGTTTGATAAGAAGATGAGAAAAGGACTGAATTATTTAATCATCTTGGTCGCTTGGGAAATATGGAAACATCGCAATGCTTGTGTGTTTGAAGGAGTTCTTCCAAATGTCAAATTGCTTCTACAAGCTGTAGCTAATGAGGGCATTCTGTGGTGCACGGCTGGAGCCTCTGCTCTTAAGGAGATGCTTCTTCAGCTAAGCACTGAAATATGAGTGTTGTTTTAGTCTACTGTGGTGTGAGTGTTGGGTTCGCGAGTTTCTCTCCCTTGTACTAGGAGTAAACTCTTGTCTCTCCAACATATTATTTCTCTTCTTAATGAAATGTCATGCAACCCTCCTGCGTTATTCAAGAAAAAAAAACATATTGCATAGACTTCAGATGGCTCGCTATGCCTCGTCATTTCTAGAAGGAAACTTGCAGAGAAGTCGAAACAGTTCTTTCTTTCTTTTCTCCTCTTTTGCTTGACATGCAGTTAGTCTTTTTAGCTTATTGGCAAATTTAACTTCTGAACAAGCAGAATCCATCAGACTTAAATAGAACTTAAAGGGGTAAACTGGGTATCAAATGCCTCTAAAGAGCAGAATTAAAACCGAAAACAGTAGGGTAGCATGCCTTCACTAATATACTAATGGGCATATCCTGCAAGAACATTACCTCAAGCTGCTGTGGAAGACTGCTGATAAAGCTTACATATTCTTCACAGCGTTGTTTCATCTATGTGTGATACTGTGAGAATTTCGAATGGACAATCTCTTCACAGTCTTTAATTATCTCCTCACCAAGGCCTTCTTCATGCATGCGATTTCTAAGCCTCTCTGTAGAAAATGATGCATCATTCTGGTTACTCAATAAACCCCCATCTGGAGAAGATTCAGCTCGAGCAGAAACAAGGGCTTCAATCCAAGCCACTCGTTCATTAGCAGAATCTGTTCTGAGCTGCAGTGTCTTGGTTGGAGTAATTATGTAGAACCGCCTGTCATCTGACTTGCTTTCACGGAATGAGGAGATCTATAGATATTTAAACTTGACAAAATTAGCATTCAGAAGACAAAATCAAAGTTATGATGTTATGAAAAGTAGTTTTAGCAATTCATATAACCACTGCAGATCATTGTTAATACATTGATGGGCAAATCTTGGATGCTGCAGATTATTTGTTTTTTAATAACAGAGAGCTGTGTTTGATTCCTTTAATATAGTAGGTAAGTTATAGAAACTCAAACTATCCAAGATGTAGAAGAAACACAAGGCGAACAACAAAAATAACGATTGGAATGGTATGGGCTGTCGGATACGATGTGAAATAAGTAGGATGGAGACAGTAATAATTAATTAATTAAATAAACAATAAGCACGGAGAGAAAAGCAAAGGTGAGTGTGAAAAGCTGCAAACTAGTGATCAGAAAAACCACTTTAGCAGATGGTTTCATTTCAGCGCATTGTTAATTTATGAACGCAATTACATTATGTAATGGTACTACTGGTACTTGCAGACAAGACCCTTCACTTTGTGACGGTCGTAAGAAAAGAGAAGTCTTGTTCATGGAAGGGAAAGCATAGCCTGGTATGTAGTTCTTGGCTGCGCACGCTGCTTGCATCATCTTTGAAGCAGAATATGCTAGTTGTTGACAGGCAATCGAATTGTTTGGACAGCAAAGTTTAATCTTTTGGAGTCCATCCCATTCCCATTGATGGAGGTTTGTAATGCTATCTTTGTCCCATTAAATCCCATTACCATTCGGTAGCAGACGAGAGCGGGCCTGACCTTGAGGTGCACGAGGCCCACGGGGCGGTCCTGGCCGTATTGGGCGGGCCCAATGATCCGGGTGGCGGCGGCGGCGGACGTGGAGGAGCGGCGTGGGATCTTGGAGTAGGTGAGGACGTCGCGGCGGATGGCGAACCAGCCCTTGCCGATGTTGGTCCACTTGTAGAGCAGCCCGGCCACGGACGGCGGCGGAGGGGATCCTCCGTCGGCGGGGAGGCAGCACAGCGGAGGCAAATCCCTCGCCCGCATTACTATTTTCTTTGTGTTCGATTTGGAGCCATGGATCGCAATTCCTCGCTCGCATCTGGCTCCCCTCTCCTCCTGCTCTTTATATACTACTACTAGAGAACGAGAAGAAGAAAACCCCTCGCCGGCCTCCTGCTGGCGCCCACTCCACTGACCACCGGTTCTTGCTGACGTCACACGTCTCCTTCTCGAGAACACTTCACTGCTGCCGTCTCGTCTTGCTAGCGATGATTCATGATTGCCGCCACTCCACGGGGACGGGGCTGCTCACTCACAGGCGCCCGCAGGCCGCAGCCGTGACCAAGGCCACCTCCTGTCTCTCTTGCCTGTTCTGTTGGAGATATGGGCAAGTTGGCTGATGAAAAATATTTGCTTAATTAGGAGTCAGATGAAAAGATGATGATTTTTGTATGGTGAAGTAAGTATGCGAGAATTTTTAAAATGGATGTTTCAGTTCTTAATTTTTACTTTTTTATTTTTCATTTCACCTCAGAACTATTAAAGCGACCGTTTCAGTCCTAGAAACTTTATTTTTAGGGCTCAATTTCATCTACGTACTATTAAAATGTTTCCTTTCGTTTTCAAACTTTTTTTTGGCTCAAACTTCCCTCATCCTATGTGGCATGCCATGCATCTCCCCATCTCCATGGCACCAACCACGATAAATTGATAAAGAGGTGTGGACTACGTATAATGCTCAAGCCCATGTCTGTTGTCCGCCTATAGCTAACCTTGAGAATTTCTAAAATTTGGGATGACCATCTTCAATAACTCTTGGAGTGGAGCTAGGTGCCTACTGGCAAACAGCTCAACAAAGCACATAGTAAGAGTCTAGCTAGGGATTTTTTTTAACAAGCTAGCTAGGGAATATTAGGCCCTGCTTGGATAAACTTAACCAAATCATGTGTAAACCCCTATTGTTGTGGCACTTATTTATCTTCTTCTTTTCATAGCAAAACCCTCTACGGGGATCTTGGGTGAACTAGATGGCCGTCGAAAGTCGGTTCTCATCCTTAAAGACGATAAAAGTACTCGCTTTGATTTTTTGGTTCATCCATTTGCTATGTATCTAGACATATTATCATATCTAGATGCATAGCAAAATAGATATACCAAAAAAGTCAAAGCGACTTATAATTTGGAATGGAGTGAGTAAGTACGACAATCTCACCGGAGAGGGAGGCTGGCCAAGAGCGCCACTTGCCGAAGAAGGGGAGGGCCTGAGCATGGTCGCCGGTGGGTGACGTTGGACTCGCTCCCATTCGTGAGATCCGGTAAATCAGTTATCCGTCTTTGAATATAGCAAGAGATTTTTAGAGACTCGGTGATTGTTTGCACACCTTTATTAATAAAATCGGTTGTCTTCTAAAATTATTTTTGTAGTAGCATTTAAAAGGTTATAGACTCACCGGTGCTAAAGAAAAACGACCTTATTGACCACAAGCTCAGCATGCTGTACATCGGCTAGGGGTCAGACATCCCTCCAGCTCCCGCCAACATCCACAAATAAAGCTTTTCTGTAGTAACTTTGAGGAGAGAGAAGAAAAACGTTTCATGTGGCTGAAACGTTACAACTCTGTTTCCCACGACTTGAAAAATTGCACGACACCGCCATTGAGAGCGGTTGGTTTCATCACCGGGATCCCGTACGCCTGCAGCTATGCTCACGCTATTACTTCCCTTTCCTCTTCCTCCCTGCCTTCTCCCGCCATTCCACCTCCTGCTGCCTTCCGTTCTCCATCCCCTTGCTCAAAGTGGAGCAGAGCAGCTCTCAGCAGATGGATCCAACAACTTAGCAGCTCTGACGATGGCCGGAATTTCTGCCCGGCGCGGCACCGATGCGGGAGGAAATTGGCGTGGGAGCAAGCAGCGCAACCAGAAGTAGCAGAATGGGGACCTAGACCAAATGTTCCATCCCCCCATGGAAACTTTCCCCAAGATCCATGGTGAGTTGTTTTGGATTCCAGATCCGAATCTTCTTGGTGGTTGATCTCCATTTTACCACGGCCACCTCAACTACCTGCTTCTTCTTTCATCAGAACCTGAAAATACCAACAAGATGTAGGCAAGGATTTCCATACATGATGTTGTAGGCAAGGAGATTCTTCCGTTTTTTTGTAGTATATGCATTCTGTAAGCTGTACCGATTTAAGGATAAATTCTGATATGAATGTGAATGATGCAGTGTGAAAATGTCTCTCTAAATGTGAATGATGTTTTATGAAAACAGCTCTCTGAAGTACTCCGTATGAATCAGTGGTGAAAATAGCTCTCTGAAATGCCTGCATGCTTGTTCTGAAAAGCCTGTATGCATGTTCTGCATGCCTGAAAATAGCTCTCGGAAATGCATGTTCTGAGTATCAACAATAAAAAATAGACACTTTCAGTCTTATTTTCTTTGCTGTTCTGTATGCCTGTATTTGATTTCGTGCTTAGATCCAACTGCAGCCTTGAAGGTTGGCTACATGGTTCATATGGCATATTTGATCATAATACAGTGCAATAATTAAATGCTTCAACTTGCCTTTGAAACAGCGAAATGAAACTACACATTGAGAGACCATCTTTCATTCTTAGTGTCACGTCTTGAAAACAGGGACATAAAACCTTCCACTGAAACTGGCCTAAGTGCCCAAGCCACACCCCTAGATTAGGCGCAATAATACCATCAAAGGACACATGCTCGGATGCTTTATAATCCCTCGCAGGTACAAACGGTTGGTAAGCTCATACACATAAGAGTAATATATATTAATAAAAGTAAGAGTAAAGTCTACTAGCGGTCCTCGAACTTGTTCGTCTGTATCATTCTAGTCCCTAAACTTGCAAATCGACCATTTATGTCCTCAAACTTTTTTATTTGAGTCATCTCGGTTCCTAAACTTGCAAACCGCTCGTTTAGGTCCTCAAACTTGTTCGATTGTATCATTGGTCCCTAAACTTGTTCAGTTGTGTCGTCTCGGTCCCTAAATGTTCTAAATATTCTTCTTTGTTGCCTCACCATAATAGGAAAAAAATACTAATTACTAGCTAGAACTGTGGCTAACAAGTAGATAGGAAGAGTGTAGTAGCTAGGGAATAGGGCTTGTCTGAATAAACCTCCTGAGATCCACATAGAAATAAATTGAAGGTTTGCTATGAAAATGCAGAGGTGAAGACACCGGTATGAAAGAGAATTAATAAAGCATGAGAGAGAGAGAGAGTGCCTGGCTTTGGAGGAGCAGCCCCCTCATGTCCTCCATGTGAAGGATGACTATATTTGCACGCGGGCGTTGCCACATCTCATGGATCCGACAAATATCCACCTGGATCGGGCGCCTACTAAGACCTTTAACCGGTGGATAGGTAAAAGCTTAGCTAGCACAACCTAAGGCATGCATGCGACACGTACAGGGCAGGTCAGATCATGCTAGCTTCATTGGCGCTAGCTTAGCTGCAACTGCAAGTTAGTGATGGATTGTTTTGATTGTTTCCTCATGGGTGATGGAACGGATAAGACGATGATCGATGGGACACTACAACTGCAACTAGTAGTGTTGCATGGTCAGCATCGATCCATGATGGTCGCCGCCGCGCCGTCGTCGGTCAAAATATTCTGCGATGGACGATGATCGTCGGTGGGGAAGACGTTCATTGACTGCATTGCATTGCATTGCAGCAGGCAGCGGTGTGATGGGTTGCCTGTGAATGATGATGTGTGGTGTCGGCCGACGGTGCCTGTTTGGGCGCGTGCGTGCGTGTACGTGTTGCTGTATCAGAGGCTCCAGATCATGACGTTCGTGCACACCAGCTAATCAATATGCTATCTCTCTCTCGTCTCTCGTACAGTATCTATGGGATATAGCCAATTTTTCTATTTTATAAAACCAGATAGCACATTTGTTGGAACCTACTTTATGCTATGCAAATTCTAAAATAACCTCTACAACGAGAATAGCCAAGCTGTTAGAGTTGGTACTTACTCCCTTCGTCTCCTTTTTAACTCTCGTTCTCACTTTTTGCAAGACAATCATACTCAACTTTGACCAAATATATATTAAAAAACATTATCTAATTAGTATCATTAGCACAATCGTTAAATCTATTTTTATTATAAATTCATTTGGAGATATAAATATTGCTAATATTTTCTATAAATTTAGTCAAACTTAAGAAAGATTGACTGACACGTACCCTATAGCGACACTTATACAAGGATGGAGGGAGTATAAAATTGAGATCAACAAACCGTAGGGATGCAGGTTTTAGTTACCTTAGGTCATTACATCGACTCAAAACTTTTTTAAATGAATTAGAATGATATTTCACGCAATTTGAGTTAGGGAAGAAATAAACTAGAATGAAATTTTACAGTAATGAGTTAGCTAGCCAAAACAATATCATTGGAACCCACTTGCATTCTTACTGGGCAATATTTAACCTATTAATTAATTAAGTGAGTTTTTGTCACGATTCACTAGCCCAAAACTAGCAATCACTGCCGGTTTAAAACTGGCTTTCATTGTCGATTTTGATCCAGCGATGACTAACCAGCAATGTTGACATTGGCATTTCATTACCAAAGTTTGGCAAAGGGAGGTGGAGAGGCATGGGATCTAGGGAGCCATTGGGAGGGGGAGTGAGAGGGACCGGACGCGAAGGAAGGGCGGAGATATATGGTGGCACCACCGGATTAACATGTCGAGGCCATCAACAGATGGGGCGCCGCTGCCTTCTCACATATCGGGATCCACCACCGCCACCGAAACTTTTGGTGGAGTTGGCGATGGCCACCATGGACTCCAGTGAGGAGCAATTACCACACGCTTGTCTTTCGGACACACACTCGCCTCACCTGTGTGGCCGTCCCCATGCCATAAATGGATGCCTCCACCCAAATCCACTTGATGTAAGGGAAGAAAAGGGCACCAACTACCATTGTAGCCGCCCGATAAGGACACAGAGCGCTAGGAAGAGGGGGTCTGCTATCAAGATGGGCGGGGAGAACCAGGAGAAACAAGAATGACTGTCTAGAGTGCACATAAGATGTAGAAAAACTGTTGGAGAGTAGAAAGATATAGAAAACGAATTACGCAAGTGACTCTAAATGATGATTTAAAGAGAGAGCTTCAGAAGAAATGCTCTTATACGAGCCTCTGTTGTATAGGCTACTTGTCAATAATATACATCGCTCTTTTCCTAAGTTCAAATCAACTGACTGCATGTACGCTCAGGGTAGTGCACTACCACTGCTGCTGAAAACAACCAAAGAGGAACGAGGAATGGAACGTACGTGATGATGATCCACACGTGCGCCCATGTGATATGCACGCGCTCCTCTCCTAGCTCTCCCTGCGACCAACAGGCAGCAGTAGCAGATCAGAGGCAGCTGGCACTCGATCAGTCACCGCGTCGTGTCATTCCTAATCCTCCTACAGTCCTACGCATCAATCACTCACACACACAACAACAATGACATAAGCACCGATTTCAAGTTCTTCGGCTACGGCCTTGTTTAACATAAATTCACCCTAAATTCCACTATAAAAAAGAAGATTCACCATCACATCAAAATATCGGCATATATATGGAGTATTAAATGTAGATGAAATCAAAAACTAATTGCACAGTTTTGTTATACTTTGCGAGACGAATATTTTAAGCCTAATTAATCAATATTTAGACAATTATTACCAAATAAAAACAAAATTGCTACAGTGTGACGGGACATTTACTATGCAAAATTTAGATCCCAAATTTAGAATCTAAACGAGGCCTACAGATCATTTAAAGGGCATCTTTCATTGCTTCCACACATTTTTTGCCACTGCCCCTACCACGCATCATCACTACCACACAGTCCATTTTCAAAGATGGACATGGTCGTTTTCGATTTCCGAATGGGGGCAGGGTGAGTGCCTCCGGCTTAGCGCCTCTGTTAACTTAGAACTTGCAGCGACATAAATCTCTCACAACTAAAAAGACTAAAGAGGAGACATCATTTTAGTGCGACAATCAACCTTCACCCCACTTTCGCTTCACCCGTGCGAAAAAATTTCCACCTCCACGCTCTGCCCGCCCGTGCCATCTCCTCACGATCACGCTCCCTTCCCCATCCCCACGATCCCTCTCCCCCGCGCCCCCGCGCTTGCCGCGTAGCCGCGCCACCGCGCCCCTCCTCCCTCCCCGGTCAGATACATCCGACCGAGGCACCGCCGCCGGACGAACACCGAGAATTCGACTCGGTGCTAGACGAATCGGACGGAAGGAAAAAAAGCTCCAACTACAAAGTTTTAAATTTTGTCAAGTACTATAATTTTGGTATATGATGTGTCTCCATCCGTGATTGTTTAAAAATTTTTAAAATATGGATTTCAAAATATATGAATTTAAAACAAATATTAAGACTAAAAAACTTCAAATCAAAAACTTATCAACAACAAACATATAGATCGGGTATGCCACTGCAACTTTCGTAAAACCATGTGAACATTCAAGGTCGTTTAGGAATTCTAAATTTTGAATTTCAAAATTTATAAACTTACAACACATATTTTGGACCCTAAATGACTTCAAATCAAAAACTTTTGAACTATAAAGTTATAGATTGTATTGATAACTACAACTTTGGTACAAATCATGTCAACATCGGATATCGTTTGAAAATTTCAAATTATGTGAACTTAGAATAATTATTTGGGACTCTAAACAATTTCAAATAAAAATCTTTTGAACTACAAAGGCTATATTTGAGGGGTTTAGTTGGCTAGCAAAACTTTTGCATAAGAGCTTACTAAAATAATTCCCTTCTTTCAGTTTTAGCTGCAAGATTTTGCAGGAAACCATTTAGAACTATATTAGCACCTTTCTACATCATACACTTGATTTATAGAGCGAAGCAATTATCTATAGGAATTAGTTACCAAAATGATTCTCATGACAACATCAAATAATTTCATCCTTTACTACCCATCTAAGCTCAACGCCCAAATGTACTACCTACTGACTCAAGTATTATTTATTGAATAAATACTATATTTTTTTCCCCTCTAAGCTCTGACCTCCGAGCTCCATCAACTTTTTGTCAGAACGCGCATCGGACGTCTCCGGAGCTTCCCGAGAGGAAACGCAGCTAAGGGCTTGCTTAGTTTCTAAAAAAATTTATAAAAAATTATTGTAGTATTTTTTTATTGTTATTTGATAATTGGTGTACAATTATAGACTAACTAGATTTAAAAGATTCGTCTCATGATTTACAGCTAAACTATATAATTAGTTTTATTTTTATCGATATTTAATGCTATATATATATATATATATGTCAAAGATTCATTACCGTAGTTTTTTTGAAAATTTTTAAGAACTAAACAGACCGTAAGCATGCATGCAAGAAACTGATGCATGCAAGAAACTCTGTCTACTGTACCACCTCTCCCATCAGCCTTTTCTACCATGGCACGGGTTGTCACGTTGCCCACTCCTGGGCTTGACATGTCTTGTCCAGCTGCCAAGTTAGACCTTCGGACAGAAACCATCCCCTATCCTGACCTGTAGAAAATATTTACCGTGAAACGGTCTGCACCGGGTTGGATACACGGTCCGCCACAGCCCGTCATGCGCCATTTTCAGCATCGTCCAGTTCTAATGTCATCTGCTTGCTGGCTCACCTCCTCTCCCGTCGAACAACGACCCCCACCCAAATATCTTCCGAAAGCTGCCCCGGTGTCTGACAGTTGGAGGGTGTCTGTTACCCGATTTCATATTTAAAGGTTGAAAATCGAACTTCAATGCAAGTTAGAGGTTAAAATATACTTTACCCTAAATATAACCGCTACTAGTATGCATGTACTTGAGCTAAAGCACATAAACGGTAACCATTGATACTCTCTCTGAACCAAAATATTTGACATCATAGCATTCAAATTTTGTTCCAAAATACATGACACTCTCATTTTCCATGCTACTAGTATGCATGTACTTGAGCTAAACAAAGGTACATAAACAGTAAACATTGGAACTCCCTCGGAACCAAAATACCTTACAATTCAAATTTTGTCCCAAAAATACTTGACACTCTTATTTCTCAATGCACATAGTTGTGGACCCAATGAAAACAAACAATAAATATATCTGCTTCTAATGTGCATGTACTTGAGCTAAACAAAGGTATAGGAACGGTAACCATTGGTACTCCATCTGAACCAAAATAATTGACATTATAGCATTCAAATTTTATTCCAAGGTACACGACACTCTCATTTCCCTGCTACTAGTATGCATGTACTTGAGCTAAACAAAGGTACAGGAACGGTAACTATTGGAACTCTCTCCAAACCAAGATACGTGACCTTGTAGAATTTAAATTTTATCTAAAAATACTTGACACTCTCATTTTCCAATGCACGTAGATGTGGATCCAATGGAACCAAATAATAAATATAACTGCTACTAGTACGCATGTACTTGAGCTAAACAAAGGTGCATGAACGGTAAACATTAGAACTCCCTCCAAACCAAATTACCTGACCTTATAGAATTCAAAATTTGTCCCAAAAATAGTTGACACTCTCATTTTCCAATGCACGCATGTACTTGAGCTAAACAACGGTACAAGAACGTAACCACTGGTACTCCCTCTAAACAAAAATAATTGATATTATAGCATTCAAATCTTGTTCCAAAGTATACGACACTCTCATTTCCCTGCTACTAGTACGCATGTACTTGAACTAAATAAAGGTACAGGAACGGTAACTATTGAAGCTCTCTCCAAACTAAAATACTTGACCTTATAAAATTTAAAATTTATCCTAAAATATTTGACACTCTCATTTTCCAATATACATAGATGTAGATCCAATAGAACCAAACGATAAATAGAACTGCTACTAGTACGGATGTACTTAGCTAAACAAAGGTACATGAACGACAACCATTGGTACTCCATCTGAACCAAAATACTTGAGCCTAGGGCACCCTCGATGGTTAGAGTTAGTTACTAGCTCTAAGCTAACTTCTCTAATAGTATTGAATTTAGCACATAACTTTTAATATTAATAGTCCCACATGACACTCTCACATAATTTTAAAATGTGTGTAAGAGCTTAGCTCTTGCCTCTTGGTTAAGAGCTATCTTTTTCTATCTTCTATTAAAATATGAGAAAAATACTTAGAGCTAGCTTTAAAGTCGATTGTTGGAGCTGCCTTACAGGATTCAAGTTTTGTTGTCCAAAATACTTGACACTCTCGTTTACCAATGAACCTTTCTCTTATTTCATTACATCATTTTCTTTACCCAATACATCTTTATCTCTGTTTCTCTTTCTCTCTCCTTGTTTTTATGTGCACACCACCTTATCAATTCTCATGTCCAAACCTAAAACGTCATCTATTCTAGAATGGAGGGAGTACAAGACATGATGTGTCGCCATAGAATCAAAACCTTCTCTTTTTTTGTCATACTTGAAAAAACACTTACTCCCTTCGAAAATGAGTGCACATCTCGTATTTTGAGAAAATCAAAGATTCACAATTTTGACTAGATTTAAAAAATAATACTAACACTGTTATCTTTAAATATGTTAACTATAAAAATATATAATGTGATTCATCTAATGATTTTTGTTTGAGATGATAAACACTAATAGTTTTGTTTTTTTGTTTATACTTGGTCAAACTTAAAATGTATTGAATCCTTGAAGTGTGAGATGTGTATTTATTTTGGGACAGATGGAGTACTATTTAGAGCAAGTACAATAACTGAATGTAAGTAGGCTGAATGCCAAGGTGGAGGAGAGAGAAGAAGCGGGCTGTAACCTTATAACTGACTTGGACACAAGAACCAAGAAAATTTATGAGAGAGATAAGTGAGGCCATATATTAATAATAAAAAGCTAACTACTATATGAGTGGACTGAGAGATGGGCTGCAAAAATCCTTAATGCTGGTTGATATTATCTCTAGTCTTGCTCTTAGAATAATGTGTCGCCATAGAATCAAAACATGCTTTGTATGTGTTCATTTACCATTTAGAATGATCAAATGTAAATTAGATCTAATAAAAATTCAATTATACTAATTTATATGTTACCTATAACAAAGCCCACGATCTGCTCATGTATCATCCTTTCCTATCGTGTCATTCATCTATAGGGTGTGTTTAATTGGGAAAAATTGGATGAAAAAGTTACTGTAGCACTTTTCGTTGTTATTTGATAAAATTTGTCCAACCATAGACTAATTAGACTCAAAAGATTCGTCTCGACATTTACAGACAAATTATGCAATTAGTTATTTTTTTACCTACATTTAATACTCCATATATGTGTTTAAAGATTCGATGTGATGAGTGAAAGAGGAAATATCTTGAGTTTGCATGGCAAGTAAACAGGGCCATAGCCCTTTCCACACTGACAATCTAAATCTAGCCCTTCCTTTTTTCAAGTACTACTGTGCCTGGCCCTTTGTATCCAACCATGTGGCCGCGGCCCCTCGTTTACGCTGCTCGTACACAACGATGCCCCCCCCCCCCCCCCCCCCCCCCCCCCCCCCCCCCCCCCCGGCGCGCCTGAGCATTTAGCGCACAAACTAGGGCGTGTCCAACGGGAGAGCAAATCGCTAGCTTGAAAAGTATTTTATTCATTGTTGAAGAGAAAAAATGTAAAAAATAAAAGCGCTAGCGACTTCTGAAGCGCTTAGCTCGCACAAAATGTTACGACCTGTGGCCCTGTTTATTCTGCTTATAATCCGTTTTTTCAGCTTGTTTTTCCAGTTAAAATAGTATTTTTCTCTTATAATAAATTAGCTAATAGTGTTTTTCAGCCGGGTTATCAGCACAGCCGAACGGCTCCTGTGTCGTTGCCCTCTCCTTCTTTTTGCTATCCTCTCATGATACTTTAGATTTCTTTCGTGAGTATTTTATTTGATTTGAGCCGGCAACTTGTAAAGGCCACTGGGGACGCCCTAACTAAGGGCCTATTTAGTTGCAAATTTTTTTGCAAAATGATACTGTAGCAAATTTTGTTTTTATTTGACAATTAGTGTCCAATCATGGTCTAATTAGGCTTAAAAAATTCGTTTCGTCCATTTCGTCTAAACTGTGTAATTAGTTTTATTTTTTATCTATATTTAATGCTTCATACATGTGTCAAAATTTCGATGTGACGGAAAATCTAAAAAATTTTATAAAATTTTTTGAAACTAAACAGGACCTAATCCAAATATTCAAACATCGACGTGTTTCGAGGACGAGGCGTGCACACTGTGTGTCCCAACTCCCAAGGGTTAACTTCGCGATGTGCATCGGTGTCACATTGGAGTGTCACAGTTCGTAATAATAAAATAAATTATAAAAATCTTCGGTACTTCACAAGACGAATTTATAAAGTCTAACTAATTTGGCCTTACCACATGATACTGTAGTTGTACTATAGCATAACGTTATTAAATCATAAACTAATTAGAAAGATTCGTCTTATAAATTAGTCAAAATCTGCACTATTAATTTTTTTTAAATATATATTTAAAACTTCGTGCATGTATGGATAGGAAGAAAACTCCAGGTGTCTCCGGACTTGTCACCTCTTGTCCAGCTGACACCTGACACCTCGCCATTTCCACCAGGGTCTGTTTAGTTTCCCAAATTCATCCTCAAATTTTACTATGCAAAAAGAAGATTCCTCATCACATCAAAATGCCGGCACATATATGGAGTACTAAATGTAGATGAAATTTAAAACTAATTGCACAGTTTTGTTGTACTTTGCGAGACGAATATTTGAAGCCTAATTAATCAATGTCTGGACAATTATTAGTAAATAAAAACAAAAATACTGGGAACAGTGATTCGGCTGGCCCTGGCCATCTAAACACGGCCCAGGTCCGCCGTCTGGTACGTGTGAAGGACGACGCGTGCCTGACTGACTTGGGCCGGGTGGAACGCATAATGGGTTGCTGAGCACACATACAAAACAATGTACTCGGTACTCCTATGCATGTAAACTGTAGGCTTGGAAGAGCTAGCAAGCTCTGTACACAAACAGTGGTTGTATGGGTAGAAGTTTCGGTTATGACTAGAAAACATGGGGCGCGGCCGCGCCATGTTTCATCTGTCTGTGGTCATTTGCGGTGGTTTCAGCGGATGGATCCGTCCTGAATCTTCAACGATGACACTGTCTCCTGCAACTGAAGCTTACAAATACAAGTGCCACTGTTGTCATCTTGTAATTTTTCTCAACCGTAAATTCTAAAGCTACAGGAACCCTACAAAAATCACCATGCCAACCGTGATATCTATAACATAGCGAATTAATTCTACTGCTGTCATCTATAACATAGCGGATCCATTTATTGAGAGTTTGAGACCATGAAAAAAGCACCGAGTGTCCTAGAAAGTCTAATGCCTGTCGATATGTCAAAGCAAACGAGGCAATTCCAAAGCAGGGTCGAAAACTAAAGCTGCTATCTCA
This sequence comes from Saccharum hybrid cultivar R570, assembly GCA_038087645.1. Lineage (NCBI taxonomy): Eukaryota > Viridiplantae > Streptophyta > Magnoliopsida > Poales > Poaceae > Saccharum > Saccharum hybrid cultivar. Next base: position 27,842,613 of record JAQSUU010000043.1, on the reverse strand, counting down.
GCTTTATCACAGTGTAATCAGAAACACATCAGCTATGCTATGTAATTCTTGGTTTCAGACATCCTCGTCTTCTAGTTATCTTCACCGGTGGAAGCAATGTACTCTAAGCTCAAACTTGTAAGATGATGATTGCAAGTTCTCAGGTTGCCCCAAACAAAGCTAGTCCTAAAATCTATCCTATAATATATTGCCCCAAACAAAGTTAGTCCTAAAATCTATTCTATAATATATAATTACTACCAAGGCTAGATAATCTCTCATCAATACGCTGAGCCACCACTTGATCAGGCAAGCAGTTCCTCGGATGCTGAAGCTCTGCAAGAGTTTGGAAGCACATACAGGACATAAGTCATCACTATTTAAAACCACCATCACTGAGAAATTTAAGACAGATAAAATTAAATTTGAAAAACTACCATTGCATAAAACAATTTAGCCGTGTTGCATATGGGATTCTTTCATGCCTTTAAAGAAGGAATTTTCATGATGTAGAACTGTAGATGCCACAGTATACTAAAAGGCAACTATATACACAGAACTGGAGTACTAAATTATACTATTGACGAGTACATAATTAAAGGATGATATTCTATTAAATCAAAGATAAAAATTGCAAAAAAGATTGTCACACTGGTGCACGTAAGACAATTTCTTGCAAGATGGTAGCACTAAAGAATATGAAATGCATGTTCACACACCCATGGGAAGCCTATAGAAGGTGAAAGTATATGAATCAATAATTCAATATGGCGAAAAATGGGTAAAAAAAATGACCGGTCTAGACCAAAGGGATTAGGAAGAAAAGGAAAAAAAAAAAGGTTTGAAGGAGAATTAGAACAAAATGTACTAACCTTATCTAGAACAAAGATCTAAATCTAAGCCATATGCTGCAATACCTTATACTGCAATATAATAAAGAAGATAATGATATAATATAAGGATGACAAAAAGAAGTAACATTACCCTTAGAAGAAGAAGATTGGTCTAGAGTATGAATTAGGAAAAATAACAGAAAAAATGTTAACAATGTATTTCAAAAGAAGAAGATTTGATAAGAAAAGGGGAAAAGAAAATCTTGAATCCGCATTAGACTTCCAAGAACACCATGATTACCTCAGAAATATAATGGTATCACCTAAGTGTGACAGAGATATTTAGCAGTACCTCAATCCAGAGGGCGGGTCCGGGGTAGTTAGCAGACAGTGGAGTCACAGATCCGGCGGTGGCGGCGGTTTAGCGATGGAAGAGCGGTGGCGGCGGTTTAGTGAAGGAAGAGCGGCGGCGGCGGTGGCTGTAGTGCGGTCCGATGGCGGCGTCGGCGGCCTAGAAAGAAGACGGCGACGAAATGGGAGTAGATCTGGGAACGGGTTGCATGGGCGACATGGGCGTGGGCGGAGGCGAAGTGGGCGGGTGCTAAGGTTGGGGCGGGCGTCGGGGGAGATGTCGGGCGGCTGCTGCGGTCCCAAAACTGCATGCAGGTGGACCCTACGTCAAAAAGCAGCCTATAAGAGCAACTGCAAGAGTATATATAAATTTAGATCACTAAATTGGCTCTCTAAAACTATTTAGGCTTTTAAAACATGTACCGTCCGCAGCAGAATCTCTAAATCAGGCTAGCTATTTTTTGAACCCATATCAGCACCTTGGGCACCGGCTAGGGCTAGTCACCGTGCAGCGTCTGGCTGTTCGTCGCTTGGGTTGTGGGCTTGGCACCTGGGGATTCTTGATCTTGTGCACCTACTGCTTCTAGATTGAAGCAGGAACCTGGTCTGTGGTCTGCATCCGGTGTTCAGGAGAGCGAGCGCGGCTATAGCGGCCAAAGCGAGCCAGCACGGGTACGAGACTACGTACGAGTGCTCTGTGTGCAGCAAGATGTACGCGTCGTACCAGGCGCTCGAGGGGCACAGGACGGACACCAGAAGCCGCGCTAGCCGCATCGGCTACCGGCGACGAGGCGTCGTCCGGCGTTACCACGGTAGCGCACACACTGAGGAGCTGTGCTCGCTCTGCCTCCGCACGTTCGAAGGACAAGGACGATGATGTGGCCGCAGCGTAGTATTTAGATCTTGGCGGGGTAGGCCGTAGGCGACATCCTAATCCTTGTCGAGGCAGAAGGAGAAGGAGCGAGCACGGAAAGGGCGAGGCCCACGCTGGGCCACCCCGGATGGCGAGCGAGCACGTCGCCTTCAGCATGTACGCGTCCCTGCGCACCAACCTGCCACGCGAGGTGATGGGCTTCCTCGACTTCCCCTTCGCCGCCGCCTCGGACTCCGTCGACGCGCGCAGGTTCCCTCGCCACCAGGAGGTGCTGCGCTACATCCAGGCCTTCGCGCACCCTTCACGGCCTCGTCCGCCTCCGCACGGAGGTGCTCACCGTCAGCAAGGACGACGACGACGAGGGGAGTAGCAGCAACAGCTGGAGGGTGAGGTGGCGCCGGAACGCAGCCGCCGGTGCCGATGACGAGGCGGAGCAGGAGCAGGAGGAGGTGTTCGACGCCGTCGTGGTCTGCAACGGCCACTACACGGAGCCGCGAACCGCCGCCGACATCCCCGGCCTGGACGCCTGGCCGCCGGGCAAGCAGATGCACAGCCACAGCTACCGCGTGCCGGACCCGTTCGCGGACCAGGTGGTGGTCATAGTCGGAGCCGGAGCCAGCAACAGCGGCGCCGACATCTCCAGGGAAATCGCCGGCGTGGCCAGGGAGGTGCACATGGCCGACAGATCGGCGCCCGCCGACACCTGCCGTAGGCTCCCCGGCTACCGCAACCTCTGGCTCCGCTCCATGGTGGAGCGCGCGGACGCGGATGGAACCACCGTCGTGTTCCGAGACGGCAGCTCCGTCAGAGCGGATGTCGTCATGCACTGCACCGGCTACAAGTACAGCTTCCCCTTCCTCCTGACGACGACGGCGGGGGTGGACGAGGGCGACGATGCCCCAGGCTCCGCCGTCGTCTCCGTGGATGACAACCACATCCACCCGCTGTACAAGCACGTGTTCGTGCCTCAGCTGGCTCCCCACCTCGCCTTCATCGGCCTACCCTTCAAGGTGATCCCTTTCCCGATGTTCCAGCTGCAGGCCAGCTGGGTCGCCGGCGCTCTGTCGGGCCGGATCCAGCTCCCGTCGGAGGAGGAGATGATGGAAGACGTGAGGGCGCTCTACTCGGAACTGGACGCCGTGGGATGGCCCGTCAGGTACACGCACTCCATGAAGCACAGCCAGTTCGAGTACGACGAGTGGCTGGCGGAGCAGTGCGGCGGGCACGCCGGCGGAGTGGAGGAGTGGAGGAAGGACATGTTCGACGCCGCCAGGAGGAAGAAGCTGGAGTGCCCGGAGACGTACCGAGACGAGTGGGACGATCACCATTTGCTGGAACAAGCGTACCAAGACTTCAACAAATACTACTAATTACCAGTGATTGGAATTTGAAAGCAGAACAAACAATTCGGACTTGAACAAATACTCGTAATAATTAGCATTTTTTGTAATTGGAATTTGGAAACAAAACATACAATTATTGCTTGCATTTGCATATACTCCTACTATAAGAGCATCTCCAGCAATGCTACCTAAAACACACCCCCTACTTCTTTATTTAGGGTGCTACCTATTTTCATACTACCTATATTTCGTGGTTTGCTCCAGCAGCACTACCTAAAATAGGCTACCTAAACTCATCCCAGCACAGAATGACATGTGGGTCCCATCACAGAAAAAAGTAGGGAGAGTGGAGTAGGGGGCCAACAGAAGTAGGGGGTTTGGGGGAGAAAGTAGGGGGGCAACAGAAGTAGGGGGTGTAGTAGGGGGCCTGCTGGAGTTGATTTTTTAGACTCCACTACCTAAATCTGGAGTAGGGGGTCAAGTAGGGGGTCCTGCTGGAGATGCTCTAAGGGATCTGTCAATCTATCCCAAAAGGAAAAGATTTAAAATGAAAGACAATGATGTATACCGTGAAAGGTACTTCAGCTTGTTTCCTTGCATTTTAAAAATATAATAATAATTTGAGGGAAGGACAAAAATGATTTAAAGTGAAAGGCAATGATGTATACCGTGCAAGGTACTTCAGGGTGTTTCCTTTTCTTTTAAAAAAATTAATCTGAAGGCAGGGCAAAAAGGAAATCAATATGTGCACCGGCCGGGTCTGTACCGTGGCAGGGTACTATTCTACCACTAGACCACTGGTGCGCTTAATGTTCGACTCATACGCTACACTTTAAATTATCTTTAATAATAGACAATGCCAAAACTCATCTTGAGCTGCATCACGAATGACATCTGAATATATATGCAGGTTTTGTGCCTACATTATACAAGTTCTGTACACCATTCAGCCTGCTTTTAATTTGTTGGATCAAATCTAGTGTGCAATAATTAAAAAAATCAAGGTGTTTGAATTTTTCTTTAACGGAGCGAACCCATTTCCATTATCATCACATAACGAAAACACAGCTTAAGGAAGGAAGGGAAAGTACAATTCAGACAGACGTTTCGTCCACTGCATCCAAATATACCCCCATCTCCGCGTGCACGAGGAATAACCAACAGGAGGACCACTCATATTGGTGCGTTCAAGATTCAAGACTTGGAGCGCCCTTCCCCCGCGTCGTCCGTACAAGGGCGACTCGGGGGCGATCCCACCGCCGGCACCCAAGCCCTCCCCGCCAGCCAGCCCCCCCCCCCCCCCCCCCCCCGGCCGCCGTCGCCGCTCTCCGGCTAGCGGCGGCGGCGGCCTGCTCGCGGCGCTCAACAAGGCGTCCGCAGCAGCCTCGCTTCCCTCTCTCCTCCCCTTCCCTCCTCTTCTCGAGCTCTGTTCTTTCGGTGCCATGGTGGCCGGCAAGGAGGCCGGATCCGTGTCCTCTGCGCACAGATCCGGAGTCCCCCACCCTGGATCTGGCGTTATCAAGGCACACGCGACTGGCGGCGCGGGCGACGCCGAGGCGGACCTCCGCGCCTCCTGCCCCGGACCCGTCGGTCCCAACCCCGGTGGGTGTGGTGCCGCTGCCCGCGCGTCCAGAGCGGCGCCCTGATGCTCATGGAGGAGGATGGAGCGTTCTGCGGTCTCTCCTCCGTGTGCCTCCCCGACGTGCCTCGGAGGCCGGCCGCCCGGCGTCTCCTGTCTCGGACCTGGGGCTGGCGCGCGTGGCTGCAGGGGCGGCGCACCAGAGCACGGCCGCCGGCGTCCTGGTCGGGTGCTAGCTGGGGCCCCACCACGGCACCACCCCCTGGACGGCGGTGGGCTGTGGCTTCTACACCTGTGCAGGTGCAGCGGCCTGGGCCTCGTCCCTCGCTCGCGCTCTACACCGTGACGGCTCGAGGCCCCAGCACACCTTGGTCCGCTGCGGATTGGTCGGGCTTGCCCCTGACCAGGCAGTGGCTGGTCAAGGCCACGCCTGATCCTGGTGCGGTCGGACGATGGGCTGCTACCCATGGTTAGGGGGTTAGGCGAAAGCCGTGCACAGCTGCTGTGCGATCGACGGCGACGCCACCCGACGTCGTATACCTCCTTGGAGGCGTTGATGTAGCCCCCACCACTCGTCCGTCGCATGCTGCTCCCCTCCTGGTGAAAACCTACTGGAGCCGGTGGCGGCGGCGTCAACAATGCCGTGTCCCTCTTGAGGGCGCCACTGCGGAGGGGCCAGCTCAGTTGCCTGCTGGTATCTGCACCCTGCCATGCCATTGCTTCCTCGTCGCTCCCCCCTTCCTATCTTGTTGTTGTTGCCCCCCTCTTGGTTGAGTTTTGGCTCAGGTTGTTGGTTCTTGCTGACGCTCGACGAGTGTCCTTCTCTGGCGCCTCTGCTCTGTCGGCGCTCTCCTTGGTGGTGTCAGAATATTAAATGTCGGGTGGTGTTTCCACCGCTGCCGTCATTCCCCTCCAAGGGTTCCTCCCCGTGGATGGCGTTGAATGATGGTACGTGGGCATCAGTTCAAAGGGAGGTCGTCGTGTCTGATGATTCGGGGTTTGCGTGTTCATCGCCACTCTTAGTCCCCATCCTGCTGCATGGAGTGGTCCTCGGATGGAGGGCGGCAGTGGATCGGCGTAGCTACGAGGAGTGGTGTAGGGCACAATGGCCATGGTGGAAACGGCGAGTATGTTGTTCGGTGGAGGCGCAAATCAACGTTCGGCTGGCATCTTTCGGCAAGGGTCCAGGCTTATCGTTGAGTTTGTTTCGTTGATGTTGTTGTCGTTTCACTGTTGTTTGTTGTCTCTATCTTCTCCCCCCTCAATTGTAAGTCCCGAGGCCTGCCCCGTTAACTGTAGGTGCCATGCACCCTCCATCTACCGGTTTGCCAGAATCAATGGAAAATTATTCAGGTGGGGCGCTCACCCCTCCGATGATGTCTTCAAAAAAAATAACCAACAGAACACTACTATCTTATTACTATTACAGCCCCAGATACCTACAGTTTATTAATCATTCCAAATCATAAAACAGCACTTCCGAAACTCCAAGGTTTTGACTTTCTCAGGCTTCATCCTTCATGATGCATTTATCCTCCTCTTGTAGTATCTGTGACAGAGAGATCATCAACGCCGTCGCCGTCTTCAGCATGCATGTAATGTGTTGGCGCATTCAGATTTCAAAATCGTAATCCAATCTAACTTTGTTGCCTGCCTTTGTTGGAGAACACAATAAAATCAAATCTTTGTTACAAGAAGAAGAATCGTGGAGTTGAATGTTTGATGGTTGCACTCAGAATCTGTTGGCTCGACTCAAATGAGCACTAGCACTCTGCAATACTACTACGTCCGTCCTAATCCTAATCGTCGTCGTCGTCCTCCAGCTCGTAGATGGTGTCCGGGTGGCCGTCCTCCAGCGTGCTCACCCGCCTTCGTATCCTCCTCAGGACGCCCTCCACGGCGAGGTCGACGGCGTCCTTGGTGGCCTCCCTCAGGTCCGCCGCGCTCCCGTGCCGTCGGTACACCACCCTAGGCGCCATCTCCAGCACGCGCTCCCGCATCCTGGCGACCTTGTCCTCGGGCACCGCCGCTAGCACATCCGTGATCCTGACGTCCCCCATCACCACCGACTCCTTGGGTATGGTGATGGAGAACTGGTCGTACCTCCCGCGGGGAAGGTGCCAGCCGTAGTGTGCCCTAGCGGCGGCGTGCTCGAAGAAGACCGGGATGCAACCGGCCACGATGGCGTCGAACGTGGAGCGGCGGGACGGCGAGTCCCCGGGGGGCTGCAGGCAGAAGTTTGCCTTGAGCATGGGGCGCATGTACGCCACGGGGTTGAGCCCGCATGCGGCGGCGGAGCAGTCGACGATGGTGCACACAGCCACGTGCGGTTGGCGCACTCAGAGAGGATGGCGCCCCGGATGTTGGGCCTGGACGGCCTGGAGACGCCGCCGGCGTAGAGCATGAGCGCGGTGCGACGGGAGCGGCGCGCGCGGGCGATCCAGGACCAGAGGCGCGGCAGCGAGGACGGGTGGAAGGAGGTCAGGTGCGGGATGGCGTGCTCCTGCCAGGGCCAGGCACGTGACTCGAGCGTGAGGACGGTGAAGTTGGCGAGCTCGGGGAGGCGGAGCAGCGACGTGGTGTCGTACCAGCGGGGGTCGGCGTCGTGCGGCTGCGAGTAGTCCTAGGCGGGCCGGCGAGGAGGAAGAAGTGGTCATGGCCGTGGCGGCGCGCCAGGACCCGTGGCTGGTGGCGCGCTAGGAAGCGCGAGAGCGGCAGCCCGTGGAGCATGGACGAGTTGAGGAGGTCCGGGTGGAGGACGTAGGGCAGCGCGTCCAGTGCCGCGTAGTAGGGGATGAACACGGCGTCGGCCTGGGCGAGGTAGGACACGAGGCAGTCGTGCTCTAGGAGGCGGCGGTGGAAGAAGGGCTCCAGCAGCGGGGCATCCGTGCGGTACCAGGAGCGGGTGCCGTTGTGGGTGCGCGGGCCAAGGCCATGGTTGGCGAGGGAGGCGCACGCCGGGACTGACTTTGAGTCTGGGTCCGCCAGCGGGAACTCCGTGGCGCAGTAGAGGAGGAGGTGCGTGTTGAAGCTCATGGGGAGGCACTGGATGTAACACCTGAGGTGTTTAGCTCCATAATTGCATTGCATTACATGAGCATAAGCATGCATCATTTCATGTTATTTCATATGGTTGCAACAAATATGATTTGTTTTTAAAGTTTTGTTTGGCTCACATCATGTGACACTAGGGAGTTGGTGTAACTAAAGGGTAGAGTAGCCAATTATATCTCACAACACTTTAGTTATACTTAGGGTCACTAATGGAGCAAGGTTCATGTTGACCAAAATCACCAAAATGCCCTCCAAGGTGTAGTTGACCAGCATTTAGCCCTAGGATGCTCTAGTTTGACCAATTAAAAAGTCTAGCTTAGAGACCTTGCATGGAGGAGCACCCTTAAGCAAAGTTGTAGAGAATTTCATAAGGAACAAAAGTTCTAATATGGCCATCTCATAAAAATGATCAGAACATGCTCAAAAATGGCCCACAAGTCAGTATTAGAGGCTGTTTTGGGACTTAGCAATTTTGGCTAAGTATGAAGCTGAAAACCGTTTCACTGTACCCCACTTTGGCACCCTATAACTCACAAACCAGGCCGAATCAGTCCTTGAGCCAATTGACAAAGTTGTTGTCCACCCATAGCTCTACAACATTATCAACATCACCATCACCTAGTTCTAAATAGTTTAGAAGATATAGTGTCAAGAAGTTAGGGTTTCAGTCGACGTTTATCTCTGAAACTGTATTTCAGTTTCAAGGGGCACCACTTTGGAGTTTTATAGTTTCAAATCTGAGCCGAATTGGTTCTGGAGTCAATTAGCAAAGTTGTTGACCTCACAAAGCCCTACAATTTTTGTATTATCACCTGCTCCTAACTCGAACCGGTTTGAGAGATAATTAGCGCCAAAACTGCCCTGTCAGTCTGTCTTTGGAGGCTCGGTTCAGTCAACGAGCTCGAACACCGGCATGTCGTGGCGCGTGGGCAGAAGAACAGTGACGCGTGGCGACCGAGTGCTGTCGTTCCCTCCACGTCGTGAGCCCGGGCGTGAGTTGAACACCGAGCGGCCACCTCCACCCCCTCACGCGCGCTCATTCTCTTCTCCCTTCCTCTCGCTCTGGCCGGGCTCACCGAGGCGGAAACCGGGACGCCATTGCCGCCGTAGCCATCTCCGAGCTCGCGCACTCACCACCGCTCGCCGAACCACGTCCATCCCTCCGCCTCCCCGTCCTACACCTCCTCGACCCGTCGGTAGGTTGGATTAAGCCCAAGGTGAGCCGCATTGCCGTTTTCGCCCGCTCACCGAAGCTCACCGGAGCTCCGCCATGTGCGGGTCACCGTGGCCAGCACCACACAGTAGTTCTCCGTCTGCCTTCACCCATGTTTCCCCCTTCCTGTCACGCGTAGATGTTAGGATGAAGATGTTACCGCCAGTATCGGGACAGCCATGACGGAACGAGACCGTGCACGGCCGCGCCATGGCCGCCGGCCAGGTGCTCACGCGGTCAAGCGGTTCCACTCCACCCCCGTCTGTGGGAGTGATCTCGTTGGGTCCGCTAGGAGTCCAGGAAGGTGATGCGCCCTTCGGTAGGTCGTGCGACGGTCGGGACTCGCCGGCGTATCGCCAAGCACCGCGCCCATCCACCGTTGCCGTCGGTCTAGGTGCGGTAGTGCATCAACTTTGGGGAAAAGTGGTAGCCTCGGTGCGGTTGGGTTTAGGCAAGACGCCAGTGCACTTGGATCGGTCGGAGGAGCCACCGGCGACGAGGAATTGCTCGCCGGAGCTCGCGGCCGCCGCTCCCCTGTCCCTCTGTCCCTGATCATGGGGGCCCGCCTGTCAGGTGTCGCGCGCGCGCCGTGGGCCGCGTCTGTTCCCGGGCCGGCCCAGTAACAAATAAGATTTATTTCATTTTTATTTATTCTATCACAGTTTTAGATAAAGTTTGGAAAATGTAGATCTAGGGTTTTACTTGCCCAAAAATTATGAGATAAATTTTTTTAGGATCTACTTGAGGTGTAGTATTTTAGAAAAATATAAATTGGATATGTGATGTTTAGTTTCTGGGAGATTTAAATAGGTCTTTGAAATGTGTTTTAAATTACATGCAAACTTGTTTAAATCATATCTTGAGTTTCAGTGTTCTAAAAATTATGAAATTTGGTGGGTAGGCTAATTTATACTTGCTCTAGCTCTGGTAAAAATTTCGGTAGTAGTGCTTAAGTACTTTCCAAGTTATAATGCTATCTTGTTATTTTAGAAAACAATTAAATGAATTTTTGTAATTTTTCTACATGTGCAATGTTCTTATAACTTTTTGGAGAATGTCTTGGTACCTTAAAGTGTCTAAGAAAAATAGAAAATCTGTTGTTTGACACTTTTTAATATGATTTGTTAATTATACAAAAATCAGTCTTTTGGGCTTGTGAAATTTGTGTGGGGAGTTCCTGTGAATAAATTTAGTTCAAATTTTTACAGTAGCCTATTTTTGGGTCATAGAGTCTCCTGTAATTTTTGTATAATTTTAGGAGCAGTTTACATATATGTTTAAAATTCCACTTAATTACTTAAGTAAATTAAGAAATGAGTTTAAATAAATATTTTAGGTGGGACAACCTTACTTTCTGGTGTCTTTGTGACCTATGTGAACTTGTGGTAACATTAGTTTGGTCTTATGGGATGTTTGCCACATAAATAAATATTTAATCTTTGCAATTCTAGGTTTTCTGGACAGCTGGTAGTATTTTTAGGTTTGACCTTTGATAAAGGTGTTTGCTGAAAAACTTGTAAATACCAAAGTTGTAGTAAACTTGATAAACTAGCTTGTGTCAAAATTTGGGAGCAATTGGCCTAGTAGTTTGGGAGTTACTGCTATTTAAAGTGATAGTCCAGAATTGACTGCTCTCTGTTTAGAGAGGACAGATTCTGGAACTTTGGAATTTCGACTAGGTAAACTTTGGAATTAAGTGTTGTGGTCTGAAAATATTTTGTGGTGCATTTCATAAGCTTTCCAGATTGTATTAGATCATATCTTTTGGAGTTAGGAATCTCCAGTTATGTTAGAATCATTGAGCTGCTGTTCAGAATGTCTTACTGTGGTAACCTAAGTAATATTACTCTTGTATTGTTAGGTGCTAGGGCCTTAACCGAAGAAGAACATCTATATCTTAGGTTGGGTAGATTAGGTAAGTACTTCTCCACCGGAGAAGAGATTTGCACGTACAGATAAAGTAACTTGATTAGATTATTATTTTTATTTCTGAAATGCATTTCATTCCGAGCATGTTGCACCTTTATGCATCCATGATATTTATTGTGCATTCATACAATAGGTGTACCGGAGGGGGTAACTCTCCTCGAATTCGAGCCTGTGATTCCGGAGGAAGTCCAGGACCTGCCGGAGCAGCCAGAGGAACCAACCGGCGACGAAGCTCCTATCGAAGATCTACCTGAGTGTCCTGACCACCGGCCCTCGACCTTTCTGAAAGGCAAGCCCCAGTGCATGCTGAACCCATCAATTTATAAGTCTATCTTGAGTACTTTTAATTGTTTAATGCATTAAGTTGTAGGAGTTGTATGAAAACAATTGTTGCATTATACCTGTCCTTGCCCAGATATCGTACTTAAATCCTAATTTAGGTTTAGGCACGTATCAATGCTTAGCCCTGCTTAGTACGATAGAAGTCGAGTGATTTCCGGTCATCCGCGAGATGTAGGAAAGAGTCACGAGTGGCTTTAGGGCTATCGTGGATGGAACCATGCTTTAAAAATGAAATTGAGACCGGGCGGGAGTTCGATAGTACAGCCGCAAGACACTTCACGTCTTGGGTGTGGAGCTATGCCCGTCTGAGTCGTTTAAGGACCGATTCGCTCTACGTCCTTGAGTCATGTTGAATGCAGTCTAACACTTAGTTGGCCAGATAAGCCGTTCCGACCGCGAAGCCGAGTAATGTGATTCAGGCCGGGAATCGAATGGTAGGTTGCTTCTTGGAGGAGAGAAAGGATGTGCTTGGGGACATTGGCGTGAAATCAAGGGGGGTAAGAGTCCCTATCACCTGGCAGAGTGTCGCCCTTGGGGTCGCGACATCATTCGGACCCGCGATTCCTGAATCATATGACAAGGTGGCCTGTGCGACCCTGGCAGGGGTCTGCACGGTGAGTGTTAGAAATACCCCTCCAGCTGGATAGGAATTCGATTCGAATCGTCATCGCTCCCGGTTAGTGAGCACTTGACTTGAGCAGCGGCAACGTAGATCTCATTAAATGAACCGGTGGTTAAGGGAATGATATAATGTTGCCACAATGATATACCTGCTATGGATATAATAATAATGTTATTTGATTATACTCAAGTGAATGTTTAGTACAGGTGCTAAGATAGATGACAGGTAAATGCTAAAAGAACTGCTAGTACAAGTTATAAGAGTTTCAATTACTTATGCCTTTATGCAAAATGTTATGTCAGCTAGCCTCTTGTGTAAGCCTTGCATAATCCTTGGTGTCATCTTATTTCTGGTTTTCGATGGGTAAGTCTAGCTGAGTACATTCCAGTACTCAGGGTTTATTCCCTCCTCTTGCAGATGATATGCTCTACCAAGGCTTCTGCAAAAATTATCTCCACCCTATGGGTGACGAAGACTAGATCACTAGGGCGTGATCATCTTTTATGTACTTTCCTGATGCTTTTGCGGGTTGTTGATCAACAAGACTGGCAGTAGTTAAATAACTGGTGTGCGTTTACTTTCGCTACTTTTATAAACTTGGTTTGTAATAATTTGCGACTCCGTGTGTGTAAACTTATTTCGGAACTACTTGCGAAATGTAACGTATGATGTTGTATGTTGAATGATGTGATCTTGGTTGTAAGCAAGTTGGTTTGAAATCCTTCGTGGTTTCGATTGACTACCGGGATTATATGGGCTCAAGTTTGAAAATTTGAGCGCTTCGGTGCTTGTTTTTGTACTTGTGCTCTTATAATTTGGTCGGTTCTGTTACACCGGATGTGGATACGGCGGCCGTCGCAAGGGTCTAGGCCGTCTGGCACTGGCAGTGGCAGGCTGGTGTTCTTGTTCTTGCGGGCGGAGGCGGCAATAATCACGACAGAGCAGAGGAGAAGCATGAGGAGGAGGAGGAGGAGGCACGCCGCCATTATCGATCAATTCCCTCTCGCTATGGGGTTGACGGCCTCGATCGCGGGGTGGGGACGAATGCTTGGCCGGCCGGCCGTCATGCCATGCCCATTGTTGCCCAAGTGGCCTAGTCCAAGGAAGCACCATGCACACCACACGTCTCGTGGATCTGGGCCACCGCGGCAGGGCAGTACACGCATACTCCACTTAGTCATAGCCCTTCTTTGCCAACTGTTTTTTTAACCTATATCAATTTATTTAGGTTGTGTTTGATGGCTATCCTTGTTCTTGTAAAAATGTTTCAAATTCACATTCCCATGTGAATGTTTTCAGTGATGATTTAGCCGGTTGGTTAGATTTTGATTTTCAAATGAATTGTTTTTTACTAAAAAAACATGTAAATAAAAATATGCTTAGAAAAATCTAGAACTTCTTTTTCTGAAGAATTAGCAGGAGCTCTGCTATGTCATATAAGAAGAAGAGCAAACCAAAGTTTACAGAGTCTACCCGACATCCGCAAGCCTGCGTCATTAGCCCAAACTCTTCCTTGATTAGTCCCAGCACTTAAATGGGAGCTCTCTCTCCGCTTCTTGAAAGGTCCTTCGATTACGTTATTTACAAATATTCTAAGTCGTGTACATAAGGATTGTCGTTGTTGTTCATTGTTGAGTAGAGGATTGTCCCTGGAGAGAGCGCTCCCACCACTGCTGCACTGACTGCACATCCAGAGAGAGGGACCGAATGCACTCACCTGCCCAATTTTTAACAAGGGACCAAACCTCTAATGCAAATGGACAAAGAACACAGAGGTAAAGTGCCGTCTCTGGATGTTGGTCACATAGCGAACACACCGGGTTGCACGGCCAGTTCCTTTGTAAGAGTTTATCTGTCATCAATATTTTTGCATGTATGAGCAGCCAAGTGAAGAAACGGTGTTTGCCTTCTCCATGTGCCCTCCAAATGGACTTGGAATTGAAAGGGGTTGTGGACCCTTTGAATTGTGCCAAGTATGTTGATTTTGCACTATAACATCCATCAGCTGTCCATCTCCAAGAAATGGTGTCATCTCGATCAACCAACTGGACGACACTTACAAGGTCCCAAAGCTCAATGAATTCAGCCATTTATTGTACATATTCCATCCTCCATAGTCCTCTTGTCCAATTCATGTGCAGCAAGTCATCTTTTACCTTCTGATTCTTTCTCCATGCAAGTAGGTAAAGGTTTGGTGCAATATCAATTGGCGTGCGACCATTGAGGCAAGATGAATGCCAGAAACTTGCCTTGTCACCTCTACCAATAGTGACAATTGTCGAAGCACGAAAGAGAGCTTTATCTATTAGATCACAGGGTGGAGGAGTTTCTACCCACGGCCGATTAGGATCCACCCATTCATACCAGAGACATCTCAATCTTAAAGCTCTTCCAAATCTTTGCAAATCTAGAATCCCTAGCCCACCAAGGGGCTTTGGTCTTGCTGCCTTAGGCCACATCACCAAACAATGCCCTCTCACTGACATTCGGTTCTCCTTTCTAAAGGAATCCCCTCCTGATCTTGTTAATTTGCTTAATTGCCCATTTCTTGATTTGGAACACTGTGAGGAAATGCACTGGAATAGAGGACAGTACCGAGTTTACTAAAGTTAGTCGGCCATGTTCGTCCAGGAATTTTGCCTTCCATGATGGTAGGCGCGCAGCGACTTTATCGATCATGGGCTACACATCAACCCTCCGCAACGGTCTAACATTTAGTGGCAAGCCCAAGTATTTGCATGGGAATGCTTTGACCTCACATGAGATGATGCCACGAATTTGAACCATAATTGTGTTGTTGTAGGCTATCGGATATACCGCACACTTTTGAAGATTAGTTACCAACCCAGAGTTGCCCAGATACTTGGAGAATTTGTAGGGCTGTATTGAACTCCTGCAGTGAAGGATTCAAAAAAAATTACGGCATCATCAGCATATAAGATGACTCTTAACTTGACCGATCTGTGCTGGATAGGGTGCAGCATACCCAATCTAGTTGCTCTATCAAAAAGCCTCTGCAGGGGGTCAATTGCTGGACAAATAGAAGAGGCGATAATGGATCGCTTTGTCTTAACCCCCGTCCATGATCAAACCAGGGGCCTCTGGAGCCATTCATGAATGCAGCCGACGAACCTGTGCGTAAGCGAGCGGATACCCAAGCACGCCATCGAGGCCCAAATCCAAGTTTCTGTAGAACTTCCTATAGATAATCCCATCTCACCAAATCAAAAGCCTTTGCAATGTCCAGTTTGAAGAATAATGTTGGATGCTTAGCTATGTGCAATTCCTTAACTACACATTGAGTGTACAAGAAGTTATCATGTATGCTCCTCTTCCTGATAAAAGCAGTTTGACTTCTGGATGTTAGAGAGTCTAGAGAGGCGGATAGCCTCGTTGCTAGGAGTTTAGAGAGCAATTTAGCCACACTGTGTGTTAGACTGGTTGAGCGAAAATCAGCCAGGGAAGTTGCATCGACTCTTTTTGGAACGAGGATGATGTGCGCAGTGTTGAGTACTTTCAGATGCTGGTCATGTTGATTGTAGAAATAATTGACCGCTCGTAATAGGTCATGCTTGATAATATCCCAAGTAGTTTTATAGAAAATCCCAATATATCCATCTGGTCCTGGTGCTTTATCTGAAGGTAGATCATTTATTGCTGCTCTAACCTCGTCAACTGAGAATTCATTCTCAAGGTGAGAAAGGTTCTGAGGGATTATGTCGAGGATGTCTCAATTTAGGGTGTGAGACCTTTCCTCCGGCATGCTAAAACTGCTGCTGAAATGGTCGAACACTGCCTATTCTTTGTCTTGCTGTGCATACACAATTGTGCCATTATGCTGGAGGCCTTGAATGAAGTTCTTCCTTCTTCTTGCACTAACTCTCAAGAGGAAGAGCTTGGAGTTGGTTCCAGCAGCCCTTACTACGCTTAGCCTTGAGCATTGCTTTGCTCTAAGCTTATCTACTGCTATTAGGCCAAGATATCGCTGCTTCAATTGACTATAAAACTATAGTTCTTCTTGGCTCAACAATATGTACTCTTGCACCACATCAAAGATCCAAATGAGTTGTTTCGCTGCTGTCAACAACAATTTATAGTTGCCAAATTTTGATCGTGCCCAACTCCTAAGAGTCGAGGCAGTCTGCTGTAATTTTGTTTGCAGTCGTAGGAATGGATTTGTTACAGAGAGATCCCTATTCCATGCTTGGCTGACTTCTTCCATGAATCCAGGGAGCTTAGGCTAAAAGTACTCGAATCTAGAACTTCTTATAGGTTCAGATTCAGATCAACTTAAATACCATAGCCGAAAAATATATGGTCTCTAGTACCAAACGCTGCTAATGTGTGCGGGGCGGCGATTCTTGTCCAGAATTGGAACATTTCCAAACAGGCAAACAGCCTAGTATCATATATATTCATTCGATCAGGCCCAACCCTGCCCAATGAGAATGATAGACCTCTAATCGCCTCTTTGGTCTCCTCGACGTCCTCACTGCATCTGCCTATCAAACAGCACATACGAGAGATTGCTAGGTTACAACAGGCCTTCCCCTTGAAATATAAGGTTGTGTTTGGATGCGAGGACGAGGAGGGATGTGATGAGACGGCCCCGAGATGAGGACTGTTTGGTTCGGAGGTAAGCGGGGGCGAGGATTTCCCACGAGAGAATATTCGCTCAAGATCCGGGTTCGGTTCGCCCCTGAAAAAAGCAGACGGAGACGTCCTCGATGGGACGAGTGTTGCATGGTCCGCACGCGCATGTGAGAAGAACGAGAGGACGAGCGGAGGCTTGCCGCATTTGAGGAAGAAGGAAGAAGCAGGGACTCACCGAAGTTGCCAGAGTCGAGGAAGAAGCGCGCGGGCTCCGCCCCGACCCGATGAACTCTGCCGTGGGGGCGGCTTTGCCTCCGGACCCAGCAACCTCCGCCCTCGGCCCCGGGGAATCGGCGAGATTCGCCACTAGACCCCTCCTAGGACGGGCGGGGCGGCGCGCAACAGCGCTCGTGACGGAGGATGCGGGGTGCGCGAGTCCACTGTTGGGGACGAAAGAGATAAGGCAGCTCGCGACGATGAAGAAAAAGAAAAAAAAAACCAACTAACGAGTAGGCCCCACCTGTCAGAGGGTGATCCTACTTTTGATGTCTCTGGAACAAGCAAAAAAATAGGTTAGTCGCATCCCTCTTCGACCAAACAGAAATTAGAGTCGTCCTGTCCTAGAAAAACCAGAGATGGGACCGCCCCACCCTATTTTAACTCTCAACCAAACGCTACCTAAGACTGTCTCCAATAGCGGGAACCTAAAATAGAGACCCATTCTAAGGTTTAGGTCATGCACGGTGAAAAGTCTCGTACCCAAAATTTGTCTTCTCTAACAGCTACTGCATAAGCGGAGCCCGTTTGGCCTGCGTGCTCCAGCCGCCGTGGACCTGCTGCGCCGCGCCGCTCTAAGATCTCCCTACCGCGGACCTGCCTTCCTCCTTCCTCGCTCGCTTCGACTTCATCGCGGTGCCTTCCCCACCGTCTCCGGCACGCCCAGCCAATGGAGCCCAGTCCGGGTACTCGTTGCGGCAGAGCTTGGCGAGGTGGTGGCCCGTCAGCCCGTGGAACCGTCGAGGCGCGCAGCGAGGAGCTGCACGAGGAGGCGCGTCGTCTCCGCCGTCAACGTCCTCTGGCTCTGGCCCGTTCGAGATGTACACGATGACCTTCTCCACCGCCTCGTACGCGCGCTCCTCAAGGTCCTCATCGGCATAGTCCAAACCCGGGCCGGAGGCCAGGAGTAGCACGCGCCTCGTCAACGGCCTAGCCGCGGCTGCGGCGAAGGCGGAGGCGGCATCCCTCCCCACACGTGCCCGCCTCGCCGTGCCGGCCTCTTCGCGAGCTCCGAGGGTCGCCTGCGCCGGCCACCGCAGGTTGGTCCCCACGTCGTCTGCGGCGGGTTGCTCCTTGTGTGGAGGCCACGCCGCCTACGCCGTCCACTGCAGGGCTGTTCCTCGCGCAGAGACTGCGGCCACCGCCTCCCCCTCGATTGCGTGCTGGGCCGGAGATTTGCATCGGTGGAGAGGTGGAGAGGGGTGACGCATCTTTGCCTACTGCATCGCCTGGTACGCAAAATACGGGCCGCATTTGCACGTCTTCCGTTGGAGGTTGTTTTTTCCATCCAAAACACTGTGCACAATGTATTTTGCGTATGCGTCTCGTTTTTTTACGTCTCCTCTCGGAGACAGTCTAAGGTGTCCAATTTTCGGTTTATATTTTCGTAGCCGGCCTGTATTTCAGTACGTATATTGGCTTGGCTGCAAAGGACACCGGCGAATTTAGCCCGGTTAAAAAACTTCAACCTAGAAAATAGTGATAGGGTTGTCTTGGTGAGGTCAAAGAAAAAAACATAAATTTGCCCACTCGTGGCTGTGTTATTTGCGGTTACAGAAGGTTCTGAAATATGTTTGCTCTCATTAGAAGTGAATTTAACCCACAAAAAATAGTGATGGGGCTGTTTTCTATCCTAATAGCAATGTGCTGATGAGGTCAAAGAAAAAACATGAATTTGCCCACTTATGGCTGTGTTATTTGCAGTTACAGAAGGTTCCGAATATATATGGCGAAATGCTTCGGGGCCTCAGGTGGATTGCTAGATGATGCTTTCCTCATGCTTCGATCTTTTGACATTCAACCATGCCTTTTTTTTATGGGAAAACATCTTACTAGCTAGCGTGGATCAGCTATATACGGTGAGGAATACTCAACTTCATTTTTAATCATGCAACTAAAACTACATATTGCAGTACTAGTTCACCTACATGAATTTGCCATGCTTCCGATATACCAAAGAAGACGTATCTCTCGGTTTCTATGTTTTTCCTTCGTATAAAATCCCTTTTTTCCTTTGTATATAGCCAAAGCCCATTCTTTTTATAAAAAGAAGTGGACACAAGGTAAACAGCGAGTAAAGGGACAGAAGAGATTTCCAGTACAAGAGTAACCTTTATCATGAAATTCGGAACAAAGCATCCAGAGACGTGAATTAGACGCTACACAAGCTTAGACCAAGCCTCCGGTTCTTTCCCAAATCACCCATGAAGTTCTTGGAGACTGGCTGCTAACCAACATCAGCAGTATGCACTACCTACACCACGGACGACTCGACTATCAAGTTTCAGCAGCTACAAACCTAGCCCTTGTTTAGATTGAAGATTTTTTCAACCTGATGAATAGTACCATTTTCGTCTTATTTGACAAATATTGTCCAATCGTAGACCAACTAGGCTCAAAAGATTCATCTCGTGATTTTGAACTAAACTGTATAATTAGATATTTTTTTTACCTACATTTAGTACTCCATGCAAGCGGCTAAAAATTGATGTGATGGAGAGAGAGTGAAAAAACTTGGAATTTTGAGATGATCTAAACATGGGGCTACTAAAACTAAATCGATCCCCATCCATCATTTACCGACACCTTCTGCAGAGGATTCTTCTGTATTTTCTTTCTTGGCACTCTCCCTCCGCTCTCCAGATGATGACAGATCCGGGCACTATCGCTTTGATGGTGGCCTTCCATCGTCGTCGTCATCACCATCGTCGTCCCCATCACCATCGTCATCGCCTGACCTCTTCCTCTTTGTAGAGGACTGTGCCTTCACAGAATCCTCACCATCATCTTCTTCGTCGTCAATCTCCTCATCCTCAGCACCATCACCATTTTCTTCCGGTTCAAAGTCGCTTGAGTGTTCTTCGTCTTCAGCCCGGCCAAGGGGCTGAACCAGATACTCAGTTCCCAGCTCCTCCTGCAAAATCAAAATTCCAACAAGCAGTGTAAGTGACATAGTACATATCAGGTCCAATCAGCTTCGCCTTTCCTTTCATAAAGCCAGTTCAATCAAATCAGATCCAAAAAGGACCAGTCAAGTAAGTTTATGGGATCAGACTGACGTGCAAATTTTCATCATATCAGTACACACATAAATCCATTAAAAGAATATCTGAAATAAGTTGTTCGTCACTTCCCCAATACAGCCTCAAGGATTTACAGTAATTTCCAAAGGAAAGATCAATCAACCGAAGAAAGATATGTAATGAAACAACTAGATCCAACAAAAGATGAAAATCTGGAATGGGATCAGACTGACGTGCAAGGTATAATCAAGAGGTGGATAACAAAATCATCTACCCTCAGTGGAATAGGTTATCGTCATTTCCCAACTAAAGCATGTAGGACAAGATGCCAAACTCTTTGAGCACAGATTCTAAAGCATCGGATAACAACCTTTTTGCATTTGACCAGGAATTGAAGCCACTAGGGTAAAAAAACAAAGGAAGAATCCGGAGCAAGTGCTTTTGATCAGAACGGCAAATCAGTTTTTTTTTTTTTTTTGCAGCACTGGGGAGAGCTCTTGGCTCATCCTCAGAAACAGCCTCTGATATGAATCATCATCTCTAAAAG
This sequence comes from Saccharum hybrid cultivar R570, assembly GCA_038087645.1. NCBI lineage: Eukaryota > Viridiplantae > Streptophyta > Magnoliopsida > Poales > Poaceae > Saccharum > Saccharum hybrid cultivar. Next base: position 27,822,055 of record JAQSUU010000043.1, on the reverse strand, counting down.
CAGACAAGCTGCAAGAAAACGTTGCCATAATTTCCAGTTGTTTAGATTTACCAAAAACAAGCTATAATAAAGATGATATAAAAAGGTTCTTGGATGGTCCCCTGTGAGAAACAGTCCGCACAAATCGCTCCATGAATAAGTACGCAACATGTGATTTGGATCAGAACGGCTATCAGTTCTTTTGCAGCACAGGGAGAGCTCTTGGCTCGCCTCAGAAACAGCCTCTGATAACAATCATCATCTCCCAAAAGCACAACGAAAATTTAATGGCTTCAATTTTTTCAGATAAAATTTATAGGAAAATTGGAAGACTCGCTAATTTTTACAGCGGGTAAAATTTACAGGGAAAAACAGACCGAGAACATTGCTAACTTTTGCAGCGGGTAGAGTTTACACGGACCTAAAGGTGATTTTTGACAAGCAAACAGACTAGAAACACACAAATCCTTGTGGCGAAAAAAATGCTAAGCAGATCTAAATTTATCTGAGAAGAAATTGCTGCAGACACACACAGTGGACATAGATCTAGCAGCACAGAACGATACTAATATAGCAAGAATAATTTTACGAGACTAAGAAATTATACCTCCTGCTCGTCTTCACCGTCGACCTCTTCTTCTTCTTCTTCTTCGTCGTCGTCGTCGTCGTCGTCGTCCCCGTCGTCGTCGTCCGCCTCCCCGTCGTCGTCGTCGTCGTCGTCTTCGTCGGAGATCTCTACAACCCCTGCCACCTCCTTCTCCCCCTCCACCTCCTCCTCGTCGTCTTCCTCTCCGCCTTCCCCATCGTCGACCTCGTCACCGTCATCCTCCCCATCGACCGCCTCTTCCTCCTCCCCGTCAACCACCTCCTCCACCTCAACCTCCTCAGCCGCTTTCTTGGCCGCCTCTGCCTTCTTAATCTCCGCCGCTCGCTCGTCTGCCTCCACCTCCACGGCCGGCTTCATCTCGACGAAATCGGATCTGATTGGATTGGTGCTTGGTGGAGGAAAATTGACGGCAAATTTTGGGCGAATTTGTAAGCGGCGGAGACGAACACGGGGCGGGGGAGGACTGGGTTTCGGCAGATGGGCTGCGGACGATCCTGGCCGTCCGTGACAAGAACAGGCACGCGGATCGGTGACGTGGCGAACGATCCAACGCTGCCGAGGCTTTGTTCCTGGCTGGTGCGGAGGCGGGACGGGTCGGGAGAACGGCTAGGGCTGATGTCAGCGAAAAAGAATACAGTCTTTATTTTGCGGTCCAGGGCCTTGTCGCAGGAGTACTCCCGGCCTGTTTAGTCGTAAATTTTTTTTTATAAAATAACACTGCAGTAAATTTCGTTGTTATTTGGTAATTAGTGTCTAATTATGATCTAATTAGACTTAAAAGATTGATCTCGTCTATTTTGTCTAAACTGTATAATTAGTTTTGTTTTTTATCTATATTTAATGCTTTATATATGTGCGTATAGATTTGATGTGACGGAAAATCTAAAAAATTTTATAAAAAGTTTTGGAACTAAACAGGGCCTCTTGGGCCGGCAGCATACAGTACCTGTACTAGTCTCAAAATATGGGTCTGCCAATATCTTTCACTATATTTGTCATTTGTTCCTAAAGCATTTTGCGGCTGCTTATAAATCTTTTTGTCAACCCGAGTTTGGCGCAAAAATATTTTATTTTAGTTGTTTTACACTATAAACTCCTCTTTCGGCCTAAATCGTTTTTATCCCTCTACAAAAGTTGCTCGCAGGCCGTTATGAGGAAAATCCCCTTTCACGTTGTATTTGGGAATCCACTTAGCCGTGTGATGGTGGGAATAGATTGAGAAGTGTCGCGTTGTGGCCTAAATCGTTTTTATCCCTCTACAATTGGACACAAAAGCTATCCTAGGCAGGGCCATAGTTCTTTCTTATGATGTTCCACTTGAGTTCAAGCACATGACTTGACATGAGTGCGATTATTTTCCTATATTTATTTCGAGGCATAATGGCACTGGTAAATGAGTGCACATAGGTTGCAACGGAATAATAATTATGTATGCACATGTAATATTTATATGATACTATTATTACGAATTTTCTCAATCAACACCATTTCATTTAAATTTGGGTGGTCCTTTTGGTGCAATTAGTGTATTCGTTCACTACTGGCCTAACATAAAAAAGAAACCAAATATTGTTCGTAATGAATACAAGAAAGGCACTACCATTGGTTGATTTTAGAGCATAATGAAGCATGTATAACTTAAATGTCTGATACAAACATATTCCAATATGACTGTACATGTAAACAGAGAAATTTTTACACGTGCATCTTGTCATGGTAACCATGTACAAAGACAATATATACGATCTGATCAAGTAAGGCCCCCCTATGGTTAATAAGCAATCATACATGTGTTTTGACTTTTAGCAGATCAAATGGGAGGGAGCAGATTAATTAAAGTTGCATAAGACTACCCGCAGTGGGATACTCTAAAGCTTTAGAGTATGAATATAGAGTAAAAACTGCTGCACTGGGTACTCTAAAACGATACTCTATCCTTTCTCTTACTCTATATTTAGAGTAGTACAGTGCTTACTCTACAGTGGGCAGTGCGCGGGCCCCACTAGCTAAACAAAAGAAAAAAAATGCTATAACTCACAAACCAAAAATCCAAATTAAATTTTGATTGCACCATTAAATTTGTCTCAATAAATCCTTCAAAACTAGCAGCCTGTTCGTTTCGCTGGTTTATTGTGGTTGAAAGTACTGTTCGCTGGTTTATTGTGAGAGAAAAACACTGTTGTATGGCTGCTGATTCCGCTGAATAGCTCAAACGAACAGGGTGTAGATCACACATGTATATATTTAGATAAAAGTGACAAGTGGGTCCCACAGTGGATAGAGTGGATAGAGGATGATATAGAGGATGGATGGGTGTGGGAGAATTAAGTATAGAGGAGAGAATCTTGGTGACTAGGACGTATAGAGGATGAATATAGAGGTCCATGAGCGCGGAAAGCCTAACCAATCGAAGGTATATAAGCCGGCTGTTGGTTAATTTGTTGTGAGAGAAAAACACCGTTCTGGCTGAAAAAACAAGCTGAAAAGTACGGATTATAAATTGGATGAACATAAGTGGACTACGGGCCCTCAAGAACTTGCAGGTAGCTGAAGCTCTGAATTTACAGACGAAAGTTCCGCCACACAACACAACGTGGACGTGGACGGCAGGGTGCACGAGGCACCCGTGGGCCGTCTCATGTATCACATCTTACTGTTCATCCAATTTATAATCTATATTTTTCATCTTGTTTTTTCAGCTGAAACAGTATTTTTCTCTTACAATAAATTAGCCTACCGTATTTTTCAGCCAGCTTATCAGCAGAGTCGAACGGCCATCATCAGTGGGCTGGGCTCATAATCTAGCTAGCTGCAGCGATTTTGATCAAAATCCCCCAGTTCCTTCCTGCTTTGCACCCGGGGCGGGGCTGGGCTGGGCTGCCCACCGACCGCATGTCTCTAGAAGGCACACTGTTTAGCTTGTCAGGTGGGTGGGATATTTTGCGGCGCTGTCGGCCTTGTATTTGCCAACAAAATTGACGGCCACATAGGGTGTGTTTAGTTTCGCGAAAATGTGTAAAAAAGTATTGTAGTACGTTTTGGCTTTATTTGGTAAATAGTGTCCAATCGTTGACTAATTAGGTTTAAAACGTTCGTCTCGCAAAGTACAACCAAGCTGTACAATTAGTTTTTGATTTCATCTACATTTAGTACTCCATGCATGTATCACAAATTTGATGTGACAGGGAATCTTTTGTTTGTACAGTGTTTTTTTTTTAAGGAACTGAACACAGCCATAGAGGGCTACAGAGATCCTCACGTCGGTGGATCAGCATCACGGTCACATCTCATCCCAACGAGGTGCACGCGCCTGTCTCTGTCGCTAGGGTTTGAAGCAGGCCGTGTTTAGGCTGACCGCAGTGGCATACTCTAAATGATACTCTAAAGTTTTAGAGTATGAATATAGAGTAAAAACTGCTGTACTGGGTACTCTAAAACGATACTCTATCCTTTCTCTCACTCTATATTTAGAGTAGTACTGTGCTTACTCTATATTCTGTAGTAGCGGACCCCGCTAGCTAAACAAAGGAAAAAAATGCTATAACTCACAAACCAAAAATCTAAATTAAATTTTGATTGCACCATTAAATTCGTCTTAGAGCCTGTTTAGTTCACGAAAAGTGAACACAAAAAGTGCTACAGTACCTGTCACATCAAATCTTGCGGCACATGCATGGAGTACTAAATGTAGACAAAAGAAAAAACTAATTACACAGTTTAGTTGTAAATCATGAGACAAATCTTTTGAGCCTAATTAGTCCATGATTGGACATAAATTGCCAAATAAAACGAAAAGTGCTACAGTAGCCGAACCCAAACTTTTTCACCAACTAAACAACCCCTTAATAAATCCTTCAAAACTAGATCATACATGGATATATTTAGATAAAGTGACAAGTGGGCCCCATAGTGGATAGAGTGGATAGAGGATGATATAGAGGATGGATGGGTGCGGAAGAATTGAGTATAGAGGAGAGAATCTTGCTGACTAGGACGTATAGAGGATGAATATAGAGGTCCATAAGTGCGGATAGCCTTAGATCCGAGGGCCCGAATTTTTACTGTACATATTAAATGCGTATCGGAGTAATTCGTTTGTATTTGGTAAAAATTATCTAAATTTTGACTAATTATGCTTAAAATGTTCGTCTCGTAAAGTATAATAAAACTGTGCAATTTGTTTTTAATTTTATCTACATTTAGTACTTCATGTATGTGCCGATATTTTGATATGATGAGAATCTTTTTTTATAGTGAAATTTGGGGTTGAAATTTGGCATCTAAACAAGGGGCATTCAATTTTGGCGTGAAATTGCATTTATGCCCTCCACAAAGGTTCCATTTCGCTCCGGGTCCATCGCCGAGAAAGAGGACGAAACAGCGCAGGCCCACAGGCGCGCGGGAGCAGCATATTTTAATCCGCCCGCATCTCACGTGTCGTCGACTTTTTTTTATATTGATTGAGGATGTGGGGCTCGTTTCGGCCGTGTTTAGTTCGGCAGAATCGGAGGCGGCTGAATCACTGTTTCGCATTGTAGTGTACTATAGTATTTTATTTTTTAGTGTAAAAAATTGTCTAAAATTTGATTAATTAGACTCAAAATGTTCGTCTCGTAAAGAACAACAAAACTGTGCAATTAGTTTTTGATTTCATCTACATTTAGTACTCCATACATGTGCCGTCATTTTGATGTGACGTGAAATCTTCTTTTTGCATAGTGGAATTTGGGGAAAAATTTGGCATCTAAACAGGGCCTTCGTCAGATTTCAGCAGAATTATTCCACTGTTTGTTTCTGAAACGATGCTTCCTCCGTTTTCCAACACTTACGTATACTCATTTTTTAATTTAGTAAAGGTCGCCAATAAAATCGATTTTTTCACTTTTATTTAAACTATGTTGGGACTACATAAAAAGTTAGCCTTTACTAATTGATTATTACAAGTTTCTTGAGTTCTAGAAGATTATTATATATAAACATAAGAGGACAAGGGTATTATCATAATTTTTATCAAGACAAATAATGTATATGTTGGTTCGCATGCCTAGATGTCAAGTATTTGAAGAATGGAAATTGGAAAGTAATGTTGTCACTAAGCTGCTAGGCACACAACATTAATTGAAGCATGAAGAATCAGTGTGTTAGCTTCGATAGGTCTGGGCTGATTTTTTAAACATGTCACTGGGCCTGATGGGTCGAACAACCTAGTGCAAAGTGCAACATTTGTAGCCCGGTTCATCAAGGTTCGAAATTGGGCCTAGCCCTTGGGGCCAACTGCTCAGCGTGCCGTTTAGGTCAGACCGGCCCACTATTTTCTCCAGGGAAAAAGTCTAGGGCCACTAGGACCATGGCCCTGGCACATGTTTTCTATATTCCAAAAAATCCCAATCCATCCTGCAAAATTGTCCCATGAACAGGCCCTAGACATTAGGTTAGTCTAGCTTCGCTACTGCCCCTCAAGTTTTCGGTTGTTCGATTTAAACCTCCCCCTCCCCCACATCTATAAAATTTATTTTTTACCCCATTTAACTTTTAAAACCGTTTGTTTTCATACACTACGCAGATTTGATGTTGTTTTGCTGACGTGGCGCTACGACGGAGGAGATAAACCAAACTAACTTCAAAAGTCCAGGAGGTAAATCGAACTAGAAATATTTCTAGGAAATATCCAAAAATCCATAAAAAATAATTTTTCAAAAAGTTGTACAAATATTTTACATGGAAAATAATGCAATTAAAAATCCAAATTTTAGTTTAACTTAGAAATTCATTGAAATTTTGTTTTAACTTGGAAAATTATGAAACTACTTTTATTTTTTTTTCCCATAATCATGCTCTATCTTATGGTGCCTAGCTTGAAATTGTTTGCATCTCTATGGACTCATTTTGGTGCTTATTTGCTAGTAGAAGCTCTTCTTATCTATCATAATTATTACTTGATGTTAATCGTCCGAACTACGTCAAAGCGTACGTGGAGCGTTGTTAGGACCATAGTGGACGACGATCCCCTGCCCTAGATAAATTTTCAAAGTAGTTGAGTGCAACAGAAGGAGGACTGGCGGTTGCAGAGGAGGGGGAGGTAGGGATAGATGCAGATGTGGGAAGAGGAGTAGGGTGCGGCGACCGAGGAGGGCTAGGTGAAGGGTCGAGATGGCGGACTAGAGGGGGTGAATAGTCCGTTCTAAAATTAATCACGTCGGCTAACCGAAACAAATGCGGAATTAAAACTATCGGTCTAGCCAAGACTACACCCCCTCTATCTATAACTCTAGCACCTTACAAAAGATCCTAATCAAGCAACTAAGACGCCAAGTTTAGCAAGAGCTCACCTAATCAATTCTAGAGTAAGATCACACAAACCTATGCACTAGTACTTTCACACCGAGAGAGCTCCTACAAAATTCTAGTAAGCAAAAGCACAAAGCCCCTAAGCTCACTAGCAATGCTCAATAACAAGGCAACCAATGCCAAATTAGAGAGTGCGAAATACTTAGCTAGATAAACTAAGCAATGTGACTAACAAGGTTACACAAACTAAATTAGCCACGCAAAGGGGGAGCTTACTTCTAGCTACACAAGCAAGAAGGTAACTAGCTAGCTACACAAGCAAACTAGTTATGAGAGCAACAACACAAGTACAAAATATATATATGAAAGTAATACAAGCTTGTGTTTCAGAGATTGCAAACCAACGGGATGAACAAGGTTGACATGATGATTTTTATCCTGAGGTTTACGTGTTTGTCAACACGCTAATCCCCTTTGAGACAAGCTCCAAGGTTGCCGCCGGTCCTCTTGCTCTTCTCGTTGTGGCGATGCACCCACTTGTTGGATCACGAGCTAATTGACTATCAATAGTCAAACCCTCAGCGGGTGCCGCACATCCAGTCACAAGATGGGGATCCTCCAAGCTACGAGCTCTAGCACTTGACCTGGCCGGACCACTTTACGCCCTTCGCGTCTCGCTTTACTAGAGTTGCTCTCTCCCGCGGGGAGAGCACAATGCCCCTCACAAAGCTTCTCCGGAGCCTCGCACAATCTTCTTGCGAGCTTCGACAGAGCCACAAGCCACCAAACCATCTAGGAGGTGGCAACCTCCAAGAGTAACAAGCACCACCGGCTTACAACACGATCACCTAGTGCCACTCGATGCAATCGTCACGATGCAACGCACTAGAATAGCTCTCTCACTCGATCCGATGAACACTATCAAGCATGAGTGAGTTAGAGGCTCTCCAAGCACTCTCAAAAGTATGGACACTAAATCCCAAGGGTGCTCAGCATCCGACCAAGGCCGGCCACCACAAGTATTTAAAGCCCCACGAACGAATATGATTGTAACCCCTTCACTGGGCGTTTTTTGCATCGACCGGACGTGCCGGTCGAACTAAACAGACGCGCTGCACTGTGTCCGGTTACTCACAGCCGTCCACATGTTGTCCTCGTTCAACGTCGAACGTCAGATTTCAATGGTCGACTCAGTGCTCCAACGGTCAAAGGCAACCAGACGCGTAGGTCACGCACAGCGCCTGCCCCCGCGAAGCACCGACCAGGCGCACTGCAGAACTGACCGGACACATTACACCCGGCGTCCGGTTAGAGTCCAATAAGGGTCCACTCGTGACCGGACGCGTCCGGTCGAACGTGGCCGGACGCGCCACCGCGTCCAATCGACCACACGAACTACAGACCCTCTGAGCGCCTGACCGGACGCGCCGGTCCCGCGAGTGATCAGACGCGCAGGTGCAAAACCCTAGCCCGCGCACCTCTGCAACAGCTGCTATTGACCGGACGCGTCCGGTTAAGCCGAGACTGCGTCTGGTCACCCCAGTGACCTCCGTTTGCCTCCGTTTCTTTCCACGACGACTCAGAGAAATTCTCCACCTCCGGTATAGTGGAAAAAAGGCGTTTCACTTCCACGAAAGCGTCGAATCCCGCCTCACAAGCTCGGCGAGAGGAAGATAGGGCCCCAAACCCATCTCTACCGTTCAAACTCTACTGCCTTCGCAAATGTGCCAACACCAACAAGTGATCACCACCTTGTGCACGTGTGTTAGTATTTTCACAATCATTTTCTTCAAAGGAGTTAGACACTCAACTGGCCACGACACCCGATTCTGGCAACGATGCAAAGTTAGATCACTCGAGTGGCATTAGATGACTGATATGCAAATAAGTTTGCCCCTCTTGATAGTACGACCATCTATCCTAAACCCGGTCAACAACTTCTCTACACACCTATGACCGGTGAAATAGAAATGCCCTATGGTTATACCTTTGCCTTGCACACTCCATTCCAACTCCTCCGACGTTGATGCAACACATACACCAACCAGTCACCAAATGATATGATCTATTTCATATCATCACGTGACCGTATTGGTTCATCGATCAGGTGGGGACTCTTCGTCCCCCGTCGCCTTTCAAAAAAATACTTATCTCATCTCCAATGCTAAAAAACTACCATATAGGTACTTAAGAGCCTCCAACAGATTACCTAACTCATTACCAATATCTGAAATTTTTGAGTAATCATCAAAACACACACCCCTTCTCCCTCAAATGTAGGAGACGCAATACCCTCCCCTATCGATACTTATTTTTGGTGGCAAGAAGTTTCTATCACGTGGTGGAAGGAAAAGAGAGGGGATCCAAACATGCTAGAGCTCCTGTAACCCGGCGGTGTCGACGTCCCCTTGATGAACTTGACTGCATACCTAGGTCGGCAAGCTCATCAACCCACCACAACCACCACCACCGCCGCCGCAATAGCTCCTCCCCCTCCACTGCATCCATCAGTCGCCGACCAGGAGGGAGTGGGAGTCGGAGAGAGAGAGCCATTGACCCAAGCGGCGAGGGATCTGCGTATCTGCCCATGCACAAGCAGGTGGATCCTATTGTCCTTGCGAGCTTGAGCAGCCCCACAACGCAGAAGGGTTCAAGGCAGCTATGGAGGAACCACGTGGAGGAAAGACAAGGGGCAGGCTAAGGGGTGGCAATGGAGGAGGAGCCGTGGCCAGGAGACGGAGGACGATGGACCATCCGCTAGCTTCATGCTATACGATCGACGACACCCCCCCCCACACACACACGGAGGCGACGGTGGTTGATGGGAATGGGGGAGAGGTGGGCTGATAACGAGGAGAGGGGGAGGTATGTTTTAATAAAGGACGCTGAGAGACTGATAAGACATAAAAATATTGGAGATGAGCTTTTGATAGTCTACTAGAGGAGAACAGAAAAGAGACATACTAATAATCATAAGGTACCATCTATATGTACATTTGTTAAGGGATGAAAGATAGGTAATCTGTTGCAGAAGCTTTACTCTAAGAGCGTACGTCCTGAACAATTGCCAAATCCTTAGTTGAAGAAAGATTCTATTAGCTATGAAAAAGAGAGATCAACACACTAGTGAGAGTGCCGACTCTTGAAAACCACTCTCTCACATTCACAACTCACATATGCCTCTTCACTCCAATGCTCTTTTATTTATTTATTGCTTACAGAGCTCATATGTGAGCTAGCGATTTGTCGTTCCCGTTGAGGACGACACCCTAATAGCTGGTAGACCGATGAGCCATACCAAGGATTAATGAAGAGGTGGTGGTGGCGACGTGTGCGTACGTGCACGAGTAGATCGAGTAGGTTAGATTAGAATAATAGGGTTTACATAGTAGTAGCTAGCAAGTGCGTGCATGCGTGCTCACCGTACCGATGCATTGTGAGAGTATAATCCGGGTCGATATATATGATGGAACGCGCGGATTCCCCGGGCCAGGAAACTGTATATGCATATGCATGGTACGACGCGCCCTCCCTTTCTGCATGCAGCTGGCTGATATGCATGGATCCGTCGTCGTCTGCAAATTCCGCGTGCGGCCATACTGCGCGGCCGGATCGGACGACTGAACGGCGGCGCGGCGTGCACGCATGTGCATCTCGATGGGATGTGTGCACGAACATGCATGTCCCTGGCCTGCTGTCTCTCGTCGGCACTGCACATCAGTGGTGTCTCGATCGTCTGCATGCACATCAGTGTTTTCTACTATCTACTCCTATATACGTATGTCTGCAACTGCGATTCTACGTACATGTACATATGTGTATATATTAATTATAATATAGAAGCACCGATCATGCATGCAATGGATTGGATCATCTTCGTATATGCTTGGGTCAGGTCAGTCGTCGTGTGCGCACGGCCGGCATGCATGCACGCAGACACCTATCCACCAGGTTCACTTGGCAAGCCGCCGCAGCAGTGTGAAGGAAAGTCCTCTACAGTAATAGCTACGTGTCTTATATTTAGCTAGGCGTATCTTCTTCTTACTGTTTTACTGACTCGATCGATATATCTCCATCGGAATATATACTGATTGAACAGTGATGAATGATGATCCATCGGACCGGAGCATAAGCATGCATGCTCTGGTCGCTCGCGCGATCGAGATATGCTGACACGATAGCTCACCATCCAACAGTTAAGCCATTAGCCATGCATGCATGATTATTGGCATGACACACACCATTCAAGCAATGCATTTTCGTACATATACACAGCCAGCTGCACCCTGCACCAGCATCTACGTACTGCTAGCTGGGCCTCGTTTAGTTCAGATAATTGGGGAGAAAAACACTGTATCAGAATTCCTATAGTATTTCGTTTGTATTTGGTAAAAATTATCCAAATTTTGACTAACTAGGCTTAAAATGTTCGTCTCGCAAAGTACAACAAAACTGTGCAATTAGTTTTTGATTTCATTAACGTTTAGTACGTCATGCATTCTCCGATATTTTGATGTGACGGAGAATTTTCTTTTTACATAGTAAAATTTGGGGAGAATCGGAGCAACTAAACCAGGGGCCGGTAAAACAACAACAATAGTACTAATATACGTACTATATAGCCAGTACAGTACGTGCAGTGGGAATCAAAATCATGCATGGCATCCGGCCATCTGGAAAGTTGGGCGCAGTTTAGATCCAGAAAATTTTGCAAAAGAACAGTAGATTCTCTGTCACATCGAATCTTTAGACGCATGTATGAAGCATTAAATATAGATAAAAAATAAAACTAATTACACAGTTTAGACGAAATAGACGAGACGAATCTTTTAAGCCTAATTAGACCATGATTGGACACTAATTACTAAATAACAACGAAAATGCTACAATTATATTTTATCAAAAATTTTAACAACTAAACAAGGCCCTGATCCATCACAGACGACAGATGAGCTGATCGATGGCTGATTGAAATGAAAGCTTAGCTACTCCTGCTTTACCAGTACCACTGCTACACCGTTTAGATGACAAAAATTTTGCCAAAATTTTCAGATTCTCCGTCACATTGAATCTTTGAACGCATACATGGAGTATTAAATATAGATAAAAAATAAAACTAATTACACAGTCTAGACAAAATGGACGAGACAAATCTTTTAAGCCTAATTAGACTATGATTGGACAATATTTACCAAATAACAATGAAACTGGTACAGTAACGTTTCACCAACAAAATTTGCCAACTAAACAGCCTCTAAGTGATCACTGTGCAGTGAGTGTTGTAGCCACGGCAAGTGCGAAGCATGCAGTACGCCCGTCTTTCCAAAGCACTATACCGTGACACACCCGGCCGGGACACAAACGCAAGCTTCCAAAGCCCACCCCGTTGTCTCCTTCCTCGTGCCAGCTAGCTTTTCACCTTTCTTGGATGTTGTAGGTCACGCCGTGCCATTGCTGAAGCCGACACCACGCACTAGCTAGCTACGTGCCGACAAAAAATAGTTTAGGTTTAACCAAATTTCTAGTAAATATTATTCACATTTATAACTCTAAATTAATTTATTAAAAAAATATATTTCGTATTAATCTAATAGTATATATTTGATATCATAAATATTGATAATTTTTATCTATAATTAATTAAACTTAAGATGCTAAACCATGACACTTAATTAGAATTGCACGTATTTCTAGACGGATGGAGTAGTTCATTCAGCAGACTATGAGCATGATGCACAATGCATGCCCTGATGACCATCCGTGTCCATCTATTCTACATAGTACTATACAGTCAGCTACTGTATACTAGTCCTACTCCCCCGTCCCAGAAAAAGTGTCGTTTTAGGTTTTTCAGACATCGTGTTTGACCGTTCGTCTTATTCAAAAATTTTTAATAAATATTATTTATTTTGTTATGACTTATTTTATCATTAGAGATACTTCAATAATGATTTATTTATTTTATAATTTGCATAAATTTTTTGAATAAGACGAACGGTCAAATACGATATCTGAAAAACCTAAAACGACACTTTTTCTAGGACGGAGGGAGTAGTTCATTCATTCTAGCTAGGGCCTCGTTTAGTTCGGTGAATTGGAGAGAAAAACACTGTATCAGAATTCCTGTAGCATTTCGTTTGTATTTGGTAAAAATTATCCAAATTTTGACTAACTAGGCTTAAAATGTTCATCTCGCAAAGTACAACAAAACGTTGCAATTAGTTTTTGATTTCATCAACATTTAGTACTCCATGCATTTGCCGACATTTTGATGTGATAGGGAATCTTTTTTTTTGCATAGTGAAATTTAGGGGAGAATCGGAGGAACTAAGGGCGTGTTTAGTTGGCCGGAATTGGCGGCGGCGGAATCACTGTGCAGCACTGTGCTGCACTATAGCATTTCGTTTTTATTTGGTAAAAATTGTCCAAACATTGACTAATTATGCTCAAAATGTTCGTCTCGCAAAATACAACAAAACTGTGTAATTAGTTTTTGATTTCATCTACATTTAGTACTTCATACATATGTCGGCATTTTGATGTGATGGAGAATCTTCTTTTTGCATAGTGCAATTTGGGGAAATATTTGGGATCTAAACCAGGCCTAAAAGGGCTAGGCAGCTCGTCGATACAGTACATCTCGCTCATCTCATCTGTTGTACCCTGGCATGCACGTCGTCGCCTAGCTAGCTATAATTAATACTAGTATTCAGTACTACAGTATATATCATCATCAGTTATTAATCATATCATACGAGGGCTTTATATCCCTGTGCTGTGCTCTCGGCCGGCTATAAATAGCACCCCCAGGCCCCCAGCAAGCTGCGATCCGATCACAAGTTGCAGTGCCACAGTTAGTTCCAGGAAGCAGATCAGCAGAGACACACGCACAGTGCCAAAGCACTAGCGACCTGCACTGTGATCTGCAGGTACGCTAGCAATCTACTCCCTACGTCTACGTGGTAGCTAGCTAGCTAGCCATGGCGAAGAAAGTGGCCGTGGTGGCCACGCTGCTGGCCCTGAACCTCCTCTTGTTCGGCTTCGCCGACGCATGCGGCTGCAGGTGCGGCGGCTCCTGCCCTAGTCCAGGCGCCAGTGGCGGGGGAGGTGGTGGTGGTGGAGGCGGGGGTGGCGGATCTGGTGGTGGTGGGAGCGGAGGCGGCGGAGGGAGCGGCGGAGGAGGCGGCAGCGGTGGAGGCGGCGGCGGCGGCGGCGGCGGCGGCGGCGGGACCAGCGGTCGTTGCCCCGTGGACGCGCTGAAGCTGGGCGTGTGCGCCAACGTGCTCAACGGGCTGATCAACGTCAACCTGGGGACGCCGCCCAGGACGCCGTGCTGCACGCTGATCCAGGGGCTGGCGGACCTGGAGGCTGCGGTGTGCCTCTGCACCGCCCTGCGAGCCAACATCCTGGGCATCAACCTCAACCTGCCCATCAACCTCAGCCTCCTCGTCAACTACTGCGGCAGGCGCGTCCCCTCGGGCTTCCAGTGCTCCTGATCGATCTCATCGTCGCCAACACCCGGCCGGCCGGGCTAAATAATCATGATTTCTCAGCAACAAGCACAAGCTACTAGTGCACAGCACAGTTCTTCGTTCGTCGCTTTAATTTGTTTTGTTTTGCTTTTGCTTTTGCTTTGGGTGTGTGTTTCTTCACGAATCTGCTATCATGCATGCATGCATGCAACATATCCTTCGTCGCGTCGTCCTGTGTTTGTGCTGGATGGATCCATGATCGATCGTCGTCCCGACACGACGATCTCCATCTATGAATATAAATACCATTATTACAGTGTGGTAATTATCTGTGTGATCTGATGGATGAATGTTAGTAGTTGGCCTGATGTATACCTGAATTACCTGCGATATATGGATGAATGAGCAAGGTTCTCGTCCTCGTCGTACGTAGGCACTATATGCACCAGATAGTAGATATTTTGCCCCAGCACGTACAAATAATTAACTCATAATCCTGCTATATGAATTCATCAATCTTAACAAATGCAGTACTAGTTGTTTACTAATCCATGTGCATGCATGCATGCATTATGCTCACAAATCACATGATGCAACGTATGTAACAACAACTGCACATGCTATATAGTAGATATTGCGATCGATCGATGCATATATCAGCACGCATGCATTTGCATACAGATGCAAGCTGCTGCGGGCTTGGGCTTGGCCTTGGCCTTGCATGAAGAGAAATCATGCCGGCCAACCGATGGGTGTCGCGCGAATGAATAGTGTGTCATTTGCCATGCATGCATGCATGCATGCCACCGATCGAGAGCGAGACCGAGACAGCGTATATGTATGTGGACACGTGCATGCATGGACCTCGATGTGCGGTGTGCGGTGTGCCGCGCGCTGATGAGATGGCACGCAGGTGGCCCCTAGCTCTGTAGCAGATAGATATTTTTGCATGCATGCTACCATCTAGCAAAACACTACTACTCAGCTGCAAAATGTGTATACAGGAGTAAGTAGGTGTCATAAGCCGAATTTCTGTTATTTTGTCAGATATGAGCCTATAGAATAATAATGCACTCCCCCAGGTCTAAAATAAGTGTTGACTATGGTATCTAATGATCTATCTAATGACTAGGTTCTCCAAATAGCGTCGGTCAAACCTTTTAAAGTTTGACTATAGGTTCTCCAAATAAGTTTATGATGAAAATAATGATCTATTTAATGATACTAACTATTTACTATAGATTTTAAAACTTCCTCGAATATATTTGATCAAAGATAAAAACATTAACTCGTCGGGAAGCGAGAACGATATTTATTTTGGAACAGAGATAAGTACAAAGTAACCTAAACTCAGTTTTATTAAATCCACCATGAGTTACTATATGTTTTAGATATATTACATATAGCTGTGAAGGTAACTTTTTATATAAAAAATATGATTAAAGTTAGAGAAAAAATATGAGTAGAAACAGTCATTTTGACATTTTGAAATGGATGAACGGAGTAGGAGTATATATACTTTAAAGGATCGTCCTTTTTCCATCAAATTAAATAAAGGATCTTAGTAAGTATACAGAGCGATTAAACTTGGCTATATGCAGTGAATAATATATCGATGTGATGTAGCCAAAAGCTAGCTAGCTAGCTAGGGAGTAGGGACGACTTGCAGCAGGGTACGTATACGCGTTCTTGTTTCTACATGAAAGAAAGAAAAAAAAAAGCAAGTGACAGCTTGCGATAGAGAGAAAGTGATACATGAATGCATGCATGATATGATAATACCATGTTGACGATCATACTCTCCTGTAAGACTAGTCGTCGCCGGCATGTGGACAGGCAAGGCGAGGCGGACGTT
Organism: Saccharum hybrid cultivar R570; assembly: GCA_038087645.1. NCBI lineage: Eukaryota > Viridiplantae > Streptophyta > Magnoliopsida > Poales > Poaceae > Saccharum > Saccharum hybrid cultivar. The sequence continues at coordinate 27,805,854 of JAQSUU010000043.1, read as the reverse complement.
TATTTTGTAGGTACGCGCAGCCCGTGAACCCTAGGGTTTTGTTGGCTTGCGCGGCCGGCCGGCCGGGGACGAAGCGAGGGCCCCTCCACCACACGGCCCCATCACGATGCACGTACGTGTACGCCTGCCTGTGACTAGTCGTCTAAAGCCGCCGTTCCATATACGAATGAATTTGCAATCCATAGTCGTCACTGCCAGTGCAGTGATATCGATAGTCTTCCATTCCATACATATATATTTTTGATCTCTCTCTCCGTTCCAATTTAGGTCATCAATTTTGCATTTCTACGTACACAACTTTTATTACGTGTCTAGACATCTATCTAGTTGCATAATAAAAAACTACGTTTTCTAGAAAATACAAAATGACTTATCATTATGCATACATGCATGTACACATAGAGTGGTTCAATTCCTTTATGCATGCATCGTGTCCCTTGTCACTACTATATTACACGCATGCATGCATTTGTAACGGAAAGGGAGTTCTCTAGCTTGGGTTACACCGTTATGGGCGGATCTATATAAACTGTTGTGGGGGCATAGCTCCGGCTACCCCGTAAGGAAGGGAGAAGATCTAGTCTGATTATGAATTCTCCACATGTAATTCTAGTAACATTGATACTCTGTAATCCTACTATGGCTCTTACATCATAACTAACTAGAACACTTGCCTCCTGGGATATATAAAGGAGGACAAGGTCTCTAGATCGGCAGGCCATGACAGACAATCGTACCAATCAATCCAACGTAAAAGGCTACATATCGACTGGATATAAAGACTATTACTCGATCACAAGGGTCCGAACCAGTATAAATCATTCGTCTCTTTGTATTCACCGCCGAGTTCCGCGTACGTCGAAACCCATCAACCATCGTCTCAGGTAACCTCGTGATGAGTTGCCGGTCCTCAAACACTTACCGCTGACGTGCCAGATAAGAGCTATAGATCAGAAATATTCTAATCAAAATCAAAGGTCTGGACGACTAAGATTCTGCATGGGTTCTCGATTGACATGCACGAGGCTCCAGGCAATCACCAAAGGAGGCAATAAGCATCGGCCGTGCAAACAAGGATTTGCATGTGTTCACGTACGTGCGTATACATGCACAGAACTGCTCCTACCGATTACGACTCGGATTCAACGACACGCTGCAACAACTTCGCCACAATGGCTCCGGCCCTCGTCGTCAATGGCTCCGGCCATCGTTGTCGGCATATCCTGCGGTCATCACCGTCAACATGCAATGGCTCCAGCCCTTGTCGTTAATGACTCCGGCCATAGTTGTCGACGTACACGGCGGTCATCATCGTCAGCATGCAATCGCTCCGGCCGTTCCTTCCTACTACAAGGTACACAACCAAGTGTTGTTCACGCCTTGAACGGGTGGCCATGCTGCTACCCTACGTCCGCTACAGAGATAGACCGGCTGCGCTGCCACACATCTCTACGACTAATAGCAAGGTACATAGCCAAGCGTTGTTCACACCTTCGAAGGGTAGTCATACTACTACGCCCTCATTTATATGAGATAGGCTGGCTGCTCACGAGGTGTAACACCCTAAAAATTGACCTAGTTTTAAAAAATCACTAAAATTTTGAACTTTTTAAAATTTGCATATGAGATAATATATATAGCCAGCCTAAACAATTTTTACAAATAAAATAACACAAGAGCATAAAATTTTATGTGTGCAACTTTGTGTGTGAATGTTTGCTTGGCTTGTTGAACTTATGGTGGCACCCTTTTACACATCCATGCATTCAAATTCAAATTTGAAATCATTTAAACATATGCATATAGGGATAGGAAATAGAAAAGAAAATAGAAAATAGGAACAGCCACTCGGGCTCATTTCCTCCCCCTCCCTCCTTTTTGGCCCGCAGCAGCCCACTCCCTCCTCCCTTCCCTTCTCCCCTCTTCCTCCCACGTGAGCCAGCCCAGTAGCGCCGCAGTGGCCGCGGCCCAGCTCGCCTCCCCCTCGCTCTCCCTCTCCCTCCCGCTGACGAACGGGCAGCCATATGCTCCGTCGTCCACCTCCGTGTCGGCAGCCGTACGCAGCACAGCCACGGCGTCAACGCCCGCTAGCGCCACCCCGGTGCCAGCAGGCGTCAACGGCACCCTCCTTTTCCCCTCTCCTCCCCTCTCCCCCTCACCGTGCACACGTCAATGGTCGACGCCATGGTCACTGCGGTGCAGAGCCATCGGAGTAGCCGCCAAGGTAGCTCCAGCGTGCGCACGAGCAAGCGCCAGCCAAGGCGATGTGACCTGACAAGGTCAACCACGTGGCCGAGTGGTGGATAAGCATGACCGTGAGAAATATCTCACCATCGGGACACCGGCCTAGCCGGCCTATAAATAGGCCCAACCGGCGACGCTCTCGCCTCGCCCTCTCGACCACCAACTCTGCCGAGGGCGGGAACACCCCATATCCCCCTCCTCTTTCCTCTCATTTTCCACTTCTTCCCTTTCTGGAGTTCACCGGCGCCATCAACGCTGCCCTCTCCTTCCTTCTTCTCTGCTGCGTCTCTGGCCGATTGGAGTGACTGGTGAGTCTCTGAGCTTTCCCTCTTTCTTTTGCTATAGTTGCTAGGCAGTATAGGTCTCTGTGAAGCGCTGCCCGCGTGAGCCCTGCTCCGCCGAGCCGCCATGGCCGTCCCAGGGCACACCGTCACCCCCACTGCACTTCTCACACACCCGCACACACGTTCACGTAGATAGAGTAGATTAGGGCCTCTTGGACTGAGCCCAACACACCGCGCTGCCGTGACCTCTCCGGCGAGCCACCACAGCCGCCTCGGGCACCCGCTACCGACGGCAACCCCGCCACCAGTTGCGGCATGACCTAGTGGACCGCATCCACCCCTCATCTACCACTCCCGAGGACTAACGCCGCCGGCGTAAGCCGCTCCGGTGAGCCCCGCACCTCCTCCCTTGTTCTGACGCCAGCACGGTCACCTCCATCCACCGCCGTCCCCCTCTCTCCCCCTTCTCTGTCCCACCAGGTGGGACCGAAAGGAAACAGCATCGTCGTTCCCCTCCGTCCCCGTCTGTCTCCCCTCTCTCTCCCTTTCCCTCAATGACACACGGGCCCACGCCCTTAAGGCCGACTCCGCCATCACTACTGACGCAAGCAAGGGGCCCACCTCTCTCTCTCTCTCACACACACACACATCACACACAACGCGAGGTACGTTTTAGAAAACACTGGGTACACCCGGTGTGTACACAGAGGGTTAGAAATGCATTTTCCTAACTTAGAAAAAATTCCCAGAAATTTTGTAAATAAACTAGATGCATTAAGGAAATTAACCATGTAGTTTGCACCCATTTTCATGCACTAGAAAATGCATATAAAATTTCACCTAATTAATTAGCTATAGAATAAACTTCTAAAATCCATAACTTTTAAACCATAACTCCGTTTCGCATGAAACCATTTCTAAAATTAATTTAAAATCAAACCCTACCATATGCACCTAGTGCCACCATATAGTTTTATGTTTTCTTGTGCCTTTTCTTTTGTGGATAGCGGTAGTCATATTAGACCGATACGTCCGACAGACGACGATAATCGTCAAGAGGACGAAGACCTGAGTTGCGTAGACGTGCCAGAAGGTGACAATGACGAAGGCAGGTCCTAGCTCCCCTCCCAACCATATTGCTTTAAACCACCATAATGCTAAAACATGACTATGAGATTATTACCCTGGAAAATAAGCTCGGTTAATGCGATATAATTAAGATAAAGGGTTATGTTGTTATTTTATGAGTTCCACACCATGACTAGATTTAGGGATAATAATGGAACTTAAAACTTGCTAAACCTGAACTAAACCCTGACATGGGGGCGAGTAGTGGTAAACTATGGAGGTAGTTTACCATGGCAGGGATGCCTGGATAGGGTTCCTGTGGGAGATACTCGCCTTGGTCACATAAGGACCGGTTCGTAGTCCCTCTCACCTAGTGAGATATTTTCGTATAGCCACATGTCTATAAGGGTAGGCTTGATCCCACACTTTGTTAGATAGAAGTATAGTGTCTACTAGGAGGCCAGTGTAGGCAGCGAAATATCAGCAGCCGATACGGGGGATAGGTTTTCTTTCGTGTCCACTTAGCATGGATGCTATGTGATCTTCCATGTTAAGCTTTAGGTTTTTAGGCCACGTTCGAGCCACTATTTTCTTAGCCGTGTTCGAGCCATGTTTCCTTTTGTGATGATTTGGTATCGTTACATTTTGGGGGGATTTGGTATGTTCCCGGTCTTGTGTCTCTAACCCCTGAGAAACCATGGTAGAGATTGGAAATCTAGGTTAGCTTCCAAGCGGGTACAGGATCTCGTTAGGTCTATTTTGCCCACTGATCATGGATGAGGTTGCACTTATCGTGTGGAGAAATTTGTACACCTCTGCAGAGTTTATTAAATCCATTCGAATAGCCACGTCCTTAGAAAGGGGCAAATGCTAGAATGAGATACTATGATTAGCTTTACTTTTATGTATAATGAAATTGGTAATGGAGTTCATGCTAACTCGGGTACTAGTGGGAATGGTAATACTCCTCTAGGACCCAACCCGTAATTATAACCACCACTACACTTCTATTTCCACCATATATAGTTGGGACTTGCTGAGTACGTATGTACTCACCCGTTGTTGACTCACAGACCTCGGCACAGAAGAAGACTATGACTTCAAAGATGAAGCATACCACGAGGATTAGTTTCTCGTAAGGAGATAGGATCATAGGAATATGACATCGAGGCTAGGGTTTCGTCCGCGCTCAAGTTGTCTGTAGAATAGGATGTCGTTTCGTTGTATTATAATCCCTCTTTAGAGACCACCAATAATGTCATTTCACGGCCGTAGCCTTCCGCTAGCTATGTAGCCTATTACTAAGCCCCTTGGGCCACTGTTGTAGACCTTATTTTGGATATTAATAAAGCTCAGAACCTTTTATTATATATCTGTGTACCATCCTTGTGATTAGTGCGTATTTGCGTGTGATCCTGGCGCAAATACGGATGCACTGAGGACTTTCAAATTGAGGGGCTGACATGCGGCCACACATCTCTCCGACTATAGTGACGTCACTAGACACGTAGTCCTGAGCTGCATACGCTGGATACTTGGCTATATTACCTTTTTGCGAGATACGCCGACTACTCAATCGGCTCACATCTCTACGGCTGGTGTACACCATTAACCAACATTTAGTTTTCACTATTACATGTCGTCTTGGGTAGGGTGATTCCCGGAAGCAAGGCACCTGATTCGTTTACTCTGGTGCAGGTCCCTCACAGTGAACAATCGATTAAAGGCCCCTTGATACAAGTGGTTTTATGCACTTAACGCCAATACAAGGGTCCAACATGGTTTCTAACGACCACAGTGACTGCGTTGACTACTTTTTTTTTTTTTTTACTCGGATAACATGTCTTACGCGTCTATCGGGACAACACAAGATGATACATCCGACTACCACAGGCTATGGTCTTTATCAAGGCTAACGGTCTAACTTTTTAAGCAAGAGTCATATTTACGAGCCAATCACCTAGGGCACTCAGCTTACTAACAGACTAACAGAATCCATTAACGATTTAATACAGTCTTACATTGTCTACAGTCTACGACAAGTTTAACTGATTAGTCAAGGTGGGGGCTATCTCTTCAAACGTCCTTCTCGGCATGGATACCAACAGAGAAGCGGTCAACAAGTCTCTTGCCCTACGGTGCTTAATGACACACTCTGACAGACTCGACCTTCAAGACTCTGAAGCTCAGGGGCTCGACCATCGCCACGACTAAGCTCGAGGACTCGGCCACTTGCGGCGGCCCTCGCGGCTCACCGCAGTCATTCGGCGTCAAAGTACAGAGCAACCTGGCGCTAATCTTGCACGAGCACGTGTGGTGGATCAATCTACAGAGCCATGTAGCCTCACGTCATACAGCACAAAACAAGCCAATGACATCAGGATACTTGTATATATAAACATGCACGTGCACATCCATCAAGCATGCATCACATACGGCATGTACTCGGTGCTCGTGGCCACTCGGCGTCCCTCGGCAACTTGCGACGAGCCGCGGCGGCTCCCGATGTTCAGGAGCACAGCTCTGCATCCCGTAACATCCAATCCAATTTATCGGGCTCGGCGGCGCTCGGCAGGGGCGCATCCGCGCACGGCATGGGCGGCGGCGGACGGCTGTGGCGCGTCCCTGGGCTCCTGCACGACGACGATGGCACGGCGAGCGGCTCCGGCCTCCTGTGCGAGGACGACGGCGTGGCACGCTTGTTCGAGCTGGCACGGAGGCATGGTGGGCTGCCGTGCCGATGGGCACGGCATGACACGGCTAACCGGCCATAGAGCTGTGCCTGAGCCGAGACATCGGCACAGTAGCACCACGACACGGCTACCGTGCTGTATAGTGTCGTGCCTGGCCGTGCCCGTGCCGTACGGCCCGGTTGGCCATGTATACGCCCGACTACTCTGCTCCGACGCTTGACTACTCAACATACCAGTCAGAACGGGTTCTGAGTGCTTGATGTGTTAGTCCGTCGACTGATTTACTTCATCAACAACCTCCTACTCGGGGACGATGACTAAGCTGATGCTCTGGGGCTCCCAACCCGAAAAGATCAATCGGTTGCTGCTCTTTCATGACCCGATGTTAACACACAAGGGCAATATACATGCTGACGCCGGGTGAATGGACATTGTCAGGCTACTTCACGACTCTGCACAACCGTGGGCTCCGGCCCTTCACGGCCAATGCGGTCCGACTACGCCTCTACGACACGCCGACTACTCCACTCAGTCGTCAATCAAACTAAGTCACAACTTTAATATTTTTCTAAATATTCTTTAATTTTCATATATCTCCGGATACTTACATGCGCCTCCGCGACCATACCACAGTTACATTCCAACTATCCATACAGCTCCGCGCTTGTAGTCGGCAACTACGCCTAATGGGTGTATAACATGCACTCCCACGCATTGTCTTTTTTTCGTGCGGCGCCGACTGCTGTAGTCTTCTCTCAATGGTTGTAAAAATACTTGAATAGTACGAACTCACATTTGTGACGCACTATTTACTCGCACGGCTCACATGGTTACGGTCATGAACCTCACGACCATACGCCAGAGAAACAAGTGCTTACAAATACGGGTCAACTAATCGTAGAATTTACACAGCCTAGCAAGAGCACGACGCGAAATTTTTTATATGCATTTCATAATACTGGGATCCTCTCCCAACCTATCATGAGATCCCCACATATAATTCTAGTAACATTACTATCCTGTAATCCTACTAGGCCCCTTACATTGTAATCGACTAGAAGACTTGTCTCCTAGGATATATATATATAAAGGAGGGCAACGCTGCCTATATCGACAGACCATGAGAGACAATCATACCAATCAATCCATCGCAAAGGGCTACACGCCGACTGGACCTAAAGGCTATTACTCGATCACGAGGGCCCGAACCAATATAAATCATTCGTCTTTTTGCGTTCACCGCCGAGTTCCGCGTACGTTGAAGCCCATCAACCATCGTCCCAACGTGGTGGCTCTTCTTGGCACGGGCGCAGCCGCTCTCCCAGGCGGTCTTCCCCGGTGCGGCGCCTAGTGGACTACCCACTCCTACGGCACACCTCCCCTGCGGACTACCCCCGCCGACGGCGCGGTTCCTTGGCCGAGTTCGTCGATGTCAGAGATGACATGTGGGTCCCGCACATCATGGACTGTTAAACTAAATATATTTGGGTGTCATGTGGTTTAGGTAGTACTACTGGAGACAACAACAAAATATAGATAGTATTAAAATAGGTGGTTATTCAAATAGAGAAATATATAGTGTGTTTTAGGTAATACTGCTGGAGATGCTCTAAGTCCTCAAACAGTATATATTTATATATCTTTGATCATCTACTTGTGTAAATTCAAATAGTTTAACATCATCTGAATTGAATGTAAAAACATAAATTTGATGATGCTAAACTATATAATTTTCTAAAAAATATTATGGTAAAAAATATAGAAAGGTTTTGACTTTGAACAGCTAATTAAAACAACAACGTTGATGAAACGAAGGGACAGTTCGTTTCGCTGAAATTTGACTTAGGCTGGTTTATTATGAGAGAAAAACACTGTTTGTTTACTATATATAGATAGGGTGGAAATCAAAAGATTATGTGAATATATCACGGACGGGGTAGCTAGCTACGTACGCGCAAACTAATTGATTTTGACCCTAGGGCAAAATACAGATTCGATAGTGATGAATTGGGCCAAAGCAGTTGCTGGTATTTTTATAAGCCAGTGGTCAAATGAAACCTCTTAATTAACTGTCCTTGTGAGGTACCATGCAAATAAAGATCAGTGAATTTTTTTTTTGTAACCTGAATTGTATGTTTTTTTGGGAATACCTGAATTGTATGTTTAAGTAGTGGTACCATCACTAGATTAGATTTATGCGGTCAACAAATATATATGTCTGACAGATCTTGCAAGTTACATTTTAATTATTACCAAGAAAAAAATATAAACTAGTACATTCTTATTGTACGTTGACGGACCATGCATTTGTTTGGAAGAGTAAACTAGTACACCCATTTTATATTTATGACGCAATATATATAATGCAAGTTAGGAAGATCGAGTAAAAGATCGAGAAGGCAAAGGCAACAACGTAACCAACAATAATGCGTTACAAATAAAACATCCGGGGAGGCACAGTGTGTGTGGACAAGAAGGAAACTGCATGGACGATGCATATGACAATTATATTGAAGCTAGTGCTACGACTAGTAATATATTAGGCGCACAGGAAGCCCTGGGGGACGCTCTTGCCGCAGTAGTTGAGGAGCAAGGTGAGCTTGACGGGGACGTCGAGGTTGATGCCGAGCACGTTGGCCTTGAGCGCGGTGCAGAGGCAGACGGCGGCCTCCAGGTCGGCGAGCCCGTCCAGCAGCGGGCAGCACGAGTCGGTGGGCACCTTGCCGATGGACACCTTGACAAGGCCCAGCACGTTGGCGCACACGCCCAGCTTCAGCGCGTTCTTGGGGCACTTGCCGCCGGAGCTGGACGGCGGCGGAGGGCATGGCGTGTTGGTGGGTGACGGCGGCGGTGGCGATGGAGGAGGTGTTGGTTTCGGGCAGCCGCCGCACGCCGCGACCTCGCTGACGAGGAAGGCGCTGGCGACGAGCAGCAGGACGAGGGACGCAGCCGGGAAGCTCGCCACCGAGGCCATTGGTGCTAGCTGCTAGCTCGCTCTCGCTAGCTACTTGTGTAGTGTAGTGCAGTGTAGTGGGGAACTAGCTAGAGCAAGCAGAGCTAGAGCTAGTATAGGAAGAAGAAGGGTCAAGTTTAGGGCTGTTGACACAAGGTAGAGCCTCGTCTGGGTTTATATAGCCTAGGCACGGCCTCTGCTGGTCATGCTCAATTGCTCATGCATGTGAAGTGGTAAGAGCGAGGTCACCTCAGTATCTCCTCCTCCTTGAAGAGCTGATCGAGCTGAGCTGGCACACACAACATACACTCGAGTCGAGTGCCCCATGCTACTGTACGTATGTTGGAAGCTAGCTAGTGATGGTCATCAGAAGAGAACATGCAGAACCTGTATGTGTATATGTGGCTCACATGCATTGCATCCGTCAGCTTCGTTCGTCGTCGATCGATCCTTATCCCCATCCCCGTGAAAAATATCTTACCCGCCGGTTCGGCCTGTTGAGTCCATTTTCTGTACATTGTCCTCTCAAGCTATGCAAGTATGCATGCACATTGCGATTTTCTGTACCTTGTCCTCTCAAACTTGAATAATATACTACACTACGTATGCAAGAATATATACACAGGAGATATGCACGATTTCAGCCAGTACTGAAGAGATAGAGTGACGTATATATATGTACGATGGCTGCACGCATGCATATGCATTTCTCTCGATCTGTCTCTGTGAGTATATGAATGGCCCATGCTGCCATGCATGAGGTGGGCTGTAACAAACCAAATGAAAAGTCTCATGATGACGAGAAGAGAGCGGCAGTAGATCGACAAGCAGTTCTACTGAAAATTGTTTGTGATCTCGTTCCAGTCCTCCAAGGCTCCGACGACTTAATTAGAAAATATTGTCCCTATAAACTTAGCTATATATAGGTATCATCATTGTCCGCTATTAGATATGATCGATGCATGCATGCCAATTAAGACGACAAACTGAAAGCTAGCTGTGTGTGCATAGAGAGCATGCAGGCACAGCACACAGGTTCGTGCATGAACACATTTGAGTAGTTTTGACTCAACGAGCTAGCTGTTACTACATGCGCATGAGTATTATTAGCTTTTGCGTGCCATCTAGTACTGTACAGTGAACGTATATATGTAACGTCACCCGTGACCTAATAACAGCTCAGACGACCCATCATCGAGGGCTGAGGCCCATGCAAGCATGACAACTGCCAGATCGGACCCACATATAGGGAGTACATACGCCATGCCTAGCGTCCGGACGGACACACAACCCCTCCGCTTCCACACACATGCATGTGGGCCCATCTTCCAACGGATGCACCCCCCCCACACGCCCGCCCGCACCCCGCCCCCCCATCCCACCCATACGCCTCACCCCCGCAGGCGCACCCCCGCCACGTCCATCGGCTCGCCATGCCCCATTCCCTGACGCGCCCTGACTCTCTGAGAACAGCATGAAACACTTGAGTGCAACATACGTCTCAAAACAAATGAAACATCTGAAACATATAGTTGCTACAAATGTGTGAAACATATGCAACACCAGATAGAACACCTGCAACTTGCAACATGAAAACACTTACTACAGCAGAAGATTGAAATAGATGAAACATTTTAGAACATATTGTTGCAACATATGTGTGGAACATATGTAACATCTAGATCAAACGCTTGCAACAATACGTCTGGGAACAAATGGAACATTTCAAACAAAACACTTGTAACGTGCCTCTCTTAAAACACTTGCAATATATGAAGCATGTGCAACATCCCCGATCTACTTTTGCAACATCCGTATGATTCAACTGCAACATACCTCTGAAACGTCTGAAATAATTGAAACATACAATTGCAACATAGGGGAGAGAGAGAGGCTGGCGCGGGGAGCGCCATAGCCGCCGGATCTGTGGGCATTGGGGGTTCCCAATGGGGGAGGACGCTGGTGTCGGGGGAGGGGCGCCGTCGGGGTCAGGGAGGAGGACGCTGGGGTGGAAGAAGGAGCCGCCGGGGAATGGTGGGCCACGACGCCGGGGTGGGTGAAGGAGCTGCCAGTGTGGGGGGAAGGAGCCACCGGGGTGGGGGAGGAGGATGTTGCGATGGGGGAGGAGGACGCCGGGGTGGGTGAGGGCGCCACCACTGGCCAGGGAGGAAGACATGCGTGACAGGAGGGGTGAGAGGCGCGCGAGCCACGGGGCGAGCAAACGGATGGGGAGCAACGGCGTGGGATGGGGTGCGCGGAGCGGCGGAGCCTTGCGTCACGAGCAGGCGCGCGTCGCGGGAGGAAGCGAGGCGTCGTGGGAATGAGCGGATGGTGCGACGAGCGGATAAGGCCATGGAGAGTTGAGTGGAGGTGGACGCGCGAGCGTCCTAGCCCACCATTATATTATCTGCCGCGTCCAGAACGTCGGATGTTCGAGTCCGAGCATTACCGGAGTACATAACATAGAGGAGGGGCCATGCATCATCCAAGCACCCCAGTACACGTACTACGTAGTCGCTAGGTATATATCGCTGCTAAATTGTTAGACCGATCTCGGTGGTGATTTAATAAAAGTTTCATAAACATTAAATAAGCCGATATAATATAATATAGATGAAGAGCGAGATGATGACAATTTCATGGATTATATCGATTTAAATGAGTTTTATATGGATAAAAATTTTGTACATTGTTTCCAACACATAGAAGTTTTGAAAATTGTGACATAAAACCTCAATGAGACTGTCCTTAATGTACACCTAAAAAATATACTACACGTATGACTAGCACTAGCTAGGTCATCATGCAAAGACAACTATTCTTCAATGCGCCTCGTCGGTTGGCTGATTTACTAGAGCTCCGCTCACAGCTTCTTCAAAGCGTATTTTGAAGAGCCCTATCTACCATGCATTTGGATTCTGGTGGAAAGACCACGCGAATCACTTCTGCATATGAGGCTGGTTTGGTAGAGCTCCCCTTCCAGCTTCTTTGGAGTGGATTCAGTAGAGTCCTGTGTACCAAATAAATAGTTAAAATGCATCTGGATTTTGGTGGGAAGCTGTCAAAAATCGCTTCACCGTGAGCTATTATTTACCATGGCGTATACAGCTCCAAACAGCAGAAGAAATAATGGTCCGTCGTCGTCCTTGTATGACCTAGCTAGCTACCACACCAATAACATGCAAGCAAGGTCAGCCATTCAGCCAGCCTGCCCTACGGGATGATTCACTTTTGGCATATATATGCAAGGACCAGTACATATATCACACTAGTACGTAGACTCCGTCAGTTCGCGTACAACACGCCTATCAGAAGCAGCTGGCAGATTTTCTCAAACTTGGTTGCACGTACATATGCGAACGACTAAGTGACATACAGATAAAAACAGCTCAGTTCTTGTTCCTACACTAACCAGCTGGATATGCCAGCAAAAGAGGCCAAAGTGTTGAGAAAGACTGCGATATGATGAGCTTTTCGGAATTACATGCTATCATCACGCGGTATCACGTTCATTGCATATACATACAAAACAACACAAGTGTACTGGTAACAACCGCGCGCGGCCCATGCATGCATGTGACGCGACAGATGGATGAAAGAGACGTCTTAGGCTATGTGCACCGCGGTAAAACGTCAGCTACCGCTCACTCCCGTACCGATTCAGCTGCGGCGCATACTTTAAATCAACCGGTAAATCAACAGCGTCCGCTAAATCTAGCGTAATAGCGGACATTCTTAGAGATGACAACGGATCGGGTTCGGGTCGGATACCCGTGGGTTCGGGTTTGAGGATGGTTTATCACCCACGGTTTTCGGTTTCGGGTTTGGTATCGGGTTCGGTTTCGAGTTTGATTTTTCACCCGTGGATATCCAATGGATATCCGAAATAAATTATTTAGAATTAAAACTCATATTTTATAATACGCTAATAATAACTTATTTACTTAGATTATTAAATCTATTCAAAATTGACTCATGAAAATATTTATTATTTATTGCCTCTTATTTATACATGTGAATATGTGTATATTTATCCGCGGGTTTCGGGTATTCATTCGGGTTTCGGGTATTCGTTCGGATTTCGGGTATCCGCGGGTTTGGTTTTGGTGATGGATTTCCACCCGAATCAGTTTTCGGTTCGGGTTCGGGTTTCGATTTCGGGTTTTGGTTTTTGGTGCACGGAGACTCCACCCGATCCGAACCCGACCCGTTGCCATCCTTAGACGTTCTGACAGAGAAGAGGGAAAAAGCGGCGGGCCCCACGGTTTCAATCCTCTAAAAAATGTTATAACTCACAAACCAAAAACTAAAATTAAATTCCGATTGCACCATTGAATTCGTTTCAATAAATTCTTCAAAACTAGATCTCACATGGATATATTTAGATAAAGTGACAAGTGGATCCCATAATGAATAGAGGATGATATAGATGATGAATGAGTGCGGGAGAAATGAGTATAAAGAAGAGAATCTTGATGACCAGGATGTATAGAGAATGAAAATAGAGGATCATGAGTGCGGATAGCCTTAGCTTGCTGCATTCTTCATTTTGTTTTATTTATTTATATTTGCAGAGCACACATTGGCTGTGGACATTGGACTCCAACCTTCTTCCCTTGCTCGCTCCCAAGTCCTAACACGCCCCACACACCACAACCAATATACTACTAGTCTACTCCGGTACTCCCTCCCCCCCCCCCCCCCCCCCCACCCCTACCCCAAAAAAGTGCAATTTGAGGTTTTCTCTAAGTCAATCAATACAATCTTAAGTTTAACGAAATCTATAAAAAGTAATTTTATGATACCGAATAAATATAGTTGGATTAGTCATGAAATATATTTGCACAATAGACTTGTTTGGCATACCTCCAAGTCCAATAAAAACATGGATTTTTTTTGTGAACTCAAAAACATGGATTTGTTAGAGCGAGGTATTTGTAGCTCCAAGAAAATCCTCGATGTAGAGCTATAACTTAAATGAGTTATTCTATTGTAGTTTGAACTACATATGAATATTTAAACCGCTTTAATTTAAAACATGGACCTTAGAGTTAAAGTTGTGCTAACCAGATCCTATATCTTTTCTCCAAACTCCACTTTTTTTCTCATTTCACCCCACCTCCATATGTGTTTGATGTGTGTTCAATCCACACTCTCTCATGTGTTCAGACTCTAATAGAATACTCTCTCTCTCACACACACACACATAAACACACACACACATTCTTATTTGTATCCGCTTGTGATAGGCTTTACTTATGAATTACTACCTCTGTCCAAAAAGGATACGATTATGGGTTGCGTGCCAGTTAAAGTGATTCACGTTTGACCAAGTTTCTAGTAAATAGTATTCACATTGATGGCTCCAAACCAATTTATTATAAAAATACATTTCATAATTAATCTAATGGTATTTATTTGATATTATAAATATTTATACTTCTTTTATTTATAATTGGTCAAACTTTGATATACTCAAACGTGACGCTATTCTAAAATTGCATTCTTTTAGGGACGGAGGGAGTACTTAATTTTATATATTTTTCTATCCTCATTCATATTTGCCCCTTTGCATCACACATTCATGTGCGCTCAATGTATGTTTTTCTATATAAGTATTTTTTTAAAAAAAAAGATGATGATAGATTTAGGTAATTTATATTTATGGGTTAGTTCAGGTTATTTTTAATAATAGTGATGGTGGGAACTTAGATGCAGGTATATGTAGGTAGCTGAGATAAAGATTATGGGTGTTACTTTATGCTATTTTACACAATAGCGGTGGTGGGTGATTTAGATGAAGATTTCTATGTTACTTTATAGTAACTATTTTTGTAATCGAGGGTGGGTATTATTTTTAGAAAACATAACATATATTATTATTTCAGTGATAATCCACATATATCAATTAAATAGTCATATATTCCTATTTTTTGTTGGAATTTTGTAGACTTACCTTTTTTGCGTTATGTGTCTCGTATTAACGTGCATTGGCACTCGAGATAATGCTAGTGAGCAAAACAGTTTAATTTGCGGGAATATATACTTTTTTATTGCAAACTAGGTAAATGCCCGTGCGTTGCAACGGGAACACATATTACCACGACAACATATATATGCGCGTGTGTTATACTGTTACTTAAAATAGATACTGCGATTGTGAGTAATAATTTTTTTACAAGTCTGTGCTTTACAAAATACATGTTATCCTGTATTTTTTTCCCTTGCAACACATGAGCATTCACCTTAATCATAACAAGTTTGTGTTTCACAGTACATGTTTTAGGAAATATTGTACAATTAAGAATCTAATCTCTCAATAGTTCGACCAGGAGAACATGCTTTGCATGGACACCATGCTGCAGCGGGTCACCAATCAAAGATGATCCAGAAGATTTTTAAGTCCAAGATGTGACGCCTGACTTGTTGCAGCTGAAGTATGTAGATGACTTAAGCTGTAGTTTGAAGTATCCTGCATATAAGTTGTTTGTTATTAATTTTTAAAGTTAAAGTAGTATTGATATCTAAAAAATATATATCGACGTTTGATGCATTACCTCTTTCATTCACGGAGTTAGAACCTCTTTATACATGATATTCTTTTATGAATATATCCTTTATTGGTTTCTTCTTTCCCTTTCCTTTCCCTTTCCCCTTATTCACGTTCTTCTCAGCAGCCAGCATCTACCAATAATGGACCAGCTACAAACAACAGGTGTGCAACGATAAAAGGAGATTCAGAAACTACAAGCTAAATTAGAAGTAACTGCTATAGCTTTCAAATAAAATTACAGCAACCGTGAAAGCTTATTCGAGGCACGTGATAGAATCTGGGAACTAAATTTGAGAAAAACTAAATTTACAGATTATTCTTAAATCTTGATAATTAAACAGAGCCAAGCCTGCACTTCTAAGATTAATAGTGAAGTTACTGACCCTGTACAAATGAGTGACCTCCTGTGCAATTAAGACCAACTATCTAAGATCAATTATCGACCTGGTGATGAAGAATCTACAGGAAAACAATGATTCTAGAGGGACTGTAACACTGGACTCAACATCAACAAATATCAAGAAGGTCAAAGAATTCATTGAAGTAAAAATAAAAACAACAACAATAATATAGATGTCTTATTGCAATCTACTTTTTGGATAATTCTCTGACCGAGCAGCGAAGTTCATCTGAGATGACATAAAATAAGAGTATAAGAAGACCAGTAAAAGAATCATGTCTGGCTGCTTTGAATCAGTAGTAGAAATATCATATTATTGGATTAGATTTTAAACAGACATCTTCACCATGTAGTTGCAGGCTGCATGAAAAATCTTGATAGCAGAAAGCAGGGAAAGCGAATGAAGTAACTCGAGGAAACTATAGACCGCACAAGTTCAATTCCACTAAATCAAGTTTTATTTCTGAAGACAAGTAATTGGATTTATGCTCGTGCCACTGCATTAGGTAGCCATTACTCTTTCAACTTCAGAGTTCAGACCTACTGCATACACTAAACCAGAATACTACTTCTGAGCTTGATGCGTGGTAGAAAAAATAGTTTTCAGATTATTCTTAAATCGAAGCTGATAACTGAACTTTCCCTTGCCTGTGGGACCTGACGGTGTAGATGACTTTTTGGAGGTGGGCAGCAGCGAACTGGTTACTGCATCTGTAGGTAAAGAAAGCAAATTTGAAACCTTCTCCTTGTGTCAAGGAACATGACAAATAGCCTGTAAATTTTCCTTGTCTTTCAAAGCCTTTTGGTGATGATATATTGATATCGGCATTGCACTTTTACTATTTTAGATTAAAAAAAAGAATATTTTGTAAATGCAGACGTATATTACAATCACTACAACAAGAACGGAACTTCCAGAGAGTGTAATAGTTTTTTTTACATGACTAATATATAATATAATAGTAATACATAACTACTCTGACATAAAACTTATGAAAGCGTATGAAGGAAAGTTAGGGTTAGGAATCCAGTAAAACTAAGGGCCTGTTTGGAATGGAGAAGCGCAAAACAGAGGAATGAAAAGAAACATAGGAAAGGAATAGAAATGTAGTCTGAAAACAGAGGATTGGAAACACGGGAAAGGAATATAACGAGGTGTTTGGAACGCAGGAATTATAAGCAAGGGAATATGAGAATTAATTAAAAAGTATAAAGAAAATATTGGAGGCACATAGCAGGCTTAATAGACTCGACATGCACATGTACGATTTAGACGGAAGGAGACTCTTACCTGGTGTATGGACTCAATCCAGCTACGTTCACCATACACCACCGTTGTTTTATCCAATGTTTGGGCCATCGTTCTCCACACACGAAGCCTCATGGCTCATGCCCTCATCCTCATCCTCGTCTAGGCAAGGAGCCAGGCGTGGCAGCAAGCGAAGGAGGGGTAACCGCGAATCGCTTGATGGCACACTTGCGGCCAGCAGGGAGCCTCACCGAGGGTGTTCAACGTCGTCGCACTACAACGGCAGGAAATCGATCTATTTGACCTGTTCATCTATTTGGCCTGTTCTTGCTTGCGAATGGTTAAATTTGTCCTGATCCTCTTGTGTTTTGATTCATATTTGCGAAAAGTATGATTTCTCCAATCCGTTTCACTATGCATGAATAGCATGCCTCGGACTTTAGGAAGAGAATGCAGGGGGGGGGAGAACCAGAGGGGAGCTGCTCACCAGGCCGCCGGGGCTGGGAGCTCGCCGGTCGCCACTATCGCCGAGGCAGGCGAGCGGCCGCGCGGCGTCGCGAGTCGCGAGCGTGATCGACGGCGTGCGTCCGGTGACGTTGAGGCAGTGGCGGCTGCGGCGTCCGAACAATCTTGATGTATCTTTATCTTTCTCCTTTTTCTCTCTCTTGTGCCAATACGAAGTCACCGCCGTCGCCGTTATCTGAACCTCAGCCGCTGCCGCCGCTCCCCAGCCCGGCACCGCCCCCACCCCGACACCTAAACAGGGCCTTGCTGACAATACGATCAACTTGTTCAAGTTATACTTTAGGAAAGATGGCTAAAAAGTATTTTTAAAATTGCAATTGAGATTAAAGGGAGGGCTGAGTCTCGGTTCATAATACAACTGAGATCAAAGATGTCATCAAATGGGGCCCCGCTACCCCATGCCATACTAACCCTGTGAAACACAAACTTGTTGATTATAACTTTGTATATATAACATAAATAAAAATGTTAACATAGTAATATTATTTGTTAAAGTCTTGTCCTAACTGGATGAAACACTGCAGAGTATGTCTTATATACTCCACCTCCACTAATTATAAAAGAAAACCATTTGATGCCGGAAAGAAACGTGATGTGCAACTACACTAAAACAAAATATGAAAATCAATACTATATACCATGATTGTAGCGCGCTCTCCCTTTCTTCGAACCAGGTTCTATTTGGTTTGCAGCTAACAAAAGTTGTTTAAGTGAGGCGCAACAACCTCAGACATTTGATTTTAGAGATGTACTCCCTCCGTCCTGCAATATAGCGTATTTTAGCATTCAAAATTTATCCTCAAATATAAGGCATTATAAAAGACAAGAACCATTAAACACTTTTCATTTATCAACTAATCACCACTAATCGTTTTGATGATAGTGCCTTATTAGGAAATATAGTGAGGGCACATGCGTCTTGTGTGTTGTCTCTTAATCTATCCTAAAATTTGTAGAATGTACTATATTATAGAACAGAGAAAGTAGGGTGGAGATGGATGTCTAGCCAGGATGCTTAACGTCAGATCTTCAACCAAACAATACATCGCTGCCAGCTAGCAAGGTCTATGCACTAACATAAAAAAAAAATCATGATATTATATAGAATTGCATTGCATATGCATGGACGGAGCGACGTGATGCGTTTTTTTTCTTCAATATATAAATATAAAAATAAAGCTTTTGTCAGTATGAAGACAGTTAGTTACATTAATGTGATATATACTATCACTGGCTCCGTTTGGTTGTTCCGAAACTGGTCATTCCGGGCCCCCTCCGTACTACAGATTTGTGAAGCAAAACGTTGGACTGGAATTAATCTCCGATAACCGAACAAGGCCACTGTCTTTGAGCCTCCGGAGCTTTCGATGCTCAACGTCAACGATAACGGAAAATCGACAGCCGGCCTTGGAAAAAAAAAGTGATGCACATCCGGTACGAGTACGATTGATGTGATGAGACGCGACGGCGATGCAGATAAAGTGGAGATGGCATTAGATCAGGGGACCATCTAATAATTTAATAAAAAGAAGAAGAAGAAAAAACGTAACAGGAAGAAACGAAGATGATATTGGAGACTATGTTCCTACATTATATTGGCACGCGGAACGTATAATTTGCGGTTATTTGGACGATTATAAAAGATTCAATTAATTTGTGTGGTTGTTTAAGACGACTTGCGGTTTGAGGATTTAGTTTTGTCAACAATCGCATCATCATGCATATGGACTGATTCGATTTAAAATTGGACTCCATACCGGAGATTTGAAACGAATGGCCACGGTAGGCAATAGAGGCCTTGTTTAGTGGGTGAAAAGTTAAAATTTTTCTAACCGTAGCACTTTCGTTTGGATTTGACAATTAGTATTCAATTATAGATTAACTAGGCTTAAAAATTTTGTCTCGTGATTTATAACTAAACTGTGCAATTAGTTATTTTGTTATCTATATTTAATGCTTCATACATATGTATAAAAGTTGATGTGATGGAGAGAGACTGAAACAATTTTAACTTTAGCCTTGCATCTAAACAAGGCCGGAATACACAAGCCGGCAGCCGTTTCCGTTTGATTCCTGCTGTCCTGTCCATTCGGACTTTGGGAAAGTGAGTGCTCCATACATTACATACACTCGTAGTACAAAGTATCGCGCTCCGCTCGAGAACTCTCTCAACATAAGCCCTAGCTTCCTGTTAGTTATTAGCTAGAGTGCAAAGTGATTGCGATCTCATCCATCCATCTCCACCACTCGTCGACTCCGCACCATATATATATATATATATATATATATATATATATATATATATATATATATATATATATATATATATATATATATATATATATATATATATATATATATATATATATATATATATATATATATATAGCAAGCAGCAGCCGCCGCCAATTAATTAAGGTGCAGTGAGCAGATCGACACCAATCACGAGCTAGTGAAGAATGATCTGATCATCGCCATACATACATCCTTCATATTCTTGCTGGTTGCTGCCATGCATGCCAATGAGGTAAGCCATCATCAGTAGTGCTTCCTAATCCTGTCTTGAGCTTAACTAGACGACGTCGACACCTCGAGGGATGCCCCTCGCCGGAGCCGCGCCTCATCAGGAGACGGCCGCCGGGACGACACTACACCTCCACCTCCACCAACACCTGCGACCACTCGCCGACGGCAACAAGCACCAGTACCACCAGGAGCTCGGCCTCGGCCCCTTCGCCCCAGTCCCACCGCAGGGACCACCAGCCTGCCCACCACGCTGTCTTCGCCCCTCGGCACCGGCGACGTGGCGGCCCTCGCCGGCGCCAACGCCAAGAGCGTCTCCCCGCCCCCGCCCGCATGGCCGGACGACGACGACGACACCGCCGCCGGGAGGGACGACTGGGTCCACCACCTCCCGCCCCTTGACATGCACATGCACATGCCGCCGCTCGGCCTCGGCCTCGGCGCCACGGAGGCCTGGGAGGCCCACGCGCAGCCTCCGGGCGCCCTCTCGCAGTCGCAGGCCCACGACAGCACCTTCCTCGGCTGGATCATTGGCGGCGACGCCGACGACGTCGCCATGCCGAGCGTCATGGACGACCACCACTCCCACTCGGTTCTTCATGATCAAGACCACATACCCTCCTCCTCCTCTTCCTCCGTGCTCCCGCCGTTCCAGCCCCACGTCGCCCACCACACTACGCACGCCGCGTTCCCGCCCAAGCCGCACCACCACCCCATGCCCGCGTCGCCTCCCAAGCAGACCCCTCCCGCCGCCGGGCTCCTGAAACCCAAGCCGGAGGCGCCGGGAACTGACGACGCTGCCACGGCGGTGGACCAGCTCGCCGAGGCCGCCAGGCTTGCCGAAGCCGGCGACGTCTTCGGCGCCCGCGAGATACTGGCGCGGCTCAACTACCTGCTCCCGCCCGCCCACGCCGCCGGCGCGACGGCGACGCCACTGCTCCGCTCCGCCTTCTACTTCAAGGAGGCTCTGCGCGCTGCCCTCTCCACCACAACCACCGCCGACGCCTCCTCGCCGGTGGACGTGCTCCTAAAGATCGGCGCCTACAAGGCCTTCGCCGATGTCTGTCCCGTGCTCCAGTTCGCACACTTCACCTGCGTTCAGGCCGTGCTCGACGAGCTCGGCGGCGCCACCTGCATCCACGTGCTCGACTTCGACATCGGCGTCGGCGAGCAGTGGGCGTCGCTCATGCAGGAGCTGGCGCGCCGCCGCCCGGGCGCCACGCTCAAGGTCACCGCATTGGTGTCCACGGCGTCGCAGTCGCACCACCCGCTGGAGCTGCAGCTCGTCCACGAGAACCTGTCCAACTTCGCCGCCGAGACCCGCGTCCCGTTCCAGCTGGCCTTCTTCGACCTCGACGCCATGGACCCCGCGGAGCTCCTCGCCATCACCGCCGGCGACGCGGTCGCCGTCCACCTCCCGTCCGGCTCGGTGCACGCCCCCGCGGTTCCATCCGTCCTTCACCTCGTCCGGCGCCTTGGCGCCAAGCTTGTCGTCTCCGTGGACCGCAGCTGTGACCGCGGCGAGCTGCCCTTCGCCGCGCACCTGTTCCAGGCGTTCCAGTCCTGCGTCTTCCTACTCGAGTCCCTGGACGCCGTCGGCACGGCCTCCGACGTCGCCGCCAAGATCGAGCGCTTCTTGATCCAGCCGAGGATCGACAGGTGCGTGGCGGAGAGGTACCGCGCCGCCGCCGCGGGCGACAAGACGCCGCCCTGGCGGGCAATGCTCGCGTCGGCCGGCTTCGTGCCGGTGCAGGCAAGCACCTTCGCGGAGGCGCAGGCGGAGTCGCTGCTCAAGAAGGTCCCCGTGCGGGGCTTCCGCGTCGAGAAGCGCGCCGGCTCGCTCGTCCTGCATTGGCAACGCGGAGAGCTGCTCTCCGTGTCCGCATGGAGATGCTAGCACCTGGCTCGCCGGCCAGCCACCGCCGGAGCATCGTCGCCATGAGACCAAGTTAGTAGGCTAGTTAGGACTAAATGATCCTAACAATATTCCTGCTGCTGCACTGATCTGATCTGATCTGATCTGATCGTCCAAAATTACCCGCCATGTCAGTGTCACCTTGCTGGTCAATCTGCCTTGCCATGCTGCTTGATTTAAGTAGATTGTTTGGCAGATGCAAGGTCTGCTAGATTGGTATATTATTGTTACCAATGTATTTACTATTTTAGTACTCATCTTCATGGTTGTCAACAAGGATCCCGATGTATACATGTATCTTAGATAGAATCCACAACCTTGCTCATGTTTGTACAATCAAATGGTTATATGGTTTATGTGAAGTTCCTGATCATGGGATTCAGAGCTATGAATGGAAACTAAGTTGTTTTGTACTCCTCTGTTTTTAATATATACTCCCTCCGTTTCAAATTATAAGTCACTTTGACTTTTTTTAATTCATTTTGCTATGTATCTGGACATATTATTATATCTAGATAAATAGTAAAATGGATGTATCAAAAAAGTCAAAGTGACTTTTAATTTGGAACTGAGAGAGTATATTTCAGTAACATCCTGTTTGCTCAAAAATAAAAGGATCTCTTTTGGACATAATTCACAAACAAAAATAGGGAGGCTTTCACAATCAAGAAAAAAAATGGGAACACGTTCAAAAGCCAAAAAAAAAATGTCATGAAGCTACGTTATGCTAGTTGGCTGCCTGTCTCATGGACTGTAATTGACTATTATGTTCAGACTTACTAATCCCTATCTGAATTTTTCAACCATGGTGGACTTGCAGAGGAAAGTTTGTAAATAAAAGGTTATAAGCGAGTTATAGACGCCGTCCTCTCTCTGTAACCCGCAGTTCTCTTTGCCAATGGAATTCATGAAAGTTATGGCCCAATATTCTACAGAAGCATAATTCCGACTGTCATTCCATTTTGACTAACATTTCCTACCTGCATAGGCTTCTAGACTGACTTATCCTCTGTCGAGATCAATGCAGTAGATGATCTACCAGTTTGGTGAGTTAGTTAAAATGATTACAAACTTGGTACTTAATACTACAAAGTACTGATATGCTATTTCAATCTTTCCAGATGCTTTGTAAATTGGAATCGAATCAGTGTGACTATATATCGTAACTACTAATTAACTATTCTGCCATATATTGACAGTCGAGACGTGCTGTCAATTTATGAGTAGCGAGGCACAGCTTGTGCTTGGAACAAATCTCTGTGATCAGAGGGGTACCTTGAAATGCTTTCTCCTTGAAGAAAATCCAGACACCTGTAAAGCAGAATTACACGAGAAACGGATGTTTTTAAGAATAATGTTGTATATTAGAAGAACATTTCTAAGTTGACAATTGCTGAATGCAACAGCGATTTGGGAATAAAGTGGAACTGGAAGTTAAGAGACAAGCATAAAGCAATATAATCTTTTTTATTTGTGAGTGAGATTCTGATTTGCATTATACTGTCACCAGGGTGTGGCAGAAGAGCTAAGACTGTTATAGCTGCTGACAACTTCTAAAAAGTTTTGCATCTGCATGACTTGATATCCATTGTCACTCCATGATCAGATTTTATCATTTGTGAGCTATTCCTCGTAGCATAGCAAGTTGTCGGTTTTGCATCCGCATTCGCTACCGTTCTCATTCTCTCCAGTCATAATAAAATAATTTGGTATCTGTTTTTTTACGTTAATTTGGTATCTGTGACTACTTCTGTACTTGCAGCATCTTGCATACTGTTGTTAATCAAGTTATCACCGCGTGCTTGGTTGGTTCCTATTACCAGTGTCAGGTTAGAAGAAAAAAAAACAGAAAAATGCTACACACATAGTACCAAAGGACTAAGTGTACCAAAGGACTAAGTATTCACTCGGAATATCATCATACAAGACTAATCAAGGATGGCAGGTGTTCTATAGCTGATATCGTTCAGCTCAGAAATTCAGAATATGTTCTATAGCCGATATGGACCACAGGTGTAGTGTCAAGTGTCAACCATGCTCAAAGATGACAGCTTGAGTAGTGCAGTCCCTATCTTTTCCTCAGGGAGAAGGAAATACATATCATGACAGTGTTAGATTCTTATTTTGAGTGGATAAGCGAGTAGTTTGTACAACAATCTTTTCCTTGGGGAATTTGTTTGCATGACAGTAGCTAGGGGGGAGAATTGACGTCTAGCTAGCTGTTTATCCTGACAGAATTTCTGGCTGCTGCAACATGAACCAAATCCTGTTTGTTCTGATGGGGATGCAGGGAATGGCAATCAGAATGTAAAGTGAATGTGCTTTTACCTCAGTGGTGGCAAGCATCTACCAGTCTCGTCATCAGAATTTTATTTAATTTGCGCAGCTAATCTGAGTACCCAATTCCTCCACGTTGGGACTGCATCATTATACATGCTACCTGGCCGACCCCTGATTCTGTCTGCAGGAGATAATAAGCCTAGTTGTTCTTTGCTCTCACTATATACTTTATTTATGGCTCCATTTTGGAATGTGAGGATTTTCATAGGATTCGTGCGGAGTTTTCTTTGCTCTCACTATATAATTCATTTATGGCCCAATTTTGGAATGTGAGGATTTTCATAGGATTCGTGCGGAGTTACAGGTTTCCGTTGAAATTTCCTCACTATGAATATGAATAAGCCCTCTGATTTGCAATCACCATGGTGATGCTGACATATATGAAATCACAATGTTATTTGGTTCACTACCCACAAATCCATATACTAATATGCATGTAACTGCAAAAGCAAGAAGAACATAAATTATGCCTCAGCCATCCACTCTGCATCCAATAGAAACAACCCTAGGCACATGATTTAGCCCCTACAGATCACTTGCAAACACAAGCATCTACTACTTTATTCCCTACCCATCAGCCTCCCTTCAATGTATTATATATGTATGTACTTTAGAGTAGTTTAGAACAGCAGTTAAAGCGCCATGAACCACTAGATCACAAAAGTAGAGCAATTTTTGAAAGTAAAATAAAAAAAGCCAACAGGGAATCGATTCTCGCATGAGCGATGAGAAAGGTCATAAGATATCGCCATTATCTACCGCAAAGAAGAGGTTCTAAAGCTTGAGATGAAGTCAGTGCTACCACACTCCTAGTGGTATGTGGGCACCAACACAAGGAGTACCGTCCTTGGAAAGGGTTAGAGATGCTTCTAAGGCCCCTAAGGCCTAAAGGGACAAAGAAAAGAGGAGGCTGTCTTGTGTCATAGTGAAGCCGCCTCTGATGGAGAGGTTCACATATGCATTGCCCATGTTTTTTCTCCTCCACTCTTTTCCCTATGTTACTGAGTACACAGCAGAGAAATGCAATGGCTAGTTACAAATTCAAAAGAGGGCCGAAATCATGATTTTTTTTTTCTAAGAGAAGCATCGTCTTATTCATATCTTGTTTTTGGTCATTTGATAAATCCAATGAATAATGGTCATTTGATGTATGGCACTTCAATTTGGCAGATATGGTCTATGATCGGTGGTTATGGGATTTTCTTTTTATATATAATAATCAGTTCTAGTTTGGACAGTAATGGGATTTGTCAAGTTAGATTCTCAAGACGGTTCCTTGGGTAATTTGACTAAAAAATGGTAGCTTATGTTGGGCCCACTACATAATTCTAGCTGTCAAGCTTAGACTTCATCACCTTCTACACGACTCAAGCTGGACAGTGGAGTAGCAAAGCTGGACAGTTATTACCATGTTTCCGTGTACATGTAACATGTCCAAGAAGTACACGCCTCAGGCTCCAAGTCGATGAAAGTAAGAGAAGGAAACCCAGACAAACCACTTATGTGGCATCGCAGATCGAATCTTCAGAGGTTCTTGTTCTGTAGCTGACAAAAAGAAAAATGACAAACAGTGATGTTGTGATCGTCTGGTCTGAACGAACATACCTATAAGAAAGCTAAAAAAATACTTGGGTAAGCCAAGACAGGAAGAACCTTGCCTGAACAAGAATACCAGTTGTGTGTGAGATATCCTACTAACTTGGCATTTAAAGTCAGATGAGAGAACCAGGAACCAACATGATAAAATCTCCCCTGTACAATAACTGTACGATGGAATCAACTAAGGTATTGCTCTTTTTGAAGAAAAATATATATATATATATATAACACTAGTTTTATATAATAAGAGAAAGGCTCATCAGGATTTTTCATACTCCCTCCGTCCAAGAAAGAATGCAATTCTAGCACAGTGTCATGGTTTTGTATCTTAAGTTTGATCAATTATAGATAAAAAAGTATCAATATTTATGATATCAAATAAATATCATTAGATTAATTACGAAATGTATTTTTATAATAAATTATTTTGGAGCCGTAAATATGAATAGTATTTGCTAGAAATTTAATCAAATGTGAACTACTTTGCTGACACGCAACATGTAGTTGCATTCTTTTCTGGACGGAGGTAGTATTTTGGTATCTGAAAATATCACATCTTGATTGACCAACCAAATTTCGGTTTTGTTTGATTCATAGAAATAATTGGCAGTGCGGTGCGACCATATTTTAGCAGTATACATCAGTAAAGCAGGAGGGGGAATATATATCACTGTAAAAGATGTAACAGCTGCTGTATCTACACTAAACCACATGTCTTCCGTGAGGCATCTAACAAACGAGAGAAAGGAGATGCTCTTTTACCTTGGCGACGAAGGTTTCTCCTATTTTAAGCATGGCAATCTCTTGTCCATCTATATATGTTTTCTTATAATAAGATGTATATATAGATTGAGGGACGAGAATCTTAGGCAAAGAAGAAAAGCTGTAGATAATGGGGCTAAAGGTTATAATAAGACACATTGCGCGTGGAATGCTTGATAGGGGTGCTGGGTCCAGGCCACTAGGGGCACCGGAGAATGACCTGCAATATGTATTGCCTGCATAATTGCATTCCACATGACAAGGAAGGCCACGGATAAAGAAGCTGAATACGAAAGACAGACGCGTACAGCAGCAGCAACAGCAGCCACATGTTTGGCGTATTGGTATTGTATAGTTTGTAGAGACATGAAGCAGGAGTGAATGTGAACGACACGCACGGTACGCCTGTGATGTGGAGGAAGATAGAGGCTGAAAAACTCAAACCTGGTACGTATCAGAATGCACGCGTGTAATATTCTTCACCTGGGGCATGAAATAACAGTAATCCGGGCAGAATGATCTGAAAAGCCTGACGGTCGCACGCTTGGTTATGTTTTTGTCAGAAAACGGCCTTGGCCAGCACCACAAGACAGACCTCTGCCACTGTGCGTGATCGAAGCCCAGCCCAGGTGCTTAACAAAATACATGCTGATCAGTGATGGTGCTACGAGTACAAGACAGCGGCAGAGGATGTGATGCTGAAGAAATGATGTCCATCTACCCACCAGGCTAATTGCTAATGTTGCAAGCAACCGTGTAAGCTGAATGAAATCATCACGTCAGACATTCATGCAGCTTCCAGCTTGCCAACACATCCAGGCATGACATATGATAGCAGACTCAGCATATTCATCCATTTTTACCCGTTCAAAATGCAAACGCCGAATGATATATTATTTCAGCAAGACGGTCAAAAGTAGACACGTTGACACGAGCACACATGACCACAGTTACCCATGGCACTGGGTTTGGTTGCGACTCCCGACAGTTACAACCACGACGTCCAACATGAGGATGACAAGGTCACTGGGGATACAAAGATAACAGACTTGGGCAGAGTACAGTTCAACACAATGCACTCACTTCACTTCACTTCAGGAGGGTCTTAACGATGGATTTCACGTTCAGCTTCTTCAGGTCCGTGTAGGACTGACCACAACCGACGAACATGACTGGAGCTCCAGATATGTAGACCATGGAAAGAGCTGCTCCAACCTGCACGTTTTTTTTTAGCTTGTATCAGAATACCACACAAGAAAATACCACTTGATATAACACGAACTAGTGTACAAGTTCTGACCTTGTCGTCGATGGTGTCAAACTTAGTGAGCAGGATACCATCAATCAATCTAGCAGTAGGAACAGCAGATAGGTCTGCTAATTTCTGTTTGACAAATCAAGTTCAAAAAACACTTAGTACCAGAAACCAGATTCCATTGAACAAGCATCATTCTAAAGATAATATTCATCTGTCCTTGAAATGCAAGTTATTATACCTGGTTAAATTTAGTGAGCTGATCCACAGCATCATTTCCAACCAATGCTTCTCCAACAAATAAAACCAGGTCTGGGCTATTGAGATTGATTAGCTTGGAGAGTGCCCTCATGAGTGGCTCATTGTCCTGACAGATTCAGTTAGACAGAGACTTTCAGGTAAACTTCAAAGTAAAGATTATTATCCTCCAGTACAAGGACAAAAAGATACAAGATACTTCGAACTAAACCACTTAGTCAACCTGCATACGTCCAGCAGTGTCAACCAGAACAACATCTGATTTGTTCCGGGTTGCTTCCTGAATAGCCTCCCTCGCTACAACTGCTGGATCTTTCTCATAACCCTTCTCAAATATAGGTATCTGCACACAATACCGTCACATCAATTTCAATGTACAAATAATAAGCCCAGGGACAAAAGACATATATAGTATAATAATGTATAACCAAAGAACACAGTTAAATGCTACATCAAAGCAACTAGTCCCTGAATGTGCGTTTCTGATGGCCAATCTGAAAGAGTGTATGGACAAGTTTTACCAAGAGCACTAGAGCAGTTACATAGGAATATGTGTGGTTAGCAAAAAAAATTTGCTGTACAAAAAAATGGATATATGCATAAACATGAAGCATGACAAGACAAAAGAAAGGCTACAGAAGCACACAGCTGCAAAATACTGTATGACTAAAATTTGACTAGGCTAGGAACACAAAATAGTTGGATTTTTTAGTGACGAACTGGTCCCTGCCTGCAAAGCAAAGTTTGTTCATAGATTCGCCTTGGTTACCCATAGAGCGAAATCCGAGTACTTCCCTAGAATCGCAGAATGGCTAGTTGCTCTGTAATTTATTTCCTTTCTTTCTTTTGTACACAAGTTCTTGTTCTCTTTTCTACATATATAATCAATAGGGGCACCCCTACTGTTTCGTTTCCAAAAAAAATGACAAGGCAATTACAGCTCGAAAGATGTTAAATGTCATTTGCTAATCAGTAATATAGGGGTGTGCCCCTCCTGGTACATATTTTTGACGCCAAGGCAGTTACGGCTCGAAGATGTTACATGTCATTAGGTCAAAAAATGGCATGGTTTTGTACAGTATGGCCAAATTTCAGGGTTACGCCAACCAAAAAAATTGTATTAAAAAACTGGAGCACAAACCCAACATATATACTTCCTCAAACTATGGGGGCTAAGCGGTAACATAAAATGACCTAGGAAACTTTTTTGTTGGCTTCATGAATCATGATAAAACAAGTGCTAGTTCAGAAAGGTATACAAACTCCATTGGGGAAAATTTACAATTTTAAAACTACTCTTTCACAAAACTATCAAGAATAAACTGTCAAACAACAACAACAACAACATAGCCTTTTGTCCCAAGCAAGTTGGGGTAGGCTAATAAACTGTCAAACAGAATTCAATTTAATAACTGATGACAAAAAAAAAGGCAGTGCGATCATTGGATTATTGGATAGCAATTAGATAGTTAGATCACTACCTGAAGCCTCCGCGCATGAGTTCTCAGCTGCTCAACAGCACCAGATCTGAAGGTGTCACATGCTGCAAGCGTTACACTGAGGTTATGCTGAAGAAGCCAATAAGCAACCTGTGAAGTTCCAAATGCAGACAATGAATGAATATCCCAAGAAAAGGGTTTCTCTTTTTTTTTATATATGGTAGTGATGTGGTGTCTGGAAATGCATACCTTTGCAAGATTGGTGGATTTGCCAACTCCGTTCACCCCAACGAAAACAATTACATATGGCCTCCCACGCTCCTTGGCAGCGTGCACATCCCTCAGTATGTCAATAGAGCGCCTTGGGGTCAAAATACGAAGAAGAGCGTCCTCCATCGCTGTCTGCAGGAGTAACCATCAAATGAGGCGTATTACCAACCTATAAGATGTGTAGATGATATAAGAAGATGAAGATATTTTGATGAGAAGATGTGCTAAAAACCTGGACTGTAGATGATATTCTAGTGAAAGATCCTAGCTTCTTGCCCTCAAGGCTAGCTGCAACAGATTCACAAAGCTTCTCTGCAATTTCCTCTGCCTGCGTAAGTAAGGCCAGCCTTCTTTATCCAGACAGGAAAAGGCTATCTATTAAGTAATATCAAATAAACAACTACAGAATATACACATACCACGTTCTTTGGCATCAGCCTATCTTTGAGAGCTTTGAGTGCAGGCTGCAGATCAGCCTTCTCCAATACATTGCTACCAGCAATACTGAGCACAGAAAAGCACAATGTATTATATTACAGGATATGCACATAGATTTGGAGATCATAGAAGTTAGGCATAATGCAATATGTTCAAGAAAAACAAAAGCCAGCACATTGGCGAAGGCAAGAGAGAGAGAGAGAGAGAGAGAGAGAGAGAGAGAGAGAGAGAGAGAGAGAGAGAGAGAGAGAGAGATAAGGCTGATAGGTTGCAGGTTGAAAAAACTAGCAGCCACCACAAAATATATGGTCAACTTCATGACTGAGTCTAGGATATATTTCCTTAATCATACATTCATACTTACAAACAACTGCATATGATAGAACATAATGCTAGGAAGGTGACCATGCTTATGTATCAGATATTCACATATCAAATGCTTTAGCAAGATTTTCCATTTTTCCTAATGAGAGCATGTGGTCATCTATAGATTAAAGATTTGGGCCTTGCAGAAATGGTTCAAAAATAATCCCATCTTTCCCATCCACCAAAAGAGTTCTAGAAATATACATGCTCAATCAACCCAGTAGTAATGGACATTCAAACAGAGATAATTCCAAATCATCACAGAGTAAACATCAGGGGATTCCCAAAGCTTCAATCAAGCAGAGCAGTACGTTTTTCATCTCTTTTTCTGGGTGAAAGGCAAAGCAGTATCCGGCTGATAATTCAAGTGTATCATTAATGAAGTGAACAACAGGAAACCATAAAAGCCAGGCTAATGAGTATATAGATAGATTATTGAGCTAAGGCTATCAGTAGACGGGAGCGCATGGATTACCTCTGAAACATTGATGAGAACCATCCTTTCTTTTTGGGTCCATCTTCCACCTCTTCGTCCTCGCTGTCGCTGCTCAGATCCTCATCCTTATCCATCATGCTTTCTCCCTCGATGACTGCCACATTGTCTGTCACCTCGTCCCCTCTCTCATCAGCTGGGTCTGTAAAATCCAGCTTCTTGTTGGAAGGTTTGTCGTCCCACACCCTATCTTGCTTCCCTTTCTTCTTTGTGTCAGGTTTAGTCAGCTTCTTGGTTCCATTGTCAGCGGCAACATTCTTCTTGTTGGTCCGTAGCTTCTGTAGTTTACTTACATCGAAGGCCCCATTGTCCTTGGGGCCTCCATTCTCCTTTCCCTTAACAACAACAGGGCGGGCGAGAGAATTCTCCTTAGGGGCGCCATCCTCTTGGCCCTTGAAGGCACCATTCGCCAGAGTGTTGTGGTCCTTGTTCCCAGAGTCATCACCATCAGAGTCATCCTTGGCACCAGAGCCACCCTTGTTGGCAGCAGCAGCACCGCGGGAATCGCCGCGGCGGCCCTTGGGACCAACCTTCTTCTGGGAGAGGGCAGGCTGCAGACGAGACGAGAGGGCCTGCTTGGACTTCTTCATCTCCTCGGCGCGCGCCTCGGCCTCGCGATGGAGCTGGCGGAAGATGTCCCCAAAGTCATCGTAGGAGGTGCGCTTGGGGTCGTAAATCTGGGAGAACTCCCTGCGGACGGCGGCGAGGAGGTCGTCGACGTAGAGGAGGTGGAGTATCTTCTGGTAGACGGCGACGAAGACGAGGCCGAGGTCGTTGTGGAAGGTCCACTTGAGGGCGTAGTTGTCATGGGAGAAGGTGGCGTCGGCGGAGCGCTCCTCGAGGAGGCAGGAGCGGATGAGGGCGTCGATGGGGGAGCCCTTGAGGGCGGCGGCGCCGAGCGCCCGGCAGGACGACCAGAGGATGAGGCCGCCCCGGGTGAAGATGAGCAGCTCCTCCAGCATGGTGGCGAGCCTACCTATATACCTGCGGATCCGACCGATGAATCACCATCAATTTCATTATATCATATCGTATATAAGGAGAGAAAAAAAAAACAAGACAGATCGATCGATGGATCGATGAATTGGGAGCGCAGGAGCTACGGGCGCGCGTAGCATGTATGGATCCGATCCAAGTCGCAATTGATAAGGGGAGATCCAGATGATCTAGACAACAGGAGCGCGATCGAGCAGCAACGCCAAAGCCTAGAGCTACAACGGGGAATTTGCTAAATTCGGTGGATTTGACATGGATCAGAAAGTCGATCGGGGATTGCGGACAGGGAATCGAAGAATTGGTTGGTAGCGTACCTGGGTCGGCGCCTTCTCGCGGAGGAAGAGGATCCGATCCGAGAAGGGAGGGGAAGTCGGGCGTTGCTTTGCCTGGGCGGTGGAGTGGAACCCTATATTCTCTTCTTCTGTGGCTGGCGGGGCGGCGACCGTGCCCCCTGCGTGTCCACTTCCCCGAAGGCGGAGGCAAACAATTCCGCGTGCCCAGCCGACCTGCCAGTGTTGACTCAGGCCTTTTAGCAAATAATACTCAAATTTAGGCCATGTTTAGTTCTAAAAAGACCTAAAAAATTTTATACACTACCTATCACATCGAATCTTTAGACATATGTATGGAACATTAAATATAGATAAAAAAATAACTAATTGCACAATTTATCTGTAATTGTCTCTATCTATCTGTTACGAAATGAGCCAGCACGAAAGAGAAGCCGTGAAGTTTTTAATCTTTTTTTTTTGAAAATAAGAGAAGCCGTGAAAGAGGGACTGTGTGTCGACAGTAAAGACGCCAAAGTAGCAGAAAGCCTTACCAAAGTGTTGTCATTGGACGCCCGGGCCGCTACGAACCAGAGAACGCAGCGAGGATGTCACTCTTACGTGGTGAGACACGAAGAGGTTTACAAGCAAACCACCAAAAGATAACCAGTCGTGCTTACGTGACGAAGAACCGGCTAGTTTTCAAGTAAACTAGCAAAGGAACCGCCGAAGCTCTTGCCCGGGAGGGACCCCGTCAGGGCAAAGACGTCGTCGGGTTGCCCTAAGTCGGCCGGCGAGCCTAGGGCGCCATCCTTGATCGTGGATCAATGGATGAACAGCATAGAGGTTGAAGGAGAAGAGAAAAGGGGTAAAAGGAATAGATTGATTTGTTTGTTTGACGATTGTGAAAGGATCAAGATGCCTAAGAGGGGGGTGAATTGGGCTTTTCTAAAAATTAATTGCAAGAATTAAATCCTACACGCCGGAATTCACCCCTAGTGCCTACTTGTGTTCCTAGAGATTCTACCGGTAAAAGTTTTGCACCATAGTTTCCAATCCTAGTCTATCATGGCAATTCTAGGAAAGTAAATCAAGTAATAAAAGTAAATACGCGAAAGTAAATGCTTGAAAGTAAGGGCAAGGAACACGGCGATGTTTTTCCGAGGTATTGGAGAGTCGCCACTCCCCACTAGTCCTCGTTGGAGCACCCGCGCAAGGGTGTAGCTCCCCCTTGATCCGCGCAAGGATCAAATGCTCTCTACGGGCTGATTCTTCAACACTCCGTCGCGGTGAATCGCCCAAAACCGCTCACAAGATGAGTTGGGTCATCCACAAGCTCCGCCGGATAATCACCAAACTCCCAATCACCACCAAGCCGTCTAGGTGATGGCGATTACCAAGAGTAACAAGCTAGAACTCTCACTTGACCACAACGAGCCTAATGAGAAGATGAATGCACACTTGCTACTCTTTATTCACTAGTGAGGAACTCTCAAGCTTTGATTCTCAAATCACACTCCTCACTAGAGCTCTTGCACTCCCTTGCACTCCAAAGGTGTTTCTCAGCTAAACAAATGAGCAAGAGACCTCTAAAAAAGGTGGTAGGGATGTATTTATACACCCCACAATCAAATCCAACCGTTACCTGCCAACTCAGCAAAATACGAGGTGACCGGACGCGACGATCGAACTGACCGGACGTGCCGGTCGCTCGTAACGGTCGAAAGCCTAAAATAACGGCTGAGTGACCGGATGCGTCCGATAGTGCAGGGAGCTTACTGTACTCTGACCTGACGTGCAACCGCGTCCGATCAGTGATGACCGGACGCGTCCGGTCGTCAGAGTATCTTACTGGAACGTGACCGGACGCGCCGATCACACCCCAATCGCGTTCGATTAGGTGATTTCCCTCAAGTGACACGTGTCAGTCTGAACACCGCGTCCGATCCTCGCAGGGACCGCGTCCGGTCAACAGAGCTGAAACACAGTCGCGGCTTAGAACTAACTGGACGCGTCCGGTCATACCAGACACCGCGTCCGGTCAAGGGAAAACGTCTCTAAACACTCCGAAACGCGACGCAACTTGAACCAAGTTGCTTCCAACTGAACTTTGAGCTATTCTAGAGCTTCCTAGTGCTAAGTTTGACAAGTGTGCACCACACCTAAAAATAAGACTCACCTAGGTCAAGCTACTCGCTCATGCCCCCCTTTATAGTACGGCCAAAGGAAAAAGCGAAGATCCTAACGACTATTCCGAATGTAACTCAACACCTTGACATTCGGAACTAACCATCCTTAATCTTGATGTCAATCCTTTGAAAACCGAAACGATTTCCATCAAGGGGCATGAATACCATAGTGCCCAAAGCAGTTATCAACTCCATGACCTAACTTACCGAAGTTTCTGCAAAACACACGTTAGTCATGATAATAAAGCGTTGTCATCAATTACCGAAACCAACTCTTGGGGCCTAGATGCTTTCAATCTCCTCCTTTTTGGTGATTGATGACAACACTAAGATTCAGAAGATAAGAGTTGAGGTTTTCGAACATGTTTGGTTCACATAAGCAAAAAGCAATAAGCACAAGGGGTTAGGAATTGCTTATGTGCCCCAAGCCAAAAGAGTGTACTCATAAGATTAAACATAAAGCGTTAGTACACAAAAAGATATAGCTCAAAAAGAAATCGGTGTAAGGCACGGAAGCACAACCTTAGAGATATAACCAACCAAGTGACATGATTTAAAAAGGTGACTAGATAGACTCAAAGTATCTCACACGACCACATGTCACAAGAATGCAAGTACTGGAATGTAAACATGATGCATGAATGTAGCACACAAATAAAAACGAGAACCCTCTATCAAAACTCCCCTTGAATCTACTCTCTCTCCCCCTTTGGTATCAACAGCCAAAAACTAATCTAAGGATCTGACGGGGGAACAGATGGAGTCGAGTCGGGTGCCGAGGAGCGCGGAGTGATCACAAACTGAGAAGTGTCTTCCTCGGACTCGGAGCTGTCAGGCTGACCCTCTGAAGAAGCACGCGGCTGTGAAGCGGTCTGGGTCTGAACAACAGGAGCAGGTGCTGACGAAGTAGCAACTAGTGGAGCAGTCTTTGTGACCTGAGCCTGAAGTGAGCCAACAGCTAGGGGATCTGTCGGGGCAACTGACGAAGGTACTGCCTCTGTAGTGTCCGTCCCTGTCACAGGAGGAACAGCTGCCTCTGAAGCGAACAACCCTGAAGAAGTAGCTAGAGTAGTGTGCGAGGGCGTCGGCTGACCAGTCAACTCGCTGTAGGTGGCACTCAAATCACCAAACGGTGTGCCTGTCAGTAGGTGAGGGCGAGGCTGGTCTAAAGGAGTGAACCCCGTCTGAATAGGCGTGTAACTCAGGGGACTGGAACGACTGAGGAACCTGCTGTTGTGGAGAGGTGAACTGAAAGCTCGGCTGTCCCTGACTCGAAGGTCCACTGGACTATAAAGCTGGAGTCAGGACAGATGCAGGTGGAGGAACCCCAACTGTGACCAAGTGACATAGGAGCTCTAAGTACTGCTGCTGGCTTGCTGCATGCTGTCGCTGCATCTCGTACTGCTGACGCTGCATCTTGACCTGCTGACGTTGTATCTCAAGCTGCTGTCTCTGGAACTCGTCCTGTCGAGTCTGTATCTGAGCAAAAGCGGCAACTGTGTCCTGAGCCTGTCTCTGTAGCTAAAGCTCCTGTCTTTCCTGTGCCTGGGTCAGCCTCTTAAGAATAGCCACCATGGCTGGGTCTGAGCGGGAGGCTAAACCAGAGCCACCGGCCTCGTGGTCGTGAGGCCGAGGAGACCGATACCTGGGGATGGGCTGATAATCCTCATATGTGCTGTCAGAGGCCTCATCCTCAGCTAGATCAGCAGGCTGAGCATCTAGATCTGCAAGCTCTGCCTCAGCAAGACCCTCAACGGTCGCGTCCTGCTCAGCCGCTGTCTCTGGCACCTCAGGTCTCTCTCGCTGTCCTGGCACTGGGGCCTGCTCTCTGGTGACAGAAGCTCATAGCTGACGGATATCATACTCTGGAAAGGCAGTGGTAGTATCAGATATCTCAGCTCTAATCTCTGAAGGCAGCTCAAGTGAAGATCTGATGATGAAGCATATCCAATGAGCATAGGGCAGCTGACGGTGTCCCTTGAAACCTTCTGCCAAGGTGTCCTCCATCTCACATAGCATAAGATCCCATATATCAAACGGTGTCTGTGAGAGAAGGTGGTGTACAACCCACAACTGCATCTGGTCAGTCCCTCTCTGTAGCCCAGCCTAGGAAGAAGAGTACGTCTGACAATGGCATCAAGGACTCTAGCAAGAGGGGTCAAACTGGCGGGTGTGCGACGGGACCCTTTGCCAAAAGGCTCACGAAAGCAAGGTCAGATCAGATCAGTAGGAGGCACTGTCCCGCCATGAGGGCGTCTAGGTGGAGCAGTCTGACCAAAGCAAAGCTGATGTATCTTCGTGTCTAACGCTGGGAGTCTGAGAATCTCCCGCACTCTGGTGCTGTACAGTCTGCGGTCATGGCCTCGGAATGCAAAGTGTATGAACTCATGTGCCGGGTCAATTCATAGTGAGGCATAGAACTCCCTGACCCAAGTGCCGTAGTATGCTCCTGTCCGTCCAAGAAAGTCAGATAAGCCCGAGAGAAAGGATAGGTGCGGACGAAGCTGCTCACCCACTACCTCAACAAGTGTCTCAATACGACAGACCCTCTGTGGTTGAAAAGCAATCTCACTATCGATATATGCTCTGTAGAAATCCTCCTGTAGAGGTGTATAGAATCCCTCTGAAGCTCTAGAATCCCTCACAGGTGGGAACCACCCGCTGACCTCAACGAACCTCAAGGCCTGTACCTGACCTGCTGTAGCTCCCCTCAAGTCAAAGTGCTCGACTAGGGGCAAACCTCGAGCCCTAGGAGGTGGACATCCTCCACGACGCTGGCCCTCTGGCCTAGGAGTCACCTGAGCTCGCGTACGTGTGGAGCAACGACGTGGTGGAGTCTGGACTGGCTGCTCCTCTGTCTCCTCTGGAGCCTCTGCAGGTGGATCAGCTGATATATCCTCTGTCCCCTCTGTGCCCTCTATGGCCTCTGTACCGAGTTATCGACCTTCAAGATGAAAGCGACGCTCGCCAATGCGAATACCACTGCTCCTGCCTCCCCTCTCTGCCTGCTCAGCTGCATCTGCGACTGCCTGAGCGATCTCTGCATCTGTAAGGGACTTCTTCTTCTTTCTAGCCATAACCTTTATGCGCTTACCACGCGCAACCTCAGACAGACGAGGAGGACTCTCGTCCCCATCACTAGGAGCACCGCTGGCGTTCTTGCAGTGAACCATACTGACGACTATTGGGAACCTCTGAAAGATGATGTACTGTCACTCAAGAGGCTTGGCCTCAATCCGTATCCGCAGGTTTGGCCTCGGATTAAAGCACTGAACTACAGTCACCCCGACACACCGACAAACTCGCTGAAAAGACGGAATAGATGGATCTACTATAAGCAACATATATAATCTAAAAGGCATGAAACCCTAAGGATAGCAAGCATATAAGATGAGATGTGAATCGAGCAGCGATAACTACCTCGGATCGACGAGAAACCGGTGACGAGATGAGATGACCTAGTTCGTGAGATTTTCCAAACACCCCGAATGAGTGCTGAAAGGGCCGAGTCAAGTAACGATGATAAGCGATGGAATGTGACTGTCAAGGTAAACCCTAACGAAGGAATTGAACGATAGAAAACGAAAAAGGACAAGATTTCACCTTCGAACTTGAGGGTTAGGGCAAACCCTAGAAAGGAGGCTCGGCTGATGGAGGGTAGATGGAGCCTAGGGTTGAAGGCTTGGCACTAGGGGTGCGCGCGAGCTATGGTGGAGACACGGCGAGGCAATGGCAGCGCGGCGGACTGGCGGTGCGGCGAGGCAGCGGCGGCAGTGAAGCAGCGCGACGAGCGGCGGCAGCGCGGGTGGCGGTGCGGCAGCACGGGCAGGGGCAGTGCTGCAGCCGGCGCGGTGGAGGAGGATGGCGAGCGGCGGTGGAGATGGCGCGGCGGCGCTCCGGCGTGTTAGGGTAGAGAGAACGGGCGCGGTGCGGGCGGATGAGAAAAAAGAGATCGAGGATGAAAGCTTATATGAGAACTCAGATCCGCTCGGCGCGCACTGACCGGACGCGGTGGTGCAGCGTCCGGTCACACTCCAGTAAGCTCCTGAAGTGACCGGACGCGGACAGAGTCCGGTCGAGGGTCATCCGGGAAATTCCATCGCGCATGACCGGACGCGGTGGTGGTTACCGGGACCGAACGCGGTGGTCAACAACTACGCGTCCAGTGCAGCGTCTGGTCACAAGGTCAAGAGAAAGTCTTCGGGATGACCGGACGCGCTGGTGGTCGCCGGGACCGAACGTGGTGGTGAAGCATCACTGCATCCGGTGCAGCGTCCGGTCCAGCGTCCAGTCACTGTTTTTCGCCTTTCTTCAATCCGATCTACGACGCAACTTCTCCCAATCAAGTTTCAATTCAAAGAGACACAAATAAACACCAATTGGAACCTGATATGAGTGACCTCACTCAAACCCTCAAGTTTTTCAAAATAGTTTGCCTTAGGCTAGTATTGTTTTTAGGAAAATAAGCAATAAACACCCGAGGAGCAACGTATGGCCATGCAATAGAGTTTATGAACCCTTAGGAGCGTCAAATGCTCTCTCTATTCATGGACGAACACAGAGGTTGCTCAAAGCCAAACCGAAAAGAAACGACAAAGCAACAACCATGCATATGCAATGCAATACAAGTAAGTAAAGCTAGGTTGCTTGTCAAGTTTGATCCACGGTTAGGCTTCTTCACTCCTCTAAAGGAGGGTTATCGTAACCGTGTTAGACAAGCCCTAGATGCATTATGGGAAATTTAAACATGACATATAATACAATGCAATGCAAGGGACAAAACAAGCTCACTTTTTAAAGTTACTAGAGTCAAACACATTAAGTTCACTTCTCAACCTACAAAACGTAGCCTCATCTAAGGGTTTAGTGAAGATATCCGCTAATTGATTTTCACTTCTTACACCTTCTAGTGATATATCATTTTTAGCAACATGATCTCTTAGAAAGTGGTGGCGGATATCAATGTGCTTGGTGCGAGAGTGTTGTACCGGATTATTAGCAATTTTAACGGCACTTTCATTGTCATATAAAAGTGGCACCTTTTCAAGAATAATTCCATATTCTAGGAGGGTTTGTTTCATGTATAAGATTTGTGCACAACAAGCTCCCGCAGCAATGTATTCCGCCTCGGCGGTGGACAAAGCCACACTATTTTGCTTTTTAGATGACCAAGATACTAAAGACCTCCCAAGCAAATGGCACCCTCCGGATGTGCTTTTTCTATCAATTTTGCAACCGGCATAATCCGAATCAGAATAGCTGACTAGTTGGAATCTAGCTCCTTTGGGATACCAAAGACCAATGCTTGGGGTGTGCTTAAGATATCTTAAAATTCTTTTTACGGCACTTAAATGAGGTTCTTTAGGGCACGCTTGGAAGCGAGCACACATGCACACACTAAACATGATATCGGGCCTAGATGCGGTAAGGTATAACAAACTACCAATCATAGAACGGTAGAGAGTTTGATCAACCAGTTTACCTCCCTCATCTAGGTCGAGATGTCCATTAGATGGCATTGGGGTCTTGATTGGTTTGCATTCTTCCATCTTGAATCTCTTGAGAAGATCCTTGGTATACTTTTCTTGAGAGATGAAAATCGCTTCTCTCATTTGCTTGACTTGAAAACCAAGGAAGAATGTGAGCTCTCCAATCATAGACATCTCGAACTCCTTCGACATCAATCCACCAAATTCCTTGCAATATTCTTTATTTGTTGATCCGAAGATGATATCATCAACATAAACTTGACAAATGAAGATCTCCCCATTAAGCTTCTTGGTAAATAGTGTGGTGTCGACCTTCCCAATGGTGAAGCCCTTCTCAATGAGGAAGTCCCGGAGGCGCTCATACCACGCTCTAGGGGCTTGCTTGAGCCCATATAGCACCTTGGACAACCTATAAACATGATTAGGATATCTAGGGTCTTCAAACCCGGGAGGTTGATTAACATAGACTAGTTCATTTATGAAACCATTTAAAAATGCACTTTTCACATCCATTTGATATAGTTTCATATCATGATGTGATGCATATGCAAGGAGGATACGAATGACTTCAAGTCTTGCAACGGGTGCAAAGGTCTCTCCAAAATCAAGACCTTCAACTTGAGAGAACCCCTTTGCAACTAGTCTTGCCTTGTTCCTCACTACTATGCCTTGGTCATCTTGCTTGTTGCGGAACACCCACTTGGTTACAATGACTCTTGCACCTTTTGGATGCTCTTCAAGTGTCCATACTTGATTGCGGGTGAAGTTGTTCAATTCTTTATGCATAGCATTCACCCAATCCGGATCTTGAAGAGCTTCTTCTACATTCTTAGGTTCAACACAAGAGACAAAAGAGCTTCTCGAGTCATTACTCCCTTAGTAGGACTCCCTATGATGAGATCTTGTGGATGTGCTTGAAGTAGAGGTGAGTTTCTTCTATCAACCACTTGAGCTGGAGGATGGGGAGCATCAACATCTTGAGCTTGTGCCTCGGCTTGTTCATGAGAGACATGAGTGTCTTCATTTTCAACTCTCTCATTTTTGTCATCATCTTGAGGCACATGTGATGAAGATGGTGGATCAATAATTTGTACATCGTCTTCATCATCTTTTGGCTTGATGTCTCCCACCAGCATGTTCTTCATTGCCTCCCTTAAGGGTTCATCACCTACATCATCACAATTCTCAATTGCTCCTTGGGAGCCGTTAGATTCATCAAATTCCACATCATATGTTTCTTCAACCAAACCGGTGGCATGGTTAAATACTCTATATGCTTTGGACTTTGATGAGTAACCAACAAGAAAATCAATATCACAACGTCTTTACAACTTCCCTAGGTGTCAACGCTTCTTGTAGATGTAGCATTTGCAACCAAACACCCGGAAGAATGAGACGTCCGGCTTTTTCCCATTTAGCAACTCATAGGGGGTCTTGCCAAGAAACTTTTGTAGGAAGAGGCGATTTGAAGCATAGCATGCGGTGTTGATTGCCTCGGCCCACAACTTCTTCGGAGTGTTGTACTCATCTAACATTGTTCTTGCAAGGGTGATCAAAGTCCGGTTCTTTCTCTCAACTACACCATTTTGTTGAGTGTAGGTTGAAGAGACTTCATGCTTGATTCCAATTTCATCACAATAAGCTTCAATGTTTGTGTTGTAAAACTCTTTCCCATTGTCACTTCTAATCTTCTTTATCTTGACTTTAAATTCATTTTGAGCTCTCTTTGCAAACTTCTTGAAGCAATTGGCCACTTCGGATTTGTCATGAAGGAAGAAGGTCCATGTGTACCTTGAGTAGTCATCCACTATCACAAGACAATAGAGATTTCCACCCAAGATCTTGTAGGTTGTAGGCCCAAACAAATCCATGTGTAGAAGTTCTAGCACTCTTGAAGTTGACATGTAAGCTTTGGTTGGATGAGTGTTTGCAACTTGTTTGCCGGCTTGACATGCACTATAAGGTTTGTCCTTTTCAAACTTTACATCCTTCAATCCTCTCACTAGTTCTTTCTTCAATAGCTTGTTGAAAGTGTTCATTCCAACATGAGCAAGCCTCCTATGTCAAAGCCATCCAAGTGAGGTCTTGGTGAACAAACATGTCATCAAGTTTGCATCTTCGGAGGTGAAGTTAACAAGATAAAGATTATTGTATCTAAAGCCTTTGAATATCACTTGCTTGTCATCTATCTTTAAAACTACCACTTCATTAGGTGTGAACAAGCATTGGAAGCTAAGGTCACAAAATTGTCCAACGGATAATAAGTTAAAACTCAATGAAGCAACATAGAGCACATTTGAGAGTGAGTGATCATTTGATATTGCAATCTTACCTATACCCTTGACTTTGCTCTTTGAATTATCTCCAAATGTGATCTTCTCTTGACATACCCCATTCTCTTCAATGGAGGTGAATATACGAGGATCACCGGTCATATGTTGAGTGCAACCACTATCAATAACCCAATGAGATCCACCGGTCTTGTAGTTCACCTACACACAAGAGATCAAGCTTTTTGTTTAGGGACCCACACTTGAGAGGGACCCTTAACTTTATCAACTAGTGACTTGGCAACCTATATTTTCTTAGGCCTATTCTTGTTTGGGGGACCCAAGAACATAACTTTCATCTTTCCACTTGAATCTTTTCTTAGCATGTAATGAGCATTGAAGGCAAAGGGTCTAGCATGCTTAGGCAGGGGTTGTGGTGGTGGAGTTTTGCACTCATGAGAAAAATGGCCTTCTTGTCCACACTCAACACATCTCTTTGG
Organism: Saccharum hybrid cultivar R570; assembly: GCA_038087645.1. Taxonomy (NCBI): domain Eukaryota; kingdom Viridiplantae; phylum Streptophyta; class Magnoliopsida; order Poales; family Poaceae; genus Saccharum; species Saccharum hybrid cultivar. The sequence continues at coordinate 27,762,514 of JAQSUU010000043.1, read as the reverse complement.
CTTGGGCTTTGACTTGCTTTGTTGTTGTTGAGCTTTAGCCTTCTTCTCTTGATTTGCCAAATAACCAATGCCACTTCTATCCATCTTTATTACGGTGTTCATGAGTAGCTCACTTTGCAAATATTGACCTCTTGTGAACTTGCATAGGCTGGTCTTGAGATGCTCTTTCTCTTACTTGAGCTTTTTGTTTTCTTTAATAAGTGACTCATTTGTTGTTTGCTTCTCAAGAGCCATCAACCCTTTTAGCTTCTTGTTCTCATTTGCAAGCTTCTCATTTTCACTCTTGATCTTGGCATAATCATCATAATTGTTTGACTCAACCACACTCTTGCCTTTGCTACTAGAATCTTGCTCAATGCTTTTAATGATCAAGTCATCACATGATGTAGCTATATCAAACTTAACAACTTTGTTAGTAGCATCATGTGTCTCAAGAGAAAGTTCATTAGCAACCATAAGACTATCATAGTCAATTTTTAATGTAGTATATTTGTCTTTTAGAGAGTTATGCCTAGTGATGAGCTCATCATGCTTCTTCTCAAGTTTATTATGTTGATCTCTAAGCTCTTTGTTAGAAGTTTTGAGCTCCTTGAGAGTGGAAGACATAATTTCATTTTGATCTTTGAGCTCACCACTAGCCTTTTGTGCACTTTTCAAGCTTGGATGAGAGTGATTTATTTTCATTTTGAAGTTTATCATTTTCATTTCTAGTTCTTATGACTTTAGTGTATTTGTTCAACAATTTTACAAGTTCATCATAAGAAGGTGCGTCATATTCATCATCACTATCACTATCATCATCATCATCACTTTCATGGTTTTGTACCTTTCATTCACCCTTGGCCATAAGGCATAGGTGAGTAGTGGACGATGATGGTGAAGGTGGCGGTAAAGGTGGTGATGAAGATGTCGGTGAAGATGATGGCCCCATCACAAATGCGGCAACCTTCTCTTTCTCATCATCACTCTCATCACCGGAGGACTCACAAGATGATTCAATGTCGGTGAGCCAATCACCAACAATGTATGCTTTTCCTCCCTTCTTCTTCTTGTGGAACTCTTTCTTCTTGCCATCCTTCTTCTTGTATGGCTTGTTTTTTCTTCTTCTCTTCTTCTTCATCACTTGAATCATTCTTCTTGCCCTTGTTCTTGTTCTTGTACTTGTCTTTTGGAGGTCTAGGGCATTGATGAGCTAAGTGGCCAAGTTCACCATAATTGTAGCAATCCATCTTCAAGATTGGCTTCCTTTTGCTACTTGTGAAGAATTTCTTTTTCTTGCCATCGAACTTAATGCCACTCTTGTTGAGCTTCTTTAGCATCTTGGTGGTCTTCCTCACCATGAGTACAAGTGATGTATCATCAATATCACTTTCACTTGAGCTCTCTTGCACCATCATGGCTTGGCCCTTCTTCTTCTTCTTGTCATGGCTAGCTTTGAAGGCCAAGTCTTTCTTCTTGGAAGATGATGAGCCCTCTTCCGGAGTGATGTGCATGTACATCTCATGTGCATTGATCTTCCCCAATAGTTGTGTCGGTGTTACGGTAAAGAGATCACTTTGGTGAAGCACGGTGACAATGTGACCATACTTCTCAACGGGAAGAACACTCAAGATCTTCCTTGCAACATCCGATTGGCTCATTTGGGTGAGCCCAAGAGCATTGAGGTCCTCTACAAGAACATGCAATCGAGTGTACATATCATTAGCACTTTCTTTGGGAAGCATCTCAAAGGAATTGATTTTCTTTAAAGCAATATGATAGCGTTCCTCACGCTCACTCTTAGTTCCCTCATGGAGAGCACAAAGGTTTTCCCATAATTCATGAGCATTCTTTGCATTACGCACACGATTGAAGATATCCTTGCCTAAGCCCCGGTAGAGTGCATTTTTGGCCTTTGCATTCCACCGGTCGTACTTCTCCTCGTCACCACTTGGGTTGGCGGGATCCTTGATAGCGGAAAGCTCTTGGGTTGCGGCTCTAAGACACCCAACATCTATGGCTTCGAGGTACGCCTCCATACGGATTTTCCAATATGAAAAATCATCCCCCTCAAAGGTGGGAGGTGGTCCTTCCCCATTAGACATCTTGTTCTAGGCGGTAAAGCCTAAATTAGGAGCAACTCGGCTCCAATACCAATTGAAAGGATCAAGATGTCCAAGAGGGGGGTGAATTGGGCTTTTCTAAAAATTAATTGCAAGAATTAAATCCTACAAGCCAGAATTCACCCCTAGTGCCTACTTGTGTTCCTAGAGATTCTATCGGTAAAAGTTTTACACCCTAGTTTCCAATCCTAGTCTAGCATGGCAATTCTAGGGAAGTAAATCAAGCAATGAAAGTAAATACGCGAAAGTAAATGCTTGAAAGTAAGGGCAAGGAACACGGCGATGTTTTCCCGAGATATCGAAGAGTCGCCACTCCCCACTAGTCCTCGTTGGAGCGCCCGTGCAAGGGTGTAGCTCCCCCTTGATCCGCGCAAGGATCAAGTGCTCTCTATGGGCTGATTCTTCAACATTTCATCACGGTGAATCGCCCAAAACCGCTCATAAGATGAGTTGGGTCATCCACAAGCTCCGCCGGATGATCACCAAACTCCCAATCACCACCAAGCCGTCTAGGTGATGGCGATCACCAAGAGTAACAAGCTAGAACTCTCACTTGACCACAACGAGCCTAATGAGAAGATGGATGCACACTTGCTACTCTCTATTCACTAGTGAGGAACTCTCAAGCTTTGATTCTCAAATCACACTCCTCACTAGAGCTCTTGCACTCCCTTGCACTATAAAGGTGTTTCTCACCTGAACAAATGAGCAAGAGACCTCTAAAAGAGGTGGTGTGGATGTATTTATACACCCCATAGTCAAATCCAACCGTTACCTGCCAACTCAGCAAAATACGAGGTGACCGGACGCGCCGGTCGAACTGACCGGACGCGCCGGTCGCTCGTAACGGTCGAAAACCTGAAATAACGGCTGAGTGACCGGACGTGCCGATCAGAGGTGACCGGACGCGTCCGATTGTGTAGGGAGATTACTGTACTCTGACCTGACGCGCGACCGCGTCCGATCAGTGATGACCGGACGCGTCCGGTCGTCAGAGTACCTTACTGGAACGTGACTGGATGCGCCGATCACATCCCAGTCGCGTCTGATTAGGTGATTTCCCTCAAGTGACACGTGTCAGTCTAAACACCGCGTTCGGTCCTCGCAGGGACCGCGTACGGTCAACAGAGCTAAAACACAGTCGCGGTTTAGAACTGACCGGACGCGTCCGGTCATACCAGACACCGCGTCCGGTCAAGGGAAAACGTCTCTAAACACTTCGAAACGCGATGCAACTTGAACCAAGTTGCTTCCAACTGAACTTTGAGCTATTCTAGAGCTTCCTAGTGCTAAGTTTGACAAGTGTGCACCACACCTAAAAATAAGACTCGCCTAGGTCAAGCTACTCGCTCATGCCCCCCTTTATAGTACGGCCAAAGGAAAAAGCGAATATCCTAACGACTATTCCAAATGTAACTCAACACCTTGACATCCGGAACTAACCGTCCTTAATCTTGACGTCAATCCTTTGAAAACCGAAACGATTTCCATCAAGGGGCATGAATACCATAGTGCCCAGAGCAGTTATCAACTCCATGACCTAACTTACCGAAGTTTCTGCAAAACACACGTTAGTCATGGTAATAAAGCGTTGTCATCAATTGCTGAAACCAACTCTCGGGGCCTAGATGCTTTCAGATTGGATTGATGGTAACTCAATCGGCCATGATCCTCTCATATATATAGAGGGGGTGGTCTTATCCCAGTAGGAAACCTCTCCAAGGCCTATTTTCCAAGTTTCCCACGTCCAAAAACCGATTTAGAAACAAATCGGTTCGAGATCTAAAAGTCAGATTCGGAATAAACACCTACCGGTACTACCGGTCAGGCTCCACCGGTAGTACCGGTCAAGGACCGATAGTACCGGTAGTTCATTTTCACGCAAAACTATGTCTTTCTCCGCCAGCCACCGGTAGTACCGGTCTCGGACCGGTAGTACCGGTAGTTCATATCTGTGCAAAATCTGCTCGGACCGGTAGTACCGGTGATCTCGGACCGGTAGTACCGATAGTTCATACATTTTCTCGGAGGCATAACTCCCTCATCCGGACTCTAAATTGGACATTCCATATATGTGTTTTGACCATCTCGACAAGATGAACGCAATGGTGAAGTCCGCTACATATTTTGACAACTTCACAAAAATAGACATTTTTGGTCGTCAACATATGCCCCCCTGTTTTTAGGTTTATGATGCATAAACATGAAAACACTTGATCAAACAAACATAATTAAACCAAAGAGCAACGATACCCATCTCATTGGCTGTATGGTGACTAAGGGCGATGTATACATCGACCATTTTGTTCTAAGGGCGATACATGCATCGGCCATTGTTTGGAGAGCACTTAGGCTTCTTGCCAAACACTTGGAAAATACTTTTTTAAGTATCTTCCGTTGAATGCTACTTTGAGACGTTCACCTTGCAATGTCTCTAGCAAATAAGAATTACCGCTCATGACTTTGATCACTTTATAAGAACCATCCTAATTTGGTGACCATTTGCCAAACTGATTGCTCTTCTATCCAATAGGTAGTATGATTTTCCACACTAATTCTCCTACTTGGAAAGATTTGCTCTTGACCCTTTTGTTGTATGCCCTGGCAACTCGAGCTTTGTCTTTCTCTATCTCCTCGACAGGCAACACAACCTCTTGACCATACACTAGCTCAAAAGGAGTAACTTTTGTAGCACCATGCCTTGAAATGTGATGTGTCCATAGAGCTTCAGACAATACTTCATGCCACCTTCTTGGATTCTCCTCAATTTTCTTCTTGATAAGCTTGATCAAAGTCTTATTACTAGACTCACCTTGGCCATTAGCTTGAGCATAGTATGGAGATGATTTGAGCAACTTGATCTTATATAATTCGGCAAAGTCCTTCACTTCCTTAGACATAAATGATGTCCCTTGATCTGTAGTTAATGTTTGGGGTATGCCGAACCTATGAATGATATGCTCAGTGATGAACTCAATAACCTCCTTATGTGTCATATTCTTCATAGGAACAACTTCAGTCCACTTAGTGAAATAATCTTTGGCACTCTTCACATCCACAAATACCTTCATGGACTTCTCCCATAACTATTCTTGCTTGATCAGTTCCTAAGTACTTCAATAGCAAGTCTTCGGTGGTTCTTCGGTAAAGCTCATCATTGTGCAACACATATTTGAAAGGACTTCACCAAACACTTTTATCAACTTTGGCACTTGGATCTCGTAGATATGCCAATAAGAGAGTCCTCCAATCATGTAAATCGGCCCTAACATCACTAGAAGTTTTGCTAGGCTGATTTGAGAGTTCATCATGCACATTGGCCGGGCTGGCCACGGAGAGTCGGCTAGGCCAACTGGTAAAGTCGGCCAAGCCGACTGGCTTGCCAAAGAAGAGGGGTTGGTTACTGACTCTTCCATACCTACACAGCAAAAATGTAGATCTTTATGCATTGGCTGTTCTTAAATATGAAAATTACACCCACCGATGTCATAGCCAGATGCTTGTTGAGCTAACATGTTGGCCTTTTGATTTTCATGCCTCAGAACATGCCGAATTTGAAATTCGGCAAACGAACCAATGATGTCAAGACAAGTATCAAGACAAGCTCTTAGTGATCTTTCTAAACATTGAAACATACTAGTGACTTGCTGCACCACTAGTAAAGAATCACCATAGGTTTCAACATGTCATACTTCATGAATTGCAATATGGCCAAGCCGAAAATTCACATTCGACTTGAATTTTGGTGCAACTATAATTCTAATCGGCTTGATGCCTCAAACGACATTATTGTGAGAAATAATGATCATGCCAACACTTTGGCCTTATTTGCAAGCCGATTAATCATATTGTCACATCTATAAAGTAAATCAAAATACATATATCATGCCCCCCGGGCCTAAAAGCATCAAAGTAAATTTCATGGGGGCTTTCTAATAGCACGATGGTCACAAGCACTCATCGGCTATATTTTTACACTAAGGGCAATATCAAAATATTGGCCATATGAATTCATCCACAAGAGCATGCATAACCGAAATAAATATTTTGGCTCTTGATCATTGATAAGCAAAATAATTTGGCAACCCTCTAAAACATACAGATCCATACCAAGGATCAAAATAAGGAGCTAAGGGATAACCATGCATATCAGGGGATGAATTCCATATAGGCATAGGCAGAGAGTATGGATGATGCCATGACCAATGATTTTGATGATTTGGTGCAAACCTCCAACTTGGCAATTGTTTCTTGAACCTTCTTCTCTCCTTTGCCTTTGTTGCAACACTTGCTTGAGCATCATCCTTCTGAGCTTGAATTCTTCGTTTAGGAGCCCATGCTAAGCCCTTTTCTTTTAGCTTCTCTGCACTAAGCTTCTGCAACTTCTTTTCTTGCCACTTTGGTAAACCGATTGAGCATATCGGTTTTATTTTTGTTTTGGATAGCGGCAAATCATTCTTGACTTTGGGCACTCTCGCCTTCTTTTGTTCAGATTTGGCACCTAGAATATCAATAGATGATTTCTCCACTTCTTTGTCATCAATAGTCGGATTTTTCAGCAATGTAATCGGCTTTTCAATAATTGAATTCAAATCTAAACTTTCCTTCTTTCGGTCATCATACTTCACGCGGTAAACTTGCTTTACCACTTTCTTCTTTGGTTGAGCTCCGGACCGATTTTGATCAAAACAGTCTTTACAAGATGATGATCTCTCTGAATGTCTAGGAGCTGCATATTCTATATATTGTGGCCTAAAATATGATGGAACATGTGCCTCTTGATCAAACCAGCCCCAAGATAAATAAGGATGAAAATATACGGACTGTGATCCATTTGACATGAGAATTGGCTGCTCAAAAAGAGAATATGTTACTGCTGTGTGAGATATATCTTCTTGCCAATTCCACTCTTGAGACTTATGTGTTGGAGGCAATTTTGATGATGGGACTTTCTTTGGCCGATTGGCAATATTTGCTTCTCCTATCTTTTCATATTTAGCTAGAAGTTTCTCGAAGCTAAGCTCTGGCCTTCTAGTCCTTTGTTTGCCATGACCTTTACCTCCATCAGCATTATGAGCATCCTCCTTCTTCTCCCCATCTTGATAGACATGCTCCATAGGAGGATCCTTAGCCGATTCCCCTTGCTCAACGGGATCAATCGGCTTTTGTTCTAATTGGAGAGATTTCACCTGCCCCCTAGTGTCGTCTGAAATTGTGATAACATTGTTGTTCTCTTGAGTATCTTCGATTTGTAGTTCATGAACAACAATCTTGTCTTCACTTGAGGGCTCCACACCTCTCTCTTGGGCATTTGAGCCTTGAGCTTTGAATGAATCGGCTAATGCAAGCTGATTCAAAACATGTTTGCCATCAAGACTAATTGAATCCAATTGGTCTATTTGTTGAACTTCAAAAAATCTCAGTCGTCCATTATCAATGGCCGATTGGATCACTCGACGAAACACATTGCAATTAGAAGTATTATGATCAGAAGAATTATGCCACTTGCAATATGTAAGCCCTTCTAAGTTTTGAATAGATGGCAAAGCACTGTGATCAATGATTCTAATAAAATATTCTTGAGCAAGATATCAAAGACATGATCACAAAAGGTAAAGTCAAAGGTGTATTTTGATTTCTTTAGCCGATTCTTTTGTGGAGTCGGCTTTAAAGCTAGGCAAACGAAGGGATCAGATTTAACATTAACCCATTCGGCCACACCTTTGTAACTGCTTTTGAGAAGCCTTAGTTTTGACAAACTAGCACTATCGGCCTTGCCATATGGCATAATGTGTTGGCTGATAGAATCTAAATTATTTTATCACCAATAAATAAATTGCTATTCTCAATCGGTCTATTACCATTATTAGCAAGGATATCTCTAATAGATGCTGAAATTGAAATTGTGTGACCAGATTGAAATTTGAGTAAAATATTTATGTCTTCTACCTTGTTGATCATGTTAGAGAAGTGCATGTCCTTGATTTGCATGATGTTGCTCTTCTTCTTCTTCAGAAACCAATCAACAAGTGGGGTCAAATCATCCGAAGATACATCAGCAGCTGCCAAAACTAGGAAAGTCGGCTTAGCCGACTGGAAGTCGGCTAGGCCGATTTGGGCACTAGCAGGGGCAGTCGGTTTGGCCGACTGGGAAGTCGGCCTAGCCAACTCAGGGCAGGCGGCAGAGGCAATCGACCTGGTTGACTGAAAAGTTGACCTAGCCGACTTGAAGCTGGTGGCAAAGGTAGTCGGCTTGGCCAACTGGGAAGTCGGCCTAGCCAACATAGAGTAGGCAGGAGTCAGCTTAGCCAACTTCAAAGTCGGCTCAGCCAATTCTAAGCAAGCAGATAGCCCTCCTTTGTTGCTTGTAGGGGCTTGATCTCCATCAATGATGTAGTAATCGCTAGATAAATGTATAACCCCTTTAGCTCCTAAAAAATCAAGTCTAGCTGATTTCTGTCGCTTCTCATGTTTTTCAGGAGGTATAGTAGTAGCTTCTACTGAATTGGCCCTATCTATTTCAGGCATCGAAGAGACCAATACAGGTTTCTTCCTAAAAATAAGTTTGCCATTTTGATCAAAATAACAGTAAGACAACCTCTTATCAGGAGGTATAGTGGTTGCCCCTCCTGAACTGGCCCTATCGATTTCCGGTGCCGAAGAGGCCAATTTAGATTGAATCTTTGCAATCACTCTACCATGCTGGTCAAAATAATAGTAAAACGGCCTCTCATATTGAGGTTGACTAAAAGCCGAGGCCGATTCACTAGTATGTCCAACATGAGGTGAAGTAGCAATAGGAGTATCAAAGATTCCTTCCTCTAACTTATCAAATGTAGAATTCACCTTAACCATAGTATAGAAAAAGAGGAGAATCTTTAGTGATCCCATCTACCTTTAGTTTAGCTATGGTTGTATACCTGACGAGGATTTCATCACCCATTGCTGAATTTTCATTGATTCGGCTATAATTATTAGTAACATGTGAAGCCGAATCACAAATTTTAGCACTCGAATGCCTTGCTGAAATTTCACTAATTCGGCTTTGATCGTGAGCAGAATACGAAGCCGAATTGTGGGTATTGATCATTGCATAAGGTGCTGAATTTCCATTAATTTGGCTATGGTTACTAATAACACGTGACGCCGAATCATGGGTATTAGCACTTACATACCTTGCTGAATTTTTATTAATTCAGCTCAAGTTAGAAGTAACATGTGGAGCCAAATTATGAATAAGAGCATTGGCATATGGTGCTGAATTTTGAGAGCAATTGGCTAAGTAATTAGCATTATCATAGCCAATTCTCTCTTTCATCGGCATGTCATGTGGTGAAACCACATATTGTGAACTTATAGCCGATAATCAAGGATTTACATATTGCATGTTGCTAGTAGCATCAAAACTCAAAGAATTCATAGTTGACATCGGCTCTTGACCATGATATCCATAATTATTATGTGTATGATGAGAAACATTATCAAAAGTATTAGCCGATGCAACATATCTAGTATCATTATAGCTAGCAACACAAATATGAGAGATTATATGACTTGCAAAATAACCATTAGGATCATAAGATGTATTTGCAAGTTGTACCTTGGGGTAATTGTAGTAGTTTTGTGATGAACCACCTTGGTACTCCATGATTTATAACTTGACCGCCTTGCTGAATTTTCCAATGTCAAGCGCAACACGTTGCAAATTTGCAAGCAAGATTACAAGGGGTCAAAACTAGATGCGATTGGCCTTTTGGGCCAGATGCAACGGTAATGGCGAGCTCAAGAAGATAGATCAACGAGGAGTAAGGCTAGGGCAAGAAAAATTGGCTACAAAGTAGAGCCAAAGCAAATTCTTCCCCAGCGGAGTCGCCAAAAAGTGTGTTGACGTCGGATGTGGTCCGAATCACACACCAGAAAGGGCATTGGACGCCCGGGCCGCTACGGACCAGAGAACGCAGCGAGGATGTCACTCTTACGTGGTGAAGCACGGATAGGTTTACAAGCAAACCACCAAAGGATAACCAGTCGTGCTTACGTGACGAAGAACCGGTTAGTTTTCAAGCAAACTAGCAAAGGAACCGCCGAAGCTCTTGCCCGGGAGGGACCCCGTTAGGGCAAAGACGTCGTCGGGTAGCCCTAGGTCGGCCGACGAGCCTAGGGCACCATCCTTGGTCGTGGATCAAGGGATGAACAGCATGGAGGTTGAAGGAGAAAAGAAAAGGGGTAAAAGGAATAGATTGATTTGTTTGTTTGACGATTGGATTGATGGTAACTCAATCGGCCATGATCCTCTCATATATATAGAGGGGAGTGGTCTTATCCCAGTAGGAAACCTCTTTAAGGCCTATTTTCCAAGTTTTCCACGTCCAAAAACCGATTTAGAAACAAATCGGTTCGAGATCTAAAAGTCATATTCGGAATAAACACCTACCGGTACTACCGGTCAGGCTCCACCGGTAGTACCGATCCCTACCGGTAGTACCGGTCAAGGACCGGTAGTACCGGTAGTTCACTTTCACGCAAAACTGTGTCTTTCTCCGCCAGCCACCGGTAGTACCGGTCTCGGACCAGTAGTACCGGTAGTTCATATCTGCGCAAAATCTGCTCGGACCGGTAGTACCGGTAGTTCATACATTTTCTCAGAGGCATAACTCCCTTATCCGGTCTCCAAATTGGACATTCCATATATGTGTTTTGACCATCTCGATGAGAGGAACGCAATGGTGAAGTCCGTTATACATTTTAACAACTTCACAAAAATAGATATTTTTGGTTGTCAACACAAAGATGTGATGTTCTCATTTTGTAATGCACTTCTCAAATGCTCTTCTCAAGCACTGACGATACAAAGTGGCTTTCCATAATCATAGAATAATTTATCCTATGTCCAATTTGAGTTACCAGTAACTTATTCCATGGCGACAAATAACTTTTCAGAAATAATCCAAATACATGAGTAAAATTATGGCTAAATTTGTTTATGCCAGGAAAAGAACACATGGTTAAATTCATTGCACCTCATTTCAATTTTTGGGTTAGCACTTAGCAGAGTCCATTGGTTCCTAAAATAAAAATGTAGGCTCTCGTTGCCTCCTTTACACGTTCCTCTTCATTAAAAAAAATGTTAGACCTCATTTCATATTTCCTCCTAAATTACTATGGATTAAACAATTTCATCGAAATTTTGTAGGATTCCAAAATGGCCAATCTTTCATTCCAAAGACCCACAATTTTATAGGATTACAGGATGACCAATCATTAATTCCAAAGAGCCACATAAAAAAGATTTCTATAGGCCTACAAAATTCCTTTATCAATCCTCCCTTGTTCCAAAGGAGGCCATAATATGCGAGTAAGCGAGTAATATTAGTACAATGCAAGCATGCAGGGCTTGAGGGCAACATACATAAAAATATAAAATAGTGTTCATGATACTTCAGTCCAGCGAACCAACCACTCGGTAAGCATTCTGTCAAGTTTCACCGAGATTTGTGAAACTGGAGTTCGATAGAGTCTATTGTGCTAACTTAACTTAGTGACGTTGCTAAATACATCACGACTATAGTGGTAGTAACATGCTAGCTACTTCAACCTAGTAAACCATTACGAGGTGCTCTAGAGCATGAAGTTAGTCCTGTCCCGACAGGGGAGGGGATTAAATCCCCTACAAGTCAAAATCCTCCAAAATCACCTCCAATTCTCCCCAATCCCCATGGTTTGGGGGCAAAACGAACAGGGTCGTACAGCCGGTTTTCACAGCCAGCTCTCACAGAAATACTGTGCTAACAGCCAGCAGCAACTGCACTTACTGGTAGCCGAACGGATTCATGTTCCTCCATGTATCCTTCAAGTCCACCTACAATACATACAACCAGTAACTACCTTGACTGGCAACCACAGCAACTTCACTGTAATAACCAAATGTTCACCGTTGTCCTGCCGAAAAAACGTCAGGATTGTTTTCTAAAATACCCTTCTAATTGCCTATACCATACCTACACATAAAACAAGCACAGTAATATTATGATGAGGAACATACAGCAACAACAATTTCAATACTAGTATTTTAGAACAAGAAAGCTGAGATGTGAAACAATAATATCTGAACACCAAGACAAAATAACATATTGTTCAACACCGTTTCTTAGTGTTTCTTCTTCAAACGAGCTCCACTTCCTTACCCTTCTACGCTTACTTTTGTTTTCTGGCGGTGCTAGAGGAGAAGGTGGTATTCTCCTTGGGCTAGGCAAGCGCGGTCTGCGTAATGATGATTCTAACCTCTCAACATCAGGTGACTCCTCCCACTGCAAACAAGTGTTTTATTTTTAGAAACATGACCAAAATCGAAAATTTTGCAGTTATGATACTGAGCTCAAATTAGACTACAGTAAGTTTACTTTTAAGTGTCACGCGAACAGGGACTGTAGTAGAGCATTCATAATCCGAAGTCCTAATTTCAGTAGCTAACTTACTAAAGTGAAACAAAATCCTACAACTATTAGGTTTTGTGACCAAGATTGATTATTTCTTGTCATGGTCAAAGCATCCTACCAAGAGCACATATGTCCTCAAAATATTTCCTAAGACATATCATTCTGATTTTGTAGAAAACATAGGAAATGTGGGCAGGAGCAGAAACTTGGCAATGTAGAGAACAATTCACACTGAAAACCCAATCAATAGAATAATACAAAAAGTACACACCCAATGTTAAATGCAAATATTGGCATGATATAGGTGTTGATACCATTTTCAATCACAATGGAGACAAAAGCTAGCTATTACAATCAACACATTAAATTTAACAACCAAAGCAAGTTCAGCATGGACAATGTTCAAAAGCAAAGAAAAATATTTTAAAAAGAAATGCAAATCTGAGAGGTCCGTGCTGTTGGGTTCCGATTCATAAGGTTATGAGGTTTGCCTCTACTTGGACCATGGTCTTTATCATTAAGAGTACTCGGGCCTGCAGCACCACAAGTTGTTGGCTGACCTCCTACTTCTTTAGCATTCAAGCTAACTCCTTTATTCATCCTTGCAGCCAATACCTCATCTGCAACTGCCTTTGCAGCTGGAAGCGGATCCTCCACAACACTGTGGAGGTCAGCACAACTTGTTTTGAGTGCGTCAACCGTCTTAAAAGCTGGTGTTGAAATTGGATTTGTGCTGGAGGTTGGTTCTTCAACTTTGGCGAGAATCTCACGTGTTTTTTCTTCCCTAGCTGTAAGTTTCGTTTCATATAATCAATTATAGGCTAAGAAGTCAATGAACTTGTGAACACCATAATCACAACAAATTAGGAAAATAAAAACATCTAGCATCTAACAGTGCACATAAAGACCTAGAGCTGGCACAAAGAGATGAAATCCAAACTGCTTTTACATGGAGTGCATAGAATTGCAAAATCAATAAGAAACATAGATGCAGACAAACAAAAAGATACTAAAATCACTTGTGTGAGTGGTATAAAGCCATTAAAATATTGTAGTGGCACCATCAAAAGTATTCACAAGATTATAAAATCATGTAGTTTGTGATTTATGATAAACAAGAAATTAGAAGCAGCAAAATTAGCAAAGATGGAGTACACTCCGATTAAAGTTTGCTTGGGATAGCTTCAACTCATGGTTGTTTCAGAGACAACACTTTAAGGCAAACGGATTTCTAGACCAAGATGAATATGACCTCTAAAATCCGACTCGATGTTCCCATTTTTTTATTATATCACAAAAATTACAGAAAAGCCCCACCGCACACTAGTTCCTTGAATTGCACTTGCACCACAGATAAAGCAATCTACTCAAATCACAATGCTGCAGCAAAATGAAATACAATGTATGGCAGTTTACATTGCTTGTATATAAACTTGAGTTGCATCTGCGTTTAAGTTATTTTTTCAGCTCCATCTGGGTCTGGGATAGAGAGAAATGGCATGAGCAAAATTATAGCATCAAAACGCGTTCAATTCAGAGGCTACCAACAAATTTTACTCATCAAACCACAATGCCCTGCATTGCCACACACCAAAAAAGGTCCTTACCCAAGATGCGGAACTTGGCACGGGTGGCCTCATCCGCGGCACGCCATGTCTCGACGGCCCCATCCCCGAGCTTCGACGGCCCAATCGCGGCCCATTCGGTGGCGAGGAGGTCCCTAACCTGGTCCCCCGCGGCGGCCTGGTTGCCCCACAGGCCCCTGAGGATGGTCTGGGACGAGGAGTTCCCGACGGCGGCCTCGAACTGGTCCGCTGTGGCAATGACAACATCGGAGGCGAGCGCGAGGGAACCTCCCTCGTCGACCACGCGGCGCGCGCATCCGTTGGGGGCGCGCGAAGAGCTCCCTGGTAGTGGCATCGAAGTCGGGTGTGGAGGCCGCGAGGAATGCCGCAACGGCGATGTGGGAGGCGGCGGCGGAGACGGAGACGGGGAGCGAGGCCAGGAGGTGGAGGGTTTCGAGAGAGGATGCGGACACCGGATCGGCGGGGAGGATCGCGCGGCGGAGGCGCGGGGTCCGGTGGGAGGGTGAGGGGAGCGCGGCGAGGAGCGCTTGGGTGGCTGCGTCGGGGACGGGAGGGGTCGCCCAGGATGAGGGTCGCGTGCGGATTGGAGAAGCGGCGGCCGGGAATGCGAGCGAAGGGGGACTCACAGTTTAGGGTTTTGGGGCCGACCGAGAGGGCGAGAGGCGCGGCGAAGCAATTGATTGCAGCAGGAGGGGAGGACCCAAACCCGTGCGCTGGGCCGGTGCCACCAGGCCGGGCCATTGGGATGCAAGGCCCGGAAGTTTTGCTGGTAGAAACTGGACGGTGCGAGCCCCAATCGGTTGCAGTATCCAGGTCCAGCCCAAAGCATGACCCGACCGTTGGAGGGGACCAGGGTGGAGCAGGCACACTGCCCCAGGAGGGCCCAGGCTGGCTGGTGTGGTGCGCCGTCACCCTCCGCTCCGATGGAATGGACGGCGTCAGGCTGCCGTGACTAGTATAAAGCCAAGGCAAAGGCCCCCCAAACCCTAATAACACTCCCCTCTTCTTCGCTCCCAGATCTGTTCCCTCCTCTTCCGCCCCCGCCCCCGCCCCCGCCCCCAAATCTGCCATGAGGAGATCCTCCACATCCAGGGCGGCCAGTGCGGCAACCAGATCGGGGCCAAGTTCTGGGAGGTGGTGTGCGCGGAGCACGGCATCGACGCCACCGGCCGCTACGGCGGCGACTCCGACCTCCAGCTCGAGCGCGTCAACGTCTACTACAACGAGGCCTCCTGCGGCCGCTTCGTGCCCCGCGCCGTGCTCATGGACCTGGAGCCCGGCACCATGGACTCCGTCCGCTCGGGGCCCTACGGCCACATCTTCCGCCCCGACAACTTCGTCTTCGGCCAGTCGGGGGCCGGAAACAACTGGGCCAAGGGCCACTACACCGAGGGAGCCGAGCTCATCGACTCCGTGCTCGACGTCGTGCGCAAGGAGGCAGAGAACTGCGACTGCCTGCAAGGTCTGTTTGCTTTGCTTGCTTGCTTGCTTGCTTTTTAGATCTGATGAATCTCGCATGGGCGGCAGGCTTCCAGGTGTGCCACTCCCTCGGCGGCGGCACCGGCTCCGGCATGGGCACGCTCCTCATCTCCAAGATCCGCGAGGAGTACCCCGACCGGATGATGCTCACCTTCTCCGTCTTCCCCTCGCCCAAGGTCTCCGACACCGTGGTCGAGCCCTACAACGCCACGCTCTCCGTGCACCAGCTCGTGGAGAACGCCGACGAGTGCATGGTGCTCGACAACGAGGCGCTCTACGACATCTGCTTCCGCACGCTCAAGCTCACGACGCCCAGCTTCGGCGACCTCAACCACCTCATCTCCGCCACCATGAGCGGCGTCACCTGCTGCCTCCGCTTCCCGGGCCAGCTCAACTCCGACCTCCGCAAGCTGGCCGTCAACCTCATCCCGTTCCCGCGCCTGCACTTCTTCATGGTCGGCTTCGCGCCGCTCACCTCCCGGGGCTCCCAGCAGTACCGCGCCCTGACGGTGCCCGAGCTCACCCAGCAGATGTGGGACGCCAAGAACATGATGTGCGCCGCCGACCCGCGCCACGGCCGCTACCTCACGGCGTCCGCCATGTTCCGCGGCAAGATGAGCACCAAGGAGGTGGACGAGCAGATGCTCAACGTGCAGAACAAGAACTCCTCCTACTTCGTGGAGTGGATCCCCAACAACGTCAAGTCCACCGTGTGCGACATCCCGCCCACGGGCCTCAAGATGGCCTCCACCTTCATCGGCAACTCCACCTCCATCCAGGAGATGTTCCGGCGCGTCAGCGACCAGTTCACCGCCATGTTCCGCAGGAAGGCCTTCTTGCACTGGTACACGGGGGAGGGCATGGACGAGATGGAGTTCACCGAGGCCGAGAGCAACATGAACGACCTCGTCTCCGAGTACCAGCAGTACCAGGACGCCACCGCCGACGAGGAGGGCGAGTACGAGGACGAGGAGGAAGGAGACCTCCAGGACTAGACGTTTGCCGTGCTGTGCGTATCATCCGTCAGTCATCAAAAACTAATCATTTGCCTTGTGGCGTTGCTGTTCTGTTCTATCTTAGGTCAGTGTATGGTCAATCATCGAATACTAGTGTCGTGGTTGGAGTTAATTACTAGTCGTAGTAGCTGCGGGTACTTGTTCCGTTTGTGGCACAACACAAGGGAATAGGAATTGCAATACCATGTTGCTTTGCTTGTTTCTGGTACTGTATGTTAGTTATTCTGAACGCTCAGTGTCATGTGATGTGTCTGACTGTCTTGAGTCTGACCATTTATTAGTATTGTCATTACCCTTATGTTAACCTAAGGGAATTCAGACTTGCTTGTTACGGAGTATTATGTCGACCTAGGCCGTGTTTAGATCCCCAATTCAGGGGCCGATTCGACCACTGTAGCAATTTTTGTTTTTTAGTGCAAAAAATTGTCCAAAAATTAATTAATTAGACTCAAAATGTTCGTCTCGTAAAGTATAACAAAACTGTGCAATTAGTTTTTAATTTCATCTACATTTAGTACTCCATGCATTTATCGGTATTTTGATGTGATGGAGAATCTTCTTTTTGCATAGTGAAATTTGGGGGAGAATTTGGGATCTAAACAGGCCCCTAAGAGAAATCAGAATGAAGGGCTTTTACCAAGTGGCCTGTTGTGACAAGGCCACAAGGGTTGTCATCTGCGATTTTTATCAGGGCTGTGTTTAATTCCTCAAAAATACACTATGCAAAAAGAAGATTCTCCGTCACATCAAACTTGCGATACATGCATGAAGTACTCAACGTAGATGAAATCAAAAACTAATTGTACAGTTTAGTTATACTTTGCGAGATGAACGTTTTGAGCCTAATTAGTCAACGGTTGGACAATTATTACCGAATACAAACGAAATGTTACAGTGTGAATTTGTCACCCCAAATTCGGTGAACTAAACACAGCCCAGGACGGGTGTCTTGTTGTGACAGCTTGTGCAGAGCAGCACCATGAGTTGACGCATATTTGTGTCTTAAGGGCATGTTTAGGGGGTGTTTAGATGTAAAAAAAAATTGAATTTTTTCTACTACTCAATTGTGAAATTTTTTGTTCTTTTCGGATTTCCTTTCCCTGTTGCTTGAGCCTCATCTTGTGCTACTACTTCCTGAGCAGGGGTGCATTTTTAGACTGACCAGCAACAAAGTCGTTTGTCATCAGGTCGGTGAAATATCCCCCTGAATCCATAGCACCTGTGAAAGCAAATAACAAAGAATATTGAATTCATAAATTATTACTGCTCATTGTTTCTTTTACAACCAAACTATATAATTAGTTATTTCTTTTACCTACGTTAAGTACTTCATGCATGCGTATAAAGATTGATGTGACGGAGAGAGTGTAAAAATTTGGAATTTGGAAGTGAAGTAAACCAGGCCTTAGTTCCCAAAAATTTTCAAGATTCCCCGTCACATCGAATGTTTGAACATATGCACGAAGCATTAAATGTAGATGAAAAAAAACTAATTACACAGTTTGGTAGAAAACTACGAGACGAATCTTTTGAGCCTAATTAGTCTGTAATTGAACACTAAGGCCCTGTTCATCTGGCTTATAATCCGTCTTATTCAACTTGTTTTTTCAGCCGGAACAGTATTTTTCTCTCACAAAAAATTAGCCAATAGTGTTTTTCAGTCGGCTTATAATTCAAGCCGAACGGAGCCTAATTGACAAATACAAACGAAAACACTACAGTAGCCAAAACCAAAAAATTTCGTGAACTAAACACACCCTTACATCATCTTTGCAGGCTGATCTTGATCTCTCTGTTGCTTGTGCGGTGCTACCATCTGTGATTTTCATCAGAAGTGAGTGTGATTGTGATGCTGCCTGTGCTGTTGTGTGTCATCCGAGGTCTGCTAGTACTCCTACCCGATTCCTATTCTTGCAGAATGAATCGAGCTGATCTTTACAGTGGCCTTGTTTAGTTCGGCCTATTTGGCGCAGGCCGAATCACCGTGGAGCACTGTAGCGTACTGTAGCATTTCGTTTATATTTAGTAAAAATTATCTAAACATTGACTAATTAGGTTCAAAACGTTCGTCTCGTAAAGTACAACAAAACTGTGTAATTAGTTTTTGATTTTATGTATATTTAGTACTCCATACATGTGCCGGCATTTTGATATGATAGAAATCTTCTTTTTACATAGTAAAATTTAGGGAAAAATTTAGGATCTAAACATGGCCGGTATCAGAGAGTGATTTACTGTCGGTGCAGGGTGTTTTATGACAGCTTCTGTGTTGTGATAAAAGTTGCCTTCCCTAAATTTCACTATGCAAAAAAGAAGATTCCCCATCACATCAAAATACCGGCACATGTATGGAGTACTAAATGTAGATGAAATAAAAAAACTAATTGCACAGTTTAGTTGTACTTTGCGAGATGAATCTTTTGAGCCTAATTAGTCAATGTTTGGACAAAAATTCACAAATACAAACGAAATGCTACGATGCACGGCCCTGCACTATGCATATTTTGTTGCTGCCAAATTGGCGCAACTAAACACGGCCTCGGTGAAAATTGCAGAGTGATTTTGTTTTGTAGGGCCTTGTTTAGATGCCAAATTTTCTCCTAATTTTCACTATGTAAAAAGAAGATTTCCCATCACATCAAAATGTCGGCATATGCATGGAGTACTAAATGTAGATGAAATAAAAAACTAATTGCACAGTTTAGTTGTACTTTGCGAGACGAATCTTTTGAGCCTAATTAGTCAATGTTTGGACAAAAATTCACAAATACAAACGAAATGCTACAGTGCACGGCCCTGCACTATGCAGATTTTGTTGCTGCCAAATTGGCGCAACTAAACACGGCCTCGGTGAAAACTGCAGAGTGATTTTGTTTTGCAGGGCCTTGTTTAGATGCCAAATTTTCTCCCAATTTTCACTATGTAAAAAGAAGATTCTCCATCACATCAAAATGTCGGCATATGCATGGAGTACTAAATGTAGATGAAATCAAAAACTAATTGCATAGTTTAGTTATACTTTGCGAGACGAATCTTTTGAGCCTAATTAGTCAATGTTTGGACAATTATTACCAAATACAAACGAAATGCTGCAGTACGCTATAATGTTGCACAATAATTCAGCCGCCACCAAATCGGCCGAACTAAAGCCGGCCTAGGATGATCTTGGAGGGCGGCTCAACATTTTTGTACTGAAGTATCATATCCATCTATCCTCTTGCAGGTAGATCGATCTGTTTGTGGCTCGTGCTTGTGGGGCTCCCCCTCCCTACCTGTCGACAGTCTTGGATCTCTCTCTAGCTCCTGTCTTCACGTTGCGCTGCTGTTGGGAGTGGGAGGTCTCCGGTGGGTGGATAGCACTGGCACATCACATGCCGCCCATGGTCGGCTGCTCATGCATGTGCACTGCATGTGTCCATTCAACTGTCACACTCACATCAGAAAAGCCGTTTCCTTGATTCACATCCAGCTAGGACCAGCAGATTCTAGTGTCCCATGTTTTGACCGGTCTTACTCTCATCTCAAGAGCTTACTGTACTGTATATTGGAGAGAGAGGGTGTGTTTAGGGTCTGTTTGGATGGTGGAAAAGTTTGGGTAAAGTTTTTTAGCATTTTTCGTTGTTATTTGGTAAAATTTATCCAATCATACATTAACTAGGCTCAAAAGATTCGTCTCGACATTTACAGACAAACTGTGCAATTAATTATTTTTTACCTATATTTAATGTTCCATACATGCGTCCGAAGATTCGATGTGGCAGTTACTGTGCAAACTTTTTTGGACCTTTTTGGCAACTAAACAGGCTCTTAGTTGGTGAAAAGTGGGTGAAAAGTTACTGTAGCACCTTTCGTTGTTATTTGGCAAAATTTATCTAACCATAGACTAACTAGGCTCAAAAGATTCATCTCGACATTTACAGACAAACTATGCAATTAGTTATCTTTTTTACCTACATTTAATGTTTCATGCATGCGTCCAAAGATTCGACGTGATGGGTGGAAGAGGAAATATTTTGGGTTTGCATGGGAAGTGAACACACCCAAATTCTCAAATGTAGGCCCTGTTCATCCGGCTTATAATCCGTCTTTTTCAGCTTGTTTTTTTAGCCGGAACAATATTTTTCTCTCACAACAAATCAGTCAACGGTGTTTTTCAGCCGGTTTATCAGCCCAGCCGAACGGGACCGTAGCAGTATTCCGTACGTGCCAGTGCGTCACCTCGTCTTGCCTTGTTTCTTCTAGTGCGTTTCAACGCTGTGACATCACATGGTGTATGCCCTCCACTGTTAATTTTAGTTCCTCTATTCTTTTTTTTTTTTTATCTCTGATTCGATCTGTCCAAATCTAACACCCAGGGCCTTCAAGGGTCATGTAAGCAGGGACTGTCGTCTGTGCCTTCCAAAGAGATGCACATCTGTATGCAGATATGCTCTCTTCAGGACCTGCGGATTCAGTTCGTACGTTGTATGGGGGAAAAAATATAATAGGCTGCAGCTATTCCCTCGGTCTCAAAATGTTTTAGCACTACTTCAACAATAATTTTCACCGATACGTTATAGCATTACTTTAGCAGGACTTTTCAGCAAACGAACAACGTTTTCCTCTCACAACAAATCAAAGCCAAATTTCAACGAAACAAACATGGCAAATGGGGAACGATGTGATGATACATCAATTCATTGTGCCATGAACTATAAAAGAAGTGAGAAATGACAAAATAATGGACTCTCCTGTATTCCTTACACCAAATACACACTGCAGCTTCGAGGCAAGCAGCCAGAGGACATTGATGCGGTGCGGCACACTATGATGGATACCTCATAAATCAAGCGGCCCATTAGTTGACACCGGGCAAATTCGATCAAGCGGCCCATTAGCTGACACGGGGCAAATTCGTGGCCCACTCAGCAGTCACACTACTCCACGGCTGGCTACCCGAGCCGACCGTCCCAAAGTTAGACAGAAAAGCAATGACAGCGACTAACTAACATATCGCATCTTTCTACTACCTAGTACAAACATTCAATTTCAACTCACTGGTTTAATGACATGGCATCTATCATATATACTCACATGATCAGTTTCTGTTGCAGCCGAGCCTTGATTCCGCTTACTGCACCAGATATGCCCTTTTTCACCAACTGCCTTTGTAAAGATCATCATATCATATCATACATATTGAAAGCACAACGAACCCTCCGGCTACGCTAAAATTTCTGATCTGATACACCTCAGCACAAATCTAACACTGTTAGCAACTAAAGCTATAACAAACTGCACCGCAGCTCTCAATTGGGAAAGCCAACACTATAATGTCCCTACAAAGACCGCAACTGCTGCTGCACTAAACTTCCTACAACCCCAAGAGATACTTTAGTCATCCACAAAAGCATGATGTCCACGACAAGTATTTCTCTATTGTCTTCAGAGGAAAACATAATCCTGGCTGAGCTAAATCACCTAAACTGTTGCTAAGTTAAGCCATCACTTGCGAGGGCTTCACATCTATCTCACTCGGTCCACCCTGTTCCACTACAGTGCAGGATGCATATTCTGGATTGGAGCCTTCAGAGGATGGAGTGCTCCTATCGCCAACAGCAACCTTAGAATTGGGGTAACTGGAGCTTCCGTTGCCAACAGAAACCTTAGAACTGGGGCAATTCGTGTTCCCATCAACAAGGGTATCCTGCGAATTGCCCTTATTTGTGCTCCCATCTCCTACTGCAACCTCAGAATTGGCATTAATCATGTTCCCATCGCCAACAGCAGGAAGAGACTCAGGGTAACGTGTGCTTCCATGACCAACAATATACTGAGAATTGACGTTACTTGTGCTCCCGCTGCCAGCAGTGACAAGGGAATTGTCTTGATGTTTAATCCCATAGCCAACAGTAGCCTGAGAATTGGTCATACTTGTGCTTCTGTCACCCTTTGTGACATGAGAATCAGATAGATATGTGCTCCCATTGCCAATGGGAACATGGGAGCTTGGGTATTGTGTGCTCCCAGTACCAATGGTAACCTGAGAACTGGGGCGATGTGTGCTTCCACCACCAACAGTAACTTGAAAATTGGAGTGATTTGTGCTCCCAACACCAATTGGAAACCAAGTATTGGGATCATGTTTATTCCAACTGCCAATGCCAACCTCAAAACTGAGGCAGCGCATGCTTCTAGTGTCAATGGTAACCTGTGAATTAGGGTGATGTGTGCCTCCATTGCCAACAGTAACCTGAGAATTGGGGTGATGTGTGCTTCCATTGCCAACAGTAACTTGAGAATCAGAATGATTTGTGCTTCCATTGCCAATGGGAAACCAAGAACTGGGATCATGTTTTCTCCAACTGCCAATGGTAACCTTAGAATTGACGCGACACATGCTCCCAGTGCCGACGGCAACCTGAGAACTGAGGTAAGGTGTGCAGCCAGTGCCAGTGTGTGTGACCCCATAACCAATGAGCTTAGGTTTCTTGTTTGCCTGGAAAGCATCATTGTGGAAGCTTCCAATAATTGCCTGCAAGGTGTACATTAGGTTAGTTTTTTTGTGTGGGGTACTGTAGACAGATCCTTAGAACTCAGAAGAAAGAACCATTACATCTATGGTTAACCAGAGCTAACTCAGATAAGAAGTTCCTTTCCGATTCTTAACAGATTCACATCTTCAAATATTAAGTTGGTTATGGTCTACTATTTACACATATATGTTTCATGGAGGTATGAAACACACAACATGTATATAGAAAAATGGAATAACTAAGCAACAAGGAAAAAAAATAACTACATAGATTCACATTATTCTTCTGGTGATAAGACATAAAACAATTTTAAAGACTAAAGAAACAGTTTGCAGTAGTTTCCACAGGTTCGTATCAAAGTATTGAATAACTCAAAAGTCTGAACATTTGAATGTACCTGTACAGGTGTTGCAGCTATGAGAGGTCCAACTGCAATGCCACCGACAACAGAACAATCACCACAAGCAAGGGTCACAGATAAGCACCCAAATCCAGGGCTATCAGATGTCAAAATGGATCCAAACACATGAATGATTTCTAAAGGACCCTGCAAAGATTAGAAATCAATGAACAATGCGGCATGCGAAAGTTTAAAAACTTTGAGCATGTGACCTTTTTAAATAAAGAGAGTAAATGTTTAAACCTTGTGATTTAAGATGACAGCAGAGTGGAGTAGATAACAATCCTGAACAGCCCCAAACACTGAGAGGACACAGACGGCCTTCCCAATTATTTTTGAGACCTGCACGATCTTCGATACAATATCCTGCGTCATTTTCAGATAATCAAATTTCATAGATCAGTTTGATAGAAAATAACTATAGCAACTACTTAGTGATTAGCTATGGAATTGGGCCATGTAGATCATAAAGTACATATAAAAGGCAACAGGATCAGTAAGGGCAGAAGCAGAGTGAGATGATCGAGTACACAGCATAACAAGATCGATGGGCAATGCCCCAGAACATAAACAAAGCTACGCCTTCTGCCCCATATGGCCATATGACCAAAAACTAATAATCTGACAACTTAAACCCCTGTCAGGTTAGGTACAAAGGTGACTGACACTATCATATGTTCCTCAAGTTATGCATAGAATGTAGTTGAGCTGCATAGAAGACAAAAGACATTGCCATTTGCAAAAGCACAAGTAAAAGGAAGACTTGCTGCAAACAGAAATGTAACAGGAACATGGTCTTGTACCACTGAGCAGAGGCGGAGCTTCATTAGGGACATAGTGGGCCATGGACCCCTCCTCACTTTTGTAATTCTATAAAGGATGCTACACTATCTTAGTATATTTTGCTAACTAAGATTTAAATTAGTCACTCTTGCACTCCCTAAGCCATGTATATTCTACTGTTGGCCCCCTCTAAATTTAACTTCAATCTCCACCAGTGCCACTGAGGCAGTTGTGGCAAACAAGACAATTCGTTGATTTGACATAAATTGCCACCTGGGTAGTGCTATACACTATCACTTCCGCAGTCTGCAAATTCTCTTCACGGAATGCAATCGCTGAAGATATGACTTGCTTAGGAAAGTGGAATGCAAGCGCTGAAAACTCCTAATTTTGACAGGTAAACTCAATACAAGCTCAGGAAGGTCAGACTGAACAATCCAGTTAGCATTCTACAAATCCATAGACAAGAACCCGCTGACCTAGCAGCTAGCAGCTAGCTAAAAGGATTGCTGCACTGCAATGCACAGAAGAGAGAGCAAAGCATGAAGATGGCAAAGCATACCTCTCCCACATGTATTTTGAGCACGTGCGGCTGAAGCCCACCCAATTGGCCGGGAAAGGGTTGCCCCCCTGTCCACAGCGGCACACCAGAATTCATCAGCAAATTAGTGGGCAGGAAACAGATTAGGAAGGCAACCAAGTGCAGTTAAGAGTGATTACTAGAGGAAGGTTGGCCGTGGGCAGGCAGCGCCGGCGGCGGCGGCGCCCGCGCGGGCGGAGCGAGGTGGAAGCCCGGCGGCGGCGGGAGGAGGCGGTCGCAGTTGCGCCGGCGCCCCCGCCGCCGCTTCTCCGGTATCGGCGGCGGCGGCGGCGGTGGCAGCGGACGAGGACGAGGAGGGGCCGTGAGCGGCTGCGGCGGCTGCGGGTCGACGCGGGTGCCCATGGCCCGCACGAAGGGAGAAGGCGCCCGCAGGCCTGGGACCGAGGCGGGCATTGGCCGGGCCAAAACCCTAGCGGCGGCGGCGGCGGAGGTCGATGCCGTGGCCGAGGGGAAGGGAAGACCGAGGGACGGCGGCGACATGGGGATGGCGGCGCCATAGCCGTCGCCCTCCTCTTCTATTTCCTTCTTCATTTTTTTCGATTTGATCTTTGTATAGTTTCTGCTGCTGCTTTGGGCTTTGCTTTCTTGGTGTTGTTATGCTAGTGGAGTGGCCTAAGTACTCTCTCCGTTCTAGAATAATAAATATAATAAAAAAAACTTGACCCATGTGAGAAAACCCTGAGGTCTCGGCTCCCCTCGTACATAGCGGCACCATGACTCCACGAGATGAGCTGGCCACGGACCTGTGCTTCATATGTGAAGTAGAAGAGAGTTTTTTCCTCATGTGTCCGTGTGGCAAAATAATAATAATATAGTAACATTCTTATACTCCTATTTCGAAGAACTAGCCAATCTTGAATTTGATAAATATAAAACACAAGCATTAACGATACAAATAAATAAATATCATTAGATTAGTCATGTCATATAATAAAATAATAATTAATTAAATATATAAATCTTGATTTTATTTTTATAAATCATTACTTGAAATACGAGATGCATATTTATTTAGGAGGACAGGGAGTAGAGTCCTGTGTATGCATAATAATAATAATAATAACAATAATATAATTGATGTTGCTTAGCTCAGCAGTGATAAATGGCTGCAACGGGTGGGCAGTTCATCGTGGGGGAACGGATGCTGGCCCTTGGATCGCGATCGGATGGATTCGGACCTTTCTTCTTTCTCGGAAACAAATCGGCGTGGGCTTTCCTTTCTTCTTCTCGATCTCGACGCTGGTAGTCGGTAGAGTAGTGCCAAACCTGATGAACATGAACTGCAAGTGTCGTGGCATCCCTGGTTTTGACATCGCCGGATCAACTCCTATCTCTTTCTTTTGTTTTGTTGTTGTCAGTCAACTGAAATCTAGCAGTGTGGGTGTGGGGGTAAATAAATTTGTTTCGATTTTACCAGATCGTCTCACATGTAGAAATCCTCCAAGGCCAAGGGAGGTAGTGTGTGACCTACCTGTACCACAGTAACAGTATCCACCACCACACTAGGTTTTTTTAAGTAGGGTTACTATTGTATTATATTATAGGAGTATTACATTACATTGATGGTGGAAACTCGGTTATTTTCATCACGAGCAATGGATGTGCATTGTTGTTGAAATGGTGACTGTCTGTGTGGGAAAAAAAAAACAAGCAAAAATAGTACTAGAACAAACAAACAGTAGAAGTATGGCTGTGTTTAGTTGAGAAAATTTGGGTGAAAAGTTACTGTAGCACTTTTCGTTGTTATTTGGTAAAATTTGTCCAACCATGGATTAATTAGACTTAAAAGATTCGTCTCGAACTTTACAGACAAACAATGTAATTAGTTATTTTTTTACCTACATTTAATACTTCATGCATGCGTTTAAAGATTTGATGTGATAGGTGGAAGAGGAAATATTTTGGGTATGCATGCCAAGTGAACGCGGCTTATGGTAAAATCCCGGAGCGCAGAAAAGTGAAAAGCGCAGGCTGCGGTAGCGAAGAAGACGAAGGTAAAATGAGCCGCGTGTCTGCTTCAGGGGTTCTCCACTCTTTATCCAGGTCCCAGGAACAAGGAACAGAGCAAAGCAAAGCAAAAGGCAGGCAGGTGGTCAGATCAGACTTGAGGGGCATAAAAATACTGGTACAAGACAAAGGCCGACTGAAATTCCAAATCTTGGTCAACACGGTCCACCATCTCCAGCTCTTTGTCCTTGTCTTTCGGCCTTTGCCATCCATCCATCTGTAGCTACAAATCATGCATGCTGCCTTTGGCTTGTAGCACTACTCCCAAACCAGCAAGAATGTACTGGTGTGTGTAGTAGCATGCATACAACGCTACAAAAGACTCCGTTCCAAGCCTTGAGGCTCCATCCAGTTGGCCAGAATTTCCTTCCAGTCAGACCATAGGATTCCATTCTTCAGCACTACGAGTACGTACATGACATGAGCCAACAACACGCAAGATCCCGACAACATTTCGCACTGCCTTAACTCCTACCTCCTGGCCTAAACCCACTGCCGTTAAACAAATCACACCACCAAGGCCTGGAACGGGCACTGCGTTCCAGGAACCCTAACACATAGTACCAGCATTATTAGATTAACAATGGCCACGACTGTCAGTTCCAATGCAATGCACCTCCAGGCCTTGTTTAGATGTCATCCAAATTCCAAGTTTTTTCGTGACCTCCCCGTCACATCAATTTTTAGCCGCTTGCATTGAGTATTAAATGTAGGTAAAAAAAATAACTAATTACACAGTTTAGTTAAAAATCACGAGATGAATCTTTTGAGCCTAGTTGGTCCACGATTGGACAATATTTACCAAATAAGACGAAAGTGGTACTATTCATCGGGTTGGATTTTTTTTCAATCTAAACGAGGCCCCAGTTCAAAGTGCAAATTTGAAATGCGCAGTCAGAGTGAACACTGAACACTACTTCATGCTACATTTGTTTCAGGTGATGTTAACATACAGAGGCGACAGCCAGCTTTTCTCCATTCACTTATCTTCTTCCAACCGGAACATGGAACTGCCTCCTAATTTTTTTTCTTCTATTCAACATCTCAACAGTACATTATGACCTTACTGCCTGCTAAAATCTAACACTACATGCAAGTATGCAACCCCCATCCTTATGAACAACATAAATTTGCCCATTCAGTAAAAAGAAAATATGAACATGAAGACAAATCTTGACCGATACCAAACAATGTTACATGCAATGGGTCTTCAACCTCCGGCCACACCCTGCCTTGCTATACTCTTCCAATGGGAGAAAAAGGCGGGTCAAGCAGAACAGATGGAGGTGCCTTTTCTCTCCGCTTCTTCTTCTGCTGCTTCTTCTCTTCAGCTGTGACTGCCTCGATTAGGTGCCTCACATCCTCCTCAAGGAGCAACTTAAGTGAGCTGGAATACAGCTTCTGCTTCCCCTTCTCAAGACTGATGGCAATCGAAGCTTCAGAACAGTGCAGCAGAGAGATGCAAACTGAAAATGCCTGTAATGCTGATAGTCGCCCATGGAAATCCACCAAAAACTGTCCTCTCCCATTCTCCTTCATAGAAAGGACAGGGAGCTCTTCTTTGCTACCCTGTTTCAGCAATGAGCACACATCAGTTTTTCAAGCAAAGAAAAAGAATGCACATCACAGTTGCTCTCGTCTGGATGGTCTGGTGTGCGTAAGCATATACTAGCCAGCAAAATCAGATTCAGGGACCAACAATGCATCTGTTGTGCTTCACTTAGTAAGGTAACAAAGGCTTTTTTTTTTTAGTTTCTAGGATGCCAGCCAATAAGAAATCCTCAATCTATACAGTTTACAGATAATTTTATAGCTAGAGAGAATTACTGCAAAAACTAAGTGAATAATTGTTTTGAGCAGCAAGTTGCTTCTAGAAAACATTTTAGTCATTCGTAGATTCTGCTTTGGGGCAACCCAGTATCCTCATAACACCCGTGTCATAAATTACTAAAAGAATAGGTACTGTGCAATGTACCTGAACAAAGAGCTCCATGGGATGTTTCGCATTGGTGGTTATAGATTCAGCCCAGTTATTATCATATGCATTGCCAAGAATTTCAATGGGACAAGCCATGTCCCATCCGCCACAATCACAACCCCCACCATACCTCCATCTATCTAGCAAGGGAGATGGGCTGGCTTCATCATCACTAGGTGAACCATGCAGTCCACTAGGTGTAACAACTTTGACAGTACAAGGAGATGAACCATTCTTCATTTCTTTGGACTTGTCTTTACTAAATGGAACTTCTATTACAGTTGCTGCGATCTCCAAATGAGGATAAAGATCTTCTTCAGACCATGGGCAAGATGTTGAAACATCCGAGTTATTTCTCCCAATCTTGTTCTCTTCCATCAGATTAATCCTCTGTGGAGAATCACCGGAGATTGATTTATCAACGACACCGCACAGTGGCTGTTGAGGGATCTCTGTACATTGAGTCTTTTCCTCAACAATCCTCCTTGCATGAGCAATATCATATGAAACAAACTCGGTGATGACAGAGTTATTCACCGTACCATCTTTTCCAACTTCAGAGCATAAATAAGATGAAACCTGCACCTGCCCTACGATTGGGGGTAAATTCAAGCCTCCATCTTTGGAGATCCTTCCAGCAGCACTGGATCGTTTCCCACCACTATGGAAGGTGTATATAGACTTCAACTCATCTCCAGTTTTCCAATTCCTGGCGGAAATGGATTCTTCTGGGCCCTCAACACAAAATTCAAAAACCTGTACACCAT
Source organism: Saccharum hybrid cultivar R570 (assembly GCA_038087645.1). Classification (NCBI taxonomy): domain Eukaryota; kingdom Viridiplantae; phylum Streptophyta; class Magnoliopsida; order Poales; family Poaceae; genus Saccharum; species Saccharum hybrid cultivar. Next base: position 27,732,844 of record JAQSUU010000043.1, on the reverse strand, counting down.
TCTTGGAATCCAATCTAAGAACCGCTTGAAGATGAGCAGGTGACAAAGCCGATTTGACACGCTGTGTTTGTCCATTGGGCTGGCAATGTTCAGTTCTTGAAAAATCACCCAACAGTGATTTTCGAGACATGGAATTTTTCTTGCTACCTATCCCAGTTATAGAGTTGGAGTCTCCTTTTTCCATGAGAGCCGGGCTCCTAAGAGATTTGGACTTCATGATAGGGTCCAGCATCTTCTTGAAGGGGCTTGATCGAGCTTTAGTGTTGTTCTCTATGATATGATGTTGAACACCGTTAGATTGACAGGTACCATCAAAGGAGCTTGCTTTCACAGGCGTTGATTTGGAACTGCTTGCTGAATCCCTCCCCCTCTCACCACAGTTGTTCTCACTGGGGCATCCCCTTGTCTTGTGCAGGTAATTTGTTTGAGTGCATTTACCTGACTCAGTGTTTAGCAAGACAGGAGCTGCATTTCTGCAGGGGCCACCCTTCGTTATCTCTTTCTCAAGAGAAATCTCCAAGAAACCATCATCTCCATCATTTTTCAACAAGGTACTGTCCAAGCGTGGTCGGTCTAGCTTAAAATTCTCATCAGGAAGTTCACGGAATGAAAGGTCCAGGAAGTCCTTTGATGCTCGATTAATCTTACGAGCAGTTTCCACAGAAGGCTTAGCGCCTGACCTCCGATTCTGATGGGAGTGCAGATATGCTTCACTTGTGCTAGGGCGAGAGGATGCATCGACAATGTCAAAGGACAGAAATGCGTCCCCATCAAATGCAGAATCTATTTTCCTCCTGCCCTCCTGGATCTTTCTGATTCTGCTAATTTCACTAGAGCTCTGGTACATAGAACCACGCTTCCCTATGACACTTTGTTCAGCATTCGTCTTGCGGCTTCTTGTTGGCAAGCTCTTGCAGTGGAAATTTGGGATGTAGTCCAGGTGTAGCTGCCCTGAGTTGCTCTCTGAGCATTTCAACTGATGGTATCTTCTGTTCCGACTCTCATTTTCTTCACTGGTGCAGCAAGAGGCCTTCAAAGTTTCAGGACCTGCTCCCAATCCAGAATGACCCTTGCGTTTGAAGCCAGCATCTTGCCCCATAGATGAAACCTAGAATGTGAGCACATATTAAATTCCATGAAATGCGAGTGTTGCCAAAAGAGGGGATGCAGAATATTATAGTGCGCCATGTTTTCTTTTAATTGCAAACTAGTACAAGATAGCGATTTAGATAACGCATTGCTGCGAAAACATACATAATTGTTTAAGAGGAAACATGCACGCTGTCAGCCCAAAAAACTGATACTAGAATTCGAGACATCAGAGGATTCAATGTAAACCAGAGTTAAGCATGACGGATAAGTCCCCGCTGATGAACATTAAAAAAGGAAGACGGAAATAAGAAAAGGATGGAGAGGGAAAAAAGGGGGAAACTGATGAGCAACATACGGAGTACATCGGATCTCTTGCTCTGTTTGACGCCCAAGGCCGTACCGAACCGAACCAAATGAAATGGAAATATAGCGCAAAAGGGTGCCCTTGAATGAAATTCCAAATGCGCCACCTGAAAAAATTCCAAGTGCGCCCAATGTGCTCGGAAACGGAGCCCAGGGAAACAAGTTTGCTCCCTTTGCAAGGAACAGATTAAGCGGTGTACTAGTTTACACGCCAGATCTCATCCAAGAGGCTAAAAATTAGCAAACAAATGGTTGAAAAGAAGAGGAAACAGGCAGAAATCTTCTTGTCGTCCAAATAAGGAAATCTCCACGCTGTAGACTGTAGGAGTAGTACACATCTTCGTTGAGAAAACACTCGCCATTTTCGTTTTCAGCGGCAAATGAAGCTGCTACATTCAGCAAGCAACTAAAAACAAATCCCATGTTTTGGCACCCAGATCACACTACCGCGAATCGAATCTCGTGTCCGTGAAGAAACCCAGAACCACCACATCTGCGGGGCGGCGCCTCGCGCACACAAGAGAAAACACAAAATCCCATCTTTGCCGCAGAGGAAGAGCCTCGATCCCCGGACCTCGGGTCCTCGGAATCCCCAAATCCGACGCTTGAGATATTGCAAAGCAACCAAGAAGCACCATTACCTGTAGGGGGAAGACGGTGGGCCGCCGCCGGGAGCCAGAGCAGATCAAGACGATTCCCCTTCCTTGTCTCGCTCAGCTGGCCCTCATGGAGGTGGAGGTGGAGGTGGAGGTGGAGCAGACGGGCATGGGGTGGAGATGCTGGTGCTCGGTGCTTCGCTCCTCGACTCCTCTGGGGGGCTGTACGACTCTACTAGCTCTCACTGCTTTGGCGGCTGAGGTAATCACTCGCTCGCTGTCACGCAAACATCTCCTCTGCTTAGTTGAGGTGGAGGCGAAAGCGAAAGCGAAGACAGAGCGAGCGAGGAGCGAGGCGCGACAAAAGGAAAAGAAATGGCACGCAGGGACAGTTTGGGAAGAGTGACGAGCCACTCCCTCACCGTCACCGGGTCTCCAGGGATCTTCTCCTCCCTGCGCCGCTGCCGCACCCCCTTCGTCATTAGCGCCTTGTTTAGTTTGGTTTTTTCACTCTCTCTCCATCACATCAATTTTTAACCGCTTGCATGTAGTATTAAATGTAGGTAAAAAAAAATAACTAATTACACAGTTTAGTTGGAAATCACGAGATGAATCTTTTGAGCCTAGTTGGTCCATGATTGGACAATATTTGCCAAATAAGACGAAAATGGTACTATTCATCGGTTTGAAATTTTCTTCAATCTAAACAAGGGCTAGGTTAGAGGACCTAATAATGATTAACTACTGCCCAGCTTTAATTGGGAGGGAGGCACATAGACAGAGGATGGCCCCACCCCTGCACGCCGTTTACAATGATAGTAGTAATCGGAGGAGGGATTACCTTCTTGCCCCCCGGTCAATAGAGTCGACTGAGCATCTCCAACAATTTAGAAAAAATCACGGCGTAAATCTTAAGTTTTAGCAAGTAGCTAATTTATTTGGCAAGTGAAAAAAGACCTCTCTTCAACAACTCCTTAAAACTCATTTGCCAAAATGAAGAAGCCCACTAACGAACGAAGAGGCCCACTAAACAAACGAAGAGCCCCGCTAACCGAACGAAGAGCCCCGCTAAACGAACGAAGAGCCCTGCTAGTGAACGAAGAGCCCCGTTAACTTTTCTCGTCACAACTGCGGCCCGCGCTCGTCGCCCGGCGCCTCACCGGCGGCCGCGACACCTCCTCCCCGCGCCGGCGAGGAACAGCAGCACTGGCGGCGGTCTTCCTCGCTCCAGCCAGCCCCGCCCCTCGGCTCCAGCCTCGAGGCCGTCTCGGAGCGTCGCGGAGGCCCCGAGATCGGGATAGCAAGTCCTTTCCGCGCGCGTATTCTTTCGCGCGTGAGGCCGGTGAATAGCAAGTGCGGATAAATAGCAAGTTGGTTTGAGGAGTTGTTGGAGAAGAATTTTTGTGTTTTTGCCAAAGTTATAAGAATAGCAACCTGTTTTAAGGAGTTGTTGGAGATGCTCTAAGAGCATCTCCAACAATTTGGAAAATATCACTTGGTAAATCTTGAGTTTTAGCAAATTGCTAATTTATTTGGCAAGTGAAAAAAAGACATCTCTCCAATAACTCCTTAAAACTCACTTGCCAAAATAAAGAAGCCCGCTAACAAACGAAGAGGCCCGCTAAACGAACGAAGAGCCCCGCTAAGCGAACGAAGAGCCCCGCTAAGCGAACGAAGAGCATCGTTAACTTTTCTCGTCACAACGGCGGCCCGCGCTCGTCGCCGGCGCCTCACCGGCGGCCGCGGCACCTCCTCCCCGCGCCGACGAGGAACAGCAGCACTGGCGACGATCCTCCTCGCTCCGGCCAGCCCCGCCCCTCGGCTCCAGCCCCGAGGCCGTCCCGGAGCGTCGCCGAGGCCCCAAGATCGGGATAGCAAGTCCTTTCCGCTCGCATATTCTTCCGCGTGCGAGGCCGGTGAATAGCAAGTGTGGATAAATAGCAAGTTGGTTTGAGGAGTTATTGGAGAAGGAATTTTATGTTTTTGCCAAAGTTATAAGAATAGCAACCTGTTTTAAGGAGTTGTTGAAGATGCTTTAAGGCCTGGATTAGTTCCCAGTTGGGGTGTGCCAAATCACTGTTGGGCACCGTTGTAATTTTGTTTTTATTTAGTAATAATTGTCCAAACATTGATTAATTAGGCTTAAAATGTTCGACTCGCAAAGTATAACAAAACTTTGCAATTAGTTTTTTATTTTATTTACATTTAGTACTCCATGCATGTGCCAGCATTTTGATGTGACGAAAAATTTTCTTTTTTATAGTAAATTTTGAACCCAAATTTGGGGAACTAAACATGGCCTAACCCTTTGTAGCTGCCAGCCCAGCCAGAGGAGAGCTTCTTCCCGGCCGGGTTGGGTCGTGTCGATGTTCACTGTGGCTTTGCTCGCCCACAATAGGGTTGGTATTAGAATTGCGAATCTATGATTAACTCCCATGGTTAGATTGAAGCCCTACGCCCAAGAGCAGCAACCAAAAAGAGCACAAAGAATGTAGAAGCGGCATAGCCCATCTAGGAGGTGTAGTTGGAAGTTCTTTTGGCATAATGCCATAACATAACTTGGAATTAAGTAACGAGACGTATACTAATCATATTAGTGACTCGACATCAGGTGACATTACGATTAGAGGAGCCACCCCCTCCTGTTGTCGCTGAGACCACGACAGAAGGAAAATTCTTCAACAAAACAAAGCTATCACCTTGTTCACTGGATGATTTTTAGCTGCCTGATTCTGACCGATACAGGGTGTGTATGCATGGTGGTGATAAATGTAGAATGAGAGTGGATATATATAGGCCAAGGGGCGGCAAAACTCACGGTAGTAGAAAAAGGAAAGGAGGAACTCAGTCCAAATCCAAAAATATTTTTTGTTGATTGATTTATTGGACAATATTTTCCCCTACATCATCATTTAATTATTAATTTTTGTGAATATTTTTACTACATCATGTGATTTATAATTAATTTGTTTGTTATAAATTCTATTTGCATATATTCGTTCTCAGGAGAACTTTATGCATGGAAGCTTTGTTTGTTACGCAAAGTTGACTCTTGGATTAGTGGTACGGTTACAAGTACGAGTACGAGCCTGAGATGGTGACGGACTGGTTGGTGGCAGCAAAGCATTGCGTCACTGCCCTGGTAATGCGACCTGCGAGCTTTTAATCATCAACCGTGTGCAAGTTTACACAATGTAGGACACTAGGAGTACTCTCTCCCTCCACACAAAAATACAATTCTGTCACATTATCAAATTAAAGTATCAAGTTTGACTAACTATATATATAAAAATATAAATAGTTATAATATTAGATAAGTATTAAATCTATCATGAGATATGTTTTCATATTATATTTGTTTGGCGTCATAAACATTAATAGCTTTATATCTATATTGGGTCAAACTCTAGGCACGTTAACAATAATGCATATAGAATCACATTTCTTATATTGCTGTAAATAAGAAGTCATTTTTAGGAAACATAGGCAGGGGTACAAACCGTATATACCTAGCGTGTAGCGAGCAGCATGCAGCTATATATATATATATATATATATATATATATATATATATATATATATATATATATATATATATATATATATATATATATATATATATATATATATATATATATATATATATATATATAGAGAGAGAGAGAGAGAGAGAGAGAACTATTACCCTACAGCTAGCTATAAAATAATTTATTCTGTAGCCACTTTGAGTTACGATAATTGCTATGCTAATTTATGAGATTATAGTAACTCCTTACTATGTGATTTACTATAACATTATGGTAAATATCTCCATGTGTTATAGTAATTCAACTATCGTAAATATATACTGACATTATCGTAAATTAGTATATAAAATTATCGTAAATAGAGGTGGCTACAAAATAACTTATTTTGTAGCTAGCTATAGAGTATACTCTCCCTGTATATATATAGCTGCAGATCGTTGGAGTATACGTACTCGATTGATTTTGCGCGTGTACTGTATGTGGCCATTCTTCAGAACAGGGATGTCGGAATTAACTGGGATATACGTACTAGTATAGCTGCCAATGCACGGGCAGTAATAAATAGTACTCAATCCATTCCAAATTAAAAGACGTTTTGGTTTTTTAATACGTAGTTTTCGCTATACGCATAGATATACATTATGTCTAGATACATACTAAAAACAATGTATCTAGAAAACCAAAGCGTCTTATCATTTAGAATGACCAAAGTGTCTTATAATTTGGAACGGAGGAAGTACAAAGATTCAAGATTCATCAGTACTCCCTCTATAAAAAAAAATATAATTCTCGTTTTTCGAGGAGTCAAACTATTTAAAATTTAGCTAAATTTATATAAAAAAGTATTCACATTCATGAGATAAAATAAATATCATTAGATTAGTTATAGAATATATTTTTATAATAAATTTATTCGGACTTAACTTGAGTTTGATTAACTGACACAAATCATATAATTACATTCTTTTATGGACAGTGGTAGTATACAACATACATAGAGTACATGCGGCGTACGTACGTAGTCATATATGCATGCTGGTTGCGCTGGACAATCGAATCGATCCAGTAGTATAGTAGCACACGTACGCACAGCACTCGCCCTACAATCTAATCTGGTACGACCAATAATTAAATCGAATAGGCCGGAGATACTAAGGGCCGTTTAGATGCACTTCAAAAGTTTTTTCACTCTCTCCATCACATCAATCTTTAGATCCATGCATGAAATAGTAAATGTAGGTAAAAAAATAACTAATTACACAGTTTAGTTGGAAATCACGAGATGAATCTTTTGAGCCTAGTTGGTCCACGATTGGACAATATTTGTCAAATAAGACGAAAGTGGTACTATTCATCGGGTTTGAATTTTTTTCCAATCTAAACGAGGCCTAATGTACGTATTACGTGTGTGTTGTACGTACTGTACTGGTGATATAATTAATTAATCAGTCCGGCCATTGGCCCCATTGGGCCATTGGTACCACCGTAGCAAGATTCATCAATTTTACATTTATTTACTCGAGTTTCAGACCGTAGCGTACGTGAACGTGATCGATCGACGACGGCCGGAATGCCGGATATATATGCACCTGGCGACCAGGGGTGAACAGTAAACCTCATATTCGGATTCGATTATGAATATTTTAGATAAGTTATAAATGGAGATTGACATATCTCGTAGAGGTCGGAATTATTTCTTTTTTCTAAAAAGATATCTAAATGTTGAGTATCCGAATCTAAGTACTTAATCTACGGATTCAGATATATATAGTATATATTTTATGGCCCTGTTTGTTTCCCATGATTAAAATTTAGCTACTAAAACCAATGACTAAATTTTAGTCATCCATGTTTGGTTTCAGTGACTAAAGGTCATTAAAGCAGTTCAATAAAGATCAAATTACCTCTGAAGAATGCCCAAAGTAGGGTGGGGGACCAGCTGTAAGAACTGAATAGAAAGAATGCAGACAACTCAAGTTGTATTGATCAGGGCTTACGCCTCTTATACATGTACATCACGGCAGTCAGATAACTAACAATAGCTACACTTAAGGAGAGCCAAGGAACGTGCTAACTAAGTATAGTACAGGTCGCTAACACCCCCCGCAGTATGAGCGTCGTTGCCGGCGACGCACAAACTGGTTCGGAACTCCTTGAAGATTGTCGTCGGTAGACCTTTAGTCATGACGTCGGCGTACTGCTGTGCTGTTGGTACATGTAGAACTTTGCATTGTCCGACTGTGACCTTCTCGCGGACGAAGTGCACGTCAAGCTCAATGTGTTTTGTGCGTTTGTGGTGCACTGGATTAGAGCTCATGTAGCAGGTGGAGACATTGTCGCAGAAGATGATGGTGGCCTTCGTGAGGGGACTGTCCAGTTCGCCTAGCAGTTGCCGGAGCCAAGTGCACTCAGCTACGGCGTTGGCGACGCCTCGGTATTCAGCCTCGGCGCTTGAACGAGAGACCGTCGTCTGCCTTTTTGATGACCACGAGATCATGGCGTCACCCATGAACACACAGAAGCCTGAAGTAGATCGTCGTGTGTCCGGGCACCCGGCCCAGTCCGCATCGGAGTAGGCGACGAGATCGTTGTGGTCGGAGCGCCGCAGATGTAGACCAAGTGCTGTGGTGCCACGGACATAGCGAAGTATTCGCTTCACGAGAGCTTGATGCGCCGTTGTTGGAGCGTGCATGAATAGACAAGCCTGCTGCACGGCATACTGCAAGTTTGGCCGTGTCATCGTTAGGTATTGAAGAGCACCGACCAGACTGTGGTAGTCCGAGGCATCTGCTATGTTTAGTGGCGAGCCAGAGTCGCTGGAGAGCTTGCTGTTGGTGTCGATCGGCGTGTCGCAGGGGCGGCATTCAGTCATGCCAGCTCGTTCAAGGAGGTCGATGGCGTACTGTTGCTGTTGAAGGAAGAAGCCATCGCCGTTGCGCTGAACCTGGATGCCGAGGAAGTAGTGGACCGGGCCCATGTCCTCGAGGGCGAACTCGGCGTTGATGGTGCTGATGACGCGGCGCAGGATGTCATTAGACGATGCAGTGATCACGATGTCATCGACGTAGAGAAGAAGATACACCGACTCCTTGCCGCGCCGAAGGACGAAGAGTGAGCTGTCAGATCAAGTGGGCTTGAATCCCATCGTGCCGAGGAACGTGGCGAGCCGCATGTACCATGCCCTGGGCGCCTGCTTCAAGCCATAGAGGCTCTTGGAGAGGTGGCACACCGATGTTGGAGCTGATGAGTCGACGAAGCCGGCGGGCTGGCGAGCATAGACCTGTTCGTCGAGGACGCCATGAAGGAAGGCGTTGTTGACGTCGAGTTGATGTACAGGCCAGCGGCGTTGAGCAGCCAGCGTGAGCACCGAGCGCACCATTGCCGGTTTCACGACGAGACAGTATGTCTCGCTGTAAGGTCCAAAAGGCTAGAGGGGGGGTGAATAGCCTATTTAAAATTCTACAAGTTTCACTAGACAACCACGTTAATATAAAAGATGGCTATGCTAATTCTAGCACTAGCTTAACTACACTATGCAAGCCACCTACACAATTCTAATGAGGCAAGGCTAAGATCTCTAATACACACCAACAAGGCTAAGTCACTAAGCTACTTACTCCTATGTGATAAAAGCTACACTAAGCAAACTACACTAGAACTAGTACAAGAAAGTAAAGAGCAAGTGACTTGATTCTTATACCAATGATGTAGAGAAGCAATACACTCGAAGAATCAATCACAATGATCAACCACAAGAGAAATCCTCGGCAAAGAGATAACACAAGTTTTTTTTACCGAGGTTCACTTGCTTCCCGGCAAGCTACTCGTTGTGGCGATGCACCCACTTGTCGGTTCGCGAGCTAATCGACTATCAAGAGTCGAGCCCTCGGCGGGCGCCGTACAACCGCACACAAGATGGGGATCCTCCAAGCCACGAGCTCCACTAGAGTATCTAATTTGCGAACTCCCGCGGGGAAGGATCAAGAACCCCTTACAACACTTGGTGAAGGCTCCAACAATCTCCAATTGCAAGCTCAATCACCTCCGCTGCTCCAAGTCGTCTACCGTGTCGGGAAACACGAAAGAGTAACAAGAAATCCGCAGCAACTCGAAGATCAAGTGCCTCTAGAATGCAACTCTCAAGCAATGCACTTGAATCTCACTCAATCTCACTCAAGATGTGCAACTATGCAAAGAGATGAGTGGAGGGGTTGTTCTCTAGCTCAAAGGATGCCTCTAGGTCTTAAAATATGCAAGAGATGCCCTCAAACACCGGACACCCTCTATTTATAACGAAGGGGTATGCAGCTAGCCGTTACAGGCGACGCAGCGAAAATCGCGCTGACCGGACGCTCCGGTCAGGGTGATCGGACGCGTCCGGTCACTACACGACAGCAAGAAACAGTGCGTGTCAGAACTAGCCGTTGCCCTGACCGGACACGCTGAACCGATTGACCGGACGCTACAGTGCCCGCGTCCGGTCGCGTTCCAGTACGCTCTCGTTGAGACCGGACGCGTCCGATCGCACATGACCGGACGCGTCGCGTGTCCGATCGTCACTCCGTTTCGCTCTACCTCTCTGGACGCCTGACCGGACGCTCCGATTCCGTCAGGGACTGGACGCGCCGGTCGCGCGCTCTGATTCGCTCAGGAGAACTGACCGGACGCGCTGGTCAGGCCAGACCAGCGTCCTGTCACAAACCCTAAGCGCGCTGCGTTGAGCTAACCGGACGCTCCGGTCAAACCGGGACCGTGTCCGGTGCAGCGTCCGGTCAACGCAGTGACCACCGTTCGCCTCTGTTTCTTTTCCGACTTCCGGCGCAGTAGAAAATAGGCGTTTCACTTCTCCAAAAAACGTCGAATCCCGCCTCGCAAGCTCGGCGGGAGGGAGAGAGGAACCCAAACCCCTCTCTACCGCTTAGACTCCACCGCCTTCACAAATGTGCTAACACCACCAAGTGTACACCACCATGTGCAGGTGTGTTAGCATTTCACAAACATTTTCCAAGGCGTTATGTTAGCTCTCAACTAAATCCTAATGCATATGCTCAAGACATTGATCTAGTGGCACTTGATTCCCGAGCTAACCGTGACTGCTCCTCTTGATAGTTGGCTATGTATCCTAAACCCGATCAATCACTTCTCTACTCATCTTAGACCGGCAAAAGGAAAATCCTATGGTTATACCTTTGCCTTGCGCTCTTGGATCCTTCTCTTTCACTTGATCATCATATCTATCATATTATGTGCATCTCCACCATGATCGACATTTCATGTCCATGCACCATTTCTTTGTGATCTTGTGGCCACCACTCCTTGCCACGTACACCTTCATCACATGTGTTGCTTATGCCTAACTCAAAACACTTAACACATGGCATTAGCAACTTGGTGTCATTAATTACCAAAACCAAACTTGGGCTTTCAATCTCCCCCTTTTTGGTAATGGAAAAAGTCTAAATAACCCCCTGAACTATGGACCCTGGAACACATAACCCTCTGAACTATGAAACGGTCTAATTTACCCTCTGAACTATCCAAAACCGTCTATTTTACCCTCCGGGCGGTTTTTGACGGCGGTTTTGCTACAGTAACAGCAGGTTTGCTACAGTAATGGTGGTTTTGTCTTTTAAATTTATTTTCGCTGAATATTTAAAAATCATAGTAAATCACAGAAAAATCATAAAATAGAAAATCTAATTTTGTTAGACTCCACATGAGTAGATCTACACAGTAAACATATAATATGGTACGCTTTAGTATAAAGTTTTTGCTGTAACTTTAGTCTAAATTGGATTTTCCAATTAATCTAAAGCTACAGTAAAAACTTTGTACTAAAGCGTACCGTGTTATATATTCACTGTGTAGATCTACTTATGTGGAGTCCAACAAAATTAGATTTTTTATTTTATGATTTTTCTATGATTTACTATGATTTTTCAAATATTCAGCGAAAATAAATAAAAAAGACAAAACCGCTATCACTGTAGCAAACCTGCTATTACTGTAACAAAACCGTCGTCGAAAACCGCCCAGAGGGTAAAATAGACGGTTTTGAATAGTTCAGGGGATAAATTAGACCGTTTCATAGTTCAGAGTGTTATGTGTTCCAGGGTCCATAGTTCAGGGGGTTATTTAGACTTTTTCCTTTTGGTAATTGATGACAACCATCACAAAGATATGAAAAGAAATTAATTTTCAAATTTGATAGTAGTAACGCTCCCAAATTCAAATCCATACATATGTGCACAATTGAACCAAACTCATGGAAGCACATATGTAGGGGGAGCTAAAGATCACAAACACTAAAGTACCCCGTGAGATCAACATTATAAGCAAAGGTGTCTAGCTACATCGATGCTAAGGACGGTATATAAAGGCAACTCCGATTGGTATCACGCTTCAAAGGTCCATTCTATATACCTTAGCATCAATTTGATAGTGGTGTTCAAACTAGATCAAGGCTAGCATCCTTTTATGAGCATTACTCATTTGTGTCACTTGAAGAACCTAAGAAAATAGAAGATGCTTTGAAGGATTCCGATTGGGTAAATGCCATGCATGAAGAACTAAACAACTTCACTAGAAATCAAGTTTGGGAACTTGTTGAAAGGCCGAAGAACTATAATGTGATTGGTACTAAGTGGGTCTTTAGAAACAAGCAAGATCAAGATGGCATGGTTGTGAGGAACAAAGCAAGATTAGTAGCACAAGGATACACTCAAGTTGAGGGTCTTGACTTTGGAGAAACATATGCACCGGTTGCAAGATTAGAGGCAATTAGAATCTTATTAGCATATACTTGTGCACACAACATCAAGCTTTATCAAATGGATATCAAAAGTGCATTTCTCAATGGCTACATCAATGAGGAAGTTTATGTTGAGCAACCTCCCGGTTTTGAAGATAACAAAAAGCCCAACCATGTTTTCAAGCTAAAGAAGGCATTATATGGTTTGAAGCAAGCACCTAGAGCATGGTATGAGAGATTGAGAGATTTTCTTCTCTCTAAAGGGTTCAAGATGGGAAAGGTTGACACCACTCTCTTCACCAAGAAGCTTGGAAATGACTTATTTGTGTTACAAATCTATGTGGATGACATTATCTTTGGATCAATGAACCAAGATTTTTATGAAGAATTTAGAAATATGATGGCAAAAGAGTTTGAGATGTCTATGATTGGAGAGCTTAGTTACTTTCTTGGACTTCAAATCAAGCAAATGAAGAATGGCACTTTTGTAAGTCAAGGCAAGTACATCAAGGACATGATCAAGAAGTTTGGATTGCAAGATGCTAAGCCAATAAGTACACCAATGGGCACAAATGATCAATTGGGTGTTGATGCTAGTGGCAACATGGTAGATCAAAAGCAATACCGGTCTATGATTGGAAGTTCGCTCTATATCACCGCTTCTAGGTCGGATGTGATGTTTAGTGTGTGCAAGTGTGCAAGATATCAAGCTTCACCTAGAGAAAGTCACTTGAAAGCAACCAAGAGGATATTGAGATATCTTAAGGGCACTCATGATGTTGGATTATGGTTTTCAAAGGGGTCTAATTTTGAGTTGATTGGATATTCGGACTCCGACTATGGTGGATGCAAGATTAATAGAATGAGCACAAGTGGCACTTGTCAATTGCTTGGAAGGTCTCTTGTTTCATGGTCATCAAAGAAACAAAATAGTGTTGCGCTATCTACCGTCGAGGCCGAATACATTAGTACCGGTAGTTGTTGTGCACAATTACTTTGGATGAAGGTCACCTTGAATGATTTTGGAATTAAGTTCAAGAATGTGCCATTGTTTTGTGACAATGAAAGTGCAATCAAGATGACTCAAAATCCGGTTCAACATTCAAGAACCAAGCACATTGATATAAGGCATCATTTTATAAGAGACCATCAACAAAAGGGTGATATTAGCATTGAAAGCATTGGCACCGAAGATCAACTAGCCGATATCTTTACAAAGCCACTTGATGAGAAGAGATTTTACAAGTTGAAGAATGAATTGAACATACTTGACTTCTCCAACTTGAAATGAGTGCACCCCCACATTCTTATATGACATGCCTCTCCTCCGACATAGCAAGGTAAAGTTGTTTGGCATATCTTCCATACTTTGCTAAGGACATGTTTAGAACATATAGACATATTTGCATAACAAATAGGCTCATTCATGAAAATCAAATGAGTTTATTGTATATATGGTACCACTATTGTTTCTTTGTTTGATTGATCTAGTGGTAGCACATGACATGTTTGTGGGCTTGCAAACCTAGTGTTGAATCTAGAAAATGAGCTCATGATGTGTAATTCAACATGGTCAAGATAACCCTTATACTTTATGAGGTGTGAAGAAGCTTGTCCTTGGATCAAACCGAATTACATATTCTAGGCAAGTGATCTAGATTGAACCATAATTTGGACTCCCTCATATTGATTGACTTGACTCTCACTAAAATTGGCACCTTTTTGGTGATTGTTGACAAAGGGGGAGAGAAAAGTCACAAAGATAGAGAAGTCACAAAGAGATAAAAAGTTAAGTTGCAAAGGAGGAGAAAGATATACTAAGGGGGAGAGAAAGCAAAAGATATGACATTAGAAAGGGAACAATTAAAATTGAGCACACAAGTAGGGGGAGCAAGCTCATGAATTGTTTGTTGCATTTGTATGTACATTAACATGATGAAGTGTTGCATTGCAAAACTTAAATTCATATTCATAATTGTATGGTGTATGCTAGAAATAGAACTTGAATGATGTTTTGCTGAAAGTAACTTTACAAGTGGTATCGGAGCCGAGGCACCATTTATTTGAGGCTTAACAACCTACGGTAAAAAATAAATGGCTCAATTAAGCTTGCATATCAACAACACCAAGAAGGCACCTCACTTTGATGGTACTAATTATTCATATTGGAAGGTTAAGATGACCGCACACCTCAAGTCAATCAATAGAGAAGTGTGAAAGGTCACCGAAACAAAATTTGAGGTTGCTAATCCGGAAGCACCTACACCGGTGGAAGAGAAGAGCTCCAATGCAATGACATTGCCATTAGTGCTCTTCATGAGGCATTAGATGACAAGACATTTGAGCAAGAGAAAAATCACCGTGTCAACATTGTTCTTCATCTTCTCGGTGGTTTACCTTCGTACAACACAAGCTTGTATTTACTTTCATATATACTTGTGCTTGTGTAGTTGCTCTCTTAACTAGTTTGCTTGTGTAGCTTGCTAGTTGTCTTCTTGCTTGTGTAGCTAGAAGCTTCCCCTTGCGTGACTAATTTGGTTTGTGTAACCTTGTTAGTCACATTGCTTAGTTTGTGTAGCTAAGTGACTTGCGCTCTCTAATTTGGCATTAGTTGCCTTGTTATTGAGCTTTGCTAGTGAGCTTAGGAGCTTTGTGCTTTTGCTTCACTAGTTGTGTAGGAGCTCCCTCGGTTGGCAAAGTACTAGTGCATAGGTTTGTGTGACCTTGCTCTAGAATTGAGTAGGTGAGCTCTTGGTAAGCTTAGCACCTTAGTTGCTTAATTAGGATCTTTGCAAGGTGCTAGAGAACTTAGATAGAGGGGTGTAGTCTTGGCTAGACCGATAAGTTTAATTCCGCATTTGTTTTGGTTAGCCAACGCGTTTAAGTTTTAGAAAGGACTATTCACCCCCCCTCTAATCCGCCATCTTGACCCTTCACTCGCCGTAATCAACTCCTACGCGCTGGGTGAACCCACGCACCACCCATCGCGCCTTGTACCGATCAAAGTTGCCATCTTCCTTGAACTTGTGGCGGAAGATCCATTTGTCGCTGACGACATGTGCACCAGGAGGTCGCTGAACGAGCTCCCATGTTTTGTTGGCGAGTAGAGCGTCGAACTCGGACTGCATTGCCTGTCACCAGTTGGGGTCTTGGAGTGCCTGATTGACTGTTCGTGGGATTGGCGATGTAGTCATGGCTGCAGTAGTCGTCGTGGTTGCAGCGCCGGCGTAGCGTGGGTTCGGCTTGAATGTCCCCACACGCGCCCTGGTCACCATCGGGTGCGATGCACGGGTGTCCGCGAGTGTGGGCGCGGATGGTGCTGCGGATGTTGATGCTGGCGTGATCGGCGGGGAGCGAGATCCGCGTCGTGTGGCCGTTGGAGACGTGGGTGCTGATGAAGTCGTGGCCTATGGAGAGCCGCAGGTGGCGTCCGGTCTGCATGGCGTGCCCGGTTCTGGGTGGCCACGCGGTGATCGCGGAGACGGTGGAACCGGGATCTGCGGTGGTGGGACCACGTCATCAGAGAGATCCGGTCGCCACGGATCATAGGCGTAGGTTGTTGGGGACGACGTCGCGGGCCCTGAGCGGTAGGGAAACATGGCCTCATCGAAGTGAACGTGGCGCGATGTCAGGACTTTCCGCGTCGTAAGGTTGTAGCATCGATAGCCATGATGATCCTGCGAATAACCAATGAAAACACAAGCCACTGAACGTGGTGAAAGCTTGTTAGGGCTGGTGGTTTCAGTGTTTGGGTAGCACAGACACCCGAAGACGTGAAGGGATGCATAGTCGTGGTCGGTGTTGAAGAGCAGGGAGAAAGGGGTGGCCATAGAGCGAGGCTTGCAAGGTTTGCGGTTCAGAAGGAAAGTAGATGTCTGAAGCGCTTCAACCCAGAATAGCGGTGGCATCGCGACATGAAGGAGGAGTGCACGAACGCCGTCATTCAGAGTTCGTAGGATGCGCTCAGCTTTTCCATTCTGTTGGGAAGTATATGGGCAAGAAAGACGTAGAAGAATGCCATTGTCGGAGTAGAATTTGCGCAGAACTGAGTTATCAAACTCACGACCATTGTCGGTCTGGAACGCGCGAATGGGATGGGTGAACTGTGTGCGAACGTAAGCATGGAATGACATGATCTTTGCTGCGACTTCAGACTTGTTGCGCAAAGGAAATGTCCAGACAAAATGCGTGAAGTCATCCAGGAGCACAAGATAATAGCGATATCCAGTGAAACTGGAAACAGGTGACGCCCAGACGTCATAGTGAATTAATTCAAAAGCTTCAGTAGTTTTGTGCTGAGAAGGAGCAAATGGTAAGCGCACAGGTTTGCCAATGCGGCAAGCATGACAGGTGTGTGACAATTCCTTATTACAAGTGAATTCAAAAGTTTGAAGAAGGCGACGGAATGACTCCTTGCCGGGATGACCGAGCCGCTGATGCCAAAGATCTACAGAAACTGTGGCGAGGCAGTGTGTGGAGGTGGAATATGGCGTCGGGTGGAGTGGGTAGAGATCACCGGCGCTATCACTGTGGAGAAGTACCGCCTTGGTGTCGCGATCCTTGATAGAGAAACCACAATTGTCAAATTCAATTGTAATGGGATTGTCACGAGTAAGAGCACGAACTGAAATGAGGTTTTTAATGAGTGATGGAGAGACAAGAACATTGTGCAGGGAGAGCGGATATGAGTGAGTAGGAATAGAAGATGAACCAGTGTGTGTAATGGGTAAAGAGGTGCCATTACCAACAATGATTCGGGTAGAGGAAGAGTTAGGAAAGAGAGAAGAGATGTTACCAGAGCCTTGCGACATATGGGATGAAGCGCCAGTGTCGAGGAACCAATCTCCTCCGGACTGGGGCTGCTGGAGCGATATGTTGTTGAGTGTGGCGAGCAGCTGCGGGTCCAGATGGGAAGACGCACCGGCGACATGGGCCTGCGGAGTCGCGGAGGAAGGGCGCATGCCGAGGACGCCAGGCATGGGCGAAGGAGCGTTCGGCAAGGATGTGAATGGCCAAGCCTGCACCATACCCGTCCATGGGTTCAGTGTGGGCCAGAAGCCTGGTGGGGGCGCCGTGGTGGATGCAGGGCCCTTCTTCTTCTTTTTTTTGTTGGAGGAGTTCGACGGAGGACGTCCGCTGTTGGAGGATGCATGCGTTGTCGCGGGCAGTTTGGCCGGTGCGCCGTTGGTCGGGGCGCCATGTGGTGTATGAACACCGGGCGCGGCGTTGGCGACGAAGGCCGCCGCGGACTGAAGATGAGCGATCGACGGTGTCGCGGTGGTCGCCGTGGACGATGACGTGCCGGCGTTCACGGCGTGAGCGACAAGCGCCGCCGCAGCCTGCAACTTCTCCGACTCGTTGATGCGATGCTCCTCGAGCTGCAGCATGGACCGCGTCTTGAGGAACGACGGTAGACGGCGGCGAAGTGTGATGTGGGGGGTCGCGTGGTGGAGACGAGGGTTGAGGCCGCGGACGATGTTGTAGATGAGATCTTTGTCGTTCACCGGGGCCCCGAGACCGGCGAGGCGATCGGCCATGACCTTCATGCGAGAGCAGTAGTCGAGGATGTTAAGATCACCTTGGTAGAAGTTGCGGAACTCGGCGCCGAGGTAGACGGCGCGAGTGTCCTTGTTGTCGCGGAAGAGGTTGCGGACGCCACGCCATATGGAGTAGGCGGTGTCGGTGTCTTCCGAGACCATGGAGAGAAGCTCGGGGGAGATGCGGTTGTAGAACCACGAGACGATGGCGCAGTCATTCTGCACCCAGTCGCTGTCGCCCTTGGCGGTGGATCCGTCGATGTGGTCGCGGAGTCCGAACTGGCCAAAGATGGCGGAGAAGGAGCGCGCCCAGGCGACGTAGTTCGCGTCGTTGAAGTCGAGGACGATCGGCACGCGGTTGAGGATGTTGATGTCGTGGACGACGGCCGGTGTGGCAGGTTCGGTTTGGACGCGGAGTGTGTGGGGAAGGCCAGACTCGGCGTCGGAGTTGTCGGAGGCCGACGAGGATGAGGACGAGGATGAACTCATGGCGTCGGGGTGGGAGGTTGAGGCAGCGGAGAGTTAGGATCATGGAACGGCTGATACCATGTAAGAACTGAATAGAAAGAATGCAGACAACTCAAGTTGTATTGATCAGGGCTTACGCCTCTTATACATGTACATCACGGCAGTCAGATAACTAACAATAGCTACACTTAAGGAGAGCCAAGGAACGTGCTAACTAAGTATAGTACAGGTCGCTAACACCAGTAATAATAAGGGGCAACCCTTGTTCACTAGGCACTTGCACTTTAGCCTACTTTTAGCTACTATCGGGTGACTAATGTGATTAAACTACTTTAGTCACTTTTTAGTCAGTTTGTTTGGTAGTTTAGTAGCTAAAGTGACTAAACTTTAGTCGGGGTAACCAAAGAAGCCCTATATATAGATACTATAATTCTTATATCCATGTTGTTTACACCACATCCCGACCCATAGACGAACCAAGTAGCAGGCCCGTCCCTGGGCACGTGCCAGCTGTGCGACCGCACAGGGCCCCCAAATGCAAGGGGCCCCTAAATTAATCTCTATATTAGTTACTTCATTAATGCTAGTACTTGCTTGGCTAGAAAACGGAACAAGTCAAGGTTCTATAGTGAAAAATTTTGGGATGACAGGATGACTCAATCTCTCCCTTCTTGGAGCAGCTCTACTATTTTTTTATTATATTATTAACAAGAAACCTACATGCTTACCTCTCTTGATCCTTATCACGATCCCCCTCTCCTCACTAATAGGTGACTTCACAAAAGGGTGGGAAAAATCACGTTGGAGACCGTCTAGCACCTCGTCCCCTGATCGCATTTAGGCCTCTTTTTTTTTTCTTTGGTGTTTGAGCTCTTGCTACAATTGCTAAACAAACTAGAACTAATGAGACCAAAAAGGTTGCTTCATTAGTTCCCACATCATTTTGTGACAAGACAAAAAAAACTTGTGTTTGGAAAGAAAGAAAGATATATTTTCAAGCAATATGTGTGTATTAGCAGTATACTCTGTGTCTTATGGATAAGTTTAGGACCTAATATTAGATTTGGCACAGGGCCTCCAAAATTCCCGGGACGGCCCTGCAAGTAGGTATCCTCTTCTTCGTTTCAAACAACCCCTCCCTCCACACGCAACACAATTCGCTCGTTCGTGCTTGGTAAGGTCTTATTCGGTGCGGCTCCCACACGGGCTCCGGATCTGGCAGTGGAGCCGGCGGAGCGACACCAAACTCTCTAAATAGTCGGAGTCCTTCTGCATTCAAAACAGATGAGTCTGAGCCATTTTTACTGTACGGGGCGTGGAGCTGCCTTTTGAGGCTGTGACCGGAGTGCTTCGACTCCACCTACGAAGCTGACGGGAAGAGCTTGCCAAACTCCCCCTTAACGCTTCTTGACAGCGTAACCGTGTGGCCAACTATATACAACTGCTTCGGTCAAAGAAAAAAGATACAATTTTAGAATAATGCTACATTAAAGTATGTCAAGTTTAACCAACTTTATAAAATATTAAAATTTATCTTACTAAATAGGTATCACTAGATTCATTGGCCTCGTTCGGCTGGCTGGTGGCTGGTGGCTGAGGCTGATTTATTGTGAGAGAAAAATACTGCTGGCTGGCTGGTGGCTGGTGCTGAACTGGTGTGAGAGAAAAGCACTGCTGGCTGGCTGGGAGCCAGCCAGCCGAACAAGGCCATTATCTTCATAGTATATTTATTTGACTCTATAAACATTAATATTTTTAGCTATATATTTCATCAAGTTTTAGACACTTAAACTAAAAAATGCATTTAGAGTTGTATTTATTTTGGGGGGACGAAGGTGGTTTGATTGATGCTACTAGAACTTGGTTGGATGATGCATATGCACTGGAAATTGCCTTGACGCACATGGTACATTTTGCAAACTACGGTCTGAAACAACTTATTACTAGCATGGTACTCCTACTCTTCACTACACGTGTGTTCATCACGGCACCATACTATATATACTGTCTGTTTCCGTGTACAACTAGCTGTACGTATCCGGTGGATTATATGCTGAATTAATTAGGCAAATACGTTCGATCCTTGAGTGAGCACTATAACTGCACACGTGGCTTTAGCTTGCGTTAATTTGTATTGCAGCGCGCACGTATTAGCTAGTACCCACACGTACTACTGTCCTTTGGCCAGCTACGTACACAAAAGAGAAGAGGAAGGGTCCGCTTGTTGTGGCTTTTTGTGCAGCTGCTTCTTCATCGTCTTTTGGCACCATAGAGGGCGGAGCCTCGTTCCAACAGATTAATCAAAAGAAATATCTAAATTTAGTGATTTTGGTATTTTGTAAAATGAATCCCTCCTTCGAAAAGTACACTATTCCAACGGACTATCTAAATTAAGACTCTCTATATTTAAACTTGCCACGTCACCAGATTTTTTTTCTCTTCCTATCCATCCCGATCTCGTCCGCTCTCTTTTCGGATCATAGCAGGCGCCGCCTCCAACTCAAGTTCCGCAGCAGGGCCGGCCGCCTGGAACTCCATCCCGATCCCGTCCGCTGCTTGCCAGCTGCCCAGGCATCATCAACGCTCACGTCCACCAAGCCACAAGGGGCAGAGTCGCCCAACCATCAGGGCACGCAGGGGCCGGCCATTGCTGGCCGCACGTCTTGAATTGAAGGGCATCACGGCAGCCTGCTGGTGGCTGCCCCAGCCGTGTAGGAGGTTTGTTTAATTTGGCCATAATTTTGTAAATTGACACAGATAATTATCTCCGTTGATTAGAGAATTTGTCCTTCTACCCTACGGCTCAAGGTGTGTCAACGATGGAGTCTGAAGATGGATTCTATGATACAGTGTTCAATGAGGTGCTTGAGTCATCATCTTCGGACGATGAGGATGATTTCTATGTTGTTGCTGCACACATAGTAGCAGAGGCCAATGATAAGCAACCATATCGCCGAGGTTCTATTGACGGACATCGCGTATTGAATCGTGATAGGCAGTCCGGGCACTCCAGACTTTTTCAAGACTATTTCTCAGATGATCCTACGTATGGGGCGAACTATTTTAGGCGGAGGTTTGTACTTTCCTCTCATAGTATGAAATTTCTTTTGTACATACGTGTAGGGGTGTGGCTAATTAATTAGTCTTGTGCCATATATTTCGAATGAGGCGTCATGTGTTTGTTCGTATAATGAATGCTGTTGAGGAGCATGATGACTACTTTGTGCAAAAGAGAAATGCAGCCGGTACCCTAGGACTATCTTGTTTGCAAAAGGTGGTGGCAGCATTTCGAATGATAACTTATGGTGTAGCGACTAATGCTACGGATGACTATGTTCGTATTGGCGAGAGTACCGCTCTAGAAAGTTTGAGAAGGTTCGTCATAGCTGTTGTTCAAGTATTTGGACCTGAGTACATGAGATTGCCTAATGAACAGGATACAGCTAGATTACTCGCAATTGGTGAGAGCAGAGGTTTCCCGGGAATGCTTGGTTCCATAGATTGCATGCATTGGACTTGGAAAAAGTGCCCTGTTTCATGGCATGGTATGTACCGAGGGCATAAGAAGGAGCCTACAATTATACTAGAAGCAGTTGCCTCTAAAGATCTTTGGATTTGGCATGCATTCTTTGGGATGCCAGGCTCGCATAATAATATCAATGTTCTTCAAAGATCTCCTATATTTGCAAGGCTTGCTGAAGGTGAGGGTCCACAGGTTAATTACAGCATCAATGGGAATGATTATACAATGGGTTATTACCTCGCAGATGGCATATATCCATCTTGGGCCACGTTCGTGAAGACCATACCAAAGCCACAAGGGAATAAGAAGAAATATTTTGCCAAGGCACAAGAAACTTGTAGGAAGGACATTGAACGAGCATTTGGGGTTCTACAAGCTCGCTTTGCTATGGTTCGAGGGCCAGCTCGTGAGTGGGATGAGCAAACGCTAGCAGCAATCATGAAAGCTTGTATCATTATGCACAACATGATTGTCGAAGATGAGGGTATTGAACATGATTTCAGCTATGATGACATGGGAGAAAAGGTAAAAATATCCCATAATGGTACACCTGAACTAGATGAATTCATCCAAAATTACAAGAACATTCAGGACAAGGAAACTCACACACAGCTTCAAGCCGACCTTGTTGAGCACCTGTGGCAAAATCATGCAGATTTATATAAGAATATTATTGTTGAATGATTTTATTTGCTGTTAGGATATAATTTGTTGAATGATTATATTTTCCATTATAACGATTTGTATTTTCATCCAGTTATTGAACAAACTGTGCAGAAGGCTGTCAGGATTTGTGTTTTCATTCAGTTATTGAACAAACTGTGCACAAGACCATGTCTCATTCACAGGGAACAAATGCAGTACACCAGTCACACTTGTGGCAATCTGAGAACTAGGACTGCAAATATATTAATAGGGACTGCAAATATAGTTCACTCACAGGAACTGATAATGTCGCAATCTGAGAACAAATACTTAAAATATATTACAAGGGTAGCGACAAATAGAAACAATGACACATCTAATTATTTAGGCGTCTTAGCACGAATTGCATTCTTTCGCACTTCATACTACTGATACTGGTCAGTGGACAAGTGACTTGTGTCGACATTCATAATTCTCTCTTCTTCCAGGTTCTTGGTGAGCTCAAATTGGTCCCTTTGTAACTCAAGTTTTTCTTTCTCCAGTTTGATCCTTTCTTCCTTTCTTCCTGCAATGCGAAGGCTTTCTTGTACCGCTCCTCTTTCTTCAACTCCTTCTCTGCATCAGTTTCTTTCTTTTTTGCCAAAAGATAATTCAACGCTTTGATGCTCGAATGTTGTCGTAATTTCTGCTTCTCCTTCTTTTGCCCTGGAGGTCTCTGAAGTGCACTATTAGAATGCTGATTCTCATCAACAGTAGCAGCGGGCAGCAAAGGAGGAGCCAATGTATGACTTGAATTGGCTGAAACCTTCTGCTTTTTACTGATTGGCTTCTGGGTTTCCATATGCTTTTGCCTATCTGCCCACTTAGCTTGGTCTTTTAATAATTTCCAGCAATGCATGTACGGAAATTGCCTATGCTGCCTGTCTTCTTTAATAAACATTTTCAATGCATCTGCTTGCTACATAGTGGACAAAGATGAATGTGTGAGATGCATCGAAATCATATACAATTGAAAAGGGAAAGGTGTGTCGTCAAACCTTGTCATCGATGGTCACTCCACTTTGATTTCTGCCCTCAATCTTGGAAAGACAACCCGCAAAGAGGTTCACATCGTGCTGTATACCAGACCAACGGTTCATCAGAGAGCCTTGCGAGTGATCAGACGAGAAATCCTTGTGGGCATGGAAATGTGCATGTATTCGTTTCCAATATGTGGTACGTGATTGGTCCACACCTTTCACTGGATCCAAACTCACGTTTAGCCACGATTTGACAAGTTGTTCATCCTCATCAATTGTGAAATTTTTTGTTCTTTTCGGATTTCCTTTCCCTGTTGCTTGAACCTCATCTTGTGCTACTACTTCCTGAGCAGGAGGTGCATTTTCAGACTGACCAGCAACAAAGTCGTTTGTCATCAGGTCGGTGAAATATCCCCCTGAATCCATAGCACCTGTGAAAGCAAATAACAAAGAATATTGAATTCATAAATTATTACTGCTCATTGTTTGGTAATATGTCTAACAAACAATATAATTTCAGAACTTGCAGCAGCAATAAGACTTCATGAAATGCAGTGACAATCAGACAAGAAGTAGGAATTCATAGAAACTAGCACGCTACAATACTGTATGATGTCACAACAACTGACACACTAGTTGACTGATGCATATCCCTAGTCTCAATTGACCTGAAGCATCTCCTATAGAGCAGGACAAAAATTACAGAACATGTATGAAAAAGAACTGCTGTGACAATCAGACTTGACTGATGCATACCCATGCCTCAAGTGACCTCAGCCTGTCCTACGAAGTGCAGGAAACAAATTCAATAGCATGAACTGCTGAAAACTGCATGTGTCTTTGAAGCAAAGGCTAATCGTTTGGTTTTTAAAATTAAAATTATGCATGCACTGTGAAGGAAATACCACAGGTAGAGAGCAATGCATTGCTCTCTGGAAGTGCAACAGCTGCAAAGCAGCAAAAATAATATTGAAAAAACTAACCATGCCCATGGCCTTGCATCGATGCTGCAAAACAAACAATAATATTAATTTCCAATCTAAATGTCACTCTAAAACTAAAGAAAATGTATCAGTTCAGTCTCAAACAAATAGCTATTACTGATGACAGATCACCTTCTGAAATTACTACATAAACTCAACGGGCATCACTTCTGAGTGCAATTATTCCCAAATAAGAGGACATTCATAATTCAGTCCTCGACTACAGAATATACCAAAATTCATCCGTACAACACAGGAGCAAGATATGGACAACAATCATGACAATTTATTTCTAGATTTTCTTTTCTGAATTAAATCAATTTTGCTCAGAGCAACATATTGCTATGAACAAACTGAGAAACGAAAATAAAATTAACAAGGCCACACCAGAAAAATCTTCCTCGCCTTTGACCTGGTCTGCACATGGGAAGGGGAACTGCGATGGCTGCCCACCAGCTGGGAAAGAGAACCGCTGCATCTGGGCACCGAAGACGGTGGGAGGCACCACCCGTCGGCGCAGCAGTCCGGCCCCTCCGTTTTCCATCCAATCCAAATTCACAAGCTCCTCGCAACCACCGGAATCCTGGCTTCCTTGACCCATGGAACTACCAGGCAAGTGGGGCATCGGAGAAGACCGGGCACCATACCCTCCGCGCGCAGCCGCCGGAACAGGACGACGCGGCGGCAGGGACATGGGGGGTGCTTGCAGGGGCAGATTGGTGAGGGAGTTGGGCAGAAGCAGCTGGGGACGCACCTTGTTCGCGGGAAACTGCACGGGAAGGCGCGGGAAGGGAAACGCCGAGCGCGCCAACAGCCGGATGGCGAGCGATGTGGGCTGTCCAGGAATAGAGAGCGGAGGGGGAGGGATGAAGAGCGATCAGACTTGGAGAGGCTGTTGGAGACCTTTTTTTCCCTAATAATAACTAAATTTAGCTTTACAAAACAATTTAGATCATCTCTTGGAGATGCTCTAAGGGCCTTTCCTCTCGTGACACTGTAGCACACGGTTGCAAGGAGCTGTTCGGAAATCAAGGTAAAAAAAATGAATTGAGAACCGCCGAGCTGCGTTTCAAAGCTCCTCCGTACTGCTACAGCTATAAACAGTGACTAGAGCCGGAGCCTCTCGGAGCCATGCCAAACACGGTCTAAACGCCCTCACTCTATACTTGGGCAAAATGAGCCCGGCACAACCCGCCCTGAGCCCGATGGATTTTTGTCTGTCCATAAATCTTACTGGACAAGACCGGGCAGAGATCTCGCTGCTCAGGAAATTTTTCTTGGCCCGAGCCTAGCCCGAAGTACTATTTTTTTTTTTGCTATTTTACACTATAAATGTGCGGACGGCCCGAGCCCGGCCTGAAAAGTTAGGCCCAACCTACCTAGTGGGACGTTCATGGGTGGGACCTTTTCGGCCCGAAATAACTAGGTTTTTTTGCCCGGCCCGACCCGTAAAATGCTCAGGTCTACCTCACGCAGAGGAATGCTTCCGGCCGCCAAATCACGGAGTTAGAGCCATTTTCACATAAGGACGCGAATCTGCGAAAAGTGGCTTTGTCCGAAGGGCTCTGTCCCGCAGCGGAACACGTGAGGAGAAACCATACCAAACACGCCCTGGATAGAGTAGTGGATATTCTCGGAGAAGCCACACAAAACGCGCTCTTAATACAATAGTGAATGTTCATCCACATGTAGGCCTTATTTGGTACAACTCTAGTTCCTTACTACAGTTTATGAGGTAGTTGGAGCCAGTTAAACTCCTTTTGGCTTCAATTTATTATCGACTTTGTGTTTGACAAGGGAGAAACAAATAGCTCCTTGCTAAAATTCACGGAAGAAATACAACACTACTACTATAGGGAGTAGCGTGGTCGGAACAGCAACAGGCACGTACGGCAGCTTCCATCCTGTGACGTCTTGCCTTCTCCGTTGCCTACCATCTTCCCTATTCGTCTACTCCTATGCCTTTGCTGATTGCTTGCTTGAGACAGCGGACACATCACCGTACGGATGGTTTGGGAGCTCTCTCCGTCTGTCATCATCTATCCGACATCCATGGCATTCCAATGAGTAAAACTACAGATAGTTAATAGCTACTACTTCCTCTGTCACAAAAAAAAATGTAACCACCAGTCAAACTAATTTATGTTTTACCAAATTTACAATGATTAGTTTTAACACTCGTGTCTCCAATAAAATTTACTTAATAAATATATTATATAACTAATCTAATAATACTTTGTATCATGATAGTTTATACTTTTATATAATTTTTAGTTAAAGTTATAATTGTTTGGCTCATTGAAAAATGAGATTTGCATCCTTCTATGGACGGAGAAAGTATATGACAAATGGCACTACAGAGCAAATACTCCATCCACCATCTTTAAAAAAAGGCAATACAATCTTATGTTTTGGACTAGTCAAACTTGGTTAAGCCTGATTAAATCTATAGAAAATAATATTAGCATTCATAACTCCAAATAAATTTCTATAAAAATATATTCCATAATTAATTTAATAATATTTATTTAGTATTACAAATTTTATTTTTAAGTAGATTTATTTAGTTGAATTTGGAAATTGTTTGAGAATAACTTAGATACAGTATTCTTTTTTGGACGGAGGGGTATACAGTACTCCACGTATAATCTCTCTCCCGACACCACATGACACTTTGCTAATGATGATGCATGATTCCGGCAAGGCAAGGCAAAGGGTACGCAATTACGTACTCCGTAGGGCTCAATCAACCTGCCCAACCTGCTTGTCTGCCTGTCCCCATCAACACCCCATGCCCAAATTGCCCATGCATATGCATTTCTTCTTCTTTACCGGCCGGCCCAAGTGCTGTCTGCATTGCATGCATCATCCTCAATCATTAGGTCTGCCACAGATATATACTATGGCCTTGTTTAGAATCCAAACTTTGGAGGCAAAGTTTGCATAGTAAGTGTTAGGTTAGCAATTTTGTTTTTATCTGGTAATAATTGTCCAAACATTGATTAATTAGGCTTAAAATATTCGTCTCGCAAAGTACAACAAAACTGTGCAATTAGTTTTTTATTTTATCTACATTTAGTATTCCATATATGTGCCGATATTTTGATGTGATGGGAAATCTTCTTTTGCATAGTGGAATTTGGGGTGAATTTGGGTATCTGCCTATACTCCAATGATCGATGACACAACCCACAGTACTCGTACCAACACGCACACTAGGCCTGTATCTGTATGCCACTATACTGAGTCTGGATCTCTATGGGCTGCTAGATAGATGCTTATAGTTTCAGTTGGAGATGATGATCCAGGTCCAGGTGGCGCCCGGGCCATCTCCATCTGCACACTTATTCAGTCAGACACACATCCTTATCCTTCCCTTTCACTCCATTGGATTCGCAAAAGGGATTTCGATTGATCGTTGTGTGCTGTCCTTTTCTTCCAGAAGGCAGAAGCTAGCAGCAGGCAGCAACCATGGGCAGGGCAGGGCAGGGCAAGCAAAGGGGGACATGCATGCAATGGTGGCCGGCTCAATCATGTGTATCGTCACCCAATCCTTGTTCTTGCACTCGACCTTCACCACCGATAAGATAATGCTGCACACTACATAAATAACACTACTGGTATACGTACTCAGCAGGGGGTAACTCCATTATATATTTATATTTACCGCAATTTCACAGTATAAACACATATACCAGACTATTTTCTCTAAATAAAAAAAAACATATACCAGACTGGAGAAACATTTTTCTCCAACAACACCAGACGATCTGGAGAGATAGATACAATCCACGCTAGCTAGCTAATAATAAGGCTAGCTGCAGTCTGCAGAGATATCCAATTTATTTTCTCATGTAGTATGGTCGTCAGAACACAAGGCACCTCGCGCGTGTTAATTAACATAAGAAAGCATAACGAGACGTACATACATAGCACACCATTATGTTTCCACCAACTACTATTTATCTATCTATATACACAGCTACAACAGCAGGAGCTAGCTTATATACAGAATAATCTGCTCTACTCACCACATGTACTTAGTACATCAACGTGCTTCTTCACTTCATTCCAATTCGCCCCAACTCTTCTCTAGACCAATCCCAAGCTCGCTCCCGGCTTTAGTTCCCACCTAGCTCCCAAGCTATCCAAGCACTAGCGAGTGCATTTTACATACTGACATAGACAAACCAAAAGCAGGAGGAACTGGGGCACGACCGTGGGCTCCAACTTCTCCAGTCCATGGATATCGGGTTGCCCGGATCGCTTGCAATGCTGTCTTCTTCTTCTTCTTCTTCTTCTTATTCGAAGAGTTCACAGGGACTAGTCAATCAATCTTGGCTGCTTCTCTTTTGGAGCTAGGCCACCCATTGTTCTCGCACCTACTGCCCCTGTGGTCCTTAGTAGTCTTGGCAACTAGTCGCGAGTGAACTGAGTTCTGCACCGCCATCACATCCTTAATACCGTCATGGAGCTGCTTGCACAGGGCATCAAGAGCTAGCATGGGGAACGGCTCTTCGATTAGAACACCAACCTGAAATGCAATAGTGTTAGTGGTGTATGTAATACATACAGGCACCAGCAGAACGGAATACAGAGAGGGCCTCATAACATAAGCTTCAAATTAAGAGTCCAATCCAACATTTCAAAAAAACACCACCAGGATCTCTGAAGATCAATGATACACTTGAGAGCAACATTCACTATCTAGGATATGTAGGGATTACCTAGTCGCTAAATAAACAACCTACTGCTGCAGCTATCTATCTCTCTTTTTTTTATATATGAAAAAATTGAAGTCCAAAAATCATCCACAAGTCGTGCTGTAACCAGCATTGTACTGATAGAACAGACACTCATTTTTATGGTTATCATATTCGAAATATTGATCCTGAAGTACTAGCTAGATTTCTTCCAATGTTACAGAGTTAGTGACATCAGGATTATGATACAACGATGGCTGCGACTGCTAACAAAATGCGGCTGATTTTTGCACATTTTATAGGATGCGATGCGAGCATGATTGCCAGGCTGAAAATGACAGCAGAAGCTTACTTCCTCAATGCAGAATAGCGATGCAGCACTGATAAAGGTAGCTGGAACAACAATCCATTTACATTCCTCCCAGAGTATCACTGGGAGTGTAAGATGCCACAGAACAAGGAATCTTGAAGTAAGTCTAGTGTATGACAGAGGAATAGGAATCCCCATGAGCTGCTCGCAAACACCGATTCCTTCTAGAAAAATAGACAGTTTAGACTCCTACAAAAGCAAGAAAATAAATAGCATTAGGTTACTTGATGATAGAGGCTGAATGCAGTTATCCTACAACTAACAAGAGATACTAGGATGGATGGTTCGTTACCATGATGCTCCGCTTCTGTTCGTCGAGATCTAGCATTTGGAGACTCTGTGAAATGAAGTCGATAATACACCGTGGTCGATGTTTGGATGCTAGAACAACGTTCAGGTCATCTTCGGCAAGCAAGCCCTGAAGGTCCCCTTTTACATCGGAGTCGAAAATTATGTGGCACTGAAACGTTAGTCGCAACACTCAATTCAGTGCAGGAGAAACACTTGAGTGAGCATCCACAGAGTAGAGTAGAGTAGAGTAGAGTAGAGCAGTCGTCAAATGATCACTGGGTGGTCGTCAGCAGCGGGACCGGGACGGGTATGAAGATGCATGACCATGCCGGCGAGGTCGGCGGCGCCGGCGAGCACGCGCATCCACGCCTTGCGTCCCTCGTCGAAGCGCGCGTAGGAGGCCTCGGTGCGGAAGACGAGGAGGAGCGCGAGCGCGGGCGCGGTGAGCTGGTAGGGGAGCGAGGAGGCGGTGAGCGCGTAGGCCGGGAGGAGCGTGTTGTAGGTGGCGATGGCGGCGGCGAAGGCGGAGACCGGGGGCGCGAGGGAGAGGATGGCGCGGGAGGAGAGCGAGGTGAGGAGGTGGCGGCGGGAGCTGCGGTGGTCCCGCCAGGCGGCGTGGTCGTAGAGCGGGCGGCGGTCGCGGACGCGGCGCTCCTGGATGGCGTCGGCCCAGTCGGGCACCGCGGAGAGAAGGGACAGCACAGGGTTCGGGGTCGGTGGTGGTGGGTCGGGGAAGCAGCGGGCGACGTGGAGGCGGCGGGTGAAGGTGGAGCTGGGCGGGTGCTGGCGGTGGCCGCGCCCGCGTGGTTTGGGCGACGGCGCCGCCATGGATGGATTCCAACGAGGGAGAGGAAGGGAAGGGAAGGGAAGGGAACCTGTGGCGGAGGAGCGGATCAGGAGCATGACAGGTGGGTCCAAGGGGACAGACAGCCCTGGCAACATGACAGGTGGGAAAGGATCCCTCGTTCGTTGCTTTTGAAACGCAGGCGACGTTTTTCTTCTCTTGTCAAAACAAAGGAAAAATTAAGTTTTTTTTTTTTTACAACAAACAAATTTCATTTCAACAACAAATTGCTGTTAATATCCTTACATTGTTAATGGCCAGAGATAGAAGCATAGCCATTATGGGACATTGAGTTACATGGATGAAGCTCCAACTGGAGTGCTGTGGATGTTGAGAGGCCTGTTGAGCTAGATTATGAGTAATAAGATTTAGCTCTCTGCTTATCTTGAAGACCCCTGTACTCCTTGAACTTGTATGGTTTATGAATAGCTGTGTGTAGGTCTTGATTCTCCAATCTGGAGGATTGGATTTGTCTGCTCCGTTGGAGAAGGAGACCAACTCTTGATTATCTGTGAAAAAATTAATATACTGCAGGTTCATTAGCTGGGCAATAATGCAGGCCACGTTTCCTCGTGCACACTACGTATAATATAAATAAAGTCTCTTGTTTAGTTTACAATATTTTTCTTTTCCTCAATAGTATATTCTTCTTTGCATGCAAAGTATAGAGGGCCTAGCTATCAAATCCGATGCAGAAATTGTAAGTGAAGTGCTCCGCACCGGATCAGACTCGCCCGATTCACGGCGGAGCTGGACAGTGTCGGACCTAGGAATCCAGAGCAGGGTACGCCCACGACAAAAAAATATATATATATTTGGATGAACAACACAAAACGTTCAGATCTGCTTAGATGAAAGATACATATAGTTCAAGCTAAATTTGTTCCATAACAAACTGAGATTATAAAATATTGGAAAAAAATTATAATTAAATTTCAACTCTTCGATCCTTCGTTGCTTGATAGCGACGGATGATGTCATGATCTTTGACTTGCAGAAAGAACTCACGCTCAATAAATGTGACCAAACAATCATTCAAGTACTGGTCTCCCATCCTGTTTCTCAACTTGTTCTTCACGTAATTCATTATTAAAAACACTCTTTCTACTGTAGCAGTTGAGAAGTCTGTACACAAGATCATGTTTGGTGTGTTTTTTTTTCTCTAAAACTAGCATGACAGAAAGCTTAGCAAGGCTATTCACTTGTTTAAATCTTTCATCTTCACACATATCAGTAATAAAGAGTTGAAGTTGACAAGGGAGATGGTCTAACTCTAGTCTTGAGAAATCATTGGGATAAAATTGAGCTAGCTTAACCAAACTTGTTTTGTCAAAAGCTACAAATGAATTAGCAGGATTGAATGTTGACATGCAGATAAGCAAATTTGTGTTTACCTCATCGAACCTGTCATTCAGCTCTTGAAGTTGTCTATCAATAATACTTAAGAACATGTCCACATGAAAACGGTGCATATTCTTGATTTTCACATAGAACCTCATGTCTCTTCCAACAGGCCTATAGAAATTGTCCATGTCAAGAATTTTAACCTTATGCTTGTTACAAAAAGAATGGACGTCTTTTAGAAACTCATCCCATCCATCATCCTCCCTCATTTGCTGCAGCTGAATCTTTGTCAGATAAATAAGATCTACTGCATTAACAATATCTTGATCTCTCTTTTGCAAAGCATGATTCAAATCAGCCGTGTACCCAAGTACATTTTGCATCAAGTGTGCCATGAAAACAAACTCAAATGAATCAAAGATCATCAACATTGTTTGTGCTTGGTTATACTCTGTCGACTGAGTTTTATCTGTGCCGACCTTTTTGATAACTTTCCTAATTGAAGGATACATGGAGAGAACACGCATAACAGTTTTGTAGTGAGATCCCCAACGAGTATCACTTGGCCTACCTAGACTCATCTCTTGATTCTGGCCCTTTCCAGATTCAATGACATCCAACTCTAGTTCTTCTATAATTCTTTGTGCTTGTTCTACCCGTAGCATTTGTACCTTCTTACAAGAATTATCAATAAGATTCAACAAGAACTTAAGCTGATCAAAAAACCAATCACAATCTGGGTTTTCCTTAGCAACAACCACTAGAGTTAACTGAAGCTAATGCGCAAAGCAGTGTACATAATAAGCTGAGGGGCATTCATCCATAATTAGTTTCTTTAAACCATTGGCTTGACCCTTCATGTTGCTAGCTCCATCATAACCTTGCACACGTATCATAGACAAACTTAGTGAATGCTCCATAAGTAAGGACTGAATTACATCTTTAAGTGTCAAAGAGGCAGTGTTTTCAACATGGACAACCCAAAAAACCTCTCAACTATCTTTTCCTTTTTGTCAACATAGCGCAAACAAAGAGCCAATTGTTCTTTGTCATACACATCACTAGATTCATCAGTTAGTATTGCAAAGTAGTCACTACCAAGGTCTTCGTGATAAGCTTTGTAGTTTCATTGGCACAACTATTGATGATATCTTTTGAATTTTAGGAGCAGTCAATGTATGATTTTTTAGAGCACTCTTCAAAACTACCTTAGCAACTTCTTCAAAATTTTCTGCTAACCAATTTAGTAGTTCAAGAAAATTCCCTCTGTTAAGTGAATCTTCACTTTCATCATGTCCACGACAAGCCAAACCTTGACGCAAAAGAAATTTCAAGCATTTAAGTGAATACGTCAACCGTGACTTGTACTCACATTTCTCTTTTTGGGTGGTGGAAACAAATTTCTCAACTATTGTTGCTTTAGGCCTCATAAAGGAATTGTATTTTTCTAGAGTCATATTGTGATAACTATCCACAGCCCCACAACGTCTCTCAATCCTCTTTTTCAAATGCCAATTTCTAAATCTTCCACTCACAAAAGCATCTCCACTAGAACAATTTGTTTTATGCTTGAATAAAAAACACACAAAATAGAAAGCAACATCTAATTCCACACTATATTCAAGCCAAGTAAATTCATCAAACCACCAAGCAACAAAGCATCTCGGTTTACCTCCAATAACCCTGATAGGAAAATCATGGCTGCGTGGTTGACAAGGCACCAATGCAATATATCCCCTGATCACCGAATTCCTTTCATTGATAGGATGCCTTCTGATGGGTCTCCTCTTTCCAGGGTCATGATGTAGAGAGTCAATATCATAAACAGCTTCCCCACTTGATTCATAATCAAATTCACCATCTCTGATAGGAGATAAAGAAGAAGGTTCTGTTTCTGCGGTTGCTGTTGTAAACTGAGGTTCATTACTAGCTACCTCTGGTTCAACTGAAACCTGATCATTGGGGACAATGGCTGTTGTCTCAGTTTCTGGTTCTCTTGCATTTTGACTATCACTGTTATTGGTTGCTGTTGCTGCCTCTGGTTGATGCTCAACAGAAGGGGTACTCATGCTTTGAGCTTGAGCTTGACTCTGAACACTAATTACTTGTGGTCTTGATGTGGAAGGGGAAGGGGAATCTACCCTGCATGCCTTTGCAGCCCTTTTCCACATTGATTTCAGATCAATCGACTTTGACTTCTTCGACTTCTTCATTTTTCAAAAATCAGAAAGGAAATGCCACTTCCTACAAAGAACCAAATGCGCTACGCATCTATAAATTTCTATTTCCAATTGAAAGTGAAAGAACATAGCCAAGGACAAAGGGAAAGGGATTTGATTTTTGATTACCACTGAGTTGAAGCAAAGAACTCCAATCGAATCCGGTGGGGCACTGGGGGCCTGGGGCCGCTCGTGGTCAGGGAGCGGGGCTGCGAGGCGGCGTCCACTGGTGTGGCCGCGTGGGGGCATGGGGCGCGCCGCACGCCGGCCGCCGGGCACCGACGATGCGAGCCAGCGAGTGTCCGGGGCTCCGCGCAGGCCGCAGGGAGCTGGGGAGGCGTGGTCGAGAGGAGCGTGCGGTCTGGCGGTGAGACGCGAGCCGGCGTCCAGCGGCGGTGACCGGCGAGGCGGGCGAGCAGTCAGCAGTGGCGAGCGGCGGCGCGATGCGTGAAATCGCCAAATCGGTCGAAGCCGCTGCCTGCTGGCTTACGATGGCCTGATTTTTTTGAGTGGAACCTACGATGGCCTGATGGATTGGCTGATTGGGGGAAGTGGAGAAGTGATTGGGAAGGCTAGATGGGCCATGGGCCATCCGAATAGGCATGACATGTGGGCTGATTTCAAGTTGGAGTGTTGGACGCGAATTGAAGCCATAAAATGGCAAAGAAACGCACAGAAACGTAATTTTAACACTTTAACTATATTATACATGTATATACCTCAAATACCTATTAAAATTTTTCTAAAAAATGTACCCGGACACAACTGTAGATCCGCCCATACTCGCATTCCCGCTAATTTAGCGCCGGAGCTGGCTAGCAACATGGCCATCGTATGTGAACGTGAGCAGATGGATCGACCTCTTCCTCGTCCGCCTCGTCAGGTGTTGGATCCGATCCTTGGCGCCGGTACGGTGTGAGCAGTTGAGCACGAGCCGGGACTGCATCGCGCCCATGGCGGTCAGGTTTGCCGGCACGCCGTTGAACAGGTCTACGAACTGGAAGCAGGTTCAGCTACGCGTGACACGCATCGTCCTTGTTTTTCAATTTTATTTAACGTACGTAATACACTGACGTTTTATTTAGGTTCTTTTTTTCCCAGCATTTGAGTAATTGTTTCAAAAAAAAAAACTTTGCATTGCACACGCTTCGGACGTGTTTGACCACGCTGAGCTTTTTCAGAACAAACAATGTACGAGTATGTTGCGCAGCTCGGGAGCTCCCTGTGCCGGAGCGTATGCTATGGAAACTAGCTTCTTGTGGAAACTATGGAAACTTTAATCTAAGTCCACATGATTCTAATCCGATGATCTCAGATGAAGGTGGGTCATTTATTCACTTAAACCCTCCCACCAAGATTCTAATCCGATGATCTCAGATGAAGCACAACCCACCTTCAGCTGAGGCCATCGGATTAGAATCCTGTGGACTTGATTGAAGTTTTCATAGTTTCCACAAGAAGCTAGTTTCCATAGCATACGCTCCCTGTGCGAGAAGGTCCCACGCTACTATATATGCATTGGCGAACTGATAGACCAATTGCATGTAAGATGTCAAAGCCATACACTTTTCGTGATTTCGCCAAAATCTTGATCGCCCGAAACATTTCCTCACCTAGCTAGGTCATTGCCACATAGGTCATCGTATTTGAGCCGTGATATACAGTAGGAATTGATACGTCATGTTTGGTTGTTTCCCTTCATTCCACGTCGATATGATGCTGGCTGCTGTTGCCTTGCGGCGTGCGCCGCCGACAGCCGCCTAGGGTTTGCCTTGCGCCCGCACCGCGTGACCGCGTCTGTCAGTCCGTGCTGAGCCCCGACCTCCCGTAGACGGTGTGACCGTGAAGCGTGAGGAGAGGCCGAGGGGGTGGGGACTCGGGGGTGGAAGGGCTGAGATATAGCATTATAAACATATATGTACACTAGGTTCATGCCCGTACGTTGCTACGGGACACCTAAACTTTTGTACTAAAAACACACGGATCGCACGATAAAATAATAATAATGTGAAATTAAACACGGACGTTAAAGTGATATTTAATCCAAAAACCATAGTTCGTGAGTATAACACAGTCACAACACTGCTCTCATGCACACTCCAAAGGACAATAATTTAATCGATGCCCGACACTCCAAAGGATCACAATTCACAATTGATGTCCTTTTTGATTGATGTGCAATAGGCCAATAGCTTTGTGGTGTATCAAAGAAACATTCTTTCACCCTATTCGCCTGTACTTATCAGCCAGTCATTCAGAAGTGTTTTTCTCTCACAACAAATCAACATCAACCAGAAACCATCTAGCGAACAAGGTGTTTGTAGAAAACCAACACCAGATGACATTCATAGAACTATTGGATTAATCCAATAGAGGCAAACCTGATTAAGGGCTAAAACAAAAGATAAAACCCACACGTAACCTGGCCCGCGGGCACACAGCCACACATGTCCAGCATGGGTCTTGCGTATGTGCCTAAAAACCCCCGAGATAATACAATAAAGAATGACATGACATATGACAAATAAGCTGATATTCTAGTCTGGAACCGCAACTATCCCTACTAAAAAAGGTGGAATTCTTCTAGTGTTTTTAAGTAGTAATAAAACACTACCACTAGTCATAGCACATGAGATCCTCACTAGGAGACATTTAGTAGGAAAAGTTTATACTAAATTTTAAATGGTAAAACACTAGGAGAAGCCCATATAACTAGGAGATGTAGAAAATTCTGGTTGTGTATATAGAAAACATATATAAATTCGTAAGTGACGAAGGGATGGCTTAGCCTTACATGATATTGTCCAACTAATCGGATATCAAAACAAGTAGCTAATGCTTTGTGCATAAACATATAGCAGTGCCAACACGTCACAGATCACATTTGCCAAGTGAGCAACATTGTCCTCACATAGCTACAACTGATCATCGATTCCGTTCTAGTAATCATGGGAACACACATCAAGTTCTAATTCTCAGCTCCCAACTTCCATTCTCACAGCTATCATCCACACGACAAAAATATTGACCTGAACGCACTGCACTGGAGACATTCTACACTTGAGACCATCCCGAGGCAGGTGAATCCTGCAGTAGTGTCACTTTAGACAATGCAGCCCTTGACAAACAATTGGCACATCGCAGCACCATGCGGGACTAAATACCCTTCCCCTTCACTTTATTCTCAGGTGAAGTAACAATGGAGGCCAGCTTTTGTTGGTTGGGGATTTTGAGTTTGCCATGTGAGATCCCAACGATATGAAGGGTTTACACCAACAACCTGAACCTGCATCAAGAATGAGACTGAGTAACATTGTTGCCCTCAATTATCAGACAGTATACACTAATAATGCAAATACTAACAGCCAAGAGAGCAATTTGACTATGTGTGAAATCAGTAGAACACTACCACATAATTGATTTTGCGTGACACCACCCAAAACTTAACGGAGGCGGGCACCAAATTCAACCGCCTCGGAAAATCGAGGGCTATTAACGGAGGCTGTCAGTTTAATTTACCGAGGCGGTCACTTTTGCCCACCTCGAAAAATCGATTTACGGAGGCGGGCATTATAAGACGACCGCCTCCAAAAATACCCTATTTTCCGAGATGGTCGTCATATAATGCCCACCTCTGTAAATCTATTTTCCGAGGCGGGCAACTTTAAAGGCCCTCCTCCAAAAATAGGGCCCTAGCTCCCAGCCCAGGAAAAGCCCATCTCAGCTTTTCTACCGGGCTCGTATATAAGTGGCACTTCACTTGTCAACCCTAGCCTCACTCTCCTAGCACCCCACCACTTCCCCAGCCGCCTCCCTCTTTTATCGCTAACTCCCCGACGCCATCTCCCTCTCCCCCTCAGCGCGCCGGCCACCCCTACCTCTCCCATACGCGACCGCCCCCTCTCTTCCTCCCCCATCGGCGGTGCAGCGGGCCGGCTCGAGCACCTCCCCTCCTCTCCACTCGAGCCTCCCTCTCCTTCTCTTGATGGCGCGGGAGCCAACCCCCACCGGCGGCGGTAGCGACGCGTGGGGCATGGGCCGGCACCGGCGGCATGATCTCCCCCCTCCCTCCCTGTCGACGGCGGCACTGGGGTGGCTCTCCCTCCTCCCTCTCCCTGCACGGTGGCGCTCCTCCACCGCCTCCACTAGATCCGGCCGGTGTGGGCGGATCCGGTGTCGGTGGCGCATGGGGAGGCCGGATCCGGCCTCGGCACAGGCAGATCCTGCCAGGTGTGCGCGCGTGCAGGGATCTCATTCAACAGTGGCGACCACGGCGGCCCTCCTCCCCCACCCTAGCTGCGTGCGGTGGAAGATCCGGCGGGCTGGGGTCCGGATCCGGCGCGGCCAGGAGCGCGGGGGCCGGTAGGATCTGCGGCGGCCAGGCCCCCTCCTCCCTCTCCTCTGGCTAGGTGTGCGGGAGCCGACCAGATCTGCGGCAGCCAGGCCCCCTCCTCCCTCTCCTCCGGCCAGGCATGCGAGGGCCGGCCGGATCTGCGGCGATGGCGTGCGGGGACTGGGTATGGGATTGGGCTCACCGGTGGGCTCAGAAACGGGCTCGCCAGTGTGCTTTGAGTTTTTTTTTGCTTTTTTAATGTATTAACTGTGACGGGCATTTGTTAGGCGCCCGCCGCGGTTAATCAATTAACCGTGGCGGGCATAGACAACCGCCGTGGTTAAGCCACCATTAATGGTGACCTTTCAACTGTGGCGGTTGCCCTTGCCCGCCTCGGAAAATAAAAAATGACCACCTCGGAAAAGATTTCTGTAGTAGTGGAAGATAATTCTGTTTCTTCTCTAATAAAATGAATCATTCATCAAAGATCCTCAACTCAAGGCCCAAATATACAAATATCCTCAACAGTAGTAATATTTGAAGTTTGATTTTTTTTGACAAGGTGTCAACAATGTATCAATATGATCCATGATAATGACAATATTTTCTACATTTAAGCATCTTACTTAAGTATAGCTTACCGATTAGAATACAAATCATAAGGAGATATTGTCAGTAAGCCCTGAAGCCTCTAAAGAAAGGTCTTCTACTTTCCATTGTTCAATACTGAAGATTCAAGAGCAAAACTGAATGATGAAAAGGAGAAAAATTAAACTGCTCAGTAGAAAATATGGCTGAATGATGAAAAGCCTCTAAAGAAAGTTTTTTCACGAACAAACCTGAAAGTATGGCTGTGCTAGGTGGTGTTTCTTTTTTTTGAGAACGTGTTTGGCACGTATTTCATTAAGCAGAGCAAAAGAGTTTTGTTACAGCCAACACACCCAAACAGTAATCCAAAGTTTACCGTTAGCCACCCTCCTCACCAAGCTCACACGCGGTTGTAATTACACAGTAAACATAGTTCGCGACTAAGACGACAAACTACCTCAATCCGCCCGGCGAAGCGAGTCCAGCGCACCCAACTGCCGGTACCCCGCCGCAGTCCACATGGTATCTCATGTTCAATGACTTGGAGCAGCTATGGCACCGACCTTGGTGTCCCATTGAAGGTTCTCGCATTTCTCTCCTTCCACAGCATCCATCCAACAAGGAAGAACAAGGAATCGAAACCGCGGTGAAATGATTTGGGTAAGCACTTCCTAGAGTTCGTCCACCACAGCATGATGTCGCTTTCCTGAACAAGCACACGATCCTGCAAATGAAAGCTCCTCAGACTTGTACTAAACTACAATTTCTTTTTATAAGAAGGCAAATGATAATACTTCAGTATTATTAAGATACTAATCATTCATTTTGGTGTAATAGGTGCACTGTCAAAATGCAGTACTGAAATGTTCTGGGGTATTGTATAATATTTTTTAATCATACTGAAACTAATTAGTCACTTACCACTGCTAAGCGAGCTTTCTTGAACTCTATAAAACAATCGGCCACAATCACAAATGTACCACCTAGAGGTAGTTGGACATCAGTTGCATGGATTGGATTAAAATCGATTCAGTGAATCCAGGACTGGACATAATAGATATAGCCTGCAAAAATACAGTGAAATGCTGAATGGGACGAATAAGATCAATTTGATAAGAAAGATAAGAAAAAGTATTTCGATTTACTTAGCAACTGGCACTACCTACAAAGAAGATAATGAGCATCCTACACATTTTAACAAGAAATTTCTGGATTGCATTACCTGACCCATGCCTCCAGACTGTGCTCAAATGTGGAGCTCAGAAGACAAGTGAATTGAACAACTTCTTTCTGCATGGTTTGAATAAATGGCAAGGCGAATTTATCTGCAGTCCAATGTAACATGCAATATTCTTCATGAATTTAATTTTCTAAGCATGCAAGTATAGCATGTACCTCAAAATGTTAGTCTCATCTGGTTGCTTGACAGAATACAGCAGTATACTAAAATATGGCAAGGTCGGATTGCAGATAATGCATGGAAAATTGGAAATACCTCTACCTCTGTAATCAATATACAAAAAACAAAGCACAATTTTAGGTTATATTAAGGATAAATAGATCTAAATTGTGAGATATAAGTTTTTCTCCCTTCCAAGTTGATAACATCTATAAGAGCATTACTGATCCTTCTCAGTGCTTACATTATGGAGCCTGGTGAAATTTATAAAAGTGTCTAATTATAATCCACTGAGACACAAACAAGAACGTGCAGGGTTCCTAAAATAAGTCGAGATAAAGTAACATGAAGTATCATGGTCACACATGTGGGAGCCAGAAATTTAAAAATAACAATGTTTATACATGTTATGCAAAAACCATCATAACCCAGTGCACGAGTTATATAAGGCCCTGAATAAACTGTTTTGAGGCCATCATGTGCGAATTAGCACCACAATTTTACTTCATCAGTGGTAAAATAATTACCAATAACCCTGTCATACATATGATAAAATTGGAATGTATTTATTTTGTTTAGCGTCTAGTCAATCGAAAACTATGTTAAAAGAGCAGTCAAGAGATCGAGTAGGCAATTTGTCTACAGCCAACAGATCAAAACCGTAAGGTCCGTAACTACACCAACTAAAAAGCTGAATCTCAGCTTTGCACTAAATCTGATCCTTCTATCTTAGAACCTTAAATAAAATAAAGAAAATCGAGCAGCTGAGACGAACCTAGGTGAGGGAGTACGGGTCTACATAGCATGCCTCTGTAAGACGACGGGGTAGGGCAGCAACCCCGGCGTGCAGTCCTATTGCCACACCCTCTCACAACCCTGCCCTTGTCCCCATTCCACATCCACAACACTGGCTGGTCCATCTGGGTGGTGAGCACTTGAGTAGACACTCATTGTCCTACAAATTCATCTACCATCATTCCAAAATACTCCTATGTGACTCTAACAAACTGGTTGGTTTGCTTTCTACTTCTAGATTTAAATAATTCTTTTGGTTTCCTTTCACCTCCATGTTTATTTGCCAATGTCATTGGGGATTCTAGACATGTAGTTGCTTCACTTTTAGTATTAAATAGTTATGTGTACTGCTTTAGCTCACTTAAACCTTTTGTTTAGATATGGCTCAGATTAAGTTTAGAACCTATGCTTATTTACTTATTGAGATTATTCGGAAATTTTAACTACGCCAAATTTTATCTCTCTGCTACATGGTACACGCATGCTCCAAACAAATAAATAATTTATACATAATTGAATGGGTTGGTATGTCAGTGTACTGAGTGCATGCCTCTAGAAAAATATTTGCTAGCGCAGTTCAGCCAAAAAAACGTACGTCTGCAGGATTTGTTATTTTGTACCGACCTTAGAAGATATTGTAACCGTTATACCATCTTCTACCTTCAAAGAAACATCACAGTATAGTTCCTCACGACCGATATAAAATATATTAAGTAACTGTTGTTATCTTTCTAAAAAAATGCATCTTGATTAGTAAACTTCGTACCTATCTTTACTGGGCTATATCCTCCTATGCTAATTTTATATCATATATACCTCTGTGCATTTAGCTAAACACTACTAAAAAAACATAAAAATGTTGTGAACTGTGTATCAGCATCGAATGACAGCAATTGCCTTTTACCTAACTGTTTAGATTCTACTGTGTGACTTCTGGACAAATAGGTGCTATTTACAAGCTGCTCAATATTTTGTTTTCAGCCTACACACAACACTGCCGCGAGGCCTCTTTTATCTAGCACTTTGGACCAATTACATATTTACATCCCATTACTCAAGTATGGGGTCGTCGTCGTCGTCGTCGTCGTCGTTATTATTATTATTATTATTATTATTATTATTATTATTATTATTATTATCCTCTACTTTATGGAAGGATGCAGTCACACTCTGGCTTCGGTTGGAAAGACAATATGGTTATCAATGATGTCAATGTGGGCTTGAGAAGAAATTCCACATCTTGAAATAGCTGTCAGTGTCATTACCATCTTGAATGGACTAATGGAGGTGAATTTTCTTCTTAACTCTTAGTCAATTGTTGATGACCTTCCCTGGAGACCTTGTTGGCGACCTCCTCAAAGGCTTGTGTTGTGTACCCGAGGATCTCGTCGATGGCATCCTCATCAGTCCACGCTTCATCACCCGTGTTCACCGCGGGCGCTTGGGTTGAACACTGTGCACGTACGGGCAGCTCGGACGAGGTATTTGTGGCCGCGGCGTCCACCTTGGTGGCGTTCCTCTTCGCACAGCGGCGCCGACGCTTCGCCCGGCAGACCTCAAAGGTGCAATGCTATATATGCATGCTAGCGCATGCGTATGGCAGGTTGTGTGTAGGGGCCGATTGAATGGCTAGGACGGAATACCACCTTTGGTGCTTGCAATGAGTATTGTTGGTAACGAAAACAGTATTAGGAGGTGTTCGCGGCCGCGGCGTCCACGTTCCTCTTGGCACGACGGCGCCGACGCTTTGCCCTCACCAAGGCAGCGGCAGACCTCGAAACACAAGGCCCAACCGTCGACACGAGGATGCCTCCTAAGGCACCAAATGCCGCGTAGCACCTCTTCGGCAGCCGGAATTTCTTGTCGCCGACCGCAGTGCCAGTACAATTGCAGTTACAGGGCATCGCGGCACACAGACCAACGACCTGAGAGCTGCCGCCGTGGTCCGCTGCAGAATGGGTAACGGCACGTGTAAACAGAATGACAGAGCTTCAACAGTCGTGTCGTACCTTGGTGAACCGCCACAGCAACTGGCTACAGGCTCGTACTCGTCGGTCTGATGAATCAGGACAACCACTGCAATGCAATGCAATGCAATGAGAGAAGAATCAACAATTAAAACAGAGAGCAATGCAAGGTGAAATACCAGTACGGTTGGAGGGCACTTCTGAGTTGGCCATTGGGAGATTGGCGAGATATTACGGCGCCCCGGTGCAAGGTCGTTCAGCTACGCTCTATCTGGGAACTTGTCTCCTGACGTTGGAGTCGACACGGCTTCCTCGCACTGACTGCGGTGGGCACCAGGGCCAAGCTGGACGCCGCGCTCGCCTACCGGGAGTCGCTGTGCAAGTATCTCGACGCCGGTCCTGTGGTCGCCGCGGCTTGCTGGTGCAGGAGGCCGACGAGCCGTACCCGGCCGCGACTAGAGACTGAGCATGCCCACGCAGTTGTCATGTTCGCAGTCTGCGTCTCTTTAACATGAAGGATGCTCCGGTGCGCCATCTCATGCAATGCACCCCCCATCATCGACGGACGGACTCGTATTCAGCGCGCAGGCCACCCCCGGTTACTGTAGAGTCCGGTTTGTCGGACAAGATGCGTCATATCAGACATGGAATTAGCATGACTTCCTAATTCTGGAACACATCTCCCCATTGGATGTCTTCTCGGGCCATGCATGCCTAACAATGGGTCAATGTTTTCCATTATATACAGTCGCCCCCACAGGTCCTAAAACAAAACGGGGGCGGCGATGTATTCTACACCAACACCAACCTAAAGCCATGGTTTCCACCTTGTGGTACAGAACTCCCAAAGAATTCGATGTAGTTGGTGTTTTAATTTGGACACAGCACAAATGTCAAACACCATCACTTCAGTGCCAACAAGTGAGACTAATCCCCTTTGCCAAAAATAATCATACATGCGTCAGCTGTCATCATCTAAAGACCCAATGTAGGTCAGTTCTGTCCTCCTCACCCTCACAGCACCCTTAAGC
This sequence comes from Saccharum hybrid cultivar R570, assembly GCA_038087645.1. Taxonomy (NCBI): domain Eukaryota; kingdom Viridiplantae; phylum Streptophyta; class Magnoliopsida; order Poales; family Poaceae; genus Saccharum; species Saccharum hybrid cultivar. The sequence continues at coordinate 27,688,456 of JAQSUU010000043.1, read as the reverse complement.
CAGCTGCACGCTTTCAGATTAGCATGGTCACCCGTCACTCCACTCGCACCATTGCTTCCAGATGTTGTGGAAGGGCAGCTTGTACCATCTTCGAGCAAGTTCCACGGATCTACCTCCATTTCAGGATCATGAGAAGGCAATGCTGCCTTGCTTCTGCTCGAGACATTAGTGGGCACCCAACTCACAGAAGAACCTTTCTGTTGAGGACCTGCACCAGATGTACTGCTCTGGAGTGGTGTTAATGCAGCCAACGACAACTGAGGAGGTTGACATTGCATAGAAGGGTGCCGGGATGGTGGAAGAAGAGGCATGGCTGCTTGGATCCTTCGCCTGATTGTTTCAGGCAATTCCATGTGATCCAGCGTAGACTGCAAGATACAAAAAAATTAGAACAAAAGAGGCCATGCTGCATGAAATTAATATAGGTACAAATCAACTATTGTAAAAGGAAAAAAAAAATAAAGCCCTAAGCCAATCACTGTATAACAAAGACGAAGGAAAACAAACTTTGTGCAGAAACATGGAACAGCCTAAAAGAAAAACTAGGGTATGCATTTATGAATTCAAGCAAATGAACTAACCTGTAAGAATTCGGCTGCTTCATTATCAAATGTGGAGAAATCTCGTTGAGTTCTAATTGTCGACCTAGAGGCTGACCTTGACTTCAACCAACTTGGTTTGTAGCTGCCAAGCAGCGCATGGAGAACGCATAAAAGCCTCTCAAAAAGACTTTCACCAGGCCGATCAAGCAGGACATCCAGGGGAGGTTCCAGCAAGGAATCCATCTCCCGCCTTAAAGCAGTTGCATTGGTAGGAGGAAGGGGCAAATCTGCATCTTCATAAATCATCCGCGTTGCAAGCAGGCCTAGAATTGCAGAAGCAAGTGTTTGTCTCATGCTCCTAAGAATTTTCATAGTCAGTATGTGTAAGAATAAGAGTGAACATTTGCTATCAAAGGAAAGTATCCTATCGATAGCCTAGGAAACTAAAGGGAGCAACCAATCAATTATCCGAAACGGGAAAGGGCTACAGAGGAAGTTTACAATACTTGAGCACACTGCTATAATCTAGTGAAAGTAGTAATAAATGTCATGCAAATAGAAAGAACTAAGGTCACATTCATCTTTCTAATTGACATATTTGTCATCAGAAATTTACAGTTTTGACTCAGTTAACTTCATTAAAAAACCACATTTGCAGATACTGCATTGCGTATTAAAAGTGCATCACTAAAGCATTTATAACAAGTAACACAAGGATTCATAACCCCCCTTCAGGACAGGCTACTGGATAGATCAAATGGTCACTGACAAATTGTGTACAGAACATAGGATTGACAGTAGACAAGCATGATTTAGTGCTGTAATATTCAAGCAAACTCTTCTATATAATATAAAATGTGCTCATTTTTCCATCATATTTGAACTGCTGTACAAGTGATTCCAGTACAAAAAAACATTCAACAATGCCGCACAAAGCTAGATCATTTGACATAAGTACAATCTATGACAAAACTATATGTATAACTATGGAAAACCCATGTTGGATCAAATACTGAGGTCAACTCTAACCAAAACATGTAAACGTACCTGTCTGCCACGATTACTGGAAGCAATCTAATGATGAATTGGAGGCGTAACCACAATGCTGCCCGCAGAGCAGAAACCGAAGGAGGACTTGGGTCATTACCAACTGGAGCTCTTCTGCCAATGTTTGGGCTTCCACCTCGAATTCCTTTACGACCACTTGATTTGTTTGATGGCACTTCATTTCCTAAAGGAACTGAACCAGCTTGTTTAGCACCATTCCGTGCTATTGCTTTGATGTGTTCACTAATAGCCCCCATCTGTTTGATCAAATCACCAGAAAGTATACCGCGGATATCAGCAGAACTTCTGTCAATGCATGGCAATACTAATTCAGCAAGGGCTTTCTCAGTTAAATATTTATTTATTGATCTAATCGCATCAAAGCTTCTATCAATATTATGAGGGGGAGTCTTGCTAGGCCTTTTAGCATCAACAGTGTCATCCACAACTTCTCCTTCAATTGATGTGACTTCCAACTTCCTTTTTGCAGTTTTATTAGCAATGACATCGCTAAGCAAGCTGGACCAACCCCATGGTTTCCAAACCTGTGCCTTTGTTGAAAGCCCTTTTCGTTGGGCAATATGAACAAGCTGCTGTCTTGTTGACCTGCGGCCAAGAATAGCATCTTGCCCTTGTAAAATCCATTTTACATCCATAACAAGCGACTCCTGAAGCTTTCCAAGAAGGTGGACAACTTCTGAATAGAGAGGAGCAGCGTCAGGTCTAGCAAGTAGCCTTGATAGAATGACTTCAGTAAACCCTTTTTCACTATCAGAAAGGGCAAAACCCTCAGCATTAGGGGATAATGACCGAAGTGATTCAAGTGGTGTCTTGCCTGCTGCAACTTTTTCCATAAGAGCCTGTTCATCTAAAAGAAGCCTCATCTCAACCCATTGCCAATGGAACTTTGCAGGTTGAAGAGTATCAAGAAGTTGCATAAGCCTCTCTGAAAGCTTTAATTCATTATCTTTGGGGTCACAAGGCTCTGAAGCACCATCCCCCTGAATAGTTGGTGTGTTGCAATCAATAAGAGCGTCCAGAAAAAGCCGGGCACGGAGAGGTATAAATGGCAATATTTTTGAATTCCTGTCCGGGCTATGACTTTCAAGCATTGCTGCAAACTCTGAATCACCAACATCAGAAGCCAGAAGGTTATACAGCCGATGTGTATTACGGAAGAAGATCTCCCGAAAAGGTTGATGTCTGGTAATATCGCTTATTGCGTTTGACAGAGACTGATAAAGCTGTGGATCTTCACGGTTAAAAATATATCGTCTCCAAAGAACCATGGCAAAAATTGAGTAGGCCGGAGGAAAGATTACACTTAGAGGAAGCATCTGCTGCAACCTTGAGAGTGCAAGAATGTATGAATCTCCAAGAATATCTGCAATAAGCCCATCATAGACAGTTCTGCAGTTCCCCAATAGAATCCTAAACCAATGTACCGAAACTTCTGTGGAGTTTTCAATCCTAAAAGTTCCAGTAGGACGGGATACACCATTCGTACTTGATTTCAAACCTCTCAGGAGCTGCAGAATATCCAAACCATCTTTTATTTTTAAAGCAGCAACCATCCGCTCAAGACTAACAGCTCCATGAACAACAGCCCCCACAACAAGAGCAGAAACAGCAGCAGATACTTTTGCAGCTCTCCCAACAAAGCCTTTCCCTGAGTTGCTAAGATCACTTGTATGATTTCCATATGCATCATGGGCCTCAGGAGATGGTTGAAACTGATTGCGGTGCATCTTTGGAGGAGCAAAAGCTGCTGTAACAGTTGCAGAAGTTTCAACAGCCAGAGCTATTTCAAATGCACGGCTGAAGCGGTCCCCAAGAGTTTCTTTCAGTAAGCAAAGAGAATTGATGTGGACACGCAAAGTGTGCCGAACAAAATTTAGCGAATTACTCACAGAATTAACACCTTGATAGTTACCTCCTGCAAAGTCCAAATGTTTTGCTATCACATGTCCAGCGTTCACAACGATTGCAGAAACAGCAGAAGCAACTGTTGAAAGGTCTCCATCTGGATTTGCACCCCCATTTTGCCTGATACAATCTACTAAGCCCGAAACAATGTCATATGCAATTTGATAGCTATCTTCTTTCTCAAAAGTGGGTGGATTCCTGGGAGCTGCAAGAACTTTCTTTTCCTTCAAACTGCGCTGAACTTCATCAGCTTGCCGTTGCACTATCTCTTTCATATTCTGCACGAGTCTTGAACTCCTTCCATTCAACTTTTGGCGGACCTGCTCATCAATCTCCTCGCCTGCTGAAACCCCCGAAGAAGAAATCAAATCACCATCAATGGACCGCCCATTATCAAGTTCAGCTAACAGGCGCTGATCACAAGTGGTCCGAAAGCTTTTTTCCCACTTGGCCACACCAGCCACATCTCTGTATTTCTTCAAAAAATATCGGACATAAGCAAAAGCTGTTGAACCAGGATGCCTGACAGTTGCTGACACAGAATTTCTGTTCACTAAAGCACTTAGAACATCAGGCAAGATGTCACTCGCAAGAAGTATGTTCTCGTACCTGCAAGCATTGCACAATAAAGATATCAAAACCATATAAAATCATAACAAAGTTGAACATTGGAATGCAGCCATTACAACTGATGGACAAAGAGTCTTGTCTACCTGCTAGCTGAAACTCCTCATTGATACAACAGTACCAATTCTCATTTTATTTCCTAATTAATTATGTAGCGTATGGCTTAACCTACATCTACCTATGAGGCAAACTGTTAGGCATGACACTCTTAAACCTTTTTACATGGTCGCATCATAAATATCTACTAGGTGATGCCCAAAGTTGGTCTCACTGTGTGCATGGTCCCTTCTCCACACATGGACTGCATTTTCTAAGACAACCCAAAATAGCAAAGCAAGTTTAGGTGACACAAAATAGTATGATGGATACCAAATAACTTCTCGACTCTACTATTCTTTTTTGAGATAATTTTTATCTTTTAGAAAGAAAGGTTTAATAGAACACTCAACAAGGACTCTCATGGTGAGTATATATATGGAATCATTAACAACTAAAGCATGTCTATGCATTAAAACCAGAATAAAAAAGCAGATCTCAAATTGTAGATATCGCAAAAAAATAACAAGGATGCAAAGTTTGCATACACTGCTCCCAAATGAACTCAAATCAGAATCTGCACATACATTTTACATAAACATATATGCCAAAACAAGACAACAAACAGAGAAAAATTCCCCCAGATAAATATAACTCCCAGCATTTAAAGAGATATGTACTCCTTCTGTCCCAAATTATTAGTCATTTTCGGTTTCCGTGCCACAAGTTTGACTCGATTTATAGAAAATACGTGCAACATTTGTATCTCCAAATAAATTTATTAAAAAACTAAATTCAAAGATCTTTCCAATGATACTAATTATGTACCATAAATATTAATATTTTTAATATATAGTTTGTCAAAGTTATTTCTCGGGAAGCGAAAGCGACAGATATTTTGGGACGGAGGGAGTAATGCTTTAGTAGTGGCCAAACATCCTTGACAGCTAATATGTTTAAAGTGTTCAGATTAGTCATATAAAAACAGTACTACCAGAACATAATAGTTATATAGTACTTTCTACTAAAGATAATTATAGTATCAAAAAAAATGGTCCAAAATGCTTATTGGAAAAGGTTTTGTCCAAAACATCGTATATTCTTTTTTTTTTATTCCCTCCTGTGACCATCTCATTTGTGTAAACAAATCATTGCATAAAAGCTTTTGGAAAACAGCAGAACATCAGAATGAACATACCTAAGCAGAGATGAGAACACAAGTGCCTCGCTGACCTGACAAACTTGGTGATCTCTGTTCCTCGTATGCATAGAACTCCTCCCAGGTTGGCCTGAAGAGCCCATTCCACCACGAATCTTCGCTAGTAACCATACGAGGAACCTCGCACCAGAGACTAAATCACAGCATGTATCCAGTACATAGAGAACTGACAGCAGTTCTTCATCACCTAGTCTCCATTTGGATGCTGTTTTATCATCAGGCTGCAGAGAAAGGATGCTTATAGAATTGGTAGCTTTAGCAGCTGTCATTTCATTTCCTTCAATAAGTTGTCTTACTGATTTCAACAACCACGAAGAGACAGATCGTCTTTCGAGCAATCTAAGTCTTTTTAGTGACTTCCCAATTTCAGTCAGATTTGCTGCCCTCGTGTGATCAAAATCTTTAACATTATCACCATCGATATTAGGTTTATGGTGGGGACAGCTCATCTTGCTTTCACAGACATGACTGGTAGATGCCCCCTGGCTACCTTCGATTCTAGCAGCTGCAAGTTGTGCAAGACTTTGTGTTTTACGAACCACTTTTGCCCTACCCCTAGAAGTTTGCTTAACAGACTTCTGTACAGGTTCAATGTTGAAAGATTCTTGTAACTTTGTGCGTTTCCTCACCCACCAAATATCTTCCTCGTCCGATTGAATCAATGGAAACCCTTGGAAAGGAGTGGCGCTATCATCCAATTTCTGCCCCTTGGACCTCATACAATCCTCGCATCCACTCTTTGCTTCTCCAGTCTCAACTTGTGAGAGCGTTGACGTTGCTGATTCTTGAAAGCTTGTTTTGATTTGGCAAGGTTCTGATTCCACTGGGGAAGGATATGTAAAACCCAACAGACTTGACAATAGAGCTTCAACATCTTCTACTTGTTCTGGCACTCTTCCATGCTTATCACCTCCTGATGCAACTGGAAGATCACTCTGCTTCCGAATGCAGGAACTTGCAGCATACCCACCTCTGCCACTTGCATAAAATGAGTGGCCACATGAAAGCTCTGAGAGAACAAGGCGTCGCTCGCTGGAGTATGTTGACATCATCTCATATAACTGTTGCTCTTCCGCAGTCCTAGTTTCCTCAAGAATATCAAATAAAGAAGACCCAGGAAGCTGCTTTAAAGTTCTATGATGCCTCCTTTTTCTTTCAACATCCAACATTGTGTCATTCTTGTCAGTAATTCCACTAATAATTAGCTGCCTGACATAAGCCTGAGGAAAAAATATACCATTGCGGATAAGTTCTACGATGAGAACATCCACCCGGGTAAAACCTGCAACACTGCTAACTTCGTGCTGATCCAACCAACACACGATGATATCATGCAGTGGACCAGGGCTTTCAAAGATATCATTCGTATCCTTCTTATCATCCACATTCTTTGCATTACTTCGCAATCCAGAAGAATCATCCACAGCAGCTGCTGTCAAACAAGCATCAGTCAATGAAGAACCTTTGGTGATATTATTCAGGGTAACGCGGGTGCTACTCTTAGAACGAGACAAGTTATTCATCTCATCCATTTTATTCTTCAAGATAGACACTGCCATATGTATCTGAGACAAATCCCTTCTTCCTGTAAATTTCACATTCTGAGAGGGAGATGCTCGGCAATCACGGTAATCACACGTCGCCCATTCACAAAGGAAAAATATAGAACAGATAAGGGATAGCTCAACAGTCCCAATCCACATCAGAGAAGACTGCAAACAGGGGCTGACTTCTTTAATCCATCTCTCTTCCATTAACGCGTCAGATAAATCATTAAAGAGTGAAGAATATGCCACTGACAAATTTCCTGTGACAAGGGCTTTGTCCAAAGCCTGTACCACTTTGGCTGCACCACGTGCTTGAAGGTTAGGGTTAGCAACTGTTGCGAGATCATATGCACGTTTCTGAATTGAACAAACAGCATAACCACAGGACAAATACCGATAAGCATCACGCCTTTTAGAACTTGAAATGCCGCCACCACTAGTTATCTTCAACAAAGCACCTCTACCATATACATCAGGAACCACAAATGATGGGAGAGGAAAGCAATCCAAAGAAACAAATGTATCTGGCACTGCAAGTACCATGTATCGCAGTAACTCTGCTATAACAGAAGAAACTGAAGACCTTTTTGGACTATCGGCAACAGAAGCATCATTGAGACGTCTCACTAGAAGATCCACAAACATGCGCACATATGTTTGTGAGAGAGTAATGGTGTCAACCAGACCAAGCATAATAAGCAAAAGAAGCTCTAAAACATCAACCGAATCTCTCTCCTGAACAAAGGAGATACATAGATCAATAATTTCAATAGATGAATAGGAACTGAAACATAAAACTTTGATGTCGATTGAACTCTCGAACGGAAGTACCTGGAGTTGGTTAGATAGCCATTCGATAAGTACCGAGGGAACAAGCAATTCTTCTGTGAGATGCCATTGGATGAGACGAACCATATACCGCCATTTCAATTTCAAGTGCACCAAGGGTTCTTCACTCTCTCCAGCAGCTGGAGATGCTTCTGTTTTAATTTTTATTTGATTGGTTCCAGCAGTAAGTCCTGGTGATGACTGCTCTCTAAAAGATGGAGGTACAACGGCACCCTCTTTAGAACAAAATTCGTCCAAAATCTGTTGTAAATATTCAACAACATCCTTTGTCCACTGATTAGATCGTTGATTATCAGAAGCAGCTACTGAAATACTGTTAGGTGTCTGTCGGGTCTGTAGCTATATAAAATTACACGTCATCACAATGGTGCAATGTGGCATTTGGTAGTAAACAAGAGATAGGTTGCAAGAGATTCCAAACCTGATTCAGGTATGTGACTTTAATAAACCATGTTGCTCTTAGTAACGGGACATTATATCGAATGAGAGCTTCAAAAAGCGATTTCCTACGGTAACCATGAGGAACGTGCTCAGACAATGAACGCAGTCGCTTGTTTGGCTGAGCAAGGGCCTGCAAGGCAATAGTGGATGTAAAGAAAGGAGAATACTTAATGTAAGCGAGCTGAGCTCATTGCTGCAGCACCAGCGTAACAAAAGTTAAAACGGCATTCAGCGCCATAAATCAAATACTCCAAGCTGTATAACTTTGAATTCCACAGATGCAACACGTGAAAAAGGCTAATGCTCGCTATCCCAAGTAGCAAGGCTGTTCAAGATTTTAAATGTCAAAAGCAACCTCACAGTAAGAATGGCCATATGTCCTTAGCTGTTATTCTAGAAGTACACTATCAAATACTCAAAAGGAAGCAGAACATCTAACTATCATGCGAAGGCAAGCTTGAGAATTTGCAAATTTAGATAGCAAAAATGAAATATTTACCGAGGTTCCATTGAACAAAACATTATATTATAACAAAAAATGACAGGTTAGTCTGCCCGACCTCAGGCCATTTTTTGCGTGCGTCTTCATTACATGGCCTTTGCTCTGGGTAAACTCCAGGCTTGATCAATAGAGATCCAGAAAGAGGAACTCCGTAAACTTGGCCAGCCTGTTGAAAAAGAAAGAGCATCAGTTTTTTTTATGTTTAACACAATATTATGTAATAGGAGGGATTATATTTTTACAGGCACCAGTACTAAAGAAAATACAGAACAAATACCTTTCTCTTTTGAGCACGAGATTCATTGATCGCTCTTAAACGCTTCTTTAATGCCTTCATCAAAGAATGAATGCGACAAAGTGTTAGTTGTAGCCTTATCTGAGTAAACCATACAACAAAGAAAAGGAAAAGGGAAGGGAACAGAAGGTTTGAGGAAGAAAAGATAAATTATTAGACCATATTCCAACAAGAAGGTAGCATCCACTATCCTGGAAGGTTTAACAACACCTTAAGAGGAAAACATAAATCTATGCAGCACATTCAGTAGAATGTGCAGGTTGTGAATATCAAAACATGAAAGAGCAAAATCAAACCTGAAGGGACCCCCAAATCACACAATAAAAACAACGAACTAAGTTGACAAACTGAAATTCAATGCTATTTCTTCATTCCAATTACTGCAATATCATCCATTTCAAGCATTACAGCCTTAGCACATGTAGTTTTGAGTATGTTTGATACAAGAATGCCAAAAGCCCAAAAGCAAACTTTTCATCAGAATTCTTTCGGGGTACCAAAGGTAATTTTTCAGGGTGCATGTTTATGCCAAGTTACCGACTATGATTATTGTAAGCAAGAACTTCATAATTAGACAAGGTTCGCTGGCCACAGAAGCAGTCTGTTCTAGGGCTTGTAAACAAAATTTAGCAGAAGAATATATAAGGCAATGTTATTGGCCTAGCACATTTCACGTATAAAGCAAGAAAACATTCGTTTCAATTATCTGTGAAGAGGTATCAGATGGCACGACCAATCGCAAGTTGATGTGGGGTTAAAATACAAAAACAGGGCATGGATGGGAATCTCAAATGCCGTGAAACAATGTAAAAAAACAGTGCTACATGATAATTAATTATAGCATTTCCTTGTGGGTGAATATCCATTCTGCCCTCTCTTTTTACAGAAGTAGCCTTTCTTGCGAACAAGAAAACAAACTTCTGCGTCGTAATGGGAAAACAGGATTGCCTTACAAGTTATTCAGTAAATATCGACAGATTTTCCTTACCTCCTTGCACTTTATGACCACATCTGGCTTACAGAAGTATGGGATCTGGCTGAGTACAATCTCTCTTGCTTCCTATCAAGCCCAGGAAAATTTAATTTCAGTCAATGCACTAGATTGTTGGAATATGTCCAAACTGTGGAAGTGAAAGCAAAGCACAGATGAATACAATAACAAATAAGAGGATATGATTGACTAAACTCCTAAAAGTATGGCTGCGGTGGGAAAAAAAAAGAATAGCATGATGTCCATAATGTGTTGTGTGCAACTTCTGTTTCCATACACACCTCAATTCCTTCAACAGTCTCCTTATACCCAGCTTGCGCATACTCTTTGGTTAATGTCTCTTCAGGACAGTTTAGTGTTTGTGGATAGAAGTCAGGTGGCCCAAGCCTACAGAAGAGACATAATGTAAAAGGTATGCCATAGGATCAAACGAAACCATGTCATAGGACAAATTAACAGTTCTAAGTTGTAAATAAAAGAACAATATATGAAATTGTTGTTTTATAAGCAGAAATCATGTCAAAGCTGAAAGGGAGGGCCAAAAAAAAAAGGAAGGGAATCATAACCAGTCTGGGATAATAAGCATGCACACAAAAGAACAGTCGTAAGTGAAGTGGCTTTGGTCCATAAGTTAGACATACTTGTTATTAAGTGGCTCTTTGTCACACTTTAGCTTGTATGGAGCTAGCTGTTGCTGCCGCCTGAAACATAGGGGTGTTAGGGAGAAAAAAGAAATCAGAATCACGACAGTGCAAAAATATAAACAAGAAATAGAGTACTGGAAGTGAGGTCGCTACTACTTGCTACTGCACCACAGCACCTTGATTCCAAACAAGCAAGTGAATGTGGCACAATTATATCTACACTTGAAGTGATACATATCTTCTAGTTATTATTATACAATAGACATGGGAAGTTTACAAAACATGTATATTACACACCTGGAGCTGACGGGGTAACCAGAGGAGGAGGACGAAAACGACGAGGCTTCCGACCTGGTGCCGCCGCTGAACCCAGCGCTGTTGCCGGCGTACCTCTGCATGGCGGACCCCAGCAAGTCAGCTGAGCGGCGCCCCCGGCATGAGCAGTCGGGGGTGGGGAAAGGCTCTTTTATTTGTCGTCAGCCGACGACCGGTGCGGGAAGAAATCGGAGTGAGGTCGATCACTGCAGGGTTGAGGAAGAGAGTCTCAGGTGAGCGGGGAGCAGTAGAATAAAAAATTGCAGCGCGGCTAAGGAGCGGCAGATCGCGGGGCGGCGAAACCCTAGGCGCGGATCAGGGGAGTCGAGGAGGAAGCGGAGAGGAGAGGAGAGGAGAGGTGAGAGGAGATCCGCGCGCGGCCGGATCCGGAATCCGCGAGAGTAGAGAGGAGTGTCACCTTGTGCGAAAATCGGGCGGAGAAGCAGGGCAGGTAGGCTAGGGTTTGGTGGCGGAGCGGGGTCGGGAGGAGGCGAGCGGCGGGGCGGAGGAGTGACGAGTGGATGGATCGGTGGAGCTGCCTGCTGCCTGCTCCTGCTGGGTTGCTGCTGCCTGCGCTGCGGCGGTGGTGGTGGTGGGGAGGGGGGTTTGGTAAAGGGAAATAAATGGTGGTGGTGCTCTCTGCTTCTGCTGCGTTGGGGTGTCGGGACTCGGGAGGAAGAAAGGAAACCATACGACACGAGCCGAGCGCCCGTCTCCTTCCTCTCAAAGTCTGTCTCATCCTCTCTTCTTCCGTTAATTAATAAGTAACGCCGCGCTGACCGTTGACTCATCTCCTGTTCCGTTTGCTGCCGCGGCCTCAGGCTTTCCGCACTCATGGCACCTCTATATTCATCCTCTATACGTATTATTGGTTCATTTAGCATGTAACTAGGCAATGCTAAATCGAGATCTTCATCATTTTCTAGATTTACAAGCATAAAGGATTAAAGGTGATACATGTAGTGTCGTGAAAAGCGACGATATTTCCTATCAAACGAGTGTTTTTTAGCTGTGATCATGTGGATACTGTGTCTTTTTGTGTGTGTGTGTGTGTTGGTGCTTTGACATCGATAAGGTGCAAAGCAATTTATATGTGCATGTGCTCCTGGCTTTTGCATGGGCTACTTCGTTGACTTAGGGTTTGTTTGGCTGAGTTGTGAACTATGAAAAAACTGTTTGTGAGTTGTAAAAAAGTTGTTGCAAACTACGTGCTATGGAAAGTTGCAAGCTTTTGGTTAAAAAAAACTATAAAACCTACGCCTCCATCTATATCTTAAAATGCGGGTAATCGTTGTGAAACATCTTTCTATTTCCATATTTTTGAAAAAAAAACAAAAAAGCCAAAAATAGGGTTGTACTTCATAAAAGTAGCTAATTCTGGAAAAGTTGCTTCATATCCCATATGTTTGGTTCGACGTTTTGTCTTTTTCAGCATAAACACTCTCTATGAGTCAAACGAAATGTAGCCTTAGGCTAACGTTTGTTTTATCGAACATATGTGAAACATCTCGAAATTAAGATTGACTTTTAGTTATTTTGACGCATTCGATGATATATGGGTACACCTAAATCAAGATCTTCTCCATTTTCTAGATGGACAGTCATATGCCATTTATTGATAAGTACAGTGAAAGTGCTAGCATATTTGTTTCCCTTGAAAACTATATTCCTTTCCCATTTATTTTTTTCAACAAAGCATCATGACTTTAGTTTGAATATAGTTTTAATTTTCATTTATCATCTATTCAATTGAATGACAGTATTTATAATCTGCACAAGCGTCCATATCTAGAAGTGTTGGCTTTGGAAAAGTGGATCTGAAGCTGGTGGGGATCTCCCAAACGGCCCTTAGGGTGCTCCAGGCAAAGTTGGAGTTGCTTTTTTTTGTTGTAGGATGCAATAAATTTTGGTAACAACGCCATGTTGTGTTCACTTTCTGTGTGAGATTGGAACTTGTTCTGAGTAGGTGGGTGGTGTGTTAGGGCTTCGACTAATGTTCGCTGTGGAAAGTTGGAGACTTGAGGCTACTTATCACTGGTACTAGTGATAAGCTCTAACGATGACATGTGTTGGGACTCCATCGGCTGTGTGTATCTTTGTAGGTAGGTGGGCTGCTTAGGGGTAGTGTGTGTGGCGATTGTCGTGTTTAGATTTTTCGCTGATTTTACTTTACGATAATGCTGGTACACGGTCGTGTTCCATCTGGACGGCTCGTTCCTGGGCCTGCCCAATGATCAGGCCTAATAGGCCTCCTCCACTCCACCTTCAGTACGACGGATTTATCCAAAAAATAAAAAACACAATGACATTTTCTTTTCCCCACTGCCACGCGCATGCGACCGCCGCGGGCGCATCCACCGCGTCGCTACCCGCCGTTTTCTCCAACCCTGCAGCCTTCCCGTTTGGATGTCGTGTGCCCGCTTCGCCTCATTGCTGCTGCGCGCCCATCCTTGTGTCGCTTGCTCCCGCCCGTCGCACACGCCGTCCGCCCCGCCAAGCCAAGTCCGGTGCTGCTAGCGATGGTGGTGGTGGTCGCGTGATGCCGGCTCCGACCCTAACGGCTGGAATCGCCCGACCCAGGCTCCAACATGTTGTAAGCGCATATTTCAAGTGTTTCAGATATTTTGTAGGTATGTTTCAAGTGTTTCATGCGGATGTTGCAAAGTAGATCGGGATGTTGCATATGTTGCAATGATTGTACACGTATGTTGCAAGTGCTTGTTCCTAATGTTTCATCTGTTTTTTCAGACGTATATTACAAGTGTGCTTATCTGGATGTTGCATATGTTTCACACCTATGTTGCAAGTGTTTATCTAGATATTACATATGTTTGTAATTGTCTTTCATGTGTTTTTGCATGCAGTCTCATGTTTCAAATGTTTCAGCTGTTTTGTACATATGTTGCTTGTTGTTTTCATTTGGATGCTTCAAAAGTAGATTGGGGTGTTTGCATGTTGCAATGCGAGCCACTTGTCGTAGCTACCCGCAGCTCTTAGGGCGCCGTGCATGGAGGGGTGCGCGCACAGTAGACGTGGAGGGCATGGGAAGGAGAGAAGCGTGGAGGAGTAGTGCGGATGCGCCCCGCCAATGGGTGTAGTAGGCACTGGCACGGGCGTTGCAGCAGGTGCGGGTGTCCGGACGTCCATGCGGTAGTGCCTCCGCTTATTTTAAAGAACTATACGATCGAGGATCTACGTACGATTTGTATTTCTTTAAGATGAGTCCCAACCTAAAACCAGGAACAGTTCTTTTATAGAATTAAATATCCTGCCACGTAAGGAAAAAATTACTAAGGGCCTGTGTAGTTGCCCATGCAACCCAAAAAAGTTTGCACAGTACCCGTCACATCGAATCTTGCGGCACATGCATGGAGTACTAAATGTAGACGAAAGGAAAAACTAATTACACAGTTTAGTTGTAAATCACGAGAAAAATCTTTTGAGCCTAATTAGTTCATGATTGGACACAAATTGCTAAATAAACGAAAAGTGCTACAGTAGCCGAACCCAAACTTTTTCACCAACTAAACAACCCCTAATATGGCACTCTAGTTAACAAAGAGAAGAGAAAAATACAAGACATTTTTTTTTTCTCATGTGGCAAATGATTTGGGCTCTTGTCAAACATGTCATCTGTCAGGGTACAGGGTCGTCTGAGGAGACAGAGAAAAATAAGAAAAAAGTTTATATAAGCCCTAACTATTTAGGGTGGACTATTTCACCCCTAAACTATAAAACTAGATTTTCTATCTTATAAATTTTTCAAAACCGGTCAGATAACTACCAGGCGGTTTTGGACGGTGACGGTTGTTTTGTCTTTTTCTTTTTTATTTATTTCCATTGAATCTTTGAAAAACCACAGTAAATTATAGAAAAACCATAAAATAAAAATTCTAATTTTGTTGGACTCCACATGAGTAGATTTATACAGTCCACATATAATATGGTATACTTAAGTATAAAATTTTTCTGTAGCTTTAGGTCCATGTTTTCTGTACAGTTTCTATGGATAAAATTTCTATGATGGGCTATTATTATATGTTTGTAGTAAAAATTTTATACCCATCCATAATGTATAACCTAATTATAGATTTATTTACTTGTTAAATTTATGCTTTATCTACGGTTTTGTAAAGTTCCGATTGGAAGATTCGTAGACTTTTTTCGAAAAGTAAAGATCGCGTTGGAGTCAAGCGCTGGCGTCGCCGCACTTGCGCACACGAGCCCCATCGTCGCCAGCCATGCCTCCGCGGACGCACGTCGCCGGCCGCGCCCCCCAGCATGCGAACGCACGCGAGCCCGCCTCGCCTCCGGCCGCGCCTCCGTGAGTGCGTCTGCACGCGAGCCCGTCTCGCCGCCGGCCATGCGCCTCCGCGCGCGCCCCTCGTTGTCGTCCATGCCTCCGCGCGCCCCTCACTGCCGGCCACGCATGCCTGTTCGAGCTCAAGATGCGAACAGGAGCGAAAGCAGAACGAAGAGCCTGGAAGGTATTGAATAAAACATTCAGTATAGGCCCACACTAGTAATGCGTTGGATGATGTGGTTTATTTCTTACTGCGCCCTTGTTCACTTCCCCATCTCAACCCAAAATATTTCGTCTTCCACCCATCACATCAAATCTTTCGACGCATGCATGGAGCATTAAATGTAGGTAAAAAAGATAACTAATTGCATAGTTTGTCTGTAAATGTCGGGACGAATCTTTTGAGCCTAGTTAGTCCATAATTTGACAAATTTTGCCAAATAACAACGAAAGATGTTACAGTAACTTTTCACCTAATTTTCGCGAAGCGAACGCAGCCTGCTTCTATGAACTAGTAGCAGTTTTAGGGGTGGGAGTGCCCTAATAAACTGACAAACTGAGTCGATTCTGTTTTTTTTATCTTAATCAATTGAAAGCAGAATTCCTGCGATTGCCTTTAAAAAAAATATTTGAGCAATTTTTACGAGAGTTCAAATTCCCATCACTGAGAGACGTCTTCATTTCCATCGCGGATGTACCGAAACTCCATCATCCCAACACACGGATGGAACACAAAAGATTTGGCCCTTGTTTAGATTGGAGATTTTTTTTTGAACCTGATGAATAGTACCACTTTCGTCTTATTTGACAAATATTGTCCAATCGTAGACCAACTAGGCTCAAAAGATTCATCTCGTGATTTTGAACTAAACTGTGTAATTAGATATTTTTTTACCTATATTTAGTACTCCATACAAGCGGCTAAAAATTGATGTGATGGAGAGAGAGTAAAAAAACTTAGAATTTTGAGGTGATCTAAACATGGGCTTGCATAGGCCACCGCGTCTCACTGCTCTGCAAATTTGCGCGCGCGTGTGGCTGTGGCTCCCGGGCGCCCCTGAGCGGTGAGTCCAATCTCTCCTCCAAACATCGATTCCGTGAAATTCTAGGAGGCTTGTGCCCTAATCAGATTTCAATTTATTCTGGTGCTTGGTGCAATGAGAGTCCCGATCGAATTAGGCGTGGAAGCATTCGATTGGTCATCTCTTGCCCAAACGGCTAAATCTACCTGCATTGGTTCGCGGGATGGGCAGATTCACCATGCCATTTTTAGGGGGCCAATACCTCTTTTCTGATCCAAATTTAAGTGTGGGGTTAAATTGGTGGATCTGCCATGCATGTACGTAGATGCAGATGTAGAGCCTTGTTTAGTTCACTTCAAAATACAAAAAAATTTCAAGATTTCCCGTCACATCGCATATGCCGATATATGTATGAAGCATTAAATGTAGGTAAAAAAAGTAACTAATTGCATAGTTTGTCTGTAAATGTCGAGACGAATATTTTAAGCCTAGTTAATCCATGATTGGACAAAGTTTACCAAATATAAACGAAAAGTGCTACAGTGCTTTTTCGAAAAAAAATTTGGCAACTAAACATGGCCTAGATGTAGGGCGCATAACACCTGGAGCTCATGATGCAGGCGTAAAAAAATTTAAGACTGAGGGGCGTGTAGGTCCCAGCCACCATTCAGCTTTCTTCCACTTCCAATCCTGGAGAGACCACTAGCGATAGAAACACTACTTGATGCCTGCTGGTGGGAAGCATCATCCATCACTGGGATTATGTTTCTCTGCCCTTTGCTTTCTGCAAACGACAACGGTTATTCCTTTTTCATCTCTACTTCAACAAAAAAGGGAACATTTGTTATGGTAGGATGCTGAGATACCATCCTGTCTTGCCTATATATGCAATCATGAATCACATCTTCAAGTGTGCATACCTGTCCTTTTCTGCCCTGCATGTATATGACATGGTTTGCTCTGTAACATCACTATTTTTTCTTTTTACTCTAGCATAGCAAGCTAAGATTTGAATTCATGTTACTGTCTGCTGTCACCTATTGCTGTATTGCATCTTTCTTGCTGAAGACTCCAGTTCGATCCCCACCAACCACAGCTTTAGTGGGATATATTTTTTTGGATTGTTTCTGATGATTTTTTGGGGGTGATACCTGGGTAGCTAGCCTTTATGCTGACTTTAGTAACCAATTGTCCCCACTCTTGAAAAAAGGGAAGAAAAATGTAGTCACTCCATTTTCATTCAGTGTGATGACTTCAAAACTAAGTTTACTAGGCTACACATGTGAATCCATCAGTAGAGCCATTCAAGCAAACAAAATTGAAATACGATCAGAATTAATTGAAATACTTTCATTGATGATAGTTTAGTGTACATAACCAAACCAAACCAACACACGCTCTCTGTCTCACATTCACACACATATGCTCACACACTCACCATGTTCTAAACTTTGCTTAAAAACAACATGTTGATTGTCACCCCATAACTGACACTATACACACATAATAACAAAATACACACAAGGGACATGATGAAATTCACATGACCCCACCCCAAGAACATCCCTTACCATGCTATTAACTGTGAATTTGCTGAAAGTTATTGTATCCATTGCATGGCTCAGGAAAATGTCACATAACAGCTTCCGGTGATGTCTTTAAGAATGACTTCTGCTGTACTCGAACTCTAAAGTGAACTACTCAAATTCACAAGCACATGTTCTTTCTGTGGCCCTCCATGTTCAAATTACTGGATTTTTCCACACAAACATGCTGTTGTCAGTATGCTGACTTCTATTTACGGGTTATTGTATTACCAAATCTACAGATGGTGTTAGGGAGACTCCATTACTGACTATGAGACTGAAGCTTCAAATCCACAAATCATAAACTATTTCTTCCAGAAGCTCATCCAGTATGCAGTCCCATATTATTACAGTGACCTCTTCACTTTCTGATAGAAGATCCATCCAACTGCCACCTTCAAGGTCCAAGTTAACCAGCTGGTCTAACGTGCTTGGAAATTGATAATGGAGATGGCGCTTGACATGCTTATCGATTTCTGATATAAGGTTTTGTCCCACTGGAGGTGCCCTTATGCTGTGTCTGAGAGAAGATAAGCATGGAGGGCTTCTAAAGTATATATCCTGGATTTCCGTCACAGCTTCACAAATGCAGTCAAATAAAAGCTTCGTATCCTCAATTGGATTGCCTTGATGTAGTTCTTCGAACAAGCAAGGGCTGATCAATTCATCTTCTAGATACCATACCTCTAAGTTCTGGTTTGTGCATAATTCTGAAAGCTCTAGTAATTCCTTTATGTAACCTAACCTGAGATCCTTGTCCTCCCAGTCCCAGAAAATCCCTTGGTCTGAACCATCCCCTGTGGTGTATTGTGTCCTCAAGATATCTTTGTGCAACTCACCTGTAGATCATTGGAGGACCAAAATAAATCATTTAAATTTTTAGAACACTCATTTTCTCAATATATTAATGGAAATTGCAAGTTTGACTTTGAGTGAATTGATGAGTTTACATTCTATCATGTTTTCAGTGTCAGTACTGTCGACATCTTCATGGAAGAACACGTCAAGAACAGATACAGGACTCGGTTGCTCTTGCTTTTCGTGGTTTCCATCAGGAGAAAATTGTGATATATGTTCAATCGGTGCACTCGATCGGGGAGTTGTGGGCTCTTGGCATTCTAGTTTTTCAAAGTCGTTCTCAGGGGAGCTTGGAAATGTTCCAACATGCACTTGTCCTGGTTCTGCTTCTTCCACCATATCCTTTAATGTAAAGTACACAAAACCATCAAAATAATAAAAGCTATGGAAACAAGATGGAACAACACTGAATATTCGCTGAAACATACTTGTGATGGTTTATATGTGCATTGCTTTGCTGGGGTGCACCATGCATTTCTATTTTTTTCCACGCAATCCAGCTTGTCAATTTCTTCAGTGCACAGAGTGTCAAGTTCAGCACCTGCAAATATTTTACCATATTTTTTTAAGAAAACAAGCATGTGTGCTGTTGAACCATTTTGCTAACTATGGAAGTTTTAACTTACCTTCTTGTGTTGGTTTTTGACTTTCTTCTTTGACGCAACACCTTTCCTGAACAGCCTGCTCATGCAGTGCTTCACTAGGATCACACACAACACTCTCTGAAAATTCTCCTGACTGGCTTTCTTCTTTCAAAAATTCTTCTCTCTTTGACTTGTATATGGCATGAATGCTTGTCTCTTCAGGTGAAAGGTAAATGCAGTCTTTTGCCCTAGGGCTACTCCTAGGTGATGATGTGCTGGACTGAGGGAGGGAGAGCATCCTCACCAAGGACATTGAGATCTGAAGTGTTGGGTGCTTGGTTGTTTGTCTTTTGTCCTTCAGAATCTCTGTTAGATGTTTCTTGGCCTCGTCATAGAAGACAGATTCATCCTTTGATGATGTAATTATGCTACTGTTAATTTCGGTTGATCCATCATTCCTTTTCTTTTGCCTACTGCTATTTGATGATCTAAAATCCTTAATAACTGTAGATGAGGATTTCCCTTCCGAGGTCTGTTCAGCAAGCTGTCTGGTATCTTTTATTATCGTGAAAGCTGAACTTTTGAAACAATGTTGATCTTTTTGGAGGTTATCTTCAGACACTGGGGGTCTTCCTTTTGTAGCTTCACTAGTCACGATTCTGAACCTCCTTCTGACTTCCTCAATTGAAAATTTTGAGCTTTCAGTTGCACCTAATTTTGGAGCTTGAGTTGAACTTACAGCCACAGCATGGTCAATCTCTCTTCTTGGATTTGGCTTCAGTATAACTATTTTGTTGACTGGCTGAGAACTACTACTGGTTCCTTCTGCCGTCTGCCTTCTGTTTGATCTTTCCTTCTTCCAGAAAAAGATATGCCTACTCTCTTTACCATGTGTCTTGGTGGCCAACTCATGCTGATTCAGACTCTTTGTATCTCTGTTGGAGTCAGTATTATCTGCCATTTTTGTGGGCTCTAGCCTGGTCCCTATCAGCCTGTTTTGGTGCCTATGGACGCTCTCCAAAATATGTGAATTTGGCTTCTGAAGTAACTTCAAGAAAAGTTCAGTGTCTGAGCTTAGCATCTCCAGTGCATCTCTGAATTTTTTGGGTTGAGTTTCACTGCTGCTACATAGATGTTTGCCATCAGCAGTATCCTTTTCCTCACCCTGTGGAGTTTGCTCATAAGCAAGTGTGCAACGAGGATTATCTAACTCAGCAATCTTTGTTTGGATTAGGACCTTCAGCTCTGTACATAGCTCCCCATTATTCTTGCAATTTTTATGAGGCTGATCGTCATGCTCCCTATGAATTTGTCCTAAGAAATCTGCCAAGGCAAATTCAAGTTCATTTTCTTCTGCTTCTTTCATGCAGCTGGAACCAGTGGGATCCAAAGATCCAGATGAAGCAGCCATGGTGATACTTCTGCTGTGATTTTGGTTTCCCTTCGCTTTGCTGTTCTGGGTTGAACTTTTGTCCAGGCAGGCACCATGTCCCAGGTCAGCTAATATTCTCTGAACCTCATCATTTGGAATCTTCAGCTGTTTTAGCTTTCCTAGCTCGTCCTCCATAAGTCTTTTGACTGTTGTTGGTTTGCTCGAACTGGATTCCTCCACGTCCTGAGAAACATAAGAGCATAGGATATGCAAAAAAAAAAATTCAGAATATAAGCTGTAACATGTGCAGCGTAAAAATTACAAAAATGAGATAATGCATACAATTATATCAAATGTTACATAGAATAGAAACTTGATGGAAACTAACCCTCTATTCGCTTGAGCTTATTAGCCAAATCAGCCAGCCATTCAGCAGTGTTTTTCTCTCACAACAAATCAGCGAACAGTACTTTCAGCCATGACTTATCAGTTCCAGTTTGATGCTTTATCATGCTAATATACATGCAAAGTGTGCCTGATTTTAACACGCATTGGGTATCCTCTAATCCCTTGTATTGTTAATTTATTTTCTCGAATATGCATGAGACCTGCGTATCATTTCATTTAAGAAGAAAAGAGTTTATGTTACAAGATTAGCCGTCCAAGCCGGTGGCAGGAACGGACTACATTTTGATTAAAAACAACAACAGACATAAGGCCGAGACGCTGCTAGCCTGTTCTATTGTTAACTAGAAACGTATCTGTGGGAGATATTAAAGTACACATGCCAGAAGAAGCACTAGTAATGGCAGGTGGAAAGGCAACTGCATATCAAGAATGGCTATGTTCATTGGGCATGTGCTGCATCTTTGCGGCGTAAACAAAATCATTAAGCAGACTGTTGTAGTGCTCAGCAAACATGTGACTAAACTTTTTTTTTTTTACTCTGGAGAACACGAACACAATAACCATCGTGTTATAGATCTACATATATGAAGAGAACTTACATTGTCGTATTCAGCTATTTCGTCCAAGTCCTTGGAATTCTTTCTTGAGTGGCTCCTTCCTGCAATCATGCTGGGTGCATCAGTAGCATTACAAATCCAGGAACCAAGATTGTAAATATGATATTTTTCCTCAGATGTCTTAACATTTTCCTGGGGGTGGGGTAGGGTCAGGTGGTCCTAGAGTCTATTTTAGGAGGTGAAATCACAAAAAGTCAGAGCCCAAGGGAGAATGCCATATATTATGATCATACTGACATCCATACTTTACTGACACAATTTCACCAAGCTGCCTATATCATGATAAATCAAAGAAGCACATATACACCAATCCATGTAACCTCGAATTTAACCATCTTATGGCTTTGATTACAATATCAGAATTCCAAATTTTATCAGGTAAATTGACAACAGTGAAACAACCATTTAAGTGTGATGACTTGAGCAGCTGGGGGCCTGGGACCTCCTGGAGAGAGAAAATTACCAGGAAAGCCACTGAAAGTGTGCCTTCTGCTGCTCCCTTGCTTCCTGTCCAACAGGAGCTTATTGGCGTCATGGCGGGAATAGAACATGCGGATGAGGCCTGCCATGCAGCCTATGCCGCTGTTGTCCTGGCGTCGTATAAGTCGCTTCTGTCTTCTCTTCCCCATTTTGGTCTTCCTTGCCTATATAATTATTTTCCCAGTACTCTGCACTTGTAATTTGATCCCTTATGCTGTCCTCTGCTTAGTTCATCGAGCCAATTGATCTTTTCTGTAGGAAGTGGGTGTGGTCCCTGTGAGATTTGCAGCCAGCTGATGAAGCGAGCAAACAGTAAAGCAGCCGGTATGATTTTTTTTGGGGGGTATGAACTGTTGATATGATGAACACAAAGGTATGAAATCATGTAGTAATAGGCTAAAAAGTCATGTAGTATTTTGAGAAGGGGGAAAAATCATGTAATGTTTTCAGGACGACCTACGTAGTATGAAAATACAGCTCAATTTCTGTGCTATTGGAATCAGTAATTGATATGGGTGCAACTGGTGGGTAGGTAGAAATGAAGAAGGAAACCCAACAGCTAAGAGGCAAAGAGTGAGTGATGCAAAATGGAAGTGTGCTACACTACACCTACCTGGTAAGTGAGAGAGAGCAGAGCTGCACGTACGTTCAGGGAGCGGAGCTTCAACGGCCGTGGATTTCAGTTGAGCCGGGAGAAGCCTCGCCTCAGAAGAGGATGGCAGGACGACCAAGCATGGGAAGTCATTGTGGTGGCCTGGCCTGGCCTGGCGAGGCGGCGGCGGCGGCGGCGGCGGCGACGACGACGGAGGAAGGAAGGAATCAGAAGAGCCAAGCTAGCAAGCAAGCAGTCTGTGGCGTCGGTGAGTACCCAGTGCGTGCTGGCGCTACTGCTTTTCCATTTCTGCTTCTACCTGACGTACTCTACGTGTCAATCTTTCTCCCCGGCCTTGTGGTTTTTGAAGGAAGGAAGAAAGAAGAAGGAAAGGAGCAAGAAGAAAGAAGAATGGAGGGTGCAGGAGGGGGCAGCTGTCCCCAAGCTATGGCAGTCTGGAGGAAGTATGGGCGGCCCGAGGAAGGAGGTGCATCACAGGCCATGCACAAGCAAAGCGCACGCTACGCTAGCTTAACTTTTTCCCCACCTCCAGCGAAAAGTGGTAATTGCCTGCCTGCCAATAATAATCCTGCCACTGCCAGGCAGCCAGATGCCAGCCTTGCTGCCTGTGGTAGCAGTAGCAGTATACGGATTGGATACAATGACAGGCCTTGTTTAGTTCACCGATTCGGTGATGAAAACAATCACTGTAGCACTTTTGTTTTTATTTGGTAATAATTGTCCAAACATTGATTAATTAGGATCAAAATGTTCATCTCGCAAAGTACAACAAAACTGTGCAATTAGTTTTTGATTTCATCTACATTTAGTACTCCATGCATGTGCCGACATTTTAATGTGATGGAGAATCTTCTTTTTGCATAGTGAAATTTGGGGTGAATTTGAGGAACTAAACAAGGCCACGGTATATACCTGGTGCCTGCATCCGCATGCCCGTCTACTGTCCACATACGTCTCTCTCTGTACCTGTACCTGTACCTGTACCTAGTGGCTCTGGATTCTTGTGTGTTGCCAGCAAGAGCAACGTCCACAAACAAGGGCCAAAATTAAAGACAGGTCCATTCCATGCATTTTTCCTCTTGGTGTCGTGTCGAATGCATGCCACGCTAGATTCCAGTGCACGTACGGATAGATACACCACCCAGCAAATAAAGCGATCACAACTCAATTCTTCCAGTGCCGTGTGAAGCGAGGTCACAAACAACTCCATCGCACCTCTCCTTTGCCTGCTCTGCACTCCACTCCACTATGGCTGTGTTTACTTCCAAAAAAAAAAAGTACTGTGCAAACAAAAGATTTCCCGTCACATCAAACTTACGATACATGCATGGAGTACTAAATGTAGATGAAATAAAAAACTAATTGTACATCTTGGTTGTACTTTGCGAGACGAACGTTTTGAACCTAATTAGTCAACGGTTGGACACTATTTGCCAAATAAAGCCAAAACGTGCTACAGTATTTTTTTACCCCTTTTTACACAACTAAACACAGCCTATGCACTGCACTGGACTCCTGATTACGTACTTGATTAGTAGCTAGTACTAGTACGAGGGATATATGCATGCACTGCGACGTGACTCCATCTCTCCCTTGCCTTTAATTTGCCTTCCATTCCATTCCATTCCATTCCATTCCATGGAACAAGAAACAAACGCACGCTGCATGCCATGACGACGACTATATGTATGATGACAACCATTCGGTTATATATATATGTTCATGTGACGACTTGCAATTCGCACTCATCATCATCTTCATCACCACAGTTGAGGAATTTACTTACTTCGATTTATATATTGCCAGGAGAGGAGACATTTTCGATTTTGACAAATTCTTTTTGCAAGGATCACATTACATTCACATGTCACATCTATGTAACCTCGAATTGGTTACCAACTCCCAGCTATATATTCAGCTGAACAAAGCACCACCATTATATTATATAGTATGTAGGAGTAGAAATAATATTACCACCACCATCAGTCCATCACCAACACCACGTATGCATATGCAGATGCATCGTAGTGGGTTGCAGGCTGCAGTGAGTGTCGCTCAACTCCCAACTATAAACAAATTATTAAGCAAAGCAGTGCTTGTCCCATTCTTCAGTTTCATAATATATTTTGTGAAACTTACCACTCCATATCTCTCAGTCTCTGTCACATACCATTTTCCTATTCATTTTTTTTACCCTATCAATCAAATGCTTGCACTACAGTGTACTGTTTGGGAGGTCGGCATACACACATGTTATCACCATGTTGTACTGTATTGCTTAGCTAACAATTAGCTGACTTGGTCTCTTCGGATCCACCTCAGCTAGCTATTTTTTAGTAGCTAATAACTATAAGCTGGGTGGATCAAATTAATAGGACCGAACAACTATATATTACCCCTGTACCAAAAAAAATGATCTTATAGGTTTAGTCAAAATCAAAGTATTTTTAAGTTTCATAAAAAAATTATAGAAACAACGTATCAATATCCATGATATCAAATTAGTACCATTCTATTTGTTATGTGATTTAGTTTCATATAGTATTCCTTTTTTGGTGTCCCATAAATGTTAATATTTTCTTTATAAACTTAATTGAACTTATGCTATTTTGAATGTGACTAAACCTATGAAGATATTTTTTTTCGGGAATATGATTCCGAGGCGAATGGATCCGAGGCTGCGCTGTTGCAGGCAACACAAGCACAACCAAGTAACAATGTGGTACGGAAATGGTAACAGATGCACGGTCATGGCCATAACAAATATATATAGTTCAATTAAGTTTATATATAGTTGTATGAATTTACTATATTAATTAATTAGATTATTGGTGATATGCGCTGCGCGTCTTGGCTTTGTACATGGATACACAAGTCCATGCGTGTCTCTTATTAATTGGGATTGCTCACATTCATGCATAGGAGTAAATAGGAAGAAGGTGCACTGTGCACTTGTCGATCTTTTATATATATATATATATATATATATATATATATATATATATATATATATATATATATATATATATATATATATATATATATATATATACGCGCTATTCTACACCCTAGGTGTAGAATACTATTCTACACCGAGCTGTTATACTGAACAAAATTAAGTAATGTTCAGTAGTCGCGTTTCAGTATTATTCAGTATTTCGTGGTATTGTGCGTAGTACTGACTGATACTGAACACGGTTAAGTAGTACTCAGTATTTTTTAGGTCATTTTGGCTTAGGGTGTAGAATAGCGCTGCCGTGTATATATGTATATATATATATAATAAGAGATGGGATTATTTTAGATAAATAAATCACTGTTTTTATATTTTTGAGGGCTGCATGCATGATCAGTTCTTGTGTTGTAGGAGATACTGTATGTTTAATGCTGATACCATATCAGCTTCAGTGTAATGGCAGTACATGTAGTGCACCCGGCCCCGGACGTAGACTGGATCATCAAAGTAATAAAGAGTGTCGGCATCGTCGTTGTTGCATCTCTGCGACGATAGTATATTTGTTGTACATGCAGGCAGGCCGGCATGGGATAACTATATAACTAATAAATACGGAGTAGATATATTTGGTGTCAGTACTTAACTTGCCTGTCCTTTAATTTAATTTGTTCGTTCCGATCCATTGCATTGCATCCAGCTTAGCTCAGGGCGGCTCTTGTTCTCAAAAAAAAAAAAAAAAAAAAAAAGAGAGCTCAGGGCGGCTCAGGCATCTATCCCCGGCCCACTCACTCTCCACCGTCCACCGTACCGATTCTATTGGACGGCTTGGATCCTCCCCTCCGCGCGCCCGATCCAGTTTGTGGTTAAACCCCACCCCACCGCTTATACAGGCAGAAGCAGAAAGAAGCCAAGCAACCAGTTGGGTTTGGGGGTGGTTGTTTGATTTCGTAAGATGCATGTGAGCATGTCGAATACATAATTTTATCACCCTGTTCGCTTGATGGTTTCTGGCTGGCTGATGCTGATTTGTTGTGAGAGAAAAACACTGCTGAATAGCTGGTTGATAAGCACTGATAAGCGCAAGCGAACAGGGTGTATGTAATATAATCTGCTAAGCTGGCTCACTTGAAACTAGAGCTTAACTTTTGCACGCGCTAGCTTTGTTCACATTACATATGGACCGGTTGCTTACATGCTGATGGGTTGCCGTTACAGGGTGCTACTCTAGTTGCCTGTGACGGTAAGGATCCTATTCCTTACTAGTACTCCTATCAAATTATTATTACTCCCAACTACTGTAATGTAATGTAGGGCCGGTTTAGATGCCCGAATTCGGGCCTGAATTTGGGCATGAACAATGCCCAGGTACTGTAGCAATTTTGTTTTTATTTGGTCATAATTGTCCAAATATTGGTTAATTAGGCTTAAAATGTTCGTCTCGCAAAGTACAACAAAACTGTGCAATTAGTTTTTAATTTCATCTACATTTAGTACTCCATGCATGTGCCGACATTTTGATGTGACGGAGAATCTTCTTTTTGTATAGTGAAATTTGGGAGAAAATTTAGGATCTAAACAGGGCCGTAATGTAATTAAACGAGCAACAAGCAGTGCCTGTCCCGTTGTCTGGACTCACCTCACACACTGCGCCAGTCTCTGCTCGATGCCTCAATCGATTAGGCCGCCCGCCCGCCCCATGCTGGTGCACAACTGCACGCATTTGCCAGCGTAAAAGGCTCGCTTGCAGTCGCAGAGCATCATTTATTATTTTCCTTTTAGCCACACGATGACACGACCACGCAGCAGTGCAGTGCAGGGCCACAATTGCCATTTTTTGGATCACCACACTACTCCTACCACACCACGCAGCAGTAGCCAGACCAGTCATCCGGCAACGCGCGCAGAACCTACTGCTGCTAGTGCTAGCGGCGGCAAACAGCAACAGACAAGCAAGAGGCAGGCATGGTCCACTGATCACTCACCACCACCCCTTTCTATTCTATATAACTGTAGAATCAACCAATCAATCTATCGGATCACGGTCGGTCATCAGATCGATCAGGGCAGAAAACCATACAAAAAAATCCTGCTCAATTCATTCGATACTTACTAGTTAGTGATCCTCTAGTCTAGTTATATACTGGAGTAATATCTAGTAGTAGTGGTTTCATTCCCACCATCCAATATTATATGATTTAGAGTGTACTCTATATGATTTATTATAACACAACAAACAGTCAAACACACCACAACTAACTCTGTCTATGCATATGTAATATAACCCCATGATACTTTTCCGGTCTTCATTATGTTTACCTATCTAAATACTACTATTCCTTTCTAGAGTATGCATGCAATTCAAACACTGCTCCAATTACCGGTTGCATCAATCAATCAATCAATCAATCAATCATACCAAACCCAGGCGGCATGCTGGCCACGATGGCCTGCATTTCTCTTCTCCTCCGCTTCCTGGCCCTCCGCATGATCTCCTGGCTCTCCTCCGCGCCCACCTTCATCAGGTCGCACTCCCTCTCACCTGCACCTGCACCTGCATCTGCACGCACAAATAAAGCCCGCGTCTTTCTTGTTCAGTTCAAACCACCCACGTATCTATACTATAAGCTACCTGAATCTGAAATGCTCGCCCTCCAGTGTTACCTGATCCCGATGACCTGAGGATCACGCACGAAGCACGGACCACGTCGCTGTCATCGTCAGAGTCGTCGATGAATATCACCACCTGCATGCGTTTTGCAGTTTCACAAGCAACCCACCATCACACACACGCTCTAACGCTCATCAACACAAAAAGCCAGGCAAAGCGCATGCTCTAGCTAGTTGCCAAAGTACCACTGCAGGTTTTTACCTTCTCAGTTGCCGCTGCCCGGCTGAACTTTGTGCTCGCCGCCTCTTCCTGTTTAGGTGTCACCCTGGATCTAGAACCAGTTAGCTTTTGGGGAAGCACTTTCAGTTTTCCGTCGTCTACCTTCGCCTTTGGGCCTGCTGCTGCCTTTGCAGGGCAGACCAAAGGTGCAGGATGCCTGCCATCAGTAAGCAAGCCTAGTCACAGCACGATACAATCATCAGACAAAGACGCAGAAGAGCGAAATCCAGAAACTGCTGTTATGTCTGCGATGCACCTGAAAAACACCAAACTAATCTGGTTTAACTGAAATCAGGCTAGAACATTCTGCCGCCACCTTCCTCATGAAAAAACGACGAACATATCGAGACTCTTAACTAGATGCAGTAAAATGACCTCTTATCAAATGTTCATGGTTCTAAGGATGGATGTTCATTCAGCTTTCTCAAAAGCATATAGCAGTTTCTGAAACTTCTGCTCGGCAATATTCCAAACACCACTTAAATGCTCCATACTACAGGAATTCAACACACAACAAAAACTGCTACTACCAATATAGTGCTAGTATATATACTGATAAAGTGTCAGTAGTGTAAGTAATGCAACTGACAAGAAACAACTTAACCTTACATGATGAAAATCAGTGCAAATGGAAAAAAAAATAAAAGCCATGCTAGTACAATGAAATTACTACCACTCATAATTTCATATAGGAAAACCAATAAAACTGAGAAAAAAAATACAAGGTTAATACAACAAACCAACATTCCACTGCAATAGCTTTGAACATGCTGCCATTTCAACACTTGAACTGATGTTATGAACCAGATGTAATGAAAAAGGAAGCAGCCTTTTTAAAAGAACATGCACCCAATGATGAAACTTTAATCAGGTTTCAGGTTAGCACATAACAATATCTTTTTTTTTAAAGGAAGCACATAACAAAATCAACACCCATTTTTTTTTAGGATATCAAGATTAGAGCAGCCACTTTGGATTTTGATTAACAAGCATTAAGAGAAGTCCTAGTTCAATGCTCCCTTCTACAAGAATAAAACATTATTATCTAATAACTGGAGCTTGTACGAAACTGAGTTGAGAATATTACACTTCTGGTGCGGGTATTTTGTTTGTATGGGTCCATCCACTTGCTACAGGTATTTGGTTCATCTGGGGCCTTCCGCTTTCTGCTGTTTTCTGCCTCATCATGGGTCTTCCCTTTGGTGCTGGTATTTGGTTCGTCAGAGGTTTCCCATTTGCTGCTGGTACTTGGCTCATCAGGGATCCTCCATTTGCTAGTGATGTTTGGTTCGTCAGAGGTTTCCCATTTGCTGTTGGTACTTGGCTCATAAGGGATCTTCCATTTCCTACTGATGTTTGGCTCACCAGAGTTTTCCCATTTGCTGCTGGTATTTGGCTCACCAGGTGCCTTCCATTTGCTGCTGGTGTTTGGTTCACCAAGCTTGCTACTGGTGTTTGGTTCACCATGGTTGCTACTGGTGTTTGGCTCACCCGGGTTACCTCTGGTGTTTGGTTCACCTGGGGCCTTTCATTTCTATCGACTGGTAGTTGGTTCATCAGGGGCCTTCCATTGGTTGTGCATCGCTGGTCCTTCAGTCAAGATGAAAAACATAGAAACTAAGAGAGGAGATACAGATGGAACTTTGACTTGCTTACTATAGTAATGAATACATACTGTTGGCATTTGGATTGCATCAATCTTACTGTTGAGAGATCTGACAGCTCTAACAATCTCCTGCACAAAGAGGCAATGATCAGCCAGTGTCCAAACAGTGGCTCTGCATTGTCTTTTTCAGCAACCCAAGTGACATAGTTTCAGATTGCAAAACGGAATACGAGTGACATGGTTTCAGAATGCAAAATAGAATGCGGGATTGACCATATAATGGGATTGACCATACAATTTGAGCCATCTCCAAATTTGAGCTAGCTTGTATGTTTATGTGAAACCGAACTGACATCTACTGAGATGACAGGGAAACTGAGAAACTAGCAAGTTGGTAAGATAATTATTTGTGCGCACATGCCAACCATCAGAAGAACCCAAAAGACAAATGGAATTAATGGATTCATATCGAAATTAGAGGTGAATCATAGAATAAGAAACCCAAGGGCTACCTCCATGTCTTTTCTAAAAATTATGATGATGTCACTCTGCTGTTGCTTTAAATCTGTTTCTATTTGTTTCGGCAAGATTGAAAGGGTTGAGGATATCTCATCCAGTTTGTTGGAGTGGGAGTTCAGAACAGTCAGCTGATCAGAGATGCTTTTGGTGTTGCTCTCAACAAGCGCTTTGAGATCATCTTGTCCCTTAAGCTGCAACAGCATAAATGAATGAGTGAAACTTCGTTGTCAGTCAAAACAGAACGTAGGAGGATGAAGGACAGAAGCATGATTTATGCTTACATTTTTCTGCAGCGAAGTATCTAGGACAACAAGCTTTTGCTGTATGCTTCCAGCTAAACATGACAAATGCATGCTTTCAGTGGTGTGCCAGAACATAATTATAGTGCAAAAACTCATAAGCAAAGAGAAACTTCTGCAGTACCAAATTCAGGTACCAATAGGACTTACAATCTAGTGCGGCTTCCTTCATGGCTCTGTTTAACTGCATAACGTCATTTTGCACTGAATCGAGCACCATCCCTACCTTATGCACCGAACTTGCCATATGCTGAAATTTGCGCTCAACATCCTCAGTAGGAACCACACCTGTTAAAACACTGCCTGTTAGGCACACAAATCAAAATAGAGCTACAATGAAACTATGAAGCTCAATGAATAGTCCTGGATACACAGTGAATGAGATAAGAAGAATGAATCTAATTAAAACACAATTATCTGTGGCCCCAGTTTTTCTGGAATACTACTATCCTCTATGAACAAACTGAAAATTTTCTACCAAATGCAGCACAGGGATCTGGAGGGTTTACATCTACCGTCAGGAAGAGAAGGGTTCCATCGATGGACAGGGTTGCTTGGTGTTTTTGCCAGTTGCAGCTGAGATTCTTCTCGCACACAAGACGCCGAGCTGACAGGCAATGATGGCATCTTCTTTGATGAGTCGTCATGCAACCCGAATCTCTGATCACCAAGCAAAAGAAAATGGAGGTCATAATTGTGCAATAAACCATAATTATACATCTTTGAAAACTAGTGAAGCACAGGTGCTCTAAGTGAAACATGAACAGAAAGAGCAAAGAGCATTGTCACATTGGGCACTCATCATGCCTTCAAGAATAAAGCATAAGTCACTGTCGAGGGTCAGAAAATAACGTGACTAAATTGCATACCGCTGGACTCTCATAAGGGAACCATAATTTGAAACAGACTCACACAGATTCACAATTTCAAACAGTCTCACAGTCATGGTGGGAATAAGGGATCTACACCCTAATAGCTTCAGTACAAGCTGTATCAAAGAGATCAGAGATGTCAAGATGGTGCTAGTACCAGAGCAAACACTTGTACTGATCGGAATTGATTAGACAGTTAAACTGTTGGAATTTGGAGAATCTGTGCACTGTGGTTTTGCATCCTACAAAATTTTGGCAGAACATGCTTTTATGAATTTCTGCGATTAAATGTGGCAACGCATCAATTTGAAGTGTTCCTCACACGCACG
The DNA here is from genome assembly GCA_038087645.1 of Saccharum hybrid cultivar R570. Taxonomy (NCBI): domain Eukaryota; kingdom Viridiplantae; phylum Streptophyta; class Magnoliopsida; order Poales; family Poaceae; genus Saccharum; species Saccharum hybrid cultivar. Next base: position 27,656,164 of record JAQSUU010000043.1, on the reverse strand, counting down.
AAGCACACCTGAAATCACCAGAAACAGACTTATTCAAAACGATCAACCTGCTACAACTAGCACAATAACCACATAATCCCCCAACCACTAAACGCCCTTCGCGAACTCACAGATGAAGCAAAACCGCTAATCCCGCTGATCGCACATGAGAGCACAACGGCTCACATCCCCGATCAGCACACATGAACAGCGACGAGAGGGAGGAATGGGTGCAGACGGGACCTGATCGCGCGCGGGCGAGGCGAGGTGGAGGCTGAGGAGGTTCTCGTCGAGGGAGGCCTGCGAGAGCTGCGACTGCGAGTGCAGGAGCGACGACGCGCCGCCGCTCCCCACGACGCCCTGCGAGAAGGACTGCTGCGACATTGGCTGCGACCGCTGCTGCTGCTGCTGCGACCCCGTCGCCACGGCCGCGGCGGAGGAACCCGCCCCGCCTGCGCCGCCGCTCCCTCCGGTCCTACTGAAAGCATCAGAAACACAGGACGAAGCGATCGCATGTGTCAGAACAACGGGAGCAGCCGCGGCGAGAGGGTGCGGAATTGGAGAGCGGGGATTTCACCGGGGAGGGAGGACGGAGATGGAGCCGAGGTCGCACGCCTTGTTGATCTTAAGCTTCATGGCCTGCTCTCCGCGGAGCGGGCTCGAGCGAGAAGGCGGCGGCGGCAGTGGTGATCGCCGGTGAGAGAAGAGCAGCCGAGCAGGAGCAGAGCAATGGAATGGGAGGCGCTGCGAATTTGAATTCTCTGCTGTGCCCGGCCGGCGTGGACAGTTATATTCGCCCACCCTGCCTGCCACGTGGGCCCGTGTACAAGGGCGACCGGGCCCACTTCTCTTCGCTGGGTGCCAGTGCCACTGCCCCTGACACCTGGGCCGAAACGGTTTTTTTTTTTTGGAAACAAAATGCATGGCCCATCATCTGAATGTCTCCTGAATGAACCTATACGGAGGCAAAACCAGGAACGGAATCAAACCACGTCATAATATGTTCAAATTGTACACTTCGGCATATGTAGAACATCAACATACCGATAGAATTTGGATCTGTATACAAATTACAAAGCAAAAACTGCGCCGAGTTGAGCAACAGGCCAAGCAGAGGCATGACTGCCGCTGCAGCAGACAAAAAGTTTCAGATATCAAACAACAGCATCATGAAAGAATTTGGGCCTATTCTTACATGGCAAGGTGCAATGTGCAAACCACAGATTTTATTTTATTGCTTTGAAACAACAGATCAGCAAAATAACAAGAGTGTTCAGTGTTCTTGTGGTCAGGAGCTCGGGGCTAGTAAGCAGCAGCACATTCATCTTACTGCTTTACTATATGCTGTGGTCGCAAGGGAAACAGATACTGATACAGTACATATGCGTGAGGTCTGTAGTCTACCTCAGGAACCCAACTCAAGAGGGATCTGCAAAAACTGACAAGTAAACAAACTATCGCACCCATTAGCTGTAATGATCTGGGGATCTGCCAAGGCAATATCTGTGGAGAACCCTTTACTGATTAAGTTGCACGGTCCAACCCATCCAGTCCTCCACATTGCCCATCTGTAGGCTTGTAAGTGACTTGTATAGTTGCTGAGACATGACACCGACTCCTTGGCTGCCATATTCCACCCTGCAAACCAATGCCATAGGATGTCAGATTCCAACATAGCTGCACATTACTCTGTCAGTTTCCACTTTCTACAAATCAACAGCGCAACAAGTACGATTGTGGTTCTGTAACTTCACTAGCAGTTTCTCCTCTTAACGAAATACATGCTGAGGCACGTTCACGAAAAAAACTTCTTTCGCAGTGGTGAAATTGATCGTTGTTACATAAGGCAACAGTCATCAGTCTCAGTGCACGTTACCACCCACACACTTATACTGGATTCCATGTTACACTACCTTTGCTTTTGATAAAAACAGCAGAAAAGACCTCGGTCCATGGCTGGGGGGGGGGGGGGGGGGGGGGGGTGGGCCTGGCACCCCCCAATGCTCTGATCATCTCTCTATTAGATATTACTTAATATATGTCTTTAATAGTTATTTAGCACCTTCTAGGTCCTAATTAAGCCCAAGGAAGTGTATTTGAGGCCCAGTTAGATGTAGTCTATCTATTTAGTTGAATGCAAAGCGTCGCTGCGGCTGTTCATCTTCTTCGATCCTTCGGTTTCGCGCTCCGCGAGTCGGCGTTCGGCGTGTCTGCGCTGCACTCTGCCCACTCGCCAGAGCCCGGAGACGGGAGGGACGTCGTGCACCAGTGCAGCCCTGCAGCCCTGCTGACCGGCAGACCTGCCGCTCCTTATTAGCTGCTGCCTGCCGCATTGCATAGCGCGGCAGTTATCTACTTGCAGAGTCTGGTAAGGTGAGGTGCTACACACTCCTACTCACCTGCTCCCTTATTATTTTAGTATTGTTGGTCCGGCCGATTTATCTAATCAATAAACACTATCTAAATTCCCTTTATGATTTTAAATAATAGGAAGGAAAGAAAGACCATTTATAGTAATTTTGTTAAAGCCAATTATTTATCTAATCAATAATCATAAGTTTAATATTATTTGGTAATTTATATTGATAAGGAATTGGTTGCATCAGTTAGTACCGATGATATTATTAAAGCCTATGATCTTGTTGCTAGTTGTAGAGCTAAATTTAGGTTAATGGATACATAATTTTGTTTTGGTTAAGATTTGTGAAACATGCTACTATTATATGTGACTAAAACCAGCTGACATGGTTATCGGTTATACTTTACTTTGTCCACTGCCCCCCCCCCCCCCCCCCCCCCCCCCCCCCCCTATACTCAAATCCTGGCTCCGCCCCTGGCTGGGGCATAGCATACAATGCTACATTCAAGGATCGCAAGAAAGAAACTTATGGGGTGTTTGGTTTGAGGAATGAGGTGGTCACCATCATCTTCTCATTCCTCACTTTTTTCATTTGTTTGGCTCGTGACACACCCTTATATCATGTAGATATCATGACATGTAAAATCAAGGTACCAACATCCATATACTAGCAGAGAGGGACAGCATACAGAAGAAATGATTACACAAAAGTAATCCATGGTTTTTGAGGCATTGTGGCGCTGGGGTACGCTTGGACACCTAGGCGATATGACGTAACTAAAACCTTGTGGCGTCCTGTGGCACCTGGGGTATGCCTCAATGCCTAGGGGATGACTCAGAAACCATGAAGTAATCACAACAGTACTGTAAAATGATCCTAACTAGTGCAATAAATATTTGAGTATTTCCAAGATGGATTTGTTCATCATACTTTATTTCAGTATTAAAACTCTTGTTGCTATTGCAAGAAAAGGAAATGTATTATCCGAGAAAAAAAGAGTTTTCGCCCCCAAAAAAAAATCTAGCTTATCACACATGCATACTCAATATAGAAAATAAACTTGCAAAGCAAGAGAGAAAGTTTCACCTTTTCCCCAGATATGTAACGCTCCCCACAGGTGACACCACAACAGCAGTCCCGTGCAGAAAACTTCATCAGCATTAAGCAACTCATCTACTGACACCAGGCGCTCCTCAACCTTACAAGAAGCCAATGCATTAGTTAAGACTGCATTTTATTGGAGGCAGCATATGATGAGTTGAGCCTAGTTCACATATCCTTCTACCTACGCTAACAAGTTACAGGCCCAAAGTATTTAGTGTGTTAAAACTGTAGTATGGCCACTCAACTTGCAGCTAAAATGCGCTGATTTCACATATCCTTCTACCTATGCTAACAAGTTACAGGCGAAAAGTATTTGATGTGTTAAAACTTAAAACTATATGTATGGCCAATTAACTTGCAGCTAAAATGCACTGATACAGCAGTCATTTCTTCCCCCATTTCTTTAAATCCATGAGATTGACAAGTAAATTACCTTGAAGCCTTTGCTCTGAGCAACTTCAATGATACTTTTCCTTGTTATACCAGGCAGTATTGTTCCTTTAATGGCAGGAGTAGAAATAACATTGTCCTGGCACAAAAAGACAAGAAAAATAAGCCCATCATGGCATTGTCCCATAAAATAGTATGTTAATCAACCAAAGGATGTTGCATAGGTTAAAGAAAAGTCATGGATAACTAGAATGCAGATAAAATGGTATGTATCACTACTGCATGCCTGGAGCACTAAAGTCTATTCTTAACTGCAGCTATGAAGGAGATATACTGCCAAAATAGATCAAAGTGAAGGATCATACTTTCACAACAAAAATATTGCAGGAAGAGACTTCTTCAAGATATTTGTCATGAACAGCATCCAAATAAAGGACATCAGAATATCCTTTCCCCTTTGCAACCTTTTGCGCTTTGAGTACCTATACGGTGATCACAATGTATGTAAATAAGTAACCAAGGGCTTTTATAGAATTTCCATAATTGCTAATTCATAAAGTTACCGAGGCATAGTTTCCAATGGTTTTCACGCCTCCAGTTCCACCAGGGCTGGCACGGTGAAATTTCTCCTCGACGATCAAATTAATAGGAGATAAACCTTCCTGTAGAATAAAACGAGCAAAGGCAATCAACATATACTGGCATTGTTGAAACAAACTATTTTAGATGCGTGACAAAAGGATGAGTTCATATTCTACACTATTATAATTAAGCTATCCTATATCACTGTCCAATGAGAAGGAAAGAACTTGAAACGATTTGCTCTAGGTCCAGTTTACATTTTAGATGAGTGCCTAGTGCCTACAGATTTTGGTGGAATTTAAAGTAAAAGAAAACTCAATACAGACCTTGAAATAATTCCCAACAGGGGATACAAAAATGATAAAGCTATACTCAGGAGCAGGGGCAAGACCAAGAACAGCACCACTTCCTATTAGGAGTGGCCTGATATACAGGGAACCTTTACCAGTAGGAGGCACCTAGAAACATGATACGTTTCATTTCAAGAAAAAAAAATATATGTTAGCAAGGGGATAATGGTTTGCTAAATAAAGTATTATTGAATATGTAGCCTAATACTATCACCTATGAAACTATAAATTACTAATTACTAACCCATCTTTTATTTGCCAAAACAGTTTGTGTAACAGCATCAACGAATTGCTCAACAGTTGGAGCAGGCATACACATCCTCTCTGCACCACTTATCATCCTTATAGCATTCTCCTCCGGACGAAATAGAAGGATGGACCCATCAGTTTTCCTATATGCTTTTAGGCCTTCAAACAATCCCTGCGTACCAGAATAACATAGACTAAGCATATTCAATACCAGTAGGCCTTCAAAGGTACCTAATTGCCAGGTTATAGTTGTTCCAATCCAGTAGAGATATAGATATCAAACAGGGTGGGAAGATTCCCTACTAACCTGTCCATAATTTAAGACTCCAGCAGAAGGACTCAGTGCTATTGGACCAAAAGGTAGGACTTCACCTTTGGAAAGGATTCCATCAGGTCCACATTTTGCAACATACATAAAGTCAGTCTCGATGAGGCCAAAGCCAAGGTTTTCCCAGTCCAAACCAGTGACCTCTGATGTTTCCCTGCTAAGAGTTAAACCATCAGAACGTAGCTGAAAGTCACGGGGGTATTGCGGTATGGATTTAGCTGATCCACAACCATATATGTACCAAAATGATGAAATGCACGTCAGTAAGGATACTGCTTTGGTTTCAGAATTACATACATGTAACTTGTTGCCACAGAAGCATGGCATTTTGCCGTGCTAGGAACCTTGTAACAGAGACTTGGCATTGGATAAATGTGGTTCTGGATCTGCAGAACAAGAAAAAGATGAAGCAATCTTCTATTAGATCACAAGGCTGGTGAAAGTAGTAACGGTGGGAGTAGTTAAAGTTATCTCGATTCTTTGGCATCTTTACGAGGAAAAAGAAAAGCAAGCTAGGTAAGTCCATCTGAAGTGAACTGGGATTGATTACACTTCTCAGGTGGTCAGGCCAGGGAGTGGGAGGTATGATGGGGTTATCCAGGAGGACAACGGCAAGGGAGTCTGCAAAATTTTCAGTAGGTCAAGCAATATACTTTAACCTCTCTATTTTTCTCCCTATTATTAAAAGGAAAAGGAGTAGCCAAAGTGCCATCCAGGTAGGTGAGTCTGTGCGCCTGCTTTGCTTATTCAACAGTCAGTCAGAGTCAGGCACCAACAAAGTGGCAAAAACACGAGAAACAAACTATATATCTAATGACATCGCAGTTGTATATACATAATACCATGGACCGTGTTCATTCAGCTACCTAATCCTAATCTGTTTCAATGGTGGCATACTGTAATATGCGAGCAACAATTAATAATAGAATTATAAAAAAGACCAAAGGTCGAAAGCCTTCCTGTTTTGATGGTACACACCAAAACCCAAAACTCTATCCCTCTCGACCACCTTTACGCACGACTAGAAGCTCAATACTCTCCAATTATCTGAAAATGTGAACCCAATATGGCAGATTCTACTTAACTTCAACAGGTGCAGAGGCCCTCGCTAGCCTCGCTACCTACCCCCATTCCTAATCCACCACACCCCAAGGCCGAAACCAAAAGCACGCAACATGCGTCCGAAAAGGGAACGTCATTAGCAGGGAGCCAGGAACCTTGAGCCACGGCGAGAGCGAGTGCCGCGACAGGCAGCCGGAAAGCGGCGGAGCGGCCGAAAGGGCGCCGCGGGAGGGGAGGTGGAGCTCCATTCCCTCTTCTAGCGCTCGCTGTGGCGAGTGAAGGGATCCGCGTCCCGCGAGAAGGCAGAAGAGCGAGCGGGGAGGCGGAGGAGGAGCGAAAGCGGCGGCGGCAGTCAATGCCGCGGAGGCACAGTCGCCGTCGACTACCCGCACTCGTCGTAATCTATTCTCCGCACCCATCCATCCTTTATATGAACCTCTATCCCAACAACCCACGTATAGGTCCCACGTACCAACCACACCTTCTCCTTTTTTTTTTTAATTTTTTCTCTTTTTCCTAGGGATGAAAATGGATCGGATACGGACGGATATGACTGATATCGTATTTGTTTTCATATTTATGTCCGGATTCGGATTCGAATACGGATAGTATAAAAAATGCCGGATAGGATATGATTGATATCGACATTATAAATATGTGATTTAAATATTCGGATACAAATACGGTATCGGATGTTAAATATCCAGACTTAGATACGGACGGATTAAAACCCCTCTAAACGGATTCGGTCTCGAATACGGTCGGAAAAGATCCGTACCATTTTCATCCCTACTTTTTCCCTTCCTTTTCTTTTTCCCCTCTCCTCCTTATCCATTCGGCTTCGAGAGCAACACCGCGCGATGGCCTCCACCTCTCCGCCTCCGCCGGCCGCCTCCATGGGCTAGCTCCTCCACGGGCGGGTGCGAGCTCCGCCACACCACTCCGCCATGACCTCCTCTCGCGCGGCGGGGTGCGAGCTTCCTCCAGCGCGTGGCGGTGCCGGCGAGGGCGGCGCGCGGCGGCCCCGGCGAGGAGCAGCAGCCACAGCGGCGCAGGCGGGCTCCGGGGACGAGGACGGCCATGGGAAGGAAGATGGCGAGCGCGCGCGGAGCACAACCATGGGGCGCGGCTCGTCGGGACGCCCGCCTCCCCGTCGTCGGCGCGAGTGGGCGGCTTGCTCCTCCCTCTCCAGCGGGCGCGGCGTGGCCGCGGTGGGTGCGCGGCGCGGCCGCGGCGGGCGGGCGGGCGTGCAGTCGGCCATGGCGGGCGGCCGGATTCGCGAGCGGGTGGCCTCCTCCTCATCCCCTGCGTGCGCGGGCGGCCTGCTCCTCCCTCTCCGGCGGGCGCGGCCTGGCCGCGGTGGGCGCGCGGCGCGGCCATGGTGGGCGGGCGGGCGTGCAGTCGGCCATGGCAGGCAGCCGGATTCGCGAGCGGGTGGCCTCCTCCTCATCCCCTGCGCACGCGGGCGGCCTGCTCCTCCCTCTCCAGCGCGGCGCGGCCATGGCGGGCGGGCGACCGGATTCGCGAGTGGGCGGCCTCCTCCTCGTCCCCTGCGCACGCGGGGCGGCCTGCTCCTCGTCGTCTCCGGCGGCTCTCTCCTCCTCCCTCTCCGGCGGCGCAGCGGCCCTCTCGTCCTCCCTCTCCGTGCCGGTGCAGGAGCCGGAGCCGGGGCCGGTGGCCGAGCGCGGGCCTTCTTTCTCTCTCTCCCTGCTCCCTGCTCCCTACTCTGCCGCTGGACCCACGCCACGTCCGCAGGTAGCGGGCGGCCGCTACCCCGCTACGAATGGCGGACGGGCGAGCTTCCAGGTTCGCTTACAGGTCCCCGCTGCAACGGATTTGGACCGATTTGGACCGCTATCCAGTCCTACCTGGCTTTACCGGTTGGCTTTACAGTCACCGGTGCGGGCAGTCTAATGGACACCAGCCGTGCGCGTCAGGTGTATCATGTGCTCCGACTACATGGTCCCACTTGGACGACCATTCTGGACCCCACTGGTCAGTTTCTTTTGGGACGAGGTCTGCCTTGTAGTTTGGTGAGCTAGCGGAATTCCGTGCCCGTTTCCATGACAGGTGGGTCAAACGATAGTAGTGGGCCCCACGTGCTCGTTGAGGAGCGATTCCCTTGGAAATAACCTCGATGACCGTATTTTATCGAACATTTGAATTTCCTATGTTAATTCGAGCTGGGGAGGATTCGGACATGGGCGGTTAGAAACCATACTTTCTACTCGAATCAATTAAAGCTAAGCTCACTTTCTATATATCAATCTCAATCGTACTATAATTTAAATAACACCTACTATATTCTATTAACGCTAATAATTAAATTAAGGAACTATCTTATCGTTCATAAAATGTACTAGTACTTTCTAACCACTGATTGAATCCCAACAGTTTGGATCCATCCTTTCATGGTAGAAAAAGTGCTAAGAAATCGTCGTGTATTTGGATCATTTTATTTTTTCTACCCGGAACATTTTATTTTACTGCCAGGACATTTTTCTTCTTAGATCAAACAATGCAACACAATTTTACTAGAAAAAATGTTATGTTGGTACTTATTTTCTAGATATTTTGTTGCTCTACCTGTCTTGACTGTTCTGCTTCCCCTCTTTTTTTTAAGAAGGATATTATATTTCAATACTGTTCTGCTAATCCATTTTGAGAAGAGGGTCAGGGGAGGGGGGGGGGCTGATTGCTAGTGTACGGAGAGCCTTTATACACATTGACATAATTAAATTGCTATTGCCAGAATTTTGTCAAAGTGTGCAAAGACAATTTGAAACGTACAGCCAACGTACAAAGCAAGGTTTTAATTTGCATGTCATGATGCGTATAACCGTGTACGTACCTGATTTGTGGTTGCAGCATGGCAACCATTCTGTGCCATATATGGGCAGCTTGATAGGCGACTTTGCAGTTAATAGCCGCAGCTTAATTATTACCTGTTCTAGCTAATTAAGCTGATGGCCGAGCTAGTAGTGATGATGTGATTTTCCTTGTCTAGCTCTCTCAATGCGTGCTTAGCTAGGGGGGAAGCAGCACATGACGAGAGAGGCCGTTATATAGACTAGATACAACTATAGCTATACTCTCTGAAGCTAGCAAACACAGGGCTTGTTTAGATTAAAAACTTTTCACCTAAAACCATGCATAGAGTATTAAATATAGACGAAATAAAAAACTAATTGCACAGTTTACGTGTAAATTACGAGATGAACATTTTGAGCCTAATTAGTCCGGACACTAAAGTGTTACACTAACAAATGTGTTGATGACAGATTAATTAGGCTTAATAAATTCGTTTCGTGGTTTCCAGACAAGCTATGTAATTAGTTTTTTTATTAATATCTGAAAACCCCTTACGATATCGCACGGAATATCCGATGTAATATTTTTACCAAAAACTTTTCGTATCTAAACAAGTCCACAATGGAAAAATAAAAGAAAAGGCATCGATCGGCAAACGTTTTGTCCGTGGTCGACGACGACTTACTTTTTTTTTTTATCTCGTCGACGACTTGACTTGACTAGACGCGTGAAAGAACATTAATAATAATTATTACTTGTGCTGATTAATTAAGCGAGCTGTTGCATGCCAAGGGCCTCGAATAATTTCTGACAGATATAATGTACCGTCGGCGTGGGATAGTGTCATTTTATTTTGTTGTTGATCACACGAGTAGACACGACCTCTCCAATACATAATCTCCTTTTATTTTTTTTATTTTTATTAATTTCTTGGGAGTTCCCATAAAAAGATTTGTAATGGTATGGTGTCGACCTATGATAGTGGAACGCCATTATGTTTTGTACACAGGTATTGGATTTGATGCCAAAGATGTACCTTGTGCAAGACAAATTTTCATTTTCTCTTGTATTTAATTCTTTGCAATGCCAACTAAAAAAATCATATGTGGCACCTAATTAATGTGTACAATACTACTGTCCATTTGGAAGTTGCCTTAGGCATCCACACGGTCTAAAATTGCTTTTAGCTATTATTTTATATATAAGATAAGATTTTTAGCTCGGAGTTTTTTTTGGAGAGCAATTTATGAACAATTTCATATGAATTGCCAACCAGCAGCAATGAAGAAGAAATCAAAATAAAAGGAGGTAAAAAAACTAGTGTAAATATTCGTTGGCTAGCTGGCCACTTCTTGCAGTATGTACGCGACTTTAATCTCCACTTGTTATAAAAAAAATTCCCCGATAAACATATTCGATAAGCCACTTCTTGTTAGGTGGTTATCGAGTACATATTCGTTGGCTACCTGGCCACTTTACTACCGCATCGATAAGCACCTAACAGAGTCACAGTTGAGATAACCTTTTTTTTCCTAATAAGAGAGAGAGTGTCAGCGTTCGGTCCCGCGAGGGTCCTAAGCCAACGAGTGAATTTGTGTTGTGTGTCCCTAATCTGGATGGTGATGCAAGGAGAATACACGGGGGTTTATCCTGATTCGGGCAAAAGAAGACCCTACGTCCAGCGGGGGAAGTATTGTATTTCTTTGCACCTAAGTGCTTGTATAGGGTTACAAGCTGTGAGAGAGGGAGCCGATCCCAGGTCTCAGAGAGAAAAAATAAGAGTACAAAGGAGATTGCTTGAGATGTTGATCTTCTAAGGTGGGATGATGACTGATTTTTCTTTTTTTTTCTCCCCCCTCTTCGTAGAGTCCCTGCCTGCCCTTTTATAGGGTCAAGAGGAGGCAGAGACGACGGGGGATGTCTTAGAGGTGAAGTTTTGTCGAGCGCTGTGGGAGCCGCTGTAGCGACATGCTCCGAGAATGGCCGGCCATCCCCAGATACCATGGTGATGTAGAAGATGAGACGGTGAAAAGACCCCGGATCCTGTGGTATGCAAACCTTGCTTCTTTGTTGACCGGCGGTTGGTCGAGGCCGGGTCGAGGTGGGTCGACGGGGAATGGATAAGGGCGAGCCCTGGGGATTTCGGGGTATGACACTCGTCGTATTCTGCCTCGAGGGGGATCAGTGGCGAAACAGTGCCGGGCATGGCATGTACAGTGATAGGTTTTCATCGCCCATCCCGGGATGGACACTAAAAAGTGAGATTTGACACTGGTACTGCTTTCATGCTGGTTATCGCTGTAGCCATAGGGGTAGGAAGTGGTTGGCGGTTGCATTAAATGCTTTGACTTTTGTCTTAGAGTTGGTGAGTGAGGTGGGTCGACCGGCTCGACCTAGGGTCGTACGAGTCGGAGATTTCTCGGTGGTCGAGGCGTCCCGTCGAGTAAGCCTCGTGCGAGTCGTAACGTGGTCGAGGCGTTCCGTGCGTTGTTTTGGCTCGTTCCGCCTTCGTGGGCGGAGCCTTTGGCGTGGTTTTCTTAGGGGCTTGTCTTTCTTAATCGTTGATTGTGGGTACCCCTTGTTTAGGTACCCGACAGTAGCCCCCGAGCCTTTGGGTGAGTGTGGTCACTCTTGCAGAGGCTTAGTGAGTGATGAACTAGAGTCGTAGCATCGTAGCTTTTCCGGTGGGTGCGTGCGAGCGCACCCGCCGGGTGTAGCCCCCGAGGCCTCGGTGGAGTGTTTTGACTCCTCTGAGGTCTTTAGCGCGTTATACTGAGGAGTGCTCCTGTGTTTGAGCTATCGTGGCATGTTTGGTCCTCTTTCGTTCGAGGTTAGCCTTTTTGTGGTCGAGCCCCCGAGCCTCGTGCTTACGAGGTCGATCAGGGTCTTGCCCGTCTTCATCGTACAACCCTCACACTCCTTTTAGGAAAGGAGGAGGGGTGGGGAACGTCGTACTATCCTCGCCGGGCGAGTTCCGACGATCTCCGGTGAGCTGTTAGCGGGGAATTCGAGTGGGAGCTCGTGCTCCATTCGGTAGGAGTCGGCTAGCGGCCACGGAGGCGCTCTCCAAAAATGCCAAAGAGTAGTCGTGCGGATCTTGGTTCCATGCAATAGGGTCCGAGGGCTCGATGCCTCCCTCCGAGAGGATTCCACCGTCGACCTCTCTTCTGGCCTCGAATACGTCTAGGGCGCCTCGAGAGAGTGGCTCGAGCCCTGGCCTTATATGGGCGCGTCCCCAGTTGTTCCTGACTCCGTTACTCGAGGGCAGCTGTTGAACCTCGATCGAGGGCCAGCTTTCGATCCATCGAGGTTTATAGTGGGCTCGGAGCCCGTTATCCATTCGCCTGGAAATGTCCGTCTGCGGATCCCCTTCCGGCCCGTTGGGGCGTGTCTTTTTAGGAGGAGAAGCGAGAATGACACAGTAGTGGGCGGCGTGGCGCGACGATTACGGAGTGGTCGGCAGACACGTGCTCTTACCCGCGGGTTTCGAGGGAGTGGTTTTAGGTAAGGGCATTGAATGCGGGAACTGTTCCTACCTTTTCGCTGGTTCCGCCCGTTGGTCTTCCGTTGGGGTATAAGTACGAGGTCTGAGGTTCCGTGTGCCCCCCATAGGCCATTTGTGTTTGCCCTCTTTCTCCTTGTGCGCCCTTCAGCCGCTCTTCACCGTCGCCGTCACCTCTTCCCCTGCCGCCGCTGTACGCCATTTTCGACAACCATGGCGGGAAAGAGCCAGATCCTTCTCACGGACGCGTGGGCTTGTTCCTCGGTGATGGAGAGGAAACTAGATGAGTTGGTCCACGACGGTCTTCTACGACCGAGGGCGAGATGGAGCCAGCCGGAGTGGAGGGTGCCACCGTCCGATCACCGGGAGCTGGCGCCCCCGGAGGGATACGTGGTGAGCTTCGTCGCTTTCCACGAGAGGGGGCTCGGGATGCTACCGAGCCGCTTTATGCGGGCGCTCCTCCACTGCTACAAGGTGGAGCTTCATCACCTCGCCCCCAACTCCATCTCGCAGGCTGCCATCTTCGCGGCGGTCTGCGAGGGGTATTTGGGGATGGAGCCACACTGGAACCTGTGGCTCCATCTCTTTAAGGCGGAGCATTTTGCCAAGAAGGCGGGCGAGCGAGGAGTGCAGCACGCGGTGCATGCTGGGAGCTACACCCTTCAAGTCCAAGTGGGTCAAGGCGAGCAGTACATCCCGGCGCAGCTCATTTCGTCGAACAGCGGGTGGCACGACGGATGGTTCTACCTGCGCAACGACGACGACCGACTGCCGAAGTTTTCCGGCCAGGTCCTAATGTCACGCGAGGACAACTGGACATACGGTGTCATCGAGGAGGAAAAGCTGAAGCTGCAGCCGCTCCTCGACGCGTTAAGGAGGCTTCGACAGCGCGGGTTGACCGCGGGGATGGTGGCCGCCACGTTCCACCATCGGAGGGTGCTGCCGCTGATGCAGCGCCGACTCTGGATCGATGAGATGACGCCGGAGGTCTCGCTAGAGGGGAGTCGGATGTCGCACGAGTCCCTCCCCCTCGACGAAGTTGCCCGGCACGCACAGTGGATGGTGGGGAGCTTTAAGCAGGAGGACATCGATAGGGTCCCGATGCGACCCACCTAGGGCTTCGAGCCTCTAGTAAGCGTCGTTCCGATAGCCTCGGGTCCTTTTTCTTCCTAGTTCTCTCGACTAAGTTTGTCGAGGCCTCCGTGTAGGATCTGTCAGCGATCAAGAAGTCACGGCCGCCGATTTTGGAGGATCGGGCTGCTTGAGAGGCGAGACGCCTCTCGGCGGCCCAGAAGAAGGGAGAGAAGGACGCTGCGAAGAAGCGTCAGGTCAAGAAGGCCCTCGAGCACGAGGTGTTGAATAAGCGCCGCCGCCAGCAGAGTCTCGAGGGTCTCCCTATCGAGGAATCCCCCTCTGAGACTGTCTCAGGGGAGGATGAGGACAGCAGCGATGATGACGCCGGGTCGCAGTACGATACCGTGACTTTTCTGGCGCACCTCCCCGACGTACGGCCCCTGCTGGATCCCATTGGTGGGGGGTCGACCTCCTAGGTGTCGAGGGAAGTCTCGGCGCTCGTCGAGGGGGAGGGAGAGCCAGCGGAAGGAAGGGCCCGAGAGGGGCCTTCAGAGAGGGGATCTACCTCGCCTGGGGTCCCTCAGGGGAGATCAGTGGCGCCGCGACCGCGAGTCTGATCACCTTAGAGTTTGCCGACGGGCGGAGCAGCAACATCAGCGTCTGAGGCCAGGGCGTTGTCGTCGGGCGTGAGGACTCGAGGCCAGATAGCCTCATCAGCGCAGAGGACCTCATGCGCCCCGTCAGCCCGGGCTCCGAGGAGCACCAGGCCAACCAGAGGCTCAACAGAGGGGCCCTCGCAGAAGCCGTCGGGTGGCTCAGGGAAGCAGGAGTCTAGGCCCCTGATTCCCCTGTCCGGGTAAGTACCTCACCTTGTCTTTCCGACAAGGTCATCTTGCTCTTTATTCTGACGCGTTTGTTCACTGCTCAGCCACAAGCGCAAGGTGGAGCTCGCGGCTCCGACTCCCATTAAGGCGCTCAAGTCTGGTGCCGCCTTGATGATGCGGACGCCTGCCGATGATGCCGCCTGGGTCGCGAGGTACCAGGCTGCCACAGAGTGGCTTAAGATGAAGGAGGCCGCTGCCAAGGCGAGAGCAAGCGCTTAGGAGGTCGCCGGACTTGGTGACGCCACGCAGGAGCCAGAGCCTATCGAGGCAGCCCCGGGCGGTGCCAGGCTCGACGTGCCCGGTGTTGGTGGGCTGGAGCCTGGGTCGACCGCGAGGACCCAGGCGATCGTCGAGGCCGTTGAGGCCGAAACATCCATCCACGACGCGGGGCGGGCAGATGTTGAAGAGTCAAGAGAGGTGGTGGAGGCCCTGCCGGATGCGGGGAAAGAGGTGGCACAGCTAGAGTCGCAACCGGTGCGGGAGGAACTATGGTCGCAGCTGCAGAAGGACCAGCCAATGGAGCAGGCGGCCGAGGCAGAACGGGGGGTGGTTGTACCACTGTCCAACGTGCAGGCGGTGGTGCCAACAGACGAGAGGCCAGCCCCGCCCCAAGGGTCGATTCCGGCTATAATCGATCTCACCGTCTTCGACCCTCCTTCTGACAAGGGGAAGCAGAAGGCGGACGTCGAGATGGTCGATGCCCCGGATCGGCCCGGTACTTTCGTGACGTCGGGGGACGACGTGGCCGAGGCGTCTACCAGGTGGCCTGATTTCACAGGGCTGGCGCTTGCACGGGCGGAGGAGGAGCTCCCACGCTAGGGTCGATCGACCCTCGAGTTCAGGGATGCGTCTAACCCTAGTGCAGCCCTTCTTCGCCCTCAACGGGCTCTAGTCGAGGAAGCCAATAAGCGGCTATCCAAGAAGAGCGCCGAAGTGGACGAGCTCCGTGTCGTCCATGCAGCGGTCAGGGAGGAGGCGGCGTAGGCTCGTGAAGCCGAGGCCAAGGCGCGTGAAGATGCGGCCAAGGCCCAGGAGGAGGCGGCCAAGGCCCGTGAGGACCTCGTGCCGCTGCTGGCGCGCACGAAGGAGCTCGAGGAGGACATCGCTTTAGTCAGCGGTCAGCGCGACACCCTTAACGTCCAGATCAGGATGGTGTCTGCTCGTGTCAGGACCTTAGAGAATGAGGTCGTGATGTTGAAGGGGACGGTTCGAGAGAGGGACGAGGCTCTCTCGGGCACTGGTCGGGAGATCGAGACGTTGAGGGCGACGGTCCGCGACAAGGACGAGGCTCTTCCGGCGGCGGAGAAGGCGCGCGAGGAGTTGCGTGATGAGGTCGTGGGTGGCAGACCCATGCTGAAGGTAAGCCTTTTGTCGTGTTTTGACTTTGGCCTCGAGGTCCCAAGTCTTTGCTAACTTGGTGTTTGCGTTTCAGAGCTGGAGAAGCAGCAACACGCGGCCCAGGCGACGGCTACCTCGTTCCAGAACCTCTTCGAGGCCGAGGCTGGGCGGACTCAACTGATCTAGGGTGCGATCACCTCGGTGTGCGATGGCTTGGAGGTTGATCCCGATGCTGATACCGAGGAGGATGCGCTAGGGAACTCGTTTGTTCACCGGATGGCGACGCTGGGTTGCCTCGTCCGTGAGAAGATACGAGGCGGGCTACATCATGGCGTGAAGAGGGCCATGGCGGTCATCCGGTCTGGGTTTGAGTACGACATGGGCCTCATCGCTGATGGCTTCATCACGGATCCAGACTGGACCGACGAGGAAAATGAAGCAGCCTGCCTGGATCTGATTGAGGCCGCGGAGGAGCCCAGGGTTCGCCTCATGAAGCTATTCGAGGTCAAGGTGGTCCCGCCTGCCGACGACGAGGGCCTGTAAGCCAAGCCTGGGCATGAAGGCCCATGTAATAGGGTAGTTAGTACTCGTGACTTGCGCTGTGATGGCCTCAGGGGCTCTGAAACATTAATATGTAAATGTATACTAAATGTCCGTTTTTGTTCGAGTCTTTTCTTCCCTTTCTTGCTTGAATCGTATTCTTGCATGTTTTTCTTAGCGCGCGGTTGCACCCCTTGGCGTGAGGGAGCAAGTGGAGGTACCGTAGCCTCAGAGGCGTAAGCGATCTCGTGGCTCGGCAACCCTCGAACTTTAGGGTGCATTTGCGGCCTCGTGGATTATGTAAGAACTTGATTCGAAGTATGTGGGAACGTTAGACGTGGGCTTTTTCAAAATCATAAACTTTTATTAGGTCTACTTAGCGCGCAATTGTACGCCTTGGCATGGGAGAGTGAGTGGAGGTACCATAGCTCGGAGGCGTAGGTGATCTCACGGCTCGACAGCCCTCGAACCTTAGGGTGCGCTTGCGGCCTCGTCGACTTATGTAAAAGTTCTCTTATTTTTTGAAGAAATGTGAGTTTTTTGGGGACACAGGGGCTTCCCCCTTGCAGCCCCTGAGGGAGGTTCAACTCTGAGAAAACATGGTCGATCCTTCCTGATTTTTATGAAAGAATGCTCTGAACACCAATGTATTCTTTATTCTTTCATGGGATTGCGAAACAATTTACAGAGCCTCGAGGCTTTAGGGAAAAAAGCGACGTAGCTATTCGATGTTCCATGCGTTAGTGAAGATTTCACCTTTTTCATTCCATAGCTTGTAGGTGCCGGGCTTTAATACTTCCGCGATGATGTACGACCCTTCCCATGGCGGAGTAAGCTTGTGTCGTCCCTTGTTGTTCTAGCTTCGCCGGAGCACTAGGTCACCATCATTGAGGTCCTGTCTGCGGACATGTTTGTCGTGGTAGCTTCCTCGAGCTGGTCGAGTGCGTTCTCTCTTATAGCGTCATTGTTTTACTCGTTGTAGGCTCTCAGCCTTAGGGATCCATATTCTACAACGGTTGGGAGCATAGCCTCGGATCCGTAGACTAAGAAGAATAGAGTGAACCCTGTGACTCGACTCGGCGTGGTTCTTAGGCTCCATAGGACCGAGGGGAGCTCGGCGGCCCATTTTTTGCCGTGTTTGTTTAGCTTGTCGAAAATTCTTGGCTTTAGGCCTTGTAGAACCATGCCGTTGGCACGTTCTACTTGGCCATTTATTTTTAGATGAGCTACAGCCGACTAGAGCACACGGATGTGATGGTTGTCGCAGAAATCCAGAAACTTTTTGCCGGTAAATTGGGTGCCATTGTTCGTGATGATGTAGTTAGGAACCCCAAAGTGGTGGACGATGTCGGTGAAGAATAGCACGGCTTGCTCAGACTTGATGCTAGTGATAGGACGGGCCTTGATCCAGTTGGAAAACTTATCAATGGCGACGAGGAGGTGGGTGAAGCCACCAGTTGTCCTTTTCAAGGGTCCGACCAAGTCGAGCCCCCAAACGGCGAACGACCATGTGATGGGAATCATTTGCAAGGCCTGAGCTGGGAGGTGGGTTTGCCTTGCATAGTACTGGCATCCTTTGTAGGAGCGTACTAGCTTAATAGCGTTGGAGACCGCGGTTGGCCAGTAGAAACCTTGTCGAAATGCGTTTCCAATGAGGGTTTGAGGTGCCACGTGATGACCGCAAGCCCCCGAGTGTAGATCTTTGAGCAGGTTCTTGCCTTCCTCATTTGTGATACAGCGTTGTAGGATGCTCGTAGGGCTGCGTCGATAAAGCTCTTTGTTGTCGTCAAATATCACAAAGGTCTTGGCTCGACGAGCGATCCGTCGAGCCTCGGTCTTATCCAAGGGGAGGTCCCCTCGAGTGAGATGGTCAAGGTACGGAACACGCCAGTCGGGCTCGAGGTTGGCTGGTGGGGTCAAGCCTTCAGCCTACATGACTTCAGTCCCGGTCGAGGGAGCTTCCACCTCAGGTGAGGGATCGAGTGATGGACCGTCGCCCCCCGTCTGCCTTGGTGTTGACGGACAGTTGATGGAGATCCCTCGCGAAAACGTCAGGTGGAACTGTGGCTCGACTAGACGTGATTTTCGCGAGTTCATCGGTAGCTTCATTATATCTGCGTGCAACGTGGTTGAGCTCGAGGCCGTGAAATTTGTCCTCAAGGCACCGTACCTCCTCGCAGTAGGCTTCCATCTTGGGGTCACGGCAGCTTGAGCTCTTCATGACCTGGTCGATCACGAGCTAGGAGTCACCACGAACGTCGAGGTGTCGGACCCCTAGTTCGACGGCGATGCGCAGGCCCGCGACGAGCGCCTCGTACTCGGCGATGTTGTTGGAGGTAGCAAAATGAAGCCAAATTGCATAGCGCATGTGGACTTCGAGGGGTGAGATGAAGAGCAAGCCCGCGCCTGCTCCTGTTTTCATCAGCGACCTATCGAAGTACATGGTCCAAAGCTTGGTTTGGAGCTGAACCGGAGGAAGTTTAGTGTCGATCCACTCTGCTAGAAAATCTGCCAGCACCTAGGATTTGATGGCTTTGCGTGGCACATAAGAGAGGGTCTCACCCATGAGCTCGACCGTCCACTTTGCTATTCTACCCGAGGCTTTCCGGTTCCGGGCTATCTCTCCTAGGGGAAAGAAGACACCATGGTCACCGGGTGGCCCTCGAAGTAGTGACAAAGTTTGCGCTGCGTCAAGATGATGGCGTACAACAGCTTCTGGATTTGCGGGTAGCGAACCTTGGTCTCCGAGAGCACCTCGCTAATGAAGTAGACTAGCCTCTAAACGACCAAGGTATGTCCTTCTCTGCCCTCTCGACAACTAAGACCGAGCTGACCACTTATGTTGTTGCGGCGACATAAAGCAGGAGGGGTTTCCCTATGGCCGGAGGGACGAGAATCAGAGAGTTGGACAACGTAGCTTTGAGCCTCGTAAGGGCTTCTTCTGCCTTGAGGGTCTATGAAAAGTGTTCCGATTTCTTTAGGAGACGATACAGTGGGAGCGCCTTTTCGCCGAGGCGCGAAATGAAGCGACTAAGGGCCGCGAGGCAGCCCATGACCCTCTATACGCCCTTTAGGTCACGGATAGGGCCCATTTTGGTTATCGCTGCGATTTTTTCTGGGTTAGCTTCGATGCCATGTTTGGAAACGATGAACCCTAAGAGCATGCCTTGAGGGACACCAAAGACGCACTTCTCGGGGTTGAGCTTAATGCTTTTTGACTTAAGGCACTTGAACGCAACGTCGAGGTCATTTACCAAATTGCTGACCCTCTTGGTTTTGACAACGATGTCGTCAACGTAAGCCTCGATGGTTGGTCCGATGTGCTCCCCGAAAATGTGTTGCATGCATCGCTGGTACGTAGCACCTGTGTTTCGTAGATCGAAAGGCATAGTAACATAGCAATACATGCCAAAGGGGGTGATGAATGAAGTCACGAGCTAGTCGGACTCCTTCATTTTGATCTGGTGGTAGCCGGAATACGCATCTAGGAACGACAGAGTTTCACATCCCATAGTAGAATCAACAATTTGATCAATGCGTGGTAAAGGAAAAGGAACTTTCGGACATGCTTTATTTAAACTAGTATAGTCTACACACATCCTCCATTTCTCATTCTTTTTCTTAACTAATACAGGATTAGCCAACCACTCAGGATGATGAACCTCCTTGATGAATCTGGCCTCCAACATCTTATGGACCTCTTCGCCGATGACCTTGCGCTTCTACTCGTCGAAGCGATGCAAGCGTTGTTTCACTGGTTTGGAGCTGGCTCGGATCTCTAAGGCGTGCTCGGTGACTTCCCTGGGTATATCCGAGGGACTCCACGCAAAGATGTCGATGTTTGCGTGGAGAAAGTCGACGAGCACTGCTTCCTATTTGGGATCGAGGGTGGCGCTGACGCTCAACGCCTTTCCGTTTGGGTCGGTGGGATCGAGGGGTACGAGCTTGACGTCTTCCACCGGCTCGAAGTTGTCGACATGGCGCTTGGGGTCGGGGACCTCTTTGGCCAAACCATCGAGGTTTGCCGCCAAGGTTGCTGACTCTAGGATGGCTTCCCCGTGCTCGACGCATTCCACGTCGCACTCGTAGGTGTGCTCATAGGAGGGCCCGATAGTGATGACACCGTTGGGGCCCGACATTTTGAGCTTGAGGTAGGTGTAGTTAGGGACCGCCAAGAACCGAGCATAGCAGGGGCGCCCAAGAATGGCATGGTATGTCCCATGGAATCCGACCACCTCAAAAGTGAGAGTTTCCTTCCTGAAGTTGGCGGGAGTACCAAAACAGACAGGCAGATTGACCCGTCCGACGGGCTCTGCTTGTTTCCCTGGCCTGACTCCATGGAAGCCCCCAACGCTGGGTCGGAGGTGCGTCCTTGTGATTCCTAGAAGGTCGAGGGTCTGGGCATAAATGATGTTGAGACTACTGCCTCCGCCCATGAGCACCTTGGTGAGGCGTGTGTTGGCGATGATGGGATCGACGATGAGTGGGTAGACTCCAGGATTGGGGACGTAGTCTGGGTGGTCATCATGGTCGAAAGTGATGGCCACCTCGGACCAATCAAGGAAGAGGGGGGTCGCGAGTTGCACAGAGAAGACCTCTTGACGCTCCCGCTTGCGTTGCTGTGTTGAGAGGCGCGTCGAGGGTCCTCCGTATATCATGAAGCAGTCGTGGATCTCGGGAAACCCCTCATCCTTGTCGTCTCCCTTAGGATCCTCCTTCTTGTCGTCTTTCTTGATGCCTAGACTTTCAAAGTACCTCCGAAGCATGTGGCAGTCCTCGAGGTTGTGGTTCATGGGCCCTTTGTGGTAGGGACACAGTTCTTTGAGTATTTTGTCGAAAATGCCCCCGCCGGGGGGTCCTCGAGGTTTCTTACGATCAGCAGCGGTGACAAGGTTGTCGACCGAGGCCTCTTATTTGCCCTGCTGATTCTTCTTCTTCTTGTTCCTCTTTGAGCCCCGGCTGGAGCTCGCGGGATCCTCTTCCTTTTGCTTCCCTTTGTCCTGATCGCTGTCAAAGATGGCACCAACCGCCTCCTCGCTGGCGGCGAAGTTGGTGATAATGTCCATCAAACCGTTGGCGGTGATGGGAGTGCTGCGGCCCAGCTCTCGGACCAACTCTTTGCAGGTGGTACCAGAGAGGAAGGCCATGATGATGTCGGAGTCACTGATGTTGGGAAGCTCGGTGCGCTGTTTGGAGAAACACTGGATGTAGTCCCGGAGGGACTCGTCCGGCTTTTGTTTACAGCTTCAGAGGTCCCATGAGTTACCAGGGCACATGTAGGTCCCCTTGAAGTTGCCCTCGAACACTTTCACCAGGTCGCTCCAGTCGTAGATCTATCAAGGTGGGAGGTCCTCGAGCCAGGCTCGGGTGGTGTCCAATAGGAACAGGGGAAGTTGTCGAATGATGACCCGATCATCGGTAGCCCCATCCAGTTGGCAAGCCAAACGGAAGTCGGCGAGCCAAAGTTCGGGTTTGGTTTCGCCGTTATACTTGGTAAGGGTCGTGGGGGGCGGAATCGAGCCGGAAGTAGTGTTTCGCGAATGGCCTTGCTAAAGACCCGTGGGCCTGGTGGCTCGGGTGAAGGGCTTCGATCCTCCGAGCTGTCGTAGCGCTCGCCCTTGTGCTCGTGGTAGCCTCAAGCTGCACCGTCACCACTCTTACGCCTTCGGCACTTGTTGATGTTGTCACGGGCATCTCGAGGTTCACTGTTGTCGACGATGCGTTCACGGACAAATGCCGCCTTATTTCGCTGGGGGCGTGCTCGGGATGAACCGAGGCCTCTCTCTCCTGTCGGGAGGGCTCCGCAGGCTGCTCCGAGGCAAGCCCGCATCGCCTCGAGGCGGAACTCTTGGCCTGCTGCATGGCAGTGGTCTCGAGGAGTCCTCGGATTTCATCATGGGCCCGACGGGCCTCGAGGTTCGATGGCTCAGGCATGTTACGAAGAAGCATGGCGGCTGTGACAACATTCTGGCTGGCTCGGCCGAAGACCGAGGGCTCGCCTGCCTGATCCTCGACGATGCGACGATTGACGTCGCGAGCTCTCTCTCGAGCTCCTCCGCCGTGTGCGCGTGCCGCGCGCTCGTGCTCAAGGGTTTGTTGAAGTAGGCGCAGATTTTCTCATTCCTCGTCGAGCCTGTCCTGCAATTCGTAGATTTGCTCGAGTTGCATTCCTTGGTCCACAAGGAATTGAGCCTCATCCCGTGCAGCAGGGGGCTCGACCTGAGGTGGCATGGCGTTCCTTCCTCCAACGGCTGGCTCATCCTCCGAATCTGACGTGATAGCCCCATCGATATTGAAGCACTCGCGAGTCGGGTCGTAGGTGTCATCAGCAGAGTCAGAGTCTGGAGTGCCAAAATAGTAGTATAACAGGTGTATGTGAGGTCGTGCGTCTATGAGGTCATGACGACGAAAGGCAGTCGCACAGAGCTCTGTATCCGGGGTCTCCGTGGAGTCTAGGTGCTCGGAAGCTAGCGTGGACGCGACGAGGTCGAGGATGGAACGTAGATGGTGTCCGGGGAGTTCCTCGTAAGCGCTCATGCTGGTGCTTACAGAAGAAGCATACGCCCGGGCAACCGAGTCCAGTCCATACAGAAATGCCGGTGAGGGCATGGTTCCCGGTACCGGAGCAATCGAATTGGCTGGTGGTGGCACCGTACCGGGCGGTGGAGATATGGGACACCCCGTCAGCATCTTACCCTTAGCCAATCTCATCCTACACAGATCCTCAGTGAGGAAATCTGTGTTAGCGTCTGGCTGAGGGGCGATGGATCGGGGGATACTGTCACCCTCCGCGAGGCGATGACGGCAGTTGCGCTGGGCATGCTGTCGCCTGGCGGCACGTGCCTGGCGAGAGCGACGGTTCCGGCGCAGCGCTCCCTCAGGCTGGGAGAGCTCGTGGTCGCCGTCGATCGGGTGCCTGGGCGGGAGGAGGACCATGTCGTAGCCATGGCCAAGAGACATGAACTCCAAGCTCTCGAACCAGATCACCGTGGCCAACGAAAGTGGATGTTCGGGGTCAGCCATCTAGAAGAATGGTGGGAAAACGATGTTGGCACGCAGCGGCCCCTACCTGGTGCGCCAACTATCGACGTTCGGTCCCGCGAGGGTCCTAAGCCAACGAGTGAATTTGTGCTGCGTGTCCCTAATATGGATGGTGATGCAAGGAGAATACACAGGGGTTTATCCTGGTTCGGGCAAAAGAAGGCCCTACGTCCAGCGGGGGGGACAAGTATTGTATTTCTTTGCACCTAAGTGCTTGTATAGGGGTTACAAGCTGTGAGAGAGGGAGGCGATCCCAAGTCTCAGAGAGAAAAAGTGAGAGTACAAAGGAGATTGCTTGAGATGTTGATCTTCTAAGGTGGGATGATGACTGATTTTTCCTTTTTTCTCCCCCTCTTCGTAGAGTCCCTGCCTGCCCTTTTATAGGGTCAAGAGGAGGCAGAGACGACGGGGGATGTCTTATAGGTGAAGTTTTGTCGAGTGCTGTGGGAGCCGCTATAGCGATGTGCTCCGAGAATGGCCGGCCATCCCCGGACACCATGGTGACGTAGAAGATGAGACGGTAAAAAGACCCCGGATCCCGTGGTATGCAAACCTTGCTTCTTTGTTGACCGGCGGTTGGTCGAGGTGGGTCGACGGGGAATGGATAAGGCCGAGCCCCGGGGATTTCGGGGTACGACACTCGTCGTATTCTGCCTCGAGGGGGATCAGTGGCGGAACAGTGCCCGACATGGCGTGTACAGTGACAGGTTTTCACCGCCCATCCCGGGATGGACAGTAAAAAGTGAGATTTGACACTGGTACTACTTTCATGCTGGTTATCGCTATAGCCATGGGGGTAGGAAGTGGTTGGTGGTTGCATTAAATGCTTTGACTTTTGTCTCAGAGTTGGTGAGTGAGATGGGTCGACCAACTCGACCTAGGGTCATACGAGTCGGAGATTTCTCGGTGGTCGAGGCGTCCCGTCGAGTAAGCCTCGTGCGAGTCGAAACGTGGTCGAGGCGTTCCGTGCGTTGTTTTGGCTCGTTCCGCCTTCGTGGGCGGAGCCTTTGGCGTGGTTTTCTTAGGGGCTCGTCTTTCTTAATCGTTAATTGTGGGTACCCCTTGTTTAGGTACCCGACAGAGAGAGATTAAGTAGACCGAATATTGAAGAGGAAGACTCTTTGAGGAGCTGCACATTGATCAATAAATTTTCTGTTTTTGATTTGAGGGATTCCTATATTTTTTAAGGTGTTGTTTTTAGACGGAAATTCAGCAAAAGCTTCAAATTAGCCCCCCTACTTTCTATTTTCTCTCTTTTCTCAGTTTCTCTATATATGTATTCTACCTATTAACATAAATTGAAACAATAATGTTATCTACAAGTTTACACAAATAGCCAATATTCAAATACATCAATGCATCAACTCTCTTCCACTGCCATGATCACAGGCCACTAGCCTCACTATTCTCCATTGATCAATTTATAAGAAAAAAGAGCACATATGTTTATGAAACAATTCATCTTCACTGGATACACCATAAAATATATTCCCATGCATAAATATTGGCGTGCTCTTTTCTATAGATTCAGACAAACTTTAAATTTTTGACATTAGTCAACTCTAGTCTAGAAGTTAATATATCTAAGGACGACGGAGGGAAAACCATGCATGGGAGCGCCCTTGTGAAGCGGGTACTTGTCCACACATACACATATATATAGCCACTTTGAGTTACAATAATTAATATGTTAATTTACGAGATTATAGTAACTCCTTACTAAGTGGTTTACTATAACGTTATGGTAAATATTCCCATATGTTATAGTCAGTGGTGGATCTAGGATTTTAGTTCAGAGTATGCCATCCAAAAAATTTCATATTTGAATTCGGTAAAACTATTTACCAATTCGGTAACAATTGAATTTTTTTAATATAATTCGGTATATCCACAATAAATAACAATACAAGTGTTAAATTTGATGATTAAGTTAAAAACATCCACAAATTATAATATAAATAATTCAAACACCATATTGGTAGTTTAAAATATAGACACAAAAGAGAGTAAGAGACTTACAATTAGGGATGCAATGTCACCGGCTCCCGCGCTCTTTATAATATAAAATAAAATGCCAAATAATTAAACAGATTGTTCTCTTACGTATCGAATTTTCACATGCATGCAACTAGACAAACACTGACATGATATCAATCTAGATTGTCTCTGATGTTGGGGCAAATCTCCAATCTTGGTGCACCTGCACGAGGGAATGAGGGATGATTTGATGATATTAGCAAATAGCATTGAAATTAAGTAGACAGAAATTTTCTATAAGACGACGAAGAGACCGAGGAGAAAAGATTAAATCTTACCATGCGAATCCAGGACAGTAGCGACTACCAGGCGATGAGGTTTCATTATGGCGTGTGGCACAGTCGACGTGCCTGCCTCCATCTCCTGTGCGATCGTGCGCCTGCAGCCGTATATTATATATATATATATATATATATATATATATATATATATATACTGCACTCAAATAATTAAATCATAATTACGTGGAGACGGTAGCAAGGGATGGAGAAATTAATAAAGAGGCATGCATGCATGGTACTTGTGGCCAAAGTAATCCTCTATAGTTAGATAGACCATGTTTATTTGGCTTATAATCCGTATTTTTCAGCTTGTTTTTTCAGTCGGAACAATATTTTTCTCTCACACCAAATCAGCCAACAGTGTTTTTCAGCCGGCTTATCAGCGCAACGGAATAGCTCAATTGTCCCAACCTCCGTTCCAATATCTTCATGTATGCATGGATGGGCACACGCGTAATTCATTGACTTGTTATACATCTATCTGGCCTGTATATAGTATATACCGTACTTCATTTTGCTAGTCAAATAAAAAAGAACAAAATATTTGCACCAACTTACTGAACATTCGGTTAAGGGTATACGGTATCTATATCTATATTTATATCTATACCTATATACTCCTTCCGTTCATTTATCTCCATCATTTTAGCCTTCGGCGTAGGGACCAAGGAGCAGAACAAAACCACTCAGTTTGCATTTAATCATCGCGTGCTGAGCGCATACGAGGAGTCACAGGCTAGGAACAGCCAATGAGTAATAAAGAGACAATAAACGCAGGCGGGTGGTAGCCAATGAACAACAAACGGACAATAAATGCGGGCAAGTCCCAAGCTAATATGAAGGAGATTTTTGAATAAAAAGTTTTTCTTAGAGGAAGGAGATAAATGAATGGAGGGAGTAATAATAAAGAGGTAAAATTTCTCACCACCTATTTTTTGGTCCGTCCATTTTTTTATCCGTCTCTATCTAACTACCGGACAATAGAAAGTTTTATCCGTCTAGACTTATATATATAACTCTTGTCTAGCGTGATACGGAGTCCGATTCCAAAACGTATTGGGTCATGTATGTGACCCGAACTCATAAACTGCCTAATAGACTTCCTCTCATCCTACATAACTTAAATAGGAGTCTTAAGCCAAATAGAAAAAGATAATAAGAGTTTTATTTTTTTCGTTTCTATTTTCTTTTCAGTTTGTATTCTTTTTTCTTTCTTTTTCTTCTTTTGTTAGTCCCAAATCAAAAGAGTCCGTGGTGAAATCCATCAATATTCTTTTTTATCCCTACATCATTTTTCCTATATGCTATTTCTTTTTTCCAAAATTTTAATCCTACGCTATTTCTTTTTTTATTGTTACTTTTTTTCCTTTAGCACACGACTTCTTTTTCTGTAGATTTGATTTTTTTCTGCTTCTTCACGGAGTCCAAACTCCAGTTTCATAACGTGCCCTTTTTCATACCTAATACCTAATAATAATAAAGAGGCAAAATTTTTCACCACCTATTTTTTTGGCCCGTCCATTTTTTTGGTCCATCTCTCTCTAACTACCGGACAATGAAGAGTTTTATCCGTCCGGACTTATATATATAATTCTTATCTAGCGCGATACGGAGTCCGATTCCAAAATGTATTGGGTCGTGTATGTGACCCAGACTCATAAACTGCCTAATAGGCTTCCTCTCATCCTACGTAACTTGAATAGGAGTCTTAAGCCAAATAGAAAAAGATAGTAAGAGTTTTATTTTTTCGGTTCTATTTTCTTTTCAGTTTGTATTCTGTTTTCATTCTGTTTTCTTCTTTTGTTAGTCCCAAATCAAAAGAGTCCATGGTGGAATCCATCAATATTCTTTTTTATCCTTACATTATTTTTCCTATATGCTATTCCTTTTTTTCCAAAATTTTAATCCTACGCTATTTCTTTTTTTCGATTGTTACTTTTTTCCTTTAGCACACGACTTCTTTTTTTTTCTGTAGATTTGGTTTTTTTCTGCTTCTTCACGGAGTCCAAACTCCTGTTTCATAGCGTACCTCTTTTTCATACCTAATACCTATAACAATAATAAAGAGGCAAAATTTTTCAAAGCCTATTTTTTGGTCCGTTCATTTTTTTAGTCCGTCTCCCTAGCTACCGGACAATGGAGAGTTTTATCTGTCCGGACTTATATATATAACTCTTGTCTAGCGCAATACGGAGTCCGATTCCAAAACGTATTGGGTCGTGTAGGTGACCCGGACTCATAAACTGCCTAATAGGCTTCCTCTCATCCTACATAACTGAATAGGAGTCTTAAGCCAAATAAAAAAGATAATAAGAGTTTTATTTTTTGTTTCTATTTTCTTTTCAGTTTGTATTCTTTTTTCTTTCTTTTTCTTCTTTTGGTAGTCCCAAATCAAAAGAGTCCATGGTGGAATCCATCAATATTCCTTTTTATCCCTATATTATTTTTCCTATATGCTATTCCTTTTTTTTTCCAAAATTTTAATCCTACACTATTTCTTTTTTTCGATTGTTACTTTTTTCCTTTAGCACACGACTTCTTTTTTCTGTAGATTTGGTTTTTTTCTGCTTCTTCTCAGAGCCCAAACTCCAGTGTCATAACGTGCCCCTTTTTCATACTTAACTCGATATATAATATTGCTAACATTAACTTATAATATGGATACCATGGTGATCATATATAAATATAGATTTTTAATTTTTTTGTATAAATAACAATAAAACATAAATAGATATCCAATATCGTCATTGTTTTCCATAAATTCGTTGCAACACACTGACATATTTGTTGTAATATTAGAAAGATCAAATTTCTTTCAACCTAATAATTTTCATTCAACCCAGCCCAAGTCTTGTTCCCAATAGCCCAACCACTCGCTCACCTCTTGGTCATTACTCGCTAGAGGCTTGCGCTACAGGCCCGCTTCCGCACCCTCTCGTCGGAACTGTCTGCACCCCCTCGTCAGAACGACCCAACCACTCGCTCACCTCCTGGTCGTCACTCGCTACAGGCTCACTTCCGCAACCACTCATCAGAGTCCGAGAGTCTGGCCCATCCTTCTACATCTCCCTCAGAGCAACTCCAGTTTACCTTAGTCACACGTTCGATACGCCTCCGCCTCCTCCAAAGCCAACTGCACTGTTGTTGTCTTCGTGACCCGTCTACCGTGCGATGAGCTCAAGGCCACCATCACCGAGCGTGGACGGCGAGTCAGACAAAAGTTAGAAACTGCTAACGACTCCGTTGCAACGTACGGGCACTTCTGCTAGTAATAATAAAGAGACAAAATTTCAAGTCATTTTTTTTCGTCCATCCATTTCTTTCATCCACCTCCCCCTAACTATCGGTAGTCGAGAGAGTTTATTCCGTCTAGACTTATATGACCCTAGATAGTTAGGACAAATAGATCTCTTCGAGCCTGAATAAACTGAATAGGAATAATAATCCTAATTCAAATCTATACCTCTATTCCTTTTTTTCTATCCCTAATTCCCTAATAGTAAAGAGGCAAAATTTCCTCCGTTTTTTTTTTGGTTTGGTCGGTTTGGTCTGGCCTCCGCGTTCTCGCTCTTTCCCACGAAAGAGTCTCGCTGCTCCAACTCGCTGACGTCTCCTGTCCTAAATAGGATATGAGTCCAGAGTCCAAAATACAATACAACTTCAAATCAGACTACGGGTGTGTTTAGTTCCGCGAAAAGGTGTAAAAAAAAGTACTGTAGCACGTTTTGGCTTTATTTGGTAAATAGTGTCCAACCGTTGACTAATTAGGTTCAAAACGTTCGTCTCGCAAAGTACAACCAAGCTGTACAATTAGTTTTTGATTTCATCTACACTTAGTACTCCATGCATGTATCGCAAGTTTGATGTGACGAGAAATCTTTTGTTTGCACAGTACTTTTTTTTAGGGAGTAAACACAGCCTACCTCAATCAATAAGGCAACAACTCTTCAGTCCTCGAATAAAACCAATATAAATCCACACCAACGGAGGCAGGGGCGCAACGAGGTCGTGGACAACGGCGCGTCAGGTTGACGAGGGAAGCAGAGCAGGTTGAGTACGACAACGAGGAGTTCGGTGTCTAGCACGGTTGGTCCGGGTGGCGCAGCCGGCGGTGGAGCATGACTGCGAGGAGGCAGGTGTCCGGTGGCGAGCTTCGGCACCCGGCTCCTGGTTGGCATTCGGGCGAGCGGTCTGCGGCGGCGTTCGGAGGGAGGTCTGCTACGGTGTTCGGGGCATGCGAGGTTGACGAAGATGACGCGGCGTCGTGAGCACACCTGAAGTCATCGCGCCCGGTGCTCGGAGTCATCGGCGTCCACGAAAACAGCGTCACAGAGGTCGGTGGTTGGAGCTCGGCTGTTCGTCGATGTCCACGCGATGTCGTCACGGGCCTTGGACGACAGAATGTCGGTGTGGTCGCGAATCCAGAGGTAGCCCCTGCTGGCGGCGCCGCTCTCGCAGGAACTGTGCCCGCGACAGCGGCCACCCTAGGCCTCAACCCTCAACCACCCCCAGGCGCCGACGGTGGCCTGTGCGCACGACGGCCCCAGGCGAGGACACGCCCAGGCACGCGTGCATGGCTGTCACGTCCCAAAATTTCTATTTTGGGTTATGAATACAGCAACAATAACAACGCCATAGCTTTTTGTCGCAACCAAGTTGGGGTAGGCTAGAGATGAAACCCAAAAGAGACAAGAAACAGGAAGAGACATAAAGGGACATAAAGGGCACAAGACAAAAACATGTCACAGTTCAGACACGTTGATTGCCAATCTCTAAGCGCTCCTATCCATAGCTAAATCCTTGGAGATATTCCACTCCTTAAGATCTCTCTTAACGGACTCGTCCCAAGTTAGTTTAGGTCGACCTCTACCGCTCTTTACATTATTGGCCCGCTTTAGAACTCCACTACGCACCGGCGCCTCAGGAGGCCTCCGTTGGACATGTCCAAACCATTTCAACCGATGTTGAATCAATTTCTGCTCAATTGGTGCCACCCAACCCTATCCCGAATATCGTCGTTCCAGACTCTATCCCTCCTTGTGTGCCCACGACATCAACGCAACATACGTATTTCTGCTATACTCAATTGCTGGATATGTCGCCTTTTTGTAGGCCAACACTCAGCACCGTATAACATCGCCGGACGAATCGCCGTCCTATAGAACTTACCTTTCAGCTTCTGAGGCACCCTTTTGTCACAGAGGACGCCAGAAGCTTGACGCTATTTCAACAAGCCGGCTGAAATTCTATGCCTAACATGTTCATCAATGTCTCCGTCCTTTTGTAGCATCGACCCTAAATACCAAAAAGTATCCTTCTTGTCCACCACTTGCCCATCGAGGCTAACGTCTCCCTCCTCATGCCTAGTCACGCTGAAATCGCACCTCATGTACTCGATCTTAGTCCTACTAAGTCTGAACCCTTTCGACTCTAACGTGTCCCTCCATAGTTCTAACTTCCTATTAACCCCTGCCCTACTGTCGTCAACTAGCACCACATCATCAGCAAAGAGCATACACCAAGGGATACCACCTTGTATGTCCCTTGTGACCTCATCCATCACCAAAGCAAATAAATAAGTGCTCAAAACTAACCCCTGATACAGTCCTATTTTAATTGGAAAGTCACTGGTGTCGCCATCACATGTTCGGACAAACGTCACCACATCCCTGTACATATCCTTGATGAGGGTAACATACTTAGTTGGGACTTTGTGCTTTTCCAAGACCCACCACATGACATTTCTCGGTACTTTGTCATATGCCTTATCGAGGTCAATAAAGACCATGTGCAAGTCATTCTTCTGCTCCCTATATCTCTCTATCAATTGTCGTAATAAGAAAATCACCTCTATGGTCGACCGACTAGGCATGAACCCAAACTGATTTTGGGTCACATGTGTCACTCTCCTTAGACGATGCTCAATAACTCTCTCCCAGAGCTTCATCGTATGGCTCATCAACTTAATCCCACGGTAGTTAGTACAACTTTAAACATCTCCCTTGTTCTTGAAGATAGGTACTAATATACTTCTCCATTCTTCAGGCATCTTGTTAGATCGAAAAATAAGGTTAAAAAGCTTAGTTAACCATACTATCGCTCTGGCGCCTAGGTATCTCCACACCTCAATGGGGATACCATCAGGGCCCATCGCTTTACCTCCCTTCATCCTCTTCAAAGCCTCTCCGATCTCTACCTCCTGAATTCTCCTCACAAAGCATCTGTTGGTATCGTCAAATGAGTCGTCCAACTCAAGGGTAGGACCCTCATTCTCCCCATTAAACAGCTTGTCGAAGTACTCTCTCCATCTGTCCTTGATCTCCTCATCCTTCACCAGAAGTCGATCTGTCCCATCCTTGATACATTTTATTTGGTTGATGTCCCTTGTTTTCCTCTCGCGGATTCTAGCCATCCTATAAATGCCCTCCTCCCCTTCCTTCGTGCCTAGCCGGTGATAAAGGCCATCATACGCTTGACCTTTTGTTACACTCACAGCTCGCTTTGCAACCCTCTTCGCTATTTTATAGCCCTCGATGTTGGCTGCACTCTTGTCATGGTGGAGACGCTTGAAACACTTCTTCTTCTCTCTAATAGCCCTTTGCACCTCGTCATTCCACCATCATGTGTCTTTCGCTTCCCGTTTGCCCCTCTACTCACGCCAAACACTTCCGAAGCCACCTTCCGAACACATGTTGCCATCTTTAGCCACATGTCATCGGTATCTTCTCCTTCCCAAGGCCCCTCGTCTAGCATCGTCTCTTTAAACGTTTGCGCTGCTTCCCCTCTAAGCTTCCACCACTTCGTTCTCGCAATCTTGGCCCGTTTGTCCTGGTGGACACGTACCCGAAAATGAAAGTCTGCCACCACAAGCTTATGTTGAGGGACAACACACTCCCCAGGTAACACCTTACAATCAAAGCAAGCACGTCTATCCTCCCTCCTTGCAAGGATAAAGTCGATCTGGCTCGAGTGTTGTCCACTATGAAAGGTTACTAGATGAGATTCTCTCTTCCTAAAGAGGGTGTTCGTTATCAACAAGTCATAGGCCAGTGCGAAGTTCAAAACATCCTCCCCTCTTGATTCCTACTACCATACCCGAACCCCCCGTACACCCGCTTGAAACCTACATTAGTCGCACCAACATGGCCGTTGAGGTCTCCTCCTATAAAGAGTTTCTCGCTGATAGGCACGATACTAACCATGCTATCAAGATCTTCCCAAAACTATCTTTTGGTGCCCTCGCTAAGACCTACCTGAGGGGCATAGGCACTGATCATATTTAGAGTCGAATCTTTAACTACCAGCTTGACCAAGATAATCCGGTCGCCTTGCCTCCTAACATCAACGACTCTATCCTTAAGGCTCCTATCGATCAAGATGCCTACACCATTCCTACCCGATGTTGTCCCCGTGTACCAAAGTTTGAAGCCAATATCCTCCACCTTCTTCGCCTTCTGGCCCTTCCATTTAGTCTCCTGAACGCACAGAATATTTATAAGCCTTCTAATTGCTGTATCGACTAGCTCTCTTAGCTTACCCGTTAGGAACCCTATGTTCCAACTACCTAGACGAATCCTAGTTGGCTCGGCTAGCTTTCTTACCCTTCGCACCCGTCAAGGGAAGTGCGAAGACCCTTGCTCATTTTTCACTACACCCGGGCATAGATGTAGCGCGCCACTAAGGTTGCGACGGCCCGACCCTTGCTCATTTTTCATCGTATCCGGGTCACGATACGACGCGCCACTAAGGGAATGACGACCCGGCCCTTGCCCATTTAACACCACACCCGGATTCCGATGTAGCGCGTCGCTAAGAGGGTTACGCCCCAACGAATCTCTTGTGGGTTTCAAATCTATGAGAGTGGCTGTTTTTTTACTGTTGGTTCGTCAGACCTTAACACACCCTCCTCCTTTACCCGGGCTTGGGACCGGCTATGTTGAGACGACTTAAGAAAGTCTTCCAGTCAACATAGGCGGAGTTGTGAATAGAAACACTAAATAAAACAAATGATTTTATAATCTACTAAAATTCTCAAAGATTTAAATAGGCTGTTGACAATTTAAATAGTGTAAAATATGATTTTCTAAACTTTTTAGAATTCAATTTGATATGTTTGTTTGCACTCATGCCTTTGCATTAAACTTTATTGAATGAAAAATGAATTTAAAAAAATCTGTATAGGACGCTAATAGGTTTTGTTCTATTAAGAAAATCAAAATTTAGCTTAAAAAACAAATTTGAAAATTTATTTTATAAATTATAATAAAATTCTTGAGTCCTTATTCCTCCAAAACATTTTCAAACTCCAGTCAACCTTTTGTTTTCTCTTCCTTGATCTTCTAATCGCCTTGTGCAAGTCACCTTTTTGTTTTCTTCCCTTGGACCTCTTTTCCTTGCAAGTGTTTAAACAAAGAAAGCTAGTAGACATGTCCTTCACGTAACATGCTAACATCAATATTCATCATTCTAATCTCTCTCTCTCTCTCCTTCGTGGGTTCCATTCAGACCATGTGGGCCATCGTCAAGAATTAATGACGTTGTTGAATTAAGCCATTCTCTTCTTCAAACACGAACGGATTCCTCCGTGCTGGAGCTGTCCACGTTAGCAGATTTGTTTCTGGGCGTTTGATCCTGTGTTTTACGGTTCGGTTGGTTGCCACCAACTGTTTGCGACTTTGTTCTGGAAGCCTCGTCTCGCATGGATGCGCGTCAATGCCGTCCCGTCATCGCTGTGTCTTCCTCCTATCCAGAGACTTCTCTCTTATGGGCTGGGGACAAAAATACCTTCGTCCCTTCTCGACTTCTCCGCGTCGCCTCCTCCCCTCTGTCTCTCCGCTTCCTCTCTCCCTCCTGGGCGGGCAGAGCGGTGGTGGCGGTGGACAGCCCTCACAGTGGCGGCGGCGGCGGTATTCCTCCTCCTCCTCCTCCTCCCTCCTCCCCCCGCGTGGCATGGCTCTCTCTCTCTCTTCCTCTCTCCTAACGCGGCCAGGGCAGCGGCGGTGGTGCCCGGGCCTTCGCGCGGCAGCGGTGGCCTTCCTCCTCCCCGCTCCCTCCCTCTCTCTACTCCCGGCTCCCTTCCTCTTCCTCCCTTTCCTTCCTCACGCGGCAGCGCAGTGGGCAGATCTTTCGAGGCAGCAGCGCACGGCCCGGGTGGGGCGGCGGTGTGTTGCTCTTGCCCTCCTACGGCATGGCTGCGCACGACCATGTCGCTCGCCGCGGGTGAGGCCAGCCCCCGCCCCCTGTGCTGTGGCCTCCTGCAGCCTTTCGGCACCCCCACAACTTCACGAGCAGGCCTCTCCGGTGTGTGCTGGCGCGGGTGACCTTGGACGCGGCTTCGTCCCGCCTGTCAGTGTGTGTTCATGTGCTCAACGAAAACCCTAGCGGCCTGTGTTCTGCAGCCTGCCTGTGCGCGTGGCCTCTTCCTCGCCGGAGCGACAGCAGCGGCTCGGCTTGACGGTGCGGTGAGGTGATACGTCGCCCTCTTCTCCTCTTCCTCCCTCTCATGGCTCCTCCCCCCTCACTGGCTCCTCCCTTCTCTGCTGGTGAGTTGCCTGATGAAATTACCAAATAAACAGCTATCTGTGCCCCTATCTTTGCTAATTTGTTTGCTTTTGTACAACCTGCAAATCTTCGACCACCTAATGGTGGTTATCTACCCTTTGTACTGAGGACCGCATTTGAGAGTACCCAAGGGAAATCAATGAGGACTGTCCTATTTTCAATTTAGAGGGTGGTATATTTTTCTTCGGTAATGAAGGTAAATTAGTTGAAAGCATGAAAATCTGATTCTATCTGAAAGCATCTAGGCCCCGAGAGTTGGTTTCGACAATTGATGACAACGCTTTATTACCATGACTAACGTGTGTTTTGTAGAAATCTTGGTAAGTTAGGTCATAGAGGTGATAACTGCTTTGGGCACCATGGTATTCATGCCCCCTGATGGAAATCGTTTCGGTTTTCAAAGGAGTGACGTCAAGATTAAGGACGGTTAGTTCCGGATGTCAAGGTGTTGAGCTACATTCGGAATAGTCGTTAGGATCTTTGTTTTCTCTTTTGGCCGTACTATTAAGGAGAGCATGAGCGGGTAGCTTGACCTAGGTGAGTCTTATGTTTAGGTGTGGTGCACACTTGTTAAACTTAGCACTAGGCAGCTCTAGAATAGCTCAAAGTTCAGTTGGAAGCAACTTGGTTCAAGTTGCGTCGCGTTTCAGAGTGCTTAGACAGCTTTTTCCTTGACCGGACGCGGTTCTCAGTTTAACCGGCGCGTCTGGTCAGTTCAAAACCGCGACTGCGTTTCAGCGCTGACGACCGGACGCGGCCCTTGCGAGGATCGGACGCGGTGGTCAGACCGACACGTGTCACTTAAGGGAAACCATCCGTTCGGACGCGACCTGGGTGTGATCGACGCGTCCGGTCACGTTCCAGTAAGGTCCTGCGACGACCGGACGTGTCCGGTCATCACCGATCGGACGCGGTCGCGCGTCCGATCTCGTTACAGTAAGCTCCCTGCATGATCGGACGCGTCCGATCACCCCTGACCGGCGCGTCCGGTCACTCAGCCGAAATTTCAGAATTTCGACCGTTACGAGCGACCAGCGCGTCCGGTCACTTCGAGCGGCGCGTCCGGTCACTCAGTCGAAATTCTAGAATTTCGACCGTTACGTGCGACCGGCGCGTCCGGTCACTTCGATCGGCGCGTCCGGTCACCCCGCGTTTTGCTGAGTTGGCAGGTAACGGTTCGTTTTGACTATGGGGTGTATAATACATCCTCACCACCTCTTTGAGAGATGTCTTGCTCATTTGTTCAGCTGAGAAACACCTTTGGAGTGCAAGAGAGTGCA
Source organism: Saccharum hybrid cultivar R570 (assembly GCA_038087645.1). NCBI lineage: Eukaryota > Viridiplantae > Streptophyta > Magnoliopsida > Poales > Poaceae > Saccharum > Saccharum hybrid cultivar. The sequence continues at coordinate 27,619,411 of JAQSUU010000043.1, read as the reverse complement.
AGAGCTCTAGTGAGGAGTGTGATTTGAGAATCAAAGCTTGAGAGTTTCTCACTAGTGATTAGAGAGTAGCAAGTGTGCATCCTCCTTCTCATTAGGCTCGTTTTGGTCAAGTGAGAGTTCTAGCTTGTTACTCTTGGTGATCGCCATCACCTAGATGGCTTGGTGGTGATTGGGAGTTTGGTGATCATCCAGCGAAGCTTGTGGATGACCCAACTCATCTTGTGAGCGGTTTTGGGCGATTCACCGCAATGGAGTGTCGAAGAATCAGCCTGTAGAGAGCACTTGATCCTTGCGCGGATCAAGGGGGAGCTACACCCTTGCGCGGGTGCTCCAACGAGGACTAGTGGGGAGTGGTGACTCTCCGATACCTCGGAAAAACATTGTCGTGTTCCTTGCCCTTACTTTCAAGCATTTACTTTCTCGTATTTACATTTATTGCTTGTTTTACTTTCCTAGAATTGCCATGCTAGACTAGGATTGGAAACTAGGGTGCAAAACTCTTTACCGGTAGAATATCTAGGAACACAAGTAGGCACTAGGGGTGAATTCCGGCTTGTAGGTTTTAATTCTTGCAATTAATTTTTAGAGAAGCCCAATTCACCCCCTCTTGGGCATCTTGATCCTTTCAATTGATATCGGAGCTGAGTTGCTCCTAGTTTAGGCTTTACCGCCTAGAGCAAGATGTCTAACGGGGAAGGACCACCTCCCACCTTTGAGGGGGATGATTTTCCATATTAGAAAATCCGTATGGAGGTGCATCTCGAAGCCATAGATGTTGGGTGTCTTAGAGCCGCAACCCAAGGGCTTCCCACTATCAAGGATCCCGCCAACCCAATTGGTGACGAGGAGAAGTACGACCGGTGGAATTTAAAGGCCAAAAATGCACTCTACCGGGGCTTAAGCAAGGATATCTTCAATCGTGTGTGTAATGCAAAGAACACTCATGAATTATGGGAAAACCTTTGTGCTCTCCATGAGGGAACTAAGAGTGAGCGTGAGGAACGCTATCATATTGCTTTAAAGAAAATTAATTCTTTTGAGATGCTTCCCAAAGAAAGTGCCAATGACATGTACACTCGTCTAAATGTTCTTGTAGAGGACCTCAATGCTCTTGGGCTCACTCAAATGAGCCAATCAGATGTTGCAAGGAAGATCTTGAGTGTTCTTCCCGTTGAGAAGTATGGTCACATTGTCACCGTGCTTCACCAAAGTGATCTCTCCACCGCAACACCGACATAAGTATTGGGGAAGATCAATGCTCATGAGATGTACATGCACATCACTCTGGAAGAGGGCTCATCATCTTCCAAGAAGAAAGACTTGGCCTTCAAAGCTAGCTATGACAAGAAAAAGAAGAAGGGCCAAGCCATGATGGTGCAAGAAAGCTCAAGTGAAAGTGATGTTGATGATGAATCACTTGCACTCATGGTAAGGAAGACCACCAAAATGCTAAAGAAGCTCAACAAGAGTGGCATCAAGTTCGATGGCAAGAAAAAGAAATTCTTCACAAGTAGCAAAAGAAAGCCAATCTCGGAGATGGATTGCTACAATTGTGGTGAACTTGGCCACTTAGCTCATCAATGCCCTAGACCTCCAAAAGACAAGTACAAGAACAAGAACAAGGGCAAGAAAAATGATTCAAGCGATGAAGAAGAAGAGAGGAAGAAAAACAAGCCATACAAGAAGAAGGATGGCAAGAAGAAGGAGTTCCACAAGAAGAAGAAAGGAGGAAAAGCATACATTGTTGGTGATTGGCTCACCGATATTGAATCATCGTGTGAGTCCTCCAAAGATGAAAGAAATAATGAGAAAGAGAAGGTTGCCGCATTTGTAATGGGGCCATCATCTTCACCGACATCTTCATCACTACCTTCACCGCCTCCATCACCATTATCGTCCACTACTCACCTATGCCTTATGGCCAAGGGTGATCAAAAGGTACAAAACTATGATAGTGATGATGATGATGATAGTGATAGTGATGATGAATATGATGCACCTTCTTATGATAAACTTGTAAAATTGTTAAACAAATACACTAAAATCATAAGAAGGACTAGAAATGAAAATGATGAACTTCAAAATGAAAATGAATCACTCTCATCTAAGCTTGAAAGTGCTCAAAAGGCTAGTGGTGAGCTTAAAGATCAAAATGAAATTATGTCTTCCACTCTCAAGGAGCTCAAAACTTCTAATAAAGAGCTTAGAGATCAACTTGATAAACTTGAGAAGAAGCATGATGAGCTCATCACTAGGCATAACTCTCTAAAAGATAAATATACAACATTGAAAATTGACTATGATAGTCTTTTGGTTGCTAATGAACTTGCTCTTGAGACACATGATGCTACTAACAAAGTTGTTAAGTGTGATATAGCTACATCATGTGATGACTTGATTATTGAAAGCATTGAGCAAGGTTCTAGTAGCAAATGCAAGAGTGTGGTTGAGTCAAGCAATTATGATGATTATGCCAAGATCAAGAGTGAAAATGAGAAGCTTGCAAGTGAGAACAAGACGCTAAAAGGTTTGATGGCTCTTGAGAAGCAAACAACAAATGAATCACTCATTGAAGAAAACAAAAAGCTCAAGCAAGAGAAAGAGCATCTCAAAACTAGCCTAAGCAAGTTCATAAGAGGTCAATATTTACAAAGTGAGCTACTCATGAACACCGTAATGAAGATGGATAGAAGTGGTATTGGGTACTTGGCAAATCAAGAGAAGAAGGCAAAAGCTCAACAACAACAAAGCAAGTCAAAGCCCAAGCCAAAGAGATGTGTTGAGTGTGGACAAGAAGGTCACTTTGCACATGAGTGTAATACTCCACCACCACAACCCTTGCCCAAGCATGCTAGACCCTTTGCCTTCAATACTCATTACATGCTAAGAAAAGATTCAAATGGAAAGTTGAAAGTTATGTTCTTGGGTCCCCCAAACAAGAATAGGCCTAAGAAAATATGGGTTGCCAAGTCACTAGTTGAGAAAGTCAAGGGTCCCTCTTAAGTGTGGGTCCCTAAACAAAAAGCTTGATATCTTGTGTGTAGGTGAACTACAAGACCGGTGGATCTCATTGGGTTATTGATAGTGGTTGCACTCAACATATGACCGGCGATCCTCGTATGTTCACCTCCATTGAAGAGAATGTGATATGTCAAGAGAAGATCACATTTGGAGATAATTCAAAGAGCAAAGTCAAGGGTATAGGCAAGATTGCAATATCAAATGATCACTCACTCTCAAATGTGCTCTATGTTGCTTCATTGAGTTTCAACTTATTATCCGTTGGGCAACTTTGTGACCTTGACTTCCAATGCTTGTTCACACCAAATGAAGTGGTAGTTTCAAAGATAGATGACAAGCAAGTGATATTCAAAGGCTTTAGATACAATAATCTTTATCTTGTTGACTTCACCTCCGAAGATGCAAACTTGATGACATGTTTATTCACCAAGACCTCACTTGGATGGCTTTGGCATAGGAGGCTCGCTCATGTTGGAATGAACACTCTCAACAAGCTATTGAAGAAAGAATTAGTGAGAGGATTGAAGGATGTAAAGTTTGAAAAGGACAAACCTTGTAGTGCATGTCAAGCGGGCAAACAAGTTGCAAACACTCATCCAACCAAAGCTTTCATGTCAACTTCAAGAGTGCTAGAACTTCTACACATGGATTTGTTTGGGCCTACAACCTACAAGAGCTTGGGTGGTAATCTCTATTGTCTTGTGATAGTGGATGACTACTCAAGGTACACATGGACCTTCTTTCTTCATGACAAATATGAAGTGGCCAATTGTTTCAAGAAGTTTGCAAAGAGAGCTCAAAATGAATTTGAAGTCAAGATAAAGAAGATTAGAAGTGACAATGGTAAAGAGTTTGACAACACCAACATTGAAGCTTATTGTGATGAAATTGGAATCAAGCATGAAGTTTCTTCAACCTACACTCCTCAACAAAATGGTGTAGTTGAGAGAAAGAACCGGACTTTGATCACTCTTGCAAGAACAATGTTAGATGAGTACAATACTCCGGAGAAGTTGTGGGCCGAGGCAATCAACACCGCATGCTATGCTTCAAATCGCCTCTTCCTACAAAAGTTTCTTGGCAAGACCCCCTATGAGTTGCTTAATGGGAAGAAGCCGGACGTCTCATTCTTCCGGGTGTTTGGTTGCAAATGCTACATCTACAAGAAGCGTCAACACCTAGGGAAGTTTCAAAGATGTTGTGATATTAGTTTTCTTATTGGTTACTCATCAAAGTCCAAAGCATATAGAGTATTTAACCATGCCACCGGTTTGGTTGAAGAAACATATGATGTGGAATTTGATGAATCTAATAGCTCCCAAGGAGCAATTGAGAATTGTGATGATGTAGGTGATGAACCCTTGAGGGAGGCAATGAAGAACATGCCGGTGGGAGACATCAAGCCAAAAGATGATGAAGACGATGTACAAATTGTTGATCCACCATCTTCATCACATGTGCCTTAAGATGATGACAAGAACAAGAGAGTTGAAAATGAAGACACTTATGTCTCTCATGAATAAGCCGAGGCACAAGCACAAGATGTTGATGCTCCCCATCCACCTCCTCAAGTGGTTGATAGAAGAAACTCACCTCTACTTCAAGCACATCCACAAGATCTCATCATAGGGAGTCCTTCTAAGGGAGTAATGACTCGATCTCAAAAGCTTGCCTCTTTTGTTGAACATCACTCCTTTGTCCCTTGTGTTGAACCTAAGAATGTAGAAGAAGCTCTTCAAGATCCGAATTGGGTGAATGTTATGCATGAAGAATTGAACAACTTCGCCCGAAATCAAGTATGGACACTTGAAGAGCATCCTAAAGGGGCAAGAGTCATTAGAACCAAGTGGGTGTTCCGCAACAAGCAAGATGACCAAGGCGTAGTTGTGAGGAACAAGGAAAGACTAGTTGCAAAGGGGTTCTCTCAAGTTGAAGGTCTTGATTTTGGAGAGACCTTTGCACCCGTTGCAAGACTTGAAGCCATTCGTATCCTCCTTGCATATGCATCACATCATGATATGAAACTATATCAAATGGATGTAAAAAGTGCATTCTTAAATGGCTTCATAAATGAACTAGTCTATGTTAATCAACCTCCCGGGTTTGAAGACCCTAGATATCCTAATCATGTTTATAGGTTGTCTAAGGCGCTATATGGGCTCAAGCAAGCCCCTAGAGCGTGGTATGAGCGCCTCCGGGACTTCCTCATTGAGAAAGGCTTCACCATTAGGAAGGTCAACACCACACTTTTCACCAAGAAGCTTAATGGGGAGATCTTCATTTGTCAAGTGTATGTTGATGATATCATCTTCGGATCAACAAATGAAGAATATTGCAAGGAATTTGGTGAATTGATGTCGAAGGAGTTCGAGATGTCTATGATTGGTGAGCTCACATTCTTCCTTGGTTTTCAAGTCAAGCAAATGAGAGAAGGGATTTTCATCTCTCAAGAAAAGTATACCAAGGATCTACTCAAAAGGTTCAAGATGGAAGAATGCAAACCAATCAAGACCCCAATGCCATCTAATGGACATCTCGACCTAGATGAGGGAGGTAAACCGGTTGATCAAACTCTCTACCGTTCTATGATTGGTAGTTTGTTGTACCTTACCGCATCTAGGCCCGATATCATGTTTAGTGTGTGCATGTGTGCTCGCTTTCAAGCGTGCCCTAAAGAACCTCACTTAAGTGCCGTAAAAAGAATCTTAAGATATCTTAAGCACACCCCAAGCATTGGTCTTTGGTATCCCAAAGGAGCTAGATTCCAACTAGTTGGCTATTCCGATTCGGATTATGCCGGTTGCAAAATTGATAGAAAAAGCACATCCGGAGGATGCCATTTGCTTGGAAGGTCTTTAGTATCTTGGTCATCTAAAAAGCAAAATAGTGTGACTTTATCCACCGCCGAGGCGGAATACATTGCCACGGGGGCTTGTTGTGCACAAATCTTATACATGAAACAAACCCTCCTAGACTATGTAATTGTTCTTGAAAAGGTGCCACTTTTATGTGATAATGAAAGTGCCATTAAAATTGCTAATAATCCGGTACAACACTCTCGCACCAAGCACATTGATATCCGCCATCACTTTCTAAGAGATCACATTGCTAAAAATGATATATCACTAGAAGGTGTAAGAAGTGAAAATCAATTAGCGGATATCTTCACTAAACCTTTGGATGAAGCTACCTTTTGTAGGTTGAGAAGTGAACTCAATGTGCTTGACTCTAGTAACTTTAAAAAATGAGCTTGTATTGTCCCTTGCATTGCATTGTATTATATGTCATGTTTAATTACCCGCAATGCATCTAGGGCTTGGCTAACATGGTTACGATAACCCTCCTTTGGAGGAGTGAAGAAGCCTAATCGTGGATCAAACATGACAAGCAACCTAGCTTTACTTACTTGTTTTGCATTGCATTTGCATGGTTGTTGCTTTGTCGTTTCTTTTCGTTTTGGCTTTGAGCAACCTCTGTGTTCGTCCATGGGTAGAGAGAGCATTTTGATGCTCCCAAGGGTTCAAAAACTCTATTGCATGGCCATACGTTGCTCCTCGGGTGTTTGTTGTCTATTTTCCTAAAAATAATATTAGCCTAAGGCAAACTATTTTAAGAAACTTGAGGGTTTGAGTGAGGTCAATCATATCATGTTCTAATTGGTGTTTATGTGTCTCTTTGAATTGGAACTTGATTGGGAGAAGTCGCGTCGGAGTTCGGATTGTAGAAGGGCGAAAAATTGTGACCGGACGTTGGACCGGACGCTGCACCGGACGCAGTGATGCTTCACCATCGCGTCCGGTCCCGGCGACCACCAGCGCGTCCGGTCATCCAGAAGACCAACTCCTGATCTAGTGACCAGACGCTGAACCGGACACGCTGCTTTTGACCACCGTGTCCGGTCCTGGTAACCACCACCGTGTCCGGTCATTCGTGATGACTTTCTCGGGTAACCCTCGACCGGACTCTGTCCGCGTCCGGTCAGTCCTAACCGGACGCGTCCGGTCGCTCCAGGAGCTTACTGGAGTGTGACCGGATGCTGCACCACCGCGTCCGGTCAAATCGACCACCGCGTCCGGTCAGTGCATGCCGAGCGGATCTAATCCCCCATAGAATCTTCCGTCTTCGTCCGATTCCTTTCATCCGCTGCTCGATTCCGCGCCCGTCTCGCCGAGTTCTAGCCCTAGCTTGCCGGAGCGCCGCCGCACCGCCCTCCTCCGCCGCGCCGTGCTTCCTCCTCCTCCGGTGGGCCGTGCCGCAGTCCCTGCCTGCACAGTGCCGCCCAAGCCCGCGCCTCGCCTCGCAAAGCCGCTGTGCCGCGCCGCCCCCCACCGCCGCTGTGCCGCGCCGCCGCCCACCGCCGCTGTGCCGTGTTGCCGCCATTGAGCCGCGCCACCAACACCTGCACCACCTCCGACTAGTACTTGCCTCGCCTCGCGCTTTGCCAAGCAACCCTAGCTTCCTCTTCACCACTGTGACCGAGCTCCGCCCTAGGGTTTGCCCTAACCCTCCAATCGAAGGTGAAATCTTGTTTTTCAACATTCAATCTTTAAATTTCCTTCGTTAGGGCTTACCTTGACCGTCAAATTCCATCGCACTTACAATCATCACTTGACTCGGTCCTTTCAGCGCTCGTTCGGTGCTTCGGGAAGTCTCGCGAACTAGGTCTTCTCACCTCATCACCGGTCTTCTCGTCAATCCGAGGTAGCCATCGTGTTTCGATTCACATCTTATCTTATATGCTTGCTATCTCTAGGGTTTCATACCTTTTAGATTATATATGTTGCTTACAGTAGATCGATCTATTCTGTCTTTTTAGCGAGTTTGTCGGTGTGTCGGGGTGACTGCAGTTCTGTGCTTGAATCCGAGGCCAAGCCTGCGGATACGGATTGAGGCCAAGCCTCTTGAGTATAAGTACACCATCTTTCAGAGGATTCCCAACAGTGTGATAGCATGGTTCGTTGCAAGAACGCCAGTGGTGCTCCTAGTGACGGGGATGATAGTCCTCCTCGTCTGTCTGAGGTTGCGCGTGGCAAGCGCATAAAGATTATGGCCAGAAAGAAGAAGACCCTCACAGATGCAGAGATAGCTCAGGCAGTTGCAGATGCAGCAGAGCAGACAGAGAGGGGAGGCAGGAGCAGTGGTATACACATTAGCGAGCGTCGCTTTCATCTTGAAGGTCGACAGCTTGGTACAGAGACTACTGAGGCCACTGAGGGCACAGAGGTGACAAAGGATGTAGATGCTATGTCAGTCGATCCACCTGTAGAGGCTCCAGAGGGGACAGAGGAGCAGCCAGCTCAGACTCCACCGCGTCGTCGCTCCACACGCACACGAGCTCAGGTGACTCGTAGTCCATAGGGCCAGCGTCGTGGAGGACGTCCACCTCCTAGGGTTAGAGGTTCACCCCCTGTCGAGCACTTTGACTTGAGAGGTGCTACAGCACGTTAGGTGCAAGGGTTGAGATTTGTTGAGGTCAGCCGGTGGTTCCCACCTCAGAGGGACTCTAGAGCTTCAGAGGGTTTCTATACTTCTCTACAGGAGGATTTCTACAGAGCTTATGTTGACAGTGGCATTGCCTTTCGACCACAGAGGGTTTGTCGCATTGAGTCACTTGTTGAGGTAGTGGGTGAGTAGCTTCGTCCGCACCTGTCCTTTCTACCGGGCTTGTCAGATTTTCTTGGACGGACAGGTGTATACTGCGGCACTTGGGTTAGGGAGTTATATGCTTCACTATGGATTGATCCGGCCCATGAGTTCATACACTTTGCATTCCGAGGTCGTGACCGCAGACTGTACAGCACAAGAGTGCGGGAGATTCTCAGACTCCTAGCTTCAGACACGAAGATCCACCAGCTCTGTTTTGGTCAGACAGCTCCACCTAGATGCCCTCATGGCGGTACTGTGCCACCTACAGATCTGATCCGACCCTGCTTCCGTGAGCCTTTTGGCGAAGGGTCTCGTCGCACACCTGCCAGTTTGACACCGCTTGCCCGAGTTCTAGATGCTATTGTCAGGCGTACTCTTCTTTCCAGGCTTGGTTACAGAGAGGGATTGACCAAGATGCAGCTATGGGTTGTTCACCACCTCCTCTCACAGACACCTTTTGACATTTGGGATCTTATGCTTAGTGAGATGGAGGACACCCTGGCAGAGGGCTTCAAGGGACACCGTCAGTTGCCCTATGCTCATTGGATTTGCTTCATCATCAGATCTGCCCTTGAGCTTCCTGCAGAAATTAGAGCTGAGATATCTGATACTACCACTGCTTTTCCTGAGTATGATATCCGTCAGCTATGGGCTTCAGTTACGAGAGAGCAGGCCCCTGTACCAGGACAGAGAGAGACCTCAGGTGCCTGAGACAGCGGCTGAGCAGGACGCGACCGTACAGGGTCTTGCTGAGGCAGAGCTTGCAGATTTAGATGCTTAGCCCGCTGATATAGCTAAGGATGAGACCTCTGACAGCACTAACGAGGATTATCATCCCATCCCCAGGTATCGGTCTCCTCGGCCTCACGACCACGAGGCCGGTGGCTCTGGTTCAGCCTCCCGCTTAGACCCAGCCATGGTGGCTATTCTTGAGAGGCTGACCCAGGCACAGGAGCGACAGGAGCTTCAGCTACAGAGGCAGGCTCAGGACACCGCTGCACCCTTTGCACAGATTCAGGCTCAACAGGATGAGTTCTAGAGACAGCAGCTTGAGATACAGCGCCAGCAAGTCGAGATGCAGCGTCAGCAGTATGAGATGCAGCGACAGAGTGCAGCTAGCCAGCAGCAGTACTTGGATCTTCTGCGTCACCTAGTCACAGTTGGGGTTCCTCCACCTGCATCTGTCCTGACTTCAGCCTTACAGTCTAGTGGACCTTCGAGTCAGGGACAGCCGAGCTTTCAGTTCACCTCTCCACAGCTGTAGGTCCCTCAGTCATTCTAGTCCCCGAGCTACACGCCTATTCAGACGGGATTTACTCCTTCAGACCAGCCTCGCCCTCACCTTTTGACTGGCACACCTTTCATTGATCTTAGTGCCACATATAGCGAGTTGACTGGTCAGCTGACGCCCTCGCACACTACTTTTGCTACTTCATCAGGATTGTCAGCTTCAGAGGCAGTTGTTCCTCCTGTGACAGGGACGGGCACTACAGAGACAGTTCCTTCGTCCGTTGCCTCGACGGATCCCTCAGCTATTGGCTCACTTCAGGCTTAGGTCACAGAGACTGCTCCACTTGTTGCTACTTCGTCAGTACCTATTCCTGTTGCTCAGACCCAGACCACTTCACAGCCGCGTGCTTCTTCAGAGGGTCAGCCTGATAGCTCCGAGTCCGAGGGAGACACTTCTCAGTTTGTGATTACTACGCGCTCCTCGGCACCCGACTCGACTCCGTCTATTCCCTCGTCAGATCCTTAGATTAGTTTTTGGCGGTTGATGCCAAAGGGGGGAGAGAGTAGATTCAGGGGGAGTTTTGATAGAGGGTTTTTATTTTTTTGTGTGTGCTACATTCATGCATCATGTTTACTTTACAGTAATTGCATACTTGTGACATGTGGTCGTGTGAGTACTTTGAGTCTCTATGGTTTATCTAGTCACAGTTTTAAATCATGTCACTTGTTTGGTTATAGCTCATAAGGTTGTGGTTCCGTGCCTTACTCCGATCTCTTTTGAGCTATATCTTTTTGTGTACTAACGTTTCATGTCTTATCTTATAAGTACACTCTTTTGGCTTAGAACACATAAGCAATTCCTAACCTTTTGTGCTTATTGTTTTTCTGCTTATGTGAACCAAGCATGTTCGAAAACCTCAACTCCTATCTTTTGAATCTTAGTGTTGTTATCAATCACCAAAAAGGGGGAGATTGAAAGCATCTAGGCCCCGAGAGTTGGTTTCGGCAATTGATGACAACGCTTTATTACCATGACTAACGTGTGTTTTGCAGAAACCTTGGTAAGTTAGGTCATGGAGGTGATAACTGCTTTAGGCACCATGGTATTCATGCCCCCTGATGGAAATCGTTTCGGTTTTCAAAGGAGTGACGTCAAGATTAAGGACGGTTAGTTCCGGATGTCAAGGTATTGAGCTACATTCGGAATAGTCGTTAGGATCTTCGTTTTCTCTTTTGGCTGTACTATTAAGGGGAGCATGAGCGGGTAGCTTGACCTATGTGAGTCTTATGTTTAGGTGTGGTGCACACTTGTCAAACTTAGCACTAGGCAGCTCTAGAATAGCTCAAAGTTCAGTTGGAAGCAACTTGGTTCAAGTTGCGTCGCGTTTCGGAGTGCTTAGACAGCTTTTCCCTTGACCGGACGCGGTTCTCGGTTTAACCGGCGCGTCCGGTCAGTTCAAAACCGCGACTGCGTTTCAGCGCTGACGACCGGACGCGGTCCTTGCGAGGACCGGACGCGGTGGTCAGACCGACACGTGTCACTTAAGGGAAACCATCCGTTCGGACGCGACCTGGGTGTGATCGGCGCGTCCGGTCACGTTCCAGTAAGGTCCTGCGACGACCGGACACGTCCGGTCATCACCGATCGGATGCGGTCGCGCGTCCGATCTCGTTACAGTAAGCTTCCTACACGATCGGACGCGTCCGATCACCCCTGACCGGCGCGTCCGGTCACTCAGCCGAAATTTTAGAATTTCGACCGTTACGAGCGACCAGCGCGTCCGGTCACTTCGAGCGGCGCGTCCAGTCACTCAGTCGAAATTCTAGAATTTCGACCGTTACGTGCGACCGGCGCGTCCGGTCACTTCGATCGGCGCGTCTGGTCACCCCGCGTTTTGCTGAGTTGGCAGGTAACGGTTCGTTTCGACTGTGGGGGTGTATAAATACATCTCCACCACCTCTTTGAAAGGTCTCTTGCTCATTTGTTCAGCTGAGAAACACCTTTGGAGTGCAAGGGAGTGCAAGAGCTCTAGTGAGGAGTGTGATTTGAGAATCAAAGCTTGAGAGTTCCTCACTAGTGATTAGAGATAGTAAGTGTGCATCCTCCTTCTCATTAGGCTCATTTTGGTCAAGTGAGAGTTCTAGCTTATTACTCTTGGTGATCGCCATCACCTAGACGGCTTGGTGGTGATTGAGAGTTTGGTGATCATCCGGCGAAGCTTGTGGATGACCCAACTCATCTTGTGAGCGGTTTTGGACGATTCACCGCGACGGAGTGTCGAAGAATCAGCCCGTAGAGAGCACTTGATCCTTGCGCGGATCAAGGGGGAGCTACACCCTTGCGCGGGTGCTCCAACGAGGACTAGTGGGGAGTGACGACTCTCCGATACCTCGGAAAAACATCGCCGTGTTCCTTGCCCTTACTTTCAAGCATTTACTTTCTCGTATTTACATTTATTGCTTGTTTTACTTTTCTAGAATTGCCATGCTAGACTAGGATTGGAAACTAGGGTGCAAAACTCTTTACCGGTAGAATATCTAGGAACACAAGTAGGCACTAGGGGTGAATTCCGGCTTGTAGGTTTTAATTCTTGCAATTAATTTTTAGAGAAGCCCAATTCACCCCCCTCTTGGGCATCTTGATCCTTTCACTATCATTTTAATGACATGTCAAATAACAAGGAAAACGGCCTATTTATACTCCTTTGGCTGTTTTTTTGCTGTTATTGCGATAGGTTGATTCACCAGGATAGATAGCCTATTCAAATAATTGTGAGCATCCTGCATTGCCACAGCACTGAATTGTTCCAGGGCAACACCGAAGTGCAGAGGCACCAGCCTGAGCTGAGGGAGGGCATGATATCAAGTTCAGCGGTAGCAACTGAAGGTTTTGTTTACTATACCAGCTAATAAATTTTGGGGAACAGGACATACCATTATCTGTGATTGTGTTGGGTACAAAAACTTTATCTAATTATCTACAAAGATCATAAGGACCTGCTCCTTTTATTGGCTAAATTTGTAAAAAAAATACCGTTTGCAGGACCACAGCCTAACAATATTTTAGATCAGTGTAGCGGGCGGATGGTTGCATGGAAAAAAGGGAGAACAACCACCCTTGGTAAGAATAAACTCAGCTTTGCAACCTAAATGTTTTTTTTATCTACTCTGCTTTCGGCAGTCTATTTCTACTATTATTCAATTTGATCGGTTTACAAGATCCGTTTGCCTGTTTCTTTTATATAGTCAGCTAAATACTTAACTGCACCTGTATTCCAATCACTTGATTATCATGTTTCCTCCTATGACTGTGTCTGATGGTGCCTGTTATTTGAGATTTTAAGATCTTGATTGCTTCGGTAAATTTCTTTGGGCTCTTTACTGCAATGTATGCTTTTATTGCTGCAGACAGATTTCTGCACTCTTATTATCTTTTTAGCTTTTCATTTATTCATATAGTGTAGGATTAGATTGATCTGACAAATGGGAAAAGAAGCGAACAACCATAGCCCTATATCACACAGCAGCTGCTGATACATGATCAAATGGAATGTGATTTGTGAATGTTAGCATGTCTTAGGTATCACTCCTTTAGTTTTTTTTAGACCCATCATTACTCCTTTCCACCTCTTTTCCTTATAGCTTTCTTAGATCCATCATTCAATTGAATTGATATTTCTTATTTTCAATGGTCTGGAGGTTTGCGATAAACCTGATGGCTTTTGATTTATTAAGTTGACGCTCATAATCTGATGGCTTCTGATTAATTAGATTAACGCTCATAACCTGATGGCTTTTGATTTGTTAGGTTTACACTCATGTCATTTTCCGAGTAATAAAATGGTACCTAAGGCTGTGCTCATGCAAATGAAACTGTGTACCCTTATGGTGACAATTCAGAAGTCAGAAATGACAGCTCCATTATTGTAATTAGTTTGAACTAATATTCATATTTGTATCTCAAAATTGAAAATAGTTTTCCTGGTCACTTTAGAAAGTACGAAAGGGTAATTCAGTAATGCCTCTCGAAATGCAAGTAGCTAATGTCTCTCCAAAAGCAAGGCATTATTTCAGTAATGCCTCTCCAAAAGCAAGGCATTATTTCAGTAATGCCTCTCAAAATGTCATGTTTCATTCTCAAGATGCTCTCCAATTCAGTTCCTCTTGCGTGTGACATACTATTCTTTGTTGACAATTTGTATACCTGCCTTATAGGTGGCAGCAGAATATTTATTCTACAGGGGCTGCAAAAACTTACAGATGAAATAATGCCTTATAGGTGTTGGCAGAATAATGACATATTCTTGTTTTTTGCAATTTAAAAGGTCCAAGAGCATGGAAGAAAGTTGACTGAAAGGCTTTCTGTGAAGGCAACAAAGGTTGTATGACACTGCACTAACCTGATTGCTTTCTGTGAGCATCTTCTATACAATAGTGCATGCCTTTGAGGACTATCTGAATCTCAAAGGTAAAAAAGAGATAGGGATTGTAAACTTTCAGAGGTAAACCAAAAAAGAGATAGCTCCTGATATTAAAATTTCCACTCTATACCTTGAGGATGACTGCTACTAACCGTGCCAGTGGTGTGGCCTTTAGGTCAAGCTAGGTGCCACGTGTCCAATTGCAGCAACCTGCACGATCATAGCTTCCTAGCAATGGGTCGAGTGCTACTGCTTCCTGCAGTGGTCTTCAGAATTGTAAACGCGGTTTGGGCTTCCTAGCAAAGTAATTATTACTTGCTGACGCTGCAAATGTCAGGGTACTTGAATTTTTTATGCATTTTTGAGCTAAGGCTATGGGTTTGCTTCGTCTGAACTATGGGTGTGTTTAGTTGAGAAATTTTGGGTGAAAAGTTACTGTAGCACTTTTCGTTGTTATTTGGTAAAATTTGTTCAACCATGGATTAATTAGACTCAAAAGATTCGTCTCGAACTTTACAGACAAACTATGCAATTAGTTATTTTTTTACCTACATTTAATGCTTCATGCATGCGTCTAAAGATTCGATGTGATGGGTGGAAGAGGAAATATTTTGGATATGCATGGCAAGTAAACGCGGCCTATGGCTATGAACTTTGCTATCTGAACTATAGCTATGAACTTTGTAAACGCAGTTTGGGCTTCCTAGCAAGGTAATTATTACTTACTGACGCCGCAGATGTCAGGGTACTTGAATTTTTTTATGACATTGCTTTTCCTTAATATCAAGTCTGCAGCCAATTTTCATTTGCATGGGCAATTCCGTTTTCTCTTAACTGCTCAGGTTTAGTGCAGTTAGATTTCTCCCTCCATGATGGTATATGATTCCAGCCTGTTGCTTTCAACTTGGTAACATTTTCATAATTCCCTAATACTTTTAGTTCAAACTGATTAAGGATCAGCCTCTCAGTCCACAAACTGATGAAGGATCACCCTCTCAATCCACAAACTAATTGTAGCTACGATCTGAGGCTTTTTTTTTTCCTCATTTGAATTATGAATATTTTTTTGCTACCGAAGTACCTGTTCTGTTTGTTTTCTCATGCAGCTTTTAGAGTGAGTGCAATAGGTTCCATATTTTTACCTTCTCCTTATTCAACACATATCAACATCTGGATTTTTTTCTGATCTAGTGTGATCCTTTTAACAACGTTCTCTGCAAACTTATAGAGTAATTATTTCCTTGTTTCATCCCTGGTTGGTTACGTTTGGTGTTTTCTTTCCAAACTGAAGGGGGAATTGGTGGCGGGCCCAGTGCCCTGAATCCAGAGGTGAGCAGCGAAACTCTGAAATGCTTCTTCTTTTCATGGATACTGCAAGAACAAGTACAATGTGTATCATGCCATTCCATTGTAGTGACCATTACCGGCTTTTCCATATTCGACGACAAGTGAATATCCACACTTGATATTTCAGAAAATAAATAGATCATAACAACACCAGTTGACATTCCAATATTTCCATTCTATCTGAACTACGATCGTTGTTATCAATTTCTCTTTTTTTTCCACCTAACGTACTTTCCACACGAGCTGTACAAAATATAAGATAGAGACTTTATCACTCTGTTATTTCTGTTTTGTTTTGAAAATCGGGTGTGACAAGGGTGGATCCTGGTGGCACAACTTAGAGGCGCATGGCCCACGGAGGAGGGGAACGAGGCTACGGTGACGGCGGTCCGGCAGAGATGAGCTCCTGGCTTCACGGCGTCGGCGCGGTCCGGAGGGAGCAGAGGAAGGGAGAGGGTGCCTCCTCCGCCACGATGAGCTAGATCGATAGTGCTCTGGAAGACGAGATGTGCAGCCGACCTGCCGTGTAGGTTTTTCTTTTTCTATAGGTGTGGTGCCTTTTTTTCTGCATGGAAGGATCTAGATGGGGAGTGCTCTCGAAGCCACGCGTGAGGTTGCAGCTTACGGCCAATTTGTGTTTTGGTGCAGCGGCTTTTTTTTTCTTTCTTTTTTTTTAACGTGAATGAAAAAGACCCTGGCAGCTGGTTCTGTGGCCACTCGCCATCGCCTCCTCATACGAGAGAGTTAAAAAAAAAGAGAGAATGAGCTGCATTGTTTGTCGACCTCGGCCAAGCCTTATCCTTAATATGAAGTGAACATGCCGCTTAAAAGGACGCGTTACATGCTTATTACAGATCATAGGAGATGGTGTAGGGTTTGACCACTGGACGCTGGGAGCGACTTCTTGACCGGATAGATTAGGATGATAAGAGGGATGAAGAACCATAATTCGCTTATTTATCCAGCATGTAAGCAGAGGTTAGCACGTAGATGAGGACTTCCAATGCTATGGAATTTATTTGATTTTTTTTTAAGAAAACAGCTTTACCAGTAAAGAAGAGTTGTACCAAGTGGAATTTGCAACGAAAAAATAGAAGTTTTACTCAGCCACCGCCACGCTCAACTTCATCGAAGTTTGGAACGGAGAAAGTGCTTTTATCAGTGCCTATTACTTCCAACTAAAAAAATAATTTATTCATTCATAACTAGAAGTTTGTCATGTCTCAAATAATTAGATATATATACATAACAACATCATACAAGATATCACGACAAACTTTATGTATAAAGCTATATTATTGGCCTTTGAAGTTTGAAACTGATGATAATAATATATTTGTCCATCACGTAACGCACGGACATTTATGCTAAAATATACGTATGTATAAAGTTTTTATATGTACCACGCGCGAGTCGTGTTCACACATGCATGCTCGTGCTCAACGAGTTCACACGCTCATGCTCATGCTCATCTCTCGACGATAAAGTTTTTAATATATATTGTACCCTCTTACCTCGTGCTCAGCTTTAGCGAATATATACTTGGTCGTCGTTGGGGCTTTAATTTGAGATAGACGATGGCGCAGGCTGCATATATTCGTCAACAAACTTAAATAGTGCAAAAACCAAAAATGCCTTTTGGTTTTCAATAATACCTACCTCTACCTTTTTTTTGCGTTATAATATTTCTCTGCGGGCGTCCGTTCCACGTTTGTCCCCCGAACGCTCCTAGCTGCGCCCGCTCGTCGGCCCACAGGCCTGCTCCCACGTTCAGCTCGTCTCCACCATTTTTATGAGCAACTTGGCTCCTTCTCATCCACATGACCACACGCGGAGGCGCTCCACTTCCTGCCTCTGCTTAGCCACATGATGCGCGCACTCGGCCCAGCTGCTCCCTGACACAGCGTCGCTGGCGCCGGTGCCGGCGCGGGCTGCTCCAGCTCGGCGAGCGCATCGAGCTCATGGCACATGTGTGCCATGGCGGCTACCAGGCACTACATCTTGCGCGCCTTCCAGTCTATCTTCTTGGGCAGCGTAGCGTAGCCCGTGCGGGTCGCTGGCATCGGAGGAGACTTGCTTGATGAGCGCGGCGAAAAGGGTGTCGAGCGGAGCAAGGTCGATGCAACGGGCGGACAGGCGGGCGATGGCGCGGGAGCAGGTGGAGCTCAACAAAATCAGCTCGCAACCCTGCACCGCGCCATGCACCCCCCGGCCAAGCCCCGACTAAGGCTGAATGTTGTGTTTCTTAAGTCAGACATTTCAGACTTATGTTTCAAGTGTTTTATCTAAATGTTGCAAAAGTCGATCTGGGATGTTGCATATGTTGCAGTGACAATATACACATGTTGCAAGCATATGTTTTCATGTGTTTCAGTTGTTTCAAAAGTATGTTTCAAGTGTTTCATCATGATGTTGCAGAAGTATATCTGGATGTTGCATAACATGCATGTTTCAAACGCATGTTTTAAGTGTTTCAGGTGTTTCACGTACGTTGCAAGTGTTTTATCTGGATGTTGCAAAACTAGATCTGGATGTTGCATATGTTGCTATGGCTATACACGTATGTTTCAAGCGCATGTTTCAAGTGTTTCGTCTATTTTCAGTCGCATGTTACGAGTGTTTCAACTGGATGTTTTAAAAGTAGATCTGGGGGAGTACATGTAGCAATAGCCCGGTGGTTGGCGAATAGTTGCCTGCCATAGCCGTCTGCTACTGTCACTGGGGCGCCGCTCGTGGGTCACTATGCGGGCGCCTGAGGCCGGCAAACGCCTCCCGACGAGCATCCGCAAGCGGGGTGATGCGGACGTGGGGGGGGGGTCCTGTCTGTTACGTTCCGGCCTGGTAACTATCCTCCTATTACGCAGGCGTGGTAGGCACATGCGTTCGAACCCAATCCGTTTTGGTCGTCGGCGAGCCCAGCTAACAGCCGAGGGAGGTGCGCTCTGCTGGTTGTTTGGCCACACGTCCACGAGTGTGTAGGGGGCGAGTGCGCCATGTGGGCTACACGGCTGAGCATGCACCGTGTAACGATAATATTCTCGTGAGCGGCGTGCGCGGCGCGGGCGTCCGGACGCGCGCTTATGTCCGGACGTCTGGGTGCTAGACCCTCCCTTTTTTGTCCAATGAATCTGCAACAAAACAATTGCTTAGTAAAAGAGACAACTGCATGCATGATAAAAGGATTAATTAGAGGACCTTTGTACAGCAAAAGAAAAATGACAACTAAGGGCAAGTGGAAATAGGTAACATGTAGGAGAGCAGCGCATCAACTGTGTGCACCTCCTTAGGTTTTATAATGTGATACCACTTTTCATGTGTATGTATATGCCTCATCTTACACTCTACTTCATCCATCCTAAACTCAATGTGTATCTCACTTCTCGAAAAGTCATATTTTTACGCGTATCTCGCTTCTCGAAAAGTCAAATCTTTTTTTAAGTTTGACCAAATATATAGAAAACAATACCAATATTTGTATCTCTAAATATGAATTACCTCGGCGGTTTTGAATAGCACAGAATAAAACTAGGAATTACTTTGGCGGTTTGGACTAGCACTCAAGAAAATATGAAATTACCTTGGTGGTTTGAATTAGCACCCGAGTCAAGAGTATGCATTTTCTTGGAGGTATTGCTACACCTCCAAGGTAACGACAATATTTCTTAGGGGTGCTCAATTTTGCCCCTCAAAGAAATCGTTAGCCGCCAAGAATATTCCTTTTCCTGATAGTGACTTGTCTATATCAAACCTTCTGTCAACTCAGATTTGATGGAATTGAACCTGGCCTTTAAACCAAAAAAAAAACCTCGCAAAAAAAAAAAGGAAAGAAAAATCTCAATTCAATCTGGCTCTGGGCCAAATCTGTTAAAAATGGTCCATAGGCCCATACCACAAATCTCAAGTGTTCGTAACGGTCGTCAACAATATGACAGGTAATGTCCTCTCTTCTCGACCGGTCATCCATCTCTGCTTCCTTCCTTCCATTCAGTTGGCCGCAACGTGTGTGTAACGATGACGACATTCCAATGCAAGACGAGAGACCAGCAGGAGAGGGGACGACACGAAAACGGCTGCCTCGGATCGTGGCGAGACGAACAGGTGTGCAGGGGCCTCCCGTTGTCACCTCCGACATATGGAACCAATTAACCGGCGGCCAAGAGCAAAGCTCGCTCGGCCATGCATGCAGGACCTCTCCGTCTTTGGAGCGTGCATGCAAGCTCGTCCAATCACTGGCACGCGCGACCATAATATAAATACGAGCCCCGGCCACCTCCTCATTCATCGCATCGCATCGCATCACAGTTACATACCATCCACCGACGATCATCATCATGTCGAGGTCGACGATGCAGGTGGCGGTGGCGGTGGCGCTGGCGTTTCTGGTGGGCGGCGCCTGGTGCGGTCCTCCCAAGGTTCCCCCGGGCAAGAACATCACGGCCACCTACGGCAGCGACTGGCTGGAAGCGAAGGCGACGTGGTACGGCAAGCCGACGGGCGCCGGCCCCGACGACAACGGCGGCGGGTGCGGGTACAAGGATGTGAACAAGGCCCCCTTCAACAGCATGGGCGCGTGCGGCAACGTCCCCATCTTCAAGGATGGCCTCGGCTGCGGCTCCTGCTTCGAGATCAAGTGCGACAAGCCGGCCGAGTGCTCCGGCGAGCCCGTGGTGGTGTACATCACGGACATGAACTACGAGCCCATCGCCGCCTACCACTTCGACCTGGCCGGCACGGCGTTCGGCGCCATGGCCAAGAAGGGCGAGGAGGAGAAGCTGCGCAAGGCGGGCATCATCGACATGCAGTTCCGGCGGGTCAAGTGCAAGTACGGCGAAAAGGTCACCTTCCACGTGGAGAAGGGGTGCAACCCCAACTACCTGGCGCTGCTGGTCAAGTACGTCGACGGCGACGGCGACATTGTGGCGGTGGACATCAAGGAGAAGGGAGGCGACGCGTACGAGCCCCTCAAGCACTCCTGGGGCGCCATCTGGAGGAAGGACAGCGACAAGCCGCTCAAATTCCCCGTCACCGTCCAAATCACCACCGAGGGAGGCACCAAGAGCGTCTACAACGACGTCATCCCCGAAGACTGGAAGCCCGACACCGCCTACACCGCCAAATAAGCCCGCACGCAGACCTACTGCTGCTCTGGGCTGGGTTGGCTTGGATCCCAACTTAATTCCCAAGCAGTGCATTACCATACGCTTACGCATGCATTGATCCATGCATAATATCCATTTTCTTTTTTACTGCTGCTGCTGCGACGACCACGTCCTCCTTCGTCCTCTCCATATATATAGCTAGAGCCAGGCTCCGCTCTCTTATATTATTATATTATAAGAAAGCAAAGAGAGAAGAAACGGAGAGACCCAATACATAATAAGTGCCTAGCTAACGAGAGATTTGAGAGGCCTTTATTTGTATAATAAATGGATCCGAGGAGCGAGACAAACAATATTGTCCATGGATCTCCCATGTAATCCCAATTTTATCATGGCTACATTTTAAGAGATCACACACTTTTCAATGACTTATTGAAATTTATGATGCGTACGTAACGATTCTAGATGTATTCTTTGCTTTGGCCATCCTTAACCGTGGTCATTCTTTGAAGGTAAGGTACGATATTTTCATTCATGCTACAAAACATAAGCTTTCTACTCTTTAATAAGATGCACTTTCCATTATTGTGACACCTTCACCGCTTCCATTAATTATGCAATTTCCTACATTAAGATGACGTCATGTATGCATCTAGACCACTAGGTAATAAGCGTGGTAAGTGTTTTGATGATTTATGACAACTATATTATTGGAAATGCACAACACGAGGGATATTATGGCTTTCAAGTATGATTGGTCTAACGAGGTGATTGCACAAATTTATGCTATAGTGTGGTTTGTTCATGCAACAGATACAGATCATTGTTTTGCTCACCTTATGAAACCATAGAACTAGTCACCTCAAAGAAACCATTGGAATGGTTGGAACATAAAATGGACTTCGGAGGATTGAATTGGATCTGAGGAGGTAAACAATAGCAAAAATGACGTCGTGTTTCCTCTACCACCAACATTGTCCTTGGATTTTTTATGTAATCCAATCCCAATTTTATCGTGGCTACCTTTTTAAGAGAACACTTTTTCTATGACTAATGTAACGACCGAGTGTGCATTGTGTTCATAACCATGGTCACTACGAGAATTGCAACATAAAGCTTCTAATTTATAAGAAAAAACTATGTGTTATGCATTGTTGAATCGTCAAATCTACACACTAGTGAACGGCCGGGCAAATGCTTTGTTTGTTGGTCAGAGTTGTGCTCTGATGGATGGTCTGGTAGTGACACCACCGGCAGTGGTGGACCCAGCCGAAAATATGAGCTAGGGCGGACTGCTATGTAAAGATACAAAACTTCACCGATATACTGGTGTAACTATGTATGTATATCATATCTATATTGTAATGTCACATAACAATTATGTTCTAATATATAATTCATGAAACAAGAGGTACGGAAGAAGTTTGCACATGATTACCTTTCACATCAAGAACACATAAGGAGAAATTTTGTTCCATATAGTCCAGATAATTTACCATACAATAAATGATGAAAAAAACAACCTGCAATTAAAATAAATAGTAATGAGTAAGTGACAAGCGAGGAAATAAGTAAACAAATGTCAAACATTGTAGGAAAACATACCAATCCTATAATTCTAAGAACTTTGAGGCAGCTTTGGAGGTAAACTCATCTTTCGATCTCTCATGGATTGAAACGTCCTCTTAATTTTCTCATGATCAAGTTCTCTGAAAATCTCCTTCTCAATGTAGCACAAAGTCAAGTCCTTAAGCCACTCATCATTAATTCTATTCCGCAAATCAGTCTTGATTATATTCATAGCTGAGAAAGCTCTTTCAATTGATGCCGTTGCCACTGGAAGAAGCAATGCTAGCTCAATGATGCGATCGGTTAATGGAAAACCAAGGTGTGCCTTAGTGTCAACCAACTTTATGGCCAAACTTGCAAAATCATGACAAGCTCTAAAATCATCAACTCTTCGCACATGTAAAATGAATGTCTCAAGTTCATCCCTTATATTAGAACGATCAACAATTGAAAAATCTTGATAATAGATCTCCGTTAGACGAGCAATCTTCTCCACATCAAACATAGAGAATGAATCTCTTGGATCAAGACAAGAGAAGCAAATAAGTAACTCTGATGATACCTCATTGAAGCGATGATCCATCTCTGTTAGAATAGCATCAAGTGTAGCAAGAAAGTGTCAACACGATAATGATGTTCTTTAGTTATTAAGTCATCATCAGCCTTGATCGACCCCATCTTGGTCTATGCTCACTGAAATCTGGCAACTTTATCTTTTTTGCAACACAGAAGGCTTTGACTTCTTCAAATAATGGCTCCCAACCTTCATTTCTCAAGTTTACCAAACGTGTTTTGACATCAACAAGCAATGACATGGCCTGAATTATATTCTGATCCTTCTTTTGCAGCAAGAGAGATAACTCATTAGTAATACGAAGCACTTTCAGCATCAACTTCATATTCAAAACAAAGGTAAAGCTCTTCATTTTTTTCAACAAACCGGCTGCTCTACCAAGATTGCATTCATCCCCATGAACTATAGACAATACCTTCGACACAGAATCCCACATGTTCTCAATACGGAGCAATGTGGTGAAATGAGAACCCCATCTTGTATCACCAGGTCTAACCAAGCTAGTTCTTTGATGCTTCCCTTTCCCAGAAAAAATCTCTCCACTATCCAATTTCTCTAAAATTGTATTACAATGTTCAACAATCAAGCTATCTTTCCTTTGACAAGATGAACTAGCACTAGTCATAATCAAACTCACATAGTTGAAGAAATCAGAGAATGATGAACAACAAGTTGAAGTAACAACAATTACTAGCTGCAATTGATGAGCAAAGCAATGCACATAGAAAGCATGTGGGTTTTCATCACGAATTTATTTTTGCAAACCATTGAATTCACCTCTCATATTAGAAGCCCCATCATATCCTTGCCCTCGAAGTCTATCAATGGATAAACCATATTCATCAAGAACATCTAGCAGTGCCTTCTTCAATGAGAGAGATGTTGTGTCCTCCACATGTTTAAGACCCAAAAATCTTTCCACTACCATTCCTTTGTGGTTGACAAACCTACAGACCAATCAAACACAATTAAATTAAATAGTTTCTAATAATTATTATCATTTACAAATCAGCAATTAAATAGTAACAACCTCACAATCACAGCCAGTTGCTCCGCTATTGAGATGTCACGAGATTCATCAATTAGAACTGAAAAAAGTTTGTTGCCAATCTCTTTCTTTATGACTTCCTTTATCTCCCTTGCAAAACTCGCACACAGGTCCTTCTGAATCTTGTGAGAAAGCATTTGGGCATTTAATGGACATAACTCCTCAAATGCAAGTCGTACCTCCTCATTCCTTTTTTGTGCCACTCAACCATCTCTAAGAAATTCCCTCTATTTAAGGAAGAGGGAGATTCATCGTGGCCTCGAAATGAATGAGCTTGTGCAATAAGAAAACTTGCAACATCTAAAGAAGCCGTCACACGTGTTTCATATTTCTTTTCTGCATCAACACTATAAGCCTCGATCCTATGTGAGACACTCGCCCTTCGATTTTGAAAATCTTCAAAAGTTGTCCTTGCTCTATTGTGATAGCTTGTCGTTCCACCAACATGCTGAGAAAATCCATTAATATGCATTTTTCCAATTTCTATACCCTTCTTTACTGAATGCATCATGACCAAAATGTGTTTCTATGGGCTTTTGCTTAAAAAATCAATCGAAGCAAAATGCTGCATCTTTAGCCACACTATATTCCAACCAGTCATATTGTTTTAACCAATTCTTTAGAAACACCCTCTTATCATTTGGATTCTTAGGAAAATTATGGCCATAAGGTTTGGTTGGGCCCTTCAGCAAATAAGCCCTCCTAACATCATCTCTAATGTCTGGATAGAATTGATCAATTGCTACACGAAGGGCCGGATGAAAAACAAGATGAACATCCGGATTGAAAACCATAATACCTTCAACTTCAACATTTTGCTCTTGTGACAACATTTCTTCATTTGCAACCCCTTCCTCTTGTACTGTTTCTAGTGGATGTGCCTCTGAATCTCCTAGCTCTTCTTGTTCTTCAGATTCAGCGACAACATCGCTTTCACGAGTACTTGGCCCCGAGCTGCTTCCACTTGTGGAATTTGTACTAGAAAAAAAGCTTTTCAAATTTGCAAAACCAACTAACCATTGAATTGATTTCACTAATCAGAGATCAATCTCTACCTATTTAATTGACTGACAATTTGCAATGGATAATGGATTCATGACCAGACAGTACCTAATTTCGTATACCGCTTCTTGCTCAATGGAGTTGGAGCTGCTGGCCTCCTCGCTGTCACCGGGTTAGACACATCGCCGGCTCTATCTTCATCTCCTCCTCCTCCATCCATCTATTGCTACCTGCTCTCTGTAGAGGCCGCCCGGGCGTAGCTGGCAGCCGCAGCCCGCAGCGTAACCGCGCAGGCCGCAGTGCCGCCCGCCGCCCTCACTGGCCGCTGGCTTGGAAATGGGGGAGCGCCGTGCCGCTGCCGCCACCAGCCAGTTGGAGTTGGAGTTGGAGCGCCACTACCCGCCAAGCGCCCGAGCTGTGAGCCTGGTAGCCTGCGATGCCGATGCAGCGCGTCTGTGTGCGATGCGGGGCACCCTTGGCCCCTTGCGGCTAGCCCTAAGGGCCAAAATGGGCCAGAAAATGGTCCTTTTTGGTCAGACGGCCCAGCAAAGCAAAGTTGCATGCCTTGGCCTTCTTCAACCTCACACACTCGCCTGTCGCCGCGCTGGCCACCGCCACTCGCTCACTCGCTGCTCGTCGGCCAGACTGTCGGAGAACTAGGGGGTACTAGTGGTGCTCGCCGGAGGAGACCTAGGGCGGCCGCCCAAGCTCGCCCTATAGGTCGGTCCGCCTCTGACCACCGGACAGTCCCCTAGAACACAGTGGCGACTAAGACATGTTGTTTGTGAGGTGTCCCCTCTACACCCTTCAAGGACCATATGTCAGCACGAGTAGCATCAGCACCCCGTCTCGCTCCCTCTCTAGCACATTTATCTTTACACCCCTGTCTGTCTCTCTCTAGCAAGAAAGGAGAAGAACTCTAAGCCTCTCCCCGTTACTAGGTTGGAGCTAGTACACTACTATAGAATCCATTATCATCACCACACTGTTGACACTCCTTAGCATCACCTTAGTTACAAGGTTGTCATCCCCAGCAGCAATGGCAAGAGTGTGTAGGTAGGTATTAAACTAAACTCTTGAAATAAAATATATTGAATTATATAGGGAATCCGCAAGCGCACAGATTAAATACCATTGTAGCATTTCATCGAGAAATATTGCAGGTATCATTATTTATATTTTAGCTTAGGGAAGAGCTAAAGAATTAAGCTAGAGATGAACTTGCAAAATATGACTACTTTTGATAAATCAATCACACAGTCACTTACTTTGGCAGGGGGTAAGCCACAATAAATAAATAATGAATTATAAGCTCAAAGGATAACACACTTAGAGATTAGATATAGACTACTTATCATAAAGATAGGTTGATAGGAGATTAGTCAAGAGATTGAATTCCTAGGTAGGTTCTAGTCTACTAAGTCTTTCATCTACTCTAGCACATATACAATCATTTATAGCATAACGACTCTTCATCTATGTATAAGGAACATTACTGAGGAAAATCAGGAACATAGCAAGACTTTCCACGTAATATCGTTCTACTTGTCCTATCAACGGGGAGTGGACTATATAAGACTCAATGAGATTGTCACATCCGCGAACTACCACATGACCCGGCCAATAGGGTGCATTTGTAGGTAAACAACATCTAAGCACCATGCTTACATATAATCTACCACTTAGCCCCCTCGAGTAAAGAGCTGAGCACTTTGCAAACATATACATAAACTCATTATCAATCATAACTATATCAAATATACTACTAGAGCAAACTAGAAACATAATAAATAGAAACATAATAATATTTAGAATAAAGTCATAGAGAGAGACACAAGATAATACCAAACTCGATGATGATGATCCAAAATCCCAAGCACAATTGCTCAACTCTTCTTAAACCTAGCTAGTTTAAACCTATGTAGAAATTGAAGAATTGGAGTAGCTATTATAATTCTCTGGTGTAGAGATAATCTCTGATCTCTGCTTCTGTTGATGGCTTCCTCTAAACAATGAATTGCCCTAAACCCTAGGGGTCCTGGCCTGTTTATATAGCCCTAGCAAATTAACCTTGGCCGTAGGATCAAACCGACTTAAACCAACGAAGAAGATTGATCCTCAAAGGCGGTTTAACACTGACATAGAAGGGGAGGCTGACAGGAGGTCCCACCAGGGTAGGCGCCCTAGCCTCCAGGGCGGCCGCACTGGCCTGCTGCTAGGTGGGCCCTACCTTCAGGGGTTCGCCTTCTCATGTCTTCTAGATTGTTCTTTAATTACCATAGCCCGCAAACCTTCAACATATACTGACATGTGGCCCATCCTTTGGTCTTTTCTGATTAATCCCTGTAAAAATAGACATTCACCAAAACTCATAGAAATTGTCAGTTAAAACCCCTAAGTCTATGATGGTGATTGTTTTATGCCCTTTTAAACTCTTGTTGACAATTAAAAATGATAGTTATCTACCATCAACACACACCTTTATCACCATTGTTTTCTCTAAAACCTATGGCGAAAATAGTTCACTACCGATTTTCGGTCCAAAAGGGCTGCACATAACTTGGGATTGACAAAAAATATTTTCACCACTAGATCATAATTGATTGTTTTATTACCAACGGTGAATAACAAGTATGAAAAGTGTTGCTTGGTCACAGAGGGCCTCACAACCAACAAGTCTTACATGTAAGAAAAAGCAAGCATGGGGCATAATTTTTGTAGGTCCTAGAACCGGTGTAGTTGCATTGGTCCTTCACCTATCTGTCGGGTACCTGAATTAGGGGTACCCAAAACCGATGATTAAAGGAAACCAACCCCCGAGACATCCGCACCCTAAAGATCGCATCAAAGCTCCGCCTACATGGAAACACCATGCTCGGTCTGCACACATGTGGCTTCGCCAGGCTACCTCGACTACGTTCCGACCCGTACGAGGCCCGCTCGACTGGAAGCCTCGACCCTGAAAAATTCTCCGACTCGCACGACCCAGGGTCGAGTTGGTCGACCCTCCCTCCCTCCTTTTTACCTACTCACTGACAAGGCATTTAATACAACCACTTTCCATCAATGTGGATACAGCGCCACCGAAGTGGGTGCAGGGCCACCGGCATGGGAGCAGCACCTGCGTCTGATCACACTTTTTTACTGCCCATCTCGGGATGGGTGGTGAAAAAGCTGTCACTGTTCACACCACGTCGAGCACTGTTCTTCGATCGAGCCCCACTCGACTCACAAAATGATATACGCCGCGCCCGGGTTTCTAGGGGCTCGGCCTTATCCGTTCTGCAACAACCCCCGCAGCTATGACCCGACCTAGCCTCGACCACCGCTGGTCAACAAAGAAATGATGCCTGCACGTCGACCACAGGAAGTTGCACATCCTCTACAGCGCTAGGATGTCTCGCCATCCCATCGTCCACATCGCCACGACACCCAGGGATGGCCTGCACGCACCAGGGCACGTCGCCACAGCAGCACCCATAGTGCCCATCCTACCTTCTTCTCCAAGACACCCCTAGGGTTTGGTTGTAAGCCTAGGCCCTCTCCTTGTGTCTATAAAAGGGGAGGGCTAGGAGCTCTCAAAGGAAGAGGAAAACAAAAAGACCGGTGTTTTCCCCACCTCAGCGATCAACATCTCAAGCAACGCACCGCCCTCTTCTTCTCTTGAGACTTGGGACCGGTTCCCTCTCTCACAGCTTGTAACCCCTACGCAAGCACTCCGGTGCAAGGAAACATAATACTCTCCTTCCCCACTGGACGTAGGGCCTTCTTTTCTCGAACCAAAATAAACCCCCGTGTATTCTCCTTGCATCACCATCCGGATTAGGGAGCACGCGGCACAAATTTACTTGTCGGTCCAGGGCCCTCCCGGTACCGAACACTGACACTATCTCTGTCAATACTTCTTCATCTTCTAAATCTACATTTGCTTGTGTTGCTTATGCTTCTGAGCTGCTAGTGTACCTTGATAGAGGATGATTTTGACATCCTTCATTGTTGGCTTGAGCACAAATTCGCCTACCTGATTCTATCTATGTTGGCTAAAGATGCCACGTTAGTTCCTATTTTAATTTTTTTTTTGAAGTTTTGCTGTAGTTTGACTGGTAGAATTATTGAGGAGCGGCGACGGTTCTGGGCCCCTAAAATTGTGGAGATATTGACTTGCATGAAGGACTTCAAGTTTGGAGAAGAAAGATCACAACATGCCGTTGAGTACAAAGAATTTTAAGCATCCTTCAAGAATCTCTACCTTGATCGAGATGAAGCTTCTATTGCTGCTAATGAGTGAGAGACTAAGAATGCAAGTTTGTGTGAGCCTGTAAGATGAGACTGACATTGTGAGTGTAAAATTGAGTGTAAGACCGTGAGTGAGTTTTAGTTTGAGAGATTAAGAGTTTGATTTAATTCGTAAAATACTAAGACTTTGAACAATCAAACTTATGAGTTGGGTTGTGAGTTTTTCTAGAAATATTTTTAATGAGGCAACCACCACTATATAAGTGAACAACTCAATAATATTTGCTATTTTGGTTTCATTTTGTTGTTGTCTCTTACCATTATGAATTTTGATTATTGAAAGAATGCTTCCGTGGAGATTTTGGACCGGTGAATTTGATTTTGGTAATGGTGAAGTTAAATGAAGGAAAATGAGATGCAACATTATTATTGGGCCCCAGGTTGGCCCGACATGCTGGTTGAGGTGGGCTACTTGGCTTGGCCTAGGCCAAAGGCTAGGCCTATGATCTTGATCGATCGACATGACCTAGCCCGGTGCTTACGGGCCATGCTTTCACCCAGCCCATGGCTGTGCCGCGTGGCCTGTTTGGCCATCTATAAATAACTCCCTCTAATCCACTACTAACTGTTACTATGTTTGGTAGGATTCGAAGCAATGCACACACGCATGCGTTGATCCATAATATCCATTTCTACTACTGCTACTATTAAAAAGAGGAGAGAGAAGGAAGGGAGCAATCCAATATATAATAAGTGTATGCTGGAAATCTGAGAGGCCTATGCATAATAAAAGGATTCGAACTAGCATATAGTGTCACATGTACAAGGCTTAGCAATTGGAACTACTTGTATTAACGCCAAACGACCAATCGTGCGAGTCCATTGAGTACATCACCCACAACACACTCGATCTCCAAATAAAGGTGCAACTAGCGATGAGCGCGATGGACCTAGGGATCGGAGGAGAGACCAACCTGCCCCATTCTAAGAGGTGAACCTATGCCCCATGGTGTTGATGGTAATTTCACCATGTTTTTACATCATCAAAACCGTCAACAAAACACTCTTTATGGGAGCTAACAAGCAAGGACATAGTGACTTAGGTACAAATAACTTGGTTCCACATGTACATGTCATTATTTGCATGTAGGTACACACAATATATGAGAATTGGGTGGCTGAAGGCCCTACTTGGTCGAGTGACCTCTCCTTGGGCCCACTGGTCCCCTCTCAAGTCTCCATGATCCTCCCATGCACTCCAAAGGCAAACTCCACCCTTGGATCACAAGCCTCTCTTCTCTCATTGGCTAAAGAGGTGGTCACATGGATCCATGCACCCACATGAGAAGCAAACCAATGTGACAAGTGCAGAACAAGCATCATACACACTCTATGACACGTGGGACATGCTTCTAGAAGAAAGAGGAAGGCTCCACCTATCATAGGGAGGTCGGACGACCTCACTAGGGAGCCAACCGACCTAAAATTGCACCCAACGCCTTGGTGCATGCCAAGCAATCCATATCATTGATCCAAGGTCGGTTTGATCCAAGGGCAAGGAGGAGATGTCACATGGATCGCGGACGTGGTGCCGGAGTAGCCCCTACTCCACCTCCACCTATAAATACCCCCTAGACCCTCACTCTCAACTCATGACTACAAGGAGGAAACTACTCTCTCTTTAGTTAAGTGAAGCCATGCTCTAGTAGTAGTAGAACTATGGGATTAGAGAGAGAGTGAGGGGAGTGTGGAGAAGAGCCGGGCATGTGTGGTGCCTTCTCCAAGCTGTACCTCGGCGGATGCGCTCTTCTTGTAAGTACTCATCCGAGATATTTTATAGTATTTGGTACTCTAAGTCTGGTATAGTAGATATATACTTGATTGTCATTGGTACCCGCTTTACTTTAGTAGAGTGCTCTAATCTCACTAAGGGAACTTAGTGCCGGAAGGTTAGAGTAGTAAGTGTAGTGTAGATGTGGTGTCTAGACTATATCTTGTCTGTGTATGCCACTTGTCGCATGGATTGTCGTGGGTGCCAGCAGGTGGTGACAGCCCTGTCTAGCCTTTGTTCCTTACCACGTGTTTTTAGGCAAGCTATTAAATCGGTAAGGCTCCAGTAAAATAGTAGCTACTTCGGATAGGGGTTTTGCCTCCTATTGTCTTACCTACTGCCTCCATGAGCAAGGGTTGTGCCATTATATCTACCTTACCTTCTTAGATATCATTGTTATATAGATTCACTCTACCCAAATACCATAGACTCCTTTGTATCATCATAGGACATTCTTGATTTTAGTTAGTTCACTTCACGTTCCCCATGGAAATACGATACCTGCAATACTCACGGTGTAGGCTACGTTGACAACCGTACGATTGCGGTTTATTCGTTTGCCACTTATGGTGTCAACACATGCTAAGTTCTTTGTGTTTGATCTTGTAGTTTCCTAAAATTTTCCTCTTAATCGATAAGGCGTGGGGCTAACTCAAACCGTTAGACCAGACATTCATGGGAATGTGTTGACCACCCTAATGCCTCTGTTGGAGGAGGTGAGGGAGAGCCGAGGCTCAACCTCCTGGGTGAGCCAATTTCTTGTTCAACGAGTGCAACATGGGAGTCCATAGCCATGGAGAAGGGCACCTCGGTCCTCGAGGAGAAGTGTCTCCATGCGAGCCTATTTGAGGGGAACACCACCAGCTAAAAGAGCAAGAGGCCTTCCGGCTAGTTCAAGTCATTATTGAAGATCCTGTCCCTTTTAGTTTTTTGAATTGATTCATTTATCATTGTGTGCTACACCTTCCTTGGGTTATGACCCTTGCCATCGGTTGAAGGGGTCCCTCGTCGAGGCAACCAAGTAGTGGAACCACCGAGCAATTAGACCAACATAGACTAGGAGACTCTAGGGTTAACATGAGGTCCAGCATGGATGTCGCACCATCCATCCTCTCAACTCCTTCGACCGTGGGTGAAAGCGACCAAAGGGCCATGGTACTACTGGTGCCCTTGGGCAACTACCAGCGTCAAGGTCAAGTGCGTTGGTGGAGCTAGATGAGCACCCAATGGCAAAGGAGAGGTGCACACCAGGCAGCCCTTCCCTATCACTCCACTTGGTGCTCAAGGTAGTAGCATGGTGAGGCAGGTCGCCGAGGTGTAGCCCATAAGGATAGAGTCTGAGGCACAGACACAACCCTCAGAGGTGACAGTGAATGTGTCCTCAACGTGGCTATTGCAAGGAAGGCGTTTGTAGGGGCATCGGGTAACAAATCATCATAGACCACTACCTCGTCGTGATGGTCTGCAATGTAGTTGAAACTCTCAAAGCTAGGAAAGGCGACACCATCGGAGAAGGCCTCATCAGAGTAGTGAATGCTGCTCTCATGGGCAGCACCATCGGTCTTGACGTCACCAATGATGCGAGCCATTTAAGCATGGAGAACACACATGATGCCCCACCTAGCGTGCCAACTCTATGGATTGGTAACCAGCCATGAATAGTAATTAGATGATCGGTTTGTATAACTTTGGTGGTTAAGACTCAAGACACGAGAGGGTTTATTCTAGTTCGAGCATTGAGCCCTACGTCTAGCAAAGAGAGATTTCATGTTAGAATGCTCAAGAGCTTTACAATCTAGGACAGGAGAGCAATGAGCTTGTTCTCTATGGCACCCCTTGCCCTACCTTATATCTTGAAGGGCAAAGGGGTAAAAAAGTGGCTTTGTGGCTTCTTTGGTCACTAAGAAAGGTATAGGGCAATGCGGCCCTAGTCTTTGAGCCCTTGGGAGCGTTGTCCCGCTTCGCTCTGATGGTCGTGGCTAATGTCCCATATCAGGCGGCGCCAGCCGTAACTTTTGCAGGTGACTCGTGTAGACTGGCTAGTTAGTGTACGGTCTAGTCCACACATCCCTTGGCGTCCTCCTTACACCATGTCAGAATGCCATGCAAAATCCAACACATGGCGATGGCACATTCGGCTTCCCCACAAGCGAAGAGGCTGACAAACAAGCCCTTGTCGTGTTTTGTCACACCCCGGGCATAACCCTTGCCAAAGCAAGCAAGCGGCGCCCAGTTAAAGTAGGGAATAACCAACAACCCTGCTAAAGCTAACACTACAGCGCTCCTCCTCAGGTGTCAGAGGGATGCTCCACGAGAGGAGCCACTCAGAACATTCGAGGTGTTCCTCGGATGTGCTAATCTCTTTGGTGATATCTTGGCCAGCTTCCCCTTATATATGTAGTGTACCAAAGGGCCTTGGTTCAGCCAAGACCTTCCATAAGACGACCTAAGCGAGGGGTTCTAAGCCCATGTCCATTGAGCCACGTTCGTTCGACCGAATCCCCAAAATGATATACGGAGTCAAGTAGACCATACATCACTTGGGGTAACTGAACTTTGAGGGCTTATATCGGTATCTAGCAGGGGCGTGCGAGCACACCCGCTAGGTGTAGCCCCTGAGTCCCTAACCGATTAGTAGAATTTGTTAGGGGGTTAACTTCATCCTAAAGAGCAACTATGGTCTTTATGAGGCTTGAAATCCTTGCGATGCTTTTCAGACCACTGATTGTCTATTTTATGTTCAACGTAGTGGCAGTCGGTTTCAAAGAAGACTTAGTGGTAATTATTAGGATTTTCCAAATTGCTTGCCCAAGAAGGAATGGAGGATAACTCTCATTCTACATTGTGATGAATGGCTAGGTTTACGAGCAAACCAACAAGATTAAATGCCACACTTACTTGACAACAAATAAATGACTAGTTTACAAACAAACTAGCTAAAACCACAACAAGCAAGCTAGCTACATTGGGCCTCATACAACACCAAGCTCGAGCACAAGGGAAAAATTGTGTCATAACCATGGATAACAAGACCATGCCCTAACACAAGGGCAAAATTGAAGGGGAAAATACAAATTGAGCACATTGCTATATATATGATTTCTAGTATTTTAGGGCTTTGCCTCGTTTTCTTTTAAAAAAACAAGGTCGTTATTATATGGTTATGCCATGCTTTATCAATTTAGCTGGGGATCGGAAGGAGTCTGGTGAAACATTGGTGTTAAGCACTAGTCGTTAAAAATATCTTATCACTCCTTTCTCCTCAAGCTCATTTGAAGGAGGAGACTCCAATGATCGCCTTTGAAGTCCATAAAAAAGGTTGAAGTTTATGAAATATATCTATCTATTGCCTAACAAACACGTAGAAGTTATAACTAACTTTTTTTTTGAATTTATACTTTCAAAAATACAATGCATGACTGATTGGCTATGCACGTGGCTCCAAAGCCCAAACCACTACTATATCATACCTTCCGTCCAGGCGTCCACTCAGATTTGATTTTTTTTTTCTAGATTTGAATTGAACCTTACGTCTAAAACCTAGGGTAATAAAAAAGAAAATCTCAATTTAATATGGCTCTGGGCTGAATCTATTCAAACTAGTCCATAGCCTATACCACAAATCTCTTATGTTCCTAATAGTAGTCAACATTATGACAGGTAGCCCTGTTTGACACAGCTCTCCACCAGCTCCAGGAGTCAACATTAAAACAGCTTCACCTGATGAGCTTTTTAAAATGTGCTCTCAAAATGGAGGGATGGGAGATGAAGCTGAAATAGTAGCATCTCCTAACTCACACTCACTCTGATGGACCTTGCGTAGGATTTTGTGACAATATTTTTTAAGGAGTTCCATGTGTAGAGTTGTTCTGCTAAATATTTCATTAAAGACCTTCAAAAAAATATTTTATTAAAACAATTTTAGCTCTACCAGTAGAAATGCTCATAGAGCCGAAGTAAAAATAAATGATTTCACTGGTGAAGTGAGGTGGAGCTCTGCCAAACCTAACCTCCTCGTCTAAAAAAAAAGACGGACGTAACCTCCTCTCTTCTCGGTCGGTCAATATATATGCATGGTATCCATTCATGTCTCTCTGCTTCCTTACTTTCATTTGGCGCTGCAGCGTGTAATGTAACGACGACGATGACGACATTCCAACGAAGACGAGAGATCGAGCAGCAGGGGGACTGAAGACAGGATTAGGAGTACCTCGGATCGCGGCGAGACGAACAGCTGCAGGGGCGCCCGTGGTCAACTCCCTTATTAGCTTGTTATTACGGTACGCAATGCATGGAATAGCTAGCAAAACCCGCTCGGCCATGCATGACCTCTATCTCCTATCCATGCATGCTATCTCCCCGGTGTGCATGCATGCGCGCGCGGCCATAAATACGAGCCCCGGCCGCCTGCTCATTCATCGCATCGCATCGCCGTTACATACCATCCACCGATCGATCGAAGAAAGATGGCAGTGAACATGATGTCGTGGTCGATGCAGGTGGCGGTGGCGCTGGCGTTTCTGGTGGGCGGCGCCTGGTGCGGTCCTCCCAAGGTTCCCCCGGGCAAGCCTACGGCAGCGACTGGCTGGAAGCGAAGGCGACGTGGTACGGCAAGCCGACGGGCGCCGGCCCCGACGACAACGGCGGCGGGTGCGGGTACAAGGATGTGAACAAGGCCCCCTTCAACAGCATGGGCGCGTGCGGCAACATCCCCATCTTCAAGGACGGCCTCGGCTGCGGCTCCTGCTTCGAGATCAAGTGCGACAAGCCGGCCGAGTGCTCCGGCGAGCCCGTGGTGGTGTACATCACGGACATGAACTACGAGCCCATCGCCGCCTACCACTTCGACCTGGCCGGCACGGCGTTCGGCGCCATGGCCAAGAAGGGCGAGGAGGAGAAGCTGCGCAAGGCGGGCATCATCGACATGCAGTTCCGGCGGGTCAAGTGCAAGTACGGTGAAAAGGTCACCTTCCACGTGGAGAAGGGATGCAACCCCAACTACCTGGCGCTGCTGGTCAAGTACGTCGACGGCGACGGCGACATTGTGGCGGTGGACATCAAGGAGAAGGGCGGCGACGCATACGAGCCCCTCAAGCACTCCTGGGGCGCCATCTGGAGGAAGGACAGCGACAAGCCGCTCAAGTTCCCCGTCACCGTCCAAATCACCACCGAGGGAGGCACCAAGAGCGTCTACAACGACGTCATCCCCGAAGACTGGAAGCCCGACACCGCCTACACCGCCAAATAAGCCCGCACGCAGACCTACTGCTGCTCTGGGCTGGGTTGGCTTGGATCCCAACTTAATTCCCAAGCAGTGCATTACCATACGCTTACGCATGCATTGATCCATGCATAATATCCATTTTCTTTTTTACTGCTGCTGCTGCGACGACCACGTCCTCCTTCGTCCTCTCCATATATATAGCTAGAGCCAGGCTCCGCTCTCTTATATTATTATATTATAAGAAAGCAAAGAGAGAAGAAACGGAGAGACCCAATACATAATAAGTGCCTAGCTAACGAGAGATTTGAGAAGCCTTTATTTGTATAATAAATGGATCCGAGGAGCGAGACAAACAATATTGTCCATGGATCTCCCATGTAATCCCAATTTTATCATGGCTACATTTTAAGAGATCACACACTTTTCAATGATTTATTGAAATTTATGATGCGTACGTAACGATTCTAGATGTATTCTTTGCTTTGGCCATCCTTAACCGTGGTCATTCTTTGAAGGTAAGGTACGATATTTTCATTCATGCTACAAAACATAAGCTTTCTACTCTTTAATAAGATGCACTTTCCATTATTGTGACACCTTCACCGCTTCCATTAATTATGCAATTTCCAACATTAAGATGGCGTCATGTATGCATCTAGACCACTAGGTAATAAGCGTGGTAAGTGTTTCGATGATTTATGACAACTATATTATTGGAAAGGCACAACACGAGGGATATTATGGCTTTCAAGTATGATTGGTCTAACGAGGTGATTGCACAAATTTATGCTATAGTGTGGCTTGTTCATGCAACAGATACAGATCATCGTTTTGCTCACCTTATGAAACAATAGAACTAGTTATCTCAAAGAAACCATTGGAATGGTTGGAACATAAAATGGACTTAGGAGGATTGAATTGGATCTGAGGAGGTAAACAATAGCACAAATTATGTCGTGTTTCCTCTACCACCCACACTGTCCTAGGAATTTTTATGTAATCCAATCCCAATTTTTTCGTGGCTACCTTTTTAAGAGAACACATTTTCTATGACTATTGTAATGATTGAGTGTGCATTGTGTCCATAACCATGATCACTACGAGAATTGCAACATAAAACTTCTATTTTATAAGAAAAAACTATGCGTTATGCATTGTTGAACCGTCAAATCTGCGCACTAGTGAACAGCCAGGCAAATGCTTTGTTTGTTGGTCAGAGTGGTGCTCCGATGGATGGTCTGGTAGTGACACCACCGGACAGATCCCTAGAACACAGTGGCGACTAAGACATGTTGTTTGTGAGGTGTCTCCTCTACACCCTTCAAGGACCATATGTCAGCATGCGTAGCATCAGCACCCCTGTCTCGCTCCCACTCTAGCACATTTATCTTTACACCCCCCTCTCTCTCTGTAGCAAGAAAGGAGAAGAACCCTAAGCCTCTCCCCGTGTAACACCCCAGGTGTTTGGCTTCCTTAATTGCATTGCATTTCATAAGCATTAACATTAATCATCTCATTCATGAGTGTGAGCATCATTCATTTCATGCATAAGCTTATAATATGTGAAACATGCTTTTGAAACATGGCAACATGTGTTTATATTTCATGTGTGTTTATGAAATGAGTAGTGTGCAACACCCAAGTGCAACATGTGCAACTTCCATTTTAGACATGCCACCTACTTTAGTGTAACATAATTAGCTAGTGCTATGCAACAAAGTATTGAAACATGTGCAACATGATCTTGCAACATTTGGGTGGAATATTGATTTGTTTGTTTCAAAGTGTGTGACACTAGGATTTTGTGTAACCAATGTGTAGAGTGGTTAATTAGGTCTTATAACACCTTAATTACATGTAGGGTAAGTAGTGGAGTAATGTTCATGTTGACCAAAATTACCAAATTGCCCTTCCAAATGTTGTTGACTAGGTTTTGACCCCTAGAGTGATCTAGTTTGACCAATTAAAAAGTCTAGCTTAGAAATCTTGCATGGAGGAGCAACCTTAAGCAAAGTTGTAGAGAATTTCATAAGGAACAAAAGTTCTAATATGGCCATCTTATGAAAATGACCAGAACATGCTCAAAAGTGACCCACAAGTCAGATTTGAAGGTGGAGTCAACACTTGAAAATTTTGCTAAGTCTTAACTGCCATTTCAGTTTGATTGAGCCCACTTTGGATTGATACAACTCTTGATCCATGGAGATCTGGCTGTTGATTTCTAAATCAAAGTTGAAGCCCTACTATAGCTCTACAACTTTCATGTTTATTGTTTCCTCTAACTCGTCACGGTTCAGGAGCTAATCGGTGTTAAACTTGCCCTGTCAGTCGACACTTTTGAGCTCTGAAACGAAAAATTCAGACTTCGACAGTATTCACCGATTCAGAAATCAGTCGACGCGTGGTGACACCTGTCACCGGCTGTCTGACCGCGCTGCCATGCGCCGCGGACGCCCTGGCAAGGCCAGCCACGAAGTGCACACTCACACGCGCTTAACCGCCCTGTTCGTAGCCCAGAAATTTCATTTCGTCGCCTCCACCGCAAGCAGCGACCGAGCTCAGCGCCCGCCATCGCTGCCGAGCAAGCTTCACCATAGCGAGCTCGTGAACCACCGCAAAAACGCGAACTCCGTCTTCACCATAGCTTCGCCGTGTCCTCCTCTACCTTCTCCACCTCCCAGCTGCGCCATTCGTGCTTTGGTAAGGTCACAGTGACCATTTCCGCCGTCTCCGCCATGGGCATGACCTCGCCGGAGATGAGGCCGCCGTGGCCGGGGTAGCTAGGAATCATCCCGTCCCTGTTCTTTGCGGTGTTAGCACCGTGGTGACCTCAGGTAGCTCACACCGTGCTCGGTTGAGCCGGCCATGGGTTGCCGTCGCCGGCAGCTCGCACCGGAGCCCTGCCGTGCCGCCATCACCGGCGACGTGCCACCTCCGCTAGGTCATAGGTCGCGCCACTAGCACCAATCGATTCCCCGCGTCACGTAGATCGCGCTGGTGCCCTCGGTTTCGCCGGCCGACCCACCGGCGGCGAGCTCCGACCATCGCCGTCCGCCTCCCCTGCCCTGTGCCGCTGACACACGGGTCCCGCCTGGCAGTCGCACGCGCGGGCGGGAGCCGACACAGGACACGCGTCGTTATGGGCCTCGCTGGCGTACGTAGGCCGGCCCAGTGACCGGGTTTAGTTTTCATTTTTGGTTTTTCTTTAATTGTTTCACAGATTTTGTTGTTACTTGGTAAAATCCATATCTCGTGCATTTTAGATCCAAAAATTGTGATCCAAATTTTGTTGGGCTCCAAATAAAATGTAGTATCTAGGAAAAATATCAAATGCTTATGTGATGTTTAATTTCTAGAATAATTAATTAGGGTTTTGAAATGTGTTTTAGATTGCATGCAAACTTGTTTCAATCATATCTTGAGTTTCAGTGTTCCAAAAATTATGAAATTTGGTGGGTAGGCTAATTTATACTTGCTCTAGCTTTGGTAAAAATTTGGGAAGTAGTGCTTAAGTACTTTTCAAGTTATAATGCTATCTTGTTATTTTAGGAAACACTTAAATGAATTTTTGTAATTTTTCTACATGTGCAATGTTCTTATAACTTTTTGGAGAATGTCTTGGTACCCTAAAGTGTCCAAGAAAATTAGGAAATCTGTTGTTTGATACTTTTCAATATGATTTGTTAATTATACCAAAAATTAGTCTTTTGGGCTTGTGAATTTTGTGTAGGGAGTTCCTGTGAATAAATTTAGTTCAAATTTTTACAGTAGCCTCTTTTTGGGTCAGAGAGTCTCCTGTAATTTTTGTAGAATTTTAGGAGCAGTTTACATATATGTTTGAAATTCCACTTAATTAATTAAGTAAATTAAGAAAGGGGTGTAAATAAATATTCTAGGTGGGCACCCTTACTTTCTGGTGTTTTTGTGACCTATGTGAACTTTTGGTAATATTAGTTTGGTCTTAGAGGATGTTTGCCATGTAAATAAATATTTAATCTTTGCAATT
Organism: Saccharum hybrid cultivar R570; assembly: GCA_038087645.1. Classification (NCBI taxonomy): domain Eukaryota; kingdom Viridiplantae; phylum Streptophyta; class Magnoliopsida; order Poales; family Poaceae; genus Saccharum; species Saccharum hybrid cultivar. The sequence continues at coordinate 27,579,157 of JAQSUU010000043.1, read as the reverse complement.
CTAGGTTTTCTGGACAGCTGGTAGTATCTTTGGGTTTAACCCTTCATAAAAGTGTTTGCTGGAAAACTTGTGAATACCAAAGTTGTAGTAAACTTGATAAACTAGCTTGTGTCAAAATTTGGGAGCATTTGGCTTAATAGTTTGGGAGTTATTGCTGTTTAAAGTGCCAGTCCAGAATTGACTGCTCTCTGTTTGGGAAGGGCAGATTCTGGAACTTTGGAATTTCGACTAGGTAAACTTTGGAATTAAGTGTTGTGGTCTGAAAATATTTTGTGGTGCATTTCATAAGCTTTCCAGATTGTATTAGATCATATCTTTTGGAGTTGGGAATCTCCAGTTATGTTAGAATCCTTGAGCTGCTGTCCAGAATGTCTTACTGTTGTATTTTGGTGTTGGATGTGGTAACCTAAGTAATGCTACTCTTGTAATTGTTAGGTGCTAGGGCCTTAACCGAAGAAGAACATCTATATCTTAGGTTGGGTAGATTAGGTAAGTACTTCTCCACCGGAGAAGAGATTTGCACGTACTGATAAAGTAACTTGATTAGATTATTGTTTTTATTTCTGAAATGCATTTCATTCCGAGCATGTTGCACCTTTATGCATCCATGATATTTATTGTGCATTCATGCAATAGGTGTACCGGAGGGGGTAACTCTCCTCGAATTCGAGCCTGTGATTCCGGAGGAAGTCCAGGACCTGCCGGAGCAGCCAGAGGAACCAACCGGCGACGAAGCTCCTGCCGAAGATCTACCCGAGTGTCCTGACCACCGGCCCTCGACCTTTCTGAAAGGCAAGCCCCGGTGCATGCTGAACCCATCAATTTATAAATCTATCTTGAGTACTTTTAATTGTTTAATGCATTAAGTTGTAGGAGTTGTATGAAAACAATTGTTGCATTATACCTGTCCTTGTCCAGATATCGTACTTAACCCTATATTTGGTTTAGGCACGTGTCAATGCTTAGCCCTGCTTAGTACGGTAGAAGTCGGGTGATTTCCGATCATCCGCGAGATGTAGGAAGGAGTCACGAGTGGCTTTATGGCTATCGTGGATAGAACCATGCTTTAAAAATGAAATTGAGACCGGACGGGAGTTTGATAGTACAGCCGCAAGACACTTCACGTCTTGGGTGTGGAGCTATGCCCGTCTGAGTCGTTTAAGGACCGATTCGCTGTACGTCCTTGAGTCATGTTGAACGCAGTCTAACTCTTAGTTGGCCGGATAAGTCGTTCCGACCGCGAAGCCGAGTAATGTGATTCAGGCCGGGAATCGAATGGTAGGTTGCTTCTTGGAGGAGAGAAAGGATGTGCTTGGGGACATTGGCGTGAGACCAAGGGGGGGGTTAGAGTCCCTATCACCTGGCAGAGTGTCGCCCTTGGGGTCGCGACATTATTCGGACCCGCGATTCCTGAATCATATGAAACGGTGGCCTGTGCGACCCTGGCAGGGGTCTGCACGGTGAGTGTTAGAAATACCCCTCCAGCTGGATAGGAATTCGATTCGAATCGCCGTCGCTCCCGGTTAGTGAGCACTTGACTTGAGCAGCGGCAACGTAGATCTCATTAAATGAACCGGTGGTTAAGGGAATGATACAATGTTGCCACAATGATATACCTGCTATGGATATAATAATAATGTTGTTTGATCATACTCAAGTGAATGTTTAGTACATGTGCTAAGATAGATGACAGGTAAATGCTAAAAGAACTGCTAGTATAAGTTATAAGAGTTTCAATTACTTATGCCTTTATGCAAAATGTTATGTCAGCTAGCCTCTTGTGTAAGCCTTGCATAATCCTTGGTGTCATCTTATTTCTAGTTTTCGACGGGTAAGTCTAGCTGAGTACATTCCAGTACTCAGGGTTTATTCCCTCCTGTTGCAGATGATATGCTTTACCAAGGCTTCTGCAAAAATTGCCTCCACCCTGCGGGTGACGAAGACTAGATCACTAGGGCGTGATCATCTTTTATGTACTTTCCTGATGCTTTTGCGGGTTGTTGATCAACAAGACTGGCAGTAGTTAAACAACTGGTGTGTGTTTGCTTCCGCTACTTTTATAAACTTGGTTTGTAATAATTGCGACTCCGTGTGTGTAAACTTATTTCGGAACTCCTTGCGAAATGTAACGTATGATGTTGTATGTTGAATGATGCGATCTTGGTTGTAAGCAAGTTGGTTTGAAATCCTTCGTGGTTTCAATTGACTACCGGGATTATATGGGCTTAAGTTCGAAAATTTGAGCGCTTCGGTGCTTGTTTTTGTACTTGTGCTCTTATAATTTGGTCGGTTCTGTTACACCCCGTTACTATGTTGGAGCTAGGACACTACTACAAAATCCATTATCATCACCACACCCTTATCACCGTCGCTTTTTTCTAGACCCAACGGCGAAAATATTTCACCGCTGGTTGGTTAGTGCAAAATCATATTATGTGTGTCCCACCGTGTGTGGCCAATGTGAGGGGCTTGTGGGCCAGCATAGGATAGAGAGGAAGGATGGATTGTGTCACATGTGGGCTGCTCTCCTTCTTTAACCGATGCTCATTGTCCTATGAAAATGATGGTAATCTTATGACATGTTATTGTTCCTATGAAGCTTCTCAAGTACTAGCAGGATATTCCTCTATTATATTCAAATGCATTCATCCTTGACCCTAGAGCTAAGATTATAATGTTTTTTAACTCCTTGCTGAATCTGGTGGTACTTATCACACTTCATATTATTTTAGTGAGGTTAAGATCGAATTTTATAATTTGTGTATCAAGTATGAAAAGTGTAGCTAGGTCACAGAGGCCTCAAAACAAATAAATTATACATGTAAGAGAAAGCAGGCATGGAGCATAATTTTTTTATGATCCTAGAACATGTGTAGTTGTTCATGAAAGAAATACATATCCTCGTTTTGCTCATTTGTGAAACCATAGAACTAGTTACCTCAAATAAGCCATTGGAATGCCCACTTTCAAGTATTTATACCTCTCAATTAGTTGTTGCTGCATTGCTCTTTCTTTTAGAGGAGATGCTACCAAAATTGTTATTGATCGCTCTAGTTTGTTTCCATTTTTGGTGACATCTTATGCAAAGGTGGTTTGGGGTCTTACAGTTTGTGATTAGAGCATAGGTTTTAGTTCAAGGAAAACAAAATAGGGCTTAATTTGGCATACTTGCACATGTAGGTGGGGTAACGGTGTATATGTTTGTCTGTTTTTTAAAAAAGTTTTCCCCTCTTCTTTTAGAATGTTGGGTTTGACTTGTTCATTTTTATCTCTTTCATGGCTGCATTATACCATCTAAGAAGCGAAGTTGATCACAGCTGAAGGACAGTGCCCAGGCATAGGGCAATAGTGAGGCTGAGTTGCTAGCTAGAATGTGGGAAATGCAAAATGAGTTGAGGACACTGTGACATGCTGTTCATGCAGGTGCTACTCAAGCTACCCTTGGTGCTAGTGCAACTGTTGTTGTGGATCAAGATGAACCTGCCACAGATGGTCCTAGTAGTGGAGTCTCAATGAAAGAATGGGTGAGTATCAAGCTGGATAGTTTGATGGTAGTTGCACTCCAGTTCAGGCTACTGGTTGACTATCATATGTTGAGGACAAGATGGAGGCTTTTGATGCGGTCAGGATCGTATTCGTTATGGCAAACTACTACTAAAGGTGATGGGGGTGGGGTTCCCGATCTTCCATCAGGTGGACAAAACTATCATTTTGGTGGAGATTGACACACCACTGCCCCAACTTTAGATCAAAAGACCCGAACCCTGCAATCTTAGCACCACGTCTTCTCTAGTCTAAACCGTGTCACAATCCAGTTGACCTTACCCATAAGGCTAATCCCTGCCTACAAAATGAAGAACAAAAGCAAGAACTCAAAAGAAGTAATTCAATTGAAGTGACAAATTGCAGATCTATTATCAAGCACTTGAAGTTGCAATCGATGATGATGATTGTTTAATGACAGATTGATCTAAAGCAAAACCCAAACCCTAACTTAGGCAACTATGACTCGACATAAAGTGTTTCGGGCATGATACCTAGGCTTGGATATCAAGCTGGCTTAGCTCGACTCGGTCTAGCTTGGTAGGATAACGAGCTGGCTTGTTATAACTAACAAACTAAAAAGCTAGCTCGGCTTAGCTCGACCACAAGCTCGAGCTAGCTCATTTGGCTTGTGAGCTAGTAGGGACAAAAAATGTAAAATGAAGACTACTCAACTTCAAAATTGGTGGACGTGACGATGCATTCTTCCCGTCCTCCATGGCCATGGGTTGAGAGGGCCTGGAGCACAACAGTTCAGTAGCAGTTCGGCAATGAACAGAGGAAGATCATGAGGAAAAGGGGGGAGAGAGAGAGGAGTGACTGAGTAATTAGGACTAGACACAGACCTGGCTCATGGACTCGTGGAGGCAGAGGCGCTGTTCATGGTCGCCTGACTTGTGGTCATGGCTTCTCACTCACCTCGTCGTCGACTGCGGTTGCGAGCTTATGGGCGGCGTAGCAGCAACTATCTTTTTTTAGAACTATAGCGGTGGCTAAGAGCCTGTGCGGCTGTGCATGAGCGTGAGTAGGATTTGGGCTGACTTTGCCCTTTTGCTATGTGGCGTGTGGGCTGGGGACCTGTGGGCTGTGGTTGCGGCCTACCGGCTTCTTTTCTTGGAAGATTGGGCTAGTGAGCGGCTTGCGAGCTGGCTTGAGTTGGCTTGTTATAGCTAACGAGCTAAAATCTTGGCTCGGTTTGGATCATTATCCTAACGAGCTGAGTTGAGCTGAGCTGAGCTAGCCGCGAGCCGAGCATGGCTAACGAGCTTCATGTTTCTCATCCAAGCCTAATGATAGCCCTTGGACGTGCCCCTCTAATTGACCCAATGGACTAGAAGATGGTGACGCAGCACCATGGCAAATTCTGGATGTTAACTTCTTTCAATGATTTCTATTGACTCTAGTGGTATTTTCATGTCAAAACAACTTATGAAATTTTCTTTCCATGCATAGGTGGATTATCAAAAAAAGAGTCTATGTGTCTTGGGTGTCCATCTTAATGCAAGCTGGTCCTAGAGGCCAAGGCACACTCGAACTCGAGTTGGATTGAGCCGCCCACTTGACTTGGATGTCCTTGCTAGCCTCCGTTACCTCCACACCTCTATCCAAGTTCCTAAGCATGATAACATTATTAGGTACTAATCTATTCTCAAAACTATGAAAAGATCACTTAAGAACACTGTTCACCTAAACGGCCATTTAGCCCGTTTAAACACCATGTAAATGCTACATGGTGGTGCGTCATTTTCGCTTAATCACCCATTTAACCCTTCTAATTGGCCATTTAACCCGTTTAATGGGACATTTTGCCCAAATAATGGCTAAATGGAAGGTAACCGACTGTTTATCGTTTAGCGTTAAGGAAAACACTGCTTAAGAAGAAGCTCAATTTTAGATTTAATGGTCACATTGGAGCTCTGGTCATTGGACTTTGCATAACGATTGGGGACTTTGCATAACGATTGGAGGATCAATGGGTACAATTGAAGGAATGATGTCCTCATAAAAAGGGGTGAGGCACAAATCTATTGGAAGGGTGTGCAATCTGCTCGCACTTCTATACTTGGTCCTTTGACTTGGGCAGAGTTCGTTAGACAGTTTGAGAAGAGGTTCTACCCTACAACCTTCCTGGAGAAGATGAAGCTTGATCTAAACAACTATGTTAATGATAAGAAGACAGTGGTTAAATATGAGGTTGGATTCGACCAAATTGTTCACTTTCTTCCACATGTTCTCGGATTGTTTTGCTCCGGCAATATCCAGCAACGTGATCGTGTAGACGAAATCAGATGGTAACACACAAGACACAATGATTTATACTAGTTAGGGGCGCGGTCAGTGGTGGACCCAGAAATTTTCTAGAGCCTGGACGAACATAACAACCGATAAAATACATCGGCCATTAACATAAGTAAAGTCAACGACTTAATAGTTATGGAACTAAAGATCATCACATTCATGAATTCTTGAAAATATGCATACACGAACTTTTTTCGAAAACCTATGCATACACTAACTCACCGAGACCAAGGAGATATCACACCAATTGTCTGATTACGATCTTAAAGTTAGGTGTGGATTTGCCACAAAAATGCAATAATAATTTATTTAAGCTGAAAACATATCAAGAGACACATATGCCAGCTGCTGAAAGAGCCATGGATAAATGATTAGGACACTCATGGAGAATTGATTAGCCAAGTTTAATAGTTGAGCAAAATTCATAAGAAAAACTAACTATATCCAGTAACCAGCTTACTTCTAATTTTCAATTTAGTTATCAATAAAAAAACTTTCAATTGAAATTTACTTTTGGGTGTCTCTTGCCTATGATCATTGATTGCACCTAACTAGATGCCCATGCCACTGTGACCGGCGGACCGCAGACCACCTGTGCACACGCAATGCAGCTTCGTACAGAGCCCGGGTAGGTGCCCAGGTCATCAGGCCTTGGGACCGCCCATAGGCACGGTGGCGTGCTAAACCCTACTCCAGTGGTGGGGCTTCTCTTGTATTCATATGCTCAATTACAGGGGTTGTTGCTCCTAGCTACGTAGTAGATTGGAATGGTGGAAGATGGATCCTGAACCCGAGGTCCCAACCCTCCTTTATATAGGCAGGAGAGGTAGGGTTACAATGAGGACGATCGGGCTAATAGATCGGTTTCCTAGTTTGTTACACGATATGCGCAACAGAATGATCCTAGCTATCATCCAGATACGCCCGCCTTGGTTTGCCTTGATCTCCACGTTGGTCGATCGTGTCAGCCCTTGCGGGCCTCCTCCTTGACGGCTGCTGGACCGATAGCCTAGCGATGGTTGCATATATAGGCGATATAGATACCCCTGGCCCATATATCTGACACATGTGGCCCATGAAAAGGAAGAGAAGGCCAAGCAATTCCATTAGGGCCTCAAGCCTACAATTTGCCATGTGGTTGGTGCCTTTACTATCACAGACTTCTGCTCTATTGTAGAGCAAGCTTTAGGAATTGAGATGCAGCTTATGTACACTACTGAATTTCACATGTCCTCAGGTGGTAAGCAGTCTCAAAGTCAAGGAGATAAAAAGGCCATTATAGTGGTACTAGTTACAAGAAGGGGAAGTTTCAATGTCACCAGGCTTACAATGGTAGCTCTCCTCAGTCTCGTGCTTTAGGAGGGACTACGTATGAGTACCCTGCCATTCCCAAACTAGGCATGGGGATGGTGTGCTTTAGGTGTGGTGGTCCGTACTATCTCAAGGAGTGAAGATGGTCTGGCAAGTGCTCTTTTTGTGGAAAGGACCACAAGAATGTGGAGTGTCGATGGTATGGTAAGTGCTCTATTTGTGGATAGGACCACAAGAATGTAGAGTGTCGATGCCTATCAAGTGCTCCATTTGTGGACAGGACCACAAGAATGTGGTTTGCGGGAAGAATCATGATGCTAAGCTTCGATGTGAGCTAGTGTCTTCTTCTTCAGTTTCTAGTGGTACAGCTTAGATGATGGAAGTGCTTCCTTCTACTCACTTGCCTATGTCGCCTTCATAGCAATACTTGCCTGCTCCTACACCACAGTACTTGCTGCCACCTCAAGCTACTCCATCGGTCCATGTACCTTAGTCTAGGGCTTAACTGGTTGCCTAATGCTACTATTGCTTTGACAACCATGGCCCCTTATGTTCCTACACCGACTGTTACTACCATGGGAGCCTCGTTTTTTACAAACGTTCTAGGGTTTTATGCTATGCCTTCAACTAATAACAACAAAGACCGTGGAGATGTGGTGAAAGTATCATTTCAGTTGATTCTTTTGTTGCATGTGCTCTTTTGGACTCCAGAGCTAGTTTCTCGTTTGTCTCGGAGGTTTTTGTTGGTCGTATAGGATTGACTATGCAAAGGATTGGGGAAGTTTTATGGTTATAGTTCTACTAGAGGGCCTATTTTTAGTTCTTTTGTCTGTCCTAGCTGTGTTGTTTCTCTTGCGGATGAAGATTTTGTTGCTAACCTAGTAGTCATTCCATTAGAAGTGTTCAATGTGATTCTTGGAATGGATTGGCTTTATCAATATAAGGTTGTTATCTCATGTTTCTAGAACATAGTCTCTTTACAAGCACTATCAGGTCAAGATGTGATATTTCAGGGGAGTGGCTTGAAATACACGCTCTCTTTACTATGTCACTTGCTACCTGACCATAGGACACAAAAGTATAGCATTTTTTTCTATGGCTGATGATTGTGGGGCTTCCTTGCAAGTGAAGGACATTCCAGTTGTGTGTCGCTATCCTGATGAACTCCCTGGTTTGCCTCTGGAGAAGGAGCCAATTTTTTAGATCAAGTTGGTTCCTGGACACAACCTATTTATAAGACACCATACAAGATGGCTCTTGTTGAGCAAGTGTAGTTAAAGAAGCAGCTGGATGACCTTCTTGCTAAGGGTTTTATTCATCCAAGCACATCGCCTTGGGCTGCTCCCGTTTTGCTTGTGGAGAAGGATGACACAAAAAGGCTCTATGTGGATTATAGGGCACTTAACCAAGTGACAATCAAGAACAAGTATCATTTATCCCGTATTGATGTGTGATTTTTTTGCACCTTTGGCTATGTGTGATTGCATCGACCTCGGCTACTACATGATCGGCTACCTCGACATCGACAATAATGCAACGACTCTACTCAAAGCTTTTGTGCCATCATTGTCGTCCATGACACTCCCACTACAACTGTGGGAGATAATAGAGGAGAGAGAGAAGAGACAACACCGAAATGGGACGGAGGCACGACCCTAGGTGGCAGATTATCCATCAGAGATAGTTGATAGAGAAACGGGGAAGACGGTGGAAGCACAAGACTTCAAATTCAGTCACAGTCGTCTGCTTCTCTCCTGCCACAACTGAGGAGGAATGTTAGAAGTATAGATTGTTACAGTTAGAGATAGAGATAGAATCAAAGATATTATAGATTTAGGAATAGTATCATACTCTAACCATATTGACTAGCTAGTAACCGAATAAGATAAGGAACGGTCTGATTTTTTCATCTATTTTTTATTTTCCCTCTATTTTCAATATTTGTTTAGTGATACTTTGGAGGAGTAAAGAGGCATTGCAATTTTTTTACTGGTCTATATTTTTTTGCGTGAGTTAAACCATCTTTATCTATGTGTGACCTCTTTTGTATCAAGAATCAAGAAGAAACAAAATAATGTACAAAGATCTTCTTTATTCCTAATCATGGTTGTGTGCATGCATTAAATAGTTTATAGACAGTTAAATAGAGGACCCACTGTAAATATTATCTGTTCAGCTAAATATTATATGTTCAGTTATCTGTGTGTGAATTTCTAGAACATACAAACAACAACCCGTCTATGAATTGTACATGCCATAATATTAGAAACTGCATCATTGATGCAGGCAATGAAGTGCATCCTACTAAAGAGCAGGAAGCTTATGTTTTGCAGCATGAATAACATCGTACCTCACCTTCATCAAAGAATGACCATGGTTAAGGATGGCGAGGCAAAGAATACATCTAGAATCGATAGGTACGTATCATAAATTTCAATTAGTCATTGAAAAATGTGTATTCTCTTAAAATGAATACATGATAAAATTAGGATTACATGGGAGATCCATGGACAATACAACATTTGTGTTGTTGTTTGCCTCGCTCCTCGAATCCTTTTATTATACAAATAAAGGCCTCTCAAGTCTCTCATTAGGCACTTATTATGTATTGGGTCTCTCTGTTTCTTCTCCCTTCTCATTCTTAAAAATATGGGATAATATATATATGGAGAGGACGAAGGAGGACGTGGTCGTCGCAGCAGCAGCAGTAAAAAAGAAAATGGATATTATGCATGGATCAATGCATGCGTAAGCGTATGGTAATGCACTGCTTGGGAATTAAGTTGGGATCCAAGCCAACCCAGCCCAGAGCAGCAGTAGGTCTGCGTGCGGGCTTATTTGGCGGTGTAGGCGGTGTCGGGCTTCCAGTCTTCGGGGATGACGTCGTTGTAGACGCTCTTGGTGCCTCCCTCGGTGGTGATTTGGACGGTGACGGGGAATTTGAGCGGCTTGTCGCTGTCCTTCCTCCAGATGGCGCCCCAGGAGTGCTTGAGGGGCTCGTACGCGTCGCCTCCCTTCTCCTTGATGTCCACCGCCACAATGTCGCCGTCGCCGTCGACGTACTTGACCAGCAGCGCCAGGTAGTTGGGGTTGCACCCCTTCTCCACGTGGAAGGTGACCTTTTCGCCGTACTTGCACTTGACCCGCCGGAACTGCATGTCGATGATGCCCGCCTTGCGCAGCTTCTCCTCCTCGCCCTTGTTGGCCATGGCGCCGAACGCCGTGCCGGCCAGGTCGAAGTGGTAGGCGGCGATGGGCTCGTAGTTCATGTCCGTGATGTACACCACCACGGGCTCGCCGGAGCACTCGGCCGGCTTGTCGCACTTGATCTCGAAGCAGGAGCCGCAGCCGAGGCCATCCTTGAAGATGGGGACGTTGCCGCACGCGCCCATGCTGTTGAAGGGGGCCTTGTTCACATCCTTGTACCCGCACCCGCCGCCGTTGTCGTCGGGGCCGGCGCCCGTCGGCTTGCCGTACCATGTCGCCTTCGCTTCCAGCCAGTCGCTGCCGTAGGTGGCCGTGATGTTCTTGCCCGGGGGAACCTTGGGAGGACCGCACCAGGCGCCGCCCACCAGAAACGCCAGCGCCACCGCCACCGCCACCGCCACCTGCATCGTCGACCTCGACATGATGATGATCGTCGGTGGATGGTATGTAACTGTGATGCGATGCGATGCGATGCGATGAATGAGGAGGTGGCCGGGGCTCGTATTTATATTATGGTCGCGCGTGCCAGTGATTGGACGAGCTTGCATGCACGCTCCAAAGACGGAGAGGTCATGCATGCATGGCCGAGCGAGCTTTGCTCTTGGCCGCCGGTTAATTGGTTCCATATGTCGGAGGTGACAACGGGAGGCCCCTGCACACCTGTTCGTCTCGCCACGATCCGAGGCAGCCGTTTTCGTGTCGTCCCCTCTCCTGCTGGTCTCTCGTCTTGCATTGGAATGTCGTCATCGTTACACACACGTTGCGGCCAACTGAATGGAAGGAAGGAAGCAGAGATGGATGACCGGTCGAGAAGAGAGGACATTACCTGTCATATTGTTGACGACCGTTACGAACACTTGAGATTTGTGGTATGGGCCTATGGACCATTTTTAACAGATTTGGCCCAGAGCCAGATTGAATTGAGATTTTTCTTTCCTTTTTTTTTGCGAGGTTTTTTTTTTGGTTTAAAGGCCAGGTTCAATTCCATCAAATCTGAGTTGACAGAAGGTTTGATATAGACAAGTCACTATCAGGAAAAGGAATATTCTTGGCGGCTAACGATTTCTTTGAGGGGCAAAATTGAGCACCCCTAAGAAATATTGTCGTTACCTTGGAGGTGTAGCAATACCTCCAAGAAAATGCATACTCTTGACTCGGGTGCTAATTCAAACCACCAAGGTAATTTCATATTTTCTTGAGTGCTAGTCCAAACCGCCAAAGTAATTCCTAGTTTTATTCTGTGCTATTCAAAACCGCCGAGGTAATTCATATTTAGAGATACAAATATTGGTATTGTTTTCTATATATTTGGTCAAACTTAAAAAAAGATTTGACTTTTCGAGAAGCAAGATACGCGTAAAAATATGACTTTTCGAGAAGTGAGATACACATTGAGTTTAGGATGGATGAAGTAGAGTGTAAGATGAGGCATATACATACACATGAAAAGTGGTATCACATTATAAAACCTAAGGAGGTGCACACAGTTGATGCGCTGCTCTCCTACATGTTACCTATTTCCACTTGCCCTTAGTTGTCATTTTTCTTTTGCTGTACAAAGGTCCTCTAATTAATCTTTTATCATGCATGCAGTTGTCTCTTTTACTAAGCAATTGTTTTGTTGCAGATTCATTGGACAAAAAAGGGAGGGTCTAGCACCCAGACGTCCGGACATAAGCGCGCGTCCGGACGCCCGCGCCGCGCACGCCGCTCACGAGAATATTATCGTTACACGGTGCATGCTCAGCCGTGTAGCCCACATGGCGCACTCGCCCCCTACACACTCGTGGACGTGTGGCCAAACAACCAGCAGAGCGCACCTCCCTCGGCTGTTAGCTGGGCTCGCCGACGACCAAAACGGATTGGGTTCGAACGCATGTGCCTACCACGCCTGCGTAATAGGAGGATAGTTACCAGGCCGGAACGTAACAGACAGGACCCCCCCCCACGTCCGCATCACCCCGCTTGCGGATGCTCGTCGGGAGGCGTTTGCCGGCCTCAGGCGCCCGCATAGTGACCCACGAGCGGCGCCCCAGTGACAGTAGCAGACGGCTATGGCAGGCAACTATTCGCCAACCACCGGGCTATTGCTACATGTACTCCTCCAGATCTACTTTTAAAACATCCAGTTGAAACACTCGTAACATGCGACTGAAAATAGACGAAACACTTGAAACATGCGCTTAAAACATACGTGTATAGCCATAGCAACATATGCAACATCCAGATCTAGTTTTGCAATATCCAGATAAAACACTTGCAACGTACGTGAAACACCTGAAACACTTAAAACATGCGTTTGAAACATGCATGTTATGCAACATCCAGATATACTTCTGCAACATCATGATGAAACACTTGAAACATACTTTTGAAACAACTGAAACACATGAAAACATATGCTTACAACATATGTATATTGTCACTGCAACATATGCAACATCACAGATCGACTTTTGCAACATTTAGATGAAACACTTGAAACATAAGTCTGGAACGCTTGAAACACTTGAAACACTACGTCACCGGCGACCATGACCTACCTGGTGGGGAATTGTGGTGGGGGATGGGGCACGGCCTCGGTTGGGGCTTGGCTAGGCCGGTGCACGACACGGCATAAGGCTGCAAGTTGATTTTGTTGAGCTCCACCTGCTCCCCGCGTCGTCACCCGCCTGTTTGTCCGTTGCACCAGCCTGTTGCTCCGCCGCTTCGACACCCGCTTTGCTGCGCTCGTCAAGCAAGGCTCCTCCTCCGGCGCCAGTGACCGGAACAGGCTATGCTACTGTAACACCCCAGGTGTTTGCCACCAGTTAAGCAGTGAGTTTAAGCTCAAACATGATAGATTAAGTGGAGATGATGATGTCAAGGTCAACCTATGGAAGCGAGCCCCAACCTAAACTTGGATGTTGCACCCTTGCTTCATATATAGGCCATTTTCAAGGTATATGCTTGGGTGGAGTTATTGCAATATCTTCATGTGTCTCACCTTAGTACCTATCTATATTGATCCCTGGAAAAGTTTCATGACGTTTGGAATCAAAAAGTCACATGAAATGATAAGTTATATGCTTGTTGGAATGACTTTACTAAGTGCTGGAATTGCATTATTAAGTGGATGGAAATATAGGTCATCAACCAAACCTTGTAACCTTGCCCAAATGACTCTAGATGGACTCTACAACAAAAGTCAAGAAAGGTTCATGTTGAGCAAATGCCCAGAAAATGCTCCAATGGATCAAAAAAGATGATTTAAGCTTCATCGTTATCCTACTTTGGTCAAAGTAGAATAGTAGGTTCTATACTAGTTTTGAGGTTGGACCTTAAATGAAAGTTGTAGTCCATATCATGTAGAACAAACTTAGTTTTTGGACCAAGAGCTAGATCAACTTGGAAATAAGTCAAACAGAGGCTCAAAGATTGAATCAGCGGCTGTTTTTAGACTTAGAATTTTTCTAAGTCTGGAATTCATCATCGTCGATGTTGGCATGTCGCGTTCTCGTGTTTTCGTTAAGCAACTTGAGTTGAGCCAAAAATAAAAGTTGGAGCTTACATCTTGGAGAAGAGCATGCAAAAAGTTGGATTAAGTTTGATCAGGTTTTGACCTCCGAATGCGAGTTTCCGTGATCTCCGTCAACATGTTGACATTGTCATTTTGGCAACTAATTAACCGCTAATCGGTTGCTCTAATGACCTTGGCCCCTTAACAAAAGTTGTAGAGCAACTCGTGGGCTACAACTTTGCCTTTTGGCCCAAGGTCCAAATCAGCCTGTTACTGGCCCTAATCAACCTCCCACCTCGCCCGATTCACTGCCTGCCAGGTGTTCGATTGTATGTCGACGTGGTCTCGCGCATGGACGATGCGCGCTCCCACCTCCGCCATGCACCCCACGTCCTCTGTCGCTGCTGCCTACTCCTGCCTACGCGATTGGGATGCCCCGGAGCTCCCACTCGCTCTCTCCACGCTCACCCTCGCTCTGCCATTCGCGCCAGAGTGCGCCGCCGTGGCCGCCTTTCGAGCTGAGCTCGCTGCCACTACTGCGCATCGCCTCTGCACCAGCCGCCACCACCATCGCATTCGCCTTGTCAAGCTCCATCCTCGGTGCGAGCTCGCCACCGACGTTCGCCTCCCCTTGCCTCTGTAGACTGCAGCGCACGAACGCCGCCATGGACGCGACGAGCTCCGGTCCGAGCTCTACCGTCGCCGCTCCATGACATCCCGCGCTAAGCCTCTGGCCACTGCAAGCTCCACGTCTCTAGCCCACCACGGCCTCGTGCGACCTCCCGCGCTCCTTCTCCGGTGCCGCCCGCCGTCACTGCTCCCCGTCGGCGGGCAGCTGACGCTGCTGCTGCTGCTCCGCGTGGCCCCACCTCCTCGGGCCACCTCGAGGCGAGCCGAGGCCACCATCAGGTGCGCGGGAGTCTCCTGATGCTCCCCCGCCACCTCGTCGCCGCCGCCGAGCTCTCCAACGGCTGGAACCGCGAGCCCGGTGCCTCCCCTGCTCTGTTTCGCGACTAGGGACTTCGTGCGAGAATTCGACTAAATCCAGGGGCCTAACTGCACTGTCATAGACTCAGATGAATAGTGCCGAGAGGACTGTTTTGTGATGATTTTGTAGTAACTTTGAAATTACATAGTAAATCATAGAAAATTCGTAAAATAGTAAATGAAGACTTTTTGGAATCTTTATGAAATTCTCTATGCATTAGATCTATAATATAGCATGTTTTAGTTTAAAGTTTTCTCTGTAAAAATAGAATTGTGCAGCTAGGTTTTTAATGCTAGTTGTATTTGTCATTTTCATAACTGTAGATCTAGGGCTCCAAATAAAGTGAAATTTTTGTGGCATGCTACTCATATGATGTTTAATGTGTGGTAATTATTTCATGAATTTTGGTTGCCATATGAGTGATTTATTAGTGTATCTTGCTCTCACATGAATTCTTGCAATAACAATTTGTCTTTTTCATAGAGGTTGATATACATGTCCAAATGGCTTGAAATTTGTACAGTAGACTATTGGTTGTATATAAGAGCTACTTTAATTTTTATAGATTTTATTATGGACTTTTGGTATATGTTTATTATTTCACCTTGCTATTTAAATAAATTAAGAAATGCTTTAAAAGAAATTATTTAATGATAAGAACTATGCTTTTTGGTAATCATTTAACATGCACTTTATGATGGTTACATTGGTTGTGGCCAAATATATGTTTGGAATGTAAGTTAATATTTATTCTTGCAATTGATGCTTTCCTGGACAGTTTCTGGGACTTTGGTAATTGCACCATGAAAATGATGTTTGCTGAGAAACATGCTTATAACAAAGTTGTAGATAACTCATTAATCTAGCTTGTGTTAAATTTTGGTGGCATTTGGTATTATAGTTTGTGAGTAATGACTGTTTCAAGTTGGGTTCCAGAAATAGTTGTTCTCTGAAATCTCTGGACCAGATTCTGTAATTATGCATGTTTGACTTAGTTAACTTGAGAATCATGCTAAGATGATTAAAGATGAATCATAGACAATTTCATAAGCTTTCCAGAATGTCTTGTTGCATGGCTATTGGATTTGTATAACTCCAGTTATGATCCAAACATGTAGATGTTGTTTGCAGTTTAGAAATTGTCAGATGCTAGTCATGGTTGTTTACTCCATGTGTTGCTAAGTGTGGCTTATACCCTTGATGACGGTCAAGTTAAGATACTTGTGATCTTATTAAACTTGTGTTATGCTTAATGTGCTTGCCCTCTTTAATTGATTATGTGATGCATCTTATGTTACCATTCATCATATTCATACGCATGCATCTTGCATCTCATTTAGGTTCGCTAGATGCACCACGTGAAGGATGAGATGTTGAAGCCAAACCTGAAGACGGTGTTTGGTGGACCTATCCCGAAGATGGAAGGACTAAACAAGTGTCGGGATGGGAGATGCACGCCAAGCGAGTGTCATCAGTCAATCACTAACCTAGTGTTCGATCCCAGGCAAGCCCCGGAGCATTCTAAGCCTCCTATTTTATAAAAGCAATTGAGTATATATATGTTTTATAGGTATTGTTGCATTAAGTTATAGGAGTTGTTTGGAAACACTTGCTGCATATATACCCTTTCCTTGTTCCATAAATATGTCTGAAATCCTATTTTGGTTCAGAATCGAAAATATTGCTTAGCCCTGCTTAGACTGGTAGCGATCGGTGATTTCCTGTCACCAGCAATTATAGGTGGTTACTGGGAAACTTTAGCTATGGAATGGATGATATCCTGGAAATAACCAAGTGTTGATGAATAATTGGAGACCGGGCGGAATAAGTATGGGGCAACCAGACAGGGTTCTGGGGTGCTTGTAGTTTCCGCTTGTGTCGATTAAGGACCGTCCGTTGTTGTCCCTCGGGTCATGTTGAACGCATGCCTCACATTTAGCTGGCCGAATAAGGTACCTTTCGACCACGAAGCTGGGAGATTATTCGGGCCGAGTGGATTGCCCGCAACGCACTGTACCGAAGCAGTAGTGGTAGGAAACGGGGGCACGATGATAAGGCCAAAGAGCAGTCGGACGGCCCCCGGGTACAAGTGGTTCCTGGCAAGCTCGCGACTTTACCTGAATGGTTGACTCGGTGACCAACACCTCACTTTAGCGGGTGAGTGAGGTTTGTGTGAGGAATAAATCTCCAGCTGGATAGGAATTCGATTCGAATCGCCGTCGCTCCCGGTTAGTGAGCACTTGACTCGAGCTACTGCATCGTAGTAATGATTATGGAACATGGATGGTTATGTGGATGATGATTGGAAATGCTAAACCTGAAATGGTAACCTTTGATATTAATGGTTAATCAAGTGATTGCTTTAGCATAGGTGCTTACCTAGATTGAATAGGTTATAATAAAGATGATGCAAAAAATACTTAAATTAGTTTATTCATGATAACTTATGCTTTTCGCAAATGAGTCAAGCTAGCCCACTGAAAGAAAGCCTTGCATACTTCTTGGTGTCATTATTTCTGGTTTATGACGGGTAAGTCTAGCTGAGTACCTTCTCGTACTCAGGGTTTATTCCCACTTGTTGCAGGTTGTGATATAACATAGCTACTGCAAGAATTGGAAGACTCCGGCTGTAGTGGCGGAGTGTGATCATGGGCATGATCCGTCTGAGCTATCTTGTCTCTCTTGCTTTTATGGGAATTTGACCTTGGTACTGGCATGTATTTGAATTAAGGTGATATTAGTTTTCAAACTACTTTGCTTCCGCTACTTTTGAACTTGAGTTGTAATAACTCTACTAAACTCCGATATATGTTGAATTACTTATGAAACGGATGTAACATATGACCTGTTATGTTAGACCACTACGATCTTGGCTTGTATGTTGGTTGGTTTAAAATCCCTCATGATTTTATTGGACTACCGGAGTTATAGGAGCTTAAGTACGGGAATTTAATTGCTCCGGCGATTGTTTTTGTACTTTTGTTCTTATAATTTGGGCGGTTCCGTGACAGCTGGTATCAGAGCAAGGTTCAACACTAAACATGTCATATGTGTATTGAAAACAAAAGTTTTTGTTTGCAAAACGATGTTTTTAACAACTTATAGCTACTACATATATAGGTTTGTTCAAATCTGAATTTTAAATCTAAGTATGCCAGTGGTCATTTCCTTTATGCCTAATTAAGGACCCTTAGGTGGCTTAATTAAGTACTAACTTGAGGGTTTTAAATTTTTGCATCTACGCCCAAGCCAAGGTATGTATGAGTGATAACTTGACCGCACTGTTACCTTGTGGTCGAATGGTAGAGGTAACCTTCATATATGAAATAGCCATATATGTCGCTAGAGTTACATTCTTGCAACGTCGCACCTACGCCAAGGTAAGTGTGAGCTGGGAGAGCATGACCGTTCAACCATCGGTCTAGGGGAGAGTTAGCTATGGTTACTGGCATAATTACATGTTTAACCATGTATTTATGAAAGTACTTAATTGTGGGTACATTTGTTGGGTATCTATGATACCGAAGTATATGCATCAGGGGATGTATGTATGGAGAGTATTTAGTTTACTGCTTTCATTGTGTGCTATATTGAGAATTGTTGGGCTGCAATGGAATTTTCTGCAGGTACGCTAACCACGAATGCGTAAGTTGAATGTAGCAGGCGACTAGCTCTATATCGAGAGAATACGTGTTATGCCACCGACATAGAACGTGATTGTCACCTTAGGCTGGCAATCTTGTGAGGACGAATAGGACAAAGCATGCATCATTATGGTTGTTGCTTTGTGCATATAACTATGCTCCTCCCACCTTTGTCCTAATAAATAAGTAATTGTGATTCCTATGAATAAACTAAATTGTTGAGTAGTCTAAAGTAAGAATGTTTGGAGTTACTAGAATAATGTGGTTGTGTGCTCTCTTGTTAACACAACAAGGTTAAACATTGTTTTGCATGTAATGAACTTTGGTTGCTAGAACAGTTTCTGTTGTAGTAATATTTTCATGGTCATAA
This sequence comes from Saccharum hybrid cultivar R570, assembly GCA_038087645.1. Classification (NCBI taxonomy): domain Eukaryota; kingdom Viridiplantae; phylum Streptophyta; class Magnoliopsida; order Poales; family Poaceae; genus Saccharum; species Saccharum hybrid cultivar. The sequence continues at coordinate 27,560,297 of JAQSUU010000043.1, read as the reverse complement.
TAATGTAATCTGTGAATTAGTCTTTAGTGTGAATAAGAAAGTTATAGATAACTTAGTAAGCTTTCCAATAAGTCTAGTACCACCTTAGTTTGATGCTTACAACTTATGTTTTGTCTAAAACACGTGTCTGCTGCGTTGCTGTCTATGCTCTGTGTATGTACTAAGTTGGTTACTTTAGCATGATTTTGTTTTAGCTAAACTTGTAGTTAGTTCTTGTTGGATAAATTCTTGTTAGGTGTGAGCCTTCTACTTAGTATTGGATGCTTAAGCTAACCTGACTAATAATCTCAAGTGTTTGCTTAAAACTGTGATATTGTGTAGATGCTTGTTATCTAGGTAGTGTCATAGTTGACCTTTCTTTTGTCCTCGGTGAGCATATGAGTGTTGAAGATGCTTTATCCTAGAACAACGCTCGTGTTACGTAATCGCATGGTTGTCGTCTCTAATTAGATTCTCTCGTAGGAGCCAGAGCCTGTAGACATGGTTGCTAGCCCTTGAATGTTTTTGTATCCATGCCTTGCTTGAACCATAGGCCCTAGCGTAGTCCCCTTATATGTTTGCTTAGGCCTTGGACATCCGCTACCTTTTGGAGAATGCCCTTGTCGATTGACCAACCAAGTTAAGTCCTAATGAACGTCGATCTTGACCACAGTTGTTGCTTGCCAAGTTTTGGAGACCATACCCGGTTCCATATTGGACCTCCCGATTGTCTCTCCTACAGATGATCCGAGCAACGCTAATCTCTCGTCGTCTGATCTAGAAATCTTTGCTTGCGAAATCACGTGGCTACCTTATCAACCAAATCTCTGATCGGTGTATCATTTTGTTCTAGAAGTCTGCTAAAGTCCATCCCAACTTCTAACGTCTCTCAACGTTATTAATCTTGATCTCATGTTATTGTCCAATGTGACCGAGAACCCTTGCTCAGTTGTCTTCGGCAATTACGCTATTTTCTCTTACGCTATGTTTTAATCTTCGAATCGCCTCCGTGTTGACTCTAAACCTTGTAACTACCCTTGCTTGCTACTCCTCCCTTGTCTGGTGCTTGTTCTTACCACCCAATCGGTGCCACTTGAAATTTCACTTTGTTTGTGCGTTTAATAATGGTGTTACGATTAGCATTTTATGGTGCCGCGATGAAACCGAGAGCCTCCTGTGGGCGCGCACACAAGGTTGTGCTGCTCGGCACGCGCTGGTATCAGGGTTGCTATTCATGATCTATTATGAAACGACATCCGATGTGTTATTTCTCGTGACCGTTTTCCTTGGTTATCTCCCTATATCTTATCTGAAGATTCATATCTTAGGCCTGATGTAGTAGATATCCCTTGAAGTTGCTAAGAAGATGACCTTTGAAGAACAGTCACCGGCATAAGCGTTAACAGACTGCAAGAGGTGGTAGACAAGTGACTCTCCCTATGTGCCCTTGTACGACGTCGGTCATCGAGGGAGCAACGTATGCCATCCCTGTTGAATCGAATGGGCACCTAACACTAAATGATTGGACAAGTTATCCATGGGATAAGAATTTATCGTCACATTGTGCATTTGACCTAGTTATCAAAAGTCTTGATCCTTGTGTAGATGACAGTCATACAGATGAAATCAACTCTCTCTGGTGTGACTCCTTATCTGTAGACTTCAATGTCGACCACTTGTTTGTGCCTCGACTGTAATTATTATGGTGGTCAAGAGTAAAGGTTGGAACTTTGGGAATTGAGAAACAACTGATTATTTGCCAGTAAGAAGGTTAATCTCTAGTCAAGTAACGATTCCTCGATAACTATGATGGTTATGTCCTGACGAACAATAGTAAGCAAAGAAGCCATGAAGCCGGTCAGCAATGCAAGTGCTACTTCTTCTCCAAATGTGCTATCAAGTCAATTCCATCTTGGACAATCACGTATATAGTGCAAGATGTTGTATTAGCCATGTGAAGAACTAGAGAAAGCATGTCCATAGTTTCGATCTGCATCATTGTGCCCTTAAGTACCACGAACAGTTTTGGTTCAAGGTTCTATTGGAGGAAATGCCAGAAAATATTTAGAAATGGTTCCTTATCTACGTAGGGATGCCCTCCATGTGGAATAATATTTGGTGCTCTGCGAAAACAGCCATAAGTCCAATGCTTGTGCATCATCAAGTTACTGTCTAGATCACGGTTGAATTTGTTCCCTGAGAACCTATCAGGAAGACTATCACCTCCATCCTCAGCGAGACAAAAGGCTTCTGCTACTATGAGAAAGATCAGAGAGTGCAAAACACACCCCTCAACATGTGAAGCAAAAGAAAAGGAAGAACGCAAAATTTGTCCAGAATTTTGTGGCACTACACCGGTTATCTTCAAGTCAACGGTTAGTGACTCAAACGAAGTTGGATTGACCCAAACTTGGTAACCTCATTCCTTGCTTAGGACCCTTCAATGTCTTAAGTTGATATGAGTATTGGTTGAGTAAAACATAGGATTTGAGAGATGTCTTGTCAGCTTGGTTTGCTGCCATTTCAGAACAGAACTATTTTGGTGGATACTTGCAACTTTTGTTGTCTTTGAGACCTAACTAACATCCTTTTGCGGTAATGGTTCTCTAGTGTTGACGTGCCTCTGGTACTTTATATGTGTTTTTACCCAAGAGATTGCATCTAATTCAACCCAGATAACTGTTGCCTTTGTATAAGAGAATCTTCTTAGGTAACAGTTGGCAGAAATCTAGAACCGACAGAGTCAGCTATCACTTTCACTGTTCCCTCAATAGACTCAGATAATACAGTATTGGCATCAGAGAAAGAGAACTGCACACGTGGAGCGATATGTAGTTTTCCATCAATTGGCATCTAAGTGAGTGAATAGTCTATGACCGGGATGGACATTATCTATTGGTTAGACGGTTTCTGATAGCCTCGAAGAATGATTACCTCGTATATGGATCCAACCCTTATCAAAAGTTGTACATACTATGCCACCAGAAAAGATGCTACGAGTAGTTAGTCCATGCTTGTAGTACTCTTCGTACACCATGAACGAAGGACCGTATTGTCTTGGATTCCTCCCAAAGTAAAAATGCTTCATGGAAGTCAGTGAAGGAAATTTTTTTCAGACAAAAATTTCTATGTAAAGCGAGTATCAGAAAGTGTCTTGCCCAATTAGCCTCTCTGATGCTTGAAGCTAAGTAGCTTGATGCGCTTGCAGATGTTGGCATTGGATAACATGCTTCTCTTCCCTTGGAAAGTTCTTCGCACCGAATCTCGGGACGCGATTCTTTTAAGGGGGGAGGGCTGTAACACCCCAGGTGTTTGCCACCAGTTAAGCAGTGAGTTTGAGCTCAAACATGATAGATTAAGTGGAGATGATGATGTCAAGGTCAACCTATGGAAGCGAGCCCCAACCTAAACTTGGATGTTGCACCCTTGCTTCATATATAGGCCATTTTCAAGGTATATGCTTGGGTGGAGTTATTGCAATATCTTCATGTGTCTCACCTTAGTACCTATCTATATTGATCCCTGGAAAAGTTTCATGACGTTTGGAATCAAAAAGTCACATGAAATGATAAGTTATATGCTTGTTGGAATGACTTTACTAAGTGCTGGAATTGCATTATTAAGTGGATGGAAATATAGGTCATCAACCAAACCTTGTAACCTTGCCCAAATGACTCTAGATGGACTCTACAACAAAAGTCAAGAAAGGTTCATGTTGAGCAAATGCCCAGAAAATGCTCCAATGGATCAAAAAAGATGATTTAAGCTTCATCGTTATCCTACTTTGGTCAAAGTAGAATAGTAGGTTCTATACTAGTTTTGAGGTTGGACCTTAAATGAAAGTTGTAGTCCATATCATGTAGAACAAACTTAGTTTTTGGACCAAGAGCTAGATCAACTTGGAAATAAGTCAAACAGAGGCTCAAAGATTGAATCAGCGGCTGTTTTCAGACTTAGAATTTTTCTAAGTCTGGAATTCATCATCGTCGATGTTGGCATGTCGCGTTCTCGTGTTTTCGTTAAGCAACTTGAGTTGAGCCAAAAATAAAAGTTGGAGCTTACATCTTGGAGAAGAGCATGCAAAAAGTTGGATTAAGTTTGATCAGGTTTTGACCTCCGAATGCGAGTTTCCGTGATCTCCGTCAACATGTTGACATTGTCATTTTGGCAACTAATTAACCGCTAATCGGTTGCTCTAATGACCTTGGCCCCTTAACAAAAGTTGTAGAGCAACTCGTGGGTTACAACTTTGCCTTTTGGCCCAAGGTCCAAATCAGCCTGCTACTGGCCCTAATCAGCCTCCCACCTCGCCCGATTCACTGCCTGCCAGGTGTTCGATTGTATGTCGACGTGGTCTCGCGCATGGACGATGCGCGCTCCCACCTCTGCCATGCACCCCACGTCCTCTGTCGCTGCTGCCTACTCCTGCCTGCGCGATTGGGATGCCCCGGAGCTCCCACTCGCTCTCTCCACGCTCACCCTCGCTCTGCCATTCGCGCCAGAGTGCGCCGCCGTGGCCGCCTTTCGAGCTGAGCTCGCTGCCACTACTGCGCATCGCCTCTGCACCAGCCGCCACCACCATCGCATTCGCCTTGTCAAGCTCCATCCTCGGTGCGAGCTCGCCACCGACGTTCGCCTCCCCTTGCCTCTGTAGACTGTAGCGCACGAACGCCGCCATGGACGCGACGAGCTCCGGTCCGAGCTCTGCCGTCGTCGCTCCATGACATCCCGCGCTAAGCCTCTGGCCACTACAAGCTCCATGTCTCTAGCCCACCACGGCCTCGTGCGACCTCCCGCGCTCCTTCTCCGGTGCCGCCCGCCGTCACTGCTCCCCGTCGGCGGGCAGCTGACGCTGCTGCCGCTGCTCCGCGTGGCCCCACCTCCTCGGGCCACCTCGAGGCGAGCCGAGGCCACCATCAGGTGCGCGGGAGTCTCCTGATGCTCCCCCGCCACCTCGTCGCCGCCGCCGAGCTCTCCAACGGCCGGAACCGCGAGCCCGGTGCCTCCCCTGCTCTGTTTCGCGACTAGGGACTTCGTGCGAGAATTCGACTAAATCCAGGGGCCTAACTGCACTGTCATAGACTCAGATGAATAGTGCTAAGAGGACTGTTTTGTGATGATTTTGTAGTAACTTTGAAATTACATAGTAAATCATAGAAAATTCGTAAAATAGTAAATGAAGACTTTTTGGAATCCTTGTGAAATTCTCTATGCATTAGATCTATAATATAGCATGTTTTAGTTTAAAGTTTTCTCTGTAAAAATAGAATTGTGCAGCTAGGTTTTAAATGCTAGTTGTATTTGTTATTTTCATAACTGTAGATCTAGGGCTCCAAATAAAGTGAAATTTTTGTGGCATGCTACTCATATGATGTTTAATATGTGGTAATTATTTCATGAATTTTGGTTGCCATATGAGTGATTTATTAGTGTATCTTGCTCTCATATGAATTCTTGCAATAACAATTTGTCTTTTTCATAGAGGTTGATATACATGTCCAAATGGCTTGAAATTTGTACAGTAGACTATTGGGTGTATATAAGAGCTACTTTAATTTTTATAGATTTTATTATGGACTTTTGGTATATGTTTATTATTTCACCTTGCTATTTAAATAAATTAAGAAATGATTTAAAAGAAATTATTTAATGATAAGCACTATGCTTTTTGGTAATCATTTAACATGCACTTTATGATGGTTACATTGGTTGTGGCCAAATGTATGTTTGAAATGTAAGTTAATATTTATTCTTGCAATTGATGCTTTCCTGGATAGTTTCTGGGACTTTGGTAATTGCACCATGAAAATGATGTTTGCTGAGAAACATGCTTATAACAAAGTTGTAGATAACTCATTAATCTAGCTTGTGTTAAATTTTTGTGGCATTTGGTATTATAGTTTGTGAGTAATGACTGTTTCAAGTTGGGTTCCAGAAATAGTTGTTCTCTGGAATCTCTGGACCAGATTCTGTAATTATGCATGTTTGACTTGGTTAACTTGAGAATCATGCTAAGATGATTAAAGATGAATCATAGACAATTTCATAATCTTTCCAGAATGTCTTGTTGCATAGCTATTGGATTTGTATAACTCCAGTTATGATCTAAACATGTAGATGTTATTTGCAGTTTAGAAATTGTCAGATGCTAGTCATGGTTGTTTACTCCATGTGTTGCTAAGTGTGGCTTATACCCTTGATGACGGTCAAGTTAAGATACTTGTGATCTTATTAAACTTGTGTTATGCTTAATGTGTTTGCCCTCTTTAATTGATTATGTGATGCATCTTATGTTACCATTCATCATATTCATACGCATGCATCTTGCATCTTATTTAGGTTCGCTAGATGCACCACGTGAAGGATGAGATGTTGAAGCCAAACCTGAAGACGGTGTTTGGTGGACCTATCCTGAAGATGGAAGGACTAAACAAGTATCGGGATGGGAGATGCACGCCAAGCGAGTGTCATCAGTCAATCACTAACCTAGTGTTCGATCCCAGGCAAGCCCCAGAGCATTGTAAGCCTCCTATTTTATAAAAGCAATTGAGTATATATATGTTATATAGGTATTGTTGCATTAAGTTATAGGAGTTGTTTGGAAACACTTGCTGCATATATACCCTTTCCTTGTTCCATAAATATGTCTGAAATCCTATTTTGGTTCAGGATCGAAAATATTGCTTAGCCCTGCTTAGACCGGTAGCGATCGGTGATTTCCTGTCACCGGCAATTATAGGTGGTTACTGGGAAACTTTAGCTATGGAATGGATGATATCCTGGAAATAACCAAGTGTTGATGAATAATTGGAGACCGGGTGGAATAAGTATGGGGCAACCAGACAGGGTTCTGGGGTGCTTGTAGTTTCCGCTTGTGTCGATTAAGGATCGTCCGTTGTTATCCCTCGGGTCATGTTGAACGCATGCCTCACATTTAGCTGGCCGAATAAGGTACCTTTCGACCGCGAAGCTGGGAGATTATTCGGGCCGAGTGGATTGCCCGCAACGCACTGTACCGAAGCAGTAGTGGCAGGAAACGGGGGCGCGATGATAAGGCCAAAGAGCAGTCGGACGGCCCCCGGGTACAAGTGGTTCCTGGCAAGCTCGCGACTTTACCTGAATGGTTGACTCGGTGACCAACACCTCACTTTAGCGGGTGAGTGAGGTTTGTGTGAGGAATAAATCTCCAGCTGGATAGGAATAAATCTCCCGGTTAGTGAGCACTTGACTCGAGCTACTGCATCGTAGTAATGATTATGGAACATGGATGGTTATGTGGATGATGATTGGAAATGCTAAACCTGAAATGGTAACCTTTGATGTTAATGATTAATCAAGTGATTGCTTTAGCATAGGTGCTTACCTAGATTGAATAGGTTATAATAAAGATGATGCAAAAAATACTTAAATTAGTTTATTCATGATAACTTATGCTTTTCGCAAATGAGTCAAGCTAGCCCACTGAAAGAAAGCCTTGCATACTCCTTGGTGTCATTATTTCTGGTTTATGACGAGTAAGTCTAGCTGAGTACCTTCTCGTACTCAGGGTTTATTCCCACTTGTTGCAGGTTGTGATATAACATAGCTACTGCAAGAATTGGAAGACTCCGGCTGTAGTGGCGGAGTGTGATCATGGGCATGATCCGTCTGAGCTATCTTGTCTCTCTTGCTTTTATGGGAATTTGACCTTGGTACTGGCATGTATTTGAATTAAGGTAATATTAGTTTTCAAACTACTTTGCTTCCGCTAGTTTTGAACTTGAGTTGTAATAACTCTACTAAACTCCGATATATGTTGAATTACTTATGAAACGGATGTAACATATGACCTGTTATGTTGGACCACTACGATCTTGGCTTGTATGTTGGTTGGTTTGAAATCCCTCATGATTTTATTGGACTACCGGAGTTATAGGAGCTTAAGTACGGGAATTTAATTGCTCCGGCGATTGTTTTTGTACTTTTGTTCTTATAATTTGGGCGGTTCCGTGACAGCTACGCCGTCCAAAAAGATGGACTGGAAGGCACGTAAGATGCAGCACTTGGTGGCCGCCATGGCACACATGTGCCACGAGCTTGACGTGCTTGCCGAGCTGGAGCAACCTGCACCGGCACCGGCGCCAGCGGTACAGTGCTGTGTCAGGGAGCAGCCGGGCCAAGTGCGCGCATCACGTGGCTAAGCAGAGGCAGGAAGTGAAGTGCCTCCGCCACGTTGCTCATAAAAAGATGTTGCGGACAAACTGAAGGTGGGAGCAGGCCTGTGGCCCGGCCAGCAGGCCCAGCTAGGAGCGTCCGGGGGACGGACGCGGAATGGGCGCCCGCGGAGGAGTATTATAGCGCAAAAAAAAGGTAAAGGTAGGTATTATTGAAAACCAAAAGGCATGTTTGGTTTTGGCACTATTTAAAGTTCCTTTGGAACATGGTACAAGAAAAATACAGGAATAGGAAAATGTAGGAATATAATAGGATTGCATGTGTAAAACTAAGGATTAGAAAACACCGGAAACTTGCAGTAGTTGTGGTTTGGATGGACATCTAATCCTCTCATATTAGTTTAATCAACTAGTATAACAAAATACTTTATTTGAGCAAAGACAAATAACATAGAGTAACTTACAAGTGGGATGTCGTTGTCGTTACACACACGATGCAGTCAACTGAATGGAAGGAAGCACAGATGGATGACCGGTCAAGAAGACAGGACATTACATGTCATATTGCTGACGACTGTCAGGAACACTTGAGATTTGTATTATGGGCCTATGGACCATTTTCAACAGATTTGGCCCAGAGCGAGATTGAATTGAGATTTTTCTTTTTTGTGAGGTTTTATTTTAAGGACCAGGTTCGGTTCAAATTTGAAAAAAAAATCTAAATGGGGTTTGGACTTTGGAGACACATGCATAGCCATTTAGTTGTGTATTGTTTTATTGAAAGTATGAATTCATAAATAAATCAAATATAACTTCTACAAGTTTGTTAGGTAATAGATAAATAAATTTCATAAAGTTCAACCTTTCTGTGGATTCCAAAGGCAATTATTGGAATCTCCTCCTTCAAATGGGCTTGAGGGTAAAAGGAGTCTTAGGGGGGGCGGTTGATAACTTGTGCTTAACAGAGTGTTTTGTCATTGGACTCCTTCTGATCCATAACTGAATTGATAAAACATGGCATAGCCACAACTACCTCATTTTTAAGAGAAAACAAGGCAAATCCCTACAACGACGGAAATCTCATAGAGTGGTAATTCAACTATCGTAAATATATACTGACATTAAAAAATTATTATATAAAATTATCGTAAATAGAGGTAGCTATAAAATAACTTATATGGAAAATTTTTCCTACTCCCTGGGAGCAGTTACTCCCACCTACATGTACATGTGCATTTTTTCCTCCTACACATGAGACGGGCGTCAGGTTCTGTAACGGATTACTTGAGCAGACCCGTTAATTGAATGGACAAAACTAATTCGGTCCTTTTTTCCGGATCTAAAATACAGTCTCGTTATTTATTTATTAGTTGGATCCATTTTCTTTTCAACGCTATTTGCAGCCGGGTGCCCCGTGCCCGTCGAGATGGCCGCTGCCGTGCCCATCAACATAAACGCACGAATGGAGGTTCTGCCACTGCTCTTGCCATCTCGTCGGCGGCGGCGAGCCCTCTCCTGTCCAGAGGTGGCAGCACCCCCTCGACTCGCTTCGTGGCCCCATGGCAGCGGTGGAACCCGCGGCCATGGCGCGACAAGCCCGGCTCGCGGAGCACCTGGCGGCGGCGTGGCTTGCCCCAGCCCACCCCCGGCGTGGCGCTCCCGTCGGCGGCGGCGCGACTTCCACTGCCTTCTCCTTCCCCCGAGCGCGGCAGCCATGGCGGCGGCGTGGCTTGCCCCAGATTAGGATAGGATTCTATATACTCTTATATAAAAGATTTACTGTAACTTGATTTAAAATATTGAAACTAATAAAGTTTTTTTAAAAAATTGAAACTACTCGGTAATCTAGACCAGATAAGAATCACGTGCATGCTTTGAAAAAAGGGACTACGAGACAAACTGATGATTGTGCCAAACTGATGTTGTGACAAAATTAGGCCCAAGCTGATTCTGTGACAAAATTAGACCTAGAAATTAATATTTAGTTAGTGACCGAGCTAAAAATTTGGCTTGTGCAAAAATCTGGGTAGTCAAAATGGATGATAGCCAAATCAAATTTTAATAGTGTATTTGCATGTACGACATGTATGTTAGTGTTTTTCTTTAAAGAAACATGGTCACGTGATATCTTGTTTTGTAGATAAAATCCTATAGTATGTGGTTAAATAGATATTGGGATTTGAAGTTTGATTATCAAAAATTTTGAAGCCCTCCAATCTACAGTGTTGAGAGCAGCAGTAAAGTAGTGGTCCCCACGTAAGCCATGGCAGTAGTTACTTTAAACACAAACACCGATCGTTTGTTGCGGCTGCGTACTGGACCCCATGTGCATGGACAGCAAAGTCTGCCATTCACGTTGTCAAGCCGTCACGCGAGCTTCAGGCTGCCATTCTATGCGTGGCCGTGCGATTCAAGGCTGCAACACAAATGAATATCAAAACACCCAAATAAAACACCTCTTTTCTGAAATTGCAGCACTAGCACGTCCCATTATTCGTTGCAGATGCAGATTCTGCTAAGCACGTTTGCTTTTGTCGTTAACCTAGTACGCACTAGTGCCATATAGGATGTTGATCAAAGAGCAACAATTTTTATTTACAAGAAAATATTTCATAAGAAACTGGCCGCTTAGCACAAGGCAGGCTGCGGTGCACATGCCCTGCCATTCACGTTCTCACGCCTGCTTTCATCTGCGCGCCCAAAACGTTTCGCGACTCGGCGTGGTCCCGTGAATTCCCAAAGTAGACGGTGTCTGCTAGTGCAGAATGAAGACAGAGCTGCTTCCACATTTTGGTGGCCGGGTAGCTACGTACCACACCAGGTAGGCAGCTACCACCCGTTCTAGCTCTATATATATATATATATATATATATATATATATATATATATATATATATATGTATAGGTGAAAAGTTACTGTAGCATCTTTCGTTGTTATTTGGCAAAATTTGTCCAATCATGGACTAACTAGGCTCAAAAGATTCGTCCCGACATTTACAGACAAACTATGTAATTAGTTATCTTTTTTACCTACATTTAATGCTCCATGCATGCGTCGAAAGATTTGATGTGATGAGTGGAAGAGGAAATATTTTAGGTTAGGACGGTGAAGTGAACAAGGCCATATGCTATTAGGAGTTTAGGGCTTTCAATAGTCAGCGGAAGCCTCAGCCCAAATCTCCATACGTGGTCGAATCTAACCTGGTGAGTGTACACTGTCCATCCCGTCAGCCTTCGTATGGTTGAATCCAACCAGGTGGGATGTTTCCACCGCTCAGGCCTCGTTTAGTTCGGTGAATTGGGGAGAAAAACACTGTATCAGAATTTATGTAGCATTTCGTTTGTATTTGGTAAAAATTATCCAAATTTTGACTAACTAGGCTTAAAATGTTCATCTCGCAAAGTACAACAAAACTGTGCAATTAGTTTTTGATTTCATCAACATTTAGTACTTCATGCATTTGCCGACATTTTAATGTGACTGGGAATCTTCTTTTTACATAATAATATTTGGGGGAAAATTGGGAGAACTAAACAAGGGCTCATCAAAATGGATGATAGCCAAATCAAATTATGAGCCAAAGGAGTGCACAAGAGAGGAGAAAAAGTTGCCAGTAATAATAGGAAATTATTTTTTACCCTGGTGCCGGTGCACCAGGCTAGCCCTACGTGGCTTCGCCCCTGAGCCCCAACCCTCTCTCGTGTGCGACGGCGGCGGGCCAAGGGGAGGGCCGGGGCGGACTCGCCGGCCAGCGGCGACTGGCACCACGCACCCGGCCGCGCGTGGGCCAACGGGTCCCGCTCTTGGAGATGCGGCCGCCGGTGGCGCTCGATGCTGCATGGCAGAGGCCCGGGAGGTCCCGACCCCAAGCTGTGGCGGCGAGCAGGTGCATCTTGGACCAGGCTGCCGGAGAGGCGGTGCTTTGCGGCGAGGAGCGAGGCCACCACGGATCCAGGGCCGGCATCACTCACCTCGACGAGGAGGTGGCGGAGCGCCGCTTCGGCTTCGTGGGCGGCGATCACAGACTTGCCTGCCCACATGGAGGCGTGCAGATGCTAGGAACAGGTCTTCAGAAACCAGCCCACTGCCTCGCTCGCGAAGTCGCGACATCGATGGCCGAGCTCACCGCCTCGCCCCGTCCGCGTCCTGACTCCCGGGTTGCCTGGCTGCCTCGGCACCATCAGCCCCTGCCCCCTGCTGTCCGGACTAGCGACTCGCCCTGGACCGTCCCCGCGACCGCGACTTCGGCGCCGCCGGCCGTGCACGCGCAGGAGGCAGGACGCGCCTGCTGCACTTGCTGCCGGCCGGGCTACCGCGCCTAGTGCCTGCCACCCAGGCACCAGCAACACTGCTCCGGCGCCCTCCTCTGCTTTTTTTTTTTTTTTGAAAGGTCCGGTTTCCCGGCATGTCATTAATTAAGAAGAGAGAGTTCTTTGGGGGCCATGAGACCCCCCTTACAAGCGCGAGAGGCGCTGCCACTTACAGCAGACTGCTGTAGTAGTTTAGAGCTCTAAAGTTGATTACTCAAAAGTAAATTGCCATCTAAAAGGGGCCTAAGAAGTCCCGTATCTATTTGTTCCTAGTTCAGTGTCTAATTTTTTATAAGTGACATTGCCATTATGCCAATGTCTAGTGATTGCAGCACTAGAAGCAATTGCAGGGGGCAGGAGCACTGGACGCGCCTGCTGCTAGCAATTGCAGCACTGGAAGCCGTCGAGCTGGTGGTGCCCAACGTGAGCAGGGTGGTTGAGTTCGGCAAGATGTTGCAGGCACGTCTAGCGGCGGCCATGTCGATTGATGCTTGCTTCTTCACTTAATCCCTAGATTCCCAAGGTTAAAAACTGTTCTTTGGTGTGCAGGACCACAGATCCGCTTCCCCTCATTCTTTTCCCCACGATTTGCTCAATGTCTGGCTTCCAAGTGCTCCTGTTGTGGTAAAAGAAAATGAATAGATCCCCTCATTTCCTCTCTCACTACAAGTCAACATTGCATACTTGTCAATGATATCACGTCAGTTAATTTGAGCATACTTGTTACTGTCAATGATGTTTTGGAAAAGCTATGCTGCGATAATTTTGAGTTTTTATGCATCTCCTTGATATGAAATGAAGAGCTACTAACGTAGGCAAGCAGGATTTCTATGTGGTTGATTTCGAGTTTTTATGCATCTCGTTGATATGATGTGTGCTTTTCTTTGCCACTGTAAGGTTTTTGCGCCTACTAAATCATGTTTCTATGCCTATCTTGCTCACGTTCCTATGTCTTTTCCTGCTAAAACATGTTCCTATGCCTGTCTTGCTGCCTAATTTTTTCCTCGATTTTGTTCCGTGTCCTCTCGAATGTATATAGATTGTACAACATTATTTTTCTTCAGATTATTGGCTGCAGGCATCACTGATTGTTGAGGATCTCCTGGTAGCCATGTACGTGCACATAAGGATCTGCCTATGCAGGTGAGTGGATCTGCCTATGCACATAAGGATCTGCCTATGTATGTTTCTCCATGCTAATGCTGATTTTGGATGGTGTAGCTCCACGTGGTTGCTACGTTTAGACAGGCTTTGTCGATCTTGAATCCTAATCGGATTTGTTTTACTCAGTTTTCTGAAACTTCATTACAAATTATGAATTAGATTATTTGTAGGGATATCAGCCACTAGTTCTAGAAAGTTATGTGTTTGTGTTACTATGTTCTATGCTCTGCTTGGTTGCAATTAGTGTTTGTCGATGGCTGCAAGGGCAACACAAATTCAAGCCGTGATTTTTGCATTAATCTAGCTGACATTAATTTCACGAATAGGTTTCTGCGCATGCTAAAACATGTTTCTATGCCTTTCTTGCTGCGGTAAGGTTTCTCTGCTTGCTAAAACATGTTTGTACGTCTTTCTTGTTTTTTCATGATATTTTAATTTGATTTTTGGTTGCAGCCTTGGATGAATAGGTGGTCTGTAGGAAATGAAAAGCTACCAATGCAGGCAAGCAGGATTTCTATGTTTTCATTTTAATTTTTATGCATTTCTTTGATATTATGTGCAATGAATAGGTTTTTGTGCATTTGTTTTTGGATTTTTATGCTTGTGCTATACTTAATGAATTAAGTTTTTACACATTCAGATCCATTCCGGTGGCGGTCCGCTGCATGACGCAGTCCACGGCGATGGCAGTTGATGGCGTGCAGTCCACGGCGGTGGTGCTGATGCGAATCAGCGGTGGAGGTTGGTGGGGTGGAAAACGGCAACCGCGCGGCGCGACACGGCATAGGATTTGCATTTTGTTTGCTGTTTTTTGTGTTCTTATGCTTGCGTGCATAAATTTCTGTGCACACAATGGAGCAGTTCTATGCGTTTTTGTGTTCTTATGCTTAGGAGCATAAATTTCTATATATTGTTGGAGTAGTTATATGCTGTTTTTATGTGGCAACAAATTTACTTTTTATTCATCGAACTACTAATTTCTATCTCGTGTTAGGTGGAATGTCCATCTCATGGAGAGGTTTTTACGCAGTAACAAAATTATTTTTTATTCATTCAACCACTAATTTGCATGCAATGTGGCACCAAAAACCATTATGCACATTTTGACCATTGATTCTATGCACCTAATTGGTCATCACGTGACAGGATTCAAATTTCAAATTTAAAAGAAGACAAGGTTGTCTCTATGTGGAGATGTTTTTACGCGGTAACAAAGTTAGTTTTTATTCATCCAACTATTAATTTTTATTAAGATCGGCATCAAAAACTTTCCTACATATCTTGACCAGTGATTCTATGCATCCAATCGGTCATTACGTGTCATGATTCAAATTTCAAATTTTAAAAAACATGAGGTCGTCTCCATATTTTTATGCTCTCCCTCACAAGATCTATTCATAGACTGATGCATAAAATTATATCTCATAATGTGCAAATTATGAATTTTAAATTTTTTTCAAAAATATATTCACAATGGATCTTGAATCGTGCAAAAAAATGTCAGGAGTTCAATGGTCAAAACCGTTTTTGAATCGGATATTTCGTTGAGAAATTGTTGTGAAAAAACGGAAGAGATTAGAGTGGACGCACATATGCAGGCATGTGTCAGTATGTGTCAGCCTGCGTCAGCTGCTGTCAGGTGTGACGTCCAGATTGCGGAGAGGTTTTTATGTGGTAACGAATTGATTTTAATTCATGCAACCACTAGATTTTATGCATTTCGCGATAAAAACCTTTCTGCGCAGCCTGACCTAAAATTTTATGCGTCCGATGGGTTGGGTCCCTAGGGGTCCCCCACTTACGCATGCTTCAGCTTCGCGAGGGCTGGGTGGGGTGGCTAGCTGGGGCTTCCAATACCTATTTGTAGCCCTGGGCTTCCAATAGCCAAGCCATATATATATATATATATATATATACACACACACTACCTTATAGCTGGCTACAGAATAACTTATTCTGTAGCCACTTGAAGTTACGATAATTGTTATGTTAATTCACGAGATTGTAGTAACTCCTTACTATGTGATTTACTATAATATTACAGTAAATATCCTCATGTGTTATAGTAATTCAATTATCGTAAATAGAGGTGGCTACAAAATAACTTATTTTGTAGCTAGCTATAGAGTATACTCTCTCTCTCTCTCTCTCTCTCTCTATATATATATATATATATATATATATATATATATATATATATATATATATATATATATATGGAGAGTATACTCTATAGCTAGCTACAAAATAAGTTATTCTGTAGCCACCTCTATTTACGATATATATATATATATATATATATATATATATATATATATATATATATATATATATATATATATATATATATATATATATATATAGCAATGTTTTCATTTTGTGTTTTTTCCTTCAATTTTGCCCTTGTGTTAGTGCATGGTCTTGTTATCCATGGTTATGAGTTATGACACAATTTCACCCTTTTGCTAGAGCTTGGTGTTATGAGGCCCAATACACCTAGCTTGCTTGTTGTGGTTTTAGCTAGTTTGCTCGTAAACGACTCATTTATTTGCTATCACGTAAGTACGGCATTTAACCTTTGTTGGTTTCCACATAAACCTAGCCATTCATCATAATGTAGAATGAGAGTTATCCTTCATTCTTTCTCAAGCAAGCGATCCAGCAAATCCTAATAATTCCTGGTAAATTTGTCTCTGAAACTGACTACCACTAAGTTGAACATAAAATAGACTATCATTAGTCTAAAAGCATCGCAAGGATCTCAAACCTCATAAAGACCATAGTTGCTCTTCAGGAGTACTATTCATAGCCATATGAATATCTCCACTATTTGACTGGATAACTATGTCATTGTGCTCCTCAAGCTCAACGATAAAGGGAGACTCATGCCGACGCTCCTCAGGCTCAACGATGAAGTGAGATTCATGCTAGTAGAGCTCATCAAGGTGCTTGGGGGGTATGGCAATTATAGGACCAATGGCCTATGCGTCCACATCTGTAGCAATACCCCCTACCCCTACACTTCATGTGATCTCTTTGGATTCGGTTTTACCTTTGAGCTTTACCCTAACCTGTCTTTGAATATTACAACTTTCTTTCCCTTAGGGTTAGGCACATTGGTACCTCAGTGCACTTAAAGTACTTTGTGATCTTAAACTATTGTTACATGTTGGGATGGAAAGTGTAGACACAACCCTACGTAAGGTAGAGGCTTGTGAAGGCTGCAATCCTCTTCTAGACATATATACATTGTAGACACATTTGTATGAAGGGTAGAACTGTACACCGCCACAGACTTTTATGTCATTGGAGCGAAGTGACCTAACCATGTCAACCTTTGTTCCGAAAACCTGTGAACTAACCAACAATGTCAACCTCTATTATTAGTGGAAACGATCCTTCAGAGGCTGTCACAAGTCAATTGGTAAATCCAATGTGCAAAAGTAGGATTCCAACATAGTGTAATCTTCAAGACTACACGCTGTTTTCCAGATATTTTTTTCAAAGCTTGTAATCTTTAGGATTCCATTATAGTTTGTGCAAGAAAATATAATTGATCAATAAATCTTTTACCCCTTGGCCGATAATAAATATTTCACCCTTTATCTATCAATCAGTGTATGCACACACACACACACACACAAAGTACAAATAGAACAAAGAAAGACAGGAAGGAATTGGAAGCTCTTATTCCCTTATTTCATTCTCTTCTTTTCTTTTGTATCTGTATCTCAAGCCCCACCCTTTGGTCTTTAACTCCTTATTATTCATAGAATGATAGAATAGACCGGAAAGAAGGAAAATGCTACTGTCCCGAAACCTCCTTGCTTTCCTAACGAAAGTAATAATAAGGTATGGTAATATGGTATATTCCAACCCAGGTAAGGTCAGCAAACCTGCCAAACAACGCCACATTTTTTATGTGCACCACAATACAGTGAATCAACGGAATTTCATGGATATCTGTAACAGCTCCAACAGCCAACACCACTCCCTCTCTTCCCCTATTCAGGAAAATTGGCAACACAGCACCGAAGGAAAAAAAAAAACCCGAGTCAAGACAGACCTCTAACGCTCCCTCCCCAAAGAAAAAAACAGTACTCTTTTTCCTTGAGTCCTGAACCACGCTATGCTTCATCCCAACTAGGCGGCCTCCTTGCCCAGAAAATGACCAAGGGGAGTTGCGCATGTCTGCATGCTTGGTTCCGAGTTACCAAGGTTTTACGACACACAGGAGCCAAGTGCCCTGTTTGGTCTTTACTCTCTTCCAAGCTGTATGTCCACAAATATGCTCTGCCTCTGCCTTCTGATCCTGCCAGCGTAACACTCACCTGTGATTCAACCCTGCAAATAGCCAAACAAGATTAAAAATGGCAATGGATTTCCCCAAAAGGATAGTTTGGACCATTCACGGCCGGATGAAACACAACACCTAAGCTCCTTTTATATTCTTTTAACGTCCCCTCCCAATCATGTTACACACTGATGATACTGACATCGCTCAGAGAAGAGGCCAATACATTCAGATTAGTAGGACCATAGAAAAAAAGGTCACCAAGTTCACCTTCCACTGGAATAAGTTAGGCCATTAAGCCTAGAGTGCGGCAAATCATTCCACCAACAAATAAATTCGGTAAGAGAGCCTTCCTGTACTAATTAATAAAAAACTAGGTGAGAGAAGCAGGGTACTCACTAGAGTAATACAGGATACATCTGACAACATTCAACAGACTATTCAAGTGAAACACAAGATGCAGCCCTGAAGGAAACAATTTGAAGTTGATACTAGCAGTTCTAACTGCTAACCCTTGTACATGTGACACTAGCAGGATACATGCAAATCAAATAACATTTTGCCTTCTAGTTATAATGTTTGATACTAGGCCTGCATTATCTCTGAGAATCCGATAAATCCCCCTCCCCAAACTCCCCTTACGAATTTTTCATTAATCACTACTATAGTACCAGAATCTTCATCAAGGAAATTATATATGGAAAACATACCAGGAAATCTCTGCACAGAACCATTACCACCAATATGTGACTCATTCCAAACTGAATTCAACCTCCTCGCGAAGTCCTCAACTTCTCTGCATGTTAAAAACAAACCTTGTCGTTATTTCAGGCCACAGCACTACCGCACTATGCCTAGAGTAAATAATGAGCACATGCCCCGCAATCCAAGTAAAATTGAAATTGAGTTTCATGGATTGTTGTATTTGACAGAATATTAAGCAACAATTTTGAACTCAACTTAAGTTCTTCACATCTCATCTCACTATAGAAACCTCCAAGATTTATCATTTCAGGGACAACTACATGTTTTGTGAATTAAGAAGCAGACTAGTAGCTGCACAAAATAAAGCTGACTAAAAAGTTCACTTCCAAAGAAACAAAAAACAAGATGACTCATAAAAAGAAAAACAAAGCTATGCATGCATACAGCAATGAGACATCTTATATCCTCACCTATCAAGCTCTTCTTTCATTGCAGGATCAAGTCCATCATCGAGGTCAGCATCTTCAAAGGGGTACTCGACATCATCTTGCATATCTGGATTCTGGCATGGAAGTCTAGAAACATTACTGCTATCCACTTTGCATGGAACCACACAAGCAGCTCCCTCCTAAACTCCCCAGATAGATCATGTAAGAAATACACATTCTATATGGAATACACAGTAGGGGAAATAGTCAGGAAATCTAACCGCATTTAAAGGCTCAGAGTCAGCTTTTGGAGGGTTCTTAGCATGATCCTTCCTTCTTTTATTCTTTTTCTTACTCTTGGTAGCTTTCCCACCTGAACCTGTCACATGGTTATATGGAGCCTAAGAATATTTTTATTTAAACAAAACACTAATTGAGCAAATGTTGCAGCCTTTGGACTTTGGTTCAAAGTGAAAGAATGACGAAAATCCACCAAAAACCAGGGAAACAGATAGTCCATATTACAAAGAACAGAACCCTAGGAAGTAAAATTGACCAAAATCTGGCCTCAGTAAGAGGTCAGATATAAGTCATCTAAAGAGTTTCAGGAACAATCAGTTAACACAATAACACAAGTCATATAGTCAATATAACTCACTGTAGTTATACCTCCATCCCCATTAATAAAACAAAGTAACTCATCCAAAGATCTCTCATCTTTTTGCTCTTTTTGTACTTGAACATCCTGAAATACAGTGAACTTCAGATTTTAACATAAAACATGAACACCACTGAGTGAAGTCAGAAAATGTTGCTGAACACAAACATGTACAATCCGTCATAATTACCTTCATCTTCTGGCGCTCGTGGCGCTCCTGGAGCTCTTTCCGCTTCTTTGCGTACAATCGGTTCAATAGGCGAATCCTAGGATCATCATTTATATTTTTTAGGGGCTCCAATTTCTCTTCCTGAGGGCATTCAAGTTTTGACAATAAGTATTTAATGATTCAATATCTGAAACTATAGAAGGCACTCTAACCTCTGTTAAGTCATCTGGTAAATGGAAAATGTCACGAATTTCCTCAGGTGTCTTTCCTTCAATGATTCGAGCAAGTGCTCGACTAGTAAGATCAACAAGTGGCTTTAACTGTAGAATGTCAGCTGCAGAAGTCAATTCACAGAGTCTTTCTGTTTCTATCCTAACAAACTTTTCATCAAAGGACTTCCGCTCCTGCATAGCATGTATAAGGAAAAAAACTAATAAGACTATGGGAACCTATGTAGAGTCAACAAGTGAGATGCACAGGAGAATTAAAAATTAAATCATACCTTGTTTGAGCGCCCAGTGACCTGATGAAACCGACAGTAGTCAAGAATCAAACTCAAACTGGCTGGATTAACTCTTTCCGGGAGAGCAATAGCATGATTTTTGGATGACCCTGTGCCATTTTTCACAATTTCCCGACATATCATGGGGCAGAACATCGCAACCTCCTCCTCCACTTGCTGTATGGAACCATCAAAGCACTGAAGCCAAATATAAGTCTTCAACGCCTGTTATAGTTCACCACCAATAAGCTCAAGATAGGCTGAATTTAACTGCATAAGATTGGAAAGTAACTGTTTCCCTCTAGTTAACAGGGGAGGGGGGGAGTTGCAGCTGAGAAAGGCACAGGGAATTGTACCTCCGGTTTTATTACTGCTAACTCGCTCTCCGACATTATTGCCAAACGCCAATGAAAAAATGATTATGGAACCACCAAATATAGATGAGAATTTACAATGAACTCCTTTCTATGTATAACAACACCAGCAGATCCAATGTCCAACAAATGAAATGATCAAAATTTATCCTGTAGAAGAAATCAGGGTACGCCACAATTATCTCATTTGCCATCAGATGAACGAGTGGCGCCTATTTGCAATCTAGACTAATGGAATAAACTTTGGCTTCAACGGCACAGTTCAATGCAATCGCTTTACCAGGTTAACCTACAGCAGCGATGCATGAGTAAAGGAATATCAGATCAACAGTAAAGCATGAATGACATCCTTATCTTTAAAAACTAAGCATGGGATGAATGAACAGTCACAGCGAAACAAAAGGGGGAGATCTGACACGAGAGGAGAATATGTCAGAGGTAACTGAACACACAGAATAATCAATTTCAACTACAGGTGAAGTTGCAAGTACTACAATCACATGATGTACATGCCAACG
Source organism: Saccharum hybrid cultivar R570 (assembly GCA_038087645.1). NCBI lineage: Eukaryota > Viridiplantae > Streptophyta > Magnoliopsida > Poales > Poaceae > Saccharum > Saccharum hybrid cultivar. The sequence continues at coordinate 27,539,042 of JAQSUU010000043.1, read as the reverse complement.
TTAAAAGTCCAGATACAGAAGAGAACACACAGTGAGCACATTCAGCTAGCTGGAGCCGATTGCCAACGCGTCTCGCGCATGACTAACACACATACATGTACGGGGAGACCATTGTTGGAGTCATCAAAAGAACTAATCACTGTTTTCCCTGGTGAGTTAATTACCACTAATAGAAAGGAAGAATCCAGTCGTTGCACCCTACCGTGACAGATGATCCGAAACCTGAACAGTGACTAGCGAAATGGTACCCAGCAATCAAAAATCACATGGCCTAAAGAATTGAGCCAAGGATTGGTCCGCTGGGCGACTATCAAGGCTCCCGAACCCAGACAGCCTCGAGCCGTAACCATTGACGCCCAGTCCAGGCGCAAACAGGGCAGGCGCGCACAGGTAATCCCAAGCCCGTTGCAGCGAAATGGGGTTAAAGTTAAACCCTAATCAAAGGCCGAGGCTGCGGGCGCAAACCCTACCCGGATTGCGCGTCAGGGAGCCCACCCCAAAACCCTAGCCCAGACTCTCCGCCGCCCGGGAAACGCAGGAAGGAAGAGGTGGGCCGTCTGGGGACGTACCTCCGGTGGGCGGGCCGGCGGGCAAGCGCGAATGGAATGGAGCAACGCGCTCCCGGCTGTAGTGGGCGAGGGAGCAGCTCTGCGGCTTCTCCGTCGGCGTCGGCGGCGGCGGCGAGAGTGGAGAGCCCCGGCGGCGAGGAAAGGCGTGGTTTTTTTGGTTGGTGGGCGTCCGCCAGCGGTTTCTCATTCGGTTGCTGTGGAGAGGAGAGGGGAGTCGTCCTTATCTATCGTCTCCCACTCCACTCCCTCCTGGCCTGCTGTGGACCGGGCCGATATGGGCCCATTCTTCCCCTACTTAGGCCTCCATTTGGGCTGGATTTTCGTCGACTCGAGTATTGTTGTTACTGGGCCTCGAGTTGCTTGGTTGGTTGGCCGGCCCATCTGCTGGGCCTCGCCGTTAGCCCTGGGCGTTCGGTCTGACCGAACCGATCGGTCTCGGTCTTCGGCCATTTTGAAAGTTCGGTCATCTAAAAACGGAGACCGATCGGTTAGTTTCAAAACCCAGGACCGAGCAAGTTCGGTCTCGGTTAGTTCGGTTCGGTCTCGGTCATGACCGAACTAACCGAACTTCACAAAACAACTGCTAAATATTATAATTTGTAGCAAATTTTATCAATATTTTTCTATTTCAAAGCAAAAATACAATACAAAATATAGATTAAACATAGTAATAAGAGTGATGGTTGATATAAACCCACTAGAATAAATATTATATCACTAATAATAGTCTAAATTACATATTATGTCAACAAAATTTAAATGTTCGGTTAATTCGGTTAGTTCGGTTACCTGAGGGTAATGACCGAACTAAGTCCGGTTAGTTCAGTTACTTCAAACTGAAGACCGAACTTATGACCGAAATTTTCGGTCTCGGTCACTTCGGTCTCGGTCTCGGTTAGTTCGGTTCGGTGTTCGGTCTTCGATTAATTATGCGCAGGCCTACTCGCCGTCGTGTCTTGTGGAGGTGGAGGAGGAGGAGGAGCGGGGACGGACGGGACTAGCGCCACGAGCACATGGCGTCGTCGGATGATATGGCCATGGCGGACCTGGTGAGTGCCCTCCGCCGGCTCGGTTGCGCGGGGCCGTTGGTCCAGCCATCGCGATGTGTGATTGTGATGCCTGGTCTTGTTGCAAACTTGCAAATGCATATGCAGGAGACGGGGGAGGAGGAGGAGGTGCTGCGCCGGCTAGGCACGGCGGAGGAGGCGGGCCTCACCGACAACGAGGCCGCGCGACGCCTCCGCCTCCACGGCCCCAACGTCGTCGTCCTCTCGCACCACGTACGTCTCCACTCTGGATCCCTCCTCCCGCACCCGTTATCGATTCCACTACCATATGCTCCTTACTAATCAATTTGTTTCTCTTTTATTTTACGTACTTGGGGATCATTTGGCACCACTCAGTAATATAAATCCCCTTTCCACAGCTCATAAGAACCAGATAAGAAATTGCTTAGCTCAGGCGCTGAATGTTTGGTAACAGGACAATGCCAAAAACACTAATCTTCATTTTGCATGACAGACACAGTTTCTATCTCCTTTAATTTCACTGGATGAGCTGTTTCCATTACCCTTCTTTGATGATTAAACTGGAACCAACTACACATATTGCTAGTCTCCTTATCTGACCATCTCGTCTTTCATTGTAGTATTATGGTATAGTAACTGCTACACAGTTTTTTTTTTTGAAGGTTAACTGCTACACAGTTCGGGACAAAAACAAGTTCCCGTTATGATTACTTGGGTTTTTTAACATCTAATAAACTGAAACTGCCGCTGCAGGAGGGCAGCATGCTTCAAAGATTCCTGACGGCGCTCTTCTCGCTCTGGGGATGGGATCATGTCTTCCCCAAGTACAATAACATGGTCCGGATCATACTTAACTCCATGTCGTGGGTTACAGTACTGACTACAATGGTATCTCTTGCCATCACCTCAGCTGGCCAAAGATCATGCGAGTTGGCCATCGTAATTTTCATAGGAGCTACAAGCCTCATAGCATGCTTTACTGCAAAGCTTGTGTTAGAGTATGCTAAGGCTCCACTGGAGACCAAGGCCCACGCACCAAGGGCCAAGGTTCTGAGAGATGGGAGGTGGAGAGATGTACATGCAGCAAATCTGGTCCCAGGGGATATCATATTTCTCAAGGTTGGGGACATCGTCCCAGCCAATGCTCGCGTACTTCGGTTCCAGAAAATCGACACAATGACTTGCTGGGCCAAAAGGTCTGTTGATTGTGCGCATGGCTTCCTCATATACTATGCTTGGACTGTTTCCTGTGGCCAAGGAACTGCTGTTGTCATTGCAACTGGCCGTGGCATTCCCAGAAGCACACTGCGGCTCTACCCACAACGTTATGCTCGACCTGGGCAGCTTAAAGAAGGAGTCATGCTTGCTGGCTGCTTCTGTGCTTCCCTGGTACTTGTTGGCACTATTGCTGAGATAGTATTAAGCTTTTTGTTCCAGAAACAAAACTGCAGTGGCATACCACTCAATGCCCATTTTATGCCATTGATTGGTGGAATTCCGATGGCAATGCCTGCTTTTCTCTACTTGGCATTGGCGTTGGGATCTGTGAGGCTTTGTTTTCTGGGGATTGCTAGCCGAGGGACAGTTGCACTTGAAGATCTAGCAAGTATGGATGTAATCCTCTTCAACATGACTGGTACTTTAACTTGTAATCAGCCCTGTTTTGTCCGGGACAAGATTGAGATGTTTGCAGATGGTGTTAATAAAGACCGTGCCATAATTTTAGCTGCACGGGCGTCGAGATCTCAACATGAGTTATACATCGAACCAATTGATGCAGCTATCCTACGCCTCCTTGATGATCCAGAGCAGGTTACTTTCTCTAACTAAGCAGAGTTTTAATTCGCCTCTGTGCTTCTTTTAAATAAAGATGCATACGAATTTGCAGGCACGATTTGGTGTTGAAGTCTTAGAGCACCATGCCTGTTTCTTTGTTGCACTGAAGCTGATGTTCCAGACTACATACATCGATGAAAGCAATGGGTCCAAGTGCTGCGTATTCAAAGGTGATCCTGCAAAGGCAAGTTGGTGTTACAATTTCAAACATACCGTCACACTTACAGGGACAGACATGCATGCAAGTTCCTCCAACATCTCACTGCACATACAAACACGCATTCATAGTATTTTGTTTGTAGAGCGTGTCTCTTAGTCATTATCTGTTTTCATGCTATAGGTTGCTCATCAATGTGGCTGCAGCAAAGAAGTTAAAGAGAAAATAAGCATGATAATGGATGAACTTGCTCTTGATGGATATCAGGCCATAGCTGTAGGACATCAAGTAGGCAATTCGATTTCACATTAGCATGCTTTAACTCGATCTATATTTATTTAGTTTGTTTTGCTTTCCTCCAGGTAGACTCATGTTGGGAGTTTATTGCCCTTCTGCCTTACACAGATGACCTTAGAAGTGATAGTGCTGATGCTATTGAGAGCCTTATCGATCTGGGTTTAGATATAAGAGTCCTCACAGGTGATTCTGTTGTGCATATCCTGCTGTCGAGATTTTGGCTATTGTCATTTTCTCTGATAAACATGTCTTCATCATCATATATATATATATATATATATATATTGTTTTGTCCTCTCTACAGAGAGCCCATTGTCGGCCACAAAGCAGGTTTGTGGAAAGCTTGGAAAACTAGGCACCAATGTGGTACCTGCACATTCAGTGTTTGAGTTAGCTCGCAATAACAGAGAAGTCCATTCAAACATCAACGGGATTTCTGATCTCTTTCCAGGTCTATCCTTATCTTCTATGTCCTCCTGGCAAAGTTTTTTTCTGCAAGAAGTTGTTGTTTACCATTTTGCTATCTTGATATGTTAGGACAGAGGACAAAAGCGATATAGTAAGAAGACTAAGAAATTTTGGTTGTCATTGTGCAATGGTTGGGTATGAATTTCTTGATCATGATGCCATAGGAGAAAGCCATATTGGAATTTCAGTTGCTGATGCAACTGATTACACAAAAAGTGAATCTGATCTTGTTTTGACTCGGCCTACGCTGATACCTGTTTCTTCGGCTGTACAAATCAGTAGGAAGATTTGTCAGATGATGAGAAGCTACACTGTAGGTCATTCTGATGCATTTAGAGGCTTGATTTCTGACAAGATGTTTTTATCTCAATCATGATAAATTAAAATTAACTTGCAGTATGTTGCTGTTTCTGCAGGTATTCACCATTTCATCAACTGTCCATCTTGTGAGTTCAATTTGTGATTATTTTTTATAATCCTTCTAAAGCACAGGGTCCTGCAGGTCTAACTCCAATCTTAATTGTAATGAAGTTTGGTATCCGTGTCATTTTACATTTATGGAACTTTGACTTGTCAAGTATCCTGGCTTTCATGATTACCGCTTGTAATTACTGTGAGCATCAGTTCCAAAAGTCCACAACCTTTATTTGCGATATATGTTGTCTTTTTTTTTATTTTTTTTCCTTGTTTCTATTTTTATTTCCAGGTACATCCTTTGCAATGTTATTCGAAAGGGTGGAATTGAACAAGTCACCAGATAAATGGAGAGTACAGAAAATCATTACAAGCGGTGCTGCTTTTGGAAGCTACATAGTTCTTACTACAGCCATTTTTTATAGGGTTGCAAGAACTGCAAACCCTTTTGCAGTGAGTGCTTTTCCTTCTGATGAAAGATAACCTCTTGCTTTTGAGGTGATGAGCAGCTGATTGTTTAGTACTTGGACAGTGTAAATTCAAACATATATCACTGATGGGCAGTGATGAGGAAATCAGAGCTGCTTTGTTCCTTCAGATGAGCACAGTAAACCAGGCTATTGCACTCTTTGTTCATTCTGATGGTTGCTGCATCATAAGATGCCCTGGGCCTTTTGTCACATTTGCCTTTGTTGTTCCCCAAATGGTGAGTGGTCGATTCCTTCTCTTTGCTTCTTTGCCACAATCCTTGGTTTTTTACATGTCTTGTTTCAGTCACCATGACTTTTGTTCCACAGATGGTGAATTGTCATTTCCTTCTCTTTCCTTCTTTGCCACAATCCTTGGCTTTTTCCATGTCTTGTTTCAGTCACCATGATTTAGCACTGGGCCATTGTGTCTGTTGACTGTAGTTAGCAACAATGTTCTAACAGTTACAGATATTCATTGGTGGATTCATTCTGTCAAGAGAAGTAGAAAACAGTGAAATTTACTGGTTAGATTTATATGCTCAAGAACGATTGAATCATTTATTCTTTTTCAGGTGACAACGCAAAAAGTTGTCCATGGCGATTTGAATTTTGCACTAACAAAGGGTATCGGCTGTGTTAGGGCTGGATTGATATGGTTGTACAACTTAGTCCTACTTTTGACCCTGGTTTTAGTTTGTAAGTTTCTAGATCGAATGTTAGAGTTTGTGATAATTATAAAACTTTATTTTCTATATCCCATTACTTATCTTTTGCAGGAAACATAAATGTGATTTCATTTTACAGGTCGCAAATGGAGACGCACAAAGATGACTAGTGAAAAGTTGTTGACAATATGCATGCGTTCAGCTATCCTACACATAGTTCTTATCTGGTTTCTGTACGTGATATTTGATGTTAGGGTACATCAGCCGGTCTCAAGTTAGATAGATCGAACACATTGTTAGGGTCTTTTCCTTCTGCAGTGTCACCTGTAAACCTCTCAAGTAAATAAATATCTTCCATAATAGATTTTGCATTTGATTGGCCCTTCATGATTCAGAACTTACAGCAGAGGACACTAAATTATTTAAGCAAAAATTTTGCTGGAGCTACAGAATGCTCATTGCTTTCCCTTATTGCTAGAACAGTCTTTTTTGAAAAATTTATGTTAGAACAGTTAAGATGTAATATGTACGGAAGAGAAATATGTGGTGCCTTATTCTGGACTTGCACTAAGTACTAACACACAGGGCCATGACAGTGGAGCATGCTAACGTTTGGATCTTTGTGACAGGTTGATTGAACCTGGAGAAACTATATTTTCAATTTTCTGGCATTTTAGTTCTTTTCTTTGCACATCCATTTTTTTTTGTAAATTTCCTTTTATCTAATCATTTAAAACATTTATTGTTTCCATGTAAACGTATATTTAATTTTCTACTTGGTAGTATAGCCTTTTGCAGATTTGAGCCCTTTCAGATTTTTTTTTCTCTTATCCTCTACCATATCGAGATGAAAGGAGTTACTCCAATGCTGCATCACTAATGAAGTCGAACAAATCAGCTGCCTATAGGTGGCTTAAATCTATGCAATGTTTTCTTTTTCTTATGAAATATATGATCTTATTCTATATGTCAGTATGAAAAAGTGCAAGATAAGTCACTAGTGATCTGTAAAATTCTCTGAAGAAAGTATGGGGATAATATTTCATTAACCTTTGAATAGTTACTCGGGTAACTGCATCCACTAATAGCACAGTGACAATCTTCAAACCCTTTATGAACTCAATTCTCAGGTGATGTTTAGTGTTTGCAGTGGCATGCTTCACGATGGTTTTGGCAGGTTAGTTTCTAGTGTCACTGAGATGGTGGAAAATAATGATTAGTGGATGGACGATAGCGTAGACTGTAGTCATGTATAGGCCACAGCTTGGGCGCCGGCAATGGCACACTACAACCAGGAGGCAGTTATATATGAACAGCACGAGGAAGGGCAATGTAGATTCCATCTATTGTAACTTAGCTGTTCACAGCCTCTTTTTTTAGTTTATCTATCTTTTGTTAATTTATTATCTATCTAAACTGAAGCTAAATCAATCTCTTAATGACCAACTAATGGCTAACTCTGAACGACCTGCTGTTGCCCTCTGAACTTCTCTGACGAAACTGAAGCCCATAATTTATTTAAATATACCTTGCTTTAGCCACTTTGCTGAGCTGCGTCTGGCACAACCTTGCAATCCTTACTCTTCTTGCGCCTATCATATTTGAGTCCCCACATAACAATCACTTTTAGTAATGTTATTACTTTGTAAATAAATCTAAACGTAGGGAAAATGCGTTGTTGGATGTAGAAGGCCATTGCATTGTGCAACATGGTTGCATGCATCATCCTTCAAATTTTCATGAGTTTCAAAGTGATATAAAAAAATGAGGTGGTGATGAGCTGATTATTGGACGGTGTAAATTCAAAGATATATCACTGATGGGCACTGAAGAGGAAAATCAAAGTTGCTGCTTTTGCTTTTAAGGTGGTGATGAAAGATAACTACTTTTGCTTTTGAGGTGGTGATCAGCTGAGTATTTAGTACTTGGACAGTGTCAATTCAAAGAAATATCACTGATAGGCACTGATGAGGAAATCAAAGCTGCTTTGTTCCTCCACATGAGCATAGTGAACCAGGTTATTGCACTCTTTATTCAGTCTGATGATTACTTCCTCGCCAGATGTCCTTGGCCTATTTTTTACATTTGCTTTTGTTGTTTTCCAGATGCTGAGTGGTCGTTTCCTTCTCTTTGCTGCTTTGCTAACATTCTTGATATTGTCCATGTTTCTTTCAGTCACCATGATTTAGCACTGGGTCATTGTGTTTGCGGCCAGCGGTGATTGTTCTAACAGTTAGACGCCCATAGCTGGATTCATTATATCAAGATAAGTAGAAAAACAGTGAAATGTAGTATTTGACATCTATATGATCAAGAACCGTTGAATCAGTTACTTTCTTTCAAGTGGCAACACATAAAGCTGTCTGCAGACAGATATATGGTGCCCTATTCTGGAACCCATGCAGACTGCAGACAAACAGTGCCATGGAAAAGTTGAGTATGGCCGCGTTTAGTTCCCAAAAATTTTCAAGATTCTCCGTCACATCGAATGTTTAGACACATGTATAGAGCATTAAATATAGATGAAAAAAACTAATTACACAGTTTGGTAGAAAACCACGAGACGAATCTTTTGAGCCTAATTAGTCCATGATTGGACACTAATTGACAAATACAAACGAAAGTGCTACAGTAGCCAAAGCCAAAAAAATTCACGAACTAAACACACCCTACGCTAACTTCTGAATCAATGTGTTAGGCTTGCGACAAATTGATTGAACCTGAACAAACCATCTTGTCAATTGCTAACATTGTACTTCTTGTTTTCTATGCAGTTCCAGTTTTTTCTTGTCTCCTTGTATAAATATGCAGATTTGAGCCCTTTCAGGTATTGTTTTCTTCCTCTCTTTTCCTCTACCATATTGAGCTGAAAGGAGTTTATCTCCAGCAATACCAATACATCGATAACCAAGTGAAGTCAAACTTTCATGCGCGTTGATGGGTGAAATTTGGACAAATCACCAGTTTATAGGTGGCATAAATATATATGTGCAATCATTTTTTTCCTTACGAAACATGCAATCTTATTATTTATGAAAGTATGAAATGTTCAATAATCAAGATAAGCTATTGCTGGTGATCTCCCGTAAAATGTCTGAAGAAAGAAGTTATGTTCCATTGACCTTTGAATTGTTACACAGGTAACTGCATCCACTAATAATTAATAGTATTGTGACACAATCTGTTATCAACGACGTATGGAATATGAAGTAAAACGAAATCAATCACAGCGGAGACACACGATTTAACGTGGAAAACCCCTCCAATGCGAAGGGGAAAAACCACGGGCACCAGCCAGCAACAATCTCACTATCTCAAGAGTTTTGGGTTACACGCCTGCGACGGCTTACAAGAGAATCAAGTCTCCAAGAAACCCTAACAAGGGTATATATGTACCGTACCGCGGGGGGCGGAGCCCCCCGCACCCCCCGTGTGTGCACGGGCGCGGCCTGATGGGCCGGCTTCAGACTCCGCTACGCTCCGGCCCAGCCTTCGGCTTTTACGGACCTCCGCTTCGCTCCGTCAGAAGCCCGGCCTATATCTTGCAGTGAATTTGGAACAACTCCAACACAATCTTCAAACCCTGTATGAATAACTCTCAGTTCAAGAGATGTTTGGATATCTTATCTTGGTTGATTGGAAATTAATATAGTGTTTACTGTGGCAATCGTGCAGGTCATGCCTGACCTAGGTGGCTGCTGGAGAGTCTCCGAAACCTCTTATGCATATGCATCAATTGGTTCCTGCTGCCTTAGTATAGTTTATGGTGGGGCAGTTAGCATTCCTCAACATGGTATTATGTTGGCAGGTGAGTTTCCAGCATCACCCTTAGAAAACAGTATTATCTTGCAAATGTGTATACGTAGGCAAAATGTGTTGTCGGATGCAGAAAGCCATTGCAGTGTGCACCATGGTTGCATGCGTCATCCATAAATTTTTAATGACAATTTCAAGGCGTTATGCAAATGTTTATGCCGTGGAGAAATGTGTTGTTGGATGCAGGCGCGGCCCATTCCAATGGCAATACTTCCATTCTGTAGAGGACAAATAAAATGTTGCATCATGCTTGAAACTGTAGGTAGCTTGAATTTATATTATTATAAAAAAAAATGTAAGTGTTATCGGATGGCCATTGGAGTAGAACGTAACAACTTTTGCATCATCCTATGAATTATAGAATAAGGGTAGTTAGGAAGATATATCAGGATATATAGCAGAAATTTCTGTCAGAAAAGTCTGTCAATTAAATGTTGCTTTTAGTTGACCTTTTGCCCTCTATATTAATGCCAGTGATCGAGAAGCATATACTCATGAGATATTTTCTCATGTGTTCTACATCTTTTCTTTAAAAGTGTTGCAAAAAAAATAACTTTTGAAGACTGAAAACATAAAGGCACACATGACACAAGCAAAGATATTTGTAACCGGCGCCACATATGCATAACAATATGCTTGCGATGGTTTATTCCCGGCCTTTATATGCTTCAAGAGAAAAACTATATTCTCTTAGAGACGTCAGCTTTGTAATAATAAATATATTGGAGGGTCAGAAACTTATATGTTACATACTTTTATTCAATATAAGCATCAATATACTAGCATTGCGATTATATATTCGATCTCTAAGAAACATCAACATACGTACTAGATTTTCTAGTATGTTTTCCTCTGTGAACCAGATTTATATGCCTAGAATAATATAACACCGATATACTAGCTAGCATATATATGTCTATAATACTTAATTTGGGTGTGCTAGTACTTAGCAAGAGTATAATTGTGTTTAGCGAAATAATTAAGAGAGGCTAGGTGACAGATGGATGGATATATATAATTCACGTTCTAGTGCATCACAATTGTTACGTGCAAGGTGTTGCATTTAATTTGCAGATACTTGTCTAGTTAATCTATGTTGTAATTAAGATGAGTGACTTGAGAATTTGATTTATTTTCAGAGCATGACTGATGGTAGTCTGATGATTGCCCCCCTTTTTTAAACAAAGGGTAGTGAGATACCGAGAAAGAGATGCGACAATATACAAAGGACCTAGTTCAAGTTTCTAGGTTTCAAGCTCCAACTGCCCCTTCAAAAAAAAAGAAATAATTCTATGCCCCTTTCAAAAAAAAGAAATAATTCTACATGTGTATAAAATTGGATGATGCCTAACCAACTAATCCAGCCAATAATACAATTATGAGACAGATAGAAGCTGCCAACGAACAGAGCTTTCAACTAGAAGATGGTTGATCTCTTGCTTAATGAAAAAAAACGAGGCACGATCTCGAAAAAAAACTAGAAGATGGTTGATATATTTATAGTTTGAAGACCACATCCACATGCAATGCATATTTTCTTCAAGCAGCAGCAGCAGCAGTCAGCAGACAGTGCACTCTGCTTATATGTTAATTAGGACACTGGAAGCCTTTTTCCTCGCTCTCACAGTACACTGAATGCATGCACAGATGCACTTGCTACTCCTCTCGGTCCAAAATCACAATATATATCCGATCGATGAGGAGCAAATAAAGCTAAAAGTGAATTCTATCTTTAATTTGAAGAGCCATAGCCCATAATTAATAATATATAGTAATACACACCACGTACATATACGGAACTGAAGGGGGCATTGTACGTTGTACGTACGTACAATTATACTCTGTCGTAATATAAGTATACACCACGATGAGCCGGCGTTACGTTGATGCCTGCATGCATGCGCATGCATCGCGTGGCTACCTGCTAGCTGCAGATCGAGATATATAGAGAGTGATGATAGACGACGACGATACGGTGGCCGGCCGGCGACCGACGGCCGGCCGGAGTGATGATGATACCGATGAGAGTACGACGACGACGTGAGCGATCGAGGTCGGTCAGATGTTGATCTTTCCGATGAGGGGGATGCCGATGGCGGTGACGATGAGGGTGGAGGGCACGCCGAAGACGATGTGTTGCCAGAAGGTGAGGTCGTAGGCGTTGCGCGTCGCCCGCCGAGCCTGCTCGCACACGATCAGGTTCGCCGCCGACCCCAGCAGAGACAGGTTGCCCGCCACCGTGCTCACCCACGCCAGCAGCAGCCACGACCGCACCACCGCCGCAGGCGAGATCAGCTCCGCCGCGGAGGCCACCTCGCCGCCCATCAGAAGCACTGCATGCAGTACCGGCCGGCCAACCAATTAATTAATTAATTAGCACAGGGTTACGCATGCAGCTACGTATATATATACAGTACCTGTTGGGACGTTTGATGCGAGGTTGGAGAGCAGGAGGATGATGATGGAGAGCACGGAGATGCCGCCGACGCTGTTGACCTTAGAGTAGGGCGCCATGAAGTTCCAGATGGCCGCCGGCAGCCCCGTCTTGTTGAATCCGCTCACCGTGATGAACATCCCCGAGAAGAAGACGAGCAGCGAGTAGGACACCGTGTTGAGGCACGGCTCCGCGTCGCGGAAGTCGACGACCACCAGGGCGATGGCCGTGGTGATGGCCGTCCAGGACATGTTGAGCCCCACCATGTAGGCGATCACCATGCCCACCGTCACGATGTAGGCGAAGCTCTTGAGGAACAGCTTCCGGCGCTCCTCCGTGCACTGCATGAACCAGGGGTGTCTGGTGGAGATGTTCTCCGTCATCAGCGGCGACATGTACCCGTTGCCGCCGCCGTTGGTGCTGCCCAGCTGCAGCTTGGGGCTCGGCTCGACGCCGGCACCCTCCTCGACGGCCTCCATCCGCTTGCCGTCAACGTCGATGGGGCTGCTGCTCCCATCCAGGTCCTTCCAGTACATGCACAGCAGCATCACCATGTTGACGGCCATGCCGGCGAGCATGGCGGGCAGGATGCCGAGCAGGAACTTGGGGAACGGGATCTTGCTGTTGAAGGCGATCACCAGGTTCTGCGGGTTGCCGATGGGCGTCGCGCTGGAGCCAATGTTGGCGCTGGACGCCAGCGCCAGCAGGAAGGGCTTGGCGGGGAGGTTGCGCTCGGCGGCGAGCTCCAGCACGAACTCCGTCAGCACCACGCAGCAGGTGTCGTTGGTGAAGAGCGCGCTGGCCAGCGCCGTGACCACGCAGACGCGGCACAGCAGGTCGCGCCCGCCCTGGCTCCGCCACGCCAGCAGCGTGCCCAGGTGCTTGAACATGCCGGCGCTCTTCAGGTAGCTGCCCACCACCATGGTGGCGAACAGGAGGCCCAGGATCGGGAGGTCCACGGACGCGTACGCGTCGTCGGGGCTGATCACGTGGAACACGATCATCAGCACGGCGCTCAGCAGCGCGCCCGCCGTCCGGCCGATGGGCATGAAGGGCACCGACGGGAACACGGCCAGCACCCAAAACACCCCGAAGGCGAGGGAACCCAGCACCACCTTGGCCAACGACGCTAGAGCCATGATGATGGCCTTGGATTATTCGATCCTCCGGCCTCTTCTTGTACGTACGATCGATCGAGCACCTGCAGGGAGCTCGACCGATCACTAGCTACTACTTGCTAGTCAGTGCAGTGCGTGGTAGCAGGCTAGCAGCAAGCTATAGCTCTCCGATCCTATATATCCTTACATGAACAACACTTGCTTTGTGTGGGCAATGGTGTAAACAACAAGTGGTGGATGGAGCGAGCGAGGTGGTAGTGATGACTGATGATGAGCTAGCAGTAAGTGTGTGCTGCTGCAGACTGCGGGAGAAAGCCCTCCTCGCGGCTATAAATAGAGGAACCGAGCTGGAGGCGATCGTCGGCTGACGCCATGCATGCATGTATTGCGCGCTTGGCTCCAATGCAAGCAAGGCCAAAGAGTCAAATTTGCAGAATGAGGTCACTATTTATTTTATATATATATATATATATATATATATATATATATATATATATATATATATATATATATATATATATATATATATATATATATATATATATATATATATATATATATATATATATATATGAAGCTAGATAGCTAGCCAGTTAAGGTAACTAATGTAATAAAGTAAAATATATATGTCGTCGGTCGGTAATAACGCGCGCAAGGATACACTTGGATTTTAATTGGCCCAAAAGCACCTTGTAAAGTATACTTTCTTTGGTAGATACAATATGTATTTGTACCTCTATCTCTATCTCTAGTTCTCTACCCCTATGTTTATCTCTGCTCTACTTTTTCTTTTCTCCATCATAATTGAAACCCTAAAGACCCCTGCCCCCCCATATGTCGTCGAATCCACCGCTCCTCTAGGCACCGTCAGGGACATGGGCCTCGTCGGTGATGGACACCCATGCGTCCTGGCCTGGATCTGCATGTTAATTCCTCGTGCTAGGCCCCATGGTCACCGCCTCTTCATTCCACGATATCTCATTCCTTATGTCCTCATGTTGACTGCCCTCCATCATTGGCATCCCCACTTCGCCATTGACATCTATGTGGCCATGTACGTCGTCGTTGGGTCATCACCTAGATCTAGATCTAGATCTAGATCTAGAGGCACCCCTCTACTTATCACAGTAGGGATCTCTCCTAGGACCTTGTCCTTTGTGGGCCTGATCTTAGCTTGTCACTGATCTCTTCACATGTCACCCCCATTGAGTATTTTGGGATGGCTGACCTTGCCACGAACCAATGCTCTTGGGTAATTCCCCTCCTACTTTCTCCATATTGTTTGTCTAATGAGTGTGTAACACCTAAGGTCTAATTAGCCATTGCGGTGGATGCATGTGATTCCTTGCCTTGACATGGCACTTGAGATGAGAGCACACTCCATCGGCGAGATTCACTCCTTGAGGAGTTACTAGGTGGTAGTGAGGTGCTCAAGGTTGCACCTCCATGCCCCATCATGGAAGCTCCCCTTGGTCGATAGCTCTAGGCCCCACACATGGTGACCACACCCATCTTGCTTCTCCATGTCCCACCAAGGAAGTCCCTTCTGGTTGCTAACTCAGTGGCTCACCCATTGTGGTTCCTCACCGTGATCCTACTTCAACATTGGTTGTTGTTGGGAGTGTTGTTGTCAATTGGTTATGCTCTCTTACCATCGAAGGTCATCGAGGTAGGAACCTTGAATCATATTTAGGCATCTCTTGTTTGGACATGTGGTCATCATGTTCATTGATGTTGGATTTGCAATTGGCCTTGTGCTCTAGAGTTGGCGTCAAGCTTCTACATTTCATCAAGACAAAATGCAAAAGGATGGGCATCAAGCAGTGTCAAATCAACATTGTGATGTTCATCAGGCCTTCAAGCATCATGGTCATAAGAAGTTAGTTGTGCTCCTCAAGCTCACTATGAAGGCACGTCATGGGCAAGGCATCATAGCTTAGGTTGTCCACATGCAGTGTTCTCTGTTGCTAGGCTCTTATAGTTTCTCTACACAAATTTTTGCTTCTAATAACATGAACATTGTTGTTGATCGATCCTTGCAAGATTCATCTCACAAGGACTGGATAGATTCCCTTCCAATATGTGGTCATCATAAGTCTAGAACTATTATAATCATGTATCTTTGTATGTAATGTTCACTTCATTTAATGAATTGGTCATACATACAATCAAATGGCTAGTCGATGCCTATAGACAACAAGCAAGACTCACTTATAGAGTAAAACACATCGACGGTCCTCAAACTTGGCTCGAGATGCCATCTAGGTCACCAAACTTCTAAAGAGCACGTCGAAGTACCTAAAGTTACTATTCCTATAACATGAGGTCCAAATCACTATAACTTGAGTTAATCTGCTTGCGTGGCAGGCTAATTGTGTGATGACAATGGCACTGATATGTGGGCCTACTTGCCGGTCTCATCTCATGTCCCCTATAACCACATGAGTCGATGCCTGTTGACAACCAAAATTGTCCATTTTATGAAGTTATCAAAATGTGAAACAGACTTCACCACTGCGTTCCTCTCGTCAAGATGGTTAAAAAAACATATATGAAACGCCTAATTCAGAGTCTGGATGAAGGAGTAAATTGTCCTTTGACTTTGTGCGGAAACCAGAACTTCTAACTCCCTACCAGAACTTCTGAGTTTCACATAGGAGTTCTGGCTTTGCGCAAACATCAGAACTTCTGACCCCCCTACCAGAACTTCTGATTTTCGCAGTCCGAGTCAGGGAGTCCAAACTCGATCCCAACTTCTTCC
The DNA here is from genome assembly GCA_038087645.1 of Saccharum hybrid cultivar R570. Taxonomy (NCBI): domain Eukaryota; kingdom Viridiplantae; phylum Streptophyta; class Magnoliopsida; order Poales; family Poaceae; genus Saccharum; species Saccharum hybrid cultivar. The sequence goes on along the minus strand of JAQSUU010000043.1, from coordinate 27,523,009 downwards.
GAACTCGTGGAAAACTTGTAGATTAAGTCTTAGAGATGTTTCCTACTGGGATAAGACCACCCCCTCTATATATACAAGAGGATCATGGCCGATTGAGTTTCCATCTATCCAATCGATAAACAAATCAATCTACTATCTCTACTCCAACCCTTCTACCCTCTTCTTCAACCTTCATCCTGTTCATCCCTTGATCCACGACCAAGGATGGCACCCTAGGTTTGTCGACCAACATAGGGCAACCCAACGACGTCTTTGCGCTGACAGGGTCCCTCCCGGGCAAGAGCTTCGACGGTTTCTCTGCTAGTTTGCCTAAAAACTAGCCGGTTCTTCGTCACGTAAGCATGTTGGTTATCCTTTGGTGGTTTGCTTGTAAACCTCTTCGTTCTTCACCGCATAAGCGTGATATCCTCGCTGCATTCTTCGATCTGTAGCGACCCAGGCCTCCAAGGCCCTGTTGGTGTGTGATTCGGATCACTTCCGACGTCAACACACTTTTTGGCGACTCCGCTGGGGAATAATTTGCTTCGGCTCTACTTTATAGCTGATTCTTCTTGCCCTAGCCCTACTCCTCGCTGATCTATCTTCTTGAGTTTGCCAGTACCATTGCATCTAGCCCAAAAGGTTGATCGCATCTGGTTTTAACCCCTTGTGATTTTATTTATGATTTTGCAACAAGTTGCGCTGCTTATTGGAAAATTCAGCAAGGCGATCAAGTTATAAATCATGGAGTACCAAGATGTTGCATCACAATATTACTACGATCACCTCAAGGTATAACTTGCAAATGCATCTTATGATCTCAATAGTTATTTTGTAAGTTCTATGAGTTCTCATGTTGGTGTTGCTAGCTGTAATGATACTAGATATGTTGCATCGGCTGATTCTTTTGATAATGCTTTCATCATACATATCATAATTATGGATATTGCGGTCAAGAGTCGATGTCAATTGTAACTTCTTTGAGTTTTGATGCTGCTAGCAACATACGACATGTAAATCCTTATTCATCGACTATAAGTTCACAATATATGGTTCCACCACATGAAATGCCGATGAATGAGAGAATTGGCTATGACAATGCTAATTACTTAGTCAGTTGCTCTCAAAATTCAGCACCATATGCCAATGTTCCTACTCATAATTCGGCTTCACATGTTACTCACAACTCGAGCCGAATTAATGAAAATTCAGCAAGGTGTTTAAGTGCTAATACTCATGATTCGGCTTCACGTGTTACTAGTAACCATAGCCGAATTAATGAAAATTCAGCACCATATGCAAAGATCAATGCCCACAATTAGGCTTCGTATTTCGCTCATGATCATAGCCGAATTTGTAAAATTTTAGCAAGGCATTCGAGTGCTAAGACTTGTGATTCGGCTTTATATGTTGATCTCAAATCAAGCCGAATCGAGAAAAATTTAGCCCATACTAGAAATCTATATGGCTCCTCTAAATGAAAGGTGTAGACCATACTCATTATGCTATGATTACTCAAAAACTCCTGATGGTTAGTAGATACCTGATTTTTATGAATTTAGTGGTGAAGATGATAAGACCACTGTGAAACATATTAGTATATATCTCTCATAGCTAGGTTTTTCTGGTAAAGAAGACTATATGAGAGTGCGAAATTTTCCTTTATCTCTTACTGGTATTGCCTTTGCATGGTTTACATCTTTGCCCTGGTGCACTGTTGGTTCATGGTCTCAGTTAGAGGAGCAATTCTATGAATATTTTGGAAAGACTAATGAGAAAAGGTCGATCATAGTTGAGTCATCGGCTAAAAGAGGATTGCTAGTGGGCATGAAAGAAAGAATTGATTCAGATGTAAGTAAAGGTTCAGCTACAAAAGCCGAACAACACAATATTCTTTCTGAATCAATCACATTTCAGAAAATAAGTCCTGCTATAGAAAAGCATGGAAAATGCCAGAAATCAGCTAGACTTGATTTTTTAGGAGTTAAAGGGATTGCATACTTATCTAGTGATTACCGCATCATTGATGGAGATCAAGCCCCTATAAGCAACAAAGGAGGACCGCCTTCCAGCTCAAAATCGGCTGAGCCGATTGCTGCGTGCTCTGAGTTGGCCAGGCCAACTGCCTCTGTCGTCTGCTCTGAGGCGGCTAGGCCGACTGCCCCTACTGTTGTTGTGCCTGCTAGTGCCCAAGTTGGCCTAGCCGACTTCCAGTCGACTAACTTTCTCGGTTCCAGCAGCCACCGATGCATCTTCGGATGATTCGACACCTATTATTGATCATTCTCTGGAGATGAAGAGCAACATCATTCAAATCAGGGATGTGGACTGCTCCAACATGATCAACAAGATAGAAAATACAAATATTTTGCTCAAATTCTAATCTAGTCATACTATATCAATTTATGCATCTATTAGAGATATTCTTGCTAGTAGTTGTAAAAGGCCGATTGAGAATGGCATAATATTTGTTGGTGATAAAATAAATTCAGATCCTATCGGCCAACACATTGTGCCATATGGCAAGGCCAATGATAGTAGTTCATCAAAGCTAAAGCTTCCCATAAGTAATTGCAAAGGTGTGGCTGAATGGATTGATGTCAAATCTGATCCATTCGTTTGCCTAGCTCTAAAGTCGACTCCACAAAAGAATCAAATAAAGAAATCCAAGTACACCTTTGACTTTACTTTTTGTGATCATGTCTTTGATATTTTGCTCAAGAATAATTTTATTAGAATCATTGATCACAATGCTTTGCCATCTATTCAAAACTTAGAAGAGCTTACATATTGCAAGTGGCATAATTCATTTGATCATAATACTTCTAATTGCAATGTGTTTCATCGGGTGATCCAATTGGCCGTTGATAATGGATGATTGAGATTTTCTGAAGCTCAACAAATGGACCAATTGGGTTCAATTGGTCTTGATGGCAAACAGGTTTCGAATTGGCTTGCATTAGCCTATTCACTCAAAGCTCAAGGCTCCAATGCCCAAGAGAGAGATGTAGAGCCCTCAAGTGGAGACAAGGTTGTTGTCCAAGAATTGCAAGTTGAAGACGTTCTAGAGGACAGCAAAGTTATCACAATTCTAGAAGACACTAGGGGGTAGGTGAAATCTCTCTGGCTAAAGCAAAGACCGATTGATCTCAATGAGCAAGGGGAATCGGCTAAGGATCCTCCTTTGGAGCATGTCTGTCAAGATGGTGAAGAGGAAGATGATGCCCACAAAGCTGTTGGAGGTAAGGGTCGTGACAAGCAAAGGAGTAGAAGGCCGAAGCTCAGCTTCGAGGAACTTCTAACTAAATATGAGAAGATAGCAGAAGCAAATGTCGTCAATCGACCAAAGAAAATCCAATCATCAAAATTACCTCCAAAGCGCAAGTCTCAAGAGTAGAATTGGCAAAGAGATAGATCTCATACAGCAGCAACATATCCTCCTTTTGAGCAGCTAATTCCCATATCATATGGACCACAGCCCGCATATTTTCATCTTTATTCATCTTGGGGCTAGTTTGATCAAGAGACACATGTTCCATCATATTTTAGGCCACAATATGTAGAGTATGCAGCTCCTAGACATTCAGAAAGATCATCATCTTATAAGGATCATTTTGATCAAAATCGGTCTGGAGCTCAACCAAAGAAGAAAGTAGTAAAGAAGGTTTACCGCGTGTAGTGTGATGGCCGAAAGAGAAGAGTTCAGATCTGAGTTTAACTATCAAAAAGCCGATTACATTGCTGAAAAATCCGGCTATTGATAACAAAGAAGTGGGGAAATCACCTATTGAAGGTGCCACATCTAAACAAAAGATGGTGAGAGTGCCCAAAATCGAGAAAGATTTGCTGCTATCCAAAACAGAAATAAAACCGATATGCTCAATTGGTTTACCAAAGTGGCAAGAAAATAAGTTACAAAAGCTTAGTGCAGAGAAGTAAAAAAAAGGCTTGGCATGGGTTCCCAAAGCAAGTATTCAAGCTCAGAAGGATGATGCTCAAGCAAGTGGTGCAACAAAGGCAAAGGGGAGAAGAAGATTCAAGAAACAATTGCCAAGTTGGAGGTTTGCACCAAATCATCAAAATCAGTGGTCATGGAATCATTCATACTCTCTGTCTATGCCTATGTGGAATTCATCCCCTGGTATGCATGGTTATCCCTTAGCTCCTTATTTTGATCCTTGGTATGGATCTTTATGTTTTGAAGGGTTACCAAATTACTTTGCTTATCGATGATCAAGAGTTGAAATATTTATTTCAGTTGTGCATACTTTTATGGATGAATTCATATGGCCGATATTTTGATATCACCCTTAGTGTAAAAACATAGCCGATGAATGCTTGCCATCATCGTGCTATTAGAAAGGCCTCCATGGAATTTACTTTAATGGCTTTCAGGCCCGGGGGCATGATATATACATTTTGATTTACTTTATGGATGTGACAATATGGTTAATCGGCCTACAAATAAGGCTAAGGTGTTGGCATAATCATTATTTCTCACAATAGTGTTGTTTGAGACATCAATCTAATTAAAATTTTATTTGCACCAACATTTGAGCCGAATGTGAAGTTGCCTTTGGTGATTTCTTGCTAAGTGGAACAACAAGTTACTGGTGAGTTTCAATGTTTAGAAGGATCACTAATAGCCTGTCTTGATGCTTGCCTTGATGTTATTGATTATTTTGCCGAATTCCGAATTCAGCATATTCCAAGGCATGAAAATCAAAAGTCCAACATGTTAGCTCAACAAGCATCTGGCTATGACGTCGGTGGGCGTAATTTTCATATACAAGAACAGCCGATGCAGGAAAATTTCAATTTTTCCTGTGCAGGTGCAGACCAGTCAGCTAAGACGACTGACCTAGTCGGCTCAGCCGATTGCTACAGTCAGCCAAGCCGACTCCCCTGTGGCCAGCCCGGTCACTTCGCCCGAGAAGCTCCCAAATCGGCCTAACTTGACTTATAGTGACATTAGGGCCGATTTAGAAGATTAGAAGACTCCCGTGTTGAGATATCTACGTTATCCAAGTGCTAAAGTTTATAAAAGTGTTTGCAGAGTGCTTTCAAATATGTGTCGTATAATGACGAACTCTATCGAAGAACCACCGAAGATTTATTGTTGAAGTGCTTAGGATCTGATCAAACAAGAGTGGCTATGGGAGAAGTCCATGAAGGCGTTTGTGATACGCATCAATCGGCCCCAAAGATGAAGTGGTTATTGCGTAGAGCCGGTTTCTATTGGCCTACTATGATGGTCAATTGCTTTCGTTACTACAAAGGATACGAAGAGTGTCAGAAGTTTAGAAATATTCAGCTTGTGTCTACTGCTATGCTTCATCCTATCATCAAATCATGGTCTTTTCGTGGTTGGGGGCTAGACTTCATTGACTAAATTCACCCCCCATCTTCCAAGGGACACCGATTTGTGTTGATTGCTACGGATTACTTTACTAAGTGGACCGAGACGGTTCCTTTGAAGAATATGACACATAAGGAGGTGATTGAGTTCATTACCGAGCATATCATTCATAGATTCGGCATTTCCCAAACATTAACTACAAATCAAGGGACATCATTTATATCCAAGGAAGTGAGGGATTTTGCCGAATTATATAAGATCAAGATGCTCAAGTCATCACCGTACTATGCTCAAGCTAATGGCCAGGTTGAGTCTAGTAACAAGACTTTGATCAAGCTTATTAAGAAGAAGATTGAGGATAATCCAAGGAGGTGGCATGAAGTTTTGTCTGAAGCTCTATGGGCACATCGCATATCAAGACATGGTGCCACTAAAGTTACTCCTTTTGAGCTGGTGTATGGTCAAGAAGTTGTGTTGCCCGTTGAAGTGAATTTGGATGTATATAGACTTGCAAAGCAAAATGATCTATCCGTTGTTATGTATCATGATATGATGATGGACAATATTGACGAGGTGATTGATAAAAGATTGAAGGCTCTCAAGGAGATTGAGAAAAACAAAGCCCGTGTTGCCAAGGCATATAACAAGAAAGTCAAAAGCAAATCATTCCAAGTTGAAGAATTAGTGTGAAAAACCATACTACCAATTGGATCGAAGAGCAACAAGTTCGGCAAGTGGTCACCAAATTGGGAAGGTCCTTACAAAGTGGTCAAAGTTATATTCGGAAATTCATATGTGCTAGAGACATTGCAAGGTGAATGTCTCACAAGGGCATTCAACGGGAGGTACTTGAAAAAGTACTTTTCAAGTGTTTGGCAAGAAGCCTAGGTGCTCTCCAAACAATGGTCAATACATGTATCGCCCTTAGAACAAAAATGGCTAATGTATACATCGCCCTTAGCCACTGAGCAGCCGATGAGATGGGTATCATCGTTGTTCGATTTGTCTGGACAGGTGTTTTCAGGTTCATGCATCATTCACCTGAAAATAAGGGACATATGTTGACAACCAAAATTGTCCATTTTGTGAAGTTGTCAAAATATGAAACAGACTTCACCATTGTGTTCCTCTCGTCAAGATGGTCAAAAAAACATATATAGAACGCCTAATTCAGAGTCCGGATGAAAGAGTAAATTATCCTTTGACTTTGTACGGAAATCAGAACTTCTGACCCCTTACCATAACTTCTGAGTTTCGCATAGGGGTTCTGGCTTTGTGCAAACATCAGAACTTCTGACCCCCTGCCAGAACTTCTGATTTCCACAGTCCGAATCAGGGAGAATCCAAACTCGATCCCAACTCTTTCGAACTCGTGGGAAACTGTAGATTAAGTCTTGGAGATGTTTCCTACTGGGATAAGACCACCCCCTCTATATATACAAGAGGATCATGGATAATTGAGTTTCCATCTATCCAATCGATAAACAAATTAATCTACTATCTCTACTCCAACCCTTCTACCCTCTTCTTCAACCTTCATGTTGTTCATCCCTTGATCCACGACCAAGGATGGCGCCCTAGGCTTACCGGCTGACCTAGGGCAACCCGGCGACGTCCTTGCCCTGATGGGGTCCCTCCCAGGCGAGAGCTTCGACGTTTTCTTTGCTAGTTTGCCTGAAAACTAGCCGGTTCTTCGTCATGTAAGCACGTTGGTTATCCTTTGGTGGTTTGCTTGCAAACCTCTCCGTTCTTCACGGCGTAAGCATGATATCCTCACTGCGTTCTTCAGTCCGTAGCGGCCCGGGCGCCCAAGGCCCTGTTGGTGTGTGATTCGGATCACTTCCGACGTCAACAATGCCATGCCATCATGTAATCAGCATATGGCATGGAACGAGGTAGATTAACTCAATTGATGGAGATTTGGATCTCACGTTACATGTTTAGTAAAAGTGCATTTTGGAAGTTTGGAAAACATGGATGATACCTAGAGCCAAGTTTAAGGACCAACTGTGTGTTTACTCCGCACTTATGCATGCATCAGTGTTTTACTCTGCACTTATGCATGCGTCAGTGCTTAACGAAAAATAGTAAGTAACGTAATTGCCACATGGACATGATATATTAGTGTAATATAAGTATCAGTAGCACTCGTCGGTTAGGACTTAGGAGTCGATTGATCGGTGTATATATCTCAGTGTCATCATTAATCAATACAATTGTAATAATATAAGCAGAGAGACGGTGGAGCAGTTACCCTGGAGTTACTAATCAAATGAACCCTTGCCCTGCCACTTTCAGGCTTAATAAGCGTCGTCACTGCTCTCAAGTTGCATTTCTTGATCATCGTTCGCTTGCTTTTTGCTTATTTTAGCAAACAGCGAACTATCAACATCACAGTCACAGGTCCAGCGTTTCGTCGCCTAGTTTTAATTTGTTGAGATTATATATATAATATGTTTCTAACTTCTTAATGCCATGATTAGTGGCAGAGAGAGCCGATACTTGCTGGCGATTGGCCTAGCAGTATCTGCTGCAGAATAAACTAGACTGATGTGTCGATTGATCCGGCCGCGTGGACCATTTCATATCTCTTTTCGGACGGCATCACGTGATGATACATATATATGTGTATAGTCGCCATGGCGATGAGAAGTAAACTACTCTGTATCCTTGGCTTCCCGGCTGATATAGACAAGAAGCGCATCATATCATATATAGTACTATCAGGCAACATAGTTCTATTTACACACATATATATCTTCTCCAAGCATTATTATGTCAACTGCTCCGTCAAGCTGTAATAATTTTAACAGTGTCAGAAGATTATTCTCATCTCCTTTTCGTTTTGACAGCTGGAAGAGAGTGAAGGCGAAATTATGTATTAACCAGGTAGTAGTGTATATATATCAGTATATGTGTGAACATTTCACTTGGACATCCAGTCCTGCATGCAGCACGGTGGCACCATGAGGGCCACTAGCTAGCTCAACATCAAAGGTGCATGAACTACATTAATTCATCCACACAAATCCTGTCCAATTGTGTCTAAGCTAGCCTTTTGATTGATACCGATGTTGATCAACAGCAAGGCCGCCCACCTACTCCTCCAACTAGAAACACTAGAGAAATGATTTTAATTAGTTTTTAATAAGCTCAATTATTTGCTAAACTAGACACAGTTGGGCACTTGTTTATGTCAAGAAATTGCTCCCTGCGTTTCAAGAAAAATCAACTTCTAGCTAGAGTTGTCCTAAATCAAATTATTTTAAGTTTGATTAAATTTATAAAAAAAACATCAATATTTATCACACCAAATTAGTATTACTAGATACACAGTGTCATAAAAATATTTTCATAATGTACTTATTGAGTGTCATAAATGTCGTCCTCTCTACAAATTAAGTTGGTTAAACTACTCAAGATAGTTTGATTTAGGATGACTCGGCTAGTAGTTGATTTATTTTTGGACGGAGGAGCAGTTGGTAAAAATCTCCTATCATCAGCGGTGTGACATTAATAATTACAATTATTACATTGTATAAAAAAATGTACATATTCCCTGACGGCCAGATATTTACGATGTTCAAGGCAGGCACAACTAGCGTAGTAGTGCGATTTGATCCACCACCCCTGCTCGCGTTTGTCACCGTACCATTGCGTCAATTTGATATTAATTAATATAAGTAACTCCACAAAAGTTTGCAACTAGTCTAGGTAGCAGGTATTGCTTACAACAGATGTGATCAAATGCATTTTAGAGTAGAAGCAAATTGGCATTAGTAAATGCAACAGGTGCAAAAGGCGCCTAGAGAGCGGCATCGATATCTGCACACCAAGTATGGTTGCCAAGGGAATGAATCGTTGGCCATTTTTAATATATATCCATTCCAAATTTTAAGTCATTCTAGCTTTTTTTAGACACATACTTTTTGCTATTGCAACTAAAATATATGTTATATCTACATACATGTATATAGTAAAAGCTATATAGCTAATGACTTACAATTTAAAACAAATAGAGTATCATATTTTTTTGCATTTGAGAAACTATGAATTTTAAAAATAAACTTTCATAAAACTGAACTGTTCTGCCTTAGCTATGCCTAGAATGCATTAGAACAGTGCACTGAGATGGCTGGTTGCAAATAAGGTGAATTTTCAAAACAGAAAGCATTATAGGAAATTGGTAAATAACGATTAGAAAAAGGTGGAGTGGTTCAAAAAACGAATCATAAGTTGTCAACTTAACATTGATAAAAGCTTCTCTATGCACTGTGCACACGGGTTACATGGGCACTGATGAAGCTTGTTGTGGGTTGTTGTGCTACGGGTTGCGTAGTTGATCAATGGGTTGCCCCTACCTCCCCTTATATCGTCCAGGGGGTTAAGGTTACAGATGAAATGTCAATCTATCTATATTGAGGGTTTCCTAGTTTGTTACAAGAGAATTAATCTAGTCGGGTCTGAGTGGATTGCCATGATCTGCTTGGTTTCTAAGCATATCTACTTGATGTCTTGTCTTCCAAGTAGTCAATATATCCTGTCCGGTTTGGGTCTTCACCTTGGCAGGCACGATCCATCCATTCCAGTTCGTGTTGATTTCCCGCAGCGAGGGTACCTATTGAGTGTCAAACATAGACGTAGATCAAACTCGTGGATTAACTCCATAATAGTCCGATTAACCCCGTGACTGTTTCCCAAATCAGCTAGACGGCTTGGGGGCTACACCAATCGGGTGCGCTCACACGCACCCTCTGGCCAGTCGATAAATGGCCTGGAGGGACGAGGGGGCCCACTTCGGGAGAAGCCCCAGCACCAAGGGGATGAGCCAAGAGGCTGAGTCCCCGCTCGGATCGGCCTCCTCCGAGGGCTCGGTCAGGCTAAAGTGGTCCCCGACTTAGGGAGGTGACTAACGAGCAAGCGCCGCCATGATCTTAGCTCAGGTTCCAACCCCGACCGACTCCTCGAATATCCCCTAGAATATGTTAGGCATCTGGAGCCTGACACGCGGGCAGAGCAGTAGGGCGTTAGGCCCTTTCGAGGGTCTTTTTTCTCCAGTCCCACGAGGTTGTGCCGCCAGTTTTGACGTAGGGTCACGCCCGGGGCGTGACGTGTCGTGACACGAGAACCAAAGTTGTAGATCTAAAGTTATAAAACTTTGTAAATACTCATTTTAAAATTAGATGCACATAAAATGGCTAGGTCAAATATCTCATTTGGACACAGGTGTCTTATAGGTGGAGTGGTTAGGGGACGAACATACGAAGCAGGAGGTCGGGGGGTTCGAGCGCCAGTGGCCGCGAAGCGTGCGTTTTTCGAGCAAAAAATCGCGTGACTTCGCGCGACCGTGTGGCTGTCCAGTGGAGTCTCTTCCTCCCTATTTTTTCAGCCATTTTTTGGGTTTTCTGGAAACCGAATCGGCAGTGATTTGAATCCCCCCATCACTGCCGGTTTGCCTACATCGGTTCAAAATCCAGCGGTGAAGGGGATTTTGATCTGAAACTGATTTAAAGATCTGGGGTAGTGATATAATGACATTCTCCACCGAATTTCTCTTGGCGGAGGGACCTTATAGGTGCCAAGTTAGCAACATGGAATGAGCTTTAGATCAATCTGTCATTGAATAGTTAACATTCATCGTTAGTAGAACTCCAACTCATGAACTTAATCACACATCATCAGTATTTTCATACTGTATGTTTTCTATTCTTGCTTGTGTTCTTGATTCGCATGCAGGGATTAACCTTCGTGGAGAGATCAATTGAATGGTGCACGATTAATAATTAATTAACCAGGGGAGAAGGGGTGTTGCGATTGTTAGGTTCATGTTTTTGTGATCGGAAGCCGAATCGTGTGTGTCAAGTTTTCACCAAATCAAGAGTTATCGCCTTGACCTAACGAAAGATCGGGCACTCCCATTCCCATCACCTTTGTACTGTACAGTACACTTGTTAGCCCACATTACTGACGTTTGACAGTTATATATACTACAAACATCTGGGGCGTCATCCTAGCTAAAACCGTGCATGCATGAGCATGACGCATGTAATAAAGGGTCGTCATCTCACTAGACTAGACTGTAGGCAGTAGCTAGTCCAGCTGCCGATGGTTTACAGGCCGGCGGAAAGCTCTTTTGTCACTGAACATTGCATTGGCAAGCTAAGCGAGAGATGACAGCCGCTCGCTCATATCTTACCTATAGCTATATATCTCCGTGATTGAACCGATCATGATGCTGAATCAACGCGACGATCATCATGTCGTCGTAAACAAAGCCTCTAGCTAACTGGTGACAGTACTGAATGAATTGTCACACGCCGCATGCATATATAATAACTAAATATATATGGCCGCCATTGTATTGGACACACACTAGCTCCTCCTTGTATAGTATAGCTACTACAATAGATATATAGCTGCGAGACCGTTTGAGATCGAGTTGCATTGAGAGAAATGTTGCAGTGATCCACGCATGCAGTCGATCGCTACTATATATCTGTGCTTGACCGCCTACAAGTTTGGAGACATTCAGAACTTATTATTCTCTCCCTGCATGCTTTTTCTAAAGCCTATGGCTACACTACTACACCATAACATATATGGCACTGCGCTCGCTGTCCACACATTACTCTTCCTGTCATTTCCTACTCACTTTATTAACCATCGTCTATATATATATCTGCTTTATCATTAACAAACATGCATGCATGACGGGGCTAGCTAATAATAATAGATCCATAGATATCATCGTCGTCTATATGTGTATGTTGATCAGTTCCATCGGGATCATGTACACTTAGCTAGCTAGCTAGCACTACTGCACTCAGGGCAGATCGATATATACGTGGAAAGAAACTAAGAAAGAAAGAAAGAAAGAAAGAAAGATAGGCAGACCGGGAGAGCTGCGGGCTAATTAATCTGCTATATACTCCTATATGTTGCGTCAGTTTAAGACGAACGATTTCAGTGCATGCATCGTCACACATCAGGCCGCCGGGCTGACAGGCATATTACTCCTGAGTCCTGATGATATATACACTACCCACACCCACCACTCCTTTTTCTGGGAACCTCTCCGACCTCTTATTTGCATGGCTGCAGGGCGACGTGATGGATTACATTGCTTGGCCGGCCAGTTGCCCCCCCTGTCTTTCTGTGTAGCGTACTACTACTAGCGTTGCTGTTCATGAAAAAGAAAGATCAGAAATCGTTCGTTTCGTTTCGTTCGCTTGGGCCTCGCTTAGTTTGCGAAATTTTTTAAGAAATAGTACTATAACACTTTCGTTGTTATTTGACAATTAGTGTCCAATCATGGTCTAATTAGGCTTAAAAGATTCATCTCGTGAATTTCGTTTAAACTGTGTAATTAGTTTATTTTTTATTTATATTTAATGCTTCATGCATGCGTCCAAAGATTCGATGTGACGTGGAATCTTGAAAAATTTTGCAAAATTTTAGGAACTAAATAGGCCCTTGGGAGGACGCTAAAGATGGGCTGTGGTACAGTGATCTCAAGATTGATATAATTACCCAAATGTTAATTTTAAATTATCAAAGTTTGAAAATCAATTTCTTTGAATTTTCAAACGACAAAACTTTGGTCCTTTGATAAAAGAACAAAATTTTGGTCCTCTAAACAATCTCAAATAAAAAAGTTATCAACTACAAAGTTATGGATCACGTTAAGAGCTACAACTTTATTGTAGACCACATCAACAGCAAAGGTCATTTGAAAAATTAAAAATAAAAATTCAAAATTAGAGAACTCAGAATAACGATTTGGGTCTCTACACGATATTAAAAAAAATTCTCAACTATAAAGTTGTAAATCTTACTGGAAACTATAACCTTGTTATAGACTATGTCAACATCTGAGGCCATTTGAAAAATTAAAAGAAAATCTGGTAACTTAATTAAAACAAATATTTCAGCCTCTTAAATACATTAAATAAAAATTTTATCAACCACACAGTTATAGATGTGTCGAGTTCTATAACTTTGATATAAACTTTGTATTCATATGATTTCATATGAAAAACTATTCTTTTTTATATAAGATAAAGAGAGAGTCCAAATGACAGGTGGGCTCCATTGCCAAATCAACAAACCACACAAGAAACCACTTTGAAATGGTAAAGGGAGATATTTTGTCTAGTTTTAAAAGTTAAGGTGTGTATGTTGTCTGATATTGAAGTTTTCAAATTCAGCAACTAGTTCTGGGTGAATCGAACCTTATTTACTCCAAAAAGAATGCAATTGTAGGTATGAATAATCTAAACACATGCTTGTCCAGATTCATACAAGAATTGCAATATTTTTTGGGTAGAGGAAGTATGTGTTTTCATCGTTGCATTAGACCTCTGTGGAACTTTTTTAATATGTGTTTGAGTGTTTCTGATTATTGTGCGAATTTATAGGAATTATCTTTTTCTGTAGGTCTCATGAGGATTAAAATGGATGCTCCGTTGAAGGTCTCTAATTATTAATATTAAGATAGAATGATCAAGAGCGCTTGCTTATTTGTCATAGTCCTTCTCGCTGCGGCGGCGGCAGCAGCGGCGTCCGCCGGGAGCTTCGGCCGAGTTGGTCACTTCCGCTATGGCCTATTGGAGTGCACGGAGGAGTCGTCCTCGAGGCCGAGAAGGCAGTTGACGGAGGCTGAATCGGTAGAGATCCCACTCGGGATGCTGCCGTTGAGGGAGTCGGAGACGGCGCTGTTGAGGGCGTTCACCAACAGGGAGCCGAGCGAGAGGATACGCGGACGTCCAATCTGCGGGTCTTTGCAACAGGGAGCGCTAAAAAGATTGGGAGGGGGTATCGAGGGTTGTTGGAGATAAGTTTTTTTTTAGTTTTACAAAAAAAAATTAAAGATTGAGATATTGTTTCGAAAACTCTTAGAGATATTTTAAAATTGAAGACCAAGGCCTTGTTTGGATACCCCTTTGATTATAATAATCAGATTTATATATAATCAATTTTTGATTGAAACCAGGTGAGACCATACGGTTGCTGAAAGTCTATCTTGCCCCCATTGATTATCTAACTTGCTAAATTATAAAGAATAAAATAGGAATATCTCGCTTTAACCAACCATAACCAATTGTCATGCCAACGGATGCTAGACTAGCTAGTCAAGCACTCCGGTGGCACCCTCGCAGCTTGGGTTCGATCCCCACGGGGGCGAATTGCAGTGCCACAGGTAAAAAAAATCCCCTCGTTTGCCCCGTGTTAATCAAAGCACATGTTCACCGAACAACTCACAGGGTAATGGCTCCCTGTGTGCGGGCGGGGTACGAGGTTCGGGGATTTTCTTGGACTGGATGAGGAGCCCTCTACCTTAATGCGAATGCTCGGTGGCGCATGCTATCATCCCGCTGTCTGAGTTTTTTAACCAATCGTCATAATCCATAAGACCCAAACACTCTAGTTATTATAACCCATAATCCTGAGTATAATAATTCTATGCATAATGCAAATTATAATAATCGTTATGTCATCCAAACAGAGCCCAAATATGTGTAGTTATTATGATGGTCCATGCGAAGACATCGTTGAAGACCTGTAATTAGTAATATAATATTAAAATAAAACGGCCAAGGGTGCTTGTTTAATTTGTTTGTTATGGTCATTTATATTCGTACAAATATAGATGTTGTTTCGGTGTGTGTGCATGCGGTAGTGGTGCCGGTGTATTTTACTATATACTTTATTAAAGTTAAAGAAGTTTAGCTTAGAACAAAGTCCAAATGATTAATCATAATAAATATCGTCCTAAGAAGGTTGGGCCTTATTAGGACGTCGACTCAATCTACAAGCAGGCCAAGCCCAATGTTGTCAGTACAAGGCCTTGTTACAACTTGTTACTGTAGTAACAATACTAGTTTCCTTTTTTTTTCTTTTCCTTTTGACTTGATGCGTGGCTACAAGGAAAGAGCAAGCAAAAGAGAATGGGATCATTCATTCGCGGGCTAGCTAATATACACAGATGTACATAACATAATACCTACCGTACACTGCAATAATCAGCATGTACGTACGTAGATGTAATGTAGTAGAGGTTTGCTTGAATTGAAGGAGGTTGGTGGCATTATATATTGCTTGGAAACTAAAATAAAGAAAGGCCGGAGCAGAGGCTGTGCAGTTGAGCCCAAGGCAAGGCAACGCAGACGCATGCACATCCAACAACCATCCAGGAGGAGGACGATATTACAGTATATGTTGGGAGACGCCGACAGTCCAACGCCTGCGGCCTGCCTCATCTATGATCAGCCGAGCAGAAGGGCAGTCACGAAAGTCCTCGAATGACGACCCCCACAGCAGGTCGTTGCGTTGCACGGTTGCGCCCCCAACGTCCGGCAGCCGGCCGCCAATTCAGCGAATCACAACACGTCCATGCAAAGGCCGGCTCTGTGTAGTATACTTGTTCATGGCTTTAATTTACTTCCCTAGAAAATATTTTCCAAAACAAAAAACAAAATAATCCCAAGAAAACGTTCAATTAGTATTACTTTTCCACTGAGTATTATTACCAATAGAAGGTGCATTATTGATTGTTGCAGTCTTCCATACAAGAGAGTTGTGTGTCCGGTGTGTAAATTAATTAGATAGATTATTAAGCAGCGACGACCAAGCAGGTCCGTGTCCAACCGGCCGGATGAAAAAACCTGTACCCTTTTTTTACCCAAAGGATCTGTCGTGTGCCCAAACACGCTTAGCTTGATCGACCGAGGAAGAATAAGCTAGCTGATGCAGGTACTGCATGATTTCTTGATGAACCCTCCTATATACTTGCAAATGATAAGAAGCCACATACTGCATGCTAAGATTCTTGGGCCACCCGAAGGTGCTCAGGGTCGCAACGAAGCGAGAGGGATTGGCTCATGGCAAAGTTAGAGTATTGCTTTGTTTCCGTGCATGCTTGTGTGCTTGATGCCAGTACAAGTAATCGGGGGGGGGGGGGGGGGGGGGGGGGGGGGGGGGGGGGGGATATCATGTTGCTTGCCCACAAATGGATTTAGGGGTGTTTAGTCCTCAAAATTTTTCAAGATTCCCCGTCACATCGAATGTTTACATACATGCATGGAGTATTAAATGTAGACAAAAATAAAAACTAATTACACAGTTTGGTAGAAAACCACAAGACGAATCTTTTGAGCCTAATTAGTCTATGATTCGACACTAATTGACAAATACAAACGAAAATGCTACAATAGCCAAAGCCAAAAAAATTCGCGAACTAAACGCATCCGAGTCGCTTGCTGCCTCTGATAGCCTGATTAAGGACACGTAAGCATGCAGACAGGCAGACAGCAGCATCATATGTGTTTAGTTCGCGAAAAATTCTGTAGCACTTTCGTTTGTATTTCGTCAATTAGTGTCCAATCATAGACTAATTAGGCTCAAAAGATTCGTCTCATGATTTTCTACCAAATTATGTAATTAGTTTTTTTCTGTCTACATTTAATGTTTTATATATGTGTCTAAACATTCGATATGACGGGAAATCTGGAAAAAAAAATTTAGAAACTAAACAGCCCATAATATATAGCGCGGAAGAATAAAAAACTGCGTGCATCCGCGATGCACACAACAGGGAGACGACAGGCATGTGATGTGACTACAACAATGGTACACACTCATATGTCGATTGATTAGTCCATCAACAAACCATGCATCAATCGACATGCGTGCAGTGGGTCCATCGTCAGATTACTGATTGACAACCACTGGCCTTGTGTCAAGCGAACAGCCTGCACGCACCTTTGCTTGGTGCCCATTTTTGATCCAGCACCAAGCCAACGTACGGAGTACTAAACACCCGGCCCATTAATGCATGGTTTAATTGTGGCCTTTGATTTGTTTGCCCTTTTCCACCCTGCTAGGAGTAATCTGCTAGTGCTACATCACCACTTTCCCCGCAGGCCCTGTTCAGCCGGCCTATAATTCATACTTTTCAGCTTAATTTTTCAGTTGAAATAGTATTTTTCTCTCAAAAAATCAATTAGAATAGTATTTTAACTTGTTTTTCAGCATAAGCGAACGGGCCGTAATGTTCTTCCCATGGAAATCACACTACACACGTGTGACAGTGACACTCTACTTGCTGCAACATCCGGCAAAAACACTATGGCTGTGTTTAGATCCAAATTTTGGAGTGCCAAAATACACTGTAGCATTTCGTTTGTATTTGGTAATAATTGTCCAACCATTGACTAATTAGGCTCAAAACGTTCGTCTCGCAAAGTACAACCAAACTGTACCATTAGTTTTTGATTTTATCCACATTTAGTACTCCATGCATGTATCACAAGTTTAATGTGATGGGGAATCTTTTTTTGCATAGTGCACTTTTCAAGTGATCTAAACACAGCCTATAATACTTGCATGCCTACAAACACTTAGGGCCTACAAACACTTAGGGTCTGATGGATTTGCTTATATGAGCCTTACCTTATGCATCATAATTAATCTAACCTAGACACAATGTGTTTTAGTATTTGGTTGTTTTACATAGGCAAATATTATTTGATAAAATTATATTTGGTTGCTTACATTTTGTTGTATGTAGTCACCTTTATGTACTAGTCGAGCTCTCATCTCTATTATAATGCACCAATCAAAATTATATTATGTCCCCCCCACGTAAAATGTCCCCCGCTGAGAGTCTCTAACCATTGTGCACTCAAAAAAATACACACAGGAACTCACCTCTGTTAAAATCAAAGGCTATTGAGACACAGAAACCAAATCCGATGGCCACGATTCATTATGTGATGCTAGGCTTCTCACCCGGCTTCTCACCCTGTGCCTTCTCTTCTGATGCCGCTTCCGTCTCACGCCTCGCGACCAATGATCAAAGCCGTAATCATCGTCACCGAGGTAATCAGCGAATAAAAAAAAGAGAAGAAAAATCACCGTTCCAAACCTACGAGGCCACCGCCGTCATCTCTCCTGTCTCCTCTCGTGGTTGGGAGAGCGACATCCAGATCTGTCATGGCTAGCACCGTGGCTGGGGGCGCAGCCCCATGCTGGCCTGCCTAGGAGGTCCGCGCTTCTCCTGGCTGGGGGCGCTGGACGCGGCGGCGGCGGTAGCGGCGTGAACCCTAGACGTGGCGGTGGCGGCAGTGGCAGGGCGCTGGCCGCCAAGCCGCCGGACGCCAGGCCAAGGCGCCAATTCGTCGACCACCAGGGCAGCAGTCCACCGGTGCGCGAGGGTGGGATCGGATGGGCACGACGGGTAAGGGCGCGTGGGTGGTCGGCCAGAGGTGGCAGACCTGCACCGAACGGCCGAGCCTGGAGGCTGGAGCGCGGGCGGCCAGCCAGCCCCGCGCGGCCGCGACTGCGCATGCCAAGGCCGGCCCCAAGCCAGTAGTGGACAAGCAAGTCCTGGCGTTGGGGCTGGGATGGGGATGACGTGCGCCCCAGACCATGTTGGCCGGCTGGCGACGTGGTGAGTCTTCCAGCGTCAGGTTCGATCCCGAGACCTCCTCTGTCCATTTTCTTCAGCCCCGCTACACCGATGAGGCCCACTACCATCGTCTTTCCCTGCTCATGTTCATTGTTGGCATGGCGTTCTTGTGTTCTGCAATTTTTTGACTGTCTATTTGTTTTTCCATGGTTTAATTTTCTTCAGTGGAATATTGTTTTTGCTCCCTTCATGAAAGAAAATTCTAAGATAAATTCCTACAAATTTGACTACCATATGTTTAACGTGTTCTCTATGTCTTTGACATATGCACTAATTTGTTTGGATTTGCGATGTTGTAGTGACAACAATCGAGCAGGCAGCCTGAGCCCTAAAGCTGTTGAGGTAGCCTCCTCGAGCTTCTAGGCCTCGGGGTGGACATCCCAGTCATTAGTAGCTCCTTTTACTTTGTGTCGTTGTTGCAGCCAATGATCTGAACAAAGTGGCATTGTCTGAATTCTTAAATTTAGAAGCTATTTATATTAAATTTAGGAAATTTATCTTTATTGCCTTGCTCAATTCATACGAAATTTGGCTCCTTCAGTGCACCATTGAATTTATTAACTTGAAAACTTCTGAACGCCCTACAAGTGTGATTGCTAAAAACATGTATAATGAGTGCCAATAACTTTCTAGCAGGAAGGTCAATTATTCCAGTGTATTGATCAGACGAAGATGGTATAGCAGCATGTGGTTAGGCTATAGTCCTTTTCTTATTACCTAGAACTAAGCATTCCGATTTATGTTTTTTTCTTAGGATTTCTTCCACATTGACATTCAGTGGTAACGCTGAAAGCCCAAGTTTGGTTTTGGTAATTAATGACACCAAGTTGCTAATGCTATTGTATCAAGTGAAATAAGTTAGGCATAAGCAACACACGTGATGAAGGAGTATGTGGTATAAAGTGATGGCCACAAGATCACAAGAGGTGGAGATGCACATAAAATGATGATCATGGTGATCAAGCATGAGGAGATGGACATGGAATGAAGGATCTAAGAGCGCAAGGCAAAGGTATATCCATAGGGTTTTCCTTTTGCCGGTCTAAGATGAGTAGATAAGTGATTGTAACACCCCGGGTGTTATAGTGCTAATTAATCTGCCATGTCATCATAATGCATTGCAAAGCATCCCTGTTAGGTTAAACTTGTTATGCATCAACTAAAACGAGTTTACTTATTTAGGTTGAATGTGTTTCTCAGTGGTGTGCTCCGAACCCGAAAACCCTAATTTCGAATGCCACCGCAAATACTTAGTCCATGCCCTGCGTAAATTGAGGTGTGCGACTGTGTTGCCCACTAGTGTCAAGTGTAGGGTATGAGCTCAAGTACAACATTTAAAATGAAGCTCCAAATTTGAGTTTGAATTGGAGTCCCAAAACTTGTCACGAGTTTTCCGATTCAAATTTAAATTCAAATCTGGGGAGAAATGTAAAAGAATTTTTAAAAGCTAATTGGTCAACCAAGAGTGGCATTTGGTCAACCATGTCATGTTGGTCCAAATGATGCCCTTGGGTGAGGTTTTGATCACTAAGTAATCACCAATCAAAGTAGCAACAAATTTCGATTTAAAATTCCTCCGAAAACCCTAAATTTCAAAACCCTGTTTTACCCCTTTTGAAATAATTCAAAATCTAAGCAAAATTTGGAAAAAAGTTCAAAACCAAGTTTGTAGAACTTTTCAAGGGCTACAACTTTGGTGTTTTGAGTTTTCAAAGTTTTAGTGAAAAAGGTGGAGCAATTTTGAAAATAAACAAATTTCAAATTTAATTCATTTTTGTCCCCAAACTATGATTTCAAAATGGAGGCAGAATTTGAAAAAGTTTTGAACAGCAAAGTTGTAGGTCTGGTCAAGATATACAACTTTGATGTTTGGAGATTTTGAAGTTTCAATGTAAAATCAAAAGTAATTTCTAAATTACCAAATCTGAAAAATGTGTCCCCTTTTGAGTTTAAATTCAAATTTCAAAATCCAGGGAGAATTTGAAAAAGTGTTCAATACAAAACTTGTAGAGCTTGAAATTATGAAGATTTCATAGATTGGAAGTTTTTCAAGTTGTTACATGAATTTGAGAGTAATTTGAGAAAACAGTTTGAAAATTCAAAATTTGGGGGGGGGGAGCTACAGTGACCGGCCAATCACCGCCGACCACCGCGCGGTATGGGCGCCGGCGAGCCGCTGCCGCCGCGCTGGCCGCTTCTAGGGTCTTCCAGCTTGCCACCGCGACCACAGTGATCGCCTCGCGCTCTCCAGCTGCTTCTTTGGCTCCACAACTCTATATAAAGACCGTCACCGCCACTGTCGCCGTCGGTTTCACCATCGCCGCCGCCACCGTCTTCCTTTCGCCGGCTAAATTCGCCCTCCCTACTCCACCGTAGTCATCTCCATCTCGCCAATCGCTCCGCCATCGCCTGGCGAATCTATTGCGCCTCCTTGTGTAGACGCTACTGCTCAGGATCGCCGGGGAGCCGTCGTCTTCTACCTCGGGTCACCGCCGTTCCCGTCGAGCCCCGCCACCGTGGCCAGCCGCCTCCAGAGCCTCTCAGCTTCAACCGATCACTCCTTCGTGATCGTGGTACGCCCCTGATGCTCCCTGACCACTCGCCTTGATCGTTTCACCGTTGTGTTGTCGAGTCGCCGGTCACCGTGGTTGTCGGACCGCCACCGTCATCGGTAAGGTAGCACCGGAGCTCGAGACGAGCTGCAAGTTAGCAAAACGGGTTCGCTAGGTCGCGTAGAGGCTGTCGGATCGCTCGGTTGGTCGACCGAGGCTTCGGTCATCGGCCGGTCACCGCGGGCGAGCGCGCGGGCACGCGGGAGCGAGAGGGGGAGACGGAGGTGAGGGATGACAGGTGGGGACGCAGTGTCAGAGAGAGAGAGAGAGAGAGCCAGCGCGCGGGGCAGGCCGCTGCTGGGCCGCGCGGCTGGGCCGGTCGCGAGCGCGAGCGCGGGCGCGCGCGAGCGGGCCGCTCGGCTGGGCCGGACCGGAGGGAAGAGGAGATCGGCCCGGTTCTGTTTTCGTTTTTGTTTTCTTTTTCAAATAAATGAATAGTGTTGCTATTTGTTTATTTCATTAAAAATTGTGTAGAGTTCCAAAATTTATGAAAATTTTTGTGTAAGCTTCTCAATGTATAAACTATCTAGGAAAAATGTTAAATCATGAATTTGAATACTTTGAGCAGTAGAATTAATTAGTTTCATTAAAGATTAAATGCAACTTCCGGTAATTTTAATAATTAATTTATTTATCCAAAAATTATGAAATTTATTATAACACTGTTGTAATTCATTCTTAACCCATAGAAAAAGTTTGAGCTTGATTAGGTAAAATTTGATCAACTTCTAATTATGCCCTAATTATTAAATAGAAAATAAATATTAATTTGAGAACTTTAAAGTGTTGTGTGCCTTTTGATTGAGTGATGTCCTTAGGTCACTACCTTTTTGTGATCTCTGGCACCTTAATTTTATGATTGAGCTCGTTAGTAACTTGTTAGGTTAAAAGCTGGTATCGCGGGAAAACGTCGCTACTAGTTAGTAGGTTTTCTGTTTACGTTTGTACCGTGAAGAAAAGTTGTACTCAAATCGTAACCGTGGCATGTTATCATCAAGCATCATGTTTATCATCGAACATCATGTTAAAGCATGTTATGTATTCGTGTAGTCTCCGCTTTCGAGGAAGCCGAAGTCGTCGATCAAGCTTCCGGAGAAGAGCGATCGTCGGTGGGTTCCGGACCAGGGGGTGAAGTCCTCGAGTCTGAGTCGGTCGTCGTGTTTGAGCAAGGCAAGCCCCGGTGCATTTAAACCCTACCTTGAGTTTTACAAATGTTTTATTATTTATATTATGGTTGACTGCATTAAGTAATTAGGAGTTGAGTGATAACCTAATTGCTGCATTATCATCCTTGATTATTGTGATATCAACCTTGATACCTGATTTACAGAAAATGCGTAGTATGCTTCGCTATGCTTAGAAGTTAAGCTTTTAAATGAATGTTTACATAGCCATGACGGCATATCGAATGAATATTGAAATATGTGAATGAACTTGTAAGATCGGGCGGGTGGTTTGGCCACTGCTAACATGCATTGGGAAAGGAGTCCCACTGTATTGTTTCTGCCTTATCAGTTAAGGACCGTACGTTGTTGGCCCTCGCGTCATGGAGTTTTTATTAGTACTAGCCATGTGCCCATGTCGGGTAAGCCTTACTTTGGTTAGTCCATTACGAGAACGTCTAACCTCGCACTGGGAGTGGAGAGATGGCGAGAGTAACGTGTACCCTCGGGGCTAGAATCGGGCCGGGTTCGAGGAGTACTGTGCTCTCGGGTGGCGATGGACACGTTCTGGTTTTGGGAAAACCCGAGTAAGAGTTGATATATGCAAGATTCAGTTCTACATATGTCGTGTGGTTAGGAATCCCCAGCTGGGTAAATGAAGCGGTTCGAATCGTCGTTACTCCACGAGAAAGGAGTCTTGGCCTTGCACCAACATCGTAGTTAAGAACTGGAATTGAAAGAAAGAATGAGAAAGGTTTTGATGATAATTACTTTGATCTAGATTAGGATCACCTAGAATTGGTTAATGAACCATCAATGGTAAAAGTAAAATATTGAAGATAAGGACTTACTTTAATAAGCTTTTCTGCAAAAAGAAAATTTGATTCTTGATTACCCGTACCTTGATTCCCTAAAGCTAGCATGCCCTTAGAGTCTTTGTCTTAGTCGGGTAAGTCTTGTTGAGTACTCTCGTACTCAGGGTTTGTTAACCCCTTGTTGCAGGTGCGGTTCATGAACAAGTCTGCTTCGAGCCTTGTTGCATGACCGTCGTGGTTGAAGACAGTGACGACGAGTAGATTGTGTGGCCTTTGGGCAAGGCATCTCGCTTGTGTGTTGTAATAAAGTTACTACCGATACTTCTCTACTACTGGTTTGTAATAATGTTACCTAAGGTTTTAAGTTTGAAAACTGGTTTGTAACCTAAGTTATTGTAAGACTTCCGCTACTTTACTCTGTTGAATATTTTGAATAAACTGTTGTAATATTGCAATACTCCTGTGATTGGATCCTGTTCGGAGGAAAGCAGGCCTTTTAAGTTATGGTGAACATAAGTACGACTGTCAGAGGTCATTATGACAATGACGTGTGCTTGTGGGCCATCATAATTAGGAGGTTCTGTGACAGTGATTGACTGGGTTTAGGATACATAGACGACTATCAAGAGGGGCAATCACGGTTAGCTCGGGAATCAAGTGCCACTAGATCAATGTCTTGTGCATATGCATTAGGATCTAGTAGAGAGCTAACATAACGCCTTGAAAAATATTTGTGAAATGCTAACACACATGCACATTGTGGTGTTAGCACATTTGCGAAGGTTGTGGAGTTTGAGCGGTAGAGAGGGGTTTGGGTTCCTCTCTCCCTCCCGCCGAGCTTGCGAGGCGGGATTCGGCGTTTTTTAGGGAAGTGAAACGCCTATCTTCCTTTGCGCCGGAGGCGAGAAAAGGTGGCGAGAGTCCGGAATGTTTTTCACTGAAAAATAGTGACCGGACGCTGTGGTCGAAGTGACCGGACGCGGCAGGCGCGTCCGGTCAGTTCAAACCGCAGGCAGACGCGTGCGAAAGGGGGTCGCGGACCGGCGCGTCCAGTCCCTCGCGGAACTAGCGCGTCTGGTCGAACACCCTTTGGTACAGTGCTTGACGTAGAGCTGATCGGACGCGTGGCGCGTCCGGTCACATGCGATCAGACGCGTCCGGTCGCGGTGGGAGCTCTCTGGACTTCGACCGGACACCAGGTGCAGCGCGTCCGGTCAAACGCTGGAGCGCGTTCGGTCACGGCAATGGCTCCTTCTGACACGCACTGTTGCTGCTTGTCCTGTAGTGACCGGATGCGTCCAGTCACCCTGACCGGTGCGTCCAGTCATCTCATTTTTAACTGCGTCGTCCGGTAACGGCTAACTGCGTACCCCTTCGCTATAAATAGAAGTTGGCCGGGGTTTGGGGGCAACTCTTGCACATTTTGAGATCTTGAGACATCCTTTGAGCTAGAGAACAACCCCTCCACTCATCTCTTTACTTGGTTGCACATCTTGAGTGAGATTGAGTGAGATTCAAGTGCATTTCTTGAGAGTTGCATTCTAGAGGCACTTGATCTTTGAGTTGCTGCGAATTTCTTGTTACTCTTCCGTGTTTCCCGACATGATAGATGGCTTGGAGCAGCAGAGGTGATTGAGCTCACAATTGAAGATTGTTGGAGCCCTCACCAAGTGTTGTAAGGGGTTCTTGATCCTTCTCCGCGGCAGTTCGCGAATTGGATACTCTAGTGAAGCTCGTGGCTTGGAGGATCCCCATCTTGTGTGCGGTTGTGCGGCGCCTGCCGAGGGCTCGACTCTTGATAGTCAATTAGCTCGTGAACCGACAAGTGGGTGTATCGCCACAACGGGGAGTAGCTTGCCGGGAAGCAAGTGAACCTCGGGATAAATTCTTGTGTCATTCTCTTTCCGAGGATTTCTCTTGTGTGATTGATTGATTGGTATTTCTCATCTCTACACGGCGGTATAATCACTCGAAGCTCTTCTCTCGCATTACTTCTTATTTCTAGCTTATAGTTGTGGTTGTGTTTAGTGGATAGTCTGGTACTAGACTTGTGTAGGTGGCTTGCTTAGTTAGGTAGAGCTAGTGCTTTTTGCTTCGCTACCTTTTGTACTAACACGTGCGGTTAAGTAATTCTTGTATAAGTTTTAATTAGGCTATTCACCCCCTCTAGCCTTTTTAGACCTTACAAACGCCAAAGGAGCAGAAGATGAGGTACATTCAACAACTTGATCATAAGGTGTATATTTGGTAAGATTGTCGTTTAGCGTCATATGATTTTGCAACTTGCTTCAATACTTCAGTCTCAGTGAATAAATAATTAGTTCTTTTTTCAACTACCTATTTACTACTCTTCCTATAAGAGTGTTGTAATACATTTTGTACTGCCCTATTTATGTCATAGTACATTTCTTTCTATTACTTAGTTAATTGCACTGTCCTTTTGGAAACTATTTAGTATGAAATAATTATTTAACATCAGACATTTTTATTCCCTCCTTTGTTATAATTAGTGAGCCTGATAACTCTTATACGAGCCTGAGAACTCTTATTGATGCATGAGCAAACACTCACTTGTGCCAACGAGAAGCATTCTGTCATTTGCATGTCAAGTGTTTTTATACTTTAGGGAACAATCTAACTTATGATGGCACATCGTGCTTTGTGGTTTCTTGTCTTTTGTAATCTTACCATTCTATTTTATTGCGTATCTTGGATGAATGGGCTATGTTAACTTGAGTAGATTGAAGAGTGGTTATGTTTTGAAACAAATACCTTGTGCTAACTTGCAAGCTGCAACCATTATGGCATTGTCTGCTACTGAAATCTGCCTCTTGCAAACTCTGAAAATAGACATGCTTTATTTTGCTTCAGGACTCTAACTTGGTTTGCACTCGCAGATTCTCTTCTCAGACATCAATGCTTATGAGTAAACTGACTGGTTTCTGCTTAACTAAAAAATTAGTTGTGCAGCCATAGCATGGCAGTATTAGTGTCATGCCAACAGGGGAGATTGGAGCAGTGGGAGCCGCTAACAAAGGAAGGATGGATTCGCAACGAAGTTTGGGTTCGCAAAGTGTTTATTGCTCAAGATCAAAGCTCCAGAGCCCGTGCATCAATATTTGTTCAGCTAATGGTTTTGCGGCTAATAAATTCAAGCGAACAAGGCGAACAAACTTGCAAAATATCTATTTAGTACGTACAAACTTGAGTTTGTCTACATATTGTTGTAATGCTTTTTTTGGTATTTGGTTTTGGAATAAATATGTACTGAGATAAGTGAACCTGGATGCTATGAAGTCTGCCACCCATCCATTTGGTTTTCCTGGTTCTTAGTGATAGAGGTAATATTCCATCGACAACACAGTAAGGGAAGAGGATGGTTTTAATCAAAAAGTCCTAATTTGAGATTGCTAGATGAAGACTTTAAATGAGTTGAAAGTTAAAAATTTTAGACAAAGGCATTATGATGTTCTGTTATATTTTCCAGTCACGCTCTGTCTTCTGTTGTTTAAATAAAAATATCCCGTAAGAAGTCACAATGTTTGGCTGCAATTGAGTGCACCAATAGTTAGACCTTTCCCTACATATTTATTGAGGAGCGGTCTTCATTTTGGTATGGTTAAAATATTTGGTTATACAAATTTTATTTGTATTTTATCGTATCGTTAGTACAAACTTTAGTTTATCTTATAGTTTTATAATTTATTTTAGTTTAATGATTTATTTTTTCTAGATGTCACCGTAGCGTTAGCACGGACACTATACTAGTGTTTCTAGTAGAGGTATGGAGAATGTATAAATATTTTATTTTTTTATGCACATCAGCTTATGCAAATCTACATTGTCTAACATGACCAAATCTAATGTACTAGATAATGCAACATTACCAAACACAAGCAAACCTCACTGCATAAGACGAGCCGCAGCGGAAGCCGGTAAACGATCCTGCAGGATCGATTTACCGGATGAGGGCCCTGCAGCGGCGTCCGCTATCCTCCACGCGGGCACGCTATCGGCTGCGCCGTCCGCTAGAAATAGCGCGGTAGCGGACGTCCGCTACGCTCCACCGTGGCGCTGCCCCGGGATGGGATGGAGAGGAGGAGCGTTGCCGCGAGGAGGACCGGCCCGCCGCTCGCCGCGAGGAGAGGACCGGCACGCGCGGAGCTCCGCCGCCGCTCGCGATTCGCCGCACCACGCCTGCGCGCCGCCATGCCCGCGCTCGGTGGGGTGGCTGGAGCTCCGCCAGGGGCCGCGCCGCGCCCGCGACTGAGCTTGCCCGCGCCGCGCCGCACTGGAGCAGAGAAGCCCGTCCATGGCGGCCGGCCCCGCGCCCGCGCCGCGCCGTGCTCACCCGAGCCGGAGCAGAGGAGCTCCACAGCGGCCGGCCCCGCGCCCGCCGGAGGAGGCGGCTGCCCCCGCGCCGTGGCCGTGCCCGCCGTGGCCGTGCTCGCCGTGGCCGCGCCGCCATGGCCGCGCCCACCATGCACGACGCGCGACACTGCCGGGAAGAAGGGGAAAGGATAAGGAGAGAGAAGAGAGAGGAGAGAGAATACGGAGGGAGGGTGGCCGGTGGGGGAAAAAGAAAAAAAACTGACGCGTGGGTCCCACTGATATAGAGTAGAGATATAGAGGATGGATGGGTGCGGGAGAAAGTGATATAGAGGAGAGAATCTTGATGATCAGAACGGAATATTCCTTTTAGAAGATGGATTTAGAGTACGACGAGTGCGGGTAGTCTAAGAGTCAGACCCTTAAAGACGGTTTGGTAGTACTTTTGGCTCTACCTACTCCGAAGGGGGCGGAGCCGGCAGGGGCGGGTTTCTGGTGGTGGTGGACTGGTGGGGGGTGCCGCCGGGGCTGCAGCCCTGGTGGTGGACCAAAAAAATTGGGAACATGTCTTCAGACCTAGCTCAACAACCTCTCTCCACATCCCAATAACTCGCAACCTCTCCCCAAACCTAGCTGCGCCAGGCACACCGACCGAATGCACGACTTCGTGACTTCTACTCCTGACCTTGCAATTGGCAACTCCGACGCTCGCTCCCTCGGCGCTCACCACGTCCAGCATCCATGGTCCCCGTTTGTCCCTTCTCCTTCTCCTCGGCTCCTTGCCAAGCTGCCACCTGCGGACGTACTATTGTCTTGCCTGTAGCCCACCTTAGCACCTCCTTCCCTCCTCCGTGGCCGGCCACGGCCAAGCCGCCAGCCATTGCAGCCCTGCTCCAGTGCTCCTTCTGTTGAATACTGTGTAGCTATGCTGCATATCTCGATGAGCTACTACCTACTGAGATCCAAATCGGTCTTGTTCTATTTTTTTTTTTGGTTTTGAATATTCAATGATCCAATAACTGAATGCCAATGTTCACCTTGCAATAGGCATAAGAGGTTAGAATGGAAAGATATTTTGGCAACTGGTCAAGGATTGTGTGCTGAGCGCTGTTTTGGGCTTCCTGAATGGTGGAGACATACCAGAAGATGTCAATAAGACGCTATTGGTTCTCATACCAAAGGTCAGTAACCCACAAGATTTGTCACAGTACCGACCATTATCCTTGTGCAATGTCTTATATAAGCTGTGCTCTAAGACGATGGCAAATCGACTATGGTTGATTCTTGATGATATTATCTCGGAGGAACAAAGCGCCTTTGTGCCTGGGCGCTTAATCACTGATAATGTGTTGATCGCTTATGAATGCATACATTATTTGCAAAACAAGAAAGGGAAGATAGGTGGCTGTGCTATTAAGCTTGACATGGCCAAAGCGTATGACAGAGTGGAATGGAATTACCTGTATGCAGTCATGCAGGAGCTGGGCTTCCCAGACTCTTGGTGCTCTCTGATCATGAATTGTGTCTCGTCGGTTTCTTTGTCTGTCTGAGTGAATGGTGTTTTTTTGGACAGCTTTAAGCTGACACAAGGTACCCAACAAGGTGATCCAATATCGCCATACTTGTTTTTGCTTTGCTCAGAGAGCCTCTCTTGCATGTTGAAAAGCATTGGTCCTCTATTTATCTCAAGAGGAGTGCGTGTGAGCAGGAATGCTCCCTGGATCTCTCACCTCCTGTTCGCGGATGACTGTCTGATCTTTACTCAGGCAACTAAATGGGGGGCAGATCGTGTTGCTGCCATCTTGGATGACTACAACAGGGGTTAGGGCAATTGGTGAATAAACACAAATCGGCAATTTTTTTCAGTCCAAATTGTGGGCAACAATGCAAGGAAGAAGTACATACGAGCCTGCAAATCCCAACTAAAGCTCTTGGTGAATGATATCTGGGCTTGCCTACCGCGGTTGGAAGAGGAGCAACTGATGCTTTTAATTATGTTCCAGCCCGGGTTAGAGGTTTTGTTGGGGGATGGGCTGAGAAGAATTTAAGTTGTGCGGCACGGGAGGTGTTGCTGAAAGCAAATGCACAGTCGATGCAGACCTACCTAATGTCATGCTTCAAACTATCACCGGTGGTATGTCGTAAGCTTACCTCGGCTGTCTCTAACTACTGGTGAGGGAGCTCCTTGGATAACCACAAGATCCACTGGTTACAATGGGAGAAGTTAACATGGTCAAAGTGTCACGGTGGCATGGGGTTTAGAGATTTCTCGCTATTCAATCAGGCCATGCTGGGGAAAGAAGGTTGGAGACTGATAACGAGGCCGGATTCGCTTTGTGCTAAGGTCCTGAAGGGGAAATACTATCCTTCTGGTGACTTCCTTTCTGCGACCAAAAAGAGGCGAAGCTCGGCCACCTGGAGGTCAATCCTTCATGGTAGAGATGTGTTGAAGAAGGGTTTGATCAATCGTGTTGGCCCAGGGAATATCAATGTATGGCAGGATAATTGGATACCTGGGCTCCGTTCTCTAAAACCACTGATACATATGCCGCCGGCAAATGCAGTGCTGGTTCGTGACCTGTTCGTCCCTAGAACACGTATCTGGGATGACAGAGCTGTGCGCAGGTCTCTCATGGCACTGGAGGCGGCAGAAGTGTTGAAAATCAAGCCAAGTTCTCGCCTTGAGGAAGCTGTGTTAGCCTAGGCACATGAGAAGAATGGCCAGTACTCGGTGCGATCGGCATATCGTTTGCTAAAGGAGGACCAAACAGCGGCTGCTATGGCTACTGCTGACGAGACCAGAGCTTCAGGTGAAGATCGATCGTGGAGCGAGGTCTGGAAATTAAATGTGCCTCCAAAGGTGAGAGTTTTTTGGTGGCAGGTTCTACATAATCCCCTGCCATTGAAAGCTGAATTGAAGAGGCGACATGTTGCAATGGAAAGTTTTTGTGAGATGTGTGGTGATCCCGATGAATCCCTGTATCATGTGATATTCCAATGCCCGGTGGCTAAAAGGTTTTGGGGGGAGGTCAAGAAGCTGTCGGGGATTACGATCCCAAACCTCCATCCGAGCTCATGGGTTACTGACGTACTACATGGGGAGATGTGTTCAGCCAAGACGGCTGTCATGCTAATTTGCGGTATTTGGACATTGTGGACGGGGCGGAATGGCCGTCGCCATGGCCGCAAGGTCTGGGAACCGAGGGCATCGGCATGGTATATTTCTTCCATGCTAGAAGAGCTGGCGTCGCTGAAAATGCCCGCCCAGCAGACAATGAGACAAAAGCCAAAGCCGGTGGTGCAGTGGAACCGGCCAGGTGATGGTTGGTTCAAGGTAAACACTGATGCAGCTTTTGATCCACATTCTTGTATCGGCAGTGCTGGAGTGGTCATCCGTGATCATCTTGGGCAGGTGCACTCGGTAGCAGCGCGATGGTATGAAGCTGTGCCTGATGCCTTGACAGCTAAAGCCATGGCGACAAAGGAAGGGCTGGAGCTAGCAGTAGAAAATGGCTATGATCAGATTATCCTAGAGGTGGATTGCCGTAATTTGAAGACCTTGATTGAGGATCACACTGGTCTTAGGTCCTCTATTGGCGGTCCGTGTTTCGATATCACAGAGTTAGGCAGGAGTTTTTCTGATTTTCGAGTTGCATGGGTGTGTAGGGATGCCAACTCGGTGGCCCACTGTTGTGCAAGCACGGTTTTGGCCATGGAGCTCTCCCATTTTTGGCTTGACTATATCCTAGAATGGCTGTTGGGGTTAGCGGCCGCTGATTGTACTCCTGTTATCAATTAATGAAAGCTCTGTGATGCTAAAAAAATACACCATGTTATCTTGCTTTTTGAAGAACTATGACATTTTAAATTGTTTATGTAGAATAGAATTGATGATGACGGTAAAAGTGATGTGAAATTGTGAATATAGATTTCACCATTTGGTTATCGGGATGCTCTTTCTTTGGTATATTTCTATCATTAATGATATATTGTTTGTTTGAGCACTTTGAAATTTGAATCGATGTCCTGGAAGGCGGTGAAACCAGTATATGACATAATATCATGATGCAAAATTGATTTTATTATAATTATATTTGTATTGAAAAACAATCATTTATGACAATACCTTTTATACTAGATAAATAAAATATAATTGGTTTGTTAAATAGCAGTCAAGGGTTTGTACTAACGACATGAAATGGGAAGAAAAACATGAGTCGAGCCTTACTTAGTTGATTAAGTTTTCTTTAAAATGGAATCCGTCTATTTTGTGTTCAAGTCTTTAGCTTTAAGCGAGTGCTCTTTTTTTTGTGTGATTTAAGAACGTTATTTTTTATGGTAGGTGACGTGTCCGTCTGCCAATAGCGACTGAGCGAGATATGTATCGTGGATTCGTGGCTTTGTCAATTTCGAAATGTGCCAGTTTAGTTTTTTGAACGTGCTCTCAAGCCTAGAGTTGAGATATTCGGGATAGAGTCCGGAACGACGATATTCGGGATAGGGTTGGGGTGACACCAATTGAGGAGAAATTGATTCAACATCGATTGAGATGGTTTGGACATGTCCAACGAAGGCCTCCTGAGGCGCTGGTGCGTAGTGGAGTTCTAAAGCGGCCCGATAATGTAAAGAGCGGTAGAGGTCGACCTAAACTAACTTGGGACGAGTCCGTTAAGAGAGATCTTAAGGAGTGGAATATCTCCAAGGATTTAGCTATGGACAGGAGCGCTTGGAGATTGGCAATCAACGTGCCTGAACCGTGACATCTTTTTGTCTTGTGCCATTTATGTCCCTTTATGTGTCTCCCTGTTTCTCGTCTCTTTTGGGTTTCATCTCTAGCCTACCCCAACTTGCTTGGGACAAAAGGTTATGTTGTTGTTGTTGCTCTCGAGCCTAGAGTATCTGTACGCGTGTTCATAAAAGGAAAAAAAAAAAAGAGGAGTCGGCAGGCGCAACTTGTTTGCCAAATAACATGGGTGCATCAGGTGAGGTGCAGGAGGAATATTCTTCTTCTACCGCTGCCGCATCGTAGATTGGATTATTCATCATCAGGCGTGGGCTGTCAGGCGGAGATGGGATAGTACTAGTAATTAACCACCTTCACATCGGCTAGGCAACAGGTGGTTTGGGCATGCAAACCATCATCTGAAGCAACGTCCGTGACAAAATCAAAAGGTTTTGCTCCATCTCAAGAATGGGAAATGGTACTAGTACAGTACGTAGCACTATACTAGTGGACAAGAAGGACAAAAGGTGACCGTGGGGCTAGCGATTGGGGGCAGAGCATGTACCAACTACCAACAACAAACGCACCGGCCGGAAGGCCTCGGAGCTGTACTGTACCAGCTCAGCAACTGTTTGGGGGACACAAAAAAATCACACAAGTCATATAGAGATTTCGCATAAATCAGTTTAATTTTATACGGAAAAACACATGATTTAAAGAGAAAGATCCTGCGTTCCGGACATGATATCTCAAGCTAACAAATAGCGAAGAAGTTTTTGAGGTATATGACAAGAGAAAGCTAGATAGATGGAGGATCCGGGAAGGGTTGAATGACGAGGGCGCATGCGCACTGGTGAGCTCAATGGTGTCAAAGAGTGCCCAGAGGTGGAGCAGGAGCCATTGAGGGTTACCGAGAGGTTGAGCAGGAGACATGGGGTTGTGTGTTTTACTAGTCGGACGGCAGACAACCTAGAAAGAGTAGATAGAGGGAGGCAACATATGGCCTTAGTGCAAGCATGCAGTGTAGTGAGATATGATGTCAAAACGTCTCAGCAAAACCATCTAGGATTATTTTAACATTATTGGATGCTTCAAAGAATACAATATTGGTTTTATAGTTAAGAGGGTTATGTAGTCAACTCTTGATACGATGGTGGTTATGTAGGCATGTTCTTACTAATTGTTGACTCACTGCCATGTCAGCACCCACGTAATATGCCACGTCGGCGAAATCGCCTTCAAAACTGTCTCAAAGGGTTATTTAGATAGTCTTCAGTTGTTTAAGGGGTAGGTTATTTGGTTTTGCAGGTAAGGAGGTAAAGTAGACGAGCGTCAATAGTTAGGGGGTTAAGTAGACTTTTTCCTAGAAAGAATTATAGATTAGTTCATTGGCCCGTGTCATGTCAACCCAAAAAAACACAAGAGGGGTTAGATACTACGGATCTTGGTATACAAAATAAGTGTATGTCGGGTAAGAGTTTCTTTAAATTAAACAATGAATAAGGAATTTGGCAACAAATATTGAGAAACAAATATATTAAAGTTAAGACACTATCAAAGGTAGAGAAAAAAGCAGGAGCTCATATTTTTGGATGAGACTCGTGAGCACAAAAGACCCTTTTCTAAGTTTGAGTACTTTCGGTTTAAAGAACAATAACCAAATAAGGTTTTGAGAAGATACTTGATTAGAAAACCAATCGCTAAAAACCTAATACCCAATGTTGTATAACATTGTCTGAAGGAACAAGCAAAGGTTGCATATGTATTAGGTTTGTTTCCTCCTTAATGTGAAGTTAGTCATTAATGGAGAACAAGCTACTATAATGAAATCACCTAATAGCAAGGCTGACTAATATTAATCTACAATATGGTGACATTCTTGTATGGAGATTACAAAAACATGTTTGTTCACAGTTAACTTGATGTACAGATACCCTACCTTCTTAGTAATGGGTTAGAAGTTTCATGAATAATTTGGCGACTTAAGATCCCTTTGAAGATTAAAATCTTTCTTCGCTTCTTTAAAAGAAGGCTTATTGAAACAAAGATAAGTCATGTTGCTTTTGTAGCAAACCTGAAACCATCCAACATCTTTTCTTTCAGTGCTCGTACATCATGTTTTTTTTAGAGCGGTCCATATGGTGCTAGGAATTATGCCACCTCGAAGTACCGAAAACTTATTTAGGGCTCGTTCGGTTAGCCTTGAATGAGCCTAGGAACCATTCCGGCTGAATACAGATTATACAAATTAATTAGCTAACCATTCCAATTGGGAATCTTTCCAGAGAATTGTTCCCAAAAAACCGAACCAGGCATTAATGATTGGTATTCATAGAAAGATACAATTTTCATGTTAGAGCGGTCATTTTATGGTTAACATGGATAACAAGGACAAAATTGTTATTGTTGATCCAAATCTCTTTTGCAGGTTGTAGTAAGGTGGCCCACTAGCTTCAGGATTTAAACCAAATTGCAATGGTATGACGATCTAAATCCAATTGCAATGTTATGACTTACACGCTTATGGCAGGAGATTGCTGAATTTTGAGGAATGTGGCATTGAGGGAGCGTTTGGTTGTTCGCCACAATACGCCACACCACAGTCGTGGCTCGCCACACAAAACGAAGGTTGCTGTTTGGTCTGTAACTCACTTAAGGCTGCCATAAAATATCTCAGTGCAAAAGTTGCTACGGAGTGTGGCAGCCAAACTTCACGCCACCAGTGTGGCGAGCCGCACATTGCCGCATCTTTGGCGTGGCCGGCGGTGGCCGGTAACCAAACAACCTCTCTTTGACTCATTCAACTGGTATTTGATAGTTAGAAATGGGTCTTAAGTTGTTTTGTCATAAAGTATTTTGTTTGCCTTGATCCCTTTTTAGTGGACATAAACCTGGCGACTTGTTTCATTATTTATCTAATAAAAACTAGTATAGGATATTTGGAGGTCCAAATAACATCCATTCTCGTGATTGAGTCAACGTTTAAATACACATGGTTGCCTTCGTTGCCATTTATTTATCCATGTGATGCGAGTACATACATATATATATATATTGACGCGAGTAGAATGCACGAATTTTGTCAAGATTTGATTTGTCGGTCCTGCTAGCGCCCGGACGCTGCGCCTGCGCCGAACAGCCCCAGCCCGCCCCCCACGGAAAAGAAGAAAGCCTTTCCCCGCATCGAAAACATGACCCCCGCCCTGCCCCTGCACGGAGAAGAAACGCGACCCCCGCCCCGCCCCCGCACGGAGAAGAAAGACGCCCCCACGCGCAAGAGATCCCCCACCCCCAACCTCGCCGATCTCCAACACCTCCGCCCGCCACCAGCTCGCCTCCCATAGCTCCCGCCCACAAGCTACAACAATAGAAAAAAGTTATTGCAACATCGAAAGAACTTCTAATGCAACAAACGAAAAAAAATTGCTGCAACAAACGAAAAAAGTTATTGCAACATCGAAAGAACATCTAATGCAATAAACAAAAATGTAAACTGCAACATAAAAAAAGTCTACTGCAACATTCAAAAACATCCACTGCAACATCGGAGAGAATCTGCTGCAACAACGAGAAAAAGCTATTGCAACATCTCAAGCACTACTAATGCAACATTTCAAAAAAGCGCCTGTTCCGAACAAAATCCACTGTGACATCGGGCAAACTGCTGCAGCAAACGAAAAAAACTATTGCAACATCTCAAGAACTATTCCTGCAACATCAGAAAAACGCCTGTTGCAACAACAACAAAAAGTACCATTGCAACATTCCAAATCATTTGTTGCAACATTGAAAAAGAATTATTACAACAATGACGAGATTTGACCCCCCCGAGGGCTCGCCAGAACCCTAGCCACCACCAAACCATTACATCCAGAGAGGGGAGGAGGAGGAGGAGGAGGAGGAGGAGGTGGAGGAGAAGGGGAGGAGGGCTCAGATATAGATTCAGAGGAAGAGGGAGGGGGGCCTCAGATCCAGATCCCTCCCCACCTACCTCGTCGGAGCCGCACCGTCGTCCTCGTCTCCGGATGCATGGAGGTCGCGGCGCGCGAGGAAGAGAGAGCAGGGAGGGAGGCGCGCAGGCTCACCGGAAGCCGCCACCTTCACCCCTCACTCCGGTGACATGGAGGGCGCATAGGGTCGCAGCGGGGGGAGGGAGAGGGAGCCGGAGAGAGGAAGGAAGGGAGGGGCGGCTCGCGGCAGCGTGGTGTGGAGGGCGCGCAGGGGAGGGAGGCTCACAGGGACGGTGCGTGGGAGCAGCGCCGTGCGAGCGCATGGTGCGGGCAGCAAAGGAGCGGCGGGGAGCGCGAGACGAGAGGAGAAAGAGGAAAGGTGGAGCGGTGAACGATGGATAAGCGTCAGGTATCATTACCGTTTAGCTAATCCTATACGTTTGCTTGACTTGATCCGCGCCAAAGCAATCCAAAGGTAAAACCACCAGAATCACACTGAGCAGCAACGGCTTACATTGTTGTCTGATTGTACGTCGTACAGCTGTACTACTACGACTAGGACGAGTAGAGTAGGACAGAAGAACAGACTCCGTCCACTTCGCAGGCAGCCACCAAAACCCCGTACGTGCGTGCGGCCAAAACAGCCAGCCGCCGGCCCGGATTAAAGCAACTGCTTTGCGTTCCCGACAAAATTCACGGTTTCCTTTGTTTTACTGCTGCCCTTTGTGCAAAGAAATTATTCATCACATATTTTGATGTGTCAAACTTTATCACCCTGTTTGACTGGCTGTAAAAGCACTGTTGAACGGCTGATGCTGATTTATTACGAGAGAAAAACAATGCTGAACGGCTAGCTAATTTTGGCAGATAAGTTCAAGCAAACAGGGTATATATCTCCAAATATACTTATTCTAAAAATATATTATATTATTAATTTAATGACATGTATTATGCATAATTGATATTAATGTTTTTATATATTTAGTTGAATTTGAAAGTTTGACTATTAAAAAAGCAAGACGTGTATCATTTGGGGACAAGGAAGTAATATACTCCCTCCGGTCCAGTATATCTGGCACGGGGAGGCTAATTGCAGAGACCAAGACGCTAATTAAATCCGTGTCGAATACAGCCGCGCCGCCGGCCACGTGGCCAGCTGAAACGTCGAAACGAGTTGGCCCTCCGTATTTTTCTCAACTGAAACGACGGGATAGGTTAGCGGCATCTACACATGCATGGAACAAGGGACTGCATGGACAACAGAGGCCCCGTTCGGCTGGAATTATAAGCCGGGTGGAAAATACTGTTGGCTGATTTTTTGTGAGAGAAAAATATTATTCCGGCTGAAAAAACAAGCTGAATAAGACGGATTATAAGCCAGATGAACAGGGCCAGACTCACCGAGAACGCTTCGTTTAACCGGCTCCGTAATTAATTAACTCTTGGTAGTTGATACTAATGGACGTGCGCCAGATATTACGGCCAAAACAAAAAACGGACGTGCGGCAGATACAGAGGACTGGAGGGAGTATAAACAACAGCAGTTGTCAACACACCAAGAAAGTTACAAGGGAACGCAGCTAATGATCCTGTTTGTAATGGCTAAAATAGGTTTCTAACACATAAGGGCTAAAAATGCTATAGCTGACTAAAAGAGCCTAGATTTTAGTTTAGTTTATAATTTATTTTTAACTATTCAAGTATTTAACTTATAAAAAGCTACTAATGAATTCCCCCTCTAACTAATAGTATATACAACTTATAACTTAGCTGGTCTAAATAGAAAATAAGAAGACGGTTATCGCGAGCAGGCAAGGAAAGGAAGGAGGGCGCGGAGGCGAGCAGCACAATGCCACATTGCCACTGCCATTGCCTATCGACGACAACGACGACGAGGACAGCGCGGGAGTGGACAAGCGAGATCGCCTTAGAAATCTCGCAACCCACAAGGCAGCCTGGCTTGCTTGCTGTGCTACCTAATGGACTACTAATTAATTACTACTACCTCGTATATCTTAATTAAATTAATTGCTCTCTGGCATAGCAAACGCCACCATGAAGAGGTGGGCTGAAGTTGCGCGTTCTCCTCTCGATCTCGAGGATATACCACCACCTACCTCGTGGTACTGCATTCCCATTAGTCCAATCCCATTCCCTTTCCTCTGCCCTGCTACTGCTAGCTAGCTCACCTTCTCTTCATTCGCCTTCCGCCCTTCCCCCGCCGGAGGTGGGTGGGTGAAGTCGGGGGACATGGTTTATTTCTCCGCTTCCTAAGATTCCTCTTCTTCCCCCAACCCCACCCTACCACACCTTTTGCCGCGCTGCACCTGCGCCGCCGTATCTGAGGTCAGCATCACCAACCGCAGCTCCACCTCCCAATCTAGGAGGAGCCGGAGGAGGACGAGGCCGGTCCAGGATTCTGCCGCCGCCCTCCCTCGGCCGCTACCACGACCGACCATCAGCAGCAGGAGGACAGGATGTTCAAGCTTCACCGCCACCGCTCCTCCGACCGCGTCGGCGAGCGCTTCGACTTCAGATTCTCCAACTTCCGCGCCGTCCAGGTTGCTCTCTCTCTCTCTCTCTCTTCCTCCTGCTCTCCCTCCCTCCGGGGGCGGCTGTCCTACTCCTCTCCCTCAGTACCAAAATCGTTTCTTTTCCCCCACTTCTTTCTTCCAGGGCCAGCCGGCCAGGGGAGGACACACAGTACCAAAACTTGCTTACCCGATCCTATACAAAACAGAGGCCCTGCGATTAGCACAATTTCTTCTCTTCTATCTACTGGAGTAATCGCTTTGCTGCTTGCCTTTCTCTCATCTCCTGATTTGCTAACTCGCTCCCGTTAGGCCAAGGCCGCTGCTGATGACAGACACTCGTCATTCAACCTACATTCCTTCACCTTTGGAGTGTTACATCAAAATGTATGTAGGATCATACTCGACCTTACTAGTTCCTATCGTACACATTATTATGCCTCCTTGATTCTTGTCACCACCCTTACTCACGTCACGTGTGTGCCTGCCTACCTCAGAACCGCTCCGAAAAGGGAAACGGCAATCCCTATTGTTTTTCTGTACCATACCAACCTCATATGCAAAATCGCATTGCTTCCTCTCCCAGTCTCCCCCCTGGTGATTCAATGGCTACCTTTTGCCATTCAGTCAGTCTACTTTCTCAGGGGGTTCGACTTTATTTCACGAGGTGCCTGCCATTCATTCATGTGTGCGTGTACCCCGAACAAAAAAAAAATGGTCCTTCCTCTTCATTTTAACCACGGCCTATTAAAAGGGGATACCGCGTTGCCCTCTTGTATTGCGTGTGCCTTCTCATTCATTTCATATTCCTGCAGTTTATTTTACCCCATCTGCTACATGACATGTATCCCCTCGTTTTTGTGTCTTATCGATTCATTTCTTGTTTTTTTCATAGGTCCCCACGGTATCAGACAGGCTCTTCCTATCCATAGTTTCAGTCGACAATGGAAAAACAATTGCAAAGTCCAGTAAAGTAGCTTCTCGGAGTGGAATATGCCAGTGGCCCGACACCATCTTGGAACCCATATGGTTCTCCAAGGACGAAGTTTCCAAAGAATTTGAAGAATGCCAGTACAAGATTATTGTCTCCCTGGTATGTAATATGATGCTTGGATATCCAGCTCTTGGAACCTATATGTAATATTTCCCACCTTACCCATTCTTGGATGTCCAATTCATACTTCAGTCTCGGTGCTTATTACCTTCGTCTATCTACTCTGTCCTATTCCTGTTACTAGGCTTATTATTGGGTCATGAACGACTGCTCTCATGTAATGTTGCAGGGATCGACAAAATCTGGCATTCTTGGGGAGATTTTTCTAAATCTGTCTAATTTTCTGAATATAGTCGATCCAACCGCAATATCTTTGCCACTGAAGAGATGCAACTCTGGAACAGTTTTACAGGTGCGTTTTGGCTATTCATTGCTCCTCCTTGTTTTCAAGGGTCA
Source organism: Saccharum hybrid cultivar R570 (assembly GCA_038087645.1). Taxonomy (NCBI): domain Eukaryota; kingdom Viridiplantae; phylum Streptophyta; class Magnoliopsida; order Poales; family Poaceae; genus Saccharum; species Saccharum hybrid cultivar. The sequence goes on along the minus strand of JAQSUU010000043.1, from coordinate 27,482,630 downwards.
TCTGGGCATTGCTTACATGATTCGGTAGCCAAAAAAAAAATGCTGATATTACATTCCCATCATAGCTGCCAACTGTTACATAGGTGCCTATTTCATGCTTGTACTTTTGGCAGCGTGCCTGATGGTGTCTGTCCTTAGTACTACTTAGGTTGACATTCATATTTTTCCCCTCACTTGCAGCTTAAGGTTCAATGTCTTGGCACAAAGTCTAAGCTGAGGTAACTAGACTGAAGCCTGAGTACTTCATTCTTGCCAAGTTCTGTTCAGTCTCTCTTCACTTCACTCAAATCCTAATAATTCTCCCATTTCCATGTAGTGGTGTCAGATCATTGAGGGACATGGCTCCCCGTCACGATGACCGTAGTCCAACGCCAACCAATGATGAGATGGACAACAGGTCAGATTGCTCCGATGGTATGTTCAACAAGGGTGTTCGTTCTTCATCCGAAAATCATCTGGGTGGAACTTATCAAGATGAATCTGGAAACAGGGTATGCTACTGCTTAAACAATTTCCTGTCCCAAACATTACCCGTTCCATCCTGAGTTGTCGTTGGACTGTTTCTGATGCCTTGAGATATCTATCCCATTTTCACTGAAATTGTTGATTACATGAATAATAGCATGGAACTTAGTTGCCAATGCTATATGTTCAACCTTGTAGGTAAAACACCCCATTTTGATGTTTCAATGTCAGTACCTGGAAGGGAATGAAAAAAAAGAACCTATCCGTGGATCTTTTTCTGCAAAGCTGATGAAATCCTTCGCTTTTAGCCATCAAGCAAAAGTGTTGAATTTTTTCAGTTACTGTGGAGTCTACTATCTTGCACAAAAGCTATGATAAGTTCTAATTCCTACTCAATGACCTATTCATAAATCTAAAAATCACATAAAATTCACTAGTGATCAGCAGTCCACAAAAGTCGTACTGTAAACCGCACAGGTACAATTATGCGCGGATGATCTCATCGTCCCCAAGGTTCCTCTGTTGCACATGACCTGCATGTATGCATAAATCCACAAGATACTCCAATGTGGAAGCTGGTGAACCTACCGTCATTACCACCACAGAGAAAACCTTTTTATGCTGTAAAGATATTTTTTGCATAACTCTTGGAAGCTCCTCGCATTTGGCTATAGTTTTCTATATGGACTGCAATTTCACCATCAGCAAGTGACGTATTCTGGTTACATGTCATGCTCTATCAGAGTGTTATGTGTCCATGCTGATTATTTGTCCCGTCTTCTTTTTTGCAGGAAACAAGTTTCTCTGCATCGGGGTCCCATCGGAGTTCTAATTCTGGAGATAGTACTGCAGATAGAACAAACTTCTCTCCTAGAGACAACTCTAATGGAGGACTTTATGCGGGAAGGCAGGATTCTGCTAGTTCCTATGCTAGTTATGTTAGTGCTGGTCGTGGTGATGACGGGCTTAGATCCAACAATTCATCTTTTAGTTCTCGGGCTTCAGGCCCAAGTTTGCTGCAAGGGAATACTCCAAAAACATTTTCAAATGGCCTTTCTCAGTTATCTATGGGGGCATCTGACTCATCTAAAGATCTTCTTGAAGCTGCTGAAGAAACAATTGAGGAGCTCCGTGATGAGGCAAAAATGTGGGAACGCCACTCTCGCAAGTTGAAGGCTGATCTAGAGATGCTGAAAAAGGAGTGTTCTGATAAATCAAAGCAACAGGCTGAGCTAGCAGTTGAGCTGTCTGCTGCACAAGCTGAACGGGATTCATATAGGCATGAAATAGAAGAATTGAAGTCATCCTTACAAGATGTAAACACACGACAAATAATTACAGGAACACCTAAACGTTCAGACTGGATAGACCTGCAGAAGGAACTTGAAGGTGAGGTTAAGTTTCTTAAAGAATCGAATACGGACTTAACCATACAACTAAACAGGACTCAAGAGTCAAATATAGAGCTTCTTTCTATTCTTCAGGAACTAGAGGAAACCATTGAAGAGCAGAGAGTTGAAATATCTAAGATTTCGAAGGTCAAGCAGACTGCTGATCCTGAGAATGAGCTGTTGGTAAAAGAAGACAAAGAGTGGGCTAAGAAACTGTCAATGAAAGAGGATGAAATCACAATTTTGAGGGAGAAATTGGATCGTGCTCTCAACATTGGAAATGGAGGTGGTGCAGGTTCCAATGCCATTTATCTTGAATTGGAGAAAGAAAATGAAATTTTAAGGGCTAAAATACAAGAGCTTGAGAAGGACTGCTCTGAACTAACAGATGAAAATTTGGAGCTTATATATAAATTGAAAGAAAATGGTCTGGCAAAAGGTCAGGTTCCTCGTATTTCAAACAACAATGAGCTGCAATTCGAAGAGCTTACATCCCGGATTCATCAACTGGAGGAGGAACTTAGGAATAAGGAAATGTTAAGAGACGACAGTTTTTCTGAGTCATCAATGTCTAATGCAGATGAGTTACAGAGAAAATGTGCTGACCTTGAGCTGAAGCTGCTAAATTTTAGGTCTCAAACCTGTGAGCTTGAAGAAAAGTTCCAAAAAAGCCAAGAGGAGCTGGAACAAAGAAATCTCGAGTTATCTGAGCTGAGAAGAAAGATAAACGGTTTACATTCTACTGAACTGGAAGTTTGTGAATCTGGTGCGACATGGAAGTACCAATCTAGAATAGCAGATCTAGAGGATACCGAACAACCTGAGGCAGATATACTAAAGGCTAGGTTTGAATTGCAACTACAGGAAAATGATGACCTTCGGCGTTCCAAGATCGAGATGGAAAATTTTATTTCTGAGATTCAGGCAGAGAAGAGTCAGCTTGAGGAACGCCTGTCCGCGTCGCTTAAAGAAATCAGCATCACATCTAAATGCTTGGATGAAGTGCGGAAAGATATACTTGTGCTTTCCAGCAGTATAGATTCCCATGTTTCAACCAATAAGCTTCTTGAGAGGAACATAGTTGAGCTAGAGAGCTGCAAAGCTGAACTAGAGTTGCATGTATCGGAGCTGGAACAGGAAAACATAGAGTTGTCAGAACGGATATCTGGACTGGAAGCACAATTGACTTACCTGACAAATGAAAAGGAGTCAAGTGAGCTGCAGATGCATGACTCCAGATCTCTCATCATCAATCTCAAAGATAAAGTAGAGCGTCAGCAATCAGAGATGGAAACTCAAAGGCTCGAGTTTAAGCAGAAACAACAAGAATCTCAAAGAAGATTGTCAGAAGCACAAGATGATTCTGAAGTTCTGAGAAGATCTAATTCTAAACTACAATCTACGGTTGAGAGCCTTATTGAAGAGTGCAGTTCTCTTCAGAATCTAACTGCTGATCTGAAAAAGCAGAAGTTGGAATTACACAGTCATCTTACGCAAAAAGAGCAGGAACTGGACGAGTCGAAAAAAAGAAACTTTGAGTTTAGCAAAACAGTGGAGTTCCTTGAGGCAAAGTTTTCGTCGCTACAGAAGGACATTTCTTCTAAAGAGCAATCTTTATTGTCAGAATTGGAGAGTATATTCCAGGAGCACATGGAACAAGAAGAAAGAATTAATCGCGCGCATTTCATGCTCAATAAGATCGAGAAAGAAAAGACTCTTGAAGTAGAGAATCTTGAGAGGGAGGTCGTCAGCCTCACCGCACAGGTCTCCTCCACGCACGAGGAGCGAGAAAGTGCCACTCTGGATGCTATTCGAGAGGTATCTGTCCTGCGATCAGACAATGCTAAACTTGAGGCTAATCTCCAAGACGTCAGTGCACAATTGAGACATTACGGGTCTCAATTGGAAGACCTTCATAAGGAGTCTAAAAATAAGATTAAAGGATTGGTTGATTCCCTTAATGCCTCCAAACAAAGCGAGGAAATGTTGACATCAGATGCTGAACATATGAAAAAGTTGATGGAAGCTGCTAAATCCAATGAAGATGCGTTAAGGAAGACTTCTAATGAACTAGAACTGAAGCTTAAATCCAGTGATTATGAGAAACAACAGATGCTGGAAGAAATATCTGGCCTGAAACTTCAGGTTCAGAAAATAATGAATCTTCAAGATGAGGTTTTCAAACTTCAGAGTTCTCTTGATGAGGCCAAGTTTGAAAAAGGGAAACTGGAGGAGTTTCTGCGCTCGGTGACTGAGGATTGTGAAGAACTAAAAGCACAGAAGGCTATGCTAACAGATAAAGTTTCTGATATGCAGGAGACTTTGAGAAATGGTGAAGAAGAAAAGCGAAACAGAATAGCTATGCAGGCAAAGCTCGTGAGGTTGGAGAGTGATCTATCAGCATCAGAAGCATCACATGTACATGAAGCAGAATTAAAGAACGAACTCAGTAGGATCAAGAGATCAAACAGTGAGTACCAGAGGAAAATACAATCTCTCGAGCAGGAAAATGAGGATCTCACCAGGAGAGTTCAAATTATGGAAAAGGGTTTGGAGCAAATGTCCCACGTTAAAGAGAACCTTGGAAAGCAGGTTAGCCATTTGAAGTAAAGTACTTGCTATGATGATCAAACAATCCCTCCTTATTGATGTTTCTATCTGCTTGTGCCTTGTGCTTGTAGGAGATTGGAGGAGATAACCAGGCAGCCATTCAGTCAAAAATTAAGTTACTGGAGATTAAGCTCGCAGAGGCATTGGAGGAAAATAAGATGTACCGAGCTCAACAGAAGAGGTACCCCTACCATCACAAACCTAAATGTGTCCTGTGAGATGATGAGTGTACATAGAATGATAGGAATGTTGTATGTAGCTATTCTGTTTTGTTTTTAGTATGGCTAATGAGTTTGACATTAACTATTTAGTTTAGAGGACAAGAATCATAAGCAAAGCGTTGGCCAGTACATGTTGAGAAAGTATGCCTTTTCTATACGTAATTTTCATCTAATCTTTAATTGAAAAACTGAAGTTTGGCAATCCTGCAAGGAAATCACACTCTGGGAGATGCTAGTGGTCTCATAGAGCAAATATTTTAATATCATTAACTAGTAGGTAATGCCGTAATGGTGTGTCAGTAAAGTGACATCTTTTTTTCTTTTTGCAATCAAATTCTAGTGCTTTTATTTGCATTCTGATGTAAGGTTGTGTAATATGTTGTGCATTGGAATCTGTTCATAGTTCTCGCCTTATTTGAACTGCTCCTCTATATATGAACTGGACCTTGTGACTTGACTGCAAATTGTTTATACAATATTGCGAGCAGGAGAAACTTGATTTAGTTTCATGTGTTAAAGTTGGAGCGCGCATTGCTAACTAAAAAAAATATCAAAGTCAGTTAGTTACCACTATTGGTTTAGGATATTATCTGCAATACTGAACTTGTAGAACAGAATCCACAAGAGTTAGTCCTATGTGATTGTTGGTTTTCCATGATAATATAAAAATTCTTTTTGTTTATGTACAGTCCGATGCCTGATGGGCAATCTGCTGGTGGAGATGGCAAGGAGGTTAATACCGACAGGATTTTGCAGTTGGAAGGAGAACTAAGAGATATGAAGGAACGATTACTGAATATGAGCTTGCAGTATGCAGAGGTGGAGGCTCAGAGGGAACGATTAGTGATGGAGCTTAAAGCTATCAAGAAAGGCAGGTGGTTTTAGCACGATGTGGAATTGTTGCCTGACAAAACATGAGGCTGACAGCACAGGTACTGCATCTTTATCGCCACACTGGCTGCACCCAATTATGAGGTGATAGTTGGACACATCCGCTAGCATTTATTGTGAAACTGGTTTCAAACTTTATATCAAAAGGATCCCACCATCCGTTTTGGTGCTCACTGCTCAGACACAGACCTCCTTTTGCCCAACCAAATATTAAAACTTAATTTCTGGTTGTACAGATGGGCATCATCAAGCCGTGTTATTTCCATGCTTGTGGCAGTATGAGATTTATGTCAGATTATCATGTGAGAGCAAGCAGGTGCAAGTGTAGAGTCAAGACATTATGTACCTGGACCTGCTAACTGGTGCTGGAGGATGTATCTCCAAGACAACACTAAAGGTCCCCGTGATGCGGTGAACTGTGAGCCTGTGACTACCCAGCCCTTGGGGATGCGGCCCCTACACTATGACATGATGATCCCGTTGTTATTTATTTAACCTATAATTAGTATTTATTTTTAATGGCGTGTCTTTTTATCTGGTATATAATATACGCCAGTTTGTGATGAGTTTGACTGGAGGGTGATGATCAGTTGTTGATATGGTTACTCAGATCGATAACCCTCCAATCCCTCTGTTTTACATGATTGATTACACTGAAAAGAGTCAACCCCTTAATTGGAGATAAATGTAGTTACTCTATTCTTTTTTTTTGTGAGAGCAGTGAAGTGGCTGGGTTAGTAGCTAGCAGTCATTATATTGCACTCTGTACCAGACAATACAATATTGATGTAGTTTGGTTGTAGAACAATATAATAATGTGATGAGCCCCATTTGTTCATGTAAGCCTGTAACTTGTTTTTTTTTTACAGCGAATGCAGATTATGGATAATAATGAATGAAGTTGCCGTTGTGGTACGTGCATCACATTGTTGATGAAGCTTTTAGCCCTCAGTAGGGTAAATGCAGTTGCATTTCATCATTTCCCCGTGTGCCTGGTTCCTGAAGCTTGCCTGGGGAATGGCCGTGCTGTTTGTTGACACGTAGCCAGCTGAATTAGTGACCTCACGATATTTTGCGGAGCCAGGATTTGAACAAAGATGTGGCGGAGCCAGGATTATTTGAACAGAGGGGTCGTTCAAGCCGATAACAATCACACATGACGAAATACATATATAGTCAAAGTAAACATAATAAACTAAAAACAAAAAAACACAAAATATTTTAGAAAAAAGGAACAGAATTAATTATCCCATAGATCTCTAACGCTCATATGACGATCAATTTAATTCTTGTGGTAGAAAAAAGAACAGCCAATTCTCTCAATGCCACTCAGAATTATAGGACTTCCCTCGGAGCCATCTAAATTTTTCTTTTCTCTTCACTGCCATCAAATGAAATGTTCGTTTCCCTCCCTGCCATTCCGTCGGTTCCCAGTTATAATTGCGTCATTGACGAATTTTTCTTCTCCCTTTTTCAAATTACGCCTTGACAAAGTTGAGGCAAAGATTCATCAATGTTGAAGAGTAAATTTCGAGGCTTCGTAGTTGAAGGATGAACTCATGACCCATGCCAATAACTATTTTTTTTGTCTTCATAATATACACACAACATCCACCTTATATACACCATGCATGATCGAGTCCATGACAATGTCTAAAAAAAAGTTAGCATATTTGCGATACTACAAGGGCGGTGAAATAGTTGAATGATGTTAGAGTGCACGGTTAGTTCCAGACCCAAACGGATCTACTAACTGATAAACGCGGAAGCATAACCACAATAGAAGAAAATACGAAAACGAGAACAACACCGAGGCACGATGTTTTTTAACGAGGTTCAGCATCGTGCCTAATCCTCGGGGCAATGACTACGGGCGCTCCTCCCCATAAAACAGCAACTACACCGGCATCCGGGCGATCCCGCGGCCACGCCGCCACCCAAACCAGCCGCCAAGTCGTCTCTTGCGGTTACAACAGGGGTGGCCTCATATTTATGGCCCCCTAGGACACAGAGTTCGACTCCAACTCTATCCTAGCCCCTAATACAACTCAAGTCCAACGTAACCAATTGTACACATATTCGACACATATCTAACAAACTCCACCTTGGCGAATATGCACGCCATCTTGAAGCCGTCCATGCATGAACCTCCGTGTACCCGAACTTGAGTCGTCTCTTCCGTCGCTCACTTAGAACGGCCTGATGAGGCTGATCCCACAGCCGCATCACCACCAGGATAGAACACCGCCACATTTGCGTTGCCATCCATGACTCCACCTTCAACAATGCTTCCTTTCAGCTTGTATTGGTGCGCACTTGACTTCTCACCAATCATCATCGTCTTGCCTCCTTGCATGACTCTCAAGGTCTTCTTATCAGGAACCGCCTGAAACAACCAGCCTTCTTCATGCAATAAACCAAGCGAGATCAGATTCTTTGTTAGCCCCGGCACATGCTTCACACCCTTAAGCAGCAACTCTTTACCATCACACAACTTGAACTTGATGTCACCCACTCCTTCTGCAAGATAGCCTGAACCATCTCCCAAGTAAGCAAAACCATTTTCCTTCTCAGTGTATGACAAGAATAACTCCTTCTTCGGTGTTGCATGGAACGAGCTAGCCGAATCCAACAACCACGCTTCACAAGACTTTTCACTTGACACTGTGAGGAGGTCACCTTCGCTATCTGAGTCATGTTTCTTCTTGTTGGCAATCACAACACTAACGGATCCTCCATCCTTCTTCAGTTCTGGACAGTCTCTCTTTACATGTCCATAATCTTTGCACTTATAGCACCGCGGCCCCTTCTTCTTGTTGCCCCTCTTATTATCCACACCACGGTCACCCTTGACTAGCAAAGCATCACCAGAAGACTCTTCCGTTGCATTATTCTTCCTCCTTTGATCATGAGCAAGCAACGCAGCAACAATGTCCTCCATCTTGATGTCCTCCTTCCCATACGTCAATGTAGTAACCAAGTGCTCATAAGACCTCGGCAACGAACACAGAAGAATAATAGCCCTGTCTTCATCATCAATCTTCACTTCAACCTTCACAAGATCAGCAACCAATTGATTAAAGATATTTATGTGCTCCGTAAGATCTGACCCCTCCTGCATCTTCAAGCCAAACAACTTCTGCTTCAGATACAGCTTCTGAGTCACCGTCTTGGACATGAACTGACTGGCCAACTTGTCCCAAATTTTCTTCGACATGGAAACCAGCCCTGCTTTCTTGATTAACGAGACAACTCCAACCAGGCCAAGCACAAGTCCTAAGGCCAAACACGTCACGTACACAGCCACTCTCCTAAACACCAGGCCTGATTCCTTGCATGCACATGGTACATGTTCATTGATTCCTTTTTTATTCTTTTGACCGAACATCCATGTAGATACCCAAATCTTCCTGCAAAGGAGATCACCTGCCGCACGCCTTTGCTTGGCCATACTGGACATCCACGACACGGCACCATCACCTGAACTCTGTTTCCAAATTGATCAAAAATAGAATGCCTCTTTGATCGCCGAGAAACCATCAAGTCTTGCCGCACAGAAAACTGCACATCGCCATTGATCTGAGCCATGTAAACTTCCAACAAAAAAAACCTCTTCAAAATACGCAGAGTCCACCATGGCTTGCACCATCATCATTGCTATTCCAGCAACGATCATCCCGATCAAGATCAAAAATCTCATCAATCTGACCGCGAGTCGAAGCCGCCGTCTTCAATCACGACGTCTTCCAGCCATACCGTCGAACCTGGCCGTCACGTCTGACTGACCCCTATCGAACAACAGCCATCAGCTGCTATCAACCTGATCTCCACGTCTGGACGGATCCCTGTTGATTGCAGCTCATTGGACGGTTCGAGCCACCCGCTCGAAGTTTCCAACTCCACCGATCGAGTCGTCGATCACCACTGCTCCACCTTGCGCCATGTCCTTCACCGGACACACCCGTGCGAGCCTTGCGCGGTGTGGAACATATCCATCGCACCTCCCACGATCTTCTTCTATCAATCTGGCTCTGATACCACTTGTTAGAGTGCACGGTTAGTTCCAGGCCCAAACGGATCTACTAACTGATAAACGCGGAAGCATAACCACAATAGAAGAAAATACGAAAACGAGAACAACACCGAGGCACGATGTTTTTTAACGAGGTTCAGCATCGTGCCTAATCCTCGGGGCAATGACTACGGGCGCTCCTCCCCATAAAACAGCAACTACACCGGCATCCGGGCGATCCCGCGGCCACGCCGCCACCCAAACCAGCCGCCAAGTCGTCTCTTGCGGTTAAAACAGGGGTGGCCTCATATTTATGGCCCCCTAGGACACAGAGTTCGACTCCAACTCTATCCTAGCCCCTAATACAACTCAAGTCCAACGTAACCAATTGTACACATATTCGACACATATTTAACAAATGAGAAGAGGACCAAATGAGAAGGGGGATTTTTTTTTGAAAAAAGAAAATGCATGGATATGTGCAGGGTGGATCTAAGAACAATACTATAAACAACAGACAACAGTCAACCAGAGGTGACCCATCATCACGTATACGCCAGTTGTATTGGATTGGAGGAGCTAGGATCGATCGGATGAATCAGTGAGTGAGATGAGCATGCATGGCCCATTTGCTAGGTTAGGAATCCAGCTATTGGAGGTAGGCAACAAGCAGGCGATGCCTCCGGAGATCACTCGATCGGCGGATTTATTTGGCGGCTTCTCTACGGCGCGGAACGAAGAAGTTGTGCTAGCTTGTGCCGCCATGCATGAAGGACAAATAAATGCATGCGTGGCGGATCTATCATAGTACGTCGGCAGCACCAGCACGTGTGCAGAGCGGAAATAAAGCTTATGCAGACATGCGTACGTGCACTCTCTTTCGAGTTTCGATATATATAGATATATATATGCTGCTGGACCATGTGGTCGATGGATCTATATGCCCGATGCCGCCTCCCTGGCCTTATTATGCACATTCGGGCCTTGTTCACTTCCCCTCCCAATCCAAAATATTTTCTCTTCCACCCATCACATCAAATCTTTCGATGCATACATGGAGCATTAAATGTAGGTAAAAAAGATAACTAATTGCATAGTTTGTCTGTAAATATCGGGACGAATCTTTTGAGCCTAGTTAGTCCATAATTGAATAAATTTTGCCAAATAACAACGAAAGATGCTACAGTAACTTTTCAGCTACTTTTCGCGAAGTGAACGCACCCTCGCAGTGCAGACAGGTGTGCACAAGCACGCACGGCGATCGGTCGATCGAACAATCGTTCCACGCCCTGCTGCAGCTGGGACGTCAGGCACCCTTGATTAGCTAGCTTACTTGGACGTACTATATCGTCATATCGAAGTGGCCATGCATGCCCATACATGATACGCATCACTAATATATATGCGGCTGCTACGAACCAAGCACATGCACGAACTTGGACCTTTGCACGCATGCATAGATTATATACAATATTGTGGCGAGGATGCTTTTCGCAAAGAAACAAACAAGTCGGCGATCGAGTACTACCACAACACAGCTGCGAGGCAGGCAGGCAGCTAGTAATAATACATCGGATCATGTGCACAGATACGGAGAAATCAGAGGCCACTGATGTCAATCTTCTACGCCGCTGCATGTCTGCAGGTTACTCCCTCGTTTTTTTTTTAAAAAAAAAGCAACACTAATGGCCAGATGTCCAGACGCCCGCAGCTGCTCGCCCCGTCCGCTCAGATTCGTGTGCCGCCCGCGCTAGCTCCGTTTCCCACGCTCACATCCGAACTGTCCACTTCAGATCCGATGCAAGCTCGAATGACTCGCCCTCGCCACTTCCACACCGGCATAGCGTCCGTCTCTTCCAGGTCATCCGGAAGACTCGCCCCTGCCTCTTCCATAACAGCACCGTGCAACCTATGTGCCTCCTCCCCACACCGTCGGCGGTGGCCTGCGCCCCCTCCACACGTCGGTGGCCGCGGCTTGGCTCTGCCCGCCCTCATGGACACTGCCAAGGTTTTCATTTTCGAAAATTAAAATTTGTCGGGGGTCATAGATAAAGAGGATAAACATGATATATCAGAAATATCGAACCAAATTCAAATAAAATTTAATTTGAATTTAAGTAAATTTAAATAAATTTAAACAAAAGTCATACGAAAAAGATAGATTATTTCTTATCTGCACCTAGGGATAAACAAGATATATCGGAAATATCGGGAGATTTCGGCCAATAAAAAAAACCATGGACACTGCTAGCGGTTTGCACTTGCAACATGAAACACACGAATGTAACATACATTTAAAACAGATGAAATATTTGAGACATACGCTTGCAACATGTGTGTAAAACACATGCAACATCCAGATAAAACAATTGCAACATGAAAACACTTACTGCAACATAAGACTGAAACAGCTGAAACATTTGGAACATATTATTGCAACATATATGTAAAAACATATGCAACATCCATATAAAAAACGATTGCAGCATACGTTTGAAAATAGATGAAACATTTTGAACAAATGCTTGCAACATGCTTCTGAAACACTTGCAACATATGCAACATTCTCCCATCTACTTTTGCAACATCCATAAGAAACAACTGCAATATACCTTTGAAACGACTGAAACACCTGAAACATACATTTGCAACATAGGTTAGGGGAAGCCTGGGTCGGTCGATTCCAGTCGTCGGTGTCGAAGCCGGTGGCGAGCGGCAGCGCACGAGCACCACCGCCACCAGTACTGGGCTTGGCTTGGCGGCGACTGTGGGGGATGGAAGGCGAGGAGCGCCATGGCCGTCGGGGTGGGGGAGCTCCGTCGCCGGGGTGAGAGAGGGCGCCACCGGGGATAGAGAGGGCGCAGCGCTAGGGTGGAGGAGAGTCGCCCACTCTCCTACAACACCGCCGTGCCACCTCCATAGATCTCGTCAAAGGCGAGTGGATCTCACTCCTGCTCCATGGATCTTGCCGGGGTGGTGGAGAGGGCCGTCGGATCTGCGAGCGTTGGGGGTTCCAGTGGGGTAGCACGCCGGGCGTTGGTGCGTTGTAGTAGGGGATGAGGAGCGCGGAAGGGGTAAGGGCGAGAGCAGAGCGGAGCGGAGCGAGACTTGCGGGAGTTGATTTTAGGCGAGCGACACATGCAGTAGTGAGTGGAGCGAGGCGTCCGGCTTTCCGAACGTCTTAATGGTAGCATTACTAGAAAAAAAAAGAATACAATTCTAGGTTTATAGCTAGTCAAACTTTCGCAAATTTAACCTATTTTTAATTTAATGATACTTATTTGATATAAAGAAATGTTAGTATTTTCGCATAGGGGTAGTTATTAAAGTTAAAATTGTTTGATTCCTTGAAAAACAAGAATCACACACTTTTTTGAGAGTACATCTCTCATCTATGTGTTGTTATTCCTCTAAGAAACTCGAAAAGCACACATTCCCTTGCCACCAACTCCTCATCTTCCTCTGCTCTCCCTGCCAACGACGAACTCTCTTCATGTCTCCCCTGCCTCTACTTATACCATTCCCTCTCCCTCTCGATCTGACAACGACAATGCCTAGAGCCATGTCGGGCATTCCACCATGCAGCTTCTCGCCAACATGGATAACGATGTCCGCGCCAAGACCTGATATGGTCTTGCGCCAGCGGTAAGACTGCCATCCAGGATCTTGGCGCAGTGGGCTGGTTGTTGATAGTCTCATCTTGATTGGTTTATAGGTTGTTTTTCGAGTAGTTAAAATAGATGGAGCCGATTTCCATATATATCCTGCCTATGCCATGTCTGCCAAGTAGATGAGTCCCCGATTTTTTTAAAAAAAAAGTAGATGAGTCCTTTGTCAGATTTGTCCTAGGCTAGTCGGCTTAGCACACCACCACCTGGGGAGGCGGTTATAGTCTTGGTGAGGGTACTCGGGGCCCATGTAGTCAACACTCAACATGAAAAATGGGTCGATGGGCCCATCTAGGACGAGTACCCTGCCATAAAACTGATGGTATTTGGACATAGGTCTTGGGCGTGGTTGTCACGGAGAAAAATATTGATCGAGAGTAATATCATTGATCAGATAAAGGTAGCTAGTTGTCTAGTTGTTATATGCATTATGCATATATGTCAACTCAACTTTTTAGTTTGCATGATGCTATGACATTTCTGCATTCTAAGGTGCAAAGTACAACGAAGGCTAGTGTGAATGATCACATGGATCACTTATTTCATTACATGGTTACTAGATTAAAAGTCTCTACAAATGCATTAGCATGGAGGATACATGAACAAAATACATGTTCGGATGTTCCCTAAGATATAGCTGTTGTTGCTGCAGTCAAACTCAAAACTCATTAGACAACCTCTTCATTCAGTCAAATTAACGCCCCCCTCATCCTCCTCTTCATCTCTATCTAGGCTCCTCCTGTCACATTATGCAGTAAGCTCGGATCACCTCAATTATAGGTGCACGACAAAGTGGGCATTTTCCAACCCCGTGGAGCAACTCACTTGCGCATTTTGAGCAGGTGCACATATGCCCACATCTAAGGGTAAGTAGCAGACAGTGTAGAGGTTATTGTTCAGAAAATATTTCTAAAATAAATAGTGCAACTAAAAATGTGTGAGAAATAGCTAACTAACCTATAAAGAAGGGAGTCAATCTGGTTGTCACAACAGATGCAACACGTTCCTTTCCTTGCTAGCTTCCATTGTGATCCATCCTCTAACGCTTCTTCATCTGCTTCAAGTTCTAGAAATCATTCTTCAAACACAGTTAATTAATCATGTACCATGCCATGACACTGGAATGAGAGGAAAAGAGTAGTGCACCTTGCATGCTTAGAGATCGGTTAAGAGCAGCAGACACTTCTTGCTTGATGGAGCGTTGTAGCTCTATCTGCATCTCCATGCATGCTTCTAACATCTGTTGCATGCTGGTCATTCCTCTCTGCACTCCAGTCAACTCATCTCGCAAAATGTGGATAGTGTCCCAATCCTGCAAAGCATTTTTAACAAGATAAATGCTTGGATATTCAAAATTATGTGCACTAGAGGACTCTAGTGACCTCTCATGAACAAACTTTTCCTTCCCAGTTGGTGGGACAGACGACTCACAAATTCAAAATGATGCATGCTTTGTTGACTCCAATTATGATGGGGTGATTCAATATGCCATTGGCGTTGCTGTGGGAAAAGTGTTTGATCTGGCAACATAGTTGATGACTGAGGTGCAGTGTCTCTCTCGGCTCGATTCTGTTCATCTATCATGATTTCAATAGGATCTTCATTGAGTAAACCAGTGGTTGGCCTCTGCCCCTCGAAATTCCAATCATGAGGACCATGTTCTTGCCTTTGGACATAAGACTGAATGAGCTGGTCTAGACTTTCTCGAAAGCCACTGCTAAGAAGATTTGACACGCTTCGCCTGCAAAATAAAGGAGCTATATGAGCATTTGGCTTAAGGACAGCATTTACTTTCCATGGACCTTTGCAAGAAAATACCTGCTTAAGAGCTCTCTGAGTTCAATTCCATAAACATCATCATTTGATGGACGAAGCCTATTAACATTTCTACTTGAAGGGAAACTTCGTCCTAACTGCCAGTTTGGTCCAGGTTCTTGAGAATCAATAATGAGCCATTCTTCGTCTCTATGTACAAAGGTGTTGTCATGTCCATCCTCGGTGCTAGATATATCCCTTGACCATGGCGAATCACTTTGTTGTCCTCCATAAGTTTCAGCTTCCCGTTGCACGCCATTGTTAGATGGAGCAGGAAAGACATAACTAGAATGATCATTGTCCTGTTCCGAGGACCCTGAGTCTGAATAATCTTCATATCGATCTATTTGTTCTTGAGCAAAGTCGGTTTGATGAGCATCATTACTGTTAGCTACATTGTTTTCAATATGTGAATCTTCATTTTGCACTGACTGTTGTGTTAGGATTTCATAGTCACGTGTTGCATTCTCTATATGATTGTTATCATCACTTACAACCTGAGGTGTTACACTGTCATACTCATTATCGGTAGAATTGGTTTGAATAGACAATGACACCAAAGTTGATTGATCGTTGGTGATGCTTTCTGTTCCAGAGCGAACTTCTTCCCTAGGCAAGAACAATATATTGTCAGCAATCAAATGTCAATAATATCCTATTCTTGTCAACTGTACCAAAAATGAAAAAATGATGCATTGACATGGCAGCAAAAGTTGTGTTCCTTTTGCAGCTTGATCAAGATATCTTTTCCGCCTAATTTTCTAATGTGTGAAGCAAGATCCAACATGCAAAATCCAAGAACAGCAATAGTAGAGGAGATACTATTACTAGGCAAAGAAAGCCATACCTCAGTCTAGAGACAGGATGACTCTGTCTAACATGTCCTAATTCTCTGGCTATCATAGAAATCGATCCCTCATCATTCATGGGCCTTCCGCTACGAAAGAATCTACCTCGTAGAAAAGACTGGAAAATAATAACGATCAATTCCATGAAATGCTCTAGAGGACAATATCTCAGACATGACTAATTCATTGAAGTACACTAAAACAATGCTTTTCTACTTTAGGTGCTTAGCCAGTTTCTCTCTACAATAATGCAATACTTTTCTTGACACACAACACTTGAGTGCGCATCATGCAACACAAACAGAGGGCATGCTACACATTGCTGCTGCATACCCTCTGCCGACTATCATATCACAGGGACAAAGCACAACCGCACAAGGAAATGTGTCACCATACTATTTGCAGCACAGCAACTAGCCAACTAACCCTTCAAAGAAAAAAAAAACTATCTCTGGTTTATTTTAAGTGGTGACTACTGTAATTAGGATTAGTAGGTGTAAGTGAGAATGAAGTAACAGTGCACATTTCATTGATTTCGTCCACCCGTACATGGACATGGTCACATCGACCATGATCATGCTTATGCTTCTCCAAAAAGCAACCCCTTTGATTTGCCAATTGGATGGATCAATCTTGCTAGAAGCAAGAAGAAAAATGTTTGGTTTCGGAGACGGACGGAGAAGCAAATGAAAGCGATCGGCCAAGTGAAAGGTTTGAGCTTGAGGGGGGATTAGTTTTGGTGTTGACCTGAATGCGGCCGCGGTGAGCGAAGGCGGAGACGGCGCGGTGCTCGGAGAGGCCCTGCAGCTCTCGCTGGCGTTCCACGGCCATGCGCGTGACGACGACGTCGGCGCGGGCCTGCGGCCGGCCGCGCAGCCTGCTGGGCGCCTCCTCCTCCCCGTGGTAGCCCTGGCAGGCCATGCGAACGCGCTCGCGCACGGAGCGCACCCGCTCGCGCTCACTCTCACCCAGCCACTCCTCGGCACCGGGGGGGCGCGGCGACGTCGACGTCGACGTCGACGCCGACGCCGCCCACTCCCTGGCGATCCGGCTGACGAGCGCGCGCTCGGGAGACCGCGCGCGCCGCCTGCCGCCGCGTCCGCCGTCCCCGCCGTGGAGGAAGGAGGCGTCGAGCATGGAGACGGCGTGGAGGCGCGCGAGCGCGAGGAGCTCGGACTCGCGGTCGCGGCGGTCGAGGTCCAGCGTGGTGAGCACCATCTGCTGGCGGCGGCGCGCGGCCCACTGCTGCGCGATGATCCTGGACGCCGCAGCGGCCGATGAGGTCTCGCCGCCGGCACAAGATCGGGTCTTGGCGCGGACATTGTCGTCCATGGTGGCAGGAAGCCGGGAAGGTGCTCGATCAGCGCGGGTTTTAGGCAGTGTCGCTGTCAGGGCGGTAGTGGGGAGAGGGAAGAGAGTATAAGTAGAGGCGCAGGCGGTGGCGGGAGAGCAGAGGAGGAGGAGGAGGAGGAGGAGGAGAAGAGAAGAGAAGAGATGGTGGAGCGACGAGGCGCGTGCACTGCCACTGTGTAGCGGTCGGCACTGTGCATGCACGCTGGCTCTCAGTCTCAGCTCTCGCTTTCCGCGCGCGCCGTAGAGAAGGCGCCAAATCTCAAGAGCCACCGCCTGCCTCCAATGGCTTGATCCCTAGGGAGCAACACCTAGGAGATGGGCCATGCATGCGTGCTCATCTCTCTTGATCACTGATTGATCCAATCCAATACAATTGGTATGCATGATGGGTCACCTCCGCTTGACTGTTTATTTTTATTAATATTATTAGAAAAAAGGCTCGATCAGGCACCACTGCCATACTGTATATCTGAGTAGTTTCTATCTTGTCCTGTATTATTTTTGTTCAACCGTACGTGCTTATACAAATTTCTATCTTGTCTTGTCCTATATATATATATATATATATATATATATATATATATATATATATATATATATATATATATATATATATATGTAAATGTAGGAGTATTTATGCATGTAACACGTCGGTCACAAATACTACTAGTAGAGTATATATAATATGATACTATTCTGTATATATGAAGTGCGTTGTTGCATTGCTATATATCACTATCAGGAAGCACGAAACATGCATTATCTTCACGCTCTCGTATGATCTGTCTCCCTTGGCAGTTTCTCCAGCTTCTGTCCTTTGTGATTGTTGTTTCTCTGCGTACCAATTACGCCATTACTGTTTGGTATCCTATGCTATTATATGTGTGATCGCCGCGGCATGAACAGTAGTGCCGGCCAGTTGAGAGCAGACCAGCAGGAGGAAACACTGGGTACGATGGTGTATTCTTTTGGGTGTCCGCACTGCATTCACATCGATGGAATGGAAGAAGGAAAAGGGCGTACGTATGAACCAACGCTGCTGTCCCCCCGCCCACCTTACATTCCCTACGATTTCAGGGACGACGACGATTTGAAGACCGAGCTCCGAGAAAATCAATCGAGTACTCCTACATCAGATCAGAGATGATCCATGCACTGCCTCCTTTCAATTATTAAGCCTCTACTAGTACGTTTCAGTTTTCTTCAGACGCCAAAGCCAACAACCATTTGTTCACTGTCACTCGAATTCAGACTGTTCGCTTGATCTTATCGGTCAGAATCAGCCGGCCATTTAGCAGTGTTTTTCTCTCACAACAAATCAGCATCAGCCAGCCAGAATCCATCTAGCGAACAGGCTGAATGGATGCATGCAAGTGTCCTATAAGTACAGTTTGCTTGGCAGAGCGTAAAGTGGAGTGAGTGATCCAAGTGATCGAGGGCAGAGCTCAGCTGCCCTTCTCATTTCTGATTCTCGTCTTCTTCTCTGGACCACTAGTCACACTCACTGCCTTGCTAGGATCACTAACCAAGTAGTACTGTAGTGGGACTACTTTGCCACTTGATTCTTCGCCCGTCTTGGATCTCATTATCATAGTAAAAATCTGGAATCTAGATAGCGATTTTTTTTCTATCTCATTGTCATTTTTCTTATGCCACCGATCCCAATGTAGAAACTAGAAACTAGCTAGATGGTTTCGATGATAATTTTGTTCAACGTGGCGCCATGTTAGCCACAAGATCGAGAGGTAATTAAGTCGGACAATAATGTTGATGGTTTATACTTTACTTTATCAAAAACAAAACTTTATTTTTAAAATAAAAATCTCATTCGAAATCTTTAAAAAAAATCATAGAAAACTAGTTTTTATACATGAAAAAAAATGAAATTGGTTTTGATTTTTTTCCTTAGAATCGTGCTCTATCTTATGGTGACTAGCTTGGGATAATTTTAATCTTATAATATGGTCCAATGAGCAATTTTGAGTGGATTCAAAAGTCGGAGGAGATGAACAATCTGGTTTTTGTATTGGGCGAGGAAAAATCAAACCTGCAACAAAGTCCTGTGTGTCGAGCAGGCCTAGAGTCCTAGTCCAGAGTCCAAATATGGGTCCACATAGTTTCGTAGCAGTCCTAATCGGCCCACAGGCCCGTTTGTTATACACTTGAGCCTGTGTGGCCTCTGCCTCTCCACGGGAAGGAATTGCTCGAGCACGGGCTGGACGGGAGCCGCGTTCGAGCGACGAGCGCGGGAATCAGCGGGACACCGTGGAACAGCGCGAACTACGGAAGCGGCGGCCCAGGTACGTTGGTTTCTCTTTTTTTTCCTTTTGTCTTATTCTTCTCTTCTTTTTTCTTTTTTCTTTCTTTTTTCCGTTCGTGCTTCATTTTTTTATTTCTTTTTTGTTTGTTGTGATATTTTACTATTCTTTTTTTAATATATTTTTATGTTTCTTTTATTTCCACAACGATGCTTACATTCCTGGGTAAGTTGTTGTTCAGTTTTTTATTTTCTTTTTTTCTTTCTTTTTAATTTTTGTGTTTTATTTTTTCTGTGGTGTTTTTTCTTGTTTTAAATTTATTTGTATTTTTTATCTTTCTTTCATTTTCTTACTTTATTCTAACTAGTAAATATGCCTGTGCGTTGCAACGGGAGAAAAAACTATCAAATATTTAACCTCTACCACACTATAGCAGTGCAACAACTTTATTTTGTATAGGTGCTACTTTTGATGTTGGGAGTGTAGAAACAATGATGGCAACGTTACATGTCTAGTCATCTTTTTATTGTTCTATAAAATTAAAAAGCAATACTTTATTTTATGATCATGACCATCATATTCATAATGTACAACAATAATATGAGAATGTTCTATGAGTTATGTATTGAGTTAAAATATAAGTTTGATAGAATTTTTTTATTGTAAGGAACAAAATATTTACTCGCAAATGTATCATAGCTTTGGTTTCCATACTATATATCTATGTGTTGGTAGAGTTAGATGCCAAGTTCGATGATTTCTTGTAAGGATCCATAAAAATAAGTAACTTTAATATCTTAGTAAAGTTGGCAAGGGGTTAGTTGTTGTCGTGTCCCCGATCCCCCATATTACCCCTATCAAAAGTTGCACCGATATACATGGACAGCTCAGAGATTTGCAATGGTACGTGCATACAGCTTGGAGAAACATTTGGTCTGGTGATTAGATCGGATGAAAAACTGCTCAAGAGTTCAGTATGTAATTTGATTAGTTAGGCCATCGACTAATTCATGTCATGATAATAATTTATTCCTAATTAAAACCAACAACTTAGTAATAGAAATACTTCTTTATTTATGTAAATAAAATATCAAAGTTTGACTCGTAATACTTTATTTATTAATAATTTTATCTTTATAAGGAAAACAAAATTGATTCACTATCATTAGGAACCCAACATATCAGCGGGAGAAAAGTAAAGAGAAAGAAGCGAGACAAGGAACAAATAGGGAAATGTTCGGACGCGGTGTTGCGTCAGGTCAAATTTCCAGAGAGCTCTTGCATGATCGGACGCGTCCGATCATCCCTGATCGGCGCGTCCGGTCATTTCAGACCGGCGCGTCCGGTCAGCACAGATCGCGCGCGTCCGATCTCTTAGTACAGGTTTCCGTTTTCGACCGTTACAACTGACCGGCGCGTCCGGTCATATCGACAGGCGCGTCCGGTCAGTGCGCGTCTGGCTGTTTCGAAAGGTAACGGTTGGATTTGTCTGAGGGGTCTATAAATACAACCCCTCCACCTCTTTTAGAGGTCTCTTGCTCATTTGTTTAGCTGAGAAACACCTTTGAAGTGCAAGGAAGTGCAAGAGCCATAGTGAGGATTGAGATTTGCGAATCAAAGTTTGAGAATCCTCTCTAGTGACAAGAGTCTAGCAAGTGTGCATCCATCTTCTCATTAGACTTGTTTTGATCAAGTGAGAGTTCTAGCTTGTTACTCTTGGTGATCGCCATCACCTAGATGGTTTGGTGGTGATTGGGCGTTCGGTGATCATCCGACGAGATTGTGGGTGACCCAACTCAAGTTGTGAGCGGTTTTGGGTGATTCGCCGCGACGGAGTGTCGAAGAATCAACCCGTAGAGAGCACTTGATCCTTGCGCAGATCAAAGGGGAGCTACACCCTTGTGCGGGTGCTCCAACGAGGACTAGTGGGGAGTGGCGACTCTCCGATACCTCGGCAAAACATCGCCGTGTTCCTATCCCTTACTTTCAAGCATTTACTTTCTTGCATTACTTTCATTGCTTGATTACTTTCCTAGAATTGTCTTGCTAGTCTAGGATTGGAACTTAGGGTGCATAACTTTTATAGGTAGAAACACAAGGAACACAAGTAGGCACTAGGGGTGAAGTTTGGCTTGTAGGATTTAATTCTTGCAATTAATTTTTAGAAAAGCCCAATTCACCCCTCCTCTTGGGCATCTTGATCCTTTCAACA
Source organism: Saccharum hybrid cultivar R570 (assembly GCA_038087645.1). Taxonomy (NCBI): domain Eukaryota; kingdom Viridiplantae; phylum Streptophyta; class Magnoliopsida; order Poales; family Poaceae; genus Saccharum; species Saccharum hybrid cultivar. The sequence goes on along the minus strand of JAQSUU010000043.1, from coordinate 27,460,886 downwards.
ACACCCACACGGACACTCCTCCGCCCTTGAGTGAGCAAACTACAAATAGTAATGAACCCTCCCACGGCCATGGTGGGATGGCGGGGCAGTGCTCGCCGTTGCCGGCGGTGCTTCGGCCTCTGCGACGTAGTAAAGGTAAAACGGGTGGCACGGGCGTATCCAGTAACTCACCACGATTCCTATGTGCGTCCTAGAAGAGACGAAGATGGAGCAGAGCGAGTCGACCAGCATCAGAGCTGAAGGCGACGGCGCACTCCGGTGGCCACGACGCGTTCCCACGCGTCCTGCATGATAGGGACAAAAATGAGGAGCCGATGAGCATGAGGGTGAGGTGGGGAGTCCAAAACAACCAGAGGTAGATCAAGAGGTGCTCCATGACATGCCGACCACGGCGGACCCGAGCTGGGCTGTCATGTCGGCCCGCCATGATAGGAGCGGTGGTTGCGGGCGATGCTGATGGAAAGAGGGCGTGCGAGTGGGTCAAAGTGGTGCGCTAGGGCGAGGCGATCACAGTTGCGAGATGAATTGGAAAACGGTGCTGCGGCTGCGGCCAATTTTTCAGACAGAGGTGAGTTGCTTGGCAGCGAGCTGAGGAAGAAGACGACTGCGCATGGCGTCCTCCGGTGCAGTGAGGGGGTGCTAGCGGGTGCAATAGAGGCGCAAGATGGTGGCGGATGCTGCTGCTGAGCTGAATTGGTGAGAGATGCAGCAAGGAAGATGAAAGGCGGCGGCGCACGGTGGTGACCGGCGGCGGCAAAAACAGAGAAAAAGACGATGACGGCGTCAAGCTTTATAGTCGGGGCAAAGCGACTCGAGGGCGACAAGTAAGGACGGCCCGGCCATGCCGAAGCGGCTGCTGGCGGTCGCGGCCACGCCTAGAAGCCGGCCGAAGGCCGTCGGCGGTAAGCGGAGGTGGCACCCTGCTGTTGGGTTGATTTTTGAAATATTTACGAAAATGCCACTGCGCTTAAATTCAAAATTACTTTCAAATTTTCTATAAAAGTTACAAATCTATAAATACAAAAGTTGTTCAATTTTCAGAGCTCTACAACTTTCTCATATAAACATTTTCCAATTCGGCTTAGATTTTGAAATTTAAATTTGAATTCAAAAGGGGATATTTTCTAGAATTCTGTAAATTCAAAATTACTTTGAATTTTGTATTGAAACTTCAAAAACTCAAAATACCAAAGTTGTACATCTAGGAAAGACCTACAACTTTTCTATTCAAAATATTTTCAAATTTTGACTCCATTTTGAAATTGGATAGGGAAAATGAAAAGGGGTCAAATTTGAGATTTGAATATTTTCAAAATTACTTCAAATTTTACACTTAAACTTTGAAAACTCAAAACACCAAACTTGTAGCCCTTGAAAAGATATAAAAACTTGGTTTTACACTTTTTACCAAATTTTACTTAGATTTTGACTTATTCAAAAAGGGGTAAAACTAGGGTTTTGCTTTTCAGGGTTTTCGGAAAGATTTCAACTTTAAACTTGATACTCTATTAAATGGTGATTATTTAGTGATCAAACCATCATCCAATGGCATCATTGAGTCAAGCATCACATGTTTGACCAAATGCCACACTTGTTTGACCAATTTGACTTTTAAAAAAACTTTTAATAATTCCCTAAATTTGAATTCAAATTCGACTCGGAAAACTTGCGACAAGTTTTGGATTCCAAATTTAAAATCAAACTTGAAGCTCCATTTTAAACATGTTTGACTTACAAATTATTATCAAGCCTTGATCCCATATTATAAAGCACATTTAACCCTATAACTTTTATTTAAACAAAACTTTAATTGTGTAAACCAATTCCCATGTATAAATTCATAAAGAACCTAATGTATCAACATGCCATCATTTCATGAGATTAGCTAAAATACCATATTTGCAATATACGAACATGGCAAAGAAACATATGAAACATGTCATATGGCAACATTACATATGCAACATATGATATCTATTATTGCAATATAAATGCATTTATGGCATAATACTTGATACTTATGCTTGATGATGCATCATGATCACATTTTAATTATTTCTTAACATCTGGGATGTTACACGGAAGCAGTTGCCATCTACTCTCTATACTCATTTTTTAATGCACTATAAATTTCTCATTTTATAAACAAATAAAATTAAGAAACTATAAAATTCTCTATATCTCTAGACAATGAAGTGTGCTATGCATGCTAGAAATGAAAAGTGAATACTAATTTTAAATACCTACTTTAACCTTTCTTCATCCAAATATGCAAACTATAAGTTATTTTGAGCTTAAATTGTTTACAAATAAAAAAACATCATAATATATATATATATATATATATATATATATATATATATATATATATATATATATATATATATATATATATATATATATATATATATATATATATATATAGTGGAACAATATGAGATAAGCCAGTGATGAAAAATTAGAGTTTGAGATTGGTAACCTTTACAACTGAAGAATCGACGGAGGAATCGAATAAATCGATAGATGAATCAAAGAATGGATGGAGCAACAATGAGAGAAGCAAGAAGCAAAGAAGCAAGAACACCGAGCTTCAAATTTGATCTAGCTTGGGCTCGGGGAGGAAGGAGACTGCCGAGATTTATAGAGGGGACCTTTAGTCCCGGTTGGTGGCTCCAACCGGGGCTAAATGTCACCTTTAATCCCGGTTGGTGTCTCTAACCGGGACTAAAGATCCCCTGCCACTATGCCGAACGAAGTAGCCGTTGGGCAAGGACCTTTAGTCCAGATTGGAGACACCAACCGAAACTAAAGGTATCTCTAGTCTCGGGCAAAAAAAAAAATATTGGGACTAGAGCCCATTTTAACCTCAGATGAAAGGTCTGTCCTCTACCGGTGACACGTACTTGTGAAAATGAAGAAAAGACGCAAGCTAGCGTATTCATGGGGAGTTCACGTGTGCATGCCTAATTTGACGAACGAATACACGAGCACCACCTAGCCTCGCCATGCATTGGTCAGGAACGTTCAGAAGCCAACCGAGCACGCACGATACGGCTGCGGGAGTCTCCGGTCTCCACAAGTCCAAGTTTCCCCTCAAAAAAAAAAGTCCAAGTCCAAGCATAAAGCATTGGTGACTTCTGACTTGGTGGAGCTGCTGGAGCCGCTCAGAGATGGTGATTCCGCTTTTTTTTTTGTCAGCCCAGGTTGCACGCATGAATGTTCAGACAATTTCAGCATTTCGCCGGTCCTGGTGGGTTTTAAAGTTTTAAAGCCTGTCATATAGCGGGTGAATGAATGGATGCATGGATGGATAATAAAGAAAGGGAGGTTGAGTAAAAGAAAAGCCAAAAAGGAACACGTGAGAAAATATACACAGGATGTGTTTACTTTTCATGCAAACCCAAAATATTTCATCTTTCATCCATCACATTGAATCTTTGGACGCGTGCATGGAGCATTAAATGTAGGTAAAAAAGGTAACTAATTGCATAGTTTATCTGTAAATAATGTCGAGACGAATCTTTTGAGTCTAGTTAGTCTATGGTTAGACAAATTTTGTCAAATAACAACGAAAGATGCTACAGTAACTTTTCACCCACTTTTCGGCAACTGAACATACCCACAGTACTTTTTTTTTAGCAGATAATATACAGAGAGCAGGGAAGGTGCCGTGGCAGTGGTGTTGGGCCGACTTGGCAGGCCCACCTTGGGTGTGACGTCGCCCATGCACGACGAGGTTGCCGCCACGTCGTGCGACGCATCGCCTCACCCTTTTTTTATTCCGTTTGTCTTGTTTATTATTTAGTTATATTTATTGTAATAATAAGTAATAAATAATACATGATATAAAGAAAAAAAGATGTTCTCCTAGCCTGGTAACAATAATTTTGCTTTTCTATCTATAGCTAATAAGAAATGACGAGTGATAATAATAATAAAATAAAATAAATATACTACTCAGGATGTCAGGACATGACGAGGGTGGGAGTCAGGATGCAAGCGGGCCGCTCTGCAGACGGCCCGCACGGCGTCGCTCTGGCCGCAACCTTGCTCAGCAATCGTAGCACGTCCTGGCGGGTTGTCGCTCAAAAAGTTTGAATTCTGAACGTGGGAAAATGTACATCCTTACATGTAGGGTAAAATCAGATGTGATTGTGAATAGTGCATGCTTATATATAATACAAACGTCAGGGCCTTTGGTCACATCTTAAACGTGATGGAATGAATCGACCTCCTTTCCAGGCCCATGCTCTAGTAGTACATTTTGCTGGCGTTACGTTGCAGGGTGCAAATTGGCCCGCGCACGTACTAGTACTGCCGGCACGAGTTGCTGCTTTCCTTGCGTTTTGCCTACACAACTGCACGTGCCACTGCATGCACTTGTCGAATGGGGATGCGAATGCGAATGCGATGAACTATATATAAGCATGCAAATGTCGAATGTCGAATGGGGATGCGAATGCGGCGGCCCAAGCAACTGTGCAGGTGGTGGAGTCTTCAGGAGTGGAACCCAAGCGTGTGGTGTGGGTCCCACTCCATCCCAGGCCCCCCTGACCCAAAAGGCACGGTGCCACCACGCCGCACGCACAAACGGACACGGTGGAGGGCACCTTCCTTGTTGCTTCTCGGAGAGTGGCGCGTGAGTGAGGTTCTCTTTTAATTTTGTCCTTCACAAAAAATTTATAGCAAACAAAAAAGTAGTACATACGTTTCTTCCATCCATTCATTCATTCATTCATTCAACAGATGTCGATTTATACTAAAAATGTGCACACGCTGCCATTTGCATTACACTTTGTCATGTTCATTCACACATTACTCTCTGCCTTTTACAATTTCCCCTCATCTTCTACTACCTTTTTGTAGCCTACTACAGTCTTGGTAGATGTAAATTGTTGAATTATTATTTGATCTGGTCTGACTATAAGTACGTTGTTCCTCTGACATTCCCAAACTTAACTTGGTATTATATAGGATATATAAAATAAAGAACAAAATCCATCCTTCCCATGGTTCCAGCCATGGCACATCTTGGAGTGCCTGGATTGGGATTCAGGTGGCTGGCTGCACATCTTGGAGTGGGTGGGAGCCGCCATGGGAGCACGTACAGTATGTGAGCAAGAGGACCGGGATACATACGTCCGCACTCGGCAGGGAAGAAGAGAGAGAGTCAGAGAGGCGAGCAATTGCTGACGACAGCCCGAAGGAATTGGTAATTTGTAGACTACTTTCCTACTAATCTCACCTCTCTTCTAATATACTATATTAGTATGGCCTTGTTTAATACCCAAATTCACCCCTAAATTCCACCGTGTAAAAAGAAGATTCCCCATCATATCAAAATGTCGGCACATATATAGAGTACTAAATGTAGATGAAATAAAAAACTAATTGCACAGTTTTGTTGTACTTTGCGAGACGAATATTTTAAGCCTAATTAATCAATGTTTGGACCATTATTACCAAATAAAAACAAACACCCTGTTCGGCAGGCTGTTTCTGCGGCTTATAAGCCGGCTGTGGCTGTTTTGTCGTGAGAGAAAAAACATTGTACCACGACTGATAAGCCGTGCTGATAAGAGCAGCCGAAAGGTGAAAATTGCTACCGTGTGACGGGACACTTACTATACAAACTTCGTCTCCAAAGTTTGGAATCTAAACAAGGTCCTTTCTCCTTTATATTATATTATATTATATTATATTATATTATATTATATTATATTATATTATATTATATTGATTTGGAAATTGGAATCCCCACGTCAATCCAAGGAAAAAGACTCCCAGGCAAACACATACACGGACTTCACACGGCTCGCAAGCGCGAAAAGAAGAAGAAGAAAAAAATATTTCCTGCCTTCCTTCCTTCCACGGCAAGGACTGAACGCGTGCGTCTTTTCTCCCCCACACGGCCACGCCCTCCCCTCCTTCCCTTCCTTCATATACCACCAGAGAGAGAGAGTCCACCACCTCGATCGCTCGCTCAAACCCACCACCATGTCCGCGTCGCCCGAGTTCTTCAAGCCCGCCGGCGCGCCGGCCTTCTCGCCGGCCTGCGCCGCGCAGCCGCCGCTCGTGTTCGCCGGGGACGACGACGACGACGACTACTACTGCAAGACGCCGACGGGCAGCAGGATCTCCTACCTGAGGGAGCCCACCACGTGCCCACCGGCGCCCAGGAAGCCGCCGCCGCCGTGCAGGAAGCGCCTCTTCCAGCCCCAGCCTCAGGCTCAGGGGGATCAGCCTGCAGCTGCCGAGTCCTCCTCCGTCCCTGTCATCAGCCTCCGCCTCGACGAGCTGGAGCGGCTCTTCCGCCCGCACCCGCCACCGACAAGCGACGCCGCTCCAGCTCCGCCTCCGCCTCCGCCTCCGCCAACAAACACTGCGCAGCTTGAAATTAATTAATCCTTGAATCTCAAGCTCAAGCTGAGGCTCAATCTTCACCTTAGCGTAGCTTGCAAGCAGTCACTTTTATTTATTAGTTTCTGCTTTATTTTCCACTGCTTGCTTGCGCATTTACTAGTAGTGTGAGTGCTTCTTTTTATTTATTCATTTACTAGAGTACCTATGTAAATCAATATTCAAAGTTGCCGCCCTAGCAATACACCGCTCCGCTCCACTCTGTAAAAATCAATTTTACAACTCTTACTTTATATTATATATAATAAATAAATGGAATCAAAATCTTGCTGCGTATTCATTTATTTATTTATTTATGCTCTCGAGACGAGAGGAAAGGGAGAATGATCCTTGCAGTGTTTTGCTTTGCCGCCAACGCCAGATTTTCATTTCGAAATATTTGGGCCCGGTTTAGTTCATAGAAAATTTTGCAAAATTTTTCAGATTCTCTGTCACATCGAATTTTGGGACACATATATGAAGCATTAAATATAGATAAAAAATAAAACTAATTACACAGTTTAGACGAAATGGACGAGACGAATCTTTTAAGCCTAATTAAATTATGATTGGACAATATTTGTCAAATAACAACGAAAAAAACTGCAGTACCGTTTTGCAAAAAAATTTGCATCCAGCCTTGGGCCTTGTTTAGATACCCAAATTTACCCCCAAATTCCACTATGCAAAAAGAAGATTCTCCGTCACATCAAAATGTCGGCACATATATGGAGTACTAAATGTAGATGAAATCAAAAACTAATTGCACAGTTTTGTTGTACTTTGCGAGACGAATATTTTAAGCCTAATTAATCAATATTTAGACAATTATTACCAAATAAAAACAAAATTGCTACAGTATGATGGGACATTTACTATGCAAAATTTGGATTCCAAATTTGGAATCTAGGGCTTGTTTAGATTGCAAAACTTTTGAACCCAGGCACTGTAGCACTTTCGTTTGTATTTGGTAATTAGTGTCCAATTATGAACTAATTAGGTTCAAAAGATTCGTCTCGTGATTTACAATTAAACTGTGCAATTAGTTATTTTTTTACCAACATTTACTGTTTCATGCATATGTTTAAAGATTTGATGTGATGGAGAGAGTGAAAATATTTGAAATCTAAACTACTCCCTCCGTCCCTAAATATTTGTCGCTTGCGCTTCCTAAGAAACAACTTTGATTAATTATATATTAAAATATATTAATGCTTATGATACATAATTAGTATCATTGGAAAGATATTTGAATCTAGTTTTTTAATAAATTTATTTGAAGATACAAATGTTGCACGTATTTTCTATAAATTGAGTCAAACTCGTAGCACGAACACTAACGACGACAAATAAATAGGGACGGAGAGAGTAGCCCTAAACAAAGCCTGGTATGATTGCAAATTCGGTTTTGGTACGGAGTAGTAGAAGGATTGGTTGGCCTGGCCTTCTGGGTGGGTGCGGGTCACCTTCCACCCACCGGTCCACCACCACTCGCTCCCGCCTGTACCTGCTGCTGATGCGGCCGCCCGACTTTGACTTCCACGGGAAGGAACAGGAACGGCGACTTCGACACTATGGCCTTGTTTAGATCCCAAATTTTTCCCCTAAATTTCACTATGTAAAAAGGAGATTCCTCATCACATCAAAATGTCGGCAAATGCATGGAGTACTAAATGTAGATGAAATCAAAAACTAATTGCACAGTTTTGTTGTACTTTGCGAGACGAACATTTTGAGTCTAATTAATTAATTTTTGATAATTTTTTGCACTAAAAAACAAAAGCTGCTACAGTGTTCCGATAGGAAGACTGTAGCAGCTTTCCCCGAATCGGCGAGCAGCTTTCGGGATCTAAACACGGCCTATAATTGAGGCCTCGTTTAGTTCAGAGAATAGGGAAGAAAAATATTGTATCAGAATTCCTATAGCATTTCGTTTGTATTTGATAAAAATTATTCAAATTTTGACTAACTAGGCTTAAAATGTTCGTCTCGTAAAGTACAACAAAACTGTGCAATTAGTTTTTGATTTCATCAACATTTAGTACTCCATGCATTTACCGACATTTTGATGTGATGGGGAATCTTCTTTTTGCACAGTAGAATTTGTTGGAGAATTAGGAGAAGGGTGACTCTGCCCACGAGTCCACACACATTCATCACCGTTCACCGACGCGTCTCCTCTTTCGGTGGGTGCTGCTGCACTGCACCAAACCATCTCAGGTCTTGTTTAGATACCTAAATTCACCCCTAAATTTCACTACAAAAAAGAAGATTCCGCATCACATTAAAATGTCGGCACATATATGGAGTACTCAGTGTAGATGAAATCAAAAACTAATTGCACAGTTTTATTGTACTTTGCGAGACAAATATTTTAAGCCTAATTAATCAATGTTTAGACAATTATTAGTAAATAAAAACAAAAAGCTAATTAATCAATGTTTAGACAATTATTAGTAAATAAAAACAAAAGCTACAGTAAATCGAAACAGTGCCGCCGGCGCCGATTCGGCGGATCTAGACAAGGCCTTAGTCGCGAGCCAGATTGCATCTCCAGTGAATTTCATTTTTCTTGTTGTATGCAGTCTCAGGCCTCACAGGCACAGCACAAACTTATATGGGGATGAAGTTGGAAACCATCTCGTCTTCAGCCTCTCAGGTGACCAAACCAACAACTAATAATCACAGGAAAGGAAGGATGACAAAGGATCCAAAAGATTTCTCTTTATTCATTCAAGAACATGCACCAGTAACTTTATTATTGTTACGGTGGTCACTAGTTTTACGCTACTACTTATTATTCCTGCACAGCTGTTCAACAATACGTACAATTTGCTCCTTCAACTACGCGAGCAGAATGTGCCCTTTTCCACAACAGGGGGGAAGCCCGACGTTTCCGGGAAGGAAGGAAGGAAGGAAGGTGCGGTCAGGTCGGCTTGCTTCGGTCCACCGTCTTCGTCTCGTCTCTTCATCAGCCATCATCACCATGGTCTACTGTTCTCCTCACAGACTGCACCCGAGCCCATTCTTCTGCAGTTTATGTCATACGTACATACTTATTAGTACCCAGCACCACCTAATCCCAAGGAGCTTGCTTGTTTATACACCAGCACATAGGAACGTGAATCGGCTCAACTGGACCTTCCTAGCGCTCCCCGGCATCCGCGTACTGTTCCAAGTACTCTCTGATCATCAGCCTTTCCTCGCCCGTGAGATCAGGGTCCGGACCAGTCAACCGCTCCCTTAGCTCCTTCTCTTCGTCACTGGTACCGTCTCTGAAGACCTGCAACCAAGAAAAGCATGCAGCCTCAGCCAGCAGCTAATGACATCTATCTGACTCATTCACAATATCTCACCTGGACATAGTTGTTCACGTGACCGTCAGCGTTCGGTTTCGTCAACATCTCATGCTCGTTGCATAGCCACTTGCCATCCACTATGTATTTGTATTCATACCGTCCTTCCTTCAGGAAACAGATATGCCAAACGTGTAAGATATAACCATATGGCGAGCATAAAATTTAACTCCTATGTTTTGTTCAAAGGTATCACAGACATTATATTTTGTTAAGAACGCTGAAGTCATCATAACGACTTTCTGGACACACAGGATGGCCACAGTTATATTTTCTATATAAGGTCAGTGGTGACAATCTTTCGGGACTTTCACAAGTCAGAACCCCCATTTCCTAAGGTGGTTATTCAAATGTAAGGATATATATATAGTATAAATGATCAAGCTGGATGTCAACACACGGATGGTCTACATGTACCATGTATGGTCAAGAGCTGACTACGTTCGACAATGCAATTATGAATATTGATGAACTTTTAGAAGGTTCCTAACATATGCATTTTACACTCACAGGCAACTCTTTCTCCAGAAACCAAGCTCCTTTCTCCTCATCATATGTCAAAGGAATTCTCTGAAAGGATAAATAGCAACCAGTTAGAGACTTTTGTATGGGACTATCTAACAAAAATATGTAACAGATAGATGGGCTTGTTCAACCATCATAGCCCTTAGCGGGTGAGGGGAAGTCATATTTGTAATTTTGATTTAGGAACATCTATCTAAAGCAGATTGTAAGACACAAGTTGTGCTAAACGGAGCAGATAGTACTGCATACGAATCATTTTATCCATAACTGATATTAAACAGGACAATTTGTGAGAGCCTTTTATTGTAGTCTGCAGGTACAAAATGTTAACTGTCGAGTGCATACGACAAAACGAATAATATCCAAAACCTAGTTTAAAGTAACCTGCTGCGTTATTGTCAACTTGCAGCTGCATTAAAATTATGCTACTTACAATCAGTGCCAACGTTAAGAGTTAACCAGGATAACGGTCTTCCTGTTTGAGGCAATGTTTCTGAGCTAGCATGCTGAAACCCAGATGAATGGCCTAGTTTCATCCACAAAGCAACCACATAGGGATATATTGCCAGTTTAATCCACTAAGCCTCATACAGAATATATATGTGCTCCCTACAGTCCAATATATATGACATCCTGACCGCAGGGGCCAGTTCAGTTAACACAGACTGCTTTGTCGTAACGTCATATAAATATGGCCAGAGGTAGACAGGTAGTAGCATCTAATTTATTATGCAACTTCAATAAATGCCCTAATCCTATCACGTTCAAAAGGGAAATCTTTAAACACACAATTGGAGGAAAAACATACCTGGCCCCAGCCAATGTCGAGCCCAGAAATTTCAACAGAGGAAGAACCATCGTCTTCCCACTTCAAAGTGATTGTGTTTTTGGATAATCCTGTCAGCTAAATAATAACAGTCATCGCTTAGTAGAAAAATCTTTGTCGCCATAATCTGTATCCATCTTCTCCATCATAACTACTACTGAGAAATTAGTACAATATTCACTTACAATGTCAGCAGTTGCCAACTTAATGGCTTCCAACTTCGGAAAGCAAGCCCGTTTACTCTACAAAATGAAAAATGAATTTAAGAACAGATAAATCAACAGAACTTGTCTACTAGCTGTATGGTAACAGCACTAAGGCTAGGCTACCGACATAATGGAGTATAGAGAACAGATGCGGGGGGGCATCAAAATTCCCACAAGCAGGCAATCATTAGATGTTAGTTTTCCAGTGCACAGATAATCGGCATATTATCTTTTCTTTCAACAAACAGAACTGCTGAATATTCCAAAAAGATTGTACCAACTGCAATGAATTACCTGCAGCAGCTGATGTCCTTCGTTGAGACTGTACCCAAGAATCCAGAACATATAAGCCAACTGAAATTTTACAAAAAGTGCTCGGACTTAGAAAGCTATCAAACAACAATGCACAAGGCTGTGGACAACAACAAATTGTAGCCAATGATGTGTCCCCCTAAGTACTATTTTCTAATTAAGTCCCCTAAGTACTATTTTCTAATTAAGTTACATAACTTGGAAGTAATTACACCCAATCAAATCTTGATTATTAAAGCGCTACAAAGCTGCAGATTGTAGCATTTGTATTTATGTCAGTGTGTTGAGGTTATTAAAGTGCTACAAAGCTGCAGATTGTAGCATTTGTATTTATGTCAGTGCGCCATGGGATGCTCTTTTTTTTTATTTAGGCATAACTTTGTAACTTGGGAGGATTGGTACTTAGTACTCTTTCTAAAGCACATAAGCATGGTTTTCTCCAAAAGGTTTCCTTTCATTCAACCTGGCTATGAGCAATATAAGAAAAACAATGTCCTACTGGAGCAAAAGGATCTATAGAGAAACAAAAGGACTCTGTAAAACAATAGGCTCCCTTGGGAAACCAAAACAAGGGCTATGTAAACCTACTGCAACAGCAGGAGCTCTTCCAAGTCCAGCAGTACAGTGTATATATGCTACACCACCATTACAGTTGATAAGCTTGTGCAGTTTGCTAACCACAGCAGGAAGCCTCAATCGCAAATCAAAAGCATCAAAATCCCTGTTGTAATTAAACATAGGAACAGTTTAAATATGCAGAATAATGGCAATAGAAGAGGGGAACTTAGATCAATGCTAGGAGAACAAACTGGCAAATATGGAAATACAGATCCTCTATTTCCTCAAGAGACTATACAACAACAACAACATAGCCTTTGAACTGTTCCTATTTCCTCAAGAGACTATACAGCTTATAAACTTAACTAATGGGCATTGCCCCTTGGTGAAAAGGATTTGCTTAATAATTACATATAAACAAGACCAGTGATTTTTGCCACAAAGTTCTTGGCCTAAACTTCCAAAAAGAAATAACGACTGTTTGGGTACCTAATTTCAGCACGGCAGTGCATGATATCTTTGAATTGTAGAGAATAATCTTGAATGGCACCGATGTCAACTCCAAAATATCTGAACAAGTTGGTTGGTAAAGGAAGAAAGATATATTCACGGAATGGAAGCATCAGATGGCAGTGGAAACAACAAAAGACCATTTTATTAAAATACAAATAAACTTTTAGAAGATGTTTTGTGCTACATTGACCAACGTAGATGCATAAAAGATTAGACTACTAGGGCTGAAGTTCATTTTTATAGATATTGATATCTAACAGAGTCAGCATGAAAAGGGAGTAACCCAGGTAGTTTCTCAAATCAAATCAGCGATAGCATCTATTAATTCATAACAAAATTACAAAGACTGGGTGACTGTTTTGTTGTGTTTGTTGCTGAAATGAAGGGATTAACTTTACAACAGATAAACGAGCTGTCTGGTTTAGCAAATTTGAGCCCTTAAAAGGGCGTATGAAATTGATGGTTTCAAATCAAAAGATTGGTAAAGGTAGCTGATTATGCGTTACAAAATATTAGTGGGGATACTCAAGATCTGAATCTTGCTGCAAGCAGAATACAGTTTTCACACCAATCTTCCGAAGCTTATCAACATCAAGTGGGCTCTGCACATGAATGCAGATAATCAGACAGAGGTAGGGACTATGGAGCGATGTTTCTGTATAAAGAAGGATGTGACAAGCACCTGTAAGCAGGATCCTACAATCAAGTCTGGGCGTATGAAATTGTAGTTCATTCCAAGTTCATGTCTATATGTCAACGCTATAATAACAAGGAAAAAAGGAACACATATCAAAGAAGTTAATAGACAAAACTTACTAAAAGAGTAATGCGATCACAGGGGTTAGATGGCAAGCACAATGTTGAAGCATCAAGTGGGAACACAATTGTTGTTGCAAAAAAACTACATGTGAAGCACTATCGCAGGATCAGGTTTTGGCAGACTGGACATGGTAAGTTAAACATTCAGGAACAACTGTTCATAATCGCCAAAATGTGTTCGAATCCAGGAAGCAGACGGAAAGGAAATGTCAGACTAGAATGGAGAGTGAGTGTTTGTTTCTCATGTGATCTGATCACACAGACAGCTCAACACTCTGATTGTGACACACGTAGGAGTCTAGGAAATATTTTAGGAAAAAGTCTAATTGACCCCCCCAACTATTGGGGGTGGTCTAGTTTACCCCCTCAACTATGAAACGGTCTAATTTACCCCCTGAACTTTGCAAAACCTGCCAAATCACCCCTCGAGCGGTTTTAGACGGTGGTTTTGCTACAGTAACAGTGTTTGTCCTTTTATTTTTTTATTTATTTCGTCTGAATCTTTGAAAAATCATAGTAAATCACAAAATGAAAAATTCAATTTTGTTGGATTCCACATGAGTAGATCTACACAGTGAACATATAATATAGTATGCTTTAGTACAAAGTTTTTGCTGTAAATTTTGATCTATTTTTTTCTGTAATTAATTTGAATAATTCATACAACAAAAACTTTATACTAAAGCATACTATATTATATATTTACTGTGTAGATATACTAATGTGGAGTCCAACCAAATTGGATTTTTCATTTTATGATTTTTTTTGTGATTTACAATGATTTTTCAAAGATTCAGACGAAATAAATAAAAAAGAAAAGAACAAAACTACTGTTACTGTAGCAAAAACCGTTGTTACTGTAGCGAAACCACCCTCCAAAACCGCTCGAGGGAGTGATTTGGCCGGTTTTGCAAAGTTCAGGGGGTAAATTAGACCGTTTCATAGTTGAGGGGTAAACTAGACCACCCCCAATAGTTGGGGGTCAATTAGACTTTTTCCTTTTATTTTATTTCTCGGCTATAAATTCATCAAGTCAGTAATCAATTTGCCCAAAATGTGATAAGACAGTTAGCGTCTAACAAGGCCTAACACTACAAGCAGCACACGCTGAAGCAGACATTCTCTTTACCTGCTCCCATAGCCTGCGTCATGTTAGTGCTGTACACTTCAGACTTCTCGGTGCCCATCTCCACGGCGCTGCTCTCGGCACCGGAAGTGGACGCCCCTGGTGCCTGCAACTGGCAACCCACAACGTTGATTCAACAGCCGAGGGTCGTCAACGAGGTAACGAAACGACAGTCGCAGTGACAGTAACAGTAACCGGCGATTCAGCCATTGCAGGCTGCAGCCTGTATCGAGACACCTTATCCTCAGTGTGAGGATAAGATTTCCGTAGCCGGAATGAAATCGGAAATGACGAGGTGGCGTTAAGGCTTACAGTTCTGACGGTGTTTGATCGGCGACTGCCGCCGCGAACCATCGCCTAACCACCCAGAGACAACCAAATCAGATTGAGAAAAAACAAAACAGAATGTCCACCCAAACGCAGGGATGGGTCCGAAGCCTCACCAGATTAAGCGGAGAGGGCCGCCTCATCGACCTGGATCCCACGATTGGAGGCTCCCTGCAGGAAAATCCATGAGCGGAGCAGGAGAGCGCGTAACCGGAGGACGAACCGAAGCGAATCGAGGAGGGAGGGAGGGAGGGAGGGAGGGAGACAGGGTGGGGAGGGGGCGCTTACTTGAGCAGGTTCTGGAGGCAGTTCATGGCTTCCCCCGGCCGGGCTGGTGCGCGCGGGACGGCGAGGCAACGCGGGTCCCGTCCCGTAGAAATATCTCGCGAAGGGGCGAGACGAGCCGAGCTCGCAGTGGCACGGTGACGGTGGACGACGGAGAGGGGAGGGACGACGGGGACGGGCGGGCGGGGGCCGCAGGAGAGGAGTGGACCTGGTCTATTAAGCCCATGCCGTGCGGCCCCTCGTGGTCTGCGGGTGCGGGGACGGGGAGGGGACAGCACGGTCTATGGACCGCGCCCACGCGAGGCTCTGAGCCCGTGACGTGGGCCGCGGTGGCTTTGGCTTTTGGCTAAATCGAGTGGGGCCCACCCTGGTTTATAGCCTTTTGACCCGTTCTTGGGTTCCTCTTCCCGCAGCGTGAGAGCGATCGGACCCCGGCGCGCGTCGCATCGGACGGTCCGTGAAGCCGCACGTGTCAGCAGATCGACCGTCCTCGTCTCCTGTGCAGCGTGGATCACGTCTTGTTTATCCGCCGCGATGTGCAGGCGCTCGTGCGCGCGCGACCACTTCAACCCGTCTCTCTCTCACGTGCTTTTATGATCTTATGTTTCCCACAAACAGCCTTTACGCTGGAGCTTTCAGCCATTTATTTCCAGCCTGCTACCAATGTTTTTCTCTCACACAAATCAGCTAACAGTACTTTCAGTCAGGGACGAAGCCAGAAAAAAATTTAGGGGGGGCTAAAAAAAGTGCTACAGTGACTTAGCTCTACTTTAATCCCTCGTAATAGAAAAAGTATAATAGCTTGAAGTAGTCTTATATTTAAAACGTCAATTAACAATGAAATTCACAAAATACGTATAAAAAATAAATGTCTTAGCCCACCCTACCTTATACATCTGCGTCTAAAATTGGAAGAAGAGCACTAGAAGTTCCACTAGCTTAGCAGCAGTAGGGGGGGCTGGAGCCCCCCAGCCCCCCCGCTGGCTTCGTCCATGCTTTCAGTCGCTTATTTTCAGTCAAGCGAATAAGCTGAAAATATGGTGCGAGGTAGTACAATTGGTAATTCAGTTTGGCCATGCATCTTGTATCACACTGTTATTTTTGTAGCGTTTGTAACAAATGCCTGGGACAAGGGCCTTGGTGACCATTTCACAAAACTACAAAAAGTATAATAACAATTTAAAACCTCTAGTAACAAGAAACTACAACCCTAACAAGGATGATTTTTTTTTATTTTTAGCCAAAATTTAAAACATATTTTAGATTTGACCCGGATTTGAATTTTTTTTAAAACTAGCCTGTTTGGCTTCCGCCACCATGCATGGTGGGGCAATTGCACTGAACCCCGCCATGCATGGTGGCGGGGTGCAGACGCCACGTGGCACGATGCAGGCCAGCGTGGAAAGGGGTATCCCGCCATGATGCGTGGCGGGGTACCCCTAACCCGCCACAGATCATGGCGGGGTACAACCCCGTCCCCCATCATGGCGGGGTACGGCCCAACATAAACGGCCGCACCCCACCATCGCGTTTTATTCTCGCCTCACCCGCAGCCGCCGCCGCGCCGCCGCCGCCGCTGTGCCCGCCGCGCGCCGCCGTCCCCCGCCGCGCCGCCGTGCCGCGCCGCCCCCACAGCCCGTCGTGCCCGCCGCGCCACCGGCCCCACCGCTCGCCGCCGGCCGCCGCGCCCCCGCAGCCCGCCACCGCGCCCCCGCCGCGGCGCCGCCTGCCGCACCCCGCCCCGGTCCCTGCCGCGCCGTCGCCCGCCGCACCCCGCCCCGGCGCCGGCGTTCCGCCGCCCGACTGACCTCGCCGCGCCGCCGCCCGTCCCCGGTTCACGGTATTTTTTAATATTAGTTTGTTATTAGTTTTTTAATATTAGTTATTAGTTATTAGATTTTTAATATTAGTTTTTTAATATTAGTTTTTTAATATTAGTTTGTTAATATTAGTTATTAGTTTGTTATTAGTTAGTTAGTTAATATTAGTTAATATTAGTTATTTGTAGTTAGTTAGTTAATATTAGTTATTAGTTAATAATTTAGTTAGTAAGTTAGTTAGGTGGTAGTTAAGTAAGGTTAGTTAGTTAGTTATGTAGTAATTAGTACTACCATATTGGTTAGTTGATAATCGGATGTCAAATCGTTTTGTAGATGGATTACGGTGTAAGAGTTTTTTACGGAGGAAGTGTTAGGAGAGAGGATTGCCAGTTTGAGGATATGTATGAAGAATTGGAATGGTTTGATGGCACCCCTAGTTTCAGCGATCTATGTGACCGTTTGAGTTTGAAGTTTGGCGAGGCTTTCACACTAAAGGGTAGATTTGATGTTGGAAAGAATAGGGCACACTATGTGATGATGGACTTGTGCAACCAAGCAGAGTGGTCCCGATACAATAGGGTCATCCAAGGTTCGAATGTCGGGATGACTGAGTTGGTGCTGGAGAATATTGAGAATGAGGAGTCGTCCTTCGACAGTGGTACTCAAGGAGATTGTGGTGTGCAGATGCAATAAACTATGGAGAGTATGGACTTAGATGGTAATTGGACGCATGAGCGACAATTGATGGAGAGATATAGGGAGCAGAAGAAGGACTTGCACATGGTCTTTATTGACCTCGAGAAAGCATATGACAAAGTACCGAGAAATGTCATGTGGTGGGCCTTGGAAAAGCACAAAGTCCCAACTAAATACGTTACCCTCATCAAGGATATGTACATGGATGTGGTGACGTTTGTCCGAACATGTGATGGCGACACCAGTGACTTTCCAATTAAAATAGGACTGCATCAGGGGTCAGCTTTGAGTCTTTATTTATTTGCTTTGGTGATGGATGAGGTCACAAGGGACATACAAGGTGGTATCCCTTGGTGTATGCTCTTTGCTGATGATGTGGTGCTAGTTGACGACAGTAGGGCAGGAGTTAATAGGAAGTTAGAACTATGGAGGCAAACGTTAGAGTCGAAAGGGTTCAGACTTAGTAGAACTAAGACCGATTACATGAGGTGCGATTTCAGCGCGACTAGGCATGAGGAGGAAGACGTTAGCCTCGATGGGCAAGTGGTGGCCAAGAAGGATACTTTTCGGTATTTAGGGTCGATACTACAAAATGACGGAGACATTGATGAAGATGTTAGGCATAGAATTTCAGCCGGCTGGTTGAAATGGCGTCAAGCTTCTGGCGTCCTCTGTGACAAAAGGGTGCCTCAGAAGCTGAAAGGTAAGTTCTATAGGACGGCGATTCGTCCGGCGATGTTATACGGTGCTGAGTGTTGGCCTACAAAAAGGCGACATGTCCAGCAATTGAGTGTAGCAGAGATGCGTATGTTGCGTTGGTGTTGTGGGCACACAAGGAGGGATAGAGTCCGGAACGACGATATTCGGGATAGGGTTGGGGTGGCTCTAATTGAGAAATTGATTCAACATCGGTTGAGATGGTTTGGACATGTCCAACGGAGGCCTCCTGAGGCGCCGGTGCGTAGTGGAGTTCTAAAGCGGGACGATAATGTAAAGAGCGGTAGAGGTCGACCTAAACTAACTTGGGACGAGTCCGTTAAGAGAGATCTTAAGGAGTGGAATATCCCCAAGGATTTAGCTATGGATAGGAGCGCTTGGAGATTGGCAATCAACGTGCCTGAACCGTGACCTCTTTTTGTCTTGTGCTCTTTTTGTCCCTTTATGTGTCTCCCTGTTTTCTCGTCTCTTTTGGGTTTCATCTCTAGCCTACCCCAATTTGCTTGGGACAAAAGGGTATGTTGTTGTTGTTGTTGTTGATACGTCTGCCATTCCCTTCAGTCCTCCAATGGCCAGAGATCTCATTGCAGGTGGCTGAGAAGGACATAGCCAATCTTGAGATGGTGCTTGACCATGTTGTGGCAACCAATTTGACTGTGATACAGAAGAATTTGTGGGACCCAGTGAAGCGGAAGGCTCTGGTTTTCAATCGTCCGATGGAAGTGGGAGATGCTACATGGAAAGTGTTGAGGGAGCTTGAGGTTTTGCTGGACCAGTCTCAAAGGAAGAGATATGTTGGATCCTGGAGGACGTGGAAACCAGAAAAGGTCAGTTTTGTATAATCTGTTGCAGCTGTGCACCCATGGTCTGCACTCTGCAGTTCACAGCATGCCGGCCTGGCAGACAACATCGACACTGAGTCTTAGTTCCACCTCTGACATGGTTTTTTCTCACCAGAAATTCAGAATGTCGATCTCAAACCAGAGCTCTACTTCTGACATGGATTTTTCTAATCCAGAAACTCAGAATATTGATCTCATGCCAGAGATCCCAACCTTCAGTTAGTCAATGGGAATATGGGATGTTAGCTCAACCTTCATTGGCTTGATGCCTGGTTAGTGACTAATTGGGGTTCCCAATCGGTTGACAAGTTGACCAACTCTGTATGTGTAGAGAAATTGTTTACACATTTTTTTTTGAGAACTCGGATGGGTTTGCTTTTCTTGCCATAGAAAGACCATAGATCTTACTGTATTACAGGCTGCAGCATTTTTTTTGTATTTCTTTTCTGGTTTTACACTTGTATAGTTGCCGGGCTCTTCTAACTTGGTATGCTACTTCATTTCTTCTGTAAATAGAATGGTGTCAAAGAATGAATTGATTGTAAGATAATGAGAAGCACTCTAGCCTATTAAAAGAACAGCGAAACATGGCCAAGATATATTCTGTAACCGTTATCTCAACCATGATATATTTATATCATCTCAACAGCGCAAGTATCGACAGTTCACACTTAACACACCTCCAGAACTATGCAGCAGAAAAATTAGTACTACTACTAGACCAGAGGCCATACCAAAGTTTTCTTGTCTTGGATAGATAAATAAACACTTCATTGTTTGTCAGCAGTCTATACTAGACATGATAAAGCGTTAACACATCGGTGTTGAAGCCAAAGAATGAGCTCATATGTACGATACTCATTGTTGTTGATTCAGGATTTATGCGAGCAGAATCCATATTTGAGCTAGTCGAACATGCCTGTTAGAACCAATGAAAAATTGTGCCTAAAAATGTAGTGCAAATGAACATGCTGCAGATTTATCCAGGCAAAAGGGATCAATGTGGTAAACTTTTTTCGCCACATTACTTTGGTAACCACAATGAAAAAGTATAAGTATATAATTCTCTTCGTCAATAGCTATCCACAAAGAGTAATAACTGGAAAACAATGTGACAAAGGGTAGAAATATGCATGCTTGTTGTGAAGAATATAGAGTGAACGCCAATAGAGAAGATGTGAATGCACATTGGTTGACGATGGAAACAGAACATTTCCGAGCATTCCAAATGCCGTTTATAGTTTACATGCCGTAAGGTGGCATTAACTTGTTATTCATTGGAACAATTCACGTGGTGTCATTGTTGATCCATCCAATGGACATGGAGACATGTCATTTTATCAATCTAGCCTGTTGATAGGATCAATTTCTCGAAGCATAGAGCAACATCTGCCTTGAGTTCAGATACAGTATCTTAGATACTCAAGAGCATACACCCTTGCATGGAGTGTCCTTGCAGCGGCAAACAGGCCTCCCTGAAAGCTCCCATCCATTAAACCCACGTTCTAGGACCATGATGTTCTTTACCCCTGAATCTTCCTTAGCCTCTGAAAGATAGTCATGGAACAGCTGTGCACAAGATGGGCCCCGAACCTGCAATGAGGGAACATGTTAAAAAGAACAGTAGCAGTGACTCCTGAGATTGAAGAGCACAGGTCATATACACATGTAGAATTCAAACGGAGGGATGGATTCATGGCGTGCATCAATCCTACTTATATACCAAGCAAAAAAAAAAAAGAAAAAAAGAGAAGCATTATTGGTTCTATGGCGTAGAGTTCGCGGACACTGTTACATGAACTAAGAAATGCTAGGTTGTAGACTTGCTTTAATAATAAGAAAAAAAACTCTGGCTCAGGATTATTGATTCAGTCAAAACAAGCAATCAGACAAATGGGTCATAGGCCCTGACGTTGTAAGGAATCAAGGATAGATCAATCATCAATGGTAACTCTGATGTTGTACAAGTAACTGTGAACATGGTTGGAACAATAGATTTGTAGTAGTAGTAAATAAACATGTGAAATAGAAACCAGATGGAAGGTGGTATCTTCATTAGATTTCATCATGAAGTTCCAAAGGTTTTCTTTATATATACTCCAGCTTTGAAAATTGCAGTGTTGGGGGGTTTTGAATCAGGACAGTACCATAGAAGAGCTAAATCGAATCAGTATCAGCAGCTTGTTCCACTCTACCAAACTCCATCCAGTGAGGGCCTAACCTTTTTCAACTTGTTATTACTCCTACTAGTACAAGTTTGCAAGTGAAGTGACGCTAGCCGCTCGGCTGCTAACGACAAAGCAGAGCAGGGACGCGGGGAGGATGCCTTCACCTTGCTGAGGGCGCAGTGGAAGACGAGGGTTTCCTTGGCCCCGGTTGCCTGGGCGAGCTCGGGCATCCGCTCCGCGAAGGTGTCGCTGGCGTAGTGGTGGGACCCCGCGATGTGGCCGTCGTAGCCCCTCTCCTCGTCCCTGACGTCGACGATGGCGACGCGGGCGTCGCTGGCCATGGAAACCAGCTGCGTCGCCGACACGTACGACACCCCCCTCCGAGCCATACTCCGGCGGGCGGCGGCCGGCGTCGATGAGCAATGCCCCGGGCCCCCGGAGAGAAGGGTCAAAGGGTGGACGACTGTGGAGAGGTCAGATTCCCCCTCGCCTCCTCGAGCGAGGGTTGGTGGGCTCTCGCCTTTGTTGGGCCTCTCACGTGCTGGGCCATAGAGATAGGGTGCACAGCACAGGGCCGGCCTAATTAATTGGCTTCTCGCCGAAACAAAACAAAACAAAACAATCAACCGCATTCGTCCACGCCCAACGTCGTCGCCGGCCCTGTGATGCGCGCATCGCATCTGGTGAGTTGTGATTTTGTGAGGGGGCACAAATAATCTTTCTGCAGTTTTGCATAGGACCACATAATCAAGGGAATGTTAGGTGGCTTATTTCCAGTGGCGACTGATTGCCGTTAGATCTGTTATCATGAAGGCAGCAGTGGCAGAATTTGATTTCGGAGTTGTGAATTGCTGCCAATTCAGACTCAGAACAACTATATATACTCGTTTACTCAATTACCCCCAAAAATGAGACTCAGAACAACTATATATACTCGTTTACTCAATTACCCCCAAAAATGAGACCACGCCTGGTCTGCATTACTGTTAGGAATCTTAATATGAAATCAACACAGTGTCTAAACATTTCAGAAGGTTTTGTGGTTTTCTGCTCATTCTTGGGATTTACTAGTTTATTATTCAGATGATGCATGCATGCATGGCTTGTGTGTTCCAGCTTCCAGTGATGTTACTATCGAAAATTTGATTTGGTGCCATTGATCATCAACCCATGCAGTTGCATTCCCTGCGGGCATGTATATGGTAGGTCATGCCTGGAGAGTTGGCTTTCTCGTGGCGCAAGCACGAGCGCAAAGGTACCATTATTCATGATTTTGTTTAGGCAAAGTTATGCACTCATGCTGAAATTCAGACGTTTCGCAGAATTATATCAAACTGCTGTGCTCTTTGCTACATGCATGAATTTTCTGTAACTTGCTTCTGCACATGTCAATCATTCTTTGCAGTGTCCTCAGTGTGGTAAACGATTTGCACTCGAGCATATTATCAACCTCTATGCCCCAGGAAACCTGTGGGATCGCTGCCCTATACAGGTTCACTTTGTTCCCTTAACTGTTCTTCTATGCACATCTTGGACTTCTAAATTAAGCATACATGCATGGAATTAATCTTTTTGCAGTTGCATGATTTTATACCGCTGAGCTTTAGCTGAATTTAGTTGCTACTAGTCAGATGCCTGTGTGTTCCTATGCACGTGTTGGTATGGGGCAGAGGTTTTCATGATGCAAATATAGTTCTTCGTTCGTGTCATCCCACCGGGTGTAGGACCTCAGTCACGTTGGCATTTAATGTGCTTTACATTTAACAAGCGAATGAAATTACAATTCATAAACCACGAGTAGCAACTTGCAAATGAAGATTACTTCTACATCCAGACACTGATGACGCTATTAGAAAGGGCACTGCCTTAATACACAAGGCTAGATCAAATATGTGTTTTGACAATTCAGTAATTCAATTAGAATAGTGACTGTGTGGTTATCCATCACAAATGAGACAAGAAACAATATAACATTTAGTAAAATCTTCCTTCAAGAAATCTTTTAATCTGCCCCCAAAATCCTCCTTCACGGAGCTGGTCGTAGCATTCATCTTTTCTGTATAACAAAACAAAATAATACTAACCATGATCATCTTTTCATGTACTTTTTGACCACCCCACATCTGTTCATTGTTGTTGACCAAAAACCTTGTCTTCCTGCATGAGTTTGAATTCCCACATTTAAATATGTTCCTTTTTATGTATAAGATGTACAAGCAACTTGCTCGTGTACTGTTTGTCACAAAATATGGTAATTTATGTTGCCAATCATATACATTCTCAGTCCATGCAGAGTTTAGAACTTCCATTTGCCAGCGTATTTCCGGTCTTCTCTATTCTAGGAAGATAATAACTGGATGCTTCGTCTCTTTTAGCCCATTTGGGTATACAATTAGGATACATTATAATGATAGTTCTATTCATCATTTCAAACAAGAACAAACTGGATTGCCCATCAAAATGGTGATGTATTAATTACCACTTATATAAGCAAGCTATCAAATAATTTTGCACAGCTTACCAAATCCTATGTGATTATTCACTTCAATATGAGGCCAGCTATTAAATAATTCCGCAAGCTACCAAGTTTCAGCCTTACATGGTAAGTTACATGCTGTCCATAATAATTACAAAAGCTCCTGTAGTGAAAGTAAACTAGAAGAGAATTAAGCAGAATATGTTGTTTGCATGAAAATTCAGGATAAAACTTGAAACATACAGAAAATAGTAGGTCCATATAGTGGGTAAAGGGCTCCCTGAAAATGTTGGTTTCACAACATGTGATTGTGGATACCCATTGAAACAATCAATGTCCATCGGCTTATTCACATTTAAGTACTTTCTATAGCTTTTCAAGCTTAAACTTATTGGATAAGGCCCGGAGCTTCGCACTCATTCTAGTTTATGGAAAAAAATTTGCTCAGTTAGCTTTTGAAACACCATCCCAATGAGTGCAAAAGTGAATCATATATATCAAAACAAAGTTATCATACCCCAAAGGCATTGTCTATAGACATGATAGGTTTGCAAAGTTTTCATCAACTATATCATCTTCATTCATGCAGTCATGCTGAGAGTAAACGTGAAGAAGAAATAGAGTCGCCTTGTCTTCTTTTTAACTCATGTCATGCAATCCTTCGGATTTAATACATCTTCATCACTGCTCATCTCTTCTAATTCCTTTAGTCCTTTTAATCTATATTTAGGGGGTGGACCAACAAATATGACAGCTAATTTAAATCTAAAACTAATCACACCGGGCTACAGAAGTAGTACGGTTGGCATCAACTTTTTATGTAAAAACTAACAAATTGAACATTGCATACGCTAGGGACGTTACCTAACTTACATTGTCAGTTAGGCTATCTTTGAAATCCAATTGAGCAAGTTGTACTTCCAGTTATTGCATTGACCATTTAGTCAAAACTTTTGCTGATGAACATGTCTTATTGATTCCTATAGGCACCAGTGACTAGTGGACCAAGTGGATCCTTGACTGATTTGTTGAAACAGGTCCTGGATATACTCCATGAACCTGTGAACATGTAAGTTTAACAATTACTTCTTCACTTAACAAATAAATGTTGCTTTGTTTCAATGTGTGGGTTAGTAAATTGCTGATCTTGGTTTACTATTTCTAGTGAGAAAGACCACGGGGTGCATGTTGATGAAATAGTCAAGCAGTCCAGACTGCCTGAGAGGAATATTTGGTAGAACTCTCTCTCTCTCTCTCTCTCTCGTGTTTCATTAACACACACAGGAAAGAGCAGAGAGTAATCTTAGTGGCTAATATATTATATGGCTTCATTTGTTATGCAGGGATGCTATCACGCAGCATATGGATATGGGGAATATTTACAATACAATTGATGACTTTCACTTCAAGTCGGCTGTCTTCGAATGGCATCCTTCTGTACAGCAATCTTATTATCAACAGAGAGTGTTAACATTTCAGGTTTTGTGCCTTTATTATCAACATATAAATGTTCTTCAATTAGAATGGTGACTGTGTGGTTATCCATCGCAAATGAGACAAGAAACAATCAACATTTAATAAAATCTCCCCTCAGTAAATTCTTTAATCTACCCCCAAAATCCTCCTTCACAGATCTGGTCGTAGCATTCATCCTTTCTGTATAACAACATACCAATCAAGAACCACTTCCTAAGCATGCACAAATCATGTATTGGGTATTTTACAGTTTGTTAGTAAAGCCAAATTGATGAGTATATGTCCAAAACCACATACAAAATAGTACTAACCATGAGGATCTTTTCATGTAATTTTTTACCATCCCACATCTGTTCGTAGTTGTTGGCTGAAACCCTGTCAATCCTTCATGAGTTCAGATTCCCACATTTAAATTTGTTCTTTTTTATATATAAGATGTACAAGCAACTTGCTCGTGTAGTGTTTTTGTCACAAGATACCGTAATTTACACTGCCAATTATATACACCGTCATTCCATGTGGGGTTTGGAGAACATCCATTGGCAGCAGAGGCGGAGCTCCCCATACGGCAGGGTGGGGCAGTTGCCCCACCTACCGTCGACAAGGAGCCCCTAGTACCCCTCTCTTCGAGCGGCGGCGCGGCAGTCGAGCGGCATGGCTGGACACTGAAAGACTGAACAGTAACGCGTTCTTTTGGAGAGGGTTAGAGCCAGAGGACCTAGGGGCGCATGACGGAACGAGCGAAGGCCAAAGGCCCAATACAAGGAGAGAGCCCATCAGCCTAGAAAATCGCCAGCCACTGCACTGCCTTAGCTCTCGATCCCCAGTCGTCGCACGGCCCTTAGCGCGCCGCCGCCTAGCCGCAACCCGCCCCTTGCTGCCGCCTACCACGGTGCCACCGCTCGCCGACGACCTTGCTGCCTGTGCGGCCCACCGGCGCCCCTTGCCAAGCTAGCCTGCAGGCTGCCGCCTGGTGCCCGCTGCTACCTATCTGCCTCAGCAGTTCAGTCCTGCAGTGCAGGGCCAGCAGGTTATGGAGGACAGGGTGATATGTCTCCTCGTTGTTGTGTGCTAATTTTAGATAATCATATATATCATATACTCTGTATTATACTCTAACTAATTTGTTGTTCAAATTCAGAGGTCTTTTAGCTCTTGGACAGTTGGATTTTTTTTACACTTGTTTAGTCGGTATTTGTTGAATTGATAGATTATATTTGACATTCATGTGTGGCCGTACGATGTTATTAACAAATTATGCCCCACCTAAATTTCTGGGCGAGCTCCGCCACTGCTACAATGTGATGTGCCTCACGATATGTATTAATTAATAATTATATATATGGAAATGGTACAATTGGATTTCACATTTCAATGTACAACTGGAGTACTATCTTATACTAGCAAGTATGTTTGATATTAAAATGTAGGCAAGAGCCATAAATGAAAGGGCGGCACTTGGTTATTGAGCCAAGTGCACCTTGTTGATTACTTGTTATACCCATAGAAAATTTGATTAGCAGTTATTTGTAGCACAAACAGTGGCACACGCAGCTTAATTCCGTGTGCCAAGAGAAACTAAAAACAGGCTTAATTGTGCTCAAATTAATGGTACATCATCTCTCATCCAAATAGGAGTAACTTTTTTTTTTTTGACTTGGACTAGCTATATAATCAGGGCTCTGACTGAATATCCTCACTAGTTCTGGGGCTATGTCAACATTAGCAAAATCTGGCTTTGGGCTTAGCTTACTAGGGATTTTCCCAAGATAGGAGTGCGAGTTTGTAATTTTTCATATATATTATATACATACATGCATGCATGGTTGCTCGTGTTCACACTACCAGTAATGTCTTTCCCCCCTACTGTTTGCAGTTGCATTCCCTGCGGGCATGTGTATGGAAGATCATGCCTAGAGAAGTGGCTTCATCGTCGCGGTAACACAAGTGCAAAGGTAACATGCTAGCTTGGATAATGTGTTATATATATTCCAAGACCAATTAAACGCATGTACCACTTCTGGGTTATTATTTGTGAGCATGGAATTTAATTCTATGTTCTCCTCGATTGATCAGTGCCCTCAGTGTCGTCAGCGATTCAGACACAAGCATATTTGTATCAGGAAATGTGTGGGATGATTTCTGCCGCTTACAGTCACTGTCACAGGTTCCGATCCCTTCCTCCTTCCTGTCCGCCATGCATTAGTACATATAACTGATCGATGTTACATGCATGCATCATATATATATATATATAGATGTTAAGCTGAATTATATATGGGTTAATTAACATATACTCAGGAATTGGAGGCGCAGTTGGCCGTGACTGACAAGAAGACAGAACAACTCAGTGTAGACGTCGTATCGAATGAGGAAAATCAGGAACTCAAGGCGCGGTTGGCCGAGGCTAACAACAAGTTAGAACGACTCCTGGTAGAGATCCGGTCCGAGGTCGCCGAAGAACATGCCAAGCTCAGAGTGGAATTGAAGTCGCGTATTGCTGAAGCCGACGCCAATCTCAGAGCACAAGTGGAGTCTCAGTTTGAGAGCATCCAGCAGTCGTGTTGGGAGGAAGCGGCTCAGGACGCAGCGGCAGTGGTCCAAGCCGAGTTCCTCTCCATCAAGGAGCAGATGAAGAAGATGGCTGACGAACAGAACGCTACGCCTGCGGACCTGTTGAGATTCATGGAGCAGAATGGTGCCGAGCTGTGGGGGGCGATTCGTTCCAGACCTCCGGCAGCCACAACCACAATGGAAGACTAGAACTATTCAAAAACAAAAAGAAAAAAAAGAAAGAAAGAGGGAAGACTAAAACAACCATGAACCATCACAAGGTAGCTAGTAGTAGCTAGCTCGACCTAGCTTAGCCTTGGGTACGTGCGAATGTGCCTCTCCGCCATATTGCATATCCAACTAGTGTTTAGGGCGCGCCCCTGCGCGCATGATGGCATCACAGGTATCACACAACTCGGTGTACAGCACGAAAAAGAAGCAACATTGGTGACATAAGTAGGTGCAGTCAGTCTAATTAGCGAAAGGCTCCGCACTCATGGTGGCACTTGGTGTTCGACGGTACATCAACAGAATAAGAACCACAACAGTCTTAAGGCGAGTTCTACAGCAGAATACCACAACATTTGTTAAGGCTATCGATAACCGCCGAGGTTCTAACACGCCAGAGCCATACTAAGTTTGAGCTATAGCAGGAGCCCTGCCAGTCAATACAGATGCCAGCTGCGATCAGACTCCCAACCAGTTCCATCATCGTCTGCGACGCCGAACGAAGAATCTGTATGTTTATCGATGTAAAAGTGAACCCGCTTTATATGGTTTTGTATCCTAAGTACATGTCCATGGTATAATTGACCAAATTGATGTACCTGAGGTACAGTAGCCGTCGCTGTGTGTACAAACACGGCGGTTTAGTGGCTCCCGCTCAGCTACACGGTGGAAAAACGAATGTTGTATACTATGCTGTACTGGAAGCAGAAAAGTTTGATCTAAAAATGCAAGAACCGTGTAGAAATAGTAGCTAGATGTGTATGAAATTGTGCCATGCACCAACCAATTTTCGAATCTATTTTTGTGTCTATAGGTGGCAGCTGATCTCATGTAATCGAAACATGGAAACTCAGGTGCTACATGTATAGTGACCAGACATAGTGAGGTCGACATGAGAAGTAACACACACCTCAGCAGTCGTGACGCCTCAAAAACTCTGCTCCTTCTCAGCACACGCAAGCTCTGACCCTCTGTCCCCTAGGTCTGAAAAAGGAAAATGCACACAGATATTTAGAACATGTCATTTGAATAAGCAGACATACCCTAAGCTAACCACAGATTAGGCAAAGAATGATAAAAAGGAGTCGGCTCCCCAACCTAAAAACGAGCAGGATGATTTGCTAGCAAATATCGAAAAAGCTAATGCATGAGTTCGAATTAGAAGGGGGAAGAATAGGAGGATGGTGACCACCGCTAACCTCACGAACTATAGTTGTCAAAAAAAAACCTCACGAACTATAGGGGATCAAGACCTGTGCGTTCGTCCAAGAGAGAAGAGAAAGGGAGCAAGGAGTGAGTTATCCTGGACTCACCATGCTCGGTGGCTCCACCTTTGTTCTTTCGTCCACGACATGGGATCTGCAGCGTCATCCACTCACAGGAGAATGGACCGCACATCATTCACTGACAGCGGGCCCTTCGCCTCAACGGGACCACCTGCTCAGAGTAGTTGGGAGCGATGCAGTTGACGCTGCTGTCTTCTTTTTGGTAGATCCATCGCTGCAGCTGGGCCCATATATCTTCAGCCAATGGGAATTCGACAACGGCGTCCTCAAGCTTTGCACACCACAGCCGGGCGTGACGCGAGATAACGGGCCGCCGTGGCCAAGCCCAAATGGACATAGACTGCATATAGTTGGAAGGAAAAATGAGCTTTGCTGAAAAAAAAAGGCTAAAAAATTGAGTTATCCTCTCTAAAAAAGCTATGAAAAGGAGAGTTTCCAAGAAAGTTAGCCAACGGACTCAAAGTATAGCTAATCTGCAAGTCACGACCAACAGTTTATTCGACATGTTTCAGGGAAGAAAACATAAAGACGCAGCCATAAGCAAGTTCTGTGAAATACAACAACGAAAGACTCACCACGCTCAATCAAGGGTCCTAGCAAAGCAGCAGATGCCAACAAAAGCAAGAAGCATCAACACTAAGCTAACCCCAGTTAATAAAGCGGCAAGAAACAAAGACAACAAACATTATCAATGGACACCAAACTACCTGCGGAAGCTAGGCCCTGTTTAGTTGCACCCCAAAATGCCAAAATTTTCAAGATTCCTCGTCACATCGAATCTTTGGACGCATGCATGAAGCATTAAATATAGATAAAAAATAAAACTAATTATACAGTTTAGACGAAATAGACGAGACGAATCTTTTAAGCCTAATTAGACCATGATTGGACAATATTTATCAAATAACAACGAAAACGCTACAGTAGCGTTTTGCCAAAATTTTTGACATCTAAATGGTGCCCTAGTCTTTTCTGCATCAGGTATTTACGACGTTTTTGTCGTGACTCACGCGGAGTCAATGCATGAGGCACATACAAGGCTCCTACATCTAAAACAATGAGACAGATGGACGTCACATCACACGTACACCAATCGTGCAAAGCATCTAGGGCCTCGTTTAGTTCAATGAATTAGGGAGAAAAACACTGTATCAGAATTCCTGTAGCATTTCGTTTGTATTTGGTAAAAAATATCTAAATTTTGACTAACTAGGCTTAAAATGTTCGTCTCGCAAAGTACAACAAAACTGTGCAATTAGTTTTTGATTTCATCAACATTTAGTACTCCATGCAGTTGCCGACATTTTGATGTGACGGAGAATCTTCTTTTTGCATAGTGGAATTTGGAGGAAAATTGAGGAAACTAAACAAGCCGTAGAGAAACTTAGACCTGACATACTTCTTTTTTCCTACGCCCCTGCTGTCCTACCTGTCCGAGAACCATAACTGGTGGTGTTGTAACGAAAAATAACCACATGTAAAGACCTGGCCTGGTTTAGATACACCCAAAAGTTAGAATTTTTTCACTCTCTCCATCACATCAATTTTTAGCCGTTTGTATGGAGTATTAAATGTAGGTAAAAAATAACTAATTACACAGTTTAGTTGGAAATCACGAGATGAATCTTTTGAGCCTAGTTGGTCCACGATTGGACAATATTTGTCAAATAAGACGAAATTGATACTATTCATCGGTTTGAAATTTTTTACAATCTAAACGTGGCCTAGCACCCACACAAACGGTGTTAAGAAACACGTAGCACAAAGGGTACCTTTAAAGAACTAAAATTTACCATGTACACGCCCAGCAATGCCAGGAGAACAGCAAACACTTTTTAAGAACGACCTTTATGCATTTGTGAAAAATATGTCACCAAAACCTCAGTAAATTCAGACAAGCTGACTGAGCACCGAAATCTCATTCAGAAAACTGTCGGACTCAACCGACAAATCGGGCCAGCAACCTAAATTAGCGCAGGTACCATTAGAAAGCAACCTAATCAACCCAGCAGCCCTGGCCGCAACAGAGACCACGGCTTGGGCAATGCTTCTATATAAAATTACACCCTGAAAATTGTAGTCTACAACGACAAATCCATATACACTCTGCAAGAAAGAAATAGCCTGGAGGGCCGCTTGCTCATACCCAACACTGGCAACAGCACCACTAGGCGCCCAGAAAAAAAAAATGCTGCGTGCGCAAGGTGCGCTGTGCGCAGCCGGTATCTCAACCTCAATCCCGTAAAGGATGCCCATCTTCAACCAACTCGGAAACAAGCGACACATAGGGCAGTGAACACCTGTCCGCTACAGACTGTAACAGAGATAGATACGATGCAGCAGCTATAAACATCTCTCCCTTCCCGGCAACTGATCGACAAGATAAAATAGGAAAAACGAAAAGGAAAACACAAAGACACAAAGGAAATAAACCCCCAAATCCAGAACCATGTCAGTATGAGTAAGCACATTCATATATCTTAGCTATAAACTATGGCGAGAGACTATGGGACGCGAGAAAAAACATACCTAAGCAACAAGGACAGCAGCCAAACAAAGCCCTCCCTATCACAGTCCACCTGGAAAACATAGTCATTCATCACACATCACCACCGGCCACATGCAGAAGAAAAAGATACAGAAAATGTCACTGCGTTTCTCGATCTGCTAAACATCAACACACATAGCAGCGGTGGACGGCATCTCGCTGCCACAGAGTCTGTAGCACAGGCGTCCGGAGCTCTACGTAAACAAACGCACCCGACACCCTACACAGCCTGGAGAAACATTTCACCAAACACCTCCCCAACACACGACAAAGCAGATCCACAGCGCACGGCAACAATCACCTATCCCGCATCACGGCGTCAAGTCCCAGCCAAAGCACCCTCCGACATCGTCGAGCCTTGTCAGCCCGGACAACACCGTGCGGGCATTTCAGCAAACACCTAACCGGCGCTCGTCCCCAGAGCAGACCGATGACCCAGACCACCCCTCCTCCGACACCGTCGCGCCTATCCAGCACGAACAACACCGTGCGGCCATTTCAACGAACACCTACCCAGCGCCGGTCCCAGAGCAGACCGGCGAGGCCACCCTGTTAGACCTTTAAAATCATTGTGAGCAGATCTGGTGGGTGACTTCTCTCTATTCGGAATAAACAAGTTGTCTTCCCAAACATGAACTAGGGATAGAGATAGCTAGAGAGAGATAGACGGAAATAGCTGACCTTCGGAGTTGGAGTGGGAGAAGTTCGTCTCGGTGACGACCGTGTCCCGGGGCGGTGTTGAGCCAGATGGCGTGGTGCAGAAGCGGCGGCGGTGAAGCTTCCCGTCGCTTACAACACTCCCCTCTAGATCGGTTAGGGTTTCTGGTGGGGTGGCGGCGAACCTCGTGAGTTGAGCCTCTGCCCCCACCTCTCTTATAGTGCTGCGCGACGGGGGCCCACCAGCTAGTTCAACGGCTGGACACCCCCGATCAGGGTGGATCAAGGCCCTGACTTGGTCGTTGGACCGAGTCAGGAGGAGATCAACTAACATTCTCCCCCTTATCTCATTTTATACTTTAACTTTAAACTTTGACTTTAATTGCTTTCACTTTTATTTGTTCCATCACAAATTAGTGTATAGAGCATGCCTCATCGTCACGGTCAGTCGCCGATAGAATTAACAGCTACAATACACATATCTGATCTGAAACAGATTCTTTAACTTTGGGCCCTTTATTGTCCGAAAATCATAGGCCATACCATAAACCCATGTCGACTGTGTGTTCTCTGAACACACTTGGTGGTAAGCCTTTGGTAAGCGGATCCGCAAGCTTTTCTTGTTACTTATATGTTCAATACCTTTTAGTATGATTCCGGACTTTCTCCTTTACAACGTATGACTTTAATGTCAACGTGTTTGGCAGTACACTTGACCCGTTGTCTTAGGAGCAAACTATTCAAATGGTCATTGCTGTTAACAACCATTATCCATTCCGGGTAAAGTTCTTTAACTATTTTTGCCTGTCCCTCAGCCTCATATCATGCTATATTATAACTTTACATCACTGATGATACTAGAACTGTTTCTTTTGGAGCTTTTCCACAATAAAACTCCAACTGCGAGTGTTAGCTACTATGTGGGTTTCACTAAACATCTCGCCAAACATATAACATTTGTACCCACAATTACTTGAGAGTACTTGTTCTTTCTTTCTTAGCATGATGCCGACATTTTAACTCCATTCCAGTGATCTATATCTGGACTGGACTTTTACCAAAACAACCCGGATACGTGAACTGTGTCAGGGTAAGGTCTTATCTTTGTACTCATTAAGCTTCCAACAGCTGAAGCATATAGGACGTCCCTCTATAACAATCTTACATTGCTTTTGGAACATTAAATTTCTCAAAACTATTACCCTGACCATAAGAACAGGCGTAGGTTTACCCGCATAGGTACTTTATTTCTTTAGAAACTTTTCTTAGCATGCCTATGCGATAGTCATAATACCCCTTTTCTTCTGTCTCGGTGAATTTCAATTCTTTTAACGAGATACACTTCACCGAGAATTTTCTTATTCAACCTTGAGGACAAGAATTTCTTCTCATGCAGTAGATTGACATCACTACTAACAATTAGGGTGTCATCCACACAGGATTAGGAAACGAACTTCTCCTTCTATAACTTTGTACAAACGTAATTGTCCTCTCATTCTCTTTAACCCAAAATTTCTAATTGACTCTTCAACTTCAAATGCCACTGTCTAGAGATTTGCTCCAGTCCATAAGAGATTTCTACAGGTGGCATCCCTTACATTCTTTTCTTTTCATGACAAAACCTCTAGGTTGTGTCACGTAATCATTTTCATACAAATCCCATTAGGAAATGTTGTCTTTACTTTCATCTGATGTAACTCAGATCTTGATGTGCCACTAGCACTCATTGTAATCTATTTATTCGTTTCGCGCAAAAACTTTTGATTCAAGTCGCGCTCCACATCTTTACATATTTCCTTTGGAGTCACATTTAGTCTTGTAGACCCATTACAACCTACTGTTTTGGCTCCTTAGGAATTTATTTTAGATCCCAACAAATTATTGGTATTATCGATTTCATTTCATCTTCCTTTACTTCTTGCCACTTGGATGAGTGAACGCCTCTCATGACTTCTTCAAATTAGGTGGGATTACCCTCCATTTGAATTTCACTAATATAGACTTTATAATCGTCAGAAATATCTGATTTTCTTATTCTTTGAGACTTTCTGGGGCCTTAGTTACTAGCATTTCTTGACCTTTATTGCCAAAAGACAATTGATTCTATAAGGTCCTGTGTAACAAGATCCTTGTTTACATTATTCATCCTCCTTACGGAGTCAGATTTCTTTGTACCACGCTCCCCCAGATTGTCCCATCTTTAATTTTCTTATTTTGGGTTCAATCTGCTAAAACTCATATGGTGCATTTAGTACCGCCTTTAAAACTCTGAACACGTCCAGTATGAATACTGGCTGACTATGCTATCTTTCTGTTGGAACTGTAAAAGGTCCATGAATTTAGCTATATCTTTACTTTAGGGGTATCGATATTATGACCGTCTTACTCCCCCGACGATCACATTCATCTTTTATAGATCACTTTAGTATGCATCGCATTGTCTGAATAATGAGGTAGTATCTTTCTTAATTGTCTTTCTTAATTTATCTCACCTTTCTCCCCCTCGAAATATGGTACGAACTTTTCTACCACAATTTCGAAAACTATTCAGAACTCTTGTGAATGAGGAAACTTTGATTACTTTCTTCATCCACATGATTACATCATGCAAATGAAATTATTTCTTAATTCGTTGGGAGTACTTTTTCCTCATTTCACTTCAAAAACTCAACAGAGTCTTTTATCATTAATACTTTCGCAAGTCACGCTTGCTTGTCATTCTTATCTTGAGGTTCGTCTGTAACTTTCTTTTCTCCTTAAACTTGTACTAGATAGCATAAGAGCTACCCTAATCTTTTCTCCCTGTGCGGAATACACTGAAAGCACATGAGTCATCACAACTTTCTCCCGCCATGCAGGATAAATACTATGTCAAATTTCTCCCGCCATGCAGGATTTATTAACATAAGTACTATGCCAACTTTACCCCGCCATGTGGGTATTTTCTCAAACTTTTCCCGTCATACGGGTACTATCACAGACTTTTTCCCGTCATGCGAGATAATTTTCTTGAAGGGACATAAATGTCAATATTGGCTCATATTCAATCAAATTTAGAAATAAATCCAAATACTCTTTAACACACATGCTTAATCCGACGTTGGTCAAATTAAACATGCATGTCACTTATTACATTTCATATCATGATGATAAAAAAAACTAAAAACTAATTATTATTATTATTATTATTATTAAGAGTACCTAAAAGACATCTTTTAAAATAAATTCTTAAT
Organism: Saccharum hybrid cultivar R570; assembly: GCA_038087645.1. Taxonomy (NCBI): domain Eukaryota; kingdom Viridiplantae; phylum Streptophyta; class Magnoliopsida; order Poales; family Poaceae; genus Saccharum; species Saccharum hybrid cultivar. The sequence goes on along the minus strand of JAQSUU010000043.1, from coordinate 27,424,934 downwards.
GTTCTCTTTCTTGGATCAATATACTAGAATTCTTTTCTTTTGAAGCCATTCTTTAAAGAGACCGCAGTCCCTTACACAATGGTCTTCTTTCTGTAAAATTGCACTTTTCATCTTCTGGGTCACAAGTACCCAACTCATTTCCTTTTCACCCTTCAAGAATAAAGGCATGAAGTTCTTTATCTGAAACATTAATCAATAATCAACAATAATAAGCATGAAAATAACCCTATATTGGTCTGGTTAAAGACATGCACATTAAACTTTTAAAACTTTAAGTTCTATTCTATATCACCGTTGGGCAGGAATAGAACAAAACCATCAATCTTATACATCAATTCCACATCACCGTTGGGCAGAAATGGAATTAACATATGAAAACTCAATTATCTTATAACCCTCTTCAAAATTAATGTATTTTTAAAGATCATCATCATCATTGCAGCGGAAACATGAAAATACATTACATTTTGCTCGATCTGGAGCATCTACAGTCTCTTATCTATTCTCTGAAAATTGATCACTTTGATGCAAAATTCATCAGAGATTTAAACTTTAAACATAAAACTCATAAATAAACTCATAATATTGTTATCATCAACGTCGGTCAGAAAATAACAATATTATAATTTATCTTAACAATAAACGGACTATTCCTCCAATTAAAGTTTTACTGTTGGTTCCAACTTTAACTGGAGGATTAACTTTTCATCATTTACTGAATGAGTATAACTGCTCTTCAAATTAAATCCTCCCGTTGGTTTGGATCTAATGAGAAGACAATGAACTTTAACTTTGCAGCGGAAAACATGAATCAACAATAATTATCTATTTTTCAGAAGCATTCTTTATTGATCAATTCTCTAAACAACATGCACATTGGTGCAAAATGTATAGAGATCAAAACTTTATACAAATTTCATCAAAATATCATTCAAATATGCTTCTGAAAAAGATAAAACATAATTTAAGACAACCTTCTGTTTGTCATTTCGGCCCGAAGGCCTGGTTCGCAGCGCTGCCAACAATACGGTCGGCCCGGCCCAGCTTGTGCTGCCACTTTCGGAAAAAATAAAACGAATTTCGTTTTATTCACGGCCCGAGGCCCATCGCTCTTCCACTGGCGGCCCACTCTCAGCAGCAGCGCGCGCGCAGCCCATGTAGCAGTGCGTGGCCCAGCGCGCAGCCCATGCCCGCCAGCCCAGGCCGGCCTGCTCGGCTCAGCGGCCCATCATCGCGCCGAAAGCCCAACTCGCGCGCGGCCCAGTGTCTCAGTTCGCATCCGCAATCAGCAGCGTGGCCCAGCGGCAAGAGGGCCCGCGGCCCGCTACGCGCGGTCCAGCAGCGCACGCTCCTGCGACTTCTGGTGGACACTCCTGAGGCGGCCCAGCAGCGGATAGCCGGCCCATGGCCAGCGTGCGCACGTGCGCTCGGTCCAGCGGCTTAGAAAGGCCCGCGGCCCAGCTACGCCCGCTCGCGAGCCACTTCCCGCGCCCAGGCCGCAACCTGGGCCTGGGCCAGGAAAGTGCCGCCTCGCCTGGGCTCCTTTCGGCCCGACGAGCCAGCGAGCAATCCTCGCCGTTCAAGCTGATCCGACGGCCATCCGCTCATTTCGGCCGAACAAAACCGAGGCGCCGGTCATTTCAACCGAAACCCTAGCACACTTTTCTCCTCTCCCTCCGCCTTCCTCTAGCCCCACGCAGTGGTGGCGGCAGCAGCCGGTGGCCGACGGCAGCCACCCGTGGCGGCGGAGAAAGGACGGAGCCCCGGAGCAATGCCACGGCAGCTCCCTTTCCTTGATTCTATTTTCTTCCCCTGCTTCCGTTTTTCTCGAGCCATCAGCAGCCCGCCGCCGCAAGGAATCACGACGACGGGATGAGCTCGCGCTAGGGAAGAGGATGACGGTGCCACTGCGGCACCACTCGCCGGCGCACGCGCGCAGCCAAGGTTGCACGCGGTACCGTCGAGCGGCACCACGGTGGCGCCCTTCACTGGCCGCGCGCACGCGAGGAAGAGCCTCACGGCGGCGACGCCTCTTTCAGATGCCGCTCGGAGCCGCTGAGAAGGCAGCTCGCCGGCGCTCTTATGCAGAGACCGCGCGCGCACACTATGCAGAGCCGGTGGCGCGGCTCCCTGTCGATCTGGGCCCGAGCCCGCGAGGCTCAGCTCGCTCTCTCGCGCGGTGGCGGTATGCGACGGCGGCGAGGGAACCCAGGTAAGTTCCTCCCTTTCCCGTCCTTACTTTCTCTGTCAGTTAGGGTTAGGGTTTGGTATTCGGTTCAGTTCTACTATTCACTTGATTCTCTTCACTTTCTTTTCTTTCCCGGACTCTAGATTCGATGAAAATCTAGATCTAGGGTTAGGTTGCACTTGAACCGAAACTGATTCCTCTCTTTCTTTTCGGATTTCATGTTCTTTTCTACCCCACTGAATCTACACGCCAGTAACCTAGCTCTGATACCATTGTTAGACCTTTAGAATCATTGTGAGCAGATCTAGTGGGTGACTTCTCTCTATTCGGAATAAACAAGTTGTCTTCCCAAACATGAACTAGGGATAGAGATAGCTAGAGAGAGATAGGCGAAAATAGCTGACCTTCGGAGTTGGAGTGGGAGAAGTTCGTCTCAGTGACGACCGTGTCCCGGGGCGGTGTTGAGCCAGATGGCGTGGTGCAGAAGCGGCGGCGGTGAAGCTTCCCGTCGCTTACAACACTCCCCTCTAGATCGGTTAGGGTTTCTGATGGGGTGGCGGCAAACCTCGTGAGTTGAGCCTCTGCCCCCACCTCTCTTATAGTGCTGCGCGACGGGGGCCCACCAGCCAGTTCAACGGTTGGACACCCCCGATCAGGGTGGATCAAGGCCATGACTTGGTCGTTGGACCGAGTCAGGAGGAGATCAACTAACACACCCCTCTCCCCACCAAGGCAGCCTGGAACGGCGGCGAGCCCGCACAGCGCCGACCACGCACCCAGACAGAAACAATGCGCAAGGCCGTACATCAGAAAAAGCAAGCCACATACCGCAGGAGCAGCACCGCGAGGAAGAAGAGCAAGAGGAGAGGAGGGAGAGGCGACGGCGAGGACGGACCTAGAAGCCAACGGACCGAAAAGGGAGGAGAGGTTTCTGAGCCACACCAAAACCTTAAGAAGGGGTCAACCAGTCACCACGGCAGTGTGTCGCTGAGAGGCGGGCCCCACACGCGCACCCACCAATAGTAGATCGACAGCGGCCGCGGCCCGCACGACCGGCTCGAGGCTTGCGACGACCTTCTGGGCCCGCCACAGCCGCGGCGGCCAACCGCTGCTCGACAACGCCCTGCCGGAACAGTGGAGCTGCGCCAGAACGACCGGCCCATGCGACCCTCGCAGTCGCCGCTAGGTGGGGCACACGACACCCTGGCCCACCAGTCAGCCCTTGCGGGCCTCACATCACTGGAACTCGCCGATAAGCCGATAAGCCGGAACAGGCGCTCCGGCCTCAGGAAGCCACCCCGCGACGCTCGCCAATCACGGCCACGCGGGCCACGGATCACCCGGACCCAGCACACAGCGTCCGCGTCTAGCAACGACGCAGCCACCAGCGCGGGCACGAAGCCACCCGCGAGGGTACGGCGGAGCGCCATGGAGTACGGCAGAGCGCACAGCCGCTGATTCGAGGATCCGGCGGCGAACAACATTTCCGGTGACGCGGCTAGGGCGAGGCCCCGTTGAGGCCCGCACGTCTAAAGCCAGTAAATTCCTCACGGTCTCTTCAACAGCCAGAACACACTCAGATTTTAAATATGAGCTTTGTGATGAATCTAAACTCATACGTATGTTTGGAGGGAATGAGATAATAACTAGGATAGGGAAAGGGAAAAGATTTGCCCATTGCTTCCAATGTCACCGTCTGTCCTCACACATTGTGTATAACCTGGATTCATGGTCCGCGCTTATAGCTTATACGAGTTAGAACAATTTGCTATAACAATTAATTAATCCGATTTCAAAAGGTATTGAGTTCCGTGTAATGCACGATGGAGTTTGTTTTTGCCAGAGTTTGATTCGATTCAATGCAATGCCTATACACAGCCAATATGATGATGATTGATATATATATAATCCGTTCTCGAAGACACGGCGCTGGTAGTCCTGTCCATCGTATATCATATATCTGCATGCTAGCCTGCTAGAGGTAGATCGAGGGCTGCATAACATACGTACGTACGGCGCTACGTGCAGATCCAATCTAATCTAAATCTGTGCTATGGAGCTCCCTCGGAGGCGTATGTACGGGTGCGAGGAGGAGGATGCCATGACCCTCTTCCGCGCCGGCCGCTCCATGTCCATTGCAGCAGGTCAGCAGGCCGACGACGTCCTCAATCTCTACGGGAACGGGACGGCGTTGTCGGCGACGGAGCATCAACACCTCTGTCATGAACATCAACAGGTTCAGGTTTTGCTTTGCTTTTTCGTCTTTGATTTTGTATACTAGATAGATATACTCTATATTTCCTCCACAGCTAAGCTACATGTAATACTATATTCGGGAATTTTAATTTAATCACAGGCAAGAAGCAGACGCCGCAGCCATGTCGACGTTGCAACAGACGACGACAACGACGAAATTGAAAAGTCGGTGGCCCTGAGACGACGGCGGCAGCAGCAGGTTGTCGCCGCCGACGCCGCCGCAACGGATGCAGTCCTCGTAGCTCGGGACAACCAAGAGGTGGCCCGGCAGAACGCCGAGGCAGCTGAACGGAGCGCGGAGGCCGCTCGGGAGCACGCAGAGGTGGCAATGGCATCGGCGGCTCCACGCGTCGCGGACGTCGCCGCACTGCATGACGCGGCGGCGGCGGCTCAACGGGATAACGACGACGCAGCGGCAGCAGCGGAGGCCGCCGCACGGGCGCACGCAGAGATAGCTCAACTCATCGCGGATGGCGTCGCCGAGGTGGCCCGCCTCAGAGCGGTGGTGGCTCGGCGCAGCGACGAGGCCGCGGCTGGGATCATCATGTCGTTTGCTGCCGCGCTCTTCGCTCCCTTCCTCATGGCCGCCTTGCTCTACTACATCTTGCCCCTTACCCTAAAGTAATTGTGATTATTCGATTCAATTCTCAACTGCTGCATGCATGCACCTCTACTCCGTATTTAATTTGTGAAGAAAAAAAATTACTGCTGCAGCTGCAGAAGCAGAAGCACAGCTAGTAAACACCGTTGGTGGGCACATATATATCATTGCCACTATTATGTCTTGATTATTAGGGGAATAAATAATATAATGCTCCCTTAATTAATAAGCAACTTAATTGTTCGTTGCTGTATTTCGTGCAACGTATCCTAGCGTCCGGACGTCCGGCGCACGAGATGCGTCCAGACCAGTGTTTTAAATCTCCGGCTAAGACATTTTAGCGGATGACCTCAAAAATAACTATAGCGGAGCTAAATGGGGATATAGCGGGCTATAGCGGCTAAGTTGTACATAGACACAAATAGCTTAATCTTTCTTAAACAGCTATAGCGGGCTATAGCGGTAGCTATAGCCGGAGATTTAAAACCTTGGTCCAGACGCCGCTCCCCTTCCCAAACTTGCCCGCCCCACGCATCGGAATAGAACGGAATGGAAAGCGGATCGGAATAGAACGGAATGGAATTGCGTCCACCACGCCCCTGTCCACCATTCCCCACCACGCCCATGTCCCCGTTCCCCAACACACCCCATTCCCCCACCGCGCCCCTGTCCTAAAGAGCACGAAACACTTCGTGCAACATCGCAAACACATAGGAAAACTATGTAGTGCAATATCGGGATATAAATACTGCAAGATTGCAAAAATTATATAGTGCAACATCGAAAAACATGTACTGCAACACTGAAAAACATGTGCTGCAACATCAAAAATTATGTACTACAATATCGAAAATTATGTACTACAACATTGTAAAATTATGTACTATAACATTGCAACATTATGTAGTGCAACATCGAAAAACATGTATTGCAACATCAAAAAATATGTACTGCAACATCGAAAAATTATGTGCTGCAATATCAAAAATTATGCACTGCGACATCTCAAACAGTAGTACTGCAACATTGCAAAAATCAACAACGAAACATGAAAATGAAAACATTTAAAAATTATCTGTTGCAACAACCCAAAAATCCTATTGCAACATTCGAAAATCATCTGTTGCAGCATCCAAAAAACACATTGCAACACGGAGAACACAGCAAAGACGTAGAAAATAGCAAGGGGATGGGTTCGAGGTACAAGTTGCTCCAGCCCTGGGCCCATCACCTTCGAGCTCGCCAGAGGGAGGAGAGAATAGGATCCCAGAGCTCACCGGAACCCTAGCTACCACCGCGCCCTCAGATTTACAGGAGAAGAAGGAGGACGAGGGCTTAGACCCAGAGGTGGTAGTGGAAGGAGGAGGAGGGCTCAGATCCAGAGCAGGACCGACCTACCTCATCGGAGCCGCCGCCGTCGTCCTTGTCTCCAGTGGGGGAGCGGGAGCTGGGTCACTGGGGAGCGTGGGGTCGCATGGAGGTCGCAGAGGGGGAGGGACGGTGGGAGGGAGGTAGCACGGGCGGGCAGGCGCAGTGTCCGTTCGGGGGGCGGCCCGGCGAATGGGTGGGCGGAGCGGCAGCGAGTGCGTGTGGGGGAGCGGGGGGAGAGCGGGCGGGGGAGCGGGCGTGAGCGAGTGGGCGCGAGGGAGCGGAGGGGTCACAGGATGGATAAGGAGTGGGTGCGCGGGATTGGTGCGTCCGGCCGCCCGGACACCCGGTTCATATTATTACTGTTTCTCCATGTGTTGACTTTGGTCATCTCTGGCCAAGTTAAGTGCCTCGTTGGCAAACTAGAGAGATTAGGGATATAGTATGAGTAAATTTGTATATGCAGAACAATTAGTTTCACTTTACTATATGTATGTGTGATCTATATCACTGATGTTGCATGCGAAAGTTTTACTTGGAACAAATGGTCTGAACCAATAAACTTGGCATAGGCAACGAGGAGTGTAAACTTTGAAATTTAAATAAGACAAAATTTACGGTGCTTGGGATCAATAAGTAAAGTTCAAATTGCCAAAAAATCACAAAAGAAAACAAAAATAAAATTATTTATTTATTAAAACTCTAATTGAAATTACAGGGCTGGGGATTGAACTAGAAATCCCAAGTCCACATGGTATTTGTGTGTATACATTTGGCCAAGTTAGGATTTCTTTGGCTATAATAATACTCCAATCCACATAATTTTCCGTCTCAATCTCTTCAACACATGTGGTTTGAGATGGAATAGTACTCATGCACAAATTTTTCAAGATTTGCATTCCTTTTGTGCTGTTACAGAAGCCAAAACATGCATGTTAACATAGCTATCCAATATGCTGCCATTCAAGACAACTACAATTACTTTAATTTAGCTTTACAACAACGTGCCTTTCACAATTTGTGCTATATGTTCCCAAACTTATACACTCCAATGGTAGTGTCCACGGCTTTCAAATGTCCCAAGTCTCTAGTATTTGACATTCAAATGCAACGTTAGAAGCGTTGACGAGAGCACGAGGTGAGGCGCTCCGGCGAACAGAGTCATGGGGGTGGACTAGCCGAGACGGTGCAAAGTGGCTGGGGCGTGGGGTGGGATGACACCAACAAAGCATCCGGATGAACGGAGGCGAAGAAACAAACGAAGACCGGATAAAGGAGAAAATAAGGGGGAAATAGAGAGAGGAAATAAATAAATAGAATGAGAAAAAAGAAAAAATGAAGGTATTATAGACATTTTATTTTTTATCTATTATGCGATTCAATCAAACATTTATCAAAATCATTTCAGCTCCATTAGTGTTCCTGTTGTAGCTAAAGTGAAAAAAAGAGAACTAGTGTTAAGCCAAAGTGAGACAAAAAGAATTGCTTTAAAACCCAACATTTGGACCACTAGTAATGCAATTGTCTCCCACGGGAGTGGAGACGGGAGAGTGACCCTTCTCTTCTCTTTCATTTCATACTCTCGCCCGCTGCTTGAGCCGTCCAGTCCAGCGTCCCCCAATCCCCCAACCCCATGCCGCCGTCGTCACCCGTGGAGGAGGGATCAGACGTGCCGACAACGGAGAACTATGTGCAAGTAGCCAATGAGGCGGGACAATCGTCGGGCCACGAGGTGCTCGGTGGGGAGCTAGGGTTTCGGCAAGCGCGGCGGCGGCATTGGTGGCAACGGCGGTGGAGACGAGGCCCACGCCCACCTGCAGCGTGTGTATGGAGCCCTGGTCCTGCAGCGGCGCGCATCGCATCTGGTGAGTGGGTTTGCCTGCGACTGCACATTTCGCTTCTGTGATTGCATTAGATTGTTATTAGCCGTTAGAAAAAGAAGGCCCCAACAAAACCCCCAAATCAGTTTTGGTACTTTGGTAGTAGTATGCGTGGCTGCATAACTAATTTTGTTTTTGACTAAAAAAAACTGTGTATGTTGGCGACTAAAAAAGATTGACATGCATTGGGGATCTATGCCCACGGTTGGGCGTATATATATATATATATATATATATATATATATATATATATATATATATATATATATATATATATATATATATATATATATATACACAAAGTAAAGTTTCATGTCTCTGCATCATTCACTGCTGCATAGAGGAGACTGTGTGGGCCGCATCACATTGTATAATATGTCGAATAAGTAGTTTCATTAATACTCCCTGTCATATTAAAGTATTTTTACTTGTCATAAGTTAAATTGTTATAAGTTTTACCAACTTTATAGAAATGAGTATTAATATCTACCCCATTAAAATGGTAAATTATGAAAATACATTTCATCGTGCATCTGATGAGGCTCATTTGATATTGTAAATATTATGGTTTTTCTACAATTTTTGTCAAATTTAGAATGGTTTCACTTAGTATGACAATCCATATTATATACCGGGAGAGCATGTGTCATGTCACTGATGTAGCGTGCATGTTGCGGCGGAAAATCACTTGGAGTTCGAGCAAAAAGGAAGCAAACAGGCTCAAACAAAACAGGGCCTAACTTGGGCACTTGGCATAGTGGAGGCAGCAAATGTAGAGTTTTGAAATTTAAGTACCCTAGGGCGCCCGAAGGCGTGTTGTATCGAACTTTTTCTCTACCTTAATACAAAGACGTGCAAACCTTTTGTGTGATCGAGAAAAAAAACTTGTCATAAAAATCACAAAAAACAATGTTAGAATAAATTCTCTAATTTCCAAAACCCTGATTGGGATTTAGTCAAGCCTCCTTAGCAGTAAGCCATTAACTGATTTTTGAGATCTCCTTCAATGACTTCGTTAGGCATACATAAACACTGTTTTTTGAACAGGATTCAATTTCAGTTAGCACCAGGACTGAGATAGGGATACCACAGTTTTATGGTACTATAATTTATCACCGTGTTCTGCCATGTGAGCTTCTGCTCAAAGTGTATTTTTTGGGCAGTTTTCATTGTCACAAAAGAATGCTATCAACTCAAAAGGACTGAAATCGCCAAAAAAAAACTCAAAAAGACTGAAAAGATGATATCTACAAGAAAGAAGACAAAGGACCAAAAGAACTAATGGGCCAAAGCCCATCATAGAAGTATTTTACACCGACACTGACGCAAATAGCCTAGCCCAAAGGCCACTCGAGCAAAGGCACCTGTTTCTCTGCGCCTCCGTTTTGGAAAACTATAGTACTACAGACTATGGTTTTATAAGCCAACGGGACATAAAACTGTAGTTTTTTTTTTAAAAAAAGGTTATGAGTAGAGTTTCTAAAACTCCAAAAGACTAGAATTTTGACAAAAATCATGGTTTTATATAGTACAAGATGTGTTGTATCTAAATATCTTGTAGCTTTTGAAAACCAAAATATCTCGTAAAACCATAATATTTCTTCAACATTTTAAAAGTATTTTACATCCACACATGGCCTTTTTAACCTCTTAATAACACACGTACAATACAGGCTTGAAGAACGGCGACGAAGGTGGTTTTTTTTTTTGCCCTTAAGGGCACATACCCTCATATTGTGGACCATAAGATTCACACTGAGATTCATGTCGAACAGGAGAGAGACAATATTCTAAGCACAGCAAGTGCCCTTAGGGGCAAAATTTACTTTACTGAACTGTGAACAGGGCTCCTTTTTACGGTGCAAATGGAAATACTGTACAAGAAGTTAGACAACTAGGTAGCATACATATGGCCAATGCTAGTTCTAGGTAATTTGTTTTTTTTAAGAAAAGGGCCTGTAGTATGTTAATCCATTATGGGGAGTGCTGGTGTCGGTGCCAACAATATAGGGGTACCCGCAACCAACGATAATAAAAAACAAAACAATTAAGCCACAGCAAAAGGCAGCCCGCCTTAAACGCGTACCGGGTCCGTCTCGTACGAGACCAGCTCGACGGAGTGTCTCGACCGCGCTCCAACTCCGACTCGTACGAGGCTCCCCCGACGGGAACGCCTCGACCGCACGCCGTCCCGTACGACGAGGCACCTCGACCGCGCTCTGACTCGCACGAGGCTCGTACGCCCACCGGAAAAACTCCGACTCGCGTGACCCTAGGTCGGAGCGCTCGACCCACTCGATCCACCTACCCCAAGACAAAAGTCAGAGCATTTAATGCGATTACCTGCTATCACCTACCGGCATGGCCGCAACCAGGATCGACGTGAGAGCAACGCCGGGGTCAGTCCTTACTGTTTTACCACCATCCCGTGATGGGGGGTGAAACCTGTCACTATACACACCTTACTGTGGACTGTTTATCGCCAGTCACCCTCGAGAAAGGATACGACAAGGCCCGTATTCCGCAATCTCGGGGATTCGGCCTTATCTGTCCGGCCTCGACCCGGCCTTGACCCAGCCTCGACGCCCAGCACAGTTCGACAGGGAAGAAAGGCCGGCGTGGCATGGTGCTCCGGGTCATTTCGCCGTCTCATCCCCAACGTCACCCCGATGTCCAGGGATGACCGACCATTCCCGGGGCACGTCGCTACAGTCACTCCTACAGGGGTCGACAAAACATCACCTCAAGGCTCCCCAGTGCCCTGGCCTCCTCTTACCCTATAAAAGGGCAGGCCAGGACCCTACAAGGGGACACGGACAAGAGGCAAGACACAAGCTCGAAGCCAAACACCAGCAATCCAAGACCCCCAACACAGAGATCAACATCTCAAGCAATCATCTTTGTACTCTTTTCTCTCTCTTTGAGACTTGGGCTCGCCGCCCTCTCTCGTAAGCTTGTAACCCCTACACAAGCACCTCGGTGCAAGGAAATACAAGACTCTCCCCCCCGCTGGATGTAGGGCCTTCTTCTGCCCGAACCAGGATAAACCCCCGTGTGTTCTCCTTGCATCACCATCCAGGTTAGGGACACACAACACTCACTTGTCAGTTTAGGACCCCCACGGGACCGGACACCGACAGTTGGTGCGCCAGGTAGGGGACCGCTGCGTGCCAACATCGCTTTCCCGCCATTCTTTCCTGGATGGCTAACCCGAATGTCCACTCGCGTTGGCCACGGTGATCTGGTTCGGGAGTTTGGAGTTCATGTCGCTTGGCCACGGCTACGATATGGTCCTCCTCCCGCCCAAGCACCCGACCGACGAGGATTACGAGCTCTCCTAGCCTGGGGTTGCACTGCGCCGGTATCGTCGCTCTCCACAGGCGCGAGTCGCCAGACGACGACGAGCCCAGCGCAACCGCCGTCTTCACCTCACGGAGGGTGGTGGGATTCCCCGATCCGGCGCCTCTCAGCCAGACGCCAACCCAGATTTCCTCGTTGAGGGTCTGTGCAGGATGAGCTTGGCTGAGGGTAAGATGTCGACGGAGAATTCCACCGCTCCCCCGTCCGGTGAGACACCGCCGCTACCCGATCCAGCCACTTCGACGCGTGCAACGATATCTCCATCAACATTCCCGTTTGGGCTAGACCCGGTTGCCCGGGCGCACGCTTCCTCTGTGAGCACTAACATGAGTGCTTACGAGAAACTCCCCGGGCACCATCTACGCTCCACTCTGGACCTTGTTGCATCCACGCCAGCTTCTGAGTATCTGGACTCTACGGAGACCCCAAAACAGAGCCCCGTGTGACTGCTTCTCAATGTTGCAACCACGGAGGTGATTTGCGACGGTCTCACATTCCCCCATCATATTACTACTTCGGCGCTCCTGACTCCGACTCGGCTGATGACACCTATGATCCGACCCGCGAGTGCTTCAATATCGACGAGGCAAGCACGTCGGAATCGGAGAACGAGGAGCCAGTTGAAGGAAGGCACACGCCACCTCATGTCGATGTAACACCCTAAAATTTGAAAAGAAGAAAAATAGGAGAAATATGATTTTTTATATATTTTTGTGAGCATGCAAATTTAGAATGATAATAATTTTTATAAATTTAAAATCAAATATAAGGGTAGAAACATGATTGAGCATTTATGCTGCTGCATTTGAAATTTTGTATTGAGTGGTTTAAATCAAATTCAAATTGGATTTAAAAATATTTTGAAAAATGGCTTTGAAAAATTAGAAAAAGAAAAAGAAAAGGAATTCTTTCTGCTATCGGGCCGCTTCTTCCACCGCAGCCCACCGCCTCGGCCTGCTCACCCCGCGCGCGGCCCGCCTTCCCCCGCTCCTCGCTTGTTTCTCGGGCCGAGCCCAGCAAAGCCGGCCGCTGGCCCAACTCGCTCGCACGCGTGCTTCCCTTCCCGACGCGTCGCTGACACCGTGGCCCCACCTATCAGACCATCTTCTTCCCCAAGCCACCGTCGGAATCTCTCTTTCCTTTCTTACCATCGGCGAATCCTTCTCCAAATCCTCCTCCTTCCTTACTTAGCGCCGCCTTTGGGCTATAAAAGCCGAGCCCTCGCACCCCTCCGCCCCCATCCTACCCTTTAGGAGCTGCTGTAGCCTTGAGAACATCGCCACCGCAAACTCACATCCTACCTCACCACCACCGTCCGCCATCTCGAGCACACCGTCGCCTCCATCCATCCCACGCCCTAGATTTCGCCCTTGGTGAGTTCGCCATGCTTCGGTCTTCCTCCCCGTGCTCTCCGCTTGATGAATGGTGCCCGGAATCGAGGTTTGGCGATTCCTAGCCATGGCGCCGCCGCAGAAGGGTCGCTGTCGGGATGAATCCGGCCGGAGCGCCGCCGGCCTCACCCCCGATCCAATCTGGATCGTCCGTTTTGAATCGGACAGATGTTACTTGTTGATACCGGTTCGGTTGTAATCTTGCTAAAGAGACCCTGCTCTTTTCTAGTTTAGAACCCACGGTCCTAAACGTAAAAATCCGAATTCGTTTTGATCTGTTGAAAGCGTATTTCGTCTCGGTAAATGAAAAATATGTTTTCTGATATTTACAGTTTTACCACTAAACTTGTTTTAGTCGTAGAATCTCCGTTTTAACTCCGATTTGATCCATTCAAATTGTGTCAGATCCATATTTGCGAGCTCTACATGATGATAGAACTGTACAGTAGGTTTGAGTTAATTTATTTTCGAGTTTTTATAAAAGTATTTATTTTTCTATAGGAAATCTTCGTAAATTCATAACTTCATCGTTCTAGCTCCGTTTTTCGTGATCTTCGCGTCTGTGTGATCCTAGCGAGTTGTAGATTCATTTTAAAAACTTTTTATATTATTTTCTTGCTGTTGGTGTACTGTTCTAATTATAGTCTTGTTTGTTTATGCATGATTGCCTCTGGATGTATGTTGTTGCTGTTGTTGTTGATCGAGTATAGACGGTGAGCAATTCGTTGGAGATCAAGAGCCTTTCTACGAGCAAGATCTTCAGGACCAGTTTGAGCAAGGCAAGTATAGCATGAGATTATCCTTGTTGTCCTATTCACATTATGCAAATAATATCATTATGCATCTATTTCCTTGTTAAGGATGACTTAGTGATTGATCCTACACCTTGATACCTACTATATTGCATTGAGTAGTATGGCTAGTGCTTAAACATGGACTATCATCATGTAAATTGATTAATGGAATATGCAACAAACATTAAAAGATGATTTTGATTAATGTTTAAAGGGGATTAAAGCATGGGGGGTTACTTTTGATGCTCTAATTACTCTCCATAAGGACTCATCTATAAGCGAACATCTAGGATTTACAGTACAACTATGGGGGCTATATGGCTCTGGCTTTAGTCATATAGAAGGACCTTTTCTAGCTTGTTAGTGATAACCTTTTTGGCGTAAGAATGGCTTGACGAATCGGGTATAGTGCGGCCTCTGTCCTTATGTGTATAGGCTGCGGGTTATTGTGCCATTTGGAAGGGGACTCTACATCTGTTTGCCGAGTGAATCTAATGGCCCTAACTTGTTAGACGAACCTTCGAAAGACTTCATAGTGTTTTCCCTGCCTGCTCACCTTGGTAGTGTTTTGGGAGTAATTAACTCGGGTATATGGGCAACACGACTCATAGTGAAAGTGTACAACCTCTGTAGAGTGTAAAACTGTTATAACAGCCATGCTCACGGTCACGAGTGGCCTTGGACCCTTATGGAATAGTTGATAATTATTAATGGTTATGTTTTTGCTATTCATTAATCATTTCACATGGATCATATGTTTATTGTTTATATTGAGACATTTTGATGCTATTGATATGCTAAAATTATGCTAACTAAAAGCTACATGCTGATAAACCAATATTATGCCTTTGAGCCTCATGAACCCCATGTTACACTTGTTGAGTACGAGATGTACTTACACTTGTTTATTTTTCTTACTTGGATAAAAATCCCGGATGGGTAACAGATGGTGCTAATAGTGACTACTACGCCTATTTCCCTGAAGATTACTAGACTTGCAGTCAACCAGTCAATGTGCCTGTGATTGGAGCTACCACGAGAGTTTATTATTTTTACTTCCGCTACATTTGTGTTAAGACTATGTGTTAAATATCGTGATGTAATAACATTTGTGATGATACTTCCGTTATAATTTGTTAACTTATGTGTGATTGATCTCTGGGCACAAATAAGAGTATCCATTCCATTTGGTCTTTAAATGGGTGTGATAAATTGGTATCGGAGCTCTTGTTGACTGTAGGACGCAAGCCTAGCTAGAAATGGTCGATTTAGTATCATCTTTACACTATTTTTATGCTCACTATCTTGCTCTTGTTATTTGATAAATTTTTATGCTTCTTATGTCTCATTCTATTATGAAATTTTGCTATTATTCTAACTACATCTAAAAATTCTGTAGATGGCTCGTGATCATAAGACTGCCCGCATCAGTTCTGGAGGATACTACCCACCTTGTGCCTTGCTTGCACCTGAAGAGCCACAAGAGCAAGAACCCCAGGAACAGGAGCAGGCCCCTGAAGCACCAATCCAAGCACCAGCACCTCCCCAGGAAGAGCCCGAGCCTAAAGAAGATCCAGAGATCATTGAGATTGAAGATGATGAAGAGGAAGCTAATGGAGGAGGGCAACCCCCGTCTCCACCGCATCATGAAGCTGCTGGAGATATGCCACCTCCTCCAATGGGGTGGACTGTGAGGATCTACCATAGGAATGGAGGGAATGCTGTCTCTCATCTTCGCCTTATGGGGATGCTCACTGCCTACTTCGCTAATTGGCACCCAGCTATGGAGTACATCTGCTGGGAGTACACTCATCCACTGGAGGACACGTACTGGAAGGCGAGGGCGAGTATTTTTGCACATAAACAAGAAAGGGGGGCGTACCAGCTGGACAGGATATTTTCTCATGTGGGTCATCGAGCTACTATAGAGGATAGCATTGAAGATGCTGCTTTTGAAGCATGTATGGGCCTCCGCTATCTTCGCTATAACAGTATGAAGCATGACATTCATCGCTACTTCTCTCGTGCACACCCTGACCTTGGATGGGCTATGACGGATCCAGTGCAGCTAGAGCCACTACCTCGGGTGATGGTGAACCTTATCTATAATATGATGGATAGGAAGCTGCAATTAGAGGAGATGGTGAAGGCACAAGGGAAGACCATCAAGAGGTGCCAGGCAACCATTGATGAACTCCGAGCAAACCAAGGCATGACCAAGATCTATGAGACATTAGAGTATGAGCCACTTCCTTAGGAAGTAGGAGTCCTTTATGTAATAAAAACGTTCTTAGTAACGTCAGTTGAGTCATCGAGTCTGTCGTGCGGTTTAAACTTTGGTGTGCTAGTTGCTTTATTATTATGCTTATGTGTGAGTTGGATCTTTGTTATAAGTGTTGGGGCTTGTAGGCATGTCGATAAGTTCCATTTTTAAGAATAATAAGTTTAATAGTCAAGGGAATAATAGTTGGGTTTGGTATTATCACGTTTCTGTCCTTGCTATTTTCTGGAGCAGTCTTCAATGTTTCTGCTAGGGTTCAAAAACAGTTCATGCAATATTTATTAAATTTTTATGAAAGAAACTAGACTTAAGCATCTTTCAAATGCCACTGGAATCACCTTTTTATCTGATCTGGTTCGAGAGATATAATTTTCACAAGTTAAAGTTTCTGCACAGTCTGGAATCTGGAATAATTTCTGTTACACGTTATTTTTCATAAATTTAACAACAGAATCTGATCTTGAGGTCTAAATAAAAGTTGTGGATAACTTCATAAGCTTTCCAACCATATAAAGCACGCCTCTTTTGGACTTCTGTAGCTCGAGATATGATTAAAATACTGAACTATCAATATTGCTACTCGTCCAGAAAACCTTCAGATCTCATTCTTTATCTTATAAGTGGTTGATAACATGGAATTCTTAAAGTTTGCATGTTTATGGATGGCAGATGGCTAGAAGAGAAAGAGGCAGGGGTCGTGGAAATATTCCCCCAAATCCACCACCACCACCGCCACCAACTATTGAGTAACTGTTGGCAGTGCAGACGCAGCTGATGCAACAACTTGTACAGAATCAGCAAAATCAGCCAGTTGCTGGGGCTCAACCACGTGATAAGCATGGTGAATTTTTGAAGGGTCGTCCCCCCAGTGTTTGCACATGCTGCTGATCCTTTGGAAGCCGATGATTGACTTCGTGCTGTGGAGAAGCAACTCATATTGCACAATGTGATGACCGACAGAAGGTGTTGTTTGCTTCTAGACAACTCCAGGGAGAAGCTTAGGATTGGTGGGAGTCATATGAGTATGGTCGCCCTGCCAATGCTCCCGCAGTCACCTGGTAGGAGTTTAGAGAGAACTTCAGGGCTTACCATATACCTAAAGGGATGATATAATTGAAGGCGGAGGAATTAAGGAACCTGACCCAAGGGTCAATGTCTGTAGCTGAGTACCATGACAAGTTTGCTCAATTGTCATGATATGCTCCACATGAAGTAGCTAATGACAATGATAAGCAGCGTCGCTTCCTGAAGGGATTATATGATGGACTACAGTTGCAGTTGATGTCCAATACCTATCCTAACTTTTAGACGCTTGTGAACCGCGCTATCGTGGTGGATAACAAGCGCAAGGAGATGGATGCTAAGAGGAAAAGGTTACAGAGACAAGCCTCTGGTAGCAACACTCGTCCACGCACTGGCTTTCAGCAGAATAATCAATAGAGGCCTCCTTCTAGTCAGTGGAATCGTGGTTAGATCCCTTTCCGCGGTCAGTTCCCGCAACGTCCCCCATTCCAGCCGTAGAATAGCAACCAACATTGATACGCTCAGGGGGTCCCGATCTTCACGACGTAGGATGATCACCGATAACTAGCTGAAGAACAGCCGGATAACTTGCTGCAGGCAGCGATAACTAGTGCAACCTGGCAAATAAAACTCGAAGCCAACCACCGTCTTTAACCGGCAACCTGAATCGAGGATTCGCCCAACCACACTCTCAAAGAACCAACCAACACAGCCTACAATCAATCGAGGAAACCTCGAAGGGAGTAGGAGCACCAATTGGGAGCGGATGAAGCCGTCGCTTCTGTAAATCTCGCAAAGGAAATCACAAGAGCAAAGGGGTAGAGATCTCTCTCAATATTTGTTAGCACACAGCTAAACAAAAGGGGGGTTTGTATTCTATTATCAAAAGTCTGAGATTGCAATGAGTCTAGGAGGTATTTATACTAGCAACAGCCCTGCTAGATAGGTGGAAACTCGAAAAGAAAAAAATATAAGACGCACTATGTGAACGGGCCTCCTCGAGATGCCTTCCTGGATAGTTTTCGCGTGGCTGCTGGTCTTCAGCGCAGTCTTCAGTGTTTTGGCAATAACTCTATCTTGGAAACTCCAAATGACATGCGATTTGTTGGGTTGGAAAGTTAACTTGATAACCTTTCACACCATGTGCAGCATGTACCACGAAATATTGTAGATTGGTATAGTTTTGCATGGGAACTTGGACATCAGGCTGACTGCTGACTAGCTGACCAGTCTGTACTAAATCAGTCGAATCTCAACATTGGAGAATCCAAATCAAGTGAGAGAACTTGGGCTTGAAACTAGACTTGATAAGCTTTCCAACAAGTCCTCATGGGCCTTCATAGCTTTTGCGAGCAAAAAGTTGTGACTAATTCTTTCTGATGGTTCTGTCACACGGGACTGGCTCGAACGTGATCCTCCTCTTTGGTTCACCCTTGGTGTCTTCTTGTCATCCTCCGTGGTGCACCTAAGCAATAGCAACGTGCACGACTTAGGCAGTATATAATTCTCATTAACATTAAAATGATTTTTAGAAAGTAGCGCGTGCACCTCTTGTTGTAGCTTCTTGGCTCGACTACGTGTAATTGGTCCATCAAAGACTTGGACTGGTGTTGGTGTAACTTGACTTGGAGGTTATAACATATTGTTGGTTGTCGTGGTCATATCATCCTCCCCCCCTTGAAAAAGAGTCGTCCTCGACTCTAATCCGTCGAAGTCCAAAAATTGTGCTAGGCCAACAGGGGTAGATGCTATGTTTCTGTTGCAATCTCCTTCTTCCATCACAGCAATGTGTTTGAATCTGTAATCATATAAACCAAGTAGTAGTCTTATAGGTGGAAACCAAAAGGATTTAGAATCAAGTTTAGCTTTCATCTTGAATGGATCCTTAGAATTAAGAGTGAATGTTGATGTCCTTGGTATGATCCTATCATCCTTCCTCTCTTCAAAAAAACTTGTCCTCTGCTTTTGCTTTCCTGAAAACAGTCTAAAGAAAATAGAGAGTGGATGCATATGCCAATTGCTATGATTATTTGTTGAAGATTGTTCATTATCTTCTTTATAATTCATATGCACATTATTTCCTTTTCGATGAGATGAATAGTTTCTCAGATTTTGTGAACCTGAAATTAACTTTGAAAATGGAAGCACAAAAATTTCTTTTAAACCACTCATTTGATTCAGGTTATCATGTTTTATCTTTGCAAAATCAAACATTTCAATAGATGTGAACGAAGCATGTCTGGTATTCCAATAATTCTTGATGCTCAACTCATGCAAAGGTTTAGTAATGTACCTTTCATACTCAATGGTTCCACATGTATATAGAAAGACTTTGGGTGAATGAACCAAACACATTTGCACAAGATTTCTTTGTTTCAGTGAAGAATATGAACAAGAAAATAACACTGATTGTTCTGAACAGCAAGCTCTAAACAACCTTTTTATTTTAAATAAAGAAAAGTATGGTTCACAAGATGTACAACTCATTTTATTCAACTTCAATTCAGCAATGTTATGACATGTTATGCAAAGAGCACAAACATAAAATTTATTTATAATGTAGTGTCCAATGATGTTAAATGTAAACTTGCAGCTGTAGGCACTATTCAAAGATTTCATAGATGATATATCAAGAACACTTTCAACCATTTTATTAATATTAACAAATTCATCAAGCTTGACATAGAACATACATTCAGCAAGAATTATTCTTCTAAAGAATTCAGCATGACTAATCAATTTCACATGGCCCACATTATCGACATGTAAATTATCATATATTTCAGTCAAAGTATAGCAATGGTCATGCATGATTGAACAATGTTTGTCAACTTTCAAAATTTCAGCACTTGTATCAACATGTGGAACAATCAAATCAGCACAAAGATTTTGTGTATACTCAATTTTAGTTGAAGCAAATTTGTCATCACAATTACTGATCAATATATGTTGTAGATTCAGTTCTAAATTGTTTGCATTACCTTTCAGATTTTGTGATGGTACATGAATGATGCATTGTATCTCTGAACTTTTACCTTTTTCCTTGTCATGGTTCAGGTTTTGCACAGCATAGAGTTGGTTCTCAATAGTGGCAACCCTCGCATTTCTCTGGCCAAGTTTGGGGGTCTTTTGAGCAGCCATCTCCTCTGAATCTTCTTTATAGACCTGCATGTTGGGAGAAACAACACTAAGAGTAGACATTAGTGGGTTAGTGTTAAAATCATCCGTGCATGCCTTGCAATAAAGCTCTCTCTTTTTGTGTGGTGTATCTCTCACACTCATATTGTGGATACTCTCAATCTCACATTTGGTGGAATCACACAACTCACTTTTGTTTTCACTCTCACTCAATTTGGCTATGTGGCACTCATTCTCACAAGGGATTTGATGCATAATATTTTTAATGTCTTCTAGAGCAACATATGAATATCTTCCATCATTCATGATGTAATCGATTGCCATTGGGGTAGTAATGGTGGCAGCAACACCATCAGGTCTATCCTCTTCAAACAATGATGATCTCTCAATTGCTGATGTGGATTCATCCCCACTAATATTGCCTTCAATCTGAACTTTCTGTGGCATTGGAACAGCAATAGATGCAACCAAATAATCATCTTTGACCTCTTCCAAAGATGCCGGACTAGCATTAGTATAAGTGGAATCATGTGCACTAATCTTTCCTTCAATAATCTCAACACTCTGTGACATGGGGGAGCACAAAATTTCAGCACCACTGTCCAATAATTCATCACATAATGCAGCTGATGGTACAACACATCTTGACACCACATTTGTGCTTGGAACCATATTGGTTCGAAACTTCAGATCCATTAGATCATGATGAACTTCATCTTGGACAGATTTATTACTAGCAATAGACGGCACAATAGCATCATCTTTGTGCTCACATTCAGCTCTCAAACTGAAACATTGATTGGCCTTCAAATTCAGATTAGATTCACCTTCAAAAATCAGAGTGTTGTCAACCTCTTGGTCATAATTGGGTACTGAATTTTCATCAGATGACATAGAAAATTTCTGGACAGATTTGGAGCATATAACTTCTCCACTTTTAGCACTAGAACAAGGCTTAGAACTTTTAAGATCTGCAACACTTGTGTTCAGACATGGTGGTAGTGCTTCTTGATGAAAATTTTTTAGATTTCCATGGCGTGGAACTGTAGCATGTTCCCTCAACTCAACACACAAAGGATCAGCCTCGATCAGAGAAGTACCTTCTCTAGTTTCACAACTCAACTGATGATCTTCCACAACTTGCATAGTGGCTTCTGCTACCTCACTTTGTGTGTCATGTGCAGCTGAATTTTCTTCTTGATCTTGCTCAAAACTAAGACAAACATTGATGGGAACATTTGTAACTTGATTCTCATCAACCTCAGATTGTAAATGGCACTTTGGGATAGCAACAACATCAAGAGATGGTGTAACACTATGATCCATTGTAATGTCACACACCTCACCATTTTCCATATCAATTTGGGACATAGAGCCTTCTTCTTGCTGCACAACAAAGTTCTTCTTGGAGTTGATTTGTTGATGTTCACTTCTCTTGGTACTAGAATCAACTAAAGAAACTTTTGGGACAACATGTCCTCTCTTCTTGCATGGACTTGATGATTGCTTTTTTCCAACAATGGAGGACATAATGGGCTGCAACTTAGCACTTTTATCTTGGCACAAACTAATGTTCTGGGTGACCTTGCCTTGCTGCACCTTCATAACTTTCTTTTCCTCTCTAATTGCACAACTTAGAAGATCTTGCATACTTCTAAAATATTTGCCCTCAAGTGCAGCAGCAATGTTACCATTAAGACCTCTCTCGAAATATTCCATTGCATTCATGTCATCAACAACATTTGCACGATGCAAGGAAGAATTCAGCTTATCATAATATGCTTGGACAGATTTACTACCTTGCTTCACACGCTGCAAACGACGAAGCAAAATCAACCGATATTCCCTTGGAACAAATTCTTTTCTCATGGCCTTCTTCAAATCTTCCCAATTCTTGATGAGATGCTTATGTGGATATTGTTTCCACCAATCATGAGCATAATCTTCAAATTCAAGCACAACTCGTGATATCTCCTTGGCTTCTGAAAAATCTTGAACCTCAAGTTCAATCTCCATTTCTTCTGCCCAAACGAGAAATTCCTCCGGATCATTACTTCCATAGAATGGAAGATTGGTATATCTTTGGCCTGTCATGGTTATTGCATATGCAAAATAGCAAGCTTATATGTGGTATAGGAAAATATGTAGAACTCTCACAACCTCACCTCTCTTACCAACCAAAGCTCTTATGAATTCCCTGCCGCGGATTATAGAGAAACAAATGTGTGGTGGTAACTGAAAGTGATGGCGAGGCGAATACAAGACTAGAGAGTACAGATTACGGTGGTTTTTATGTGGAGCTTGGTGGAGAATAAAACAAGGAATGCAATCTAAATTCTAGTTATTGTAATATTAAGTAACAATCCAAACTAGAAGTTCTCTGCCTAGTGCTGATCACAGAATATGAATGAGATGTAAATCGATCACACACACACGCAAGGAAATTTCAGATTTGATGCTAACAAGGAGTATGATTGGGATGCAAGTGTTGCAATCAAACCCAACCAAAATTTTGCACCTAAACAAGAATAGCACACTGGTTGCACTACTTGATATGAAAACTTTCAGCACTTGTGCACATAAACCTACTGATCTTTCAACCTTTCTTTCTCAGATTTTCTCTATTCTTTTTTTTTATTTTTCTTTCTTCTCTTTTTTTTTGACACACTTTTTTTTATAACTAAACACAAAGACTAGATTAAGACACTTACACAATTAAGATAAGAACAAAACACAACCGGTAGCTATAATAGGATCAAAGTTTACGCGAAGGACATGATATGAGTTTTCAGATTTTTTTGTAGGGATTTTCAGATATATAAAGAGGCTCAAAGGACACGCAAAGGATAATGATCAGCAACTAAAACAAAGACTCTAATGAACTGAAACTTAACAAAACTCACTAAAATAACAGATTGAAACAAAGGGCTAAAGCAATGTATTTTTTAGGCTTTTTGGTGGATAGGACGAAACAAAAATATATAAGTAGCTAAGGGAAAAAATCCTACCGTGGTAACGAAAGCTTTGATACCAGATGATACGCTCAGGGGGTCCCGATCTTCACGACGTAGGATGATCACCGATAACTAGCTGAAGAACAGCCGGATAACTTGCTGCAGGCAGCGATAACTAGTGCAACCTGGCAAATAAAACTCGAAGCCAACCACCGTCTTTAACCGGCAACCTGAATCGAGGATTCGCCCAACCACACTCTCAAAGAACCAACCAACACAGCCTACAATCAATCGAGGAAACCTCGAAGGGAGTAGGAGCACCAATTGGGAGCGGATGAAGCCGCCGCTTCTGTAAATCTCGCAAAGGAAATCACAAGAGCAAAGGGGTAGAGATCTCTCTCAATATTTGTTAGCACACAACTGAACAAAAGGGGGGTTTGTATTCTATTATCAAAAGTCTGAGATTGCAATGAGTCTAGGAGGTATTTATACTAGCAACAACCCTGCTAGATAGGTGGAAACTCGAAAAGAAAAAAATATAAGACGCACTATGTGAACGGGCCTCCTCGAGATGCCTTCCTGGATAGTTTTCGCGTGGCTGCTGGTCTTCAGTGCAGTCTTCAGTGTTTTGGCAATAACTCTATCTTGGAAACTCCAAATGACATGCGGTTTGTTGGGTTGAAAAGTTAACTTGATAACCTTTCACACCATGTGCAGCATGTACCACGAAATATTGTAGATTGGTATAGTTTTGCATGGGAACTTGGACATCAGGCTGACTGCTGACTAGCTGACCAGTCTGTACTAAATCAGTCGAATCTCAACATTGGAGAATCCAAATCAAGTGAGAGAACTTGGGCTTAAAACTAGACTTGATAAGCTTTCCAACAAGTCCTCATGGGCCTTCATAGCTTTTGCGAGCAAAAAGTTGTGACTGATTCTTTCTGATGGTTCTGTCACACGGGACTGGCTCGAACGTGATCCTCCTCTTTGGTTCACCCTTGGTGTCTTCTTGTCATCCTCCATGGTGCACCTAAGCAATAGCAACGTGCACAACTTAGGCAGTATATAATTCTCATTAACATTAAAATTATTTTCAGAAAGTAGCGCGTGCACCTCTTGTTGTAGCTTCTTGGCTCGACTACGTGTAATTGGTCCATCAAAGACTTGGACTAGTGTTGGTGTAACTTGACTTGGAGGTTGTAACATATTGTTGGTTGTCGTGGTCATATCAAACATCCTCCGCAGCAGAGTGGGAACCAAGCACAGCGTCAGGGTCCTTCCAATAATACTCCCATGAAGACTAGTGCTCCTAGTACCCCCAACAGGTGTTTCCGATGTGGAAAAGAAGGTCACTTGTCCTACAATTGCCCTGAGAAGCCCAACCAGCAGACTCTCCAGAGACAGAGCAGCCACCAGAAGCCAACACCTAACACCGGAAGGGTGAACCACTTGTCCCAGGAGACCGCAGTGGAGGAGCCAGAAGTTATGCTTGGTACGTTCGATGTCCACTTCACTCCCGCCACTGTTCTTTTTTATTCTGGAGCATCACATTCTTTCATATCATAATCATTTGTTAGAATACATAGAATTCATTTGTGTGCCATGAAGAACCCTATATTAGTAAACTCACCTGGTGGAAGCATGCCAGCATCTTATCGCTGTCTTCCGATTAGTCTCAATTTAAGGGGGGTAGAGTTTACAGTGAGTCCTATAGTATTAAGAACAGCTGGGATCGATCTTATATTGGGAATGGATTGGATGATGCAACAACAAGCAGAGATTCAGTGCAAGGGTAAATCAGTTGTACTAACAACGCCAAAGGGGGATATAATCAAGGTTGAGGTTAAAGTGGAGAAACAGGAGACCGCTACAGTGAACCAGCTTAATGACGGTGCCAACCAGGAAGACCCGGTTGTGGAGGAGTTCCCCGATGTGTTTCCTGAGGAATTGTCAGGTATGCCACCAGACCGTGACATTGAATTTATTATTGAATTATTACCTGGAACTGCACCCATAGTTAAGCGTCTATATAGAATGGGAGTAAATGAATTAGAAGAACTTAAGAAACAAATTAAGGAGTTGCAGGATAAGGGTTTTATTCATCCTAGTTCTTCACCGTGGGGAGCACCAGTGATTTTTGTGGACAAGAAAGATGGAACTCAGAGGATGTGGGTGGATTATCGGTCTCTCAATGAGGTTACTATCAAGAATAAGTACCCATTGCCTAGAATTAATGATCTGTTTGATCAGTTGAGAGGAGCTTGTGTATTCTCCAAGATTGATCTTCGCTCTGGATATCATCAATTGAAGATTCGTGCCAGGGATATACCAAAGACAACTTTTACCACACGGTATGGTTTATATGAGTATACAGTGATGTCTTTTGGTCTGACTAATGCCCCTGCATACTTCATGTACTTAATGAATAAGGTGTTCATGGAATATCTAGACAAGTTTGTAGTGTTATTCATTGATGATATTTTGGTATTCTCCAAGACTGAGGAAGAATGTAACACCCCAGGTGTTTATCACCAATTAGGCAGTGGGTTTGAGCTCAAACAGGATAGATTAAGTGGAGAAGAGCCTAACCTGAACTTAGATATTGCACCCTTGCTTACATATAGGCTCAATTAAAAGATATATGTTTGGGTGTGTTATTAAAGCATCTTCACATGTCTCATATCAATAACTATCTATATTGATCCCTGGAAAAATTTCATGAAGTTTGGAATCAAAAAGTCACATGAAGTGATAAGTTATATGCTCGTTTGGATTATAACTAAAACCTGCCTCACATACCATGGGAACTAATGTTTGCGCAACATGTGCAACACATCGTGGACACATGTGGAACAACCTAGTGGAACATGTGTAGCATGTATCTTGAAACAACCACATGAAATGACTATAGCATTTCACTTGAGTTCTATGTTTCAAGGCATGTGAGGCCTACACTTTTGTGCAACCTATGCATGGTGAGTATGTTTAGCCTCTACAACACCTTAACTACACTTAGGACACTTAATGGAACAATGTTCATGTTGATCATTTTGCCTAAATGTGCTTCTAAGTGATGGTTGATCATGTATGGACCAGGGAACACTTTTGTTTAACCGTTTCAAAAGTGTGACCTAGAAGCTTTGCATGACTATGCACCCTTTGACAAAGTTGTAGAGAATTTTATAAGGAACAAACTTTGTTTAAGAGTCAAGTCATGAAAATGTGTGGAACATGCTCAAACAGGGCCCACAAGTCAGGTTTAGGGCTGATTTCAGCACTTAGCCATTTTTAAGCCCTAATTCCGGTAACATCGACGTTGGCATCTCGCGTTCTCAAGATTTCGTTAAATAACTCAAGCTAACCCAAAAATGAAAGTTGGAAACAATTTAGTGGAGAGCAACATGTAAAGAGTTGGGATCAAATTGACCAAGTTTGACATTTAAAAATCCCAAAAACCGAGCCCTAGCTTAACTTGTTGACACTGGTGATTTGGGGACTAATTATCTCCTAATCTGTGGGTCTTATGACCATGGTGCTTAAATGAAATTTGTAGGGCATCATGAAATGAACAACTTTCATAATTGGCCCAAAGTCCAAATCGGCCCATAACAGGCCCAAAATGGTGTTCCACGACGGCCACTCTAGTGCCTGCCACCTGTTCGGTGGAATGCCCCAACGGCAGCCACGCGTCCGGGAAGGGCCTCCATGCGCCCGCAGTGCTCCCCACCTCCGCTGCCGCGCGTCCCTGCCTTCCATACACCATGCCGAGTGGTCCACGGTTGCTCCTTCATTGCCCCAGAGCCCACCGTCGCTCTCAGGTTTCTCCTCCTGCTCTCGCTGTCGTCTCGGCCGCGTCCGCCATGGCCAGGCGGAGCTCCGAGCTCGCTGCCGCGGGCGTTCCTACTCCTTCACGCGTTGCAGCCAAGCCAAGCCGTCACCGGCCCTGGAAACTTCCCCTACGCCATGTACACGCTCGATAGGAGCCGTTGCCGTTGCCTTCTTCTGGCTGTTACTCACCGAGCGCCGCCATCGCCATGGCTGCCATGGTCGAGCTTCGGGCACCACCGCAATTCCTTGCCTCTGGTCTCCAGCCGCCCAAACGAACCACATCAGCACCTCCGCCACCTCGCGTCGCACCTCCCGCGCCTCTTCCTCGGGCCCGGCCACCGCTGCATCGCCGGCGTCGCCTGCAACCGCCGCCATGGACACGGGTGCGCGTGGTCACGCCGCTGTGGACCGCCCCTGGACGAGCTGAGCCCTTGCTCGGGTGCGCGTGTGGCCTAGGCTGGCCGCACCGCATCCAATCGCCGGTGGCATCGCCCTCGCCGGAGACCGGCCGAGCCGGACCGCCGTCTCCCCTGCTCGGTCGTCTGTGAGGAAGAAGAAGGGCGCCTCGGAGCAAATAGTAACTTTCCCAGGGGGTAAAGTGTAACGCCAGTGACTCGGGTGAATAGTGCTATGGGGACTCCCTTGCGAGATTTAATTAAAATTCTTTCAGGGGCCAAAATGAATAACCTGTGACTCAGTTGAATAGTACATTGTACTGCGGGTTGATTCTAGAAAGTCCAGGGGCCTCGAGGCAAAAGTGCTTTCCTTTTTCCTTTTCCCTTTTTCTTTTATACAGATTTTTAGCTAGATCTTTGAAAATTAATATCTCATGCTAGGAAGCTCCAAAAATAGCAAATAAGGATTTTTTGGAATCCTTGTGAAATTGTCTATGCAGTGGATCTATAATATGGCATGTTTTAGTTTAAAGTTTTAGCTGTAAAAATAGATTTATGCAACTAGGTTTTGAATGCTAGTTGGATCCGTTATTTTTAATAACTGTAAATATATAACTCCAAATGAAGTGAAATTTTTGTGACATGTTACTCTTGTGATGTATGAAGTCTAGTAAAAATTTCAAGATTTTAGGCTTTATAGTTTAGGAGCTATAAAAATAACAAATGCTATATGCTGCTTTGCTTCTATTCTGGACAGTGCTGCATGTATGCATTGTTTGGCTCAGTTAAGTTATGAATCATGCCTTGTTGATAATAAATGAGTTGTATTACTTTTCATAATCTTTTTAAAAAGCTAAAGATCACAATTTTTGGTTAAGTATATGTTTAGTTATAGTTGTTTAAATTACTGTGGCAGTTTCTGCCCAAACCCAGACAGCATTGCTTTGTGTGCCATGTGTGACCTTGTTAGTGGCAGAATTAGTTCTAAATGTTTATAGAAAAGTTGTTCACCATTTGTTAAGCTTTCTAAAAAGTCTAGAACCATAATTATTGGATTTATAAAACTCAAGTTATAACGGTTTAAAGTGGCATATCAGATTCTGTCTATATTTTGGACAGAGATGCAATTATTTAATTAATTGACCATGTTAACTGTAGAATCATCTTAAGATGATTACAAGAAAGTTGTAGGTAACTTTATAAGCTTTCCATAAAGTTGAGAATCATGTTTGTGGGAGGTCTAGAACTCCATTTATGCTTCTCTGAAGTTTCTATCAGTTTTCTGTCTATAATTGTACCACTGCTGTTGGGCTGCATGTGTGGTGTTACTCGTGCAACTAGTTTCATGGTGTAAATGATGTTTACTGTGGTTTTGGTAAATACAAAAGTTGTAGATAATTATCTTATATTTCTTGTGTTAAATTTTCATGATCCCAGGTCTGATAGTTTAAGAGTTACATGCTTAATAAGTCTACTGTCAAATTTTAATTACCTTCTGTGCAGACTTTAAAGATTGACATGTTTGGTCATGATAACTTGGGAATCATGTTGAGATGATTAAAGATGAAATGTAGATATTTTCCTAAGCTTTCCAGAATGTCTTCTTGCAAGTCATTTGGACTTATGGAACTCCAGATATGATTGATTTATAAAGCTACTATTTGCAAGTCCAGAAATTGAAATATTCTAATTATCGTTGTTTGCTTGTATATTGTTTAGTGGGACTTATGCCTTTGAGGGTGGTTAAGTTAATGCACCTAAGGTCTTGTGAAATCTTGTGTTCCATGCCTAATATGCTTGCCATCTTTTATATTAAGTTGTGTGATGTTTATTTAAGCAATGTGAAGTGCTTATGTGTATTTAGCGTAACCTTGTACTTGCATTGATTAATGTGTGATGCATCATCTATTGCATTCCCATGTATTCATACACTTGCATCTTGCATCTCATTTAGGTACGCTAGATGCACTACGTGAAGGACCTGATGGGGAGCCAAACCCAAAGATAGAGTTGGTGGATCCATCCCGAAGATAGAAGGACCGAACAAGTGTTAGACGGAGGGAATGCTCGCCAAGCGAGTTTCTTCTAACATATTCTAACTTGAGTCGGATCCCAGGCAAGCCCCGGAGCATTATAAGCCTCCTATCTTCAAAGCAATTAATTATATATATGTTATAAGTATTATTGCATTAAGTGGTAGGAGTTAGTTGAAAACCTTGCTGCATTATATCATTCCTTGTCCAGATATATGAATCCTTGAATCCTACATAGACTAGGATCGAGTAGATGCTTAGCCCTGCTTTAAGCGGTAGAAGTCAGGTGATTTCCTGTCACCTACGAGATATAGGGATATTCATATATGGCACGGTTGGTTATATGTGCTATCGTGGAATGGAACCATGTGTTAATAAAATGAAATGAGACCGGGCGGGATGACGATAGTGAAGCAACAAGGCATGGTGGTCTTGGGTGTGGATCTATCCCCGTCTGAGTCGTTTAAGGACCGATTCGCTATACGTCCTTGAGTCATGTTGAACGCAGTCTAACACTTAGTTGGCCGGATAAGTCGTTCCGACCGCGAATCCGAGTAATACAGTTCAGGCCGGGAATCGAATGGTAGGTTGCTTCTTGGAGGAGAGAAATGATGTGCTTGGGGACATTGGCGTGAGACCAAGGGGGGGTTAGAGTCCCTATCACCTGGCAGAGTGTCGCCCTTGGGGTCGCGACATCATTCGGACCCGCAGCTCCTGAACTGTACCAAAGGTGACCTGAGCAGCCCTCGCCAGGCGTGACTCGGTGAGTGTTAGAAATACCCCTCCAGCTGGATAGGAATTCGATTCGAATCGCCGTCGCTCCCGGTTAGTGAGCACTTGACTTGAGCAGCGGCAACGTAGATTCAATTAAATTGAACTGATGGTTAATTGGATCACGATGGAAAGGTTGCCTCAATTTATACCTGCTATGGTTAATATTGTTTGCTCCTAATAAAGTGAGTGCTCTAGTATAGGTTCTAATATAGATGATAGGTTAATGATAATTAACTTGATGCTTAAGCATTAATGATTGATCATCTATATTAAGATTTTATGCAAAATGTTGTCAAGCTAGCCCCACTTTATATCAGCCTTGCATGATCCTTGGTGTTACCTTATTTCTGGTTTCTGACGGGTAAGTCTAGCTGAGTACCTTCTCGTACTCAGGGTTTTATCCCCACTTGTTGCAGGTTATGATGTATCGTGGCGACTGCAAGAGTTGGTTGACTCCTGCCTTATTGGCGGAGTATGATCATGGGCATGATCCTTCTGAGCTACCTTATCTCTAATGCTTTTGTTGGAAGTCGACCGTGGTACTGGCATGTATTTGAAATAAGAATAATGTTAGTTTCAAATTACTTTGCTTCCGCTACTTTTCAATGTAAATTAATAACTATGTTGAACTCTGATGTATATTGAATTACTTGTGAGATGGATGTAACATGTGACTTGTTATGTTGAATCACTACGATCTTGGCTTGTATGTTGGTTGGTTTGAAATCCCTCATGATTTCATTGGACTACCGGAGTTATATGGGCTCAAGTGTGAGAATTTGATCACTTCGGTGATTGTTTTTATACTTGTGCTCTTATAATTTGGACGGTTCCATTACAAAGAACATGCTGAACATTTGAGGTTGGTCTTGCAAAAGCTCAGAGAACACCAACTATATGCCAAGAGGAGTAAGTGTGAGTTTTGGTTGAAGGAAGTTTCTTTTCTGGGTCATATTGTCTCAAATGGAGGAATATCAGTAGATCCTGGCAAGGTAAAAGATGTATTGAACTGGAAGCCACCCATCAATGTAAGTGAGATCCGTAGCTTCTTGGGATTGGCTGGCTATTATAGGAGATTTATAGAGGGATTTTCCAAGCTTGCAAAACCAATGACTGCATTATTGGAGAAGAATGCCAAGTTTGTGTGGTCTGAGAAGTGCCAGGCTAATTTTGAGGAATTGAAGAAAAGATTGACTACTGCACCAGTCTTAGTTTTGCCAGATCTGAATAAACCCTTCTCTATCTACTGTGATGCATCTCGATTAGGTTTGGGATGTGTTCTTATGCAAGAGGGTAGAGTTGTGGCATATGCATCGAGACAGTTGAGGAAGCATGAGTTGAATTACCCTACTCATGATTTGGAATTAGCTGTAGTGGTTCATGCATTAAAGATATGGAGACATTATTTGATTGGACATAAGAGTGATATATACACTGATCACAAGAGTCTAAAGTATATCTTCACTCAAATAGATCTAAACTTGAGACAGCGTAGATGGTTGGAGTTGATAAAGGACTATGATCTAGAGGTGCATTATCACCCAGGAAAGGCCAACGTTGTTGCTGATGCTCTTAGTAGGAAAAGCTATACTAATGAAATACAAGTAATGCCTATGCCAAAAGAATTGTGTGCTGAATGTAAGCATCTTGTCACAGAACCTCCTAATTATGATGGCCCACAAGTACCCGTCATTGCCATAATGACCTCTGATGGCCGTACTTATGTTCACCATAACTTAAAAGGCCTGCTTTCCTCCGAACAGGATCCAATCACAGGAGTATTGCAATATTACAACAGTTTATTCAAAATATTCAACAGAGTAACATAGCGGAAGTCTTACAATAATATAGGTTTACAAACCAGTTTTCAAACTTCAAACCTTATGTAACATTATTACAAACCAGTAGTAGAGAAGTATCGATATTAACTTTATTACAACACACAAACGAGATGCCTTGCCCAAAGGCCACACAGTCTACTCGTCGTCGCTTTCTTCAACCACGACGGTCATGCAACAAGGCTCGAAGCAGACTTGTTCATGAACCGCACCTGCAACAAGGGGTTAACAAACCCTGATTACTTGAGGGTACTCAACAAGACTTACCCGACTAAGACAAAGACTCCAAGGGCATGCTAGCTTTAGGGAATCAAGGTACGGGTATTCCAGAATCAAATTTTCTTTTGCAGAAAAGCTTACTAAAGTAAGTCCTTACCTTCAATATTTTACTTTTACCATTGATGGTTCATTAACCAATTCTAGGTGATCCTAATCTAGATCAAAGTAATTATCATCAAAACCTTTCTCATTCTTTCTCTCAATTCCAGTTCTTAACTACGATGCAAGTCAGGTGATCAAGTCTCCATAACCGAGGAGCAACGACGATTCGAACCGATTATACCCAGCTGGGGATCCCTAACCTCACGACATATGTAGAACTGAATCTTGCATATATCAACCCTCATTTAGATCTCCCAAAACCAGAACGTGTCCATCGCCACCCGAGAGTACAGTACTCCTCGAACCCGACCAAATTCTAGCCCCGAGGGTACACGCTACTCTCGCCATCTCTCCACTCCCAGTGCGAGGTTAGACGTTCTCGTAATGGAATCACCAACATTTTGGGCTTACCCAAGGCATGAAGCTAGTTGCAAAGTCTTGAACACAATAGGCTTACAACGAACGGACCTTAACTGACAAGGCGGAAACACTACATTGAGACTCCTTTCCCAATGCATGTTAGGAGTGGCCAAACCACCCGCCCGATCTTTCAAGTTCATTCTCATATTTCAATATTCATTCAATATGCCGTCATGGCTATATAAACATTGCATTTAAAAGCTTAACTTTTAAGCATAGCGAAGCATACTACGCATTTTCCATAAAACAGGTATCAAGGTTGATATCACAATAATCAAGGATGATAATGCAGCAATTGGGTTATCACTCAACTCCTAATTACTTAATGCAGTAAACCATATTATAAATAATAAAACATTTGTAAAATTCAAGGTAGGGTTTAAATGCACCGGGGCTTGCCTTGTTCGGACACGACGACTGACTCAGACCCGAGAACTCCAACGTCAGGTCCGAAACCCACCGACGATCGCTCTTCTCCGGAAACTGGCTCGACGGCTTCGACTTCTTCGAAAGCGGAGACTACACGAACACATAACATGCTTTAACATGATGCTCGATGATAAACATGATGCTTGATGATAACATGCTACGAGTTACGACTGGAGTACAACTTCCCTTAACGGTACAGTCGCAAACAGAACACCTACTAACTAGTAGCGACGATTCCAGCGATACCAGCTTTTAACCTAAACAAGTTACTAACGAGCTCAATCATGAAATTAAGGTGCCAGAGATCACCAAAGGGTAGTGACCTAAGGACATCACTCAATCAAAAAGGCACACAACTCTTAAAGTTCTCAAATTAACATTTATTTATTATTTAAATAATTAGGACATAATTAGAAGTTAATCAAATTTTACCTAATCAAGCTCAAACTTTTTCTATGGATTAAGAATGACTTATAACAGTGTCATAATAAATTTCATCATTTTTGGATTAATAAATTAATTATTAAAAATCATGGAAGTTGCATTTAATCTTTATTAGAACTAATTAATTCTACTGCACAAAGTATTAAAATTCAGCATTTAACATTTTTCCTAGATAGTTTATACATTTAGAAGCCTACACAAAAATTTTCACGAATTTTGGAACTCTACACAATTTTTAATGAAATAAACAAATAACTAAACTATTCATTTATTTGAAAAAGAAAAACAAAAACGAAATCGGGCCGATTCTTCCTTCCTTCCGGCTCGGCCCACTGAGCGGCCCGCTTGCGCGCGCCCGCGCCCGCCCACGCTCGGCCCAGCCGTGTGGCCCAGCAGGCGGCCTGCCTCGCGCGCGCGCGTCTGCCTCTCTCTCTCTCTCTGACAGCGCGGTCCCACTTGTCATCGCCTTCCTCCCGCTCGCCCGCTCGCTCCCGCGTGCCCGCGCTCTCTCCCGCGGTGGCTGGCCGGTGACCGATGCCTCGGTCGACAAACCGACCCCAACCATCACCATCTACACTACCCCACGGTTCCATTTTGCTACTAAACACCATGGCTCGAGCTCCGGCGACAGCTCACCGACGACGGTGGCGGCTCGACGGCCACGGTGACCGGTGACTCGACGGTACAACGCGGTAGCGATTAAAGCGAGTGGTCAGGGAGTATCAGGGGCGTACCATGATCACGAAGGAGTGATCGGTTGAAGCTGAGAGGCTCTGGAGGCGGCTGGCCACGGTGGCGGGGTTCAACCGGGACGGCGGCGACCCGAGGTGGAAGACGACGGCTCCCCGGCGATCCAAACGGAATTGGGCCAACTCAACTGGTTCACGAGG
The DNA here is from genome assembly GCA_038087645.1 of Saccharum hybrid cultivar R570. Taxonomy (NCBI): domain Eukaryota; kingdom Viridiplantae; phylum Streptophyta; class Magnoliopsida; order Poales; family Poaceae; genus Saccharum; species Saccharum hybrid cultivar. Next base: position 27,390,265 of record JAQSUU010000043.1, on the reverse strand, counting down.
TGCGCAAGGATGGGACAGAGCTAAGGGTGCGGTTGGCGTGGCCGGAGACGGCTTGGTGGCGGCAGCGGAGAGCGGCGGAGCTGCGGTGGCGGCGATGGCGAAAACAGAGAAAACGAAGAATTTGCCACTGTGACCTCGGTGTATTTATAGACGACGGTCGCGACTACAGAGCCGGACTGCTCACGTCGTTGCGCTGGCATTCTCGACCGCGCGCGAAGGGTCTGGGCGGCCACGGCGGCTCGCCGGCGCCCATACCGCGCGGTGGCCGGTCGCCATTGGCGCGGCACTGTAGCACCCCCCTCAAATTTTGAATTTTCAAACTGTTTTCTAAAATTACTCTCAAATTCATGTAACAACTTGAAAAACTTCCAATCTAAGAAATCTTCAGAATTTCAAGTTCTACAAGTTTTGTATTGAACACTTTTTCAAATTCACACGGGATTTTGAAATTTGAGTTTAAATTCAAAAGGGGACACATTTTTTAGATTTGGTAATTTAGAAATTACTTTTGATTTTATATTGAAACTTCAAAATCTCCAAACATCAAAGTTGTATATCTTGACCAGACCTACAACTTTGCTGTTCAAAACTTTTTCAAATTCTGCCTCCATTTTGAAATCTTAGTTTGGGGACAAAAAATAAGTTAAAACTGAAATTTGTTTATTTTCAAAATTGCTCCACATTTTACACTAAAACTTTGAAAACTCAAAACACCAAAGTTGTAGCCCTTGAAAAGTTCTACAAACTTGGTTTTGAACTTTTTCCCAAATTTTGCTTAGATTTTGAATTATTTCAAAAGGGGTAAAACTAGGTTTTGAAATTTAGGGTTTTCGGAGGAATTTTAAATTGGAATTTGTTGCTACTTTGATTTGTGATTACTTAGCGATCAAAACCTCACCCAAGGGCATCATTTGGACCAACATGACATGGTTGACCAAATTCCACTCTTGGTTGACCAATTAGCTTTTAAAATTCTTTTACATTTTCCCCAATTTTGAATTCGAATTCGAATCAGAAAACTCGTGACAAGTTTTGGGACTCCAATTCAAACTCAAATTTGGAGTTTCATTTTAGAGGTTGTACTTGAGCTCATACCCTACACTTGACACTAGTGTGCAACACAGTCGCACACCTCAAATTACGCAGGGCATGGACTAAGCATTTGCGGTGGTATTAAAAATTAGGGTTTTCGGGTTCGGAGCACACCACTGAGAAACACATTCAACCTAGATAAGTAAACTTGTTTTAGTTGATGCATAACAAGGTTAACCTAACAGGGATGCTTTGCAATGCATTATGATGACATGGCAGATTAATTAGCACTATAACACCCGGGGTGTTACAGCCCTTCCCCCTTAAAGAAATCTCGTCCCGAGATTTAAAGCCTTGAGTTAAGTAATAGAAAAGGAAACGTGTCAAGCAAACACGTCCAAGACTTGTCTACAAAACAGGTAGGGGTTTTCTGCATTACAAAGATTTTAAAAGGATAGGTTACAGTTTAAAGAGGAAATTGCAACCTAGATAGAAGCAAAGAACTCCGGGAAATTCTCTAACAGATAATCCTCTGTTTCCCAGGTGGCTTCCTCTTCTGAATGTTGATTCCACTGTATTCTGTACCATTTAGTTGTTCTACTTCGGGTAACACGATCTTTTTGATCCAAAACTCTGATAGGATGTTCAGAATATGTCAAATCCGGTTCAAGTTCAACTCCCTCAACATCAACCACTTGATCATGTACTTGTAGACACTTCTTCATTTGTGATACATGAAATACATTATGCACGGCTGACAGTTGTTCAGGCAGCTTTAACTTATATGCCACCTTTCCACATTGTTGAATGATTTGAAAAGGACCAATATAACGTGGTGCGAGTTTGCCTTTGACTCCAAATCTGCTAACTCCTTTCATGGGTGATACTTTTAGATAAACATAATCCCCTACTTGGAATACCAAAGGTCTACGCCTTTTATCAGCATAACTCTTTTGCCTAGACTGAGCCACTTTCAAATTATTCTGGATCTGCCTAACTTTTTCTTCTGTTTGTTTCACAAGATCAACATCGAAAAACCATCTTTCTCCCGGTTCTGACCAATTCAATGGAGTTCTGCACCTACGGCCATACAATGCCTTAAACGGTGCCATTTTGATACTCTCTTGATAACTATTATTATAGGAGAATTCTGCTAAAGGTAACCACTCGTCCCAAGTGTCTGAATAATTAAGTGCACATGACCTTAACATGTCTTCTAGAATTTGATTGACCCTTTCAGTCTGACCACTTGTTTGTGGATGATAAGCGGTACTATGCAAAAGTTTTGTACCCAGGGACTCATGTAGGTGTCTCCAAAATTTGTTAACAAACTGAGTACCTCTATCTAATACAATGGTCTTTGGTACCCCATGAAGACTCAGGATTCGTGCAATATAAATTCTTGCATAAGTTATAGCAGAATAGTCCACCTTAACTGGAATAAAATGAGATGACTTTGTCAGTCGGTCCACAATGACCCAAATTGAATCAAAGCCTCTTGAGGTTTTGGGTAACCCAGTAATGAAATCCATACTGATATCTTCCTATTTCCAGGATGGAATGGGCAAGGGTTGTAACATTCCTGCCGATTTCAGGTGTACTGCCTTCACCTTACAACAAGTGTCACATCTGGCCACATATTTGGCAATCTCAATTTTCATTTTGGTCCACCAGAATTTCTGTTTCAAATCTTGATACATCTTATTACTTCCTAGATGAATAGAAAACCTTGTGCTATGTGCTTCATCAAGAATGAGCTGACGTAACTCTGGAACCTTTGGGACCACTAACCGGTTCTTAAACCACAACACATCTGCATCATCAATACTAAAATCTGTCTGTTGACCCGTTCTAACTTTTTCTTTGATGTGAGCTACTCCGGAATTCTTCCTCTGAGCAGACACAATCTGATCTTTGATTGTTGATTCTATTGTGACATTAGTCAACTGACCTTGTTGAACTATTTCAATATTTAGCTTTTCTAATTCATAACATAAACTGTAATCCATTGGCTTCACAGTAATGCAATTGCAATGATTCTTTCTACCGAGTGCATCAGCAACCACATTCGCTTTTCTAAGGTGATAGTGCACTTCTAAATCATAGTCCTTTATTAACTCAAGCCACCTTCTTTACCTCATATTCAACTCTGACTGAGTAAAGATATACTTTAAGCTCTTATGATCTGTATACATGTGGCAAGTATTACCTAACAAGTAATGACGCCAAATTTTCAATGCATGAACCACAGCTGCTAGTTCAAGATCATGTGTCGGATAATGTTCTTCATGACGCTTCAACTGTCTTGAGGCATAAGCAATGACTCTGCCTTCTTGCATCAATACACAACCAAGGCCAATACCCGAGGTATCACAGTAAACATCAAATGGCTTTTCTATATCTGGTTGTGCCAAAACTGGAGCAGTTGTCAATGACTTCTTTAAAATTCTAAAAGCTTTCTCACATTCTGGAGACCATATGAACTTAGTTTGATTCTTCAACAACTCCGTGATTAGCTTGGCTACCTTTGAAAAGTCAGGTATGAATCGACGGTAATAACCCGCCATTCCCAGAAAACTTCAGACTTCATGAACTGAGATTGGTGGTTTCCAATTCAGAATATCTTCCACCTTGCCAGGATCTACTGCTACTCCTTCGGCTGACAACACATGTCCTAAGAATTGCACTTCTCTTAACCAAAACTCACATTTACTGAACTTGGCATACAGTTGGTGATCTCTCAGACGAGTCAGAACAACTCTGAGATGCTCAACATGTTCTTCTTCACTTTTGGAGTATACCAGAATATCATCAATAAACACAACCACAAATTTGTCAAGCTCCGGCATGAAAACTGAGTTCATCAGATACATGAAATGTGCCGGTGCATTGGTGAGACCAAAAGACATAACTAGGTACTCATACAGTCCACATCTGGTAGTGAATGCAGTCTTTGGGATATCTTCAGGTCGAATCTTGATTTGATGGTACCCTGACCGAAGATCGATCTTTGAAAATACCTTTGCCCCCGCAAGCTGATCAAAGAGTAGATCAATGCGAGGCAACAGATATTTATTCTTAATGGTTACTTCATTCAGCGGTCGATAGTCAACACACATCCTTAAAGTCTGATCTTTCTTCTTGACAAAAAGAGCTAGACATCCCCAAGGTGAGGAACTGGGTCTGATAAAACCTTTGTCACATAACTCTTGTAATTGATCCTTAAGTTCTGCCAATTCATTGGGTGGCATTCTGTAAGCTCTCCGGGATATTGGGGCAGTACCCGGTTTTAACTCAATCATAAATTCTACATCTCTGTCTGGTGGCAGACCTGGTAGATCATCTGGAAACACATCTAGAAATTCACAGACTACCGGTATATCACAAATCTCCTGGACTGAAGTTGCACATATCCTTTCAACTGTTCTCTTTGGGATAGGAAGTTGGATAAGAAGATGAGATTTATTATCTGGCAGGTTCAACCTTATAGTTCTATGCAGTGCATCTATAAGGGCTCCTCTTTGGTACATCTAATTCATACCCAGGATTACATCTATATCCTGTTTCTGTAATATTATCATTGAGGTAGGAAATATATGCCCACCTAACTCTATAGGTACGTCACGTACCATCTCCTTAGTACACAGTCGTCCCTCGGGCGACTGGATAAAGAAATCTTCTTGTGTTCCCATAATTGGAATGTCATGCTTAACAACAAAGGTGCGATTTATGAATGTATGCGATGCACCTGAATCAAATAACAGTACTGCTGGATGATTAGCAACAGGGAACATACCCATCATAACAGGTTCTCCCTCTGGGATTACACTTGCTTGAGTGTAGAACACACGTCCGGTCTTCTTCTTCTCACCCTTACCCTTCTGAACATTCAGGCTATTACTCTTGCTCTGATGTTGTTGCTGTTGCGGTACGGGAGCTCTGGGATAACTGGGATTGTACTGCCTTGGATACGGGCAATCCTTGGAAAAGTGGCCTGGCTTTCCACAATTGTAACAGGGAAAGTTATGGGTTACTAGAGTCTGGTTTCGAATACCAGGGGCATTCGGCTGCTGTGGATACTGCGGAATTGCGGCAGGACGGAAAAACGTCTGCGACTGAGCTTGGTATTATGGTGGACGATAAGTTGGGCGGAAATGGTTCTGAGGGTGATAAACAAACCTCTGGCGCTTTTTAATGCCACCAGACGGGCTAGAAAACACTGGCTTCTTTTTCTTCGACTCTTTATGCAGTCGGGACTTCTCTTCTGACGCAATAGCCACATTGACTATCTCATGGTAAGTGGCATTATAGCAGGTGACCAATGCTTCCTAGATTCTGGTACTCAAACCTCTCATGAAACAACTCTTCTTCTTTGCATCGGTGTTCACATATTCCGCTGCATACTGGGACAGATGATTGAATTTGCCCACATACTGTAGAACTGTCTGGTTCCCTTGCTTCAGCGAGAGAAACTCTTCTAACTTCATGGCCATAACACCATCTGGAATATAATGTGCTCTGAAGGCTTCACGAAACTCCTGCCAAGTGATACGGTGGCCAGCAGGCCGTGCGGCGACCAGATTCGCCCACCACGCCCCTGCGGCACCTCTAAGCTGTTGTGCTGCAAACACGGGCTTCTGATGCTCCGTGCACTGTAAAAGTTCAAACTTCTGCTCCATGGTACGGAGCCAATCATCCGCCTCTAGCGGCTCATCTGCCTTTGAGAACACTGGTGGACGGGTATCGGTGAAATCCACATAAGTGGTTTCCCCTCCATTGTTACGGCCTCGACGGCCCTGATTTCCATTCTGATTCTGATTCTGAGCCAACAAGGTAGTGGCATTAACCATTACGGCAATAGCTTCTGCCAAGGTGGGTGGAAACGGTGGGGGATTCGGAGGATTGTCCCTTTCTTGGGAAGTTCCAGTACCGTCCATCTGTTGTACACAAACTATATTTATTTACATCGCTTTATTGAATTAAAAAGCAGTTAGTACAGTACTTGTATACACACACAACTTATCTTACATTATTTCATTACAAACTTGCTCTCAAGCAAGAAACTACCCACTAAGGTTCTTAGAAAGCAGGAAAGACTACTATATTACACAACCATCCATGTCGACACTTCACTCCTCATCATCATCGCTGATCACGATCACTCCATCCTCATTCTCTGGAGCACTTGCACCAGTGACATGACTCGCATCATCCCCACTTCCCATCATGGGTTCATCTTCTTCTGGATCTTCTTCCTCATTGTCCTCTCCATCAAGAACAATCACGGCACCAACATCATCTTCTACTGCCTGGGGCTGATGATTGGGATTCATCAGATCATTTAGCCTATGAACTTCCTCATGCAGAACTGTGTTGTACTTCTCTAGGTGTGTCACATAAAGCTCCAACTCACGAACACGAGCCCTGGCTTCTGTCTCCTTTTCCAAAGACTCCTTCTGGAACTGTTTCTAAAAATGCATGTTGCGCTTTAGTCGCTCCACTTCTGATGTAAGCCTTGCAACCTCTGATTCCGAATCCGGGTTCGGATTACGGCTACTGCTTGCTCCATCACCTCTGGCGGCCAACTGATGATGCGGCACTCCTTGCGGACCCATTTTCTTGCGAGGAGTCGTCTTCACACGTGCCATCCTATAGCAAGATAGAATTAGGATGATAAGAATAGATATGGGGAACTGAAGGTTAGCATGAATAGGATTTGAACCTTACTTAACCCAAACCACTTTAAAAGGGAAGGTAGCTTAAGCAGGTTAATTAAACATGATGCATGCATCGCACTTACGATCTAACAGAAAGATTTAAGTAACACATGCAATCTTTATAACATAGGGCACTATACATGATACTTCACTACGAAGCTTTCAAACATGAGCTAAGGAAACTATAGAATAGATTAAGATAAGCAAAAGCAATTTGGACCAAAATATCAGTATTAAGTTTGTTTGACCCAAATCATTTTGAAGTTTTGCAAGGTAATACTACAATAACCCGAGTGATTATGCTCTGGTACCAGCTTGTCACAGAACCTCCTAATTATGATGGCCCACAAGTACCCGTCATTGCCATAATGACCTCTGATGGCCGTACTTATGTTCACCATAACTTAAAAGGCCTGCTTTCCTCCGAACAGGATCCAATCACAGGAGTATTGCAATATTACAACAGTTTATTCAAAATATTCAACAGAGTAACGTAGCGGAAGTCTTACAATAATATAGGTTTACAAACCAGTTTTCAAACTTCAAACCTTATGTAACATTATTACAAACCAGTAGTAGAGAAGTATCGGTATTAACTTTATTACAACACACAAACGAGATGCCTTACCCAAAGGCCACACAGTCTACTCGTCGTCGCTTTCTTCAACCACGACGGTCATGCAACAAGGCTCGAAGCAGACTTGTTCATGAACCGCACCTGCAACAAGGGGTTAACAAACCCTGAGTACTTGAGGGTACTCAACAAGACTTACCCGACTAAGACAAAGACTCCAAGGGCATGCTAGCTTTAGGGAATCAAGGTACGGGTATTCCAGAATCAAATTTTCTTTTGCAGAAAAGCTTACTAAAGTAAGTCCTTACCTTCAATATTTTACTTTTACCATTGATGGTTCATTAACCAATTTTAGGTGATCCTAATCTAGATCAAAGTAATTATCATCAAAACCTTTCTCATTCTTTCTCTCAATTCCAGTTCTTAACTACGATGCAAGTCAGGTGATCAAGTCTCCATAACCGAGGAGCAACGACGATTCGAACCGATTATACCCAGCTGGGGATCCCTAACCTCACGACATATGTAGAACTGAATCTTGCATATATCAACCCTCATTTAGATCTCCCAAAACCAGAACGTGTCCATCGCCACCCGAGAGTATAGTACTCCTCGAACCCGACCAAATTCTAGCCCCGAGGGTACACGCTACTCTCGCCATCTCTCCACTCCCAGTGCGAGGTTAGACGTTCTCGTAATGGAATCACCAACATTTTGGGCTTACCCAAGGCATGAAGCTAGTTGCAAAGTCTTGAACACAACAGGCTTACAACGAACGGACCTTAACTGACAAGGCAGAAACACTATATTGAGACTCCTTTCCCAATGCATGTTAGCAGTGGCCAAACCACCCGCCCGATCTTTCAAGTTCATTCTCATATTTCAATATTCATTCAATATGCCGTCATGGCTATATAAACATTGCATTTAAAAGCTTAACTTTTAAGCATAGCGAAGCATACTACGCATTTTCCATAAAACAGGTATCAAGGTTGATATCACAATAATCAAGGATGATAATGCAGCAATTGGGTTATCACTCAACTCCTAATTACTTAATGCAGTAAACCATATTATAAATAATAAAACATTTGTAAAATTCAAGGTAGGGTTTAAATGCACCGGGGCTTGCCTTGTTCGGACACGACGACTGACTCAGACCCGAGAACTCCAACGTCAGGTCTGAAACCCACCGACGATCGCTCTTCTCCGGAAACTGGCTCGACGGCTTCGACTTCTTTGAAAGCGGAGACTACACGAACACATAACATGCTTTAACATGATGCTCGATGATAAACATGATGCTTGATGATAACATGCTACGAGTTACGACTGGAGTACAACTTCCCTTAACGGTACAGTCGCAAACAGAACACCTACTAACTAGTAGCGACGATTCCAACGATACCAGCTTTTAACCTAAACAAGTTACTAACGAGCTCAATCATGAAATTAAGGTGCCAGAGATCACCAAAGGGTAGTGACCTAAGGACATCACTCAATCAAAAAGGCACACAACTCTTAAAGTTCTCAAATTAACATTTATTTATTATTTAAATAATTAGGACATAATTAGAAGTTAATCAAATTTTACCTAATCAAGCTCAAACTTTTTCTATGGATTAAGAATGATTTATAACAGTGTCATAATAAATTTCATCATTTTTGGATTAATAAATTAATTATTAAAAATCATGGAAGTTGCATTTAATCTTTATTAGAACTAATTAATTCTACTGCACAAAGTATTCAAATTCAGCATTTAACATTTTTCCTAGATAGTTTATACATTTAGAAGCCTACACAAAAATTTTCACGAATTTTGGAACTCTACACAATTTTTAATGAAATAAACAAATAACTAAACTATTCATTTATTTGAAAAAGAAAAACAAAAACGAAATCGGGCCGATTCTTCCTTCCTTCCGGCTCGGCCCACTGAGCGGCCCGCTTGCGCGCGCCCGCGCCCGCCCGCGCTCGGCCCAGCAGGCGGCCTGCCTCGCGCGCGCGTGTCTGCCTCTCCCTCTCTCTCTGACAGCGCGGTCCCACTTGTCATCGCCTTCCTCCCGCTCGCCCGCTCGCTCCCGCGTGCCCGCGCTCTCTCCCGCGGTGGCTGGCCGGTGACCGATGCCTCGGTCGACAAACCGACCCCACCATCACCATCTACACTACCCCACGGTTCCATTTTGCTACTAAACACCATGGCTCGAGCTCCGGCGACAGCTCACCGACGACGGTGGCGGCTCGACGGCCACGGTGACCGGTGACTCGACGGTACAACGCGGTAGCGATTAAAGCGAGTGGTCAGGGAGTATTAGGGGCGTACCATGATCACGAAGGAGTGATCGGTTGAAGCTGAGAGGCTCTGGAGGCGGCTGGCCACGGTGGCGGGGTTCAACCGGGACGGCGGCGACCCGAGGTGGAAGACGACGGCTCCCCGGTGATCCAAACGGAATTGGGCCAACTCAACTGGTTCACGAGGTGCGCAAGGATGGGATGGAGCTAAGGGTGCGGTTGGCGTGGCTGGAGACGGCTTGGTGGCGGCAGCGGCGAGCGGCGGAGCTGCGGTGGCGGCGATGGCGAAAACAGAGAAAACGAAGAATTCGCCACTGTGACCTCGGTGTATTTATAGACGACGGTCGCGACTATAGAGCCAGACTGCTTGCGTCGTCGCGCTGGCATTCTTGACCGCGCGCGAAGGGTCTGGGCGGCCACGGCGGCTCGCCGGCGCCCATACTGCGCGGTGGCCGGTCGCCATTGGCGCGGCACTGTAGCACCCCCCCAAATTTTGAATTTTCAAACTGTTTTCTAAAATTACTCTCAAATTCATGTAACAACTTGAAAAACTTCCAATCTAAGAAATCTTTAGAATTTCAAGCTATACAAGTTTTGTATTGAACACTTTTTCAAATTCACACGGGATTTTGAAATTTGAGTTTAAATTCAAAAGGGGACACATTTTTTAGATTTGGTAATTTAGAAATTACTTTTGATTTTATATTGAAACTTCAAAATCTCCAAACATCAAAGTTGTATATCTTGACCAGACCTACAACTTTGCTGTTCAAAACTTTTTCAAATTCTGCCTCCATTTTGAAATCTTAGTTTGGGGACAAAAAATAAGTTAAAACTGAAATTTGTTTATTTTCAAAATTGCTCCACATTTTACACTAAAACTTTGAAAACTCAAAACACCAAAGTTGTAGCCCTTGAAAAGTTCTACAAACTTGGTTTTGAACTTTTTCCCAAATTTTGCTTAGATTTTGAATTATTTCAAAAGGGGTAAAACAGGGTTTTGAAATTTAGGGTTTTCAGAGGAATTTTAAATTGGAATTTGTTGCTACTTTGATTTGTGATTACTTAGCGATCAAAACCTCACCCAAGGGCATCATTTGGACCAACATGACATGGTTGACCAAATGCCACTCTTGGTTGACCAATTAGCTTTTAAAATTCTTTTACATTTTTCCCCAATTTTGAATTCGAATTCGAATCGGAAAACTCGTGACAAGTTTTGGGACTCCAATTCAAACTCAAATTTGGAGTTTCATTTTAGAGGTTGTACTTGAGCTCATACCCTACACTTGACACTAGTGTGCAACATAGTCGCACACCTCAAATTACGCAGGGCATGGACTAAGCATTTGCGGTGGTATTAAAAATTAGGGTTTTCGGGTTCGGAGCACACCACTGAGAAACACATTCAACCTAGATAAGTAAACTTGTTTTAGTTGATGCATAACAAGGTTAACCTAACAGGGATGCTTTGCAATGCATTATGATGACATGGCAGATTAATTAGCACTATAACACCCGAGGTGTTACACATCTGAACTTAGGGTTTACTACCAATGCAGTGGAATTAGTACTAGAGCCTACTTTGGAGCAAGAAATCCACAAGGGTCAGCTGAAAGATGAAAAGTTGAGAGAGATAGCTGAAAACATAGCGAAAGGTAAATCTCTAGGATTCCGTAAGGATGATAATGGTACGCTATGGTTTGGAAAAAGGCTGTGTGTGCCTGAGGATAAGGATATCAGAAGTGCAATTCTGCGTGAAGCTCATGAGTCAGCTTATTCCATACATCCGGGGAGTACTAAGATGTATCTGGATCTGAAAGAGAAATATTGGTGGTACGGTTTAAAGAGAGATGTTGCTGAATATGTTGCCTTGTGTGACACTTGTCAAAGGGTGAAAGCTGAACATCAGAGACCTGCAGGATTGTTACAGCCTATGCAGATACCCGAGTGGAAATGGGAAGAGGTTGGTATGGATTTTATAGTTGGGTTGCCACGGACTCAGAGAGGATATGATTCAATTTGGGTGATAGTGGATCGGCTGACTAAGGTTGCTCATTTTCTACCAGTGAGGACTACATATAGTAGTGCGAAGTTGGCAGAGTTGTATATGGAAAGAATAGTGAGTCTACATGGAGTTCCTAAGAAGATTGTATCTGATCGAGGTACTTAGTTCATATCTCATTATTGGCAAAAGATACATCAATCACTGGGAACCAAACTGAACTTTAGTACAGCTTACCATCCCCAGACAGATGGTCAAACGAAGAGAATTAATCATATATTGGAAGATATGTTGAGAGCTTGTGCTTTACAATATGGTACTAGCTAGGATAAGAGCTTGCCTTATGCAGAGTTCTCTTATAACAATAGTTATCAGAAGAGTCTTCAGATGGCACCGTTTGAGGCTCTGTATGGACGAATGTGTAGGACCCTGTTTCTAGAATCAGACAGGGGAGAGTCAAGTGTTTGGGCCGGATGTACTTAAGGATGCTGAAATAGCACAGTCCCGACAGAAAAGTTATGCTGATACTCGTAGAAGAGAGTTGACTTTTGAGGTAGGGGATTATGTTTACTTGAAGGTATCACCCATGAGGAGTGTGAAGAGGTTCAACATGAAAGGTAAATTGGCACCAAGATATATTGGACCTTTCAAGATCATAGAGAGACGTGGTGAAGTGGCATATCAGTTGGAATTACCTGAGAGTTTGGCAGGTGTACATGATGTGTTCCATGTGTCTCATCTCAACTGAAGAAATGTTTACGAGTACCAGAGGAACAGATTCCATTAGAGGAGCTCACTGTTAAGGAGGATCTTATATATGAAGAGTTCCTGGTTAAAATTTTAGAGACTGCTGACAGAGTCACAAGAAGTCAAACAATTAAAATGTGTAAGGTACAGTGGAATCGGTACACTGCAGAAGAGGCTACTTGGGAACGAGAAGAGGATCTGAGGAAAACCTACCCACAATTGTTTGAGTAAGCATCGGTCGAATCTCGGGACGAGATTCATCTTAAGGGGGTAGAATTGTAACACCCTAAAATTTTGAAAAGAAGAAAAATAGGAGAAATATGATTTTTTTATATATTTTTGTGAGCATGCAAATTTAGAATGATAATAATTTTTATAAATTTAAAATCAAATATAAGGGTAGAAACATGATTGAGCATTCATGCTGCTGCATTTGAAATTTTGTATTGAGTGGTTTAAATCAAATTCAAATTGGATTTAAAAATCTTTTGAAAAATGGCTTTGAAAAATTAGAAAAAGAAAAAGAAAAAGAAAAGGAATTCTTTCTGCTATCGGGCCGCTTCTTCCACCGCAGCCCACCGCCTCGGCCTGCTCACCCCGCGCGCGGCCCGCCTTCCCCCGCTCCTCGCTTGTTTCTCGGGTCGAGCCCAGCAAAGCCAGCCGCTGGCCCAACTCGCTCGCACGCGCGCTTCCCTTCCCGGTGCGTCGCTGACACCGCGGCCCCACCTGTCAGACCATCTTCTTCCCCAAGCCGCCGTCGGAATCTCTCTTTCCTTTCTTACCATCGGTGAATCCTTCTCCAAATCCTCCTCCTTCCTTACTTAGCGCCGCCTTTGGGCTATAAAAGCCGAGCCCCCGCACCCCTCCGCCCCCATCCTACCCTTTAGGAGCTGCTGTAGCCTTGAGAACATCGCCACCGCAAGCTCACACCCTACCTCGCCGCCACCGTCTGCCATCTCGAGCACACCGTCGCCTCCATCCATCCCACGCCCTAGATTTCGCCCTTGGTGAGTTCGCCATGCTTCGATCTTCCTCCCCGTGCTCTCCGCTTGATGAATGGTGCCCGGTGTAACAGAACCGACCAAATTATAAGAGCACAAGTACGAAAACAAGCACCGAAGCGCTCAAATTTTCAAACTTGAGCCCCATATAATCCCGGTAGTCAATCGAAATCACGAAGGATTTCAAACCAAACTGCTTACAACCAGGATCGCATCATTCAACATACAACATCATACGATACATTTCACAAGTAGTTCTAAAATAAGTTTACACCACGGAGTAGCAAATATTACAAACCAAGTTTGAAAGTAGCGGAAGCATGACACACACACTAGTTAATTAAATACTGCCAGTCTGGATGATCGACATCCCGCAAAAGCATGAGGAAAGTACATAAGATGATCACGCCCAGGTGATCTAGTCATCATCACCCGCAGGGTGGAGACACGTCTTGCAGAATCCCTGATAAAGCATGTCATCTGCAACAGGAGGGAATAAACCCTGAGTACTAGAATGTACTCAGCTAGACTTACCCGTCGAAAACCAGAAATAAAGTGACACCAAGGATTATGCAAGGCTTACACAAGAGGCTAGCTGACATAACATTTTGCATAAAGGCATAAGTAATTTAAACTCTTGTAGCCTGTACTAGCAGTTATTTTTAGCATTTACCTGTCATCTATCTTAGCACCTGTACTAAACATGCACTTGATTATAATCAAACAACATTGTTATTATATCCATAGCAGGTATATCATTGCGGCAACATTGTATCATTCCCTTAACCACCAGTTTATTTAATGAGATCTACGTTGCCGCTGCTCAAGTCAAGTGCTCACTAACCGGGAGCGACGGCGATTCGAATCGAATTCCTATCCAGCTGGAGGGGTATTTCTAACACTCACCGCGCAGGCCCCTGCCGGGGTCGCACAAGCCACCGTTTCATATGATTCAGGAATCGCGGGTCCGAATAATGTCGCGACCCCAAGGGCGACACTCTGCCAGGTGATAGGGACTCTAACCCCCCCTTGGTCTCACGCCAATGTCCCCAAGCACATCCTTTCTCTCCTCCAAGAAGCAACCTACCATTCGATTCCCGGCCTGAACCACATTACTCGGCTTCGCGGTCGGAACGGGTTATCCGGCCAACTAAGTGTTAGACTGCGTTCAACATGACTCAAGGACGTACAGCGAATCGGTCCTTAAACGACTCAGACGGGCATAGCTCCACACCCAAGACGTGAAGTGTCTTGCGGCTGTACTATCGAACTCCCGCCCGGTCTCAATTTCATTTTTAAGCATGGTTCCATTCACGATAGCCATAGAGCCACTCGTGACTCCTTCCTACATCTCGCGGATGACCGGAAATCACCCGACTTCTACCGTACTAAGCAGGGCTAAGCATTGACACGTGCCTAAACCTAAAATAGGATTAAGTACGATATCTGGACAAGAACAGGTATAATGCAACAAGTGTTTTCATATAACTCCTACAACTTAATGCATTAAACAATTAAAAGTACTCAAGATTAATTTATAAAACAGTAGGTTCAACATGCACCGGGGCTTGCCTTTCAGAAAGGTTGCGGGCCGGTGGTCTGGACACTCAGGAAGGTCGTCTACGGGCACTCCTTCGCCTGCTGGATCCTCGGGCTCCTGCTGCTCCTGGTCCTCCTCCGGAATCACAGGCTCGAATTCGAGGAGAGTTACCCCCTCCGGTGCACCTATTGCATGAATGCACAATAAATATAATGGATGCATAAATGGGTGCAACATGCTCGGAATGAAATGCATTTCAGAATAAAATACTCTATTCAAGTTATTTTATTAGTACGTGCAAATCTCTTCTCCAGTAGAGAAGTACTCACCTAATCTACTTAACCTAAGATAAAGCTGCTCATCCTCAGTTAAGGCCCTAACACCTAACAATTACAAAAGTAGCATGTCTTAGAATATTACACCATATCAATCAGCAAAACACCACAGTAAGCATTCTGGACAGCAGCTACTTGTTTTTATCACAACTGAAGATTTACAATTCCAAAAGATATGATCTAAGACAATCTGGAAAGCCTAAGAAATGCACTACAATTCATTTTCAGACCTCAACTCCAAACTCCTAAGTTTTCCATGTTAAACTTCCCAAGTTCCAGAATCTGTCCTATCAAAACAGAGAGTAGCAGATTTTGAACTGTCACTTTAAACAACAGTAACTCTCAAACTACTAAGCCAAATGCTTCCAAATTTTGACACAAGCTCATTTACAAGTTTTACTACAACTATGGTATTTACAAGTTTTACAGCAACCACCTTTACCCAAGGTCAAACCTAGAATTACTATCAGCTGTCCAGAAAACCTAAAATTACAAAGGTTAAATATTTATTGATGTGACCAATCATTCTCTAAGACCAAACTAATACTACTACAAGTTCACAAATGTCGCAAAAACACCAGAAAGTAAGGTGTGCCCACCTAGAATATTTATTTATACTCATTTCTTATTTTACTTAATTAATTAGGTGGAATTTTAAACATATATGTAAACTGCTCCCAAAATTCTACAAAAATTACAGAGGACTCTTTGACCCAAAAAGAGACTACTGTAAAAATTTGAACTAAATTTATTCACAGGAACTCCCTACACAAAATTCACAAGCTAATAAGGCTGTTTTTTGCATAAATAGGAAACCCTATTGAAAAGTGTCAAACAACAGATTTCATATTTTTCTTAGACACTTTAAGACACCAAGACATTCTCCAAAAATTTATAAGAACATTACACATGTAGAAAAATTACTAAAATTCCTTTAAGCATTTCCTAAAATAACAAGATAGCATTATAACTTGAAAAGTACTTAAGCACTGATGCCCAAATTTTTACCAGAGCTAGGGCTAGCATAGAGTAACCTACCCACCAAATTTTATGATTTATGGAACACTACAGCTCAAGTTATAAATTTAACAAATTTGCATGCATTCCAAAACACATTTAAAGGATCTATTAAATTCTCCTAGAAATTAAACATCACATTCCAGATTTATATTTTTCTAAAATACTACACATCATGTAGACCCTAACAAAATTTACCTCATGATTTTTGGATCATTAAAACCCTAGATCTATATTTTTCCAACTTGTACAAAAATCAGTGACAAAATAATAAAAATGAATTTCATTTCGGATGACTGGGCCGGCCCGGAAAACTCGGCCCACACTCGCGCGCGCGCGGCCCGCTCAGCGCTTCCGCCCGCGCGCGACACTGACGGGCGGGTCCCCGCGGTCAGTGACCGGAGACAGGGGAGCGGCAGCCGTGAGCTCCGGCGAGCCCAAGCTCGTCGGAGGGAAGCTTGCCCGGAAAATCGAGCCCACCCACGCGTTCCCCGTTCCGCAACGCTTCGATTCATGCTAGTGGATGAGCTTAGGTTGGAGCGGGAGGGCTCGCCGTCGTGAGCGGCGGCCGGTGAGGGTCGGGTGAGGGTATGCCGTCGCCGGTGAGGCCGCACGGCCATATCTAAGCTCGGTACGAGCTACACTACGCCCGGGCGAATCTATTGAGGTAGAAAGGAGGTTTGGAAGAGGTCCTAACTACCCTGGCCACGGAGTGTCGTGACGCGGTGCGGTGAGCGCGACGACGGTGGTCGTCGTGTTCCGCTCCGGCGAGGTCGCATCCCACTGTAAGGTCATGCCTAGAGCTAGAGGAAGGCCTACACTATTCCGAACGCTGACCACAGAGAGAGGAGGGTGAAAGAGGACGTCGGTGGTGAGCTCGCAATGGCGGCGGCCATGGCGGAGCTCCGCACCGCCGAGGTTTGATTGGGTGATTTGCCCTCTACCTTGACCCAACGGCTGACCCAATGTGCGGAGGTTGTAGAGTATGGGCAGGCGGTGCTGTTCGTGAGCTCTCGGGTGTGGTGGCGCGGTGGTTGGCGCAACCGAAGGCGGCGGAGCCGGCTGTGGGGGCGGAGGACGCTCGGTCGCCTTACCGGTGAGCTGGGGAAGGAGGGCGATGGAAATGGAGGGGGAAGCGGGTCGTCCTGGTCTTCATGCTGAGCTCGGAGGCGATGTGGGGCGTCGGCAGAACACGCGCGCCACGCGGCCACCGGGCTCTGCCCGAGCGCCACGACGCGGTCGGCCGTCCGACTGAATGGCGAGGTCGACTGCCCGATGAGGCCGAACGGTGACTGTCAGTGCAAGTTTGACGCTGATTATCTTCCAACACAGCGCGATTTGGTCCAAGACGACAACATCAAATTCGTAGAGCTATGTGAGGGCAACAAAATTGTCAATTGGAGCTTAGACTGGTTCGGCCTAGATTTGAAACTACAGAGCTCTAAAGTGGGTCACCTGAAAACTGAAACTTAGTTTCAGTCACTATGCCGACTGAAACCCGATTTTCTAGGCACCAAATCTCTTAAACTATTGAGAACCAGGTGATGGTGATATTGACAATGTTGTAGAGCTATGTGTGGACAACAACTTTGTCAATTGGCTCAAAGGCTGGTTTGGCCTGGTTTATGAGTTACAAGTTGCTAAAGTGAGGTACAGTGAAACTGAAAAGTCCAATTTCCAGACTTAGAATTTTTCTAAGTGTTGATCACCACTCAAGCTGACTTGTGGGCCATTTTTGAGCATGCTCTGGTCATTTTCATGAGATGGCCATATTAGAACTTTTGTTCCTCATGAAATTCTCTACAACTTTACTTAAGGGTGCTCTTCCATGCAAGGTCTCTAAATTAGACTTTTTAACTAGTCAAACTAGAGCCTTCTAGGGTCAAATGGTGGTCAACTCCTCTTGGAGGGCAAATTTGAAATTTTGGTCAACATGAAACTTGTTCCAAATGTTACCCTAAGTATAACTAAGGTGTTGTAGGTCATGATTGGCTACCTTACCTTTTTGTTACACCAACTATCAAATACTTCATGAAATAAATCAAACAAACCCTAAAATAATCACATGTGTTGCATCACATAAAATAACAAACATGAATGATGCATGCTTATGCTTATGCAATGCAAATGCAATGCAATTATGGAGCTAAACACTTGAGGTGTTACAGCCCTCCCCCCTTATAAAAATCTCGTCCCGAGATTTGGAAAGCGTACCATTTTTCATAGAATTCCTTATAACCATCCCACAAATAATCCTCCCGTTCCCACGTAGCATCACTCTCACTTCCTTGATTACTCTACATCACTTTGTACCACTTAACCACTTTACTTCTAGTTACTCGTTCCTGAGTATCGATCACTCGGACTGGCTTTTCTTCATAGGTTAGGTCGGATTCCAGCCTGATATCACCTAAAGGAACTTGTTCCTCAGGAACCCGAAGACACTTTTTAAGCTGAGATACATGGAAAACGTTGAATATGGCTCTCATTTCTGGAGGTAACTGAATTTTGTACGCAACAGCTCCACTCTTGCCTATGATTTGGAAAGGACCCACGTATCTTGGCGCAAGTTTCCGCTTAACACCAAAACGTTGGACACTTTTCATTGGAGAAACTTTCAAATACACGAAGTCTCCAACTTCAAACTCGAGTGGTTTTCTACGACGATCAGCATAACTTTTCTGTCTAGCTTGGGCTGCAGCCATATGTTTTTGGATGGTACGGACTTGTTCCTCAGCTTCCTCAACAAAAGCAATACCATAAAATCTTCTCTCACCAGATTCTATCCAATTTAGTGGGGTTCTACACCTACGACCGTACAAAGCTTCGAATGGAGCCATCTTAATACTCTCTTGATAACTGTTATTGTACGAGAATTCGGCTAAAGGTAACCATTTTTCCCAAGAACCCTTGGATGAAATGACGCATGCTCGCAACAGATCTTCCAAGATTTGGTTAACTCGTTCTGTCTGACCCGATGTCTGGGGGTGATAAGCAGAGCTTCTCACTAACTTGGTTCCCAGAAGGTGATGCAAGTGCTCCCAAAAGCGAGCAGTGAACTGGGGACCACGGTCAGATATGATAGTACGAGGTATCCCATGAAGCCGGACTATCTGATTGAAGTACAACTCAGCATAGTCAGTGGGACGATAGTCCACTCTCACTGGGATGAAGTGAGCTGATTTGGTCAAACGATCAACAATTACCCAAATAGAGTTATGATTTTTGCCAGTAGGAGGAAGTCCGACAATGAAATCCATACTTATCTCTTCCCATTTCCAGCCTGGAATGAAAAGTGGCTGAAGTAGCCCAGCTTTCATGTGCACAGCTTTAACTCTGCAACAGGTGTCACATCTAGCAACATATGCAGCTATCTCTTTCTGCATCTTGGTCCACCAATAAAGTGGCTTCAAATCATAATACATCTTATTGCTGCCAGGATGGATGGACAACTTAGAGGAGTGTGCTTCAGACATAATATCATTTCGAAGCTCTCGGTCCTTAGGCACAACTAACCTATCATTGAACCATAGTACACCCTCTTCATCTATCCTGAACTGTGTAGTTTCTTGCTCTTTCATCTTACGCTTGATGTGGAATATACCAGTGTCAGTCTTTTGGAGCTCAATAATTCTGCTTTTGAGAGTACAACTGACAGTGATGTTGTACAAGACTGATGGATGTAGAAGGCGAGATCGATGAAAAATCAGTTTCAGCTAAGGAATGAAAATGAGACTTACGGCTTAAAGCATCCGCAACTACATTTGCCTTTCCTGGATGATAGTGCACTTGAAGGTTATAATCTTTAATCAACTCGAGCCATCTTCTTTGATGCATATTTAGCTCGGGTTGAGTGAAGATGTATTTGAGGCTTTTATGATCGGTGTAGATATTGCAGACATTTCCCAGCAGATAATGCCGCCATACTTTCAAAGCATGAACAACTGCAGCCAGTTCTAAGTCATGCGTTGGATAATTCACCTCATGCTTCCGAAGTTGTCGAGAAGTATATGCAATTACTCGGCCTTCCTGCATCAACACACCTCCCAAACCTATGCCTGAGGCATCACAATAAACATCGAATGGTTTCTCGATATCCGGTTGTGCCAAAACCGGAGCTGAGGTTAGGAGGGTTCGCAGTTGGTGAAAAGCCGCATCACACTCAGGAGTCCAGACAAACCTGGTGTCTTTTTGCAGCAACCGAGTCATTGGCTTGGCTATTTTGGAGAAATCCGGGATGAAGCGACGATAATAGCCAGCCAAACCAAGAAAACTTCGGACCTCGTGAATCGAGATAGGAGCCTTCCAGTTCAGTACTTCCTGTACCTTGGCGGGGTCCACCATAATTCCTCCATCGGACAACACATGCCCAAGGAAAGGTACTTCACGAAGCCAGAATTCGCACTTACTGAACTTTGCATATAGTTGATGTTCACGCAGTCTTGTGAGGACTATACGCAGATGTTCAGCGTGATCCTCCTCATTCATAGAGTATACCAGGATGTCATCAATAAATACCACCACAAACTTGTCCAATTCAGGCATAAACACCGAATTCATCAAGTACATGAAGTGTGCGGGGGCATTTGTCAAGCCGAAAGACATAACAAGATACTCATAAAGACCGTATCTGGTAGAAAAGGCTGTCTTTGGAACATCTTCCGGGCGAATTTTAATTTGATGGTAGCCCGATCTTAGATCGATCTTGGAGAAAACTTTAGCTTTAGACAACTGATCGAACAAGATGTCGATTCGCGGTAGAGGGTACTTATTTTTGACAGTGACTGCATTGAGAGGTCTATAATCTACGCACATCCGCAACGACTGATCCTTCTTCTTTACAAAGATAGCAGGACATCCCCACGGCGATGAACTAGGACGATTCAACCCCTTCTTCAAAAGTTCATTCAATTGCACCTTAAGTTCAGCGAGTTCATTTGGAGGCATCCTATAGGGTCTCCTAGAGATGGGTGCCGTGCCAGGCAACAACTCAATTTTAAACTCCACATCCCGATCCGGAGGGAGTCCCGGCAAATCATCGGGAAAAACGTCCGAAAACTCATTTACTACTGGAATTTCGGCCAACGCCTTTGCTTGCACAGCATGAATTTCCCCTGACAATTCAACCTTTCTGGGAAGTTGTACTAGAAAACCCTTTTGATCTGTAGGATCTCTGAGCATAACTACCCGAGCGGATGTGTCAATGAGTACCCCATTCTGACTCATCCAATTCATGCCCAAGATAACATCTATGTCTAAACCAGGTAAAACCAATAGGGCAAGCGAATAACTTCGCCCTTCTATCTTAAACTCAAGGTTCCCCACTACTTTGTTTGTGAAAATATTCCCACTTGCAGCACTAATACAATAACCCACACCTTCAACCGTATGCAACTTGTGTGCAAATTTGGATGCAAACTTAGGACTGATAAAGGAATGCGAAGCACCTAAATCAAAAAGTACCACTGCGGGGTGTTGGTCGACTAGAAACTTACCAGCGGTGACCACCTCACCAGATGGAATTTCCTCAATGCTGTTATAATGGGCGTGTCCCTGACGACTACCTTGGTTGACATTTTTCTTAGGGTACGGACAGTTCCTGGACCAATGGCCTAGCTTGTTACAGTTCCAGCAAGGCATGTTGCTAGGAGGGACACTGGAGCTGCCTTGGCCCGCATTACTCTTTGGCAGAGCCACTGTATATGCCTTACGAAACCCAGTCTTCATTGTCACCTTCTTTTGTGGAGGACGAAACTTAGCATTTGTGGCAGGAGGGCGAGGAGGAGCCCTCGGGGCAGCTGGAGCTTGAGACTGTGAAGCACTCGCCTCAATGGCCCTTTTACGGCTCTTAGAGGCAGAATAGATAGCATTGTTGTTCTCTTGAGTTAGAGCATCACTGATGAAATCATTGAAAGTAGTACATTTGCTAGTACCCATAGTTTTCATCAGTTTTGGGCCGAGGCCCCTTTTGAAGCTAGCAATCTTTTTGGCATCGGTATCCACAAACTCTGTGGCATACCTTGCCAGGTTGTTGAAGGACTGCAAGTATTCAGTCAGGCTTTTGTTTCCTTGCGACAGCCTCATAAACTCTGTGTGCTTGATTGCCATAAGACCGGGAGGGATATAATTTCCCCGGAATGCCGCCTTAAACTGATCCCAAGCAATCGGGACATTGGCAGGCAGTGTGGAACGATAGTGGCTCCACCAAATGCCCGCTGGACCATGCAACTGATGGGAAGCATACTCAGTTTTCAGCTCATCAGTTAGGCGTAGCAGACGAAACTTTTGTTCAATGGTATTCAACCACTCGTCAGCCTGCAGTGGTTCTTCCGCTTCCTTGAAGAGCGGGGGCTTTGTATCCAGAAAGTCCTTGAAATCGCTGTACTGATTTGGCTCTGGGCCCTGGCGGCCAGGACGAGCCTCCCGGTTAGCCAGCTGGCGCATAGCATCCGCCAACATACGCTGCCCTTCGACCACTGTCTGCATCAACTCGGCCGGAGTAGGTGGTGGCGGAGGGGGCGGCTGTTCCTCCTCCTCATTTCCACGACCCCGGCGTAGATTGTACGACATCTGCAAAATGCATAGCCAATGAGCACTGACGATGTGGGAAATTTGTAGATGAATTATTGCGAAATGTCAATCTGACTGTATGAATAGATTTCTCATAATAATTAAGGCACAATAATTCATCACAACCGCACAATCCATTATAGCGCATCATTTGACGAGATCATACTTGGTAATCCAACAAGATGCTCTTTGATAAAGGCTCACTCACAGGGAGCACAACGGTTACCGGACCGTTTGCATTGCTATCTACGTGATTTTTGACCTTTTGCACAGTACTTGGATTCGATCTCAAGATTTTTAGTTGACTGTGAAAGGCTACTTCAAACTGACCACAAAGAGACTTCTCAATGAAGAGTTCCATGGTGGACCATGACTAGCCACCTCGATACCTGCGCGTGCCAAGCAGCACAGCCTTATGTCGCGCGCCATAGGAGGCCCTCGGTCTCGTCGCGGCACCGAAGGGTGCTAATCGTGACACCATCATCGAACGCAACATAATAAGACATCAAGTTGTGATCGAAATTAACAGGTCAAACTACATTTAGGAAACATACGGTTCAACCTTACATCCCAAAGTCAAGTTATTACAAGGCCTCACTCCTTCACAGGGAGGGCACAAAAGACGATCCTAACATTATAGGCACGTGATGACTACTCTAAGCATCATCCTCCGAGTCAGTGTCAAGGATCTCCCCGCCGTCCTCATCACTGACAGGCTCTAACTCCTCGTCTTCTTCTTCTTCTGGCTCTTCCTCTGGTGCTTCTGCAGGTGGGGCATCCTATGGTCCATCAACCTCCACTTCATCATCATCCTCAGCCATGAAGATTCCCGAACCCATGTCATCATCGACGTTGTTGTTTCGAGGCAGCAGGGGATTAAGCTCGTTGTTCAGGCGGTGCACTTCTTCATGAAGATTATCATTGTATTCTTCAGCGTTCTCCAACTGTTGCTCGAGCTCAAACTGACGAGCTCTCAGAACGTTCTCCTCGTGCCAGGCTTCATCCCTCTGTTCCATCACACGGACCAACATGCGCTGACAGTTGTGGTTTGCCACTGTCAACCTCTGGACTGCAAGCGTTTCTTGATCACGATCATGAATCACTTGTTCCAGTTGTTGCCGTGCTGCATTCCTGGTGGCAGTCACTTCAGCCAACTCTGCCCTCAGCCTTTCCACCTCAGTAGGCTCAGGGCGGGGCTCACGTGGAGCGAGCTGGTGACGCGGTGCCCTGCCCCCAGTGGACTTACGAGCGGTCCTCTTGGTATGTGCCATCTGTAGCAACAAGATAAGATACGACTTAAAGTGAGGATCATTTAGGGGATACGAAATTTACTTTAGTCGGGAGTACAGAAATTTTTAAGGAGGGAGTAAATGATATGTAT
Organism: Saccharum hybrid cultivar R570; assembly: GCA_038087645.1. Lineage (NCBI taxonomy): Eukaryota > Viridiplantae > Streptophyta > Magnoliopsida > Poales > Poaceae > Saccharum > Saccharum hybrid cultivar. Next base: position 27,366,051 of record JAQSUU010000043.1, on the reverse strand, counting down.
GATATATTTAAACATGATGCATGCACGTTCCGTACGCCCTCTCACCTTAGTAGAAACCTAAAGTTCTAACGCTAGGCGGTGGCATACATACGTTCTCTCATATAAGCGAAACTATCGGTCTACTCGTTACGCTGTTAGTGTACCTGCAGAAAATTTCATTGCAGCCCAACAATTCCCAATATATGCACATAAGAAAGCAGTAAATTAAATACTTTCCATATACACATCCCCGGATGTATATATTTCAGTATCAAAGCTACCCAATTGATAGATGCCCACAATTAAGTGCTTTTACATAGTTACATGGTTTAAACATGTAAAGATGTAAGTCACCAAAACTACTCTCCCCTAGACCGCCGGTTGGACGATCATGCTCTCACAACTCACACTTACCAGAGCGTCGAGGTAATTGATCCATACATTACCACCCAAGTGGATGGCATCCATACAATATCACGCCGTATGGACGACGAAACAGAAACAAACAAGGCCCCCAAGTTAGTCTTTATAATAAGCCACCTAAGAGTCCTTATTTGGGCTAAGGGATGTGATCACTGGCATACCTAAAAAATAATTTTTTAGAGTTTAACCCTTTTCGCAAACAAATACTTTTGTTTTTAATTACTCGTAAGATGTGTTTAATGTTGAATTATGCTCCGGTACCAGCTGTAACAGAACCGACCAAATTATAAGAGCACAAGTACGAAAACAAGCACCGAAGCGCTCAAATTTTCAAACTTGAGCCCATATAATCCCGGTAGTCAATCGAAATCACGAAGGATTTCAAACCAAACTGCTTACAACCAGGATCGCATCATTCAACATACAACATCATACGATACATTTCACAAGTAGTTCTAAAATAAGTTTACACCACGGAGTAGCAAATATTACAAACCAAGTTTGAAAGTAGCGGAAGCATGACACACACACTAGTTAATTAAATACTGCCAGTCTGGATGATCGACATCCCGCAAAAGCATGAGGAAAGTACATAAGATGATCACGCCCAGGTGATCTAGTCATCATCACCCGCAGGGTGGAGACACGTCTTGCAGAATCCCTGATAAAGCATGTCATCTGCAACAGGAGAGAATAAACCCTGAGTACTGGAATGTACTCAGCTAGACTTACCCGTCGAAAACCAGAAATAAAGTGACACCAAGGATTATGCAAGGCTTACACAAGAGGCTAGCTGACATAACATTTTGCATAAAGGCATAAGTAATTTAAACTCTTGTAGCCTGTACTAGCAGTTATTTTTAGCATTTACCTGTCATCTATCTTAGCACCTGTACTAAACATGCACTTGATTATAATCAAACAACATTATTATTATATCCATAGCAGGTATATCATTGCGGCAACATTGTATCATTCCCTTAACCACCAGTTTATTTAATGAGATCTACGTTGCCGCTGCTCAAGTCAAGTGCTCACTAACTGGGAGCGACGGCGATTCGAATCGAATTCCTATCCAGCTGGAGGGGTATTTCTAACACTCACCGCGCAGGCCCCTGCCGGGGTCGCACAAGCCACCGTTTCATATGATTCAGGAATCGCGGGTCCGAATAATGTCGCGACCCCAAGGGCGACACTCTGCCAGGTGATAGGGACTCTAACCCCCCCTTGGTCTCACGCCAATGTCCCCAAGCACATCCTTTCTCTCCTCCAAGAAGCAACCTACCATTCGATTCCCGGCCTGAACCACATTACTCGGCTTCGCGGTCGGAACGGGTTATCCGGCCAACTAAGTGTTAGACTGCGTTCAACATGACTCAAGGACGTACAGCGAATCGGTCCTTAAACGACTCAGACGGGCATAGCTCCACACCCAAGACGTGAAGTGTCTTGCGGCTGTACTATCGAACTCCCGCCCGGTCTCAATTTCATTTGTAAGCATGGTTCCATTCACGATAGCCATAGAGCCACTCGTGACTCCTTCCTACATCTCGCGGATGACCGGAAATCACCCGACTTCTACCGTACTAAGCAGGGCTAAGCATTGACACGTGCCTAAACCTAAAATAGGATTAAGTACGATATCTGGACAAGAACAGGTATAATGCAACAAGTGTTTTCATATAACTCCTACAACTTAATGCATTAAACAATTAAAAGTACTCAAGATTAATTTATAAAACAGTAGGTTCAGCATGCACCGGGGCTTGCCTTTCAGAAAGGTTGCGGGCCGGTGGTCTGGACACTCAGGAAGGTCGTCTGCGGGCACTCCTTCGCCTGCTGGATCCTCGGGCTCCTGCTGCTCCTGGTCCTCCTCCGGAATCACAGGCTCGAATTCGAGGAGAGTTACCCCCTCCGATGCACCTATTGCATGAATGCACAATAAATATAATGGATGCATAAATGGGTGCAACATGCTCGGAATGAAATGCATTTCAGAATAAAATACTTTATTCAAGTTATTTTATTAGTACGTGCAAATCTCTTCTCCAGTAGAGAAGTACTCACCTAATCTACTTAACCTAAGATAAAGCTGCTCATCCTCAGTTAAGGCCCTAACACCTAACAATTACAAAAGTAGCATGTCTTAGGATATTACACCATATCAATCAGCAAAACACCACAGTAAGCATTCTGGACAGCAGCTACTTGTTTTTATCACAACTGAAGATTTATAATTCCAAAAGATATGATCTAAGACAATCTGGAAAGCCTAAGAAATGCACTACAATTCATTTTCAGACCTCAACTCCAAACTCCTAAGTTTTCCATGTTAAACTTCCCAAGTTCCAGAATCTGTCCTATCAAAACAGAGAGTAGCAGATTTTGAACTGCCACTTTAAACAACAGTAACTCTCAAACTACTAAGCCAAATGCTTCCAAATTTTGACACAAGCTCATTTACAAGTTTTACTACAACTATGGTATTTACAAGTTTTACAGCAACCACCTTTACCCAAGGTCAAACCTAGAATTACTATCAGCTGTCCAGAAAACCTAAAATTACAAAGGTTAAATATTTATTGATGTGACCAATCATTCTCTAAGACCAAACTAATACTACTACAAGTTCACAAATGTCGCAAAAACACCAGAAAGTAAGGTGTGCCCACCTAGAATATTTATTTATACTCATTTCTTATTTTACTTAATTAATTAGGTGGAATTTTAAACATATATGTAAACTGCTCCCAAAATTCTACAAAAATTACAGAGGACTCTTTGACCCAAAAAGAGACTACTGTAAAAATTTGAACTAAATTTATTCACAGGAACTCCCTACACAAAATTCACAAGCTAATAAGGCTGTTTTTTGCATAAATAGGAAACCCTATTGAAAAGTGTCAAACAACAGATTTCATATTTTTCTTAGACACTTTAAGACACCAAGACATTCTCCAAAAATTTATAAGAACATTACACATGTAGAAAAATTACTAAAATTCCTTTAAGCATTTCCTAAAATAACAAGATAGCATTATAACTTGAAAAGTACTTAAGCACTGATGCCCAAATTTTTACCAGAGCTAGGGCTAGCATAGAGTAACCTACCCACCAAATTTTATGATTTATGGAACACTACAGCTCAAGTTATAAATTTAACAAATTTGCATGCATTCCAAAACACATTTAAAGGATCTATTAAATTCTCCTAGAAATTAAACATCACATTCCAGATTTATATTTTTCTAAAATACTACACATCATGTAGACCCTAACAAAATTTACCTCATGATTTTTGGATCATTAAAACCCTAGATCTATATTTTTCCAACTTGTACAAAAATCAGTGACAAAATAATAAAAATGAATTTCATTTCGGATGACTGGGCCGGCCCGGAAAACTCGGCCCACACTCGCGCGCGCGCGGCCCGCTCAGCGCTTCCGCCCGCGCGCGACACTGACGGGCGGGTCCCCGCGGTCAGTGACCGGAGACAGGGGAGCGGCAGCCGTGAGCTCCGGCGAGCCCAAGCTCGTCGGAGGGAAGCTTGCCCGGAAAATCGAGCCCACCCACGCGTTCCCCGTTCCGCAACGCTTCGATTCATGCTAGTGGATGAGCTTAGGTTGGAGCGGGAGGGCTCGCCGTTGTGAGCGGCGGCCGGTGAGGGTCGGGTGAGGGTATGCCGTCGCCGGTGAGGCCGCACGGCCATATCTAAGCTCGGTACGAGCTACACTACGCCCGGGCGAATCTATTGAGGTAGAAAGGAGGTTTGGAAGAGGTCCTAACTACCCTGGCCACGGAGTGCCGTGACGCGGTGCGGTGAGCGCGACGACGGTGGTCGTCGTGTTCCGCTCCGGCGAGGTCGCATCCCACTGTAAGGTCATGCCTAGAGCTAGAGGAAGGCCTACACTATTCCGAACGCTGACCACAGAGAGAGGAGGGTGAAAGAGGACGTCGGTGGTGAGCTCGCAATGGCGGCGGCCATGGCGGAGCTCCGCACCGCCGAGGTTTGATTGGGTGATTTGCCCTCTACCTTGACCCAACGGCTGACCCAATGTGCGGAGGTTGTAGAGTATGGGCAGGCGGTGCTGTTCGTGAGCTCTCGGGTGTGGTGGCGCGGTGGTTGGCGCAACCGAAGGCGGCGGAGCCGGCTGTGGGGGCGGAGGACGCTCGGTCGCCTTACCGGTGAGCTGGGGAAGGAGGGCGATGGAAATGGAGGGGGAAGCGGGTCGTCCTGGTCTTCATGCTGAGCTCGCAGGCGACGTGGGGCGTCGGCAGAACACGCGCGCCACGCGGCCACCGGGCTCTGCCCGAGCGCCACGACGCGGTCGGCCGTCCGACTGAATGGCGAGGTCGACTGCCCGATGAGGCCGAACGGTGACTGTCAGTGCAAGTTTGACGCTGATTATCTTCCAACACAGCGCGATTTGGTCCAAGACGACAACATCAAATTCGTAGAGCTATGTGAGGGCAACAAAATTGTCAATTGGAGCTTAGACTGGTTCGGCCTAGATTTGAAACTACAGAGCTCTAAAGTGGGTCACCTGAAAACTGAAACTTAGTTTCAGTCACTATGCCGACTGAAACCCGATTTTCTAGGCACCAAATCTCCTAAACTATTGAGAACCAGGTGATGGTGATATTGACAATGTTGTAGAGCTATGTGTGGACAACAACTTTGTCAATTGGCTCAAAGGCTGGTTTGGCCTGGTTTGTGAGTTACAAGTTGCTAAAGTGAGGTACAGTGAAACTGAAAAGTCCAATTTCCAGACTTAGAATTTTTCTAAGTGTTGATCACCACTCAAGCTGACTTGTGGGCCATTTTTGAGCATGCTCTGGTCATTTTCATGAGATGGCCATATTAGAACTTTTGTTCCTCATGAAATTCTCTACAACTTTACTTAAGGGTGCTCTTCCATGCAAGGTCTCTAAATTAGACTTTTTAACTGGTCAAACTAGAGCCTTCTAGGGTCAAATGGTGGTCAACTCCTCTTGGAGGGCAAATTTGAAATTTTGGTCAACATGAAACTTGTTCCAAATGTTACCCTAAGTATAACTAAGGTGTTGTAGGTCATGATTGGCTACCTTACCTTTTTGTTACACCAACTATCAAATACTTCATGAAATAAATCAAACAAACCCTAAAATAATCACATGTGTTGCATCACATAAAATAACAAACATGAATGATGCATGCTTATGCTTATGCAATGCAAATGCAATGCAATTATGGAGCTAAACACTTGAGGTGTTACACCCGGAATCGAGGTTTGGCGATTCCCGGCCATGGCGCCGCCGCGGAAGGGTCGCCGTCGGGATGAAACCGGCCGGAGCGCCGCCGGCCTCACCCCCGATCCAATCGGGATCGTCCGTTTTGAATCGGACGGATGTTACTTGTTGATATCGGTTCGGTTGTAATCTTGCTAAAGAGACCCTGCTCTTTTCTAGTTTAGAACCCGCGGTCCTAAACGTAAAAATCCGAATTCGTTTTGATCTGTTGAAAGCGTATTTCATCTCGGTAAATAAAAAATATGTTTTCTGATATTTACAGTTTTGCCACTAAACTTGTTTTAGTCGTAGAATCTCCGTTTTAACTCCGATTTGATCCATTCAAATTGCGTTACATCCATATTTGCGAGCTCTACATGATGATAGAACTGTACAGTAGGTTTGAGTTAATTTATTTTCGAGTTTTTATTAAAGTATTTATTTTTCTATAGGAAATCTTCGTAAATTCATAACTTCGTCGTTCTTGCTCTGTTTTTCGTGATCTTCGCGTCTATTTGATCCTAGCGAGTTGTAGATTCATTTTAAAAACTTTTTATATTATTTTCTTGCTGTTGGTCTACTGTTCTAATTATAGTCTTGTTTGTTTATGCATGATTGCCTCTGGATGTATGTTGTTGCTGTTGTTGATCGAGTATAGACGGTGAGCAATTCGTTGGAGATCAAGAGCCTTTCTACGAGCAAGATCTTCAAGACCAGTTTGAGCAAGGCAAGTATAGCGTGGGATTATCCTTATTGTCCTATTCACATTATGCAAATAATATCATTATGCATCTATTCTCTTGTTAAGGATGACTTAGTGATTGATCCTACACCTTGATACCTACTATATTGCATTGAGTAGTATGGCTAGTGCTTAAACATGGACTATGATCATGTAAATTGATTAATGGAATATGCAACAAACATTAAAAGATGATTTTGATTAATGTTTAAAGGGGATTAGAGCATGGGGGGTTACTTTTGATGCTCTAATTACTCTCTATAAGGACTCATCTATAAGCGAACATCCAGGATTTACAGTACAACTGTAGGGGCTATATGGCTCTGGCTTTAGTCATATAGAAGGACTTTTTCTAGCTTGTTAGTGGTAACCTTTTTGGCGTAAGAATGGCTTGACGAATCGGGTATAGTGCGGCCTCTGTCCTTATGTGTATAGGCTACGGGTTATTGTGCCATTTGGAAGGGGACTCTACATCTGTTTGCCGAGTGAATCTAATGGCCCTAACTTGTTAGACGAACCTTAGAAAGACTTCATAGTGTTTTCCCTGCCTACTCACCTTGGTAGTGTTTTGGGAGTAATTAACCCGGGCATATGGGCAACACGACTCACAGTGAAAGTGTACAACCTCTGCAGAGTGTAAAACTGTTATAACAGCCGTGCTCACGGTCACGAGTGGCCTTGGACCCTTATGGAATAGTTGATAATTATTAATGGTTATGTTTTTGCTATTCATCAATCATTTCACATTGATCATATGTTTATTGTTTATATTGAGACATTTTGATGCTATTGATATGCTAAAATTATGCTAACTAAAAGCTACATGCGGATAAACCAATATTATGCCTTTGAGCCTCATGAACCCCATGTTACACTTGTTGAGTACGAGATGTACTTACGCTTGTTTATTTTTCTTACTTGGATAAAAATCCCAGATGGGTAACATATGGTGCTAATAGTGACTACTACGCCTACTTCCCTGAAGATTACTAGACTTGCAGTCAACCAGTCAATGTGCCTATGATTGGAGCTACCATGAGAGTTTATTATTTTTACTTCCGCTACATTTGTGTTAAGACTATGTGTTAAATATCGTGATGTAATAACATTTGTGATGATACTTCCGTTATAATTTGTTAACTTATGTGTGATTGATCTCTGGGCACACATAAGAGTATGCATTCCATTTGGTCTTTAAATGGGTGTGACAGTCGAGCTCCCTGCCGAGCTAGACGAGGCTCAATTCCTTGCGGATCATGGAATGCAGCTCGAGCAAATTCATGAGTTGCAGGACAGGCTCGACGAGGATTGAGAAAATCTACACCTACTCCAACAAACCCTCGAGCATGAGCGTGCGGCACACGCACTTGGTGGGAGAGCTCGCGAGAGAGCTCGCGACGTCAACCGTCGCATCAACGAGGACCGGGTGGTCGACCCCCCGGTTTTCGCTGGAGCTAGCCAGAACGTCATTGCTGCCGCCATGCTCCTCCGCAACATGCCCGAGCCATTAAACCTCGATGCCCATCGGGCTCGAGATGAAATCCGAGAACTCCTCAAGACCACTGCTATGCAGCAGGCCGAGAGCTCTACCTCGAGGCAACGCGAGCCAGCCTCAGAGCGGTTCGTCGAGCCCTCCCGACAGGAGAGAGAGGCCTCGGTTCATCCCGAGCCTGCCCGGCAAAACCGGGCGGCGCCTGTCCCCGAGCACATTGCCGACGATCATGAACCTCGAGACACCCGTGGTAACATCGTCGAACGCCGCACGCGCAAACACGGTGATGGTGTGGCTCGAGGTTACCGTGTGCACAGAGGCGGGCGCTACGACAACTCAGAAGATCGTAGCCCTTCACCGAGCCTCCGGGCCCTCGGGTCTTTAGTAAGGCTATCCGCGAGATGATACTCCCGGCTCGGTTTCGCCCTCCCACGACTCTCACCAAGTACAACGGTGAGACCAAACCTGAACTTTGGCTCACCGATTTCCACTTGGCGTGTCAGCTGGGTGGAGCCACCGACGAACGAGTCATCATCCGACAACTCCCCCTGTTCCTATCCGACACCGCTCGAGCCTAGCTCGAGGATCTCCCGCCTCGACAGATCCACAACTGGGATGATCTCGTGAGGGTGTTTGAGGGAAACTTCAAGGGGACCTACGTGCGTCCCGGCAACTCATGGGATCTCTGGAGTTGCAAGCAAAAACCAGGTGAATCCCTCTAGGATTATATCCGGTGCTTCTCCAGGCAACGCACCGAGCTCCCCAACATCACCGACTCCGACGTGATCATGGCCTTCCTCTCTAGAACCACCTACAAAGAGTTGGTCCGAGAGTTGGGCTGTAACACCCCACTCACTACTAACAGATTGATGGACATCATCACCAACTTTGCCGCCGGCGAGGAGGCAGTTGGTGCTATCTTTGACGGTGACCAAGACAAAGGGAAGCAGAAGGTCGACGACCCCACGGGCTCCAGCCGGGGCTCCAAGAGAAACAACTGGAGAAAGAAGAAGAGCCAGCAGGGCAAGCTCGAGGCCTCAGCCGACGAACTTGTCGCTGCTGTCGAGCGCAAGAAATCTCGAGGCCCCCCCGGCGGGGGCATCTTCGATAAAATGCTCAAAGAGCCGTGTCCCTACCACAAGGGACTCACAAACCATAACCTCAAGGACTGTCACATGCTCTGTGGGTACTTCGAAGGCGTAGGCGTCAAGAAGGACGACAAGAAGGAAGATCCCAAGGGTGACGACAAGGATGGGGGATTCCCCAAGATCCATGACTGCTTCATGATCTACGGAGGACCCTCGACGCACCTGCGCAAACGAGAACGGCGTGAGGTTTTCTCCGTACAGTCGGCGATCCCCCACTTCCTTGACTAGTCTGAGGTGGCCATCACTTTCGACCATGATGACCATCTTGACTACGTCCCCAATCCAAGAGTCTACCCGCTTGTTGTTGATCCCATCATCGCCAACACGCGCCTCACCAAGGTACTCATGGACGGCGAAAGCAGCCTCAACATCATCTACGCTCAGACCCTCGACCTCCTGGGGGTCGAGAGGGCGCGTCTCCAACCCAGCGTCGGGGGTTTCCACGGAGTTGTGCTAGGGAAACGGGCAGAACCTGTCGGACGGGTCGATTTGCCTGTCTGCTTTGGCACACCTCCCAACTGTAGAAAGGAGACTCTCACTTTCAAAGTGGTCGGATTCCGTGGAACATACCATGCTATCCTTGAGCACCCATGCTATGCCAGGTTCATGGCGGTCCTGAACTACACCTACCTCAAGCTCAAGATGCCAGGCCCAAATGGTGTCATCACTATAGGGCCCTCATACGAACACGCCTACGAGTGCGACGTCGAGTGCGTCGAGCACGGCGAGGCTGTTTTGGAGTCGGCGACCTTGGCAGCGGACCTCGACGGTCTGGCCAATGAGATTCCCGACCCCAAGCACCATGCCAGCAGCTTCGAGCCCGCGGAGGATGTCAAGCTCGTGCCCCTTGACCCTGCTGATCCCAAGGGAAAGGCGCTGAGCATCAACGCCACCCTCGATCCCAAATAGGAAGCAGTGCTCGTCGACTTTCTCCGTGTGAACATTGACATCTTTGCGTGGAGTCCCTCGGATATGCCAGGCATACCCAGGGAAGTCGCCGAGCACGCCTTGGAGATCTGGGCCGGCTCCAAACCGGTGAAGCAACGCTTGCGCCGCTTCGACAAGGAGAAGTGCAAGGTCATCGGTGATGAGATACATAAACTGCTGGAGGCCGGATTCATCAAGGAGGTTCATCATCCCGAGTGGCTAGCTAATCCTATATTAGTTAAGAAAAAGAGTGGGAAGTGGAGGATGTGTGTAGACTATACTAGTTTAAATAAAGCATGTCCAAAAGTTCCCTTTCCTTTACCATGCATTGATCAAATCGTTGATTCCACTGCGGGATGTGAAACTCTTTCATTCTTAGATGCATACTCCGGCTACCACCAGATTAAAATGAAAGAGTCTGACCAGCTCGCAACTTCATTCATTACCCCGTTCGGCATGTATTGCTACGTTACTATGCCCTTCGGTCTCTAGAACGCAGGGGCTACGTACCAGCGATGCACGCAACACGTTTTTGGGGAACACATTGGACCAACCATCGAGGCTTACATCGATGACATCGTTGTTAAGACCAAACAAGCCGACGATTTGGTAAATGACCTCGACGTTGCGTTCAAATGCCTCTGGGCAAAAAACATCAAGCTCAATCCTGAGAAATGCGTTTTTGGCGTTCCTCGAGGTATGCTTTTGGGGTTCATCATGTCTAAGTGTGGCATTGAGGCCAACCTAGAAAAAATCACCATGATAACCAAGATGGGCCCCATCCGAGATCTAAAGGGCGTACAGAGGATCACGGGCTGCTTGGCGGCGCTCAGCCGTTTCATTTCGTGCCTCGGTGAAAAAGCGTTCCCTCTGTACCACCTCCTGAAGAAATCGGAGCACTTTTCATGGACCCTCGAGGCCGAAGAAGCTCTTGCAAAACTCAAAGCTACACTCACTAATTCACCAATTCTCGTCCCTCTGACCCCAAGAGAGCCGCTCCTACTTTATGTCGCCGCGACAACACAAGTAGCCAGCACGGTCTTGGTTGTCGAGAGGGCTGAGGAAGCACATACCTTGCTCGTCCAGAGGCTGATCTATTTCATTAGCGAGGTGCTCTCGGAAACTAAGGTACGATACCCACAAATCCAGAAGCTGCTATATGCCATCGTCTTGACACGGCGCAAACTCCGTCACTACTTCGAGGGTCACCCGGTAACTGTGGTTTCTTCTTTCCCCTTGGGAGAGATAGCCCAGAACCAGGAAGCCTCGGGTAGAATTGCCAAGTGGGCAGTCAAGCTCATGGGCGAGACCCTATCTTATGCGCCGTGCAAAGCTATTAAGTCACAGGTGTTAGCAGATTTTCTAGCAGAATGGACCGATACTCAACTCCCCCCTGTACAGCTCCAAGCTGAATTGTGGACCATGTACTTCGATGGGTCATTGATGAAAACAGGAGCAGGCGTGGGTTTGCTCTTTATCTCGCCCCTCGGGGTTCCCATGCGCTATGTCATCTGGCTTCATTTCCCAGCATCAAATAACATCGTCGAATACGAGGCGCTCGTCACGGGTCTGAGAATTGCCATCAAACTCAGGGTCCGACACCTTGATGTTTGAGGCGACTCCCAGCTCGTGATCGACCAGGTCATGAAAAACTCAAGCTGCCGCGATCCCAAGATGGAAGCTTACTGCGAAGAAGTGCGGCGCCTTGAGAACAAGTTTCACGGCCTCGAGCTCAACCACATCGCACGCAGGTATAATGAGGCCGCCGATGAACTGGCAAAAATCGCATCCAATCGAACTATGGTTCCACTAGACGTTTTCGTAAAAGATCTCCAGCAGCCATTCGTCGACCTCGGGTTGGAAGGAAGGGTCGACGGGCCATCGCTCGACCCTCCGCCAGTGACAGAAGCCCTCTCGACCGGGGCTGAGGCCATGCAAGTGACAGAAGCCCCGAGCCTGACTGGCACGTTCCGTACCTCGACCATCTGATCCGAGGGGACCTCCCCTCGGACAAGACCGAGGCTCAACGAATCGCTCGCCGGGCCAAAACCTTTGTGATCTTTGGAGACAGTAGGGAGCTGTACCACCGCAGCCCTACTGGCGTCCTCCAACGTTGCATCACAAATGAGGAAGGCAGAGACCTGCTCGATGATCTACACTCGGGGCTTGCGGTCACCACGCAGCGCCTCGAACCCTTGTCGGAAATGCTTTTCGACAAGGTTTCTATTGGCCGATCACGGTCTCCGACGCTGTCAAGCTAGTACGCTCCTGTAAAGGTTGCCAGTACTATGCGAGACAGACCCATCTTCTAGCACATGCCCTGCAAACCATTCCCATCACGTGGCCGTTTACCGTTTGGGGGCTCGACCTTGTCAGACCTTTAAAAAGGACAACCGACGGCTTCACCCACTTGCTCGTTGCCATTAACAAATTCTCCAAGTGGATCGAGGCCTGCCCTATCACCAGCATCAGGTCCGAGCAAGCTGTGCTCTTTTTCACCGACATCATCCACCGCTTTGGGGTTCCCAACTATATCATCACGGACAATGGCACCCAGTTTACTGGTAAAAAGTTTCTAGATTTCTGCGACAACCACCACGTCCGTGTGCTCTGGTCAGCCATTGCTCATCCAAAAGCGAATGGCCAAGTGGAACGTGCCAATGACATGGTCCTGCAGGGCCTGAAACCTAGAATCTTTAACAAGCTAAACAAACATGGGAAGAGATGGGCTGCCGAGCTCCCCTCGGTCCTATGGAGCCTAAGAACAACGCCGAGTCGAGCCACAGGGTTCACTCCGTTCTTCTTAGTCTACGGATCTAAGGCCATGCTCCCCACTGACATAGAATATGGATCCCCAAGGCTAAAAGCCTACAACGAGAGAAATAACGACGCCGCAAGAGAGGACGCCCTCGACCAGCTCGAGGAAGCCCGAGATGTGGCTCTGTTACATTCTGCCAGGTACCAGCAAGGTCTCCGACGCTACCACGATAGACACATACGCAGGCGCGACCTCAACGTTGGTGACCTGGTGCTACGTCGAAACCAGAACACCAAGGGACGGCACAAGCTCACGCCCCCGTGGGAAGGACCATACATCATCGCAGAAGTACTAAAGCCGGGCACCTACAAGCTATCCAATGAGAGGTGCGAAATCCTCACCAACGCTTGGAACATTGAACAGCTACGTCGCTTTTTCCCTTAAAAATCCTCGAGGCTCTGTAATTTCTTTTCAATCTCATCAATAAAGAATACAACAATGTTCAAACTTTCGTTTCACAAACAATGAGGAAGGATTGACTCTACTCTCCCAGAATCGACCCTACCTCAGGGGCTACAAGGGGGGAACCCCCAGTCCCTGAAAAAACTTGTACTCTTTTTCAAAGTTGAAGAACTACCTCTTAGGTCGACAACGCTACGAGAGCACACTGAGGCTCAAAGGGGCTCTCGAGCCGCGAGATCACTTACACCACCGAGGCTACGGTACCTCCACTCACCCCTCACGCCTAGGGGCACGACCGCACGCTAAGTAGACCTAATGGCGGTTCATAACTTTGAAAAGAAGTACACCCCCCGTCACTTAAATCAGGTTCTTACACGATTTGCGAGGCCGCAAGAGCACCCTAAAGTTCGAGGGCAGTCGAGCCGCGAGATCACTCATGCCTCCGAGGCTACGGTACCTCTGCTCACTCCCTTATGCTCAAAGGCACGACGGTGTGCAAAGTAAATCATGCAAAAACGTGATTCAAGCAATAAAGGGAAGAAAAGCTCGAACCAAACTTAAATAACCAGCACAGGTTTACGTTCCGAGTTTTTAAGGCCTCCGAGGCCACTATGACCAAAGTTCAAAACACTAACTTATTACATGGGCCTCTGTGCCTAGATTTGGCTCACAGGCCCTCGTCGTCGGTGGGCGGAACCACCTCAGCCTCGAAAAGCTTGGCCAAGCGGCTTCCAGGCTCCTCGGCGGCTCCGATTAGGTCCAAGCAGGCGTCCTCGTTCTCCTTGTCTGTCCAGTCTGGGTCGGTAATGAAGCCATCAGCAACAAGCTCCATGTCATACACGAACCCAGACCGAACTACGGCCAGTGCTCTCTTCACGCCATGGTGGAGGCTGCCCCGTATCCTTTCTCGGACAAGGTGGCTCAGTGCCACCATCCTGCGGACGAAGGAGTTCCCCGGGGCGTCCTCCCCGGTGTTGGCGTCGAGCTCGACCCCTAGGGCGTCACACACGGAGGTGATCGCACCCTGGAGCATCTGAGTCCACTAGGCCTCGGCCTCGAAGAGGCTCTGGAAGGAGTTGGCCGCCGCCTGGGCCACCCGCTGCTCCCTCTCCAACTCTGGAACACAATTAACTAAATTAGCACTAATACGGGGCCTCGACGCCAAGGCCGTAACACCAATACTTACCCTCGGTATGGGTCTGCAAGCCCATGATCTCGTCACGGAACCCCTCGCACGTCCTCTCGAGCGCTTGAAGAGTGCCATCCCTGTCACGAGCGGCCGCCCTCAACGTCTTGACCTCCTGGCGGGCGCTCAGGAGAGCCGCGTCCTTCTCCTGAACGGCTCCGCTCAGCGTCACGACCTCGTCCTTTAGGGCACCTAAGCGAGCGGTTACCGGCCCGATCTGGATGTTGAGGGTGTCACGCTGCCCGCTGACCAGGGCGATGTCCTCCTCGAGCTCTTTCACCCGTGCTGACAGGGGCACAAGATCCTCATGAGCCTTAGCTGCCTCCTCCCGGGCCTTGGTCACATCTTCACGCACCACGGCCTCGGCCGCCCAGGCCTGCACCGCCTCCTCCTTGACCACCGCGTAGGCGACGCATAGCTTGGCCACCTCGACACTCTGATTAGAAAGCCGCTTGTTGGCCTCCTCGACCAGAGCCCATTGCCGGGCAAGCGCCTCCCACACGCCGCTCTCATTTCGAATGAAGAGTGACTTGCGGCGGGAGCGCTCCTTGAGCTCCTGATCACGGTTCGAAAGAACCAAAGAGGTTGAGAACCAAAAGAAAGGGGGCAAAAGGATAGCAAAAGGATAGCAAAAGAACCGATAAGCCAAACATACCTCTGTGACGTCCCGCATGCCTCGTGACACGACCTCCGTCACCACACGAAGTAACCGATCTATGTGTCGATGGAGACCCTCGAGGTATTCCCAGTGATGCACCTCGTCTTTATCGTTTAGGGTGAAGACAGGGACCGCGCCGAGGTTGGAAGCGTCCCTGAACTCAAGGGACGATCCCCCCAGCGCGGTATCTCCTCCTCCGCCCGTACTAGGGACAGCGCGGCGAGGTCCGGCCACTCAGAAGACGGCCCAGCCAGGGCGCTCTCTGGCCCTACGGAAGGACCGGCTTGAGCCGCAGCTCTGGCCCCATCAACCATCGCCAAGGGATCAGCCTGGTCCATGGCCTCGACCTCCTCGACTCCCACCACCTGCTTCCCCTTGTCCAGGGGGGAGTCGTCGAGGGTGAGGTCGACCATGGCTGGCGTCGACCCTTCCGCCGAGGCCGGCCCATCGCCCACCGGCACCTCCTCCTCTGGGACCACAGGCGGGGGCTCAACGACCCCACCCTCCACCGTAGTCGCCGGCTCCACCAGCGGGTCTTGCTGTGGCTGTGGCTCTCCCGGCTGCGCCGCCTCCTATCCTACCGCCGGTAGGACCTCCTCCATCACCACATCCGCATCCACCCGCCCCGCGTCACGGACGGATGCCTCAGCCGTTGCGGCCTCGACGGCAGCCTCAGCGGTCGACGATGACCCTGGCTCTGCCCAGCCCGTGCTGGGCGCCGCCACCTTCGACGGTCTCGACCCCTGTGCAGCGGGGTCGGAACCGGTGACCGCCGGGATGCTCGCCTCCGCCTGGGCCGTCGCCTCCTGTTGTTTTAGGCGCTCCTTTGCGGCCTGAAGCCTCTCGACCCAGGCAACATCGTCTGCCGCCGTCCGATTAATGACGACGGCGCTCGCCCGGAGCGACTTTGTGGGGGTCGGCCCCATCAGCTCCGCCTTGCGCTTGAGCCTGTGAAGCAAGAAGAAACATCAGAAACGGTACCGATAAAAAGCGATAAAGCGGAGCACGGATCCTTACCCAGAAATGGGCACCAGGGGCCTCGACCCCGGCCGATCTGAACCCCCCGGCGCTGCCTGCGGCGGTCTCGCAGCCGGCCCCCCCGGCGGGCCGAGTGCTCCTTGGGGCCTTGGCTGGAGGGCCGCCTCGGGTCCTCTACGCCTCCGAGGCCAGCTGGCCTCGGGTCCTCACGCCCGCTGGCGGCGCCGCCGATGACGACGCCGGCACTGCTGTTCCGGCCGCCGGCTGAGCCTACGAGGCCTGGACTGGTGGAGGCGGCCCTGTCGACCCCTCCTATGGGGTCTAGGATGGGGCGGCCCCTCCTGTCGAGGGCCCCGCCTCTTTGCCCGCCTCTTCCTCCGTCTCCTCCTCCACCACCTCGACCGACACCGAGGCCGACCCTGACGCCCGGGAGGACGACCCCCCAATGGGCTCCAAGAACGGATGAACGTCGGGGAGGTCCGCCAAGCCAGTTGCGGCGTCGTACCGCGATAGGGCATCATCGTCGTCCCCGTCACTGTCCTCATCATCCTCCCCCGAGACTGTCTCGGAGGGAGACTCAGCGAGGGGGAGCCCGTCGAGGGCCTGCTAGCGTCGAAGCTTCTTCAGTGCCTCCTTCTCCTTAGCCTTGCGGATCTGCCGTTTCTTGGCAGTTTCCTTTGTCTGCTTCTTTTGGGACGCCTGCTGGCGTCGAGCCTCCCGCTGGTCCTCTAGGACTGGCGGCTGCGTCTCCCGCACCGCAGACAAATCCTGCACATCGGCCTCGACTAAATCAAAAGAATCCAAAAACAGACAAAGTAAACAAACGTGCTAACAATAACACTTACCAGAGGCTCGAACCCCTAGGTAGGCCGCATGGGCACCTTATCGACGTCATCCGCCTTGAAGTTCCCCACCATCCGGTGCGCTCGCCGGAGGACCTCCTCGAGGGTGAGGGACTCGTGCGACATCTGGCTCCCCTCCAGTGGCGCCTCCGGTGTCATCTGGTTGAGACGAAGTCGACGCTGGCACAATGGCATCACCCTGCACCGGTGGAATGCTGTGGCCACCGCCGCCACCGTCAAGCCTCGCAGACGAAGCTGTTGCAGCGCTGCCAGCAGCGGGTCCAGACGCGGCTTCTCGGCCTCCGCGACTCCGTAGGACCAATTCTCCTCTTGGGCGACCAGCACCCGGCCGGTATACCTCGGCAACTGACTCTCATTGTTGCGGAGGTAGAACCAGCCGTCGTGCCAGCCGCTGTTCGAGGAGATGAGTTGGGCCGGGATATACTGGTCAGCCCGACTAGACCTCACCTGTAGGATGCAGCTCCCCACTCGAACCACGCACCATATCCCCTTCTCCCCCGCCTTCTTGGCAAAGAGCTCCGCCCTGAAGAGATGGAGCCACAGATTCCACTGTGGCTCCATCCCCAGGTAGCCCTCATAGACCACCGCGAAGATGGCGGCCTGTGTGACGACATTGGGGGCGAGATGGTGTAGCTCCACCCTGTAGTAGTGGAGGAGCGCGTGCATGAAGGTGGTCACCGGCACGCCGAGCCCCCGCTCGTGGAAGCAGATGAAGCTAATCACATATCCTTCAGGGGGTGCCGGCTCCCGGTGGTCGGGCGACGGCGCAATCCACTCCGGCCACGACCGGCTCGTCCTTGGCCGTAGCAATCCATCCTCGACCAGCTCCTCCAGCCTCCTCTCCATCACCGAGGAAGCAACCCAGTCATCAGCGGGGAGAATTTGACCCTTGCCTGCCATTGACGCCAGGAAGCTGTGCGGACAGAGGTAGGGGCGACGGCGGCGGCGCTAGATGAAGGCGGGAGGGCGCAAGGGGCACAGAGAGCTGTCTAAGGCAAGGAGGGCAAGAACGCAAAGGGCCAGTAGGGGAGGCAGACCCCCAGGCTTTGTTTTTATAGCCCCGACAGAAGCCCAACGGCCGCGCGAAAAGGTAGGAGCAGTTTCTTGCATTTAATGCTCTTACCTAACCGTTTCCTCAAATCTCGTAGGAGTTGGGTGCGTGGCCGTCCCCCACATCATAACCGTACGCCACGTCGCCCACTACCACGCTGATCTCGCCCTCTCCCCTAAAAAGGCGCGCCCGGCTAACGGGCGGGGCAGGATTCGCGGACGGATATTCCTAGATACCTGGTAAACGGGCTCCAAGCCCGGTATGAGTCTCGAGGGAGCGGAAGCTGGCCCTCGACCCGGGTTCGACAGCTACCCTCGAGCGACAGAGTTAGGGACGACCAGGGATGCGCCCGTACATGGCCAGGGCTCGAGCCATGCTCTCGAGGCACCCCAAGACGTATTCGAGGCTGTAGGAGAAGGTCGACATAGGAATCCCCTTGAGGGAGGCACCGAGCCCTCGAATCCCATCGCAGGGAATCGAGATCCACATGACCACTTCTTGGCATTCTTGAGAGCGCCTCTGGACCACTAGCCGACTCCTAACGAATGGAGCACGGGCTCACACTCGAATTCCCCCGCTAGTAGCTCACCGGAGATCATCGGAACTCGCCCAAACAGGGGTAGTACGGCATTTCCCACCCCTCCTCCTCCTTCCCAAAGGAGGAGCATGAGGGTCGAACGATAAAAGACGACCGAGACTCTGATTGACCTCGTGCGCACGAGGCTCGGGGCCTCGATCGCAACAAATCGAACTCTAAATGGAAAGGCATGAATTGCACGGCAAAGTCCAAACCACTCCCTAATAGAACGCATAAAAGACCTTAGAGGAGTCTCAACACTCCATCGAGGCCTCAGAGGCTACACCCGGCGGGTGCGCTCGCGCGCCCCCACCGAAAAAAACCGCGACGCTATGACTCCAGTTCATTAACTGACAAGCCTCTAGGAGAGTGATCACACACTCACCCAAAGGCTCAGGGGCTACTGTCGGTACCAACAGTATGGGGGTACCCACAACCAACGATAATAAAAAACAAAATGATTAAGCCACAGCAAAAGGCAGCCCGCCTCAAATGCGTACCGGGTCTGTCTCGTATGAGGCCAGCTCGACGGAGTGCCTCGATCGAGCTCCAACTCTGACTCGTACGAGGCTCCCCCGATGGGAATGCCTTGACCGCACCCCGTCCCGTACGATGAGGCACCTCGATCGCGCTCCGACTCGCACGAGGCTCGTACGCCCACCGGAAAAACTCCAACTCGTGTGACCCCGGGTCGGAGCGCTCGACCCACTCGATCCACCTACCCCGGGACAAAAGTCAGAGCATTTAATGCGATTACCTGCTACCACCTACCGGCATGGCCACAACCAGGATCGACGTGGGAGCAACGCCGGGGTCAGTCCTTACTGTTTTACCACCCATCCCGTGATGGGGGGTGAAACCTATCACTATACACACCTTACTGTGGACTGTTTATCGCCAGTCACCCTCGAGAAAGGATACGACAAGGCCTGTATTCCGCAATCTCAGGGATTCGGCCTTATCCGTCCAGCCTCGACCCGGCCTTGACCCAGCCTCGACGCCCAGCACAGTTCGACAGGGAAGAAAGGCCGGCGTGGCATGGTGCTCCGGGTCATTTCGCCATCTCATCCCCAACGTCACCCCGGTGTCCAGGGATGGCCGGCCATTCCTGGGGCACGTCGCTACAGTCACTCCTATAGGGTCGACAAAACATCACCTCAAGGCTCCCCAGTGCCCTGGCCTCCTCTTACCCTATAAAAGGGCAGGCCAGGACCCTACAAGGGGACACGGACAAGAGGCAAGACACAAGCTCGAAGCCAAACACCAGTAATCCAAGACCCCCAACACAGAGATCAACATCTCAAGCAATCATCTTTGTACTCTTTTTTCTCTCTTTAAGACTTGGGCTCACCGCCCTCTCTCGCAAGCTTATAACCCCTACACAAGCACCTCGGTGCAAGGAAATACAAGACTCTCGCCCCCGCTGGACGTAGGGCCTCCTTCTGCCTAAACCAGGATAAACCCCCGTGTGTTCTCCTTGCATCATCATCCAGGTTAGGGACACGCAGCACTCACTCGTCGGTTTAGGATCCCTACGGGACCAGACACCGACAACTGGCGCCCGAATATCCGATGGATATACCGATCCATCGGACAGTGCCGCGGGACACAAGCCCCGCACGTCTACATGACGGAGGCCCACGCTGCTCCCTCGTTTATCTTCTGTGCTCGTTTCCCCCACGCCGCTCGCACGGCTCGTGCCCCCCAGCTCACCCCCTCAGCCTGTCCCCATGCCCGCCGCATCCGCCTTCGCACCGCCCTGCATGCACGACGAGCATGCCCAATCGCCCCCATGATCGCAGCACCCCCATCCGCTCTCCCCCAATGCTTCCGTCCATTATCCCTCCAAGGAGCCACGCACCCCCGGCCGCCTGGCTCGCCCCTCGGCCGAACAACATAGAAAGCTAGAATAAAACACGTGCAACAACACGAAAACAACTACTGCAACATTAGGCTGAAGCAGCTGAAACACCATGAACATATTATTGCAACAACATGGAACAACTGCTGCAACATTTGGTTGAAGCAGCTGAAACACCATGAACATATTATTGCAACAACAACAAACTGCTGCAACAATAGGTTAAAGGAGCTAAAAAATTTGGAACATATTATTGCAACAACACCGAACAAACTACTGCAACAAAATAGGTTGAAGGAGCTGAAACATTTGGAACATATTTTTGCAACACTGGTGTGAAGTATATGAAACAACGCTCGAAATGAACACACTTGCAACAACATGGTATAGCTACTGCATCATGAGATTGAAGCAACTAAAACATACTACAACATCTCGAGCAGTACTACTGCAACATCGCAAAAAAACATCTGTTGCAACAACCCAAAAAAACCCATTGCAACGTTCGAAATCATCTGTTGCAACATAAAAAAACCATTACAACACGGCGAGACCTGACCCCCCCGAGAGCTCGCCGAAACCCTAGCCACCGTAGTATCCCTTAGATCCAGAGGAGGAGGAGGAGGGCTCAGATCCAGGGAGCAAGGCCTCAGATCCAGATCCCTCTGCGACGTACCTCGTCAGAGCCGCCGCCGTCGTCCTCGTCTCCGGTGGGGTGTGGGAGCCGGGTTGCAGGGAGAGTGGGGGTGCATGGAGGTCGGTGGAGGACGAGGGATGGAGGGAGGAAGGGAGCACGGGCGGAGGGCGCGCATCGAGCTCGTGGGCACGGCGCGCGGTGTCCCCATCCCGGGGACAACCCGGAGAGCATGCAGGAAAGCGGGCGGAGGAGCGGCATAGGAGATATTGAGTGTGGGGGAGCGGGCAGAGTGAGTGCGGGAGAGAGCGAGTAGAGGCAGCGGGTGGAGCGGGGGGAGGTGAAGTGCGAGTGCAGAGGAGCGGTCTGTGAAACAGTGAACGAGTGGAGGAGCGCAAGCGAATGAGGATAAGGCGAGGGGAGCAAGTGGAGGAGCGCGAGCCACATCCGGTGGTGAAGAAGCAGGTTGGATGTCACTCCCAAAATTTCCTATTTTGGGTTGTTCATAGGAAACACTAAATAAAATAAATGTTTTAATATTCGGATAAAATTTCCTAAGTTTAGTTTATGATAGCATCAATTAGTTATAGAAAAAATGAGAATCTTTAAAATTTTCTAAACTAATTTGACAGGCTATTGTTTGATGTGATGTTTGCTTGTTAACTCTTGTGTGTTGAGAGTGAACAGGGTCTTTAAAAATACGTTTAGTAGGTCGATCTTTCTTCTCCGGCATGTCTTTATCTTTTTCTATAATCAATATTCCTTGTTTCTCATATCAAGTTTTTATCGGGAGCTTCCTAAAAATCTTCTCTTTTGTAACGCAAATTACTCCTTTCGGTTTCTCGCCCATCAATCAATCTCTACAAACTTCTCGGGAATTTTTCTAACTTTTTCTAGAATTTGTTCTCACTTTTCTATGAGCATAATCTAATTTTTAGATGCTCCAAATTATTTTATCATGAGCTCCAAATACTTTATTTGGGTTCCTTATGTTTCATAATGTCTCTGAGAATTTTTTCCAAATTTTTAGAGCTTTCGAAGTATTTTTTGTGGCTTAAACAATAATTTTAGACTTTTCTAGAATTATTTTATCCATGAAATTAATTAATTCCGAAAATAAATAAATATCTCATTTTTCCAACGCTCAAAGCCTTTATGCAATAATCATCAAGACCTATGTCTTTATTTACTAATGGGCCTTAATGTCTATTTAGGCATATTAGTGGAGGTGAACGGTGCAACATCAATTAGTACCATATTACTGGTTGATGTGAAGGTGGAGAGTTTTCCTCCGTATAAGTACGTACCTACCCCATGGGCAAAGCACACCAAAACTACCGTAAGAGGAGCCTCTAGTTTGAGAAATCTCTCGTGTAGTAAATTAAATATTTCTCCTCCTTCTCGTGACGCCCCTAGGCCGAGGCCCTTTAGATGGATGGAGGTAGAAGATGAAGTATTTACGATTCTGCCACTGGTTCGTAATATCTTTATCGTTTCTTCGTTTTAATTCTGTTTTGCTCCGTTTTAGTTGCGTTAGTTTTGTATAGTTGCACTCTACGCAGTAGTGTTAATGTTTTCTTATCAGATGTTTTTTTTTCATATATAACTAAATATTAGATTGATTAATATGCTTGTAATTAGTTTTTAATTTATAATCTGCTTAGTCTAAACACGTTTTAAATATAAAACTAGTCTAGGCGTTCACTTGTTTACTTTCTTTTCATAAAAGAAATGTCTTTGCTTATAGACGATTCTCTAAACATTCATAAATAATATATGACTGGATTTAACATGGTATTTTAATTAAAAATATAATTTGACTAAGTTAATATAATTTGGTCAATTCCACTTTAAAACATCCATCACCTCTTTTCATTAAATAAAATAAATTAATCGTAAAGTTTGCTCTTTTAGTTATGCTGTAAACCTCGATAGACGTGTCCTTGGTAACAATAGCTCCTTTCTTAGTCATTCTTGCGCTCTTTTAAAGCGTCTCTTTTGTTTGGTGTGTTGTTCTTAGTTGTGTTTATTGTCTGTTTGTTCTGTTTGATTGCTACGAGTAGAAGAAGCATGGTTAATTAGCGCCGAAGACGAGGAGCTGAGGACCGACAGTCGAAGCAAAAGGACTTGAGACCAGAAGATAGCAGTTGAAGGGTTTGAGCAGCTAGACTTTGGGAATAAGGCAAGTATAACATGGGACTATCCTTATTGTCCTATTCACTGAAATTATCATACATATGCATGTGTCCTCCTTGACAACCATAGAGATTATAACTTAGCTATTGATATCTTGTTTCCTTGTCACCTATGGGTTGTGCATTTGGGTAGCTATTTCTAGTGCTTAATTATGAACAATGATCTTGTAATTTGATTAATGGATTAAGCAATCAACCATTAAGATGATTTTATTACTGTTGAAAGGGGGCTAGAGCAAGGGGTTATATTGTTGCTCTAGTTACTCTCCGTAAGGACTTACCTGTAAGTGATAATCGGGACATGCAGTATAGCTGTGAGGGCTATATGGCTCTGGCTCTAGTTGTTCAAGAGACCTTTTCTAACTTGTTAGTGGTTACCTTAATTGGCGTAAGAATAACTTGACACGTTGGGTGTAGGACAGCCTCTAGTCTATGAGTATAGCCGAGAAGGAATTATGTCATTTGAAAAGGGGTTCCTACATCTGCCTGCCAAGTGAATCTAATGGCCCTAACTTGTTAGACGAACTTTTGAATGACTTTATATGGTCTCTGATGTTTTGGGCCTTGCAAACCCATGTATTTGGAAATCATGACTCACAGTGAAAGTGGACACCTCTACGCAGAGTTTAATAAACTGGTATACTAGCCGTGCTCACGGATACGAGCGGCCTTGGAGATTCTTACAGAATAGACGATCACCATTGTTATATCATGCTTAATTACTGTTGTTATTATTATGCTCATGTTAATGCTATTCATTATCCTTATTACGAATGATCATTGGTTCATTAATGGGAATTGGTTCATCTTGATGCTACTCAATTGCTAATTATATGATGATTAAAAGTTAAACGCAGTCAAACAGTGTCTAGCCTTTTTGAGCCTCATGAACCCTGTGTTATACTTGTCGAGTTCGATATGGACTCACTCTTGCTATTTCCCCAACACCCCAGTCTGTAGTAAGGTGTTGCTTAGAAGAAGGATAAAGATGTAGTGGAGTTTCCAGAAGTCTTTCAGAAGTGTTTGGCATACGGAGCCACTAGTCAGTCGTCCCTGAGAAGAATGGAGCCTGAAGTTTAGTCACCGTTCCGCGATACTCTGATGTAAGTGTTAATATAGCTATGTATACGTTATATAATAATATTGTTTCTGATACTTTTTCATTCTGATATATGTGTGGATTTTCTGGACGCACATATGATTAGTCTGGTTTTGTTCTTTAGAAAACCGGGTGTGACGTTGGATGACCGACGTATAGCATTACCGATCCATTATTGGTCAGCTGTATATTGTGTTCAAAACGTATGCTAGCTAGTATGCACGCGACGCGAGAGCAGCTTTAGTGGCCCACAGCCCAACCCATCTCTCTCTCGCTCATTATTCACTAGCTCTTTCAGTTTCAGCTAGCCTGCCTCGGCCAGTCGGTTATCATTTTCATGTATCTCCAAAGCTGAATCCAGTATTAGATGCTCGAAATCTACGGAAATAATCTTGGGAAAATGTGAGTTCAAAAGTCAAATTTTGTAATATATAAGGGGAAAAAGGACAAACCACACTAGGGATAGATTGTATTGCTGGCCCAACCGAAATTGTCTTGGAAGTAATTAGGCCATGATTTGTTTAGAGAGTCAAAACAAACAGTGTATTATTCAAGGTTGTTTTTTTCAAAATTAGATAAATATACATGCAAACTAGATTTGTGCCCTCTATTCTTTTTCCCACAAAACCCTCTACTTGCTGTCACTGAAGACTAGTAGTCTGAGTGGGCTCCTCTTGGCCACTGTGTTGCAATTGCAAAGCCCTCTTTTTTCCACTCGCTCGGTTGCTTGCTATTGCTCTGCGGTGCTCCCTTCATCGGTGTCGATCTGTGTTTCGCCATCCCCGTTTCCACTCGCCACCGGTCACCACCAGCACCTGTGGGCCATGGAGGAGGAGGAGGGCCGGCCGAACCCAGCCTCTGATGCTGAGATCCATGGAGGAGGAGGAGCGCCGCCAAGAGGCTCTGTGCAGGCGTGCTGATGCCGAGGAGGAGCAGGTGGTGGGTGATGAGCAGGAGGCGGGTGATGAGCAGGAGGCGGGTGCAGATGGCGGTTGTCACAGAACCTTGTAATTATGATGGTCCACATGTACCTATCATTATCATAATGACCTCTGACAGCCATACTAATATACCTCATAACCTAAAAGGTCTGCTTTCCTCCGAACAAGATCCAATTATAGGAGTATTGCAATATTACAACAGTTTATTCAAAATACCATCAGAGTAAAAGAGCAGAAGTCTTACATAACTTAAGTTTACAAACCACAGTTTCAAACCTCAAACTATAAGTAGCATTATTACAAACCAGTAGTAGTGGAGTATCAGTAGTAACTTTATTACAACACCCAAACGAGGTGCCTTGCCCAGAGGCCATACAGCCTACTCGTCGTCACTTTCTTCAACGACAACGGTCATGCAGCAAGGCTCAAAACAGACTTACTCATACACCGCACCTACAACAAGGGTTTAATGAACCCTGAGTACTGAGGGTACTCAACAAGACTTACCCGACTAAGAAAAAGACTCTAAGAGCATGCTAGCTTTAGGGAATCAAGGTACGGGTATTCAAAATCAAAATTATTTTTGCAGAAAAGCTTACTAAAGTAAGTCCTTACTTTTAACATTTTATGTTCATCATTGATGGTTCATTAACCAATTCTAAGTGATCCTAATCTAGATCAAAGTAATTCTCATCAAGATTCTTCTTTATTCTTTCCTCAAATTCCAATTCTTAACTACGATGCAGGACAGGTGATCGAGTCTCCATAACCGAGGAGCAACGACGATTCGAACCGATTATACCCAGCTGGGGATCTCTAACCTCATGACATATGTAGAACCAAATCTTGCATATGTCAACCCTCATTTAGATCTCCGAAGACCAGAACGTGTCCATCGCCACCCGAGAGTACAGTACTCCTCGAACCCGGCCCAATTCTAGCCCTGAGTGTACATGCTACTCTCGCCATCTCTCCACTCCCAGTGCGAGGTTAGACGTTCTCGTAATGGAATCACTAATATCTTGGGCTTACCCAAGGCATGAGGCTAGTTGCAAAGTCTCAAAACACAAACAGGACTACATCGAACGGTCCTTAACTGACAAGGCGAAAACACTACATCGAGACTTCTTTCTCAATGCAAGTTAGCAGTGGCCAAACCACCTGCCCGATCTTCAGTTTTATTCTTACATTCCATTATTCCTCAAGTATGCCATCATGGCCATATAAACTTTTCATTTCTGAGGCATTCTCTCTCATTGCTACATCTACACCCACAAATACACCAAAAAAATATAACACCATCGAAACAGATGCACCAGATCATCTCTGAGGCATTCTCTCTCATTGCTCAACCAAATCCAACGGCCATGGTTCAATGTGTCTGCCCCTCGTCGCACAGGGCGCCCTCCCTCCGCCCCAGCCCCACGCCCGAGCCCTCCCCTCCATGGTTCGATCCCACCTGGAGGCGTATTTTGTTTCCCGAATAAAAAAATGAAACCGTCCCCCCTCTCCACTCACCCTCTCAACTTCCTCTGCCGCACCTTGCTGCGCGGGCAAGGTCCCCAGCTTGGGCGGCCACCTCCGGCTCGCCGGAGATGGCCGGATCTGGTGGATCCAAAATAGCAAGATTTGACAACACATTCCTCCTAGCCTTCGTCGGCGCGGCCAACCTGCCCGAGAGCGACGCGTCGACGCCACACCCTCGTCATCTCTATCAAGTGGGTGCACGGAGCCGTAGGCGCGCCAGACTGGGCGGCAGCGCAGAAGGCGGGAGGATGCCGACGGTGAAGCAGGCGTGCGGGAAGACGTCGGCAGCTGCTAGCCCACCTCACGCGCGGACACCCAATGGCGCCAGGCTGTGAGACGCTCGGCACGACGGACGGCGGTAGGCCATGACACGCCAAACCCTACACATCGTCGGCAGGCCTCGGCAGCTGCGACGACGACGCACGGTGGTAGGGCAGGCGCACGATTTGGATGGACCCCTTGAAGGTGACGAATCAATCTGATTATGATGCCTTCGGTTGCAACCCCTTCTAATGAGCAGCTTAGGGTCTCGATTTTTGCTTCATAAATTGCATAAACCAAGCAGGGGGTTGAATTCCCGCGACACTTGTTCTGCTCTATATAGTTTGGATGATTCCCCCTATAAGAAGAAAACTTGATGTCGACTGTTCTTATTTTGCAACACGGATATGCTTTTTTTTTCTTAATATAGCAAAACAAGTGCACTGCAATTAGAAGCTGGTTTCAAAATTTGTTGGTAAGCCTCCAGCTATTCTTTTTGGCATAGTCTATGAGACTATGACAAACTCTGGTATCATTCCTGCTCTGATAGGGAAGGTTCATCGTGAAGATATTCTATTTCTATCTCCGTTGTTCTTTGCTTTATTTTCCACCAGGTCCTGCGCACTTGGAAAAGATATTGAGAGAGCAGATTGCACGAGGCCAGCTTCATGCCCACAGGTTAGCATGCTTTTAAAATTTTCGTGCGGGTGTTGTAAACCGATAGTTCAGCATCTACTCAAGGTCATTGCCATCCTCTTCATCCGACCTGAAAAGAATAGATGCATAATGACCTGAAAAGAATAGATGCAGAGCATACTCATGTCTGGGTTCTGTTTCCTACAGTTTTAAAACCAGGATTCTACTTGTTTTCATAAAATTGTTTTTTTATCTGTTGGATACAATAAGGTCATGATTGGATTCTCATCACAGTATGATACTTTGTAATGTGGTGATTGTCTGATTCCATCTTCGTCAGGTTGGTTTTGCATGTTGATGGCTGCTTAAATATATATATAAAAAGGTCATGGCAACTCAGAAAACAATGCTTTGGGAGAGATAACTAACAACAACATAGGCCTTGTTTAGATCCGAAAATTTTTAGGGAAAAATTTCTGTAGCACTTTCGTTGTTATTTGGAAAAAATTGTTCAACTATGGACTAACTAGGCTCAAAAGATTTATCTCGACATTTACAAATAAACTGGAAGACTTTCTTAAGTCATCTCAACATAGCCGGTCCTAAGCCCGGGCAAAGGAGGAGGGCGTGTTAAGGTCTGGCGAACCAACAGTAAAAAAAACAGCCACTCTCATGGATTTAAAACCCACAAGAGATTCGTTGGGGCGTAACCCTCTTAGCGACGCGCTACATCGGAACCCGGGTGTGGTGTTAAATGGGCAAGGGCCGGGTCGTCATCCCCTTAGTGGCGCGTCGTATCGTGACCCGGGTACGATGAAAAATGAGCAAGGGTCGGGTCGTCGCAACCTTAATGGCGCGCTATATCTACGCCCGGGTGTAGTGAAAAATGAGCAAGGGTCTTCGCACTTCCCTCGACGGGTGCGAAGGGTAAGGAAGCTAGCCGAGCCAACTAGGATTCGTCTAGGTAGCTGGAACGTAGGGTCCCTAACGGGTAAGCTAAGAGAGCTAGTCGATGCAGCAATTAGAAGGCGTGTAAATATTCTATGCGTTCAGGAGACTAAATGGAAGGGCCAGAAGGCGAAGGAGGTGGAGGATACTGGCTTCAAACTTTGGTACACGAGGACAACATCGGGTACGAATGGTGTAGGCATCTTGATCGATAGGAGCCTTAAGGATGGAGTCGTTGATGTTAGGAGGCAAGACGACCGGATTATCTTGGTCAAGCTGGTAGTTGGAGATTCGGCTCTAAA
This sequence comes from Saccharum hybrid cultivar R570, assembly GCA_038087645.1. Lineage (NCBI taxonomy): Eukaryota > Viridiplantae > Streptophyta > Magnoliopsida > Poales > Poaceae > Saccharum > Saccharum hybrid cultivar. The sequence continues at coordinate 27,337,134 of JAQSUU010000043.1, read as the reverse complement.
TGTGATCAGTGCCTATGCCCCTCAGGTAAGTCTTAGCGAGGGCACCAAGAGGCAGTTTTGGAAAGATCTTGATAGCATGGTTAGTACCGTGCCTATCAGCGAGAAACTCTTTATAGGAGGAGACCTCAACGGCCATGTTGGTGCGACTAATGTAGGTTTCGAGCGGGTGCACGGGGGTTCGGGTATGGTAGTAGGAATCAAGAGGGGGAGGATGTTTTGAACTTCGCGCTGGCCTATGACTTGTTGATAGCGAACACCCTCTTTAGGAAGAGGGAATCTCATCTAGTAACCTTTCGCAGTGGACAACATTCGAGCCAGATCGACTTTATCCTTGCAAGGAGGGAGGATAGACGTGCTTGCTTTGATTGTAAGGTGTTACCTGGGGAGTGTGTTGTCCCTCAACATAAGCTTGTGTTGGCGGACTTTTGCTTTCGAGTACGTGTCCACCGGGACAAACGGGCCAAGATTGCGAGAACGAAGTGGTGGAAGCTTAGAGGGGAAGCAGCGCAAACGTTTAAGGAGAGGATGCTAGACGAGGGGCCTTGGGAAGAAGGAGAAGATGCCGATGACATGTGGCTAAAGATGGCAATATGTGTCCGGAAGGTGGCTTCGGAAGTGTTTGGCGTGAGTAGGGGAGGCAAACGGGAAGCGAAAGACACATGGTGGTGGAATGACGAGGTGCAAAGGGCTATTAGGGAGAAAAAGGAGTGTTTCAAGCATCTCCACCATGACAAGAGTGCAACCAACATCGAGGGTTATAAAATAGCGAAGAGGGTTGCAAAGCGAGCTGTGAGTGTAGCAAAATGTCAGGCGTATGATGGCCTTTATCAGCGGCTAGACACGAAGGAAGGGGAGAAGGACATTTATAGGATGGCTAGAATCCACGAGAGGAAGATAAGGGACATCAACCAAATAAAATGCATCAAGGATGGGACAGATCGACTTCTGGTGAAGGATGAGGAGATCAAGGATAGATGAAGAGAGTACTTCGACAAGCTGTTTAATGGGGAGAATGAGGGTCCTATCCTTGAGTTGGACGACTCATTTGACGATACCAACAGAAGCTTTGTGAGGAGAATTCAGGATGCAGAGATCGGAGAGGCTTTGAAGAGGATGAAGGGAGGTAAAGCGATGGGCCCTGATGGTATCCCCATTGAGGTGTGGAGATACCTAGGCGCCAGAGCGATAGTATGGTTAACTAAGATTTTTAACCTTATTTTTCGGTCTAACAAGATGCCTGAAGAATGGAGGAGAAGTATATTAGTACCTATCTTCAAGAACAAGGGAGATGTTCAAAGTTGTACTAACTACCGTGGGATTAAGTTGATGAGCCATACGATGAAGCTCTGGGAGAGGGTTATCGAGCATCGCCTAAGGAGAGTGACACATGTGACCCAAAATCAGTTTGGGTTCATACCTGGTAGGTCGACCATGGAGGCGATTTTCTTATTACGACAATTGATGGAGAGATATAGGGAGCAGAAGAAGGACTTGCACATGGTCTTTATTGACCTCGGGAAGGCATATGACAAAGTACCGAGAAATGTCATGTGGTAGGCCTTGGAAAAGCACAAAGTCCCAACTAAGTACGTTACCCTCATCAAGGATATGTACAGGGATGTGGTGACGTTCGTCCGAACATGTGATGGCGACACCAGTGACTTTTCAATTAAAATAGGACTGCATCAGGGGTCAACTTTGAGTCCTTATTTATTTGCTTTGGTGATGGATGAGGTCACAAGGGACATACAAGGTGGTATCCCTTGGTGTATGCTCTTTGCTGATGATGTGGTGCTAGTTGACGACAATAGGGCAGGGGTTAATAGGAAGTTAGAACTATGGAGGCACACGTTAGAGTCGAAAGGGTTCAGACTTAGTAGGACTAAGACCGAGTACATGAGGTACGATTTCAGCGCGACTAGGCATGAGGAGGGAGACGTTAGCCTCGATGGGCAAGTGGTGGCCAAGAAAGATACTTTTCGGTATTTAGGGTCGATGCTACAAAAGGACGAAGACATTGATGAAGATGTTAGGCATAGAATTTCAGCCGATTGGTTGAAATGGCGTCAAGCTTCTGGCGTCCTCTATGACAAAAGGGTGCCTCAGAAGCTGAAAGGTAAGTTCTATAAGACGACGATTCGTTCGGCGATGTTATACGGTGCTGAGTGTTGGCCTATAAAAAGGGGACATGTCCAGCAATTGAGTGTAGCGGAGATGCGTATGTTGTGTTGGTGTTGTGGGCACACAAGGAGGGATAGAGTCCGGAACGACGATATTCAGGATAGGGTTGGGGTGGCACCAATTGAGGAGAAATTGATTCAACATCGGTTGAGATGGTTTGGACAGGTCCAACGGAGGCCTCCTGAGGCGCCGGTGCGTAGTGGAGTTCTAAAGCGGGCCGATAATGTAAAGAGCGGTAGAGGTCGACCTAAACTAACTTGGGACGAGTCTGTTAAGAGAGATCTTAAGGAGTGGAATATCCCCAAGGATTTAGCTATGGATAGGAGCGCTTGGAGATTGGCAATCAACGTGCCTGAACCGTGACCTTTTTTTGTCTTGTGCCCTTTTTGTCCTTTTATGTGTCTCCCTGTTTTCTCGTCTCTTTTGGGTTTCATCTCTAGCCTACCCCAACTTGCTTGGGACAAAAGGCTATGTTGTTGTTGTTGTTGTAGTATTTACAAATAAACTGTGTAAATAGTTATTTTTTTACCTACATTTAATGCTTCATGTATGCGTCCAAAGATTCGATGTGATGGGTACTGTGCAAAATTTTTTGGGTGTTTTTGGGAACTAAACAGGGCCATAGGTATGATTTCTCAACTGTGAGGGAATTGCTGTCAATATTTTGACAATATTTTAGGAAGCCTTTTCAGTATCTGACAGTGCATGTTGTTGTTGTGCAGCTGCTACCGGGCTATCTGCCCATTGACCACACGCTGTGGGAGCAGGAGCTGGCAAAGAAGAGAGAGCAGTACACGACTTTCAAAGATGAGTTCCGCCGGTGTTAATGGAGATTTCACGTCACTGTTTCTAACACATCTAAATTTTAAAAACAGTGCAGAAGAATTTCATCCCTATAAAACTCTCTCTGCTCCCATGAAACTTTTATCATCTCTCTCTTCATAAATATAATGCCACATCAGCATAATTAATGCCCATAAAACTCTGATAAAACCCCATTGAGAGTGGCCTTATAAACCCGAAAATAGAGATCCTGAATCTTGAATTTGCTAGAAATAGCACGAAGGGTGGAAGCAGAAGACCACCACAAGGTAAATGCAGAGACTAATGAAAATTGAGCCTCAAGTGAGTACCAAAGAAGTCTTGCTCTTCTTGTAGAAAACTGTACACGATGATGTGTTTTTTTACTGCATACTGCATTTAAGCATTGTCACTTACATGCTTCTCAATCATTGGCTTCAAACCTTTAAGCTGTTACTCCCATCCCTATTTCATTGGAATTTCAATTTAGGCAACTTTCATTATAGTACACACAGTGGAATTCAAACGACAGTGCTTCCAGTTATTTCCATCTCTTATATGCCTTCCAGAAGCCCAACTGCAAATTCACAGTCCATCCCTTTCCTATCACATTTCCCATCTTAACTAATCCGAGCTCCTGATCTTCAGATACATCAACCGGTACAAAGAATAAGAGATTATATACTCCCAGCTTTGGCTACCAAGTGACCGACTCTACAGCAGACCTCAGCAGACCTCATACAGGACATGTTGTGCCAAATGTCATTGCAGCACTTTCAAAAAGTTAATCCATTAATTTGTCGTCAGCTTTTGACTCTGCTCCTTTGAGATACAGTAGGAAGAGCCCTACCAAGTTGATTTTGCATTTTCAATGTGCCAATCTAGGTATGGTGGGACTTAGTGGTTCACTACTGCAGTTAGCAGTTTTTTTGCTTTCATTTCATTGTGAAATAAAGTTTATGAGCTGCTTTGTGGTTTAAACGCCACCGTAGGTCTTTGCATTTGTGTTGAATCATATATTACTCGAGCACTTAAAAATTCGATGACAAATATTGCTTTCCACTTGCATCTCAGGTGGCTACATTGCTAGAAGTTCTACCAAATCGATTGACAGCTGATGTAATGGAGCATTGGTATAAAAACTACATTCTGGAATCAATTTCAGCGGCCACTTCTCAAACTTTATTTTGATTTTATTTATGTATGTACTCATGTGTCAAGGTTGAGCTGGGTTCACGAGCTTCAACCTCAAAAGATGCTTATTGATCTCCTTGATGAAATTGCACACTTGATAGATTGAGTGACAAAATGACCTATTATGCCTTACTATGCATGAGTGTTTTCATATTAAACTATGAAAAAAATGTCATTGTTTTATTGTTTTCATGTGCATCGCTGAGATGAACCCGTAGCGTTAGCACGGGCACTATACTAGTCCACCATAATCAATCAATATTACATATGCCTAGTCGTCGCAACCGTATTGTCACCGAGCCAAACATATACAAATTTTGGACCTAGCCGTTCTATCCATGTTGTCATGGAACCAAACACATACAAATTTTTGACCGCCATCTTCCATTCATAGATATCCCGCGAACCAAACAGACACCTTAAGTGGCCAGGACTATATATATAAGAGTCCTTATTAATTAAGCAAATTAATATATTATAAATTGCTTGGACATCATGCATGCATACTTCAGGTATTTTCATTAGACGATATCTATACCTAATAATAAAGAGGTAAAATTTCTCACCCCCATTTTTTTTGGTCTGTCTTCCCCCTAACTACCGGACAGATGATCGGTACGGAGTATGATTTTAAGACGTATTGGGATATACTACTGTTGTTCGAAGTCTAATCTAAATCCAAACTCAACCAAATCACTTATGTACGTGTTCGATCAGGACATTGGATTTGTTAACCGAATTAAAAAGCACTCCTCCGTACATCTCAATACAATAAGAACCAACACCTTCTTGTGAGGCCGTGACAAGTTTACAAGCACATCTATTGCCGCCGCCATCACCTGTTGTCTTCATCGCCGATGGCAAGACACAGGTCGACATCGACGACGGTGACGATGTCTACGTGCACCCATGTCATAAAGCATGGCTTGCATGTGTTCGATATCTTGGGGGTACATCGTACACAAGGCCAAGGGCGTGCGGCAGCGGTTTCTCCATCACGTCCGGCACCTTCTCTGTCAGCGGCCATGACTGGAACATCAGCTTCCTTCCCAACGCCCTGCATCTCGGTCTATCTGGCTCTCATGAGCAAGGGCACCAAGGTACGGGCCTCCTGCGAGCTCGGCCTGGTCGACAAGACCATGGGGCCGCCGTCGCCCGTGCATAGGACACTGGAGCCGAGGGAGTTCCGGTACAACGACCACAACATGTTCTTGCTTCTTCCCGCAGACTTCTCATTGTCCACTGCAACATCGACGTCATCAAAGAAACACCGGGTACGTGTCCACGAACATATATGTTCATGGGCAGGCTTGAGGCGCCCCCCTGCAACATCCCGGAGCACCTCTCCAGGCTGCTGGAAACGGGGTGGGCGCGGACGTCACTTTCATTTTCATCGTGGGGGCGAGACGTTCGCGGCACATGAGATGATGCTCGCGGCGCGGTCACCTAAGCTATCTTTCAGGACGGAGTTGTACGGGCTCATGAGAGAGACAAAGAAGCAGCATGTCACCTGACACGGATGATTTATGCGGACACGCTGACAATGATCCAGCACTTGCTTGTGGCTGCAAATAGGTATCATGAGATTGAAATTGATATGCCAGGGTTGTGACCGTCTTGATCCGAGGAACGTGGTGACTACATTGGCTTTAGCTTATATCATTCAATAACTGCCCTAGGCCGAAGAATTTATGTTTTCATCATGTCGATCCATGCACTCAAGGTGCGTTTTTTTCTCGTTTTCTTTTGCCTATATAGACTCAATCACGAAACTCGCCATATCTAATTGTAAGAAAAACATGGACAATATGAAATTTAAAAGTTTTGATATTTACGAGTAAATTTTTTATGTCTTACAATGAAAGAAAAAATATCTGTCATGATTCTATTTTAATTTAATACATAATTGGTAGGACATTATTATTACTATTGTTACCAATATTAACTTATATTATATCTTTCTAATTTTATACCGAAAGAGAAAAAATAGACATGCAACATTTCCTTCTCTATTTTAGCATTAAGGTTTGATAACTTCTCCTCTCCCGTTGCAACGCACGGACATATTTACTAGTTAGAATCTAATGCGTAATAAATTGAAACTCATTTTATCTCTCTCCTTATAATTCCTATGGTACACCACCATCATTTTTCCTTATGTCCCTCCTCGTTAAATGGTAATGAAACTCTAAGGGCCCATTTATTAGATTGTAGGATTGGTCCTAGGTCATGTTTAGATCACACCAAAGTGCAAAAAGTTTTCAAAATTTTTCGTCACATCGCATATGCCGGTACATGTATGGAGCACTAAATGTAGGTAAAAAAATAACTAATTACACAGTTTATCCGTAAATGTCGAGACGAATATTTTGAGCCTAGTTAATCCATAATTGGATGAAGTTTGTCAAATACAAACGAAAAGTGCTACAATATTTTTTCAAAAAGTTTTCGTAAACTAAACGTGGCCCTACAGCAGTTGTAGTCTTTCGAACAAGGGAAACGCCTGCCACTGCTGCACTACTGTCTGCCTATGAGCCTGTTTAGTTGGCCACCCAAGCCAAAAAAAAAAAGTTTACGCAGTACCTGTCACATCGAATCTTTGAACACATGTATGGAGTATTAAATATAGGTAAAAAATAATTAATTGCATAGTTTGTCTGTAAATATCGAAACGAATCGTTTGAGCCTAATTAGTCCATAATTAGATAAATTTTGTCAAATAACAACGAAAAGTGCTACAGAAACTTACACTACAGGATTCAGGCGCTTTGCCTGGTGCCGAAAACACCCGGCAAAGGCTACTTTGCACTCGACAAAGCCTTTGCCGGGTGCAGCACTCGGCAAAGAGCCGCCGACAAAAAATCAGCCGGCAAAGATTTCTTTGCCGGGTGCTTTTTATCGGGCACCCGGCAAAGACTTTGCCGAGTGCAAACCCGGCACCCGGCAAAGAAAAGTGGCCGTCACGGTGCCAACTCCGTCAACCCTTGGTTTGCCGGGTGCCATGTCAGAGGCACCCGGCAAAGATTTTTTAATTTTTTTTTTCCAAATTTTCTTTGCCGAGTGCGCTGCCGGGAAGGCACCCGGCAAAGATTTTTTTAATTTTTTTTATAATTTCTTTGCCGGGTGTCGCGCCCGAGGCACCCGGCAAAGAGTTTTAATTTTTTTTTATAATTTCTTTGCCGGGTGTCGGGCCGCCGGGACACCCGGCAAAGAGGTTTTTATTTTTTTTAGTATTTTCTTTGCCGAGTGCGCTGCCGGGTAGGCACCCGACAAAGATTTTTATTTTTTTTTATAATTTCTTTGTCGGGTGTCGTGCCCGAGGCACCCGGCAAAGAGTTTAAATTTTTTTTATAATTTCTTTGTCGGGTGTGTAGATGTCTGGGTTTTAGGCATCCGACATCGCAACTTGCTCGAAACTTTTTTAATTTTTTACCACAGCCTCCACATGCAACAAGAAGACACATCGACAAGTTTCGTGATTTTCAGACTTTGTTTGGATTTTATATAATTTAAATACACTTTTCCCGCGAGTACATCATCATGTTACGACAACATGATGCGCGAAATTTCATGTCACTTCCTAGATACGGCCTCCACATACTCTAAATATCATGAATACCATTTTTTTAATGACCAAATTCCATTATTTCATGTACCCGCAATTCAAATTTGGAATAGTCAGAAAAATTCAATAAAACGAAAAAAATTAAGGAAATATAGTTAAAAACTTAAACTTGTCCCAAATTTTGAAATAAGGATTTATTTACTGTAGTAAGGCCCACAAAAAAATAGGGCAAAAATAACAAAAAAAATTAAATAATTTGCCAGGTGCCAACCTAGGCACCCGACAAAGAAGGCTTTGCCGGGTGCCAGATCAGGGGGCACCCGGCAAAGAAATTAAAAAAATAAAAAAAATACTTTGCCGAGTGCCTAACGGCGCGGCACTCGGCAAAGGATGACGGCAGGAGGCCACCATAACGTCGACCACCTTTGCCGACGGCCTGGCTAGGCCGATTTTTGCCGAAGGCTGCACTCGGCAAAGGCTGTTTTGCCGGGTGTATTTCTTTGCCGGGTGCCTCTAGGTCTGGCACTGGGCAAAGAATGCCTTTGTCGGGTGCCCGATAAAAAGCACCCGGCAAAGCATTTTGCACCCGGCAAATTGTCCATTTACTGTAGTGTTACCCAAAAATTTTCACCAACTAAACAAGTCCTATGTACACCTACTGCCTATCAAGCTACAGTAGTGTGCTGTGCGCGTGGCCAGTCATCATGACGACCAAGCATCAAGCATGCAATGGCAATGGCCATACTAGAGTCTAGACGTGACACGGTGCATGCGTCGGTGGCCTGCGCACACCGCATGCGATGATGGATCGATTCGATTGAGATGAAAACCAATTAAGCATCGGACCGGAGCGCTAGCCTCTGCCTGCCGGCCTTTATCTCTGTCTGTCTACGCCCTGTTCGTTTAAACTTACCAATCTAACTGATCGGTACAATATTTTTCTTTTATAATAAATCAGCCAATAATACTTTTAGTCATAACTTATCAACCAAGCGAACAGAGTGCTAGTTTGAGATGAGGATCATTATTACTGGACTTAAACTACCCACAGTGGGCACTCTAAAGGATACTCTAAAGCTTTAGAGTATGAATATAGAGTAAAAACTGTTGCACTGGGTACTCTAAAACGATACTCTATCCTTTCTCTCACTCTATATTTAGAGTGGTACAGTGTTTACTCTATAGTCGGTAGTGGCGGGCTCCACTAGCTAAACAAAGGAAAAAAATACTATAACACACAAACCAAAAATCCAAATTAAATTTCGATTGCACTATTAAATTCGTCTCAATAAATCCTTCAAAACTAGATCACACATGGATATATTTAGATAAAGTGATAAGTGGATCCTACAATAGATAGAGTGGATAGAGGATGATATAGAGGATGGATGGATACGAAAGAATTAAGTATAGAGAAGAGAATCTTGCTGACTAGGACGTATAGAGAATGAATATAGAGATCCGAATCCAGATAGCCTTAGAACTCACGGTCACGGACCATGGCGATGGCTCTGCTCCATCCACATGCATGCATCCGTGACAGTGAGGGCGTCCTCGGCGCGCGCGGCGGCGTGGAGAGCCATCCTACCTACTCCCTCCGTTCCATTCTCTCCGTTCCATTGAAAGCGTCGTCCGGGAAACATGTTTGTGACAGAGGCACGTTTTTCCAACGACATTTTTAATGAAACGGAGGGAGTAGCTAATGCGTATAATCCTACAGCTGATGCTATTGCATTGCCCACTGCATTATTATTTATTGCACATATACATATACTACTCTCTCGTCTCGTCTCAGGAAATCGATGGGTAGCCACGATGGATGGATGGATCCATCGACCTCTGCATGCCCTCTCGTCTCGTCTCGTGTGAGGAGTCATGCATGCATGCATACCCATGCATCATCGATATGCATGCATGATCGCTTTCCAACGATCGATCAGTAGTTTCAGTAGAGGTACGGTGCGGTGGGCTAGCTCTAGCTGGCCGGGTGGGTGGATCGCCAGAGTGACAACATGCATCCATGTGCGAAAGTTTTTTTTACCCGATCGAGAATAGTCCTGGGCGATGTTTAGAACCCTTCAAAATGCAAAAAGTTTTTGAGATTCTCCGTTACATCGCATATGTCGACATATATATAGAGCATTAAATGTAAGTAAAAAAATAACTAATTACACAGTTTATCTGTAAATATCGAGACGAATCTTTTGAGCCTAGTTAATCCATGATTGGATAAAATTTGTCAAATACAAATGAAAAGTGCTATAGTATTTTTTTCAAAAAAATTTTTTGCCAACTAAACATGGCCCTGGTTTATTTTCCAATTTTTTTTTCTTCCACGGTAAAAAAGTACGTTTGACACATGTATGGAGTACTAAATGTAGACAAAAAAAACTAATTGCACAGTTCGCGGAGAAATCGCGAGACGAATCTTTTAAGCCTAATTAGTCCATGAAAGGCCTTAAGTGCTATGATACCCCCACATATGCTAATGACAGATTAATTAGTATCATTAGATTCGTCTCGCAGTTTTCTGACGGGTTCTGTAACTTTTTTTTATTAGTATCCGAAAGTCCTTCCCACGTTCTTCCGATACCTCCGATAGAACACCCAAAAATCAACGTCGTACCTGACTAACGTACTAGTCTACTAGCTAGTACTACCTAGTACCCCGTCGTGCGTATACATACGTGGTACACGGTGATCATGAACGTACTAGCTAGCTTTTGGTAGTACAAGCGTGTTCATGCAATGCAACGCTCTCAAGCTACTAGTCTCAACCTGAGCTGCTAGCGGATTTGGTAGAACCAGTGGCATGTATCCACCTTGATCGGACGGTGAGCAGTAGTCCAATGCGTGGAGATTGGTGGAGGGGTACATGTATCCCTTTTCTTTTCACGTGTTTGATTATTATATATAGGTGTTATTTTTTTAGAAAAAGATTTTGGTAGTACAAGTTTGGCGGTCTTTCTCAAATCTGAGGAAATCAACCAAATAAAATCAAAGCAAAAAGAAAGAAAAGAGGTTCGAAATTTGACAATCCGAGGCCGAAAGGCCTAGTGGGCCTGAAAGACTCACGGCAGCTAGGCCCATCAGTTCTGGGAGTAGGCCCATGGCGTCTCGGTTTCGGTCACCTTCTCGCCTTCCCCGCTGGTTCCCAAACCCCAAGGCGCCCTCGCGGTCTCGCCGTCATGCCGTCGCGCTACGTGATCGAGGAGGATCCCTACGACATCGACGCGTACCACGACCGGGTGTACGAAGAGATGGCCATGCGGGCAAGATTCGAGTCGGCCAGACCGGTGGTGGCCATGCGGGGAGGACCGGTGGCGGAGGAGGACGGAGGGGATGGCGGCGCCGACGAGGAAGAGGAAGAGGATGAGGATGAAGAAGACGAATACGAAGAGGAGGAGGAGGAGGAAGAGCGGGAGGGGGTACAATTGGTCGCGGGCGATTGCCAGCCACCCCCACGAGCTAGGGTTTCCGGGGTGGCGGCGGCTGCCGCGGTGGAGACGGCCAACACGTCCACCTGCCCCGTCTGTATGGACCCGTGGACCTCCCAAGGTCCGCATCGCATCAGGTGGGTGACCAATGCACCTTTCGCTCTTTCGTTGTTGATGCTGTTTCTTGTTTGTACCCGTTGTGGAGATCTCTCTCGGAACTAATTTCTGATGTGAGTAAAATTCAGATGAATGACAAGCCGTAGCTCATTAAGATTGATCCTCGGAACATGGATAGAAATGGCTAGGCCTTCTGTGGTTTTTCCTTGTTCAATTTCTACTAGCAAGACAATTGAATGTTCACAGAGAATGTAGCGTTGCACATAAAAATTTCTATTGTTGCTCGTATACTCCATCCATTCCGAATTGATAGTCGTTTTTAGCTTTGTCCTAAGTCAAACTTGTCTAAATTTGACAAAGTTTATAGAAAAAATATACTGACATCGACAATATCAAGTAAATGTATTATTGAAATACGTTTCATGGTGTACCTGATGAATCCAGTTTCATACTGTAGATGTTTGTGCATTTTTCTATAAACTTGGTCAATTCTAGGGAATTTTGAGTTAGGACAGTCTAAAACGACTTAAAACTTGGAAAGTTGGAGTACTTTCTTCAACTTCAGTTGCTGTTTCATATAGGACAGTCTTATCCTGTCTTGAATGCTCAATGGTACCACCTGAAACGCCTAACTTTGTGACATTCTCTGCAGTTGTATCCCATGTGGGCATGTATATGGGAGATCTTGCCTAGACAAGTGGCTAACCCGGCATGGGAACCGAAGTGCGAAGGTGTGTTTAGTCTAATTACTAATCTAATTACTTTTGTCATGGTTCCGTCTCTGGGAGATATCATTCTCTGCGATTTGAAGTTTTTCCTTTCTTCTAATATTTCAGTGCCCTCAGTGTGCCAAAAGGTTTAAACAGAAGGACATCCACAAGAGGTTGCCATTCCTAATAGTGAACTTGAGAAGGTTAGATTGGTTATTTTACCTTTTTTTTGTCATCAAATCTTATTGGTTGTGAACTAAAGCTGGTTTCAACTCTTCAGGAAATTTCATATTTAAGAGAGGAAATTGGTTCTCTGAAAAAGAAGGTAATTAATCTCATTATAATGCATCTATGTGGTCCTTTAGCTTCTAGCTGTACATTCCTTCTCAGCAACAAGAGTGTACCAAAAGAAATATTTTGTGTGCTTCTAGTATTTATAATTTTTCTATCTTGTGTTTTCTTGCCGGAAGGTTGTGCGCCATGATAAAATGTTTGAGGAGATGACCAAGGTTTGTCTAGCCACCTTTGGCTGCTTGTTTCTCTGTTCACATTACAAAGATGCTGGCTGTCACTTCAACTAGAACTTTATGCTGTCATTTAACTGTGACATGTGCCTTGCACTTGCAGAGGCAGAATGATATGGAGCAGGGAATAATAGATGGTGTTAGCTCAAAGAGACAGGTAATGACAGTTAACTTTTCAGTGATTAATCATTGTAAGGTATTTTACTTAAATATTCTTTTGGTTTCTCTGTACAGAAGGTGTCTGAGCACTCATATGAAGCTGCAAATTTGGAGCCATCTATCCCAGCCACAATAAGTTTTAGCTTACAGGTAACTATTCATAAAACACCAGCTGTAGATTTTCTTTCAATATTTTAGTTGCTTAATAATAGCATACCGTGTGTTATTTTTGTGCCCATTTGCCCGCGTTTGCTCAGCATATAGGAATTTAATTTCTTTTCCATCACATTTCTCATGAAATATTTCACTCTGACATTGTCATATCTCATACTCGTGTATTTGACTATTTGTGAGGTTTGACTTCATGGCTTTGTTAGAGAGTAATTATGTGTACCTTGATGCAACTATGGCAAATTGGTAAATAAAGTTAAGTAGGAGTAGGAGATTTCATGGATTTATAGAGCCGGGGCATCTGGGATTATTCGATTGTTTGAACCCCCACCGGCCCACCCCCACCCACACACCCAAAAAAAAAAGGATATATAATTGTTTGATTCCATTGCAGTAAATATTTCCTTTTTTCATCCTAAATTAAATTGATGACGTTGTTTCAAATGTCAAAAATGTTTTTGCAGAATGAATTACCTGTGGATGGAGCTCGAGTCATCAGCATAGATGCATCTAACCAAAAAATACTTGTTTCTGGAAGGGCAACTGCTATAGGTGCTGAGTATGTTCTTACCAAGGTATACAATTTAAAGTTTCTGCAGTGCCAGATGAACTGTGGTGCTTATTGTTATCACTTTAGATTTACATTATTCACTCTATTGTTTTTTTATTTTCCAATAGATTAACATGTCCAACCATGAAGTACGCAAAATCCATCTTCCTCCCGATACCAAAGCTGTTAGGGATATGTGTATCCTGCCAGGTGGCTCTGCTATTTTTACGTCACTAGGAAAGAAGCTATCACTTTTCAGGTTTGTGCTGAGTTTGTGGAAGTAGTGGTTCATACTGTTTTCCCTTAATTGCCTGATACTGTGTTTCACCATAGTTCTTTCTAACACTTTCCAATCATGTATTTTGGAACCAGCATGACAACTGACAGCGTTGCTCTTAATTGGGATTTGCCGGTAATTATCTGAACTTGCTTCTAAACACTTGGACCTGATGCTATTGTAACATTTCATTGTTCCAAGAAGGCCCTTGTAAAATATGTTTTGTACAATAAATGAGCAAGCGTACCGCCTAAAAAATTTGACTCATGTGACCTGTAAAATCTACAACAGAATAAGCATATGGGAGTATGTTTGTTGGGACCTTCCCTACCATCTTTGATTTGCTTTAAAATTAAAGATCTACAATAGTTTTTTCCAGATATTTGACCTTTTTTTCCACCTTGGTGAACCTCACTGGATGAAACTTTGAATAGGCAAATTAGGTGACAAGATATACAGATGTTGTATCTAATTTTATGATATCTCTACAATGATACCGTGCAGGCTCCTGGTTGGTCATGTGCAGTAGGTCCATCTGGTTCACATCATATTTATGCTGGATTGCAGGTTAATCCTTCATTATCTCATCTGAAGCTTTATTGATGTGCTTGCTATGTTATATGAATTAGTTTGTTCATCTATGCAGAACGGCAATGTTTTGGTATTTGATATCCGTCAAACTGCAAGACCCTTGCATTCTATGGCGGGGCTATCTACAAATCCGGTTCATACCCTCCACTCTGTCATTGATAATGGTGGTTCCAGGAAGGTTCTTTCAGCCTCTGCTATTGGTCCTTGCATGTGGGATGCCGATAACAATCAAAGCAGGTATTTGATGCAGTAAAGTTTGACAACACAGTATTATGCACTTCTTAATGATGAATTTTTTTTCTTCTAGAATTGCATTTTTTGTTTTTCAGATCCATGAAAATTTGTTGAGATTCTGAGTATAGGTGTTTGTGGTTCTGATGTTTGTTCTGTACTTCTGTGTGTTATCTTTCAGGCCACATTTGCTAACTGGGATGGGAGATGAGCGTGTATGCATTTCTCTTGCATGTGCCGCTCCATCATGTGACCTTATGGTGGCTTCCTTCCGGCCCAAAGTTAATCCGTCAGGAGATGAAGCTGTCGTATCTCAAGTTTATCTATCACAAACGCCTACGCGGTCTGGCTCGGGGAAATCAGGGTACCACGCCCTAATCCGGAGGATGGATAACACATCCTTCACTGAAGGCATAGCTTGCTATGCCAACGTGAGCGAGTTACGCATGTCGAAATCGGCAATCATACCTTATGGAGACAACCAGCACCTCTTTGCCTATGGCGACGAGTCGCTGCGTGGGGTCAGGACCTGGCAGCTGCCTTCGTTTCGGACCCATGCTGATCTCTGCACCCACCGGGAGCCCATCCTTGATTTAAGGTATGCTGAAACTGAAAGTCCAGGTGGAGGGAGGTACCTGGGTTGCTTAAGCGAGGAGAAGCTGCAGGTCTTCAGAGTTTATTAATTAATTAGGTAGCACGTCAGGGAGCAGAGCAACTGGCTAGCCTTTTGGTTTTAACTTTTGGTAGCTCAGCTAATTGCTAGGTCACATAGCGTCCATAGGACATGAAAGTGTTTTGTACATACGGGGCGGCTGAGAGGACCGGAGGGTTTCGTTTGGCTCGCTGTGAATCTGCTGTGTTACACTTGTGTGTGTGTGTGTGTGTGTGTGTGTGTGTGTGTATATATATATATATATATATATATATATATATATAACTGTTTAATTATGAAGATGATGTTGTCAGTGTTAAAATTTGCGAGGATCGATCAAAATCTGTTATGCAATTCTGTTGCGATGTCACAAAACTAAAATTAGATGAGGGAATGAAATCATAGCTGCATGCATGGTTCTGCTGCCTGCTGGCTGTTTGTCACTGACTGACGCCTCAATCGGTTCAACAAGGAAAGGAGATACACTGACATATAGTATATTATACATCTGCAGCATCACATGTTATTCCTTGTAGATAGATCCGGACACCAGACTAGTGAAACAATGTATATTATACATCTGCAGCATCACTTCCGTTTTTTCTCTGTATCGTTGATTTTCATGTGCGCCGCCGCCGCCCGTCCTGATTTGTCGATGCGGCCCCACCGCCGACACGAGCGAGATAGCAGCTGCTGGTGTGTGATCATACTTTCGTCAACACACTTAAGCTTTTTGACGATTCTGCTGTGGACGAAATCAATTCAATCTACTACGAACATGTCCAGATTGATATGTTCGTAATAGTGTTTTTGCTGCTTTCTCACGCTCTCGATGTGGTTGGCAAAATTTCTCAGCTCCTCACCTCATGGTGTTAGGATTTTATTTTATTGGTTTGAAGTTATTAGTAGCTTGGAATATCTATAATTACCTCATATAGCTAACATTATTTCACTATTCCAATGAGTTTGATTATTGGAGTTTAATTTACACCAAAGTGGGGAATTCTCAGGGAAAGCTCATCACTAAGCGCTGACTCAAACCGATGTTCCTGACCTTAATCAACAACATTCCTGGTCTAATTTATAGATATTTGCAATTTTTCATAGCAACATGTGTTGGTTATTTAGATACAGATGTTGATAAACTTATGCCTAAAATAGCCAATAACTAGTAAGTCAAAATAATAACATATTTCGAAAATTTCAGTCTGTTTTCCCTAGTTGGAAATAAAAATACATAAATAAACCGTTCATGCATAATACAATTACTAGAGGCAAATTTTGAATTAAAAAAATATGAAATAAAAAATAAATTTTGGCCTCCAATCGAATTGGAAAAAACATGTAAATAATTATTCACCACATTATAATTAGTAAATATCTAAGCTCAAAAAATAAAATTTAAAAATGGCATTTTAATATTCAAATGCTGGAAAGGATCCTAAATAAAACGTCAGTGTATTACGTTAAATAAAATTAAAAAAAAACCTTTCCACCTTCAATAGCTAAAATTATTGCATCGATCCATATTGTAACAGTGAATAGGCATATAAAAGGATATAGAGAAAACAATAAACAAATAAAAATACAATAAGTATGGGAAAAGACAATAGTGTAGAATTTAATTAGTATTGCAGCTAGAGTTTGCCATTGTTATAGGAAAAAAAGCGCTTCCGATTTCTGATGCTTATTCACCCACCGAGCTATATGCGTCGCCTTATAAGGCATGTAGTTTTGCTTTTCCTAATTTTCTCCCTCTTCGGTTTTAACTTTTAAGTAGTGGTATATGTGTACGGTAGCTGCAACAACACGTCCCAAACACAAGGACGACGCTGCCAACATCCTCCGACGGGCAAGGGTAGCCGAGGTGGTGGATCCGGCGCATCCTATTTTAGAACTTACTTGTTTGATTCCAAAATCAAAGGAAAATAAAGAAGATTGGATCGGTGGGGATGGAGAAGGATTGAACGAACAGGGCATTAGACTTAGCAATACCTGCTAGCCGTGTCTCTCCCACGAGGCAGCGGCGCGGTGCCATTGTATATATATCTTTTGGTTTTGGAACTCTTTCTCCTTAATGATGATGACGATGAAACGCCCCGTGTGTCTATACCTATACCCCGCCCGACCCCGCTCCAGGCGTACGTATTTACAGTTTCCTTTCTTTTACGTATTCAACACCGTTTCCTCTCCTTTACCGAAAACAAACACCGTGACCCACGAACTCCGAAATGGGATGCCAGGATGATGGCGCTCAAGCTCGGGCTCCACGGAGACGCGTACGTGCGCAACGCCACGACTCATACGGCCGCGCTGGCGAGTTCGACGCGGTGGTGTGCAACAGCGTGGTCGTGCCGCTCACGAGGGCCGGGCGCGTCGACGAGGCGCGCGCCGTGTTCGACGGCATGCCGGAGCAGCCCGTCACGACGTGGAGCGCCATGGTGAGCGCGTACGCGTGCGCCTCAAGGTGTGGCGAGGACTTGGCGCTCTTCTCGGCGATGCAGCCGGACGGCGTGGAGCCGAACGCCAACGTGCTCACCAGCGTGCTGGGTTGCTGCGCCAGCCTCGGCGCGCTGGACCAGGGCGCGTGGGTGCACATGTACATAGACCGGACCGCCATGGCGTCACCATGAACGCCGCCTTGGTGTACATGTACTGCAAGTGCCGACAAAAAAACAAAAAACTTTTATTAACTTTTCATTATTTTATAAAAAATGATTAAATCTGTCATTGTAGGCGTAGACAAAAAAAATTAAGGTCCCGGTGCAACGGACGGACATGCATCCGGCTATCGAGAAGGATGTCAACAAGGGTAAGAGAAAGAAAAAAATGGAAAAGTATATTCACGAAGAATATCGTATATAAAGAAGTTCAAACTCCAAAAAAGAGGTAATTTCTTTGGCAATACATATTTTCTCCATATGGTCAACAATACTCTATTTTTATATATATTAACAACAAAAATATATGTAGGATGCTACCAAGAAAACTATGAGAACTGGAAGGACTACTTGACTCATGGTGATTAGGATACTGTTAAGAAGGTGTGGAACTTAGGTGTGTCGGAGGATACAAATAGAACGTAATTGCTCCTCTTAGTTCTAGCCACGCAAAAAACTAAATATGTGATATTGATGTTTCGAACGTCCAATTCAAAAATTTATTTTTTTAACACGTTCATACTAGTGTCATCGTGAAATTATTTAATCCGTGCAACGCACGGGCATTTATCTATTATATTATATATATATACTATTCTGATGTCTGGCCGTTTCAATGTTCATCGCTCCGGCGGAGCTCCACCGTCCTCTCCTTCTCCGGTTCACGAGTGGGGAGCACGCGGTTCAAGGCGCGGCTGGAGCGGGGCCTAACCGTGAAGGTGTTGTGCGTCAACTTGCATGACATGGTGCCGACGGTGCCCGGTGTGTTCTACGGCCTGTACGAGAGGTCGTTCCCGGAGGCGGCGCTGCGGCTGATGAACGATCTCGAGCTGGGCGTCGTGTACGTGCACGTCGGCGTCGAGCTGGCGCCGGACCACAATGTGTCGCAGTACCTCAAGGCGGACACGCTGGACTTGGCTTGCTTCCACAACCTGGAGGCGCACATGCACCTGCTGGACGGCTACCATGGCTGAGCGGATTCGAAGAGCAACTTCAAGCTCCAGTCTGATGGGGATTGGCGACTCGGAGGATCATCGTCAAGTCGACTGTGCGCGCTGCAGCCACATCCTCCACTGCCGCTGGTGGTTTCCCAATCTCCAGGCGGCACCTCATACACGGCCCAGGTTCACATGGTTCTAAGAGAAACTAGCACTAGATTGATGGATGATTTTTTTGTGTGTGTGTTTGTTCAGAGTAGGTGCCGCCGTTGTGCTGTATGCCTGGATCAATCTGCAGATGTAGGGGCTACTTTTGTATTATTTGTTTTTTGATCTCTCAGAATCCGATCCCATCTGTACGGCTGAGATGAAATGTTGTATGAATCTAAAAATCATTTTCGTGAATTTGATTTTAATCGCGAATCTTTGTCTAATCCTGGCTGCACCTCCTAGATTTGCAGAGAGCCGGTGCTTCTCCCTGGAGGATCTCATAAATTTGTGGCCGTCCTCAAACTATAGGACAGAAGGCTGTATCTCGTCAGTGCAGCGGCAGCTCTGGTGGGATTTGTTTCTAGCTCCAGGCGTTCCCTGCGGATCATTACGTGTGTCTTTTTTTTTTTTTTTTGACAAGGGGTTACTACATGTTCTTTGTTTGTGATTTGTGAACAAGATGAACTGGTGAACAGTCTTTTGTTTAGCTTTTTTCTCTTCAGGATCTACTTTACTATTAGTACCAAATTGTTAAGCAAATATTTTTTTATTACTATTAATATCAAACTGTTAAACAAATATTTCTCTCTTAGGATGTGAGCGGTTAAATTTGCCACAGTGACAAGCACCGTAGACTTTACCACTCATGCGACATGATGGAATTATTTCATGCACAAAATGATATTGGTGGTAATAAAGAAAATAGCCAACCGGCCGGAGCCCACACGCCCCGAAGATTAGCATAGTCAAATTTACCGCTCATGGGACATTGTGGAATTATTTTGTGGAAAAACGATATTATTAGTAATAAAAAATAGCCCGATCAGTGATCGGATGACCCAAAGATTAGCACATTGTTAATTTACTGTTCACAGAAAAGAATGAAGCTATTTTGTCAACAAAATGATAATAATAGTAATAAAAAATACTTGATCGGTAAAGCGAATAAAATGATTGATTTTCATCCGTCGTAGTAATAAAATTAATCACGGTAAATTTTTACCGCCCACAGTAACCATGGTAATAAGATGATTGATTTTCACTGGGTAGCTTGTCTTTTTCTATTAGTAATAGTAATAAAATTAACCCCGGTGGGAATGTTTTTTTATTACTAATAGTATCATTTTCTCGAGAAAATAATTCCATCATATACCGTGAACGGTAAATTAGCCATGTATTAATCATTGAGGCGTCCGGTCCCGTCGGACTTTTTTTTATTACCGATAGTATCATTTAGTTGATAAAATAATTCAATCCTGCTAGAAGCGGTAAATTAACCATGTCCCATGAGCGGTAAATTCAACTGTTCTAATACTATGTTTTTATTGCTAATAGTATCGTTTCTTTAAGCAATTAATTACTTCCTGCCCTGTGAGTGGTTAAATTTTCTTGTGCTAACTACTAGTGTATCCGGTCGACGACTAGACTAATTTTTGTCAGTAATAGTATCAAACCATTAATCAAATAATTTCCTCCTGGGTTTTGAGCAGTTAAACTCCCTGTGCTAATCATCGGCTTGTCCAATGTCCAATCACCGAACAGATCCTTTTTTATTACTAATATTGTCATTTTGTTAAGCAAATAATTACCTTCAGGTCTGTCAGCGGTAAATTCGCCTGTGCTAGAGATTGGCCAGGTCGGCTTTCGACATAATTTTTTATTACTAGTAGTATAATTTTGTTCTACAGGTAATTACCAGTTTAGACTATTAGTAATAATTACTTATAGTATCACTTTTTATTACTAAAGACCAGTTTAGACCGGCCAGGTCAGCGTTCAGATTATTTTATACTCTGGTCCGAAAAGAATTACTGTAGACTCAATTGGAGATTATTTTTATTCAATCAAGCGATAAGTGTAATTAAAAAACATACGAAATTGATTTTAAAAAACCACGGCCGGAGACAACTCACGATGCTGACGACGAGACATGCTGACCGCTGATGACGGCAATTAAAATTTCAAATTCCTTTGCACATACACCCGCCGATTTGCATCCATTCAAAGTAATAAAAATAATGACGCTCACTTTGCATTCATTGCTCTGGCTACAAAAATGGTCGCTGCCGGCTGATTGGAGCACAGTAAAATCTGCTGCCTTTAATTACTGTGTTTTAATGGAGCTTGTGTCTCCGGCCGCGGGCGCCTTTAATTACAGTGCTTTGGTAGGGCAGGCTGCTAAATAGTATTACCCTACAGCTGGCTACAAAATAATTTATTCTGTAGTCAATTTGAGTTACGATAATTGTTATGCTAATTTACGAAATTATAGTAACTTCTTATTATGTGATTTACTATAACATTATGGTAAATATCCCCATGTGTTATAGTAATTCAACTATCGTAAATATATACTGACATTGTCGTAAATTAGTATATAAAATTATCGTAAATAGAGGTGGCTACAAAATAAGTTATTTTGTAGCTAGCTATAGAGTATACTCTCCATATA